>CM040119.1:19386498-20881215 GCA_022559845.1 Amorphophallus konjac | reverse complement strand
AGGGCGTCCCTCATGGATGCATTAGGGCTCACCGACACTCGTCGGCGGGATGACGAATCCTCAGAAGAGTTCATGGAAAGGATGGAAATAGGATGCCGTGCCGTGTATTGCACAGATTTCGGCAACTGGGAAAGATGTAACATAGATTTGAGGAGATTTCTCCTCTTCCTTTTGGGGGAGATTGGTACTGAGCTCGAAAGGGGACGGTATCCAATGTTGCTTCCTGGAGCTGCTGTCAGACCTTGAAAGAGTAAGGTACTATGCCTGCGGAGCTGCCATGCTGGCACACTTGTTTGCAGGCCTATTCCAAGAAACGGATCGTGAGATGACTGTGAGTGGTTTCACACCATTCATCCAGGTATTTTTGGTTTTGCTTGTTTTGTATTTTTTTGTTGTTTTCGCAAGGTGCTGATGACCTGCGCCGAGCAGCTATGGAGCTATTATTACCTCCCCATGGGGAGAGCTCGACATTGGTGACCCGTGATGGTGCCGCTAGCCAGGCGGTGGGAACCCATCATGAGTGCGGGACCCCTAACCTACCAACTGATGGTGTTAAGGCGGGAGCTACAGGAGTTCCCTGCAGCGATGGTAAACTGGAGACCCTATTCAGACATGGTCGATGCCAACCAGCCGTGGGTTCTAGCAAGCCGTGTCCGGTTCGGACGGGAACTATGGATGCACTGCCTGAATGAAATCGAGCCGCTTCGGCTACGATTAGTTATGAGGACTTTAGGACTGGCTCAAGAATGGGTGGATTCAACTGCGCCACCTCGTGTCGGGAGAAAGACGCGAGGACCGGCGACCTGCATTGACTGGTGCGTGCGGTTCCCTGAACAGTACGAAGACTGGCAACGGGGTGGCACGATTGTAGAATCGCAGGCGCGGGACAGCGAGGACTACTTGCGTCTATATAGGACAAAGTACGCAGAACGGTTCCAACCCCGGGGACTTGTGGAGGTAGGTTTCCCCTTTTTCTCTTCTCTTCTTTCTCCTTTTCTTGGTTTTTCTGGTGAAAATACTGACTTGTAAGGCTGCAGGATGTCCGGGATGCCATGATAGCGAATTTACGAACTCGCTTGGCAGAGATGGAACAACAGTTGGGCGATGCCCGCGGAGCTACGAGCGCTCTGGTAGGTGTACAGTACGTTCCTAATTAAAACCCCAGATTCCAGATGTTGGCTGCTAATTCACATGGTCGTAGCATGCCCAGATTGGCGCGGCCTCCCCAGCGATGGGAGTAGGTGGTGCCTCTTCCAGCTTGTGGATTCCCACCTCAAAACTTGACTCGCTTCATGAGCAACTTGCTCACGCCACGCAGCGTGCTGCGGAGGCAGAAGGGATGCTCCGTATACAGGTAAAAGTTTCAGCATTGAGTTCTCTTTGTTTACGCCTTATCGCGTATCTGAGATGGTACACTCGGCAGGAAAAGGAGACGGAAGAAGCGCTTGCCCAAGCTGCGCAGAAGGAGGCTAGGATAGCAGAACTGGAGAGGGAACTGCGGCGTCATCCTGATGACGACTCATCCAGGGATGCTATGGAACTGAGGATCTCTCCAGTTGGAGAGGGAAGACCGTGAGAGAGAACGGGCAGAGAGAGAGAGAAAGAGACGCAGAGAGAGAAAGAGCCAATAGTTTGGCTGAAAGGGAGGAGCGAAGGGCCATGGAGGCCCAACTATTCGAACTCCGAATCGGCCTTGGTCTTGCTGAACAGTGGCTGAGAGATGGTGAGGAGCGCTACCGAAAAGCACGAGAGCGTGGCTTTCGTGTTGGTAGCTTCTCTGCTGCTTCCGTGGATCAACGTCGGGATGTGGGAATAGGAAGAGGAGTACAGAGCGGCAGGAGTACCGCTTTTCGTAGTTGGGTAGCACCTTTGAGAGTGTTTTGCCCGGAGAGTAGTGGGACGAGTAATGCAGAGAGAGAGGGCGGAACTTGATGTAAATTTTTTTTGGTTTTTGGAATAAAACACAAGGTTTGGTTTGTTTGTTTTTCACCCTTGCTTCAGTTACCTGAATCCCTGCACATATCACTGAAACAAACAAATCAGAATTTCTGTTCTGACTTGGCCCTTTGCTCAATAAGCAAATGGTCACTGTGACTGTCCTTGATAACTGGTCAAGGGGCCAAGCCTTTATTTAACGAAGGCAAGGGAAAGATGCGGTGATGATAAATGCGACAGGCAAGCACACGAATGCAAGCGATATTAAAAATGAGATGATGCACGTAAATGCAATCATGCAAAATTGATTTCTTTTCTTTTTTATATTTGATATATTTTTTTTGTTTTTATCATAAAAAGATTTTTTTTGTTTGCAAATATGTACATTTCTCTTTTCCATTTTTTTTGTTTTTACTTTTATCATTTCGATTGTTTTTTTGTTGCTAACGCCCGGCAAGCACCCAAATGGCACCTAACCTACGTGAGACAGGGGTTTCTTACTAACCTCCCAGGTATCCTAAGTGCACATCTAGGTTGATTTGGGCCTCTAGACCCCTCGAATGACGATCCCACCGGCTAAGAGTTACCCTGATGACAATACCGTCATGCCATGCTTAGGCTCCCAGTTGCTTCCGACCACAGGGATTCACCCAAAAGGTGTTTGAGGTAGATGATTTGCCCGACCCGGGTCTGTTTCCTCACAACTCTAGATGGTATAAGATGGAACACCCTGGAACCCTAACGACCAACCGCGCGACGCTGACCCGGAATCAGACGCCGTCGCACCCATAGGTGACGCGCTTGCATTGGCCTAAGCCCGAGGTTAAACAAGAAGACATCAAGGTGGTAAACAGGGGTCTTGACCAGCCAGAAACACGGAGACTCCTTCGCAGCGATAGCTTTTACTTTTCAAAGTAGGCAACCAAAATGTGTATATTAAAATAAGGTCGCAGACCCTGGGCAGTTTTCACCTTTCAGAAACTCCATCGAACCTTCATCTTTAGAGGGAGAAGGAAGAGTGTAGGGGATAAACCTCCTGAGAGGACCGGCAAAGCCGTTAACCCGGCGAGCGAATAAGGGCCCATTAACTCTTTCCTTTCGGACAACTTCGGACCAAATTTCGAGCATTTACATTCCACGGCCCCCCATTGTGGATTCAGACTTTTGCTTTGAGGGGTTCCGTTTATCGCAACAGGCACGGTCACGACCAGGCTTTTCTCTTGATTTTGATTTTGTATTTCTTTCTGTGAGGGAGATATAGTCGTTTGACGTTTGTGGGCTCCCTTTTCGTATGCCTGCGGGGACACTGCCCTCTTCTCGTGCTCTGATCGATGCTCGAGGAAATGGATCCTACTCTTGCCTTTGGGGTTTGAGTTTCGGTTTCTCATGCTCAGCGTTTTAAGGGCGCCGACTGTCTCATTTGGTCGAAGAGAAAAGAATAAAGATTACAGCTTCCGGAGATCTTCTGGGTGGAGCCCCACCGTAGGTGATGCTATCGATTTTTTTTTTTGAATAAAATACATAAGTGAGCACATGTTAGCTTCCTTCGAGCGAGCATAGGCCGACGTGACCGGACAGGGATCTCCACGGTTCTGGCAAACCAAGACCCGGTGCCTACCAAGCCTTAATGGGCCATATCCTAATATGAAGGTTAGATGCAGGGACTTAACTACATGGTGACTGCCAGGCATCGGCGTTTTGAATTTTCCATATTTTTAGTGGTTTTCAGTATTTCTTTGTTTTTTGATGTTTTTTTATCTTTTCATCATTTTTTTTTGTTTGTTTTGTGCTAAGGGTAGTATTTCTTAAGATAAAGCCCATTCCAAGGGTGGGATAACTCGGTCCCTTCGGCGTTGATTAGTTTGTAGGCGTTGCCAGGGTACACGGCTTGAATTACAAATGGTCCTTCCCAATTGGGTTGGAGCTTAGAACGCGGCCCTCCAGGTTTGACAAAAATTCTTTTTACGACCATCTCACCGACTTTGAATTTTCTCTCAACGACTTTCTTTTGGTAAAAGCGAGCGAGTCTATTTTGATACACACGCGCGTGTTCGGCAGCTGCCAGTCGCTTCTCATCCAAGAGTTCCAACTGGGCGAGGAGTGAATTACGACGATCGTCGAGGGAAAGTCCTCGTCCAATTGTACCCTGAGAGAAGGGATCAGAGTCTCATACGGGACTACCGCTTCCATACCATAAGTAAGGGCAAATGGAGTCTGCCCGGTGGGGGTACGGATTGAAGTGCGATAGGCCCATAGGGCTTCGATAAGCTTTTCTGGCCAGTCTGAAAACTTACTAGACTCGCAGGTTTTTTTGATGATTTTGAGCAATGTTTTATTGGTGGCCTCCGCTTGGCCGTTACCTTGTGGGTAATAAGGCGATGAATGATGCAATGCAATTGCGTACCTTTTGCAGAGGTCCTGTAGGTCCTGAGAAATGAACTGTGGCCCATTGTCGGTGACGATCGTGCTTGGGACTGCCGAATCTGGCGAGATGTTCTTCATAATGAACTTGCAGACTGTTGACGCCTTGATTTCTGCGTAAGCTTCGGCTTCGGCCCATTTGGTGAAGTATTCCGTCGCAGTAAGGATGAAGATTTCTGCTTGGTGAGGGAATTAGGATCACCTAGGGGACCAATGATGTCGAATGTCCACATGGAGAAAGGCCATGGGGAGGATATTGGATGAAGTGAGGAAGATGGTGAATGGATTTTATCGGCGTGAAGTCGACACTTGACACACCTACGGACATAGACAGCACAATCCTCTTCCATAGTGGGTCAATAAAAGTCTTGACGAATGATCTTCTTGGCGAGCATCTGACTATTCACGTGGCCATCGCACACACCCGAGTGCGTCTCCTCTACACATTTCCAAACCTCATCATCACCAAGACATCTTAACAGAATACCAGTAAGGCTCCTCTATAGAGTAGACCTCCAACCAATGTATATTTCTGAGCCACTCTTCTTATGACTTTCTTGTCCTCTGTGGTGGCCCCTTCAGGATAAGACTGATCTTGGCAGTATTTGAAAATTTCATAGAACCATGGTTTCTCTTCATCAGCCAGTTCTTCTTCAACCTCTGCCAACATGAGCTCCCTCTTCTCAAGGATATCTTCCTGCAGGATCTTCCTTGCTATCCTGTCTTTGATGTTTACGTAGGAAGTATCATCGATTGCAGGAGCATGAAGTTTGTAAATGGAAATGGACTTAAACCATCTTCCTAGAGGGAACCTTATGGATGATGCCAACGAGGCGAGGGCATCGGCGAGAATATTCTGATGACGAGGGACATGAACAAAGATCAGTTTGGCAAACAATTTGGCAAAGGCAGCAGTGAGTTCTTGGTATGGCTTGAGTTTGGGATCGCGAGTGCGATACTTAGTGAGCACCTGGCGAAGGATGAGTTGACTATCACCTACGACTCGCAACTCAGTGATACGAAAAGAATGGGCGAGTTCTAGGCCAGCTAGAAGAGCTTCATATTCAGCTATATTGTTGGTGACTGAAAATTTGAGCTGATATGCCAACGGGAATGTGAGACCTTCAGGCGACAGGAGGGCGACGCCGATTCCTCTCCCTTGAGAATTCAGAGCTCCATCAAAATATAGCGTCCACATTGGCTCATCTGATTGGTTGACTGGACATTAGTTCCTCATCTGAAACTCTGATTGGACGGGATCGAACTTGGGAAGAGGATGGTGAGCGAGATGCTCGGCTATGGCATAGCCTTTAATCGCCTTTTGCTGGATGTAGGTGATGTCGAACTGAGAGAGAAAACTTTGCCAGCGTGCTAGCCTATCCGTAAGGACGGATTTCTCAGAAGGAATTTGATAGGATTCATTCGAGCAATCAAGTGGACCTCGTGAGCCAAGAAGTAGTGCTTCAATTTCTGCACCACCCAAACGAGGGCAGCACAGGTTTTCTCCATGACGGTGTACTTCTGCTCACAGGGATTGAGAAGTTTAGACAAGTAATAGGTTGCCCGTTCCTTGCCTTCTTCATCAGCTTGTGCGAGGACGGCTCCCACGGAGTCATCCAAGACTGAGACGTAAAGGATCAGAGGTTTTTCTGTTTGGGTGGAATGAGAACGGGTGGACTAGCCAGATATTCTTCAACCCTTCAAAAGCTTTCTGACACTTAGAGTTCCAGTGGAATTCTACTCCTGGCTTGGTCAACTCGTAGAGAGGTCTACACCTTTGTGAATGTTGAGACACAAACCGACGAATAAACTGCAACCTCCCGATTAAACCTCAGACTTCCCTCAAATTCTTGGGAGGTGGCATATCCCTGATAGCCTTAGCTTTGTCGGGATCAATCTCGATCCCTCTTTTGCTCACAATGAACCCCAGCAATTTACCCGACGACACACCAAACACACACTTTTTCGGGTTCATTTTCAATTGGAACTCTCTTGACCTTTGCAAGACCTTAGCCAAAACTTCTGGATGTTCCATCCTGGTCCTTGATTTCACCAATAAGTCATCCACATACACTTCCAGATATATGTGTATCATGTCATGAAATATGGCCATCATCGCTCTTTGGTAAGTAGCTCCAGCATTCTTTAACCCAAACGACATGACCACGTAACAATATGTTCCCCAAGGGGTAGTGAATGACGTCTTTTCCTGATCCTCTTCTGCCAAACGAATTTGATTGTATCCTGAAAATCCATCCATGAAAGAGAGGGTTTCGTAGCCTGCCGTGTTATCAATCAACACATCAATGTGAGGTAAGGGAAAATCATCCTTTGGACACGCGCGGTTAAGGTCCCGGAAGTCGATGCAAATCCTGACTTTCCCATCTTTTTTCATGACCGGGTGTGGACACCGAAAATCGCACATCCAGATGCCACGCTCGGCCCAGCATCAACAACGGCCCCGAGTGAAGAAACCCCGGAGAAATCAAGCACAAGAGGCCCCACGGCCCATGGGCCTCGAAGAAAATCAAATGGGCCACGACTCGTGCTCACAATGGGCTCAAAATTGCCCATTTAGCTCTTCAACGGCACGCCCATCCTGGGCTTCAGCGGCACGGCCTTCAGCGGCACGCCCAGCCCCTTCGGCTGCCCAGCGGCACACCCTTGGGGTCTTCACCGGCACACCCCCAGGGGGGTTCAACGGCACACCCCCAGGGGGTTCAACGGCACACCCCCTTTGGGGTTCAGCGGCACACCCCCTTTGGGGTTCAACGGCACACCCTTGGGGTCTTCACCGGCACACCCCCAGGGGGGTTCAACGGCACACCCCCAGGGGGGGTTCAACGGCACACCCCCAGGGGGGCTTCAACGGCACACCCCTTTGGGGTTCAACGGCACACCCCCTTTGGGGTTCAGCGGCACACCCCCTTTGGGGTTCAACGGCACACCCTTGGGGTCTTCACCGGCACACCCCCAGGGGGGTTCAACGGCACACCCCCAGGGGGGGTTCAACGGCACACCCCTTTGGGGTTCAACGGCACGCCCCCTGGGGGGGTCTTCAGCGACACACCCTGTAGGGTCCCCAGCGGCACGCCCTTCAGGCCGTTCAACGGCACGCCCCTCCGGGGCTCCAGCGGTACGCCCTTTTGGCACTACAACGGCACGCTTGTTCAGCCCTTCAACGGCACAGCGGTGAAGCCCTTTCAACGGGCGACGTGAGGCCCATGCCCTACACATCCTTGGCGCGCAGTGGAGCCATATGAGGTGGCAGCCGATCGTTGGGCCACGTGGCCTAGTCCACTGACAGCCAGGACAGGCAGGTCAAACCTCATGATCACGGGCCACTTCCCGCTTCGGCGGCCGTGCTCGAAGGCTCCCGCCGCCCGGGGTATAAAAGAACCCTTCTCTTCGAAGACGAAGGAGGAGGAGGAGGACAGAGGGAGGGAGATACACAGACGAACATACAGAGGGGGAGAGGCTCCGACAGTAGAAGACACACACACAGGAGAAAGAGGAAAAGGGAGAAGAGAAGAAGGGACCCTTCCGGCCTGAGCTCCGTCGGACGGCCACCGGGAAGAAACAAGAGTAAGAGGGAGAGAGAGCTTGTTGTATTGGGGAGAGGGTTGGGAATGATAGCCTGTCTTAGGCCCCAATGTTTTCTTCCGTCTTGTATTTCATTCCTCCTCTCGTTCTTCGTCTCGGAGTCTTTTCCTTTTGTCCATGGCCTCATTTGGGCATTTTCTCTTGTAATATGCATGTAGGGATACGGTGCTTGGCATCCCACGAATAGAAACAATCGCCCTCCTTGGGGCTTTTCATGTTATTTCCATTGGTTTGATCCTCACTTCATAGTGCATGTAGTGTGTTACCCGTCTCCTCCGTTCCTTCGGTTTCTCTTGAGCCACCACATCAACGTGACGCCTTCCCTTCAAAGTCTGGCTTTGGGGGTCCTTCATTCATTTCCAATAACCCTTCCTCTTTTTTTGGGACAATCTGCAAGCCCACACACACTTGGCCCTTTTAATCCTTCAGCGATGCATCCCTTTGGCCCCCGAGCGGTACACCCCCAAGTGCCCTCAGCGGCACACCCCATCTGCCCTTAGCGGCACACCCCCAAGTGCCCTCAGCGGCACACCCCATCTGCCCTTAGCGGCACACACCCAAGTGCCCTCAGCGGCACACCCCACCTGCCCTCAGCGGCACACCCCGTCTGCCCTCAGCGGCACGCCCCTTGAACCTTCAGCGGCACACCCCTAGCTGGCCCCAGTGGTACACTCTTCTGGCCTTCAGCGGTACACCTGCTGGCCAAGCCCGAGCCCGTTGTTTTCCTTCGTGTTTTCCGAGGTTCTTTAAAGGTGTTGCTCCCCGGGGGCCCACTTCCAGTTGTCGGGTTCCGTCACTCCATGTGGGCGCGTTCCCTTTATCTCCCTTACGCCCTAGGTCAAGGGGAGATGCTGCCGAATTTTCTGTGAGGAATTAATAAACAATTAAAAGAGGCAAAAGGAAGCAATAAACAAGCAAGACAATTGACGAAGCCTTCCAACCTATCAAATCACTGCCGGCATCACGATGAGAACCGGACCGAGCTAACTAACCACCCGGCAGCCCGAGCATCCGACCCACAAGAAAAGAGACCGAACCGAACAAAGAGAACAAACACGGGAGGAACTTTGTATAAACTACACGAAAGTTAAGAAAAGAAGAAAAGAAAAGCCTTAAAACAAATAGTTGAAAACTGATCGAGCCTCCACCCTCATTGACCTTCAGCGGTACGCCCCATTGACCTTCAGCGGTACGCCCCCTTGGCCTTCAGCGGCACACCCTCATTGACCTTCAGCGGTACGTCCCATTGACCTCCAGCGGTACGCCTGTTTCAGCCCCCAGCGGTACGCCCCTTTGGCCTTCAGCGGTACGCCCTTTTCAGCCCTCAGCGGCACACCCCAAGCCTCCAGCGGTACACCTTGTTTCCTTCGCCGGCACACTACACGCATGCATGTATGTACATCACGACAAGGGCATTAACAATAGCAAATAAATCAATAAAAATTACGCTAATTAAAGGACTCCGAATGCCCAATATTAATCACGATAAAAGAGGTGGGAGGGATAATAATAAATAAATAATAACAATAAGAATAATCATGAATAAAAGAAGAGAAATCATCCCGATCAAAGGCACGAACAAACGGTAAACATCGAATCAGAAATCCCAGAAGATATAACTAAGAAAGCCCCAGATAAAAGACGCTAACATCCACACTGCAGCCCTCTCTCTCTCCGGGACCCGGGGCAAAAGAGAATAACGACGCTGCCCTTTCAGGTCAAGCCTGAGTCTCGGGAATTCCCCCGACATGGCCGGGCTTTGATCTAACCTCGGGCCGACACCCTAATCGGACCGGATTTGTTTTCTCGTTCCGGATACCTTCCGAATCTTCATTAAAAATTGCCGCGTGCTCGGCAGACATTTGAAGGGATCTACCTCGGTTTTCTCATTGTGATTCCGCCGCGGACCTGTGTCCGAATGCGAAAAGGTCTACGAGCGGCCGACATGGCCGACAGTTTATGGCCTTAATACAACTTTCAGTGTGACCCATCCCTATCTCTCTCGCATAATTAGTGTTACTCCTTTCGGCCGCGGGGCCTCTAATTTCGGCAATTAATCAAGGGTATTCCCTCGTATGAGGGATGTAAATGACGTCGTGACCTTTATGGCGCGACGGGATTCGGTCCCGACACGAACCCCACAATCGTCTGACGAAGTCAGATCGAGCGCACCATGGGCTCTTCGGAGCCCGAATAAATCGTCACCTCGGTGACTGGCACGCCCACGCACTTAATAAACCAACAAACGAATAAAATGATTGTTAAACGAAAAGTGCGTCCACAACTCTGGCACGCCCGGTGGGACCGATCCACCCTTCATCTCTTTGCCGAAATTAGGGGCCCCGCGGCCCCCTTCTTGTAATACTAATTATGCTACTTTCTTAAATGCAGAAAAAAGAGAAAGGCATCATGGAGCCGACAATGGCTGTTGTCTGCAGCCCTGAGGTTGTGAAGAATCATGTGCGAGGCGGCTACCTGGCGGTGCCCCTCACTTTCGGGAGCTTCCCTCCCACCGTGGGCTTCCCCAACTTCTTGGGGGTGGCCTTCGTTGACATCCTCGACGCACGAGCGCCCGAGGAGCCTCAAACCAACGCTCCTGCTCCGAGAGCCGTCGAAGCTGCCGCCGGCCGAGCGGTGGCCGAAGGCAACAATAGCGTCCCCACAACGACGCTCAGCTGCAACGTGCACCACGTGCACCAGACCACCGGCCCGTTCCACCAAGGGTCGGCATCCCACCGAAGGAGGCTTCGGAGAGGCAACACCGGCGCCGGCTCAGGGCGTCGCATGTCCAACTCCGGAAAGTCCATGACGGTTGGGGCCCTCCGAGTCCGCCTAGACGGCCAGAGGTCCCAGGTGACGCCAGACCGCGTCGTCCCGACCGTCCCAGTCCGCAACTCCTTTCAAGGGCTGGAGAAACTAAAAGGGAAGGTGACGCCCGCTGTTGTGGCCACCCCACCAAAGATTGCACCGGCTCGCAAGCTGGCCAAACTGAAGCAAGTCTGGGTACCCAGGGAGGCCCAGCCCACTGCACCCGCCCAGGCGGGGCCCAGCACTTTCCGCCCGAGGAGGGCCCGAAGAGATGACAGGGTCGAGGCAGTGACCCCCACTCTCCGACCGGCACCCGTCATTCCGGTGCCGCCCGAGAATGCTCATCGCCGTCGCCGAGGGCGCCGGCACAACGCCGCCCGCCCGGCGCTCGGGGCCTACGCTCCTCCTGCTGCCGTCATCGACGCGCAACCACAGGCCGCTCTCCCTGACCAGGAGTGGGAAGGGATCGAGCAGGCTATGAGAAACTACCTCCGAGGCCCTGGTAGCACCCCCGCTGGCCGCCAGAGACTACTGGGGGCAATGACCTCCGCCTTCCAGGAAGAAAGGGGGGAACCTGCACCTAGTATGGAGTCGAGGACCCGCCCGGAAGAGCCGCGCCAGTCCCCTGTACGGGAGGAGGCGCCGTCCCGACGGTCGGTCTTCGACAGGCTAACATTCCCAGGAGGACCGTCCCGGAGGGCGTCAAGAAGAAACAAGAATAAGAAATGGCAGACATTCACCTGCAATATGGCAGGGGTCCATGGTCGGTATGGGGCCCTACCTACCGACCCGGAAGAATTGGCCAGAATAGCCGCCAGGCCGGGACCCCTTACCAGAAGAAGGAGAGCGGCAGGCGGCGCGACACCCACGGGGCCCCTCACGGCCCTCACGGCCAATGTGGTCACCACCGGCGACACGAGTGGCGGACCCTCGACATCATCCGAGGACGCCCCGGCCGAAGAGACAGGGGGCATGCCCAGTCTTCCCACAGCTGATCCAGCAATGCTGCTCATGATGCAACGATTCCAGCAGGAAATCGAATCACTTAAAAAGCAGTTGAATGAGCGAAACACACCACCCCCAATGTCCTGGCAGACCGAGACCATACCCGAGGTACCCAGGGACAGGGGGCAGTCTTCCGAGGCAGCTCTTCCGGCAACCCTCGATCCCCCCGGGGGCACGCCCCCGCAGCAAGCACATTGCACAGCGGTGACCCCGCCACAGGCTCCGCTTTCACAAGGGTCCCCCATGGCCCCCCGAGCGACCGTGGTAGTCACCCCGAGCGCACAGCCCGCTCATTTCTACCCGAACCCGGTCGACCCGGCGGCAGTCAGCCGGTTGATGCTTGAGCAGATGATAGACATGAAGTTGGCCGAAAGGGGCGATGGGGATCAGACGCCTTTCGACGTCTACCGAGTACCCTACCCGGCTCAGTATGCTGCCAGGAAGTTGCCGGCGGGCGTCACCAAGCCGCCGAAATTTGAAAAGTTCAATGGGCAAGGATCTCCCAGAGAGCATATTGCCTATTACGTGAACGTCATGGGAGACCTGGCTGCTGATGAGGCCTACCTCCTGAAGTTCTTCGGTTCAACACTCACCGGGCTTGCCTTTGAATGGTACTCCGGCTTGTCGCCCGGGTCGGTGGCCGATTGGCCCGACATGCAGAAGAAGTTCAAGGAAAGATTCTACGTGGCCGAGAGAGAAGTTACTATGACTGAACTCTACGCCACAAGACAGAAGAATGATGAGTCGGCCCTCGACTACATCAAAAGATGGAGGAACCTTAGTATGAGGTGCAAACGCCCCCCGCATCAGGAGGACGCAGTTCAGATCTGCAAGCAAAACTTAAAGAAAGAAATCCTAGAAAGAATGATCGGCACTGAGGTCAAGACATTTGACCGTCTGAACAATGTGGTAGCGGAGATCGAGGCATTCTTGGCCCGATACTCCTCCACCCCAGCCATGTCAAGCCAGAGGGCCAGGCAGGCGGAGAAGAAGCCGGCTCCCCCGGAGGTGCATGCACTAGACTTCCAGGCTTTTGAAAAGCAGAAGGAGAAAGCCAAGGGAGCGGCTAACCCTCCGCCGCCCAGAACCACAGAACGGCGGGAAGGCCCCTCACTAAGAGAGAAGATGAGAAACAAGTTGTATTCCTTCTCCCGGGACAAGTCCAAGCTCCTGTTTGAGTGGGCAACCAGCTACAATAAGATCACATTGCCAGAGCCGAAAAGGCCTGGCGACTCAAAGAAGAAGGATGACCCGCGCTTCTGCATGTACCACCGGGTGCTCGGGCATACTATTGAAGATTGCTACGTCTTCAAGGATGTTATTGAGTCCTTAATCAGGGACGGGGAGCTGGACATGGGGGAGCATAAAGTAGACCCCCCGCAGCCACACGAGCTGCCCAGCATAGCCTCCTCCGTCAATATGATCTCACTATATCAGGAGCTGCCAGAAGAATGGGCGAAGGCCTGTGCCCGTGCCACTTATGAAACCTTTATCATGGCCCCAGCTCAAGACCAAGAAGGGTGGCAGACTGCACCCAGAAAAACCAGAAAGGCGCGCGCCTCTCAACCTACCCCAGGAATTCACTCGAGGGTAGCAGCGCCCCTGCCTGCACCGCCCCCGGTAAACCCTGTTTGCCACGACACGGCCCCCCGGCTGGTCATGAGGCGGCCCACTCACAACAAGAAGAGCTCTGCCCCGCTACGGATGTACAAGAAGACTAGCCCGGCGGTTGAAAAACTCCAGGCTATTATCGACGGGCTTGAAGATTATAAGCAGCCCAAAATCCAGCCCGTCGAGCTAAAACAATATGTCCCCTGGGAGGAGTTCGAGTCACTCGAGCTGGCTCCAGGAACAGAAGCTGATGCAGACAAAGAGCCTCCCCTGTGGGGTGAACCTATTCGAGAGCAGCCGTCCGCTGCAGCGGGCAAGAAGAAGAAGAAGAGAAGACCCAGGGGCAAGAAGAAGAAGGAGGTCGTCTTCGCCTGCAACACCCTCTCGGCGTTGTTCGACACCTCTCTCTCCCTGGAAGAGAAAGAAGAAGAGCCACCCCATGAGCCGGCGGAAGTGAGTCAAGCTGAAGCATCCACCTCCCAGCACGCCACCAGGTCAGGGAGGAAGTGGGGGCGCTCTCCTCAGGGCAGCCTCAACATCATGCTCAGGGGGGAACAACCATACCAGGTTCCCGAGCCCGAGGTCCGAGGCACCGAGATCCCTCCTCCATCAGGCCTCTACCCCGGAGGCACCAAGAGTCAAGGCGCCCCGTCGTTCGCCGAGTTCCTGTCAGCTCGAGCAGGAAGGCGGGCGCACCCCCAGGGGCCCGCTGCGACCAGTAAAGCAAGCATTCCTCAAGCTCTGCCAGCTGCAACTCCTGCCCAGCCAGAGGAAGAATTCAGCGGCACCCCAAACCTCGCCGAATTCATGCGAACAGCGGAGGAGGCCCAACAGGCCCCGCCTGCTCAACGGGCTACAACAGATCCCGCAAAGGAGGCGTCCCCTAATCCGGCACCCCAATCCCAGGATGAGGGCAGGCGCAGCAAGCCCGAAGAGATGAAACTGCTCAAGGTGCGGGCGGCCGAGCGAATAGTCAGACACCTCAAGAAAATCCCGACCCGGTTCACGGTGTGGGAGATGCTGTCCCTGAATGAAGAAACACGGCAAGCCATCATCGCCGCACTCCAGACGCCAGCACACCTTGAAGCCTGTTTGGCAGAATTATCACCTGAAGTAGCAGTGGCTTTCACAGAAGATGACATGCTCCTACCGACTTGCAGCCATAACAGGCCCCTCTACATGAAAGGGCAGCTGAACGGCCAGCCTATCAACAGGGTCTTGATCGACCCAGGGGCAGCAGTGAATATACTCCCGTACCGGGTATACCAGAAGCACTACTTTGACGTACACCTGGTCGAAGTTAAAAATGTCAAGATTGCCGGCTTTAACCAGAAATGTGAGGTCCCATGGGGGTCGCAGAGTTCAACTTGACCTTTGACGACTTCACCTCCAAAGTCCAGTTCCACGTCATCAACTCCAACACGTCCTACAAGGCGTTGCTCGGCCGGCCTTGGCTACACCAAAATAGGGTGGTGCCCTCCACCTTGCATCAGTGTATCAAGTACCCCTGCGAGGGAAAGGAAGTCAGAATCTTCGCCGACCTCCACCCGTTCGAGGTGTTTGAGTGTCACTTGTCAGATGCTAATCTGTACTTGGAAGAGGCGAAGCAAGCTCCTCAAGCTGCCCGAGACAAGGGAAAGAAGAAAATGGAATCGGGAGGCTGGTTTCCTCCGCCGCCCCCAGGCTATGTGGCTCCCACACATGTACCATGTATTGCACAAGAGGAAGGGGTATTTAGGGCAGCCCCTCTCCCCATCTACCCCACACCGGGGGCACCCTGCCTCGAAGACCTGCTAGAAGATGTCAGGGTCCCGCCAGGGATCGTCAAGCCGATAGCGGAAATTGAATGCCAAGCGGCTGAGCAATTGAGAACCTTCGAGGTGCCTAACCCCGAGGGGCCGCCCACTATCTTCTATGTGGCCGGGGAGAAGCCGGTCAGGGAAGACGATGATTGCCGGTTCCCTGACGAGTTGCATGACCCGCACGTCCCCATTAAGGGACTTCCCCACATGACTGACCGGGCAGCCAGAATGGTCAGGAAGCAGAAGATTCCTCCCTACCAGCCCTCCAGCCGGAAGGAAATGTTTGAAAAAATGTGGAACCCACCAAACCTGGATCGACGGTTGCTGAAAGTCACCAAGCACCCCGGTCTGGGCTTTTCACTAGAAAATTACTACGAGACTGATGTCATATCGATCTCAACATGGCCCGGCGACGATCCCGTAGAAGCTACAGATTCGCAGAAAGCTTGTCAAGACGCACATCCTGCGCCCCCAATGCAGGAGACACAAGACGAGGAGATCTTCCTTTGGAAACCTCCCCGCCGCCGTTGCATAGAGAAGACCCCCTCCTTCTCCGAAGTGTCGACCTCGAAAGGGCACACCGGCGAGACACCCTCGCCCCGGCCGGTCGGCGAAGCAAGAAGCAGCAGCATGGGCCAGGCTCCGAATTCCCCTCGATACGACCCCGTCATGTACGCCTTGTACCACAGGCAGCAACGGGAGATCGAGATGTTGAAAAGGCGGCTAGCTGAGTTAACCTCGCTAGTCGCCGACCTGATCCAGGGCTCCCTCCCCCCATGGGGTGGCCGGATGCCTCGGCCCCGGGGCACCAGTCCCAACGCCCCCGCCTTGTCAAGGCGGGAGATGAGAGACATGGCGAGCTTGCTGACCGAGCAGCCAACCAGGCAAGGGCTAACACTCCAAGAGAAGCTGCAGAAACCCTACTCTTTCCCGAGAGAGAAGACCCGGGGCATCTTCGACTGGGCCTGCCATTACGGTAAGGTCTCCCTCCCACGGCCCAAGAGGCCACAAGACACCAGAAGGAGTGGGGACCCACTATTTTGCCCTTACCATCAGATGCTGGGTCACGCCATTGAAGACTGCTATGTCTTCAAAGACATTGCTCAAAGCCTCATTGACAGGGACGAGCTCAGAATGGGGGACTACGTGGTAGCCCCACCACGCCCCCATGTGGCGGACAACCCCAGGACGGGAGCCTACACTGTGTCCATCCAACACCAGGCGCCCGAAGATGCGGCTACCCCGGCTCCCGCAGGAGCTGTCTATGATGAATACACGGAGGAGCCCGAGATGGACCTATGCCCCTCTGAGCCAGCGGACCTCACGTACCCGACGGCTACGGCCCGGGAGGAGTGCGAGGTGAATGCGGCCTCCATGCCCAGTCGTGATGAACAAGAAGAGGGAGATGGCGTCCTCGAGCCCGAGGACAATGAAGACCAAGACTTCGTCGATTTGTCGCCAGCCCCGCCAGAAATTGAAAATGGCGGCCAGGTCACGGTCGACGAATTGATTGAGGTCAACCTTGGTACAGAAGACGACCCCAGGCCGACTTTCCTCAGTGCTCTTATGCCCCTGCAGGAGCGAGAGCAGTACACAAAGTTGCTACAAGAATTCCGGGATTGCTTTGCCTGGAATTACAAAGAAATGCCTGGGCTCAGCACCGAAGTGACTCAGCACATCCTGGCCATTGATCCTAAGGTGGAACCAGTGAAGCAACCTCCCCGGCGCATGAGGCCGGAGTTAACCAGCCAGATCTGCAAGGAGGTCGACAAGCTCATAGATGTCGGCTTCGTGGCGGAAAACCAATACACCACATGGTTGGCCAACATTGTACCAGTGAAGAAGAAGAATGGACAGATCAGGATTTGCGTGGATTTCCGCGACCTGAATAAAGCCTGCCCAAAAGACGACTTCCCGGTGCCTATCACCGAAGTGATGATCGATGCAACTACTGGCCACGAGGCCTTGTCTTTCATGGATGGGTCGTCCGGCTATAACCAAATCTGGATAGCCGACCACGACCGGATTCACACCGCCTTTAGGTCACCTAAAGGGATATTTCACTACAAGAGGATGCCCTTCGGCCTCAAGAATGCTGGTGCCACATATCAGCGGGCGATGACCAAGATCTTCGACGAGCTGCTATACAGCAAGGTCGAATGCTACATCGACGACCTGGTCGTCAAGACTAAAAAGAGGGATGAGCATCTGAATGACCTCAGGGTCGTCTTCCAAAGGCTCCGTCTGTACGGGCTGAAAATGAATCCCATGAAGTGCGCCTTTGGCGTGTCCAGTGGAAAGTTCCTCGGCTTCATTGTCCGACACAGAGGGATCGAGATCGACCCCTTTAAGATAAAAGCTATCCAGGAGCTGCCCCCTCCGAAGAATCTGGGAGAGCTGAGATCCCTACAGGGGCGTCTAGCTTACATCCGCAGGTTCATTTCCAACCTGTCGGGGCGCTGCCAGCCATTCCACAGACTAATGATGAAGAATGCACCTTTCAGCTGGGGTCATGAATGCCAGCACGCGTTTGACCAGTTAAAGGAGTATCTGAAGACCCCGCCTGTCCTGGGGGCACCTGTCAAAGGCAGACCGCTGATTCTATACATAGCGGCTACCGAATACTCACTGGGGGCAATGCTCGCCCAAAACAATGATGAGGGAAAAGAGCAGGCTCTCTACTACCTCAGTCGAAGATTGGTGGGTGCAGAAGCTAAGTACACCCCGATTGAGAAGATCTGCCTTGCCCTGGTCTTTGCAGTCAAGAAGATGAGGCACTACATGCTGTCCCATGAAGTTAGCTTGATATCCAGGGCCGACCCCATTAAGCACATCCTTTTTCAGCCCGTCCCAAAGGGGCGCCTTGGCAAGTGGGCCGTGCTACTCATGGAGTTCGATATCACCTACGTGCCGCAAAGGGCCGTTAAGGGACAAGCCGTCGCGGATTTCTTCGCAGCACATCCCGTGCCCGAAGACTACCCGTTGGCCACCGAGCTACCCGAAGATGAAACACTGGAGGTAGACCAAATACAACAAGCCATCTGGCAGCTTTACTTTGATGGAGCCTCAAGGACAGAAGCGACCCCGTCCGGGCGCACCAAGGTACGAGCTGGAGCAGGCATCGTCCTCAAGTCGCCGGACGGAGAGGTGATGCACACTTCTTGCTGCATCAGCAAACCCTGCACCAATAATGAAGCAGAGTATGAAGCCCTGATCATCGGCCTCCAGGTCGCCCTCCAAATGGAGATCAAAATGCTCCAGGTGTTCGGCGATTCGCTGCTGGTCGTCAAGCAAGTCCAGGGGCAGTTTGATGTCCGAAAACCTGAGCTGCTCCCGTATCACACTAAAGCAAAAGGGCTCATGGAGCGGTTCTACCTCCTCGAGATAGGCCATGTCGCCAGAGGGGAGAACGCACAAGCCGACGCATTGGCAAAATTGGCAAGCTCACTGGCGGTGCCCCCAGATGGATATCTCCATATCCAAGTAATAAACCAACGCCAGATGCCCAGCATGATAGAAGAAGAGCCGGAAGAAGAGGGCCTACAGGTCGCTACAGCAGAAGCCGTCAGCCTGCCTGACTGGAGGGACCCCCTAATGCAGTGGTTCAGGCACCAGCAACTACCCGACCGAAGAGAAGAAAAGATCAAGCTGGTCAGAACCAAGGACTCCTATGAGCTCCGAAGCGGAATATTATTCCGGATTGTGGCCGATGCCAAACGGAAGCTACTCCTCCGATGCTTGTCCGTTGAAGAAGCTTGGAGGGTTATGAAGGAGGTCCATGCCGGCATAGCAGGCGCACACCAGGCGGGGCCGAAAATGAAAATTGAAATCAAGAGACTTGGCTATTATTGGCCTGCAATGTTCAACGACTGTTGCGAGTATGCTAAGTCGTGTCAGAGATGTCAGGAGCATGCCGCCGTTCCCAGGAGACCTCCTGCACCATTACACCCAACAGCGCCCAGTTGGCCGTTCGCCCAATGGGGAACGGACGTCGTGGGCCCCTTGCCCGCGTCTTCCACAGGTTGCAAATACATTCTGGCGGCGACCGACTACTTCTCCCGCTGGGCCGAGGCCGTTGCCTTACGGGAGGTCACCGGAGAAATCGTGGCCAGGTTTTTTCTCCGCAACATCATATTCCGGTTCGGCGTGCCCGACCGAATTGTGTCAGACAATGGCAGCCACTTTCGCAACCAGAAAGTCTACCGACTAGCAGAGAAATACAAAATTGATTGGAGGACCTCAACTCCTTACAATCCACAAGCTAATGGGCTGGCCGAAGCTTTCAATAAGACACTCTGCACTCTCCTGGCCAAGACTGTTAGCCCTAACAAAAGGGACTGGGAAGGAAGAATGTATGAAGCGCTTTGGGCGTACCGAACCGTATACAAGACCCCAACGGGCTGCTCGCCCTTCTCTCTCGTATATGGCTCGGAAGCAATCATCCCCGTCGAACTGGAGATACCTTCCCTCAGGGTCGCCATTCAGCATGGGCTTGTCCCGAAGGGCAGACCAACACCGAGCGAAGGCTCGAAGAACTCTCCAGCCTGGAAGGAAAGCGGCTTCAAGCCCAACAGAATATTCAGGTCTACCAGGCCCGGATTGCACGCGCCTTTGACAAGCTCGTCAAGGAACGCGAATTCAAGAAGGGTGACCTTGTCATGGTCAAGAGAAGAGATCTCATGGCGGCCAACCCCAAAGGTAAGCTAAACGAGAACTGGCTCGGACCCTACGTAGTCCAAAAAGTCTACGAAGGCGGAGCCTATGTAATTGTCAGCCACCGCGGGGAGGTTCAATTCCCGCCTCTTAATGGAAGGCACTTGAGGCTGTACCACGCTCCGGCGCCCCCATTCAGGTAATAATATTACTCTTCGCCCCATTTTTGGGCGGATTTGTGTGATTAATGTCCGAACAATTTGGCCACCAGCCGGGTTTCCAAAAAGGAGAAAGGAATAGAAAGAGAAAGAAAGAAGAAGCAAAAAAATAGAAAGACAAAAAAGAAGAAGCAAAAAAAAAAGAAGAAGAAAAAAAAGTAGAAAGAGAAAGAAAAAAAAAGAGAAAAAAAATGGAAAGAGAAAGAAGGAAGAAGCAAAAAGAGAAAAAAAAAGAAAAAAAAAGAGAAAAAAAAAGAGAAAAAAAAAGAGAAGCCAGAAAGGGGGAACGCCCCCCATTTCCAGTCACCGCCCCGCATCAGCGGGGGTACCAAAAATTGATTTAAAAAGAAAGAAACAAACTCTTCTCTCCGTCCTTCCTGGGCGGTGGGTACCCCTTTGGCTCAGACTTCACGTCCGGGTCATTGACTAAAAAAACTCTTCTCTCCGTCCTTCCCGGGCGGTGAGTACCCCTTTGGCTCGGACCTCCCGTCCGGGTCATTGACTAAACAAACTCTTCTCTCCGTCCTTCCCGGGCGGTGAGTACCCCTTTGGCTCGGACCTCACGTCCGGGTCATTGACTAGACAAACTCTTCTCTCCGTCCTTCCCGGGCGGTGAGTACCCCTTTGGCTCGGACCTCACGTCCGGGTCATTGACTAGACAAACTCTTCTCTCCATCCTCCCCGGGGGGCGAGCACCCCTTTGGATCAGACCTCCCGTCTAAGTCACTGACTAAACAGACCTTTCTATCCGCCACCTCTGAACGGCAAAAGGGGTCTCTGGCCAAGTACCCCTCACTCGAGACCAGCACGCGCTTCCAATATTGCGGCAAAACCAGGGAGTTGCCCGTTCGGTATGGTGGAGTGGTCCCCTCGTCCTCCCCCTGGGAAGGCGAGCACTCTCCTGTACCCTGACATGGGTCCCTGCCTGGTCCTCCAAAGTGAATCCCCGCAAAGACTCATACCCTGCCAATGGGTCCCTACACGAAAAGGGGGAAAAGATACAAGAGCGAGGGAAGAGGAAGGAGAAAACAATATGCACGGAAGAGAAAGAGGGATGGGAAAGCTCCCTCCGGGACAAATGCATACACCAGGAACGCGTGAAATCATAAATGCTTTGCTCTATTCAAAAGAGGATCAAACTACATGTGCTGCGGGGCATACCCCTGTGTTACATTCAAAAAAAGAAAGAGAAATTAAGGGATGCAACGCTTAGTCGATGTCCCTGAAGATGTCCTCGAGGGGAGGATCCCGACGCAAGGGAAGTTCGTCATATCGCGCAGTCGGCCCCTCAATCCCTCAAGACGGGCGAGCTCCGCTTCGACGGACGCCATTTCAACGTCGGCGACGGCAAGAGCTTCCCTCTCCTCTGCCACCGCCCCTTCCGCCTCGGCGAGGCCAAGTTTAGCCGCAGCGAGATAGCCCTCCAGCTTCTCGATCCGGTTCTTGAAGGAACGAACGCTGCCTTCGCCTTCCTCTAAGGCCTTTCCGTGGCGTTCTCTACTGTCGCGTCGGGCCTTTAGGGTCTGCAGATATTCGTCTGCCTGAGCATCAAGGGCGGCACGTTCGTCAGGAGCCTGGGTCTCCAGGAACTCGCGGCGCTTGACATACTTCAGCAACATCAGAACCCGCCGCGACCATTCTCCCAGCGGGCAGCTGAGCACTTGCAACGCCCCGGTCAATTGCACCACTATAGTATGCACCTCCCTATATGACAGAGAAGGGTCGGCGAGGAGCATGGTCCGTAGAGTGATCAGCATTTGGCGTACTGGCGCTTCTGATGACATATGGCTGACTGAGGGCGCTACCGGTGGAGTGAATTCCACGGTGCTGTCCACCTCTGCCCACAGGTCGGTATCTGCCGCCACTGAAGATGAAGGAAGGGCGAGGGTCAAGTCGCCCGGCCGGCCTAGCTCGACGAGAGACTCTTGGCCAACCACTGCCTGGGGAACGGAAGAGACCATTGCCGAAGCCTCCGGCGCCCCCATCGTTTGGATTTCCCCTGCCCCCTTTGCCTCCGTCTGGCCCGACCCTGCCACTGCTCCAAGGGGCAGGGGTGCAGGGGCCGTCACCTCGGCTAGAGAGGAGCTTCGAGTAAGGCCAGGCCCGAAGTCGCCACCCATGAACTCCTCCCTCGCGGCTGGGATCCCTCCAGATGCGCACGGAGCCCCGCAAATATCTGCTGCAAGAGCGGGTCCTCCATCTGAGCCGGGAGTTTCGGGAAGGGCGGAAGCGGAACCACCAGCTGGGGTAAACGTCCCGCTTCCATGAGCGCAGCCAGGCTCTCCCTCTCCAAGCCCAAGACTGGAGCCGGCCCCTCCACCGCTATCGGGCCAATGCTCGGTCTCCGTTTGGCCACGGCCTTCCGGATACGGCCAGGCGCCTTCCCCGGCATCGGCATCACCTGACCATGGGAATGGGAATCAGCTATTCGCCATCTAAAATAAACCATGCAAAAAGGGAGACCGCGGAGCCCGCATACTCACCTCAGCCGCTGGGACAATGCTACCTTCAGGCGCGATCTCCCCCTCCTCCAGAGGCTCGCCCGCCGCTCTGGTAGTACCGGAGGGCTCCACGGGCATTTCCTCTCGAAGGGCGTCGAGTAAAAGAGCCAATTTGCCCATGCCGACATCGACCCCTGTTGGGCGGTCGATCAGCGCAGCCGGGGCAGCCTCCTCTGCGACCTCAAGTTCGGCCGGTTCTTGAAAATCCTAAAAAAAGAGAGGGGGGGGGATAAAGTCGTCAGTCAATCACAAAAAGGGAAGGGAGAGCCGGCCCAAACAAGCTCACACTCACGGCGGTCTTCCCCACAAGGCTCGGGGAGCCAGCAAGTAAGGGGGCCCCGAAGACCGGCTCGGGCGGCTCCGATGCCCCGGACACGCCCTCGTCAGGAGCTGCTTCGTCGGAAGAGTAGTTGTAATCTACCTCTTCCCCAGGCGGAGACTCGACCGCCGTCAGCTCGGCCTGGGCCGGCAGAGGAGCTTCCTCCTCAGAGTCTCTGTCCAGCACGTCCTCCCTCGGGCTAGGCGAGGCTTGTACTCCGATCTTCTTCCTCCTCACATATGTCAGCGTCATCGGGAGGTCGAGATCAGGCCACAATGACTTGGTGGCCGCCGCGGCAACGCCTGTCATGCAAAGGAAGATAAGCCATGCTGAATCTACTGGCCCCCAGGACACAAAAAAAAGGAGCTAACCGTATAGTCGAAAATATTTACCCCCTTCAGTTCCTGCGACACGAGATGACCCACGGGCTTCCTCAACAGGCAAACCCTTCTCGGGAGTCCCAGCCGTACCCTCGCCCGGGAGCAACACGGGCGCCGATTCCTCCGTGCTGCCCGTGAGATAGAAGCGCATCGTCGCCATGTGCGAATCCGAGGCCAACTCGGGAGGCTGGTCGACCACAGACGACACGGGCGGCCGATGAATCTCACCAGCTTCGCGGCTCGGTTCGGTCTGCGTGGCTTCGAATTCCTCGAAGGACAAGACAGGGGCCACCGGCGAGGCTGCCGTCGGAGCCGGGGATGCCTCGGTCCGCTGCCGTTTTACCGTCTTTTGCCCGGCCACCTTGGCAGCAGCCAGTGCCTTCTTAACGGGCGACTGTGCCCGGGGCCTTCCCGTTGCCTGCGGCAAGGGAGCCGGAGCCGCCGCCGGGGTCGCCTCTGCCGGGACCGCAACTTCACCCATGTCAGGCGTGGGCACGGGCTCTCCCATAGAAGCTGAGACAAAAGAAGTATCCAGGTGTCAAGACTCCACTCCAAAATAAAAGGGGGGGGGAGATTCAAGAGACACGCTAATGATCGGGAACACTGACCGGCAGGTTGACCTGGCTCGGACGGGCAGCTTCGAATTCCTCGAAAGACGGGACTAGTGGTGCCAGAGGAACAGCCGTCGAAGCCTTAGCCGTTTCTGTCTTCCTCCGCTTTGTATCCCGCTGCTTAGCCGCCTTGGCGGCGTCCACCGCCTTCTTCACAGGCGATTTAGCCCGGGGCCTCTTCGCAGCCTTAGGCAAAGGAGCCGTGGTCGGGGCCAGCGGCGCGGCTTCAAAATACGCAGGCTTCTTCACCAGCCGGAGGAGGTTCCGGTACGTGGCCATCTGCGTGCTGTCGGGATGGTCTGCAAAGAAAAGGGGGGAAAGAACGAACATGCATATACCATTAGTACCTAACTCACCGCGAGAGCCGCAGCGCTGAGGGACAAAACCGAAGAGCAAGAGGGAGCTGAATACCATGAGGGCCAGTGTACAGCCGCAGCGTGATCGGCCAGTAGCTCAGGGACATCTCCTTGTCCCGACGTGCCGCCTCCCGGACTAGCCAACAAACGTCCTCAATAGTTTGACACCGGTCCGTGAGGTTGGCCAGATCCGCATGCTTCTTGGAAGAAAGGTGACAGAAAAGATTGAAGTGGTCCATGCCCCACCCATCAGCATAATAATAAGGGATGTGCAGGCGCTTGCCCAGGATGGAGGCCGTCACATCTTCAATCTTCATCCCATTCACCCGGAGGAGGACATATAGCCACGTGGTATCCTTGTAATTCTCGGGCTTCCTCTCCTCCCGCCTCACGAACGTGCGATACAGGCAGGCCAAGTCCCTCTCTGGGCGCCAGCTCTTGGCAGGAGTCCCCTCTTCCTCTATGGGGAATGGGTAGTTGATGAGCTCCAGACGGTCGCTCCCCACCCGGCACAAGTCCCGCAGCGTCTTCTCGTAGTCATCCTTAGCCGCTGGGGGTAGCTCCACCTTCGGCGTCGGCCTCATGTCCCGGGCTTCCCGGCGAGCCATCAGATACGCTGCCACTTCCTTTTCCTGTCTGTTCTTGAGCCGAAGAAGATGGTCTGGCTCAATATCAAGCACTGGCACTGGCTGCCGGCCAAGGAATCTCCTTTCGGCGCCATCCCAACAATCGGTCTTGTGCAACCGATAGAAAGCCGTCCGGGCATTCCACCACTTTATGTAATCTTGGGTCACTCGGGGGACACGACCCGGGGCCGGTACTCTGAAAGAGGCGGAGTCCGCTCGGTGGAAGAAGTCCCACCAGCTTTTAGCGTGCTCGGCAACCAAACTTCCCCGGACATTCCGCGAGGGCAAGCCGAATTGCGCATGATAAGCAGGGATATGCTGATCATACCCGAAATTGCGACCGAACCGGAAAGGGTAATACGGCTCCAGCAACACATTCTCCCCCTTTCTGAATACCAGCACGCTCGGGCGAATTGACAGCGCCCAGTCTCGCAGTTCCGGCTCCAGTAGTGGGCGCACCACGTTCTCCTGGCTGATAGGATGAACGTACCTCTCCACCTGGTCATCCTTGCATTCCCTCTTATTATTCACAAGGGGGCTTGAGTGTGCGGCCAGCGTCCAGAAATGAATGGTCCCGACTGCATCCCTGGGGACCGTTGTCAACCGCCCCCGGATATCATACATCCGCATCGAGGTAGAAGCCGGCTCTGCACTCGCGAACTCCAGCATCCTCGGCATCAGCCCCCAATCCTGGAGAACTCGTGGGCAAACTCCGGGAACAGCGAACAAACCCACGCGTTGAAGAAGTGCAGTGGGCACACATACCGGGCCTGCCTGGGAAACTGGTGCGTGCTGATATCCCCCAAGGCCTTGTAAATTAAGCAGAGGGTGGCCGGGCACAGAGAAAGCTTGATCCCCCACGCCATCTGGCACGCCGGGTAGATGGCGTCCGGCCGGATAACTGTCTCGTCGCCGTACGGCATGGCAAATGAGCATAGCCAGTACGTGAGATAGGCGGCGCAGTGGGTCTGGGATCCAAACCCATCGGGTTAGGCCCGCTTCGACGCCCTCTAGACGGGATCTTCACGTCAAGCTTGGGCTTTGCACGCTTCTTGGGAGCCACGGCAGTACCAACGCAGGGGAATTCCTCGTACCGCTTCGGCCCGTCGAAGAAATACTCCAGCCACAGGGGCATGCGCACCCTCTTCCTGTCCCCCCGGGCGGGCTGCTTCCCCTTGTGCGACAGCTGGTACAGCTCCCGGTACGCCTTCATCAGGTACCGGTATGAATACCCCAGAGAATAATAGCCGTCCCCGTTGGTCTCGTCTTTGATTAGGTCCGGAGGCATATTTCTTCATAAGGCTCCCCGTCAATGGGCAAGCCGCTCAGCTGGCTTAGGCTCCATAAATCCAGAGAAGTCTCGCCCTCCGCCGTGTAGAAGGTGTTAGTCGCTGCGCTGAACACCTCTATCATGCCGCAACAGAGGCCCTTGGAAATGGGATAGCCATATCGGGAGGCGTATACGCTGTGATAAACGCCGACCCGGACCAGCAAAGGAGCATAGTTGAACAGCACATGCTCCGTGAACTCCACCGCCCTCTCCCGGAAGGTGTGGGCGTCCTGAAGCTTCAGCTCCCCGAACCAGCCCAGTGATAGATCATACTTGAATCTGATGGCCAAACAGTCCAAGATGAAGGGCTCTTCCCTGTAGCCCCACTTCAGGGGAGCCAAGAACAGGCCGAACCGAGGCGCCTCGTTGTGCACTTTCCCGGCAGACAAGTCCCATCTGGCCGGAGTAAACTGAGGCGCCCGCACCAGCTTGTCTTCAGCCGGCAGTACCCCTTCGATCCCCAGGACCGGCTTCCATTCCCGGGCTTCTCCCACCAGGTACATCGGGATACTCCGGGGAACGCTGTACAACAGGCTATCCCGGGCCTGCAGTATAGCCTGTTCAGCCTTCTTCACGACCCGGAAGTCTCGCCCTTCTCGCGAGCGAAAATGCTTCAGAAATCGAACCAGGTGTCTGTCCTTCGGGAAGTCCTTCTGTACTCCCCGGTGACCCGGTTAAATGTGAAGCCACTGTCAACTCTGGCAAGCCTCTGGAAATCCATGGTCTCCCTGTCAGACTCAGACGACTCTGCCAAAGCAGGCTATTCTGCCATGCTCGCGGTCCAAGTCCTCTACATTTAACCATGTGACTGCCGGCACCGGACCCCGCGGGATAAGGTCGGAACCGACAGCAGCAGGGGCAGAAGAACCACTTGGAGCAGCCATTTGTCTGCAAAGATACACAGATAAGAAGATCAGAGTAAATCACGAGCAAAAGACTGCAAAGGGGCTTTACTACAAGTCAAATGAATAAAATATCGCCGATTTCTGACGAAATTTCGGCAGAGTTTCCCCTAGGCCAAAGGCGTAAGGGAAAACACGGGTGCGCGTCCACAAGGAGTGACGGCCCCAACAAAGCATGGTGGGCCCCGAGAGGCAACACCAGAAGTCCACCGGTCAAAAGTCTCCTTCCCGTGGCTTAAAGCTTCCTCCATAGCACACCGCCTAGTGCCTTCCCGGCACGCCCCGAAGCGGCATTCGCCGGTACGCTCCCCTCTATGCCTTCACCGGCACAATCGCCTGGCAGCCTTCCCCGGCACGCCCTAGTGCCCCCCTTGCGTCCTTCCCCGGCACGCGCGGTGCATAGCTTCCCCGGCACGCCCCCCAGGCGTCCTTCCCCGGCACGCTCGGTGCATAGCTTCCCCGGCACGCCCCCCAGGCGTCCTTCCCGGCACGCTCGGTGCATAGCTTCCCCGGCACGCCCCCCAGGCGTCCTTCCCCGGCACGCTCGGTGCATAGCTTCACCGGCACGCCCCCAGGCGTCCTTCCCCGGCACGCTCGGTGCTGCATAGCTTCACCGGCACGCCCCCGAGGGCTTCGCCGGTACACCTCTCGGCCTTCCCCGGCACATTCGCCAGGTTTGTTCCCGGTACGCCCACAACTGCCTTCCCCGGCACGCTGGGCGACACCTTCCCCGACACGCTCCGGGGAGCTTCCCCGGCACGCTCCCCGTGCCCTCACCGACACGGCCTAAGGCCTCCTCACCGGCACGTTCCAACGTCGCTTCCCAACACGCCACTGCCTAAGGCCCTCGCCGGTACGCCCTTCTGCCCGTTCCCCGGCACACCCTGGGGAATCCTTCCCGATGCGCCCTAACAGCCCTCGCCGACACGCTCTCAAGCGCCTCGTCCGGCACGCTCTCAAGCGCCTTCCCCGACGCGCCCTAACCGGCCCTCGCCGGCACGCGAGGACCTCCCCCGCCGGTGCTATCGGTAGTGGCCGACGGCAGGGAAAAGAAGGGGGGGGAGGAAGGGGAAGAGCAGAGGAGAAGAATAGAGGGGAAGGAGAGGAGGAACGAGGAGCCTAGGGCTCCATCGTCCGCCCGGACGTGGAAAAGGAGAAGGAGAAAGAGAGAAGAAGAGGGAACCCTCTCGTGGCAGCCTCCCTACCCCGGCGAGAGGAAGACGACGACGGCGCTGGCCGCGGTGGCTCCCGGTGATGAAGAGATGAGAGAGGGAGGGGGAGGCAGACGGTCGCTGCTGAAGAAAGAGAAGAGGGAGGGGGAGTTTGAACGGGGGGCGGTTCGAATAAACCGCCCCGCCCCCTTTTATACGGCAGAGAGGTGGGGGGAGAGAAAAGAAAATAAAAAGGGGTATGAAAAAAGGGGAGGGGAGGAAAATAAAGAAAAAAGATGAAGGAAAATGGTGGAAAAGAAATAAAAAAAAAAGGGAAAAAGAGAGAGAAGGAATAAAAAATAGAAGGAGATAAAGAGGGATAAAAAGAGGATGAACAAAAAAAAGGGAGAGAAATAAATATATTTATTATGATATTAAATATATGTATACATATACATGTATATACATACATAATGGTATCCTCTTAACATCTACTCGCCCGTATCAATGTGTGGGTCAATGTCGTGCAGTAATAAACGTCCCCGGGGAAGATATCCATCCCCACGATCCAATCGGACGAACGGTCCACATAGCAAAGTGACTCTACCCTGCGGCTCTATCCTTGTCATAGTGTCACTACCCTACCACCAAAACAAGCCCGTCTCTGGCACATCGCCTCGGGCCTCAGCCACCCCCACGCCATACAATATTGCCTTCACGGGCCTTACGTCCGGATCGGCAGAATCTCTATCCTTACGTTGGCATTAGTCCCTTGCCAACGAATAAGTCCCTTTCCGGCGCAAGGCCCCGTGCCCTAGCCACCCACTCCGCACAATATGGCTATTACGGACCCTACGTCCGAATCGGCACAGGTTCTCCCGTTGCGCTGGCATTCCATTCTTGCCGACGAATAAGCCTTAACTCATGGCGCAAGGCTTCGTGCCCTAGCCTACACTCGCGTATCACTCACTCAAAAAAAATAAAATAAAAAATAAAATAAATAAAACGGGGTTAAAAATAGAGATACCCCGCCGGACTTGCCTCTGTATGGGGACAAGGGCAAAAATGGCAACAACCCGGCCGTGGCGAAAACCCGAAAGGGCGCTACGGGCAAAATTGGGTACCCCGCCACGTGAAAACCCGAAAGGGCGCATGGGCAAAAGCAAGAGGGGGCCGGTACCGGCGAAAACCCGAAAGGGCGCTTGTATCGGTAAGGTGGTTCAAAAAAAAGAGAGAGAAAAGAAACAGAAGAGACAACAAACCAGGTCAGTTCCCGGCATCCTGTTGGCACTGACGAAGAGACCAAGAGACTAAGAGACAACAAACCAGGTCAGTTCCCGGCATCCTGTCGGCACTGACGAAGAGACCAAGAGACTAAGAGACAGCAAACCAGGTCAGTTCCCGGCATCCTGTCGGCACTGACGAAGAGACCAAGAGACTAAGAGACAACAAACCAGGTCAGTTCCCGGCATCCTGTCGGCACTGACGAAGAGACCAAGAGACTAAGAGACAGCAAACCAGGTCAATTCCCGACATCCTGTCGGCGCTGACGAAGAGACCAAGAGACTAAGAGACAGCAAACCAGGTCAATTCCCGTCATCCTGTCGGCACTGACGAAGAGACCAAGAGACTAAGAGACAACAAGCCAGGTCAGTTCCCGACATCCTGTCGGCACTGACGAAGAGACCAAGAGACTAAGAGACAACAAACCAGGTCAGTTCCCGGCATCCTGTCGGCACTGACGAAGAGACCAAGAGACTAAGAGACAGCAAACCAGGTTCCCGGCACCCTGTCGGCACTGATGAAGAGACTAAGAGACCAACATACTACTTTAGTTCCCGACGTTCCGTCGGCACTAACAACGAGACCAACAAAAACCAACCAGGTCGGTTCTCGACACCCCGTCGGCATCGATAAAGGGAGAAGAGACGAAGACACCCGCGGGCACCGCCCGGCTCATCCTTCGCCTGCGCTACCCGTGGGTGGGGGGCATTTGTGGACACCGAAAATCGCACATCCAGATGCCACGCTCGGCCCAGCATCAACAACGGCCCCGAGTGAAGAAACCCCGGAGAAATCAAGCACAAGAGGCCCCACGGCCCATGGGCCTCGAAGAAAATCAAATGGGCCACGACTCGTGCTCACAATGGGCTCAAAATTGCCCATTTAGCTCTTCAACGGCACGCCCATCCTGGGCTTCAGCGGCACGGCCTTCAGCGGCACGCCCAGCCCCTTCGGCTGCCCAGCGGCACACCCTTGGGGTCTTCCGGCACCAGGGTGGAGCCCCACGGCATGCCCCTTCAGGCTGCCCAGCGGCACACCCCATTGGGCTGTTTTCAGCGGCACAGCCCATCAGAAGCTTCAGCGGCACGCCCCAAAGGGGCCTCCAGCGGCACGCCCTGGAGAGCCTTCAGCGGCACGCCCCAAAGGGCCTCCAGCGGCACGCCCTGGAGAGCCTTCAGCGGCACGCCCGAAAGGGCCTCCAGCGGCACGCCCTGGAGAGCTTCAGCGGCCACGCCCCAAGGGGCCTCCAGCGGCACGCCCTGGAGAGCCCTCCAGCGGTACGCCCCCTTCAACGGCACACCCCTAATGGGGGTTCAACGGGCACTCCCCTGGGGGGTTCAACGGCACGCCCCCCAGGTGGGTTCACCCGGCGCACCCCTTTGGGGGTCTTCAGCGGCACGGCCCTTTGGGGCTTCAGCGGTACGGCCTTTGGGGTCTTCAAAACGGCACGCCCAAAGGGGTCTCCAGCGGCACAGCCTCGGGCTCCAGCGGTACGCCCTTTTGGCACTACAGCGGCACGCTTGTTCAGCCCTTCAACGGCACAGCGGTGAAGCCCTTTCAACGGGCGACGTGAGGCCCATGCCCTACACATCCTTGGCGCGCAGTGGAGCCATATGAGGTGGCAGCCGATCGTTGGGCCACGTGGCCTAGTCCACTGACAGCCAGGACAGGCAGGTCAAACCTCATGATCACGGGCCACTTCCCGCTTCGGCGGCCGTGCTCGAAGGCTCCCGCCGCCCGGGGTATAAAAGAACCCTTCTCTTCGAGACAAAGAGGAGGAGGAGGACAGAGGGAGGGAGATACACAGACGAACATACAGAGGGGGAGAGGCTCCGACAGTAGAAGACACACACACAGGAGAAAGAGGAAAAGGGAGAAGAGAAGAAGGGACCCTTCCGGCCTGAGCTCCGTCGACGGCCACCGGGAAGAAACAAGAGTAAGAGGGAGAGAGAGCTTGTTGTATTGGGGAGAGGGTTGGGAATGGTAGCCTATGTCTTAGGCCCCAATGTTTTCTTCTGTCTTGTATTTCATTCCTCCTCTCGTTCTCCGTCTTGGAGTCTTTTCCTTTTGTCCATGGCCTCATTTGGGCATTTTCTCTTGTAATATGCATGTAGGGATACGGTCCTTGACATCCCACGAATGGAATCAATCATCCTCCTTGGGCCCTTTTCTTTTGCTATCTCTGTTGGTTTGAGCCTACCTTCATAGTGCATGTATTGTGTTACCCGTTTCCTCCGTTCCTCCGGTTTCTTTTGAGTCACCACATCAATGTGATGCCCCCCCTTTAAAGCCTGGCCTTATGAGTCCTCCGTTCACTTCCAGTAACCCTTCCTCCTCTTCTTGAACAATCTGCAAGCCCACACACACTTGGCCCTTTTAATCCTCCGGCAATGCATCACTTTGGCCCCTGACCGGCACACTTGCCTTGGCCCTCAGCGGCACACCTCATTTGCCCCCAGCGGCACACCCCATCTGCCCTTAGCGGCACACACCCAAGTGCCCTCAGCGGCACACCCCACCTGCCCTCAGCGGCACACCCCGTCTGCCCTCAGCGGCACGCCCCTTGAACCTTCAGCGGCACACCCCTAGCTGGCCCCAGTGGTACACTCTTCTGGCCTTCAGCGGTACACCTGCTGGCCAAGCCCGAGCCCGTTGTTTTCCTTCGTGTTTTCCGAGGTTCTTTAAAGGTGTTGCTCCCCCGGGGGCCCACTTCCAGTTGTCGGGTTCCGTCACTCCATGTGGGCGCGTTCCCTTTATCTCCCTTACGCCCTAGGTCAAGGGGAGATGCTGCCGAATTTTCTGTGAGGAATTAATAAACAATTAAAAGAGGCAAAAGGAAGCAATAAACAAGCAAGACAATTGACGAAGCCTTCCAACCTATCAAATCACTGCCGGCATCACGATGAGAACCGGACCGAGCTAACTAACCACCCGGCAGCCCGAGCATCCGACCCACAAGAAAAGAGACCGAACCGAACAAAGAGAACAAACACGGGAGGAACTTTGTATAAACTACACGAAAGTTAAGAAAAGAAGAAAAGAAAAGCCTTAAAACAAATAGTTGAAAACTGATCGAGCCTCCACCCTCATTGACCTTCAGCGGTACGCCCCATTGACCTTCAGCGGTACGCCCCCTTGGCCTTCAGCGGCACACCCTCATTGACCTTCAGCGGTACGTCCCATTGACCTCCAGCGGTACGCCTGTTTCAGCCCCCAGCGGTACGCCCCTTTGGCCTTCAGCGGTACGCCCTTTTCAGCCCTCAGCGGCACACCCCAAGCCTCCAGCGGTACACCTTGTTTCCTTCGCCGGCACACTACACGCATGCATGTATGTACATCACGACAAGGGCATTAACAATAGCAAATAAATCAATAAAAATTACGCTAATTAAAGGACTCCGAATGCCCAATATTAATCACGATAAAAGAGGTGGGAGGGATAATAATAAATAAATAATAACAATAAGAATAATCATGAATAAAAGAAGAGAAATCATCTCGATCAAAGGCACGAACAAACAGTAAACATCGAATCAGAAATCCCAGAAGATATAACTAAGAAGCCCCAGATAAAAGACGCTAACATCCACACTGTAGCCCCTCTCTCTCCCGTGACCCGGGGCAAAAGGAACAACGACGCCGCCCTTTCAGGTCGAGCCCGAGTCTCGGGAATCACCCCGATATGGCCAGGCTTTGATCTAACCTCGGGCCGACATCCTAATCGGACCGGATTTATTTTCTCGTTCCGGACACCTTCCGAATCCTCATTAAAATTGCCGCATGTCCGGCAGACATTTGAAGGGGTCTACTTCGGTTTTCTCATCGTGACGTTGCCACGGACCTGTGTCCGAATACGAAAAGGTCTATGAGTGGCCGACATGGCCGTCAGTCTATGGCCTTAACACAACCTTCAGTGTGATCCGCCCCTATCTCTCTCGCATAATTAGTATTACTCTTTTCGGCCGCGGGGCCCCTAATTTCGGCAATTAATCAAGGGTATTCCCTCGTATGAGGGATGTAAATGACGTCGTGACCTTTATGGCACGACGGGATTCGGTCCCGACACGAACCACACAATCGTCTGACGAAGTCAGATTCGAGCGCACCATGGGCTCTTCGGAGCCCGAATAAATCGTCACTTCGGTGACTGGCACGCCTACGCACTCAATAAACCAACGAACGAACCAAGATAATTGTTAAATAAAAAGTGCGTCCACAGTTATCGATCAACACATCAATGTGAGGTAAGGGAAAATCATCCTTTGGACACGCGCGGTTAAGGTCCCGGAAGTCGATGCAAATCCTGACTTTCCCATCTTTCTTCATGACCGAGACAATGTTTGCCACCCATTGAGGATAAAGAACGACTCTAATGAACCTGGCTTTGTGGAGCTTATCGACCTCTTCTTTCATTTTCAAAGCCATCTGAGGGTGGAAACGCCTTAACCTTTGTTTTACCGAGATGGACCCTGGTTTTAGGGTTAAACGGTGTTCGCCCAAGGTTGAATCCAGACCCGGCATATCCTCGTAGCTCCATGCAAACGTGTCCTTATATTCCTTGAGAACCTCAATTAATGCCTCTTCTTTAGAGGGTGGTAGGTTGTCACTTATGAGGATGATCCTAGGGTCTTCCTCAGTTCCCAAGTTGACTTCTTTGGTGGATTCTTCTACGGCGGTTGACGGCTCGTCGAATCTCCTCATTCCACTAGCGTATGCGCCTGCCGCATCCTCATATTCTTCACCCTCATCTTCAGTGGGGCATTCTTCATCCGTGATCTCGTAGACTCCATACCCTTCATCAGATGCACAGTCGCCCTCGCATTCTATTTCGGGTAGCTGGATGAGATTTTCTAACAACTGGGGGATGACAAGAAGGGCCTGACACCTGGCGGCCAAATCCAGAAGGAATCGACGAGGGATCTGCCTACCCTTGGATTTCTTCCTAGGTATTACCCTTGGCCTATCATTCCTAGATTGACTGACAATATTTACAGAAGAAGAGGAAGACGAAGAGGATGGTGTAGAATGTACAGGAGAAGACCCCTCAGAGGAGGGGTAGAAAAGGTCGCTCATCGGACCTTGGACGGGTGGTCCGGAAGGTGGTACGCACCCGTGGGAGATGTAGGAGGTTTCCTCAACGAAGATGTGTTGTTGGAGAGTTTGAAAATTGACGTTTTTTTTTCGTTTTCATTTTTAATGACAAAGCAGTGAAAAGAGATTGGAGGAGAGAGAAAAGGGGTTATGGCTAGAGGATTGTGAGGCTCATAGAGCAGATTATGGTTGAAGACCTGGCGCGGGTTGAAAAGCCCGCGCTGGTATGTAAGCAAAGAAGGGGACCTGGGAAGATCATCAGACAATTGTCTGGCCCAGGAAGAAGATATCAGCAAAGGCTGAGAGGAGTGGATGGAGAGGATGGCGGCTAATGAGCCGTCGACGGCAATGTTGAGGACGGATGAAGATCCGTCGATGACAGAGTCCTTCTGGCGAGGACGAGGATAGTTTGGAACCTTGGCAAGAGTGGTAATATTCTCTGGTATTTCGGAGATCAATGGTGGTCCTTCAAGCTGCGGAGACGAGAACATCCTTTCCAGTGCAACGGAAATGTACCGTATGTCGAACCATTTGTCCCACTCGCATTCCGGATCTTTGATCTTGCCTCTTTTGGTGATCCTCGGACATTTTTCAGCCAAATATACAGCATGTGATCCCCCATGTGCTTCTCGTGGGTGATCTCCCATCTGAACAACGGGTCCTCTGTTGAAGTGGTTTGATAGAGTCCACGTGAGGGGCTTCCAATCTGCCTTGAACGGTCCTTTGAAGCCTAGGCCAAACCTGCGGTTCGGCCTAATTTCCTTTGGCGGTTTGAGCATACCCTGTAACTGTGCGCCCAGACCCTTTCCTTGTTGATAGCCGATGTTCCTCATAATCTCCCAACCTTTGGAGTGAGAAGGGAGACATGATGTTGCGGTTGCCCTGACCGGCTCCTTTGGTGCTAGTGGAATGTGAGATGGATCACGCACGTCCAGCAGTGATAATATGGGCCGATGAGATGGCCAAACGGAGGGCAGAGAGGTGTTGATAGCATCCACTGTGTGAAGGACCGGTGTACTGACCACTTTAATAATTCTCCCATTGTAAGGAAACTTCATGCACTGATGGTTGGTGGAAGGCACAGCGTCCATGGCTTCGATGTAAGGGCGACCCAGTATAGCCTTGAATGTGGGGTCCATGTCGAGGACATGGAATTCCATAAGAATTGACATGGGGCCTAGTTCTGCCTTCAGAATAATCATCCCATGTGGCGGCCTTTTGCTATTGTCATAAGCCGTGACCGTGATCGAGGAAGGTCTTATTTGTTCCTCGTTGACCCCACACAACTGAAGAGTGCTCATGGAGATCACATTTATGGATGCACCCGTGTCCACAAGACACGGGTTTATGGATACCCCATTAATTTTTATTGAAATGCACAATGCATATTTCCGAGCTTCCTTGGGAGCGAGCTCGTAGTTGTGGAACATGATGGCCGGTTGTGTGTCTGTTGGGGTCAGGACTGTCGAAATCTTCTCCACGGGGAGGTCTTCATTAACCATGACTCTTTGAAGGTATTCCATTAAGGCTGCCTGGTGGGATGTGGATCTTTGAAGAAGCTCCAGGATGGAGATCCGGGCAGGTGTCTTATCCAGGTGTTTCAATAGATCATACTGTGTTCCAGGGATAGCTCTTTCTGGTTGTTCTGCATCATCCTTCTTTGGCTGAGATTGCTCGGGATTCTGACTGTTGTGGGGGAAAATCCTGTGGAAAATCCTTCCACTCCGGAGCACCATTGCCTGCGGCTTTTGTACCTCTGTGGGGGTAGCAGTGGATCTTAACAGGGGTTTGAGGGGTAGTAGTGGAGGAATGGTTGATGAAGCAGGGGTGATGACGGGAGCAGGGATTCTGATGAGGGGTTTGTTAGGTGGAGGCATGGCGGAGGTAGAGGGGATATTGCGCGGATTATGAAGGATAAGGGGTTTAGAAGGTGGCGGCGGAGGCAAAGTGGAAGTGGGTAAGGTTTGAAACGGGTGATGGTTTTGAGGTGGATGGTGGTTGATGAGTGGTTTTGAAGGCATTAGTGGTGATGTGGTGGAGAAAGACGGGGTTATGTATGGTTGACGGATGACAAGGGGTTTAGAAGGCGTAGGGGTAAATGTGGTAGAGGTGGGTGGTAAAGTGGGGGAGTGAGAGAAGATGAGAGGGTGTGAAGGCGTAGTGGAGAGTGTCGGTTGATAGGAGGTCGGGGTGCGGATGAGAGGGCGTAATGGTAGTGGAAATGGTGATGGTGATACTGACGCGGGTTGATGAGAGAGAGGTGCTACCCGGGCAAGGTGAGGGGGTTGCATGACGATAGGGTTGGAGGTAGAAAGAATGGAGGTACTTTCCTGGTGCCACACCTGCTCTCTCCCGACTTCCGGGAAGGAGGAGATGGGGTTAACCTGATGATTGGGCTGTTGGTGCTCCGGTAATGGATTCTGGATTATTCCCATGTCGGGCTGTTGTTGTGGGGCCTGCTGAGGCTGCTGTTGTTGTTGTGGTTGCTGCTGCTGCTGCTGTTGTAACTGCTGCTGTGGCCTCTGAGGCGGTCTCCTAGCCTTGAGAGCCGCGACGTACCGTCTCATCTCATCCCAATCTATTTGATGTTCATCATTCATATCATGGATGTAATCTTTGAAATGGAAGCAATAATCTACTGTGTGTCCCGGCTGCCTGTGGTAGACGCAGTATTTAGAGGTATCAACATTGGGGGGCCACGCGGGCCTTTCTCTGGGTAGGGCGAGTTGGTTTGATGCCATGAGGGCATTAAAAATGTCTGCTAAGGTTTCCGGTAATAGCGGATAGTAGGCTCTCTTGGGACCGAGCGGCCTCCTTTGTTGCTGTTGGGGACCATAGTTCCCCGGGGGTGGAACTTGGTTGTACTGAAGCGGTGGTTGTTGTTGCTGAGGTTGTGGTTGTTGTTGCTGGGGTTGACGTAATGGAGGCATATTATCCTGGGGTGGATTATTTTGGGGTGGAGGACGAAGAGGGAAAGGACCTGGTTGAAGGGGAAGTCGGGGCATTTGTGGAGGCCTTGGGTTGACTGCGTAATTGGCATTGTTGACCGCACCCACTTGCTCATTTGTCACAACCCCTTCTGTGGCTCCGCCCGGGACACCAACGCCTGTCTTTCTGACCGCTTTGGGCTTCGGTGACTCAAACATGTTCATGATGGGGGAGTCTTTTAGCTGGGTTTGGATGTATCGGGCCCTTTCATAGAGCTCCTCCATTGTAGTAAGTTTATTCATGGCCAGGACGTGTCTAAACTGTGGGGTTGCATTAGACACAATCATCTTCACTTGTTCGGGCTCAGAGAGGGTATCCCTTATTCTTTCCGCCAGAGACCTCCATCTATCAGCATAGCGGACAAAATACTCGTCGGGCTTCATCTTTTCGGCCACTAGGTCGGTAATGGAGAGTGAGGGACCGACCCTATCCCTATATTTCTGCAAGAACCTTCTCTGCACTATTTCAAAATTCTCGGCCTCGCGGGACTCCAGAGAATAGAACCACTCAAGCGCGGGACCATCCAATGATCTCCGAAAGAGGTATGCCAGGGACCTCTGATCGTTTTGCCAGTAGGAGGACTCATACATGAAGTCCTTGAGGTGAATGAAGGGGTTGCCGGTACCATTGTACCTGCGGTACGTGGGCATTTCGGAGGGGGGAAGATGAATGACGGGAAGGATTGGCAAAGCAACCTCCGGGGTGGCTTTCACGTCCACCATTTTTCTCAGATTTTGAAACTGCTCGTCCATGCGGTTGAACCTATTGAGGAGCGATTGGGCGAGCTCCTCTGGAGGTGAAGGTGGCACTTGCCACTGGGGGAGAAACTGTCTCCCGGAGACTTGAGGGGGAAACCCCGAATGAGAGGGAGCTGTCGGACCACCGATAGTTGGCCCTGGCTGAAGCAGTGTGTGGGGAACAACGGGAGTTTGAGATTGTGACGGGAACTGGAATGAGGGTGGTTGTTGGCTCGCTTGACCTTGAAGCGAGGGAGACTGGATGGCTTGCGCCAATGAGGGAGATGGAATGGCCTGCACGGACTCTTGGAGAGGTGCGATGGCCGGAGTTGATTCCTGGGACGTGGGGGAAATAGATTTCCCTTTTAGAATGGCCTGGAAGGCCCGGAGCTGTTCAGAGGTAAGCTCCGTGTTGGCGAGGACGCCCAGTAAGGAAGTGATATCCTGTGGCGGGGACGTGTCCCCGGCAATAACCTGCACCTCATGCGAGGGGTCATGAGAAGGACCCGAGTCCATAGCATAGACTCGTGGGTCGGCTGTCAAACCACGGCTAGGGTGGTTCTCCTCAGAAGACTCGTGAGACATGCTCACAGTTTTCCCAGAACGCAAAAACATACACTAGCAAGTAGGTAGCAGAGATTATCAAACAAGTGGATGCCTTTACGCCCTTTTTTGTGTTTTGATTTTGATGATTTTTTTGTGTTTTTAACGAGATCCGAAGTTCACACAAAATGGGGACCCTAGTTTATTTTTATTTCACCGCCGTGTCAGCTAGGGTCTCTCGTCTCACCACGAATGAAATGACTAACTCCGGGGAACTTCAATGGTACAACCAGCCCAGTGAACGAAGAGGAGATTCTTCGATGTCGGGGACTTACGGAGGTCCCAGTGTAGGAGATTCTAGTCCGTTGAGAGGAATTCCCAAACGGAGAGTCATTCCTTCACCGGGAAAGGGTGATCCTCAAAAAAATAAAAAAAGGATAGAAAAGAGGAATGGATGTATGCAATGGAATGCTGACAGATATATAGAGTAAGAAAACAACAGAAATAACAGACATATAAGAAACAAACAACGAATCACAACTGATAGTGCTGCCGTGAGCACAACGGGGGCGCGCGCGGGCGCGAAGGTGGAGAGGCACGGGTGGTGCCGAACTTGCAAGGGTAGCCGAAAGGAAGCAGTAGCGTCCCACCGTGATCGCCAATCTGTGAGCGACGTCACGCGGTTCGGGAGGAGAGCGGGGAAGAGGAAGCGGAGAGCGCGCGGGCTCCTTCTTTTTTGTTTGTTTGCTTGTTTTGCTGCAACACAGAGATGATAGAGAAGAGAGAAGGGGCCACCACGGGAGATTGCTCCGGCGGGGCGAGCGGGACAAGTATAATATAGCAAGATATGGGGTTCAAACGGCCATAGCGGGAAGTGACTCGCCGCGACCTCGGGGGGATGGGAATGGTGCAGAAATTAAATAACAAGAATTGAAACGGCCATTGGGGAAGTGACTCGCCGCGGCCTCGAGAATATGAGCAGAATATAGCAGAATATAAAGGAGAATATAAGAACAGAGATTTAAACGGCCATTGGGGAAGTGACTCGCCGCGGCCTCGAGAATATGAACAGAATATAACAGAATACAGAGAGAATATAAGAACGAAAATTTAAACGGCCATTGAGGAAATGACTCGCCGCGGCCTCGATGATATGAGCAGAATATAACAGAATATAGAGAGAATATAAGAACGGAAAATTTAAACGACCATTGGGGAAGTGACTCGCCGCGGCCTCGATGATATGAGCAAAATATAACAGGATATAAAGAGAATATGAGAACAGAAATTTAAACGGCCATTGGGGAAGTGACTTGCCGCGGCCTCGATGATATGAGCAAAATATAACATGATATAAAGAGAATATGAGAACAGAAATTTAAACGGCCATTGGGGAAGTGACTCGCCGCGGCCTCGATGAAAAGATGTGATCGCCAGGGGCCGAAAGACCCCAAAATAAGAAAGTGATCGCGCCTACCTCAAGAGCGGGAGATGGTGGGTTGCTTCTTCCTCTCCTTCCGGCCGGCCGACGGAGAGGGGTTTTCTCGGGTACCCTTGCAAAACAACGACAAATAAATGACAAGTGGATTAGAAAGATGGAGGTGTAGTATTCAAATCCTTGCGATAAAAATAACGAAATGATGGCAAGACACACACCTGGTTTGTGTTATCTTTTAAATCCCTCTGGGACTCGAGTAGGAGGAAAATGAGATGATGGATGCAAGAAGTATAAGAGAAGAGGCGCCCTTGTGAAGGGGGATAGAGGATGCAATATGATGAATGTAAAGAACTATGGAGAAAAAGGGGAAGAAAAGGCTTATTGGATGAGCCGAGGGTGAAATCCGGCGGAGCTCGGGCAGCGTGGGGACGACGTGGAAGCGCGGTGGATGAAGACGACCTTCCTCTCGCGAGCGTGGGCACCCGAGAAGCCGGCAGAACCTCCACCTACAAAAGACCCAACGGGTTAGAAAATGACTCCGTAGCCTCTGGGCTCCGGCAGCCTATCGGATCACTGCTTAGCTCCCCCAGAACTGAGGGGGTGGGGCTCTATTTATAGAGCTCCGGAGGGTGGAGGCGTCCAGGACCCTGGACACCTCCATCAGGGCCGAAATAATATTTTATTCTATTTTTATATATTTTTTTGGAATACTTTTGTGGGGGCGTCCAGGGTCCCGGACGCCTCAAGTAGGTCCACCGAAAGCCGACGACGGCCGCACGCGGTTTGGCACAACGCGTGGTTTTGTGAGCGGCGCCTCGTGATTCAGAAATGGGCGCGTCCAGTTGACTGGACGTCTCTATAATTTAGATTTTTTCACACACGACAAACCGTCGTTCGGTGGCCGGCGCCCGTGAGGGAGTTGATGGAGGCGTCCAGGGGACTGGACGCCTCCAAAATTATATTATTTTATTATTTTTCTTTTGTCTTTTATACCAGGCTTGGCATTATATATTTTTTATATGTTTTTATGGAGGCGTCCAGGGGCCTGGACGCCTCCATTAATATATATATATTTTTATTATTTTTTTGTGTTTTTATGCCAACTGGCATCTTACAAATATTTTTTATTATTATTGTTCATGGAGGCGTCCAGGGGCCTGGACGCCTCCATGAATATATATATTTTTTTATTTTGTTTAGGGCCCTGAGAAAATAATAAAAGAAATTAAAAAGATGGGGGCGTCCTGGGGCCTGGACGCCCCCATTAAAATCGACCCGGGTCCTCGGATCAGGCGTCGGCGGCCGCCCGGTAGACCCCCTTCTTGATTCCGGAACCTCCTGATGCGTCCGACTGGTGTTGATGTCGTCCGGCAGAAGAAGACCCAAGAAAAGGAAGCACTCGAGCGATTCAAAATGCGTAAGCCGTTGCGGGGCGTTGTATAGTAATATGAGACTTTCTCAAGAGACGTCAGGAATGGCGTGTCTACACCGATGACCAGACTTACGCGGAAGGATGTGTCTTTTGTCTGGACCGATGAGTGTGAGTAGAGTTTCAGGGAACTGAAGAGATTGCTCACCTCGGCTCCGGTGTTGGTTTTACCTTCTGGATCGGGAGGTTTTGTGGTGTGTACAGATGCTTCCGGGGTCAGATTGGGTGCTATGTTGATGTAGCATGGTAGAGTAGTGGCGTATGCTTTGCGGCAGCTGAAGTCACATGAGGAGAACTACCCTACCCATGACCTTGAGTTGGCAGTAGTGATCTTCGCGATGAAGATCTGGAGGCATTATCTGTACAGTGAGAAGTTTGAGGTGTTCACTAACCATCAGAGTTTGAGGTATGTGTTCACGCAGAGGGACCTTAACCTCAGGCAGAGACGTTGAATGGAGTATATGAAGGATTATGACTTCACCCTGTCTTATCAGCCAGGCATGATGAATGTCATCGCCGATGCGTTGAGTCGGAAGGTCGCGGTCATTGCCTTGATGTTGAGGAAGTGGAGGCTCTGGGAAGAAGTGCCCGAAGTGTCATTCAGGCTCCAGATTCCCCGAGAACTAGGGTTAGCCGTGCTCGCGAGTCTGACTGTCACCCCTGCTATCCGTCGTCATGTGACAGAGGCTCAGCATGCAGACCCAGAGTTACCCCGGATTTTGGCTATGGCCGATGTGGAACTCAGTGAGGACGGTGCTGTGAGGTTCCGTGGTAGGCTGTACGTCCCCGCCGAGGATCAGGTTCGTTGTGCGGTGTTGCGCGAGGCTCATGGGAGTAGATACACCGTACACCCAGGCGCGACAAAGATGTATCGGAACTTGCGGAGGCAGTTCTGGTGGCCTGGCATGAAGAGAGATGTTGCCGAGTTCATGGCCAGGTGCCTGACCTGTCAGCAGGTGAAGGCAGAGCATCAGCGACCAGGAGGTGTGCTGTAGCCCTTGGATGTTCCTGCGTGGAAATGGGACCACGTGACCATGGATTTTGTGGTGGGATTGCCGAGGACTCCGAGTGGACAGGACATCATTTGGTTGCTGGTGGATAGGCTGACGAAGGTGGCTCGGTTGTTACCGGTTAAAGCCAACTGGAGTGTGCCCAAGTTGGCTCATCTCTATGTGGAACAGATCGTGCCTTTGCACGGAATTCTCATTTCCATTGTGTCAGATCGAGATCCGCGTTTCACTTCTGGATTATAGAGGAGTTTCCAGTGAGTCCTTGGCACGAAGTTAGCATTTAGCTCAGCATATAATCTGCAGTCGGATGGTCAGTCAGAGAGGACCATCCAGACTTTGGAGGACATGTTGAGATCATGTTGCCTGGAATGGCAGGGGAGTTGGTTTCACCACCTACCGTTGGTGGAGTTTGCCTACAACAACAGCTATCATTCGAGCATCAGCATGGCTCCTTATGAGGCGTTGTATGGGCGTCTGTGTCGGAGTCCACTTGATTGGTTCGAGGTTGGTGAGCGTGTTTTGACGGGACCGGAGTTGGTGCAGTAGTGTGTGAATGTCGTGCACCTGGTTCGTCAGAACATGTTGGCGGCCCAGAGTCGGCAGAGGAGCTATGCTGACCGGAGAAGGCAGCCTCTCACTTTCACCGTTGGCGATCGTGTGTTCTTGAGAGTTTCTCCGATGAAGGGGGTGATACGCTTTGGACGGTGTGGGAAGCTGAGTCCCCGCTATGTCGGTCCTTTCCTCATCGTGGAGCGCATTGGTGAGGTAGCCTATCGACTGCAGTTACCCTCTGAGTTGGCGTCGGTGCATGATGTGTTCCACGTCTCGGTGTTGCGGAAGTATATGCCCGATGACTCTCATGTGCTTGAGGATTCTGTTTGGCCCGAGGTGACTCCAGATCTTTCTCTCCCAGAGTTTTCCGTCCGCATTAAGGATAGACGAGAGCAGCGCCTGCGGAACAAGGTCATCCCCTTGGTTAAGGTGGTGTGGCAGCGACACTCTGGTGGTGAGGCTTCTTGGGAGCATGAGGACGAGATGCGTTAGCAGTTCCCTTACCTGTTCGAGTGAGTTTCCTCTTCTTCCCCTGAGCTTTGTTCTTAAATTTCGAGGACGAAATTTGTTTAAGGGGGGAGGGCTGTAATATCACGGACCTTTTAGATCCTTCTTTTTTGGTCCTGGATTTTCTTTCTCGGAGTGTCTGACTTTGTTGTATCCAAAATTTCGTTTCGGACATCTTTCGTGTTCGGATCGGCGCGATCCGCAGTTGTTTCGGAGGCCCAGAGTGCGTCCGTGGCTTTTTCGCGCGTGTTTTCCTATTTCCGCGTGCGGGTTTCAGCAATTCCTTCGGAACCCCGTTACGGGTGAACCGGGTCATTCACCTAGGTAAGAGTGGTACCGTTGCAATTGGTGCGTTCCGAGGATCGCGAAAACATGATTTTTAATTTTTTAATATTTTTCAAAATTTCTGGATTTTCTATAAATACCCCCACCTTTTTCTCTCTCCCCCACCTTCTCTTCTTCTTCTTCCTCTTTCTTCTTCCTCCCCCACCGTGAGCGTCCCTTTCCCTCTCCCATTCGACCGGAGACGACCGCGGCGGCGTCCCCTCCCGCTGCAGACAACGCGGGGCGACGACGTGACAGCGTGGGCGACGGCGAGGCGATCGTGGCGGCGTAAAGCTTGTGGGGAATCGTGAAGGAGCGAGGGTTCTAAAAGTGTTCTTCACAGTTTGTGGATCATCCGGCATGTCTCAAAGCGAGATTGAGGTAGGGTGACGTTCCCTAGCTCCTCGCATTCCATTCCCGTGGTTTCTAGCCCGAGGGGAAGCCGAAAGATGGGTTTCCATGCCGGGTTGGGGTTTTCCATGATTTGGGGAGAGTTCACCCGATCTATGTTTTTAGGCCGCGATTCGGCGTTTTAATGGCTTAGATGCATGCTAGGGGTCCCTAGGGGGCTTCCCCCTTGATTTCCCCCTCTCCTATGGAGGTATGGGCGCGTGGTTGGCGTTTTTGGGCGTTTCCCGCCGTTTTACCATCGGGACGGTGTGACGGCCCTTCCAGGGACCATCACAGTCTGTGACGCCCCATGAAGGGTGCGCCACAAGACATGTTTTGCCAATAGGGCTGTCTGTGGGCTTGACGGTCCTACGATACACCGCCAGGGCATGTGACGGGCCTAGGTTGGACCGTCAGGTGACGATCCGACCGTTGGCATCTGACCATTATGGTTTGACCGTTGGGGGTCAAGGCCTCTAACGCACCCAGGGTGGGGCGTCAGAGACTTGTGATGCCCCTGTATGGGAGCATCAGAGAGGACGCGTCCCCACCTTCTAACGCACCTGGGTTGGAGTGTTAGACGCTGTCACGCCCCGAGGGGTGCGCGTCACAAGCCAGTTTTATCCCATCTTCTGACGCACCAGCATTGGTCCGTCAGAGACCATGAAGCCCTGGGCGGTGTGCGTCACGGTTGGTTTCTGCTCGTCTTCTGACGCACCAGGCTAGGCGCGTCGGAGACTATGACGCACCAGAAGTGGCTCATCACAGTCGGTTTTGCACCGGGAGCCTGACGCGCCTATGTTCGACTGTCAGACTGCTATGACGGCCCAGTGATAGACCGTCAGAGCCTGTGGCGCACCAAGGTTGGACCGCCAGGCTCTAGACTGCACCAGGTGATTCGCAGTCTCGTTTCTTCTCCGACCGTGGTCACCGTGCAACGGTGCTGGTACGTGGGACGGTCCCCGTACTTCGTCGGGTTCGGACGTTGTTTTCCGTTGACTTGAGAGTCTACTCCTTCAGTGACCCTCCACTAGTCGTAGCATGCTTACACGTTTAGTGGTCCCACCAGGGAGTGGTGGAGAGGCTACCTTGAGGCTGGTTTTTAGACTGGTTTTTGTTGGGCCCCACGTCTAGCAGCCAGAGTCCGACTGAGGGGAAAATCGGTCAGACGGCCAGACCAGGGATGCACGGTCTGTGTGTGCACACGTAGTTGGGGGCGTGATAAGCGTCTATTTTCTATGATAATTCATTGCATGTACACCATTTTATGTGCATATAATTAGGTAATTATGCATGATCTATCGTTAATCTAAACTTCGCATGTAGATTGGATCTTTCATGCAAATTAATTAATTAGGTGATTTTATTTAATAAAATGGAGTTGAGAGTCATGAACATTAATTCTCCATTGCATAATTATGAGCAATTGTGATTCATGTGCACATTATGGTAATTTTTATGGACTAAATCGTAATTATATGTGTGATGGACACCAAAGGTAATTGTAAAAGAAGCTGGGGGCAAAACTATCATCACCACTTTGACCAAGTCAAAAGTATATATTTTGATTGGAGGAAAAAGAAATTTCAAAAGTTTGAAATTGAGGAAAAGAAACACATATTTTGGTTGGAGGGAAAATTGAATTCAAAGTTTGAAATAAAGGAGAGACATGATGAGCCTTGGGAAAGGGGGTGCCCACCTACTTATTTTCTTCCCCATGCATCATATTCCACTTGAATCCCAGCCATCCATCTCCTTTTGATACAATCTCCACCCTCCATCTACTCAACTTTCCCTATAAATAGCCCATGACAAGGAGGAGAAAGGGAGTTCTTCCTTTGGCATTTTTCTCTCCCTCTCACATCTTCTTAGGTCACCGGTTTCTCTCACGTAAGTTCATTTTTTCCTATTATGTTCTTCATGAAAGTTCTTTTATTTTAAGTCCTCTACAACTTCTTCTTCTGCCTCATCTTCCAATTTCTTCTGGTTTTCAATCTATTTCATATTTTTCACTGTGCTATCCTGTTCATCTATGAACTAGTATTTCTCTATGTTCTTCCACTTATTTCTCACCCTTCTAGTCATTTTCTCCTCTTGCTTTCTTCATAAAAGTTCTTTGTTTTTAAACGATCTTCAACTTCTTCTTCTGAACCATCTTCCAATTCGATATCTTTTTTAAGTTGTAATCTCTTTTTCAAGGTGTTGTCCTGTATTTTTACTGTTCATCTGAGACACTACACTCTGTTCTTCCTCCATTTTAAAACTCTTCCACTCTTTTTTTTTCTGAGTTCTTCATCAAAGTTCTTCCTCTCTTGTAGATCTATATTTTCTTCTTCTATTACTTACTCTAATTCTTCTCCGTTTATGAGTTATATTTATTTTTCCACTATTTTATTCTCTCATCTTCTTCCTTCTTCATCTCCACATAAACCCTTCCACATTCCTCTCTATATTTCTCTCGAAAGTTTATCCTCCACAACTCTCCTTTCATGACGACGTGCACATCAAGGCGGGCGATGTTCCAAGGCTCCTGACGTAGACGACGACGGCTTCTTCATCCATCTCTTTCCACGGCGATCTCCTTCAAGGCGGAGCGATCCTCTCCAAGGCTCGGCGAGGAGGAGATGACGGCATTCATCATCCTCTCATGGCTCTAGTTTCTTCACTTATCTCATAGTTTATATTGGTTGTAATCTCAATTTTCATATATTATAATTTTCATGTCTTTAGCAATAAAATTTATTTTGATAAATTGTGTTTCCTTTTCTCTCTCCCTTTCTCAAATTTCTCTTCTCAATCCCTCTCATATTCTTTAGATAGATTTATTTCCATGCACTATTTTCTTTAAAAAAAGTAAAATCACAAGTGTTTTTCATACGACTCCAAGGTTTTTAACTCTAAAAATCTCTTCTTCCCTGAGGATTCGACTCGTACTTGTCATAGTACTACGTTCTCTTTTGATCATTTTATGCGAGTTCGGTTTTAAGATTGTTAGCACGCGTGTAGTAACGATATACGCTTCCGTGTTATCAATTTTTGGTGCCGTTGCCGGGGAAGAATGATGATTTTTGATTTAAGAACTTTATTTTTCTTATGTATATAGTGTACTAATAAAGCTCTCTTTTCTTTTTTTTACAGATTAAAAAAAATTCAAAAAAAATTAGAGGTAAGTTTACCTTTCTTTCTTTCATCTTTTAATTTTGTCATTCATTTCAAAAAAAATGAGGCATCACTTTTTAAGTAAGTATCCAAAATTTTCCTCTTTCATTCTAGTTTCATTTTTCCATTTTACATATCTTGTGGTTAGATAGGTTCATTAAAAAAATTAAAAAAATGACTTGAACTTTAATAAAAGACTTCATTCAAGAGTAGAAACCACACCACCCATGTTCTAGGCCATGCATCATTTAGCATATAATTTTTTCTTGTTATTTAATTTCTGCATTGTATTTTGGATATTGTAAGGGGCAAGGTACGTTCTACTTATCCTATTCTAGCATGTATATTACATAATAACCCCTTGTTTGAAATTGTGGTGTGCATTTCATTTCAAAATATTCTAAGGGTAACACCCCTAAATAACATAAGGTGGGGATTTCATCACCCTTCCTTAGCCCACAAACCACATTTTCCTTGCATCTTTGCATGACCTAAACTTTAAATAAAATTCAGTAGACATTGGCCCTAGGATCACACTATGATTTTAGTACGATTTGTGTTTACCCTCTTATGAAAATCGGTGCCTAAGGTAAGACGGTCGGATGGCAAGCGCCTTAAGCGGGCTAGTGGTTTAGTAATTAGGTCCCTACGAAAGTAGGGGGAGCCTCCCACTATCCCACCCCTTACCTGGCCGGTGGAAATATTGAGGGTGAACTTATGGTGTACTTTAGTCATTTTGTGAAACCTCATTTGTAGGTTTAGGTCACATCTAGGTCATTAGGTAATTTGTGTGTCAACTTGTTTGTGTATGTAAAAAATAAAAAAATGAAAAATGAAAAAATCATCATCTTCTCTCTCTTCTTCTGAGTCAGTGTTAGTTTCAAAAAACATTATGATTTTCTAATCCTAATAAAAAAGAGAATAAAATAAAAAAAGAGATTAATAAAGGAAAAATAAAATTAAGAAATTGAAAAAAAAATTAAACAAAATTTGAACAAAATTGAACAAAAAAATTTGTTGAAAAAAATTGAACAAATCTTTCAGGGATCCGACCTTTTTTTTAATGGCCATCTATCTTAGAGGGAAACCCAAGCCCATGAAGGAACACTTTATTCCTTCTACTTATAAACCCTCCACTTGTATTAAACTACCTGACATTCTGGTGGATCATTATGAGATTAGCCCCGGTATCATCCAGATGTTCCCATCTTTTTATGGGAAACCCAATGAAAATCCTTATGAGCATCTAGATGATTTTCAAGAAATTTGCTCATTGGTTAAAATCTAAAATTTTAGTGATGATGGCCTTAAGTTGATCTTATTTCCATTCTCATTGAAGGATAAAGTAAAATGTTGGTTAAGAATTTTTAAAAAAACTGTTAAGACTTGGGAGGATATGCAATTAGACTTTTTTAAAACAATTTTACCCTATAGTCCGAACCAACATTATGAGAAGGGCGATTTCGGGATTTACTCTGTTTTCAGACGAGCAAATTTATGAATCTTGGGAAAGGTTAAAGGATTTGTTACGTCAATGTCCACATCATGGGTTACCCAAATGGAAAATTATGTTTACATTTTATGAGGGATTATCTGATCTTAATAGACAAATGGTGGATACATGTTGCGGAGGGGCGTTCATGAAAAAGAATAAAGATGAGGCGTATGATCTATTTGAAATTTTGAGTGAAAATTCGATGAATCATGCCTCAATCTCATCTCATAAACAATCTGTAGGACTTTCCAGACATGCCGAAAATCCAACCCAAACTCACAAGGAAGTCTGTGATTTCTGTGCCAGTCTCACTCACCATGTGAGTCACTGTCCTACTATAGCCCAACTCCCACTGGTCATCCAAGCTCAAGTCCAAAATGCTTTAGTGTTCTCTCAGCCCAAGTATGATACCATTTCAGAAGATTCTAATCTTGGCTGGGGTACTCACCTAAATTTTCCTTGGACGGACCACCAATTCAAGCCCATTTGCCTACACCTTCACCCCAAGAAACTCATGAGCAGCCCATGTGCAATCAACTTCAGCCCAACTCATCTCACCCAAACATTCAGAGCAATATCGATATTAGGGGTGATTCAACGGGTCACTACTTTGAACCTCAAGTCATGTACTCTCAGTCTACTTACCATGGCCCTCCTTCAACATTCAACCAACCCCCTGCATACGTGAATGATGATGATGATGATCTGATGCCTGCCATTTTGGCTCAAGATATAACTATTGAGAGTGAGGAGGAGTGCACTCGTAATACCATGATGGAGGATGGGAATAAAGTAGGGGACGGATTGAAGAATAAAAATGATCATATTGATATCGTCACCCCCTCCTATGAATGTTTTGAGATTGAGAATATCACTGTGAAGAATAGTGGCCTACATAACTCAATTGAGAATATACATGACGAGGAGGATTGCTTTGTAATCAACAATGTTGGTGATTTAATGACAACAAATTCTGAATATCCTCCTTCCCTGGAAGAACATGATGATGGGGCCTTGTTGGAAAAATTTACATTTCATCTACCGACCTCATTTCTTGAAAATTTGATTCATAATCTTCAGTTGAGTGATGAGTGTGATGATGGGTCCGTCTTAGAGAAATTCACATTTGATCTGACCTATGATGAAAGGGCCGAGCTGGAAACATTTACATTTGATCTTCCCACCTCATTATTGGAAAGTTTGATTGATGATGTTCATTCGAGTCATGAGTGTGATGAAGGGTCCTTGTCAGAAAATTTCACATTTGATCTGACCTTTGAGCCCTATCCAATGAAGTTTGAATCTTTGGATGAGTTAGATCCTGGCCTCACTCTTATTTCCAATTTGATTCCCCCGACAGTACAGCCTCTCCACTATGACATTCTAGGACCTGAGGGGGATGTGCCAATCACATTCACCTTTGATTTAACTTCCCATCAGGAAAATCAATTGATTACTGCCCTTACTGCTCATGAGGCTGTTACTGAGAGGAACGTGGCTCATAATACCAATCTTATTCATCAGCCACCAGTGTCTGATCAAGTTACCATGGAGGAAGTCATCATAAAAGGGTTAGTCATACCGGAAGATGCATGACAAGGGGAACAATGGGTTGATGTTGGGCAAAGGTTCAACCCCAATCTTGACAGATTATTAGCCATTGATTATTTCTTGATCCCTAAAGATGACAATTGGCTCACACACATGGTTAAAATTAAAATCAATAATGTGCGAGTCCTGGCGATTTCTAGCCCCAGTCCGTACATGCTTACTCTTGTCTTCCAATGGTATGAGGGATGGAATTTGAAGGAGGACAAGATCACTTGGTGGCTCATTCTGAATGCCACACGTTGGTTAGTGAGCTTTCATGCGTGTGGCTAAAGACGTTAAATTTAGCGCTTCTTGGGAGGCAACCCACAGTTTTCGTGATTTTCATGTGCTAATAAATGGCTTCTTGGGAGGCAACCCAAGTTTTTAGTGTGGTTTTATTTTTATTTTACAAGTGTGACTAAAGGATAAGTTGGGGGGAGAGCGAAGAATGATTACACCTATGCCTAGCCTTCAAAAGCCAAAAATCACCTTCCATTCAAGCAAGGATGCCCGTCGAAGTTCAATTCCATCAGGTTGTCCCGTTCCTTCATAAATTTCATATCTACATTGTTCTATTATTTCATATTGTTCATGTCATTGAGGACAATGTCATTTAATTTGGGGAGACAGAAATCATGTTGCACATGTTACATTCATATACAACCTCAAACATGAAAAAAAAATTGAAAAACCAACAAAATAAAATCCATTGTGAGTTTCATGATTCATGCTTCTATTGAAATTAATTCTGGAATAGAAATGACTAGATAAGGATGATGAAAAATTTATCTAATCTAGCCATAGGAAACTGATATAAGAATCTTTTTAAAGTTCATGTGCACTTTAGAAAAAAATTCACGTCGCACGCTAATGAAACAAGCAAGGCAGGCCCTCTGCTAGTTTTGGCATATTGTCTGATATTCTGTACTTCTTAAGAAAAGAGATCTTTTTACAAAGTTTTCTGTCAAATTATCTATTAAAAAAAAGAGAGAGAGAAAAAGAAGAAAAGAACACCATGAAAAATGCCCCAATTCTTAGTAATCGGGCCTACTTCACCTAAGACGTGTTGAGGTTCGCGTCAAACGGAAAAGGGAACCCTGATCTTAGTAACCTGGCCTACTTCACTTAAGACGTGTTGAGGTTCGCGCAAAACAGTGAAGGGATAGTGCAGCATCATGTGTGAAATAAAAGATCCCAAAGGGACAAAGAAATAAGGCAGACAAAAAAGCTAGTATGCTTAATGCTCTGGTTAGGAGGTGCATGGTTGAATGATATTTGTTTGGAATAGCAAATGAGGGATGCAATTCTCTAAGCTGTGAATTTAGTATTACACGTGCACAAGTGCTATTGAACTTTACCTTGAATTCTTGATCATGTACCTAAATTTTCAAACTAAGGTTAGTGTGCATAATTGATTCTGGATTCTTAATCTTTGGTTGATTCTATAGAGGGAGAGCTGGATATAAGAGCATGAATTTTATAAACTCTTGTTAGTCCTAAATTTTAATTTATTTGCATTGCTAAGGGACTAGCAATGAGTAAGTTGGGGGTGTGATAAGCGTCCATTTTCTATGATAATTCATTGCATGTACACCATTTTATGTGCATATAATTAGGCAATTATGCATGATCTATCGTTAATCTCAACTTCGCATGTAGATTGGATCTTTCATGCAAATTAATTAATTTGGTGATTTTATTTAATAAAATAGAGTTGAGAGTCATGAATATTAATTCTCCATTGCATAATTATGAGCAATTGTGATTCATGTGCACATTATGGTAATTTTTATGGACTAAATTATAATTATATGTGTGCAGGACACCAAAGGTAATTGCAAAAGAAGCTGGGGGCAAAACTGTCATCACCACTTTGACCAAGTCAAAAGCATATATTTTGGTTGGAGGGAAAAGAAATTTCAAAAGTTTGAAATTGAGGAAAAGAAACACATATTTTGGTTGGAGGAAAAATTGAATTCAAAGTTTGAAATAAAGGAGAGACATCATGAGCCTTGGGAAAGGGGGTGCCCAAAGTCCAAGAAATGGGGTGGCCACCTACTTTTTCTCTTCCCCATGCATCATATTCCACTTGAATCCCAGCCATCCATCTTCTTTTGATACAATCTCCACCCTCCATCTACCCAACTTTCCCTATAAATAGCCCATGACAAGGAGGAGAAAGGGAGTTCTTCCTTTGGCATTTTTCTCTCCCTCTCACATCTTCTTAGGTCGCCGATTTCTCTCACGTAAGTGCATTTTTTCCTCTTATGTTCTTCATAAAAGTTCTTTTATTTTAAGTCCTCTACAACTTTTTCTTCTGCCTCATCTTCCAATTCCTCCTGATTTTCAATATATTTCATGTTTTTCACTATGCTATACTATTCATCTACGAACCAGTATTTCTCTCTATTCTTCCCCTTATTTCTTACCCTTCTAGTCATTTTCTCCTCTTGCTTTTTTCATAAATGTTCTTTATTTTTAAACGATCGTCAACTTCTTCTTCTGAACCATCTTCCAATTCGATATCTTTTTAAAGTTATAATCTATTTTTCAAGGTGTTGTCCTGTATTTTTACTGTTCATCTGAGACACTACACTCTGTTCTTCCTCTATTTTGAAACTCTTCCACTCTTCTATTTTTCTGAGTTCTTCATCAAAGTTTTTCCTCTCTTGTAGATCTAGATTTTCTTCTTCTATTACTTCATCTAATTCTTCTCCGTTTACGAGTTATATTTATTTTTTCACTATTTTATTCTCTCATCTTCTTCCTTCTTCATCTCCACATAAACCCTTCCACATTCATCTCTATATTTCTCTCCAAAGTTTATCCTCTACAACTCTCCTTTCATGGCGACGTGCACATCAAGGTGGGCGATGTTCCAAGGCTCATGATGTGGACGACGACGACTTCTTCATCCATCTCTTTCCACGGCGATCTCCTTCAAGGCGGAGCGATCCTCTCCAAGGCTCGGCGAGGAGGAGACGACGGCATTCATCATCCTCTCATGGCTCTAGTTTCTTCACATATCTCATAGTTTATATTGGTTGTAATATCAATTTTCATATATTATAATTTTCATGTCTTTAGCAATAAAATTTATTTTGATAAATTGTGTTCCCTTTTCTCTCTCCCTTTCTCAAATTTCTCTTCTCAATCCCTCTCATATTCTTTAGATAGATTTATTTCCATGCACTATTTTCTTTAAACAAAGTAAAATCACAAGTGTTTTTCATACGACTCCAAGGTTTTTAACTCTAAAAATGTCTTCTTCCCTGAGGATTCGACCCGTACTTGCCATAGTACTACGTTCTCTTTTGATCATTTTGTGCGAGTCCGATTTTAAGATTGTTAGCACGCGTGTAGTAATGACATACGCAGAACAGAACACCCGCTCCATCTCGTCGAGCCAATCACGAGCCACATTAGGGTCTGGCTGACCGCCATAGCAAGGGGGATGGAACTACAAGAAATCCCTCACTGCTCGTCCTGGCCTACCCCTGGTCGACGAGCCCTCACCAGCCTCTCCGCCGAATTGCTGCGACATAAGCTGGTACATGCCACGAAAGAAATCCTCGGCCCCCGAAAACCTCGCAGTATCCACTGCCTCGGTGGCCGCAGGTGGCACTCTACTCTGCTCCTCCTGCTCCTGCTGAACCTCCTGCTGGATCTCCTGACCTCCAGCCGACTGCCCCTGCTGAGAGCGAGTACTCCGCCTCGGCGCCATACTCGCACCTGAAGCAAAAGATAGAAAACACGGAACAACAAGGTTAAGAAAAAAGCACGATGCTCGATGCCAGGGTCAACTGTACATCATCGCTGTGGACTAGTGGACCACCATAATTACCTATGATTCTCGTATAATTCCACAACCGCGCTCTGATACCAGCTGTAACGACCCGAGAATCCGATTACCGGGAAAGCCCGATAACCTGAGACTCGTACCGCCACCCACGAGCCCGAAGACTTGAAAGGGTTAGAAGGATGGTGTGTAAACTACACAAGTATCATAAATAATTATAGAAATTAAACAGTTTATATAAATAAGCAGGAAATGAAATAACATTTTACAAGGTCCACAAGATAACACCAAAATAACAACAGTAGTCCACAACTAGTACAGAGACAAGAAAAGAAAGTACAGCTAGACAGGGCATACCCTGGCTCTGACCTCTGGCACTAACGCTGGGCACCTGAACCACGCTGAGCCTCAGACGAACTCCCCTGAAGCCTTGCCTCACCTGAAACACGGTGAAAACACGCAGGGAATGAGTCTCGGAACAGACTCAGTAGGGATCACTCGAACCCTACCTCGCATACGAAGAAACCGCTACACTAGCAGTAAGCGAGTACCTCGAAAATGAAACCATGTCATCTACAAATCACCTGTCACACGGCACGAAAATCGACACACGTGCCACGGTGAAACAACCGGAACACACGGCTGACACGACAAAACCCGAAGGTCAAAGTCATAACGATTGACAATCTGACACTCCCGACTCGACAGGAGTACCTCCCACTAGAAGCATAGCCGGTAGCGTCCCCTGACGTCTTACACCGCACCGCAGGTAAACTGTCTGACGTGGTAACGCCTACCAAAGGCACGAACACCGAACAAGTAACCACAAACAAGTAACTAGCTGGGGTCACGCTCGTCAGCGTGGGTCCAACCGCCCCCAACCACGTGTGCACACACAGACCGTGCGTCCCTGGTCTGGTCCTCTGATCGGTTTTCCCCTCAGCCGGACTCTGGCTGCTAGACGCGGGGCCCGACGATAACCGGTCCACAAACCGTCTCTAAGGGTCGGCCCTTACACCACTCCCTGGTGAGACCAACACCGCGTACTGGTGGGCTACGACTAGTGGAGGGTCACTGAAGGAGTAGATTCTCAAGTCAACGGAAAACCACGTCCGCATCCGACGACGTACAGGGACCGCCCCACGTACCGGCACCGTCGCACGGCGACCACGGTCGGACAAGAAAATGGGACTGCGAACCTCCCGGTGCAGTCCAGAGCCTGACGGTCTACCCTAGACGCGTCACAGGCTTTGACGATCTAGGCTGGACCGTCACAGCCACCTGACAGCCCAACGCAGGCGCGTCACACTCTGGGTGGAAAACAACGTGTAACGCACCTGCCCTAGGGCGTTACAGTATGTCACGCGCCTACCCTGGTGCGTCATAAGATAGTGAGAACCAGCTGTGACGCGTGCCACTCGGTGTGTCACAGCATGTAACGGTCCAACGCTGGAGCGTTACATGATGTGAGGTTCGTCAGCTCTGACGCACCCACACTGGGGCGTCACAAGGATGTAACGCACCAAGCCTGGCGCGTCACACGCCTGTGCCCCAACGGTCAGAAATCAACGGTCATCCCAACGGTCTGGACACCTCTGACGGCCCAACCCAGGCGCGTCACACGCCTGTGGCGGTCTATCAAGGGGCCGTCACAGCCCACAAATCCCCAATTGGCATCACAGGGCTGTAACGCACCCACCTACGCGTGTTACATGATGTGACGGTCACTGGAAGGACCGTCACACCCGCCCGAGGTCGGAACGATGGGAAAATGCCCAAAAATCCAATCACGCCTCCATGCCTCCACCGGAGAGGGGGAAATCAAAGGGGAAGACACCTGGGGACCCCTAGCATGATACTAGGCTACCAAAACACGAAATCGCCGGCTAAATCCATAGATCGGGCGAGCTCTCCCCAAATCATGGAAAACCCCAAACCCGCTCAAACACACCCCCCTCGGCCTCCCCTCGGCCTACGAATCGCGGAAATGAATGGCGGGGAGCAAGGGAACGTCACCCTACCTCAATGGAGCCAAAGCTCCGCCGGATCGTTGCCGAGATCGCAAAGAACGCTTGAAAAACCCTCGTCCCTTCACGGTTCCCCACAAGCTTTACGCCGCCACAATCGCCTCGTCATCGCTCACGTTGTCACGCCGTCGCCCCACGCCGTCTGCAGCCGGAGGGGACGCCACTACGGTCGAATGGGAGAGAGAGAGAGGAAGGGGGTGATGGTCACGGTGGGGAGAAAAGGAAGAAGAAGAAGAAGAAGAGGGTGGGGAAGAGAGAGAGAAAAAGAGAGGTATTTATAGAAAATCCAGAAATTTTGAAAAATACCAAAAAATAGAAAATTACATTTCCGGGATCCTCGGAACGCACCGATCGCAACGGTACCACTCTCGCCTAGGTGAACGGCCCGGTTCACCTGCAATGAGGTTCCGAAGGAATTACCAAAACACACACCGGTAATCAGAAATCACGCGCGGAAAAGTCACGGAATGCTTCCGGGCCTCCGAAATAACTCCGGATCACACCGATCCAAACACGAAAGATGTCCGAAACGAAATTTCGGACACAACAGAGCCGGACACTCCGAGAAACCAGATTCGGGACCCACAAAGAAGGATCTGAAAGGTCCGGGATATTACATCCCCTTAACCCGGGTGGTGAGGGGAGATAAAGGGAACACGCCCACATGGAGTGGCGGAACCCGACAATTGCAGGTGAGCGCCCGAGAGCGGCAACACCTTTAATAAAACCTCGAAAGCTTCAAGGGAACGGCGGACGAGAGACTCCTCTAAGACTGGTCAGAGCATACTGGGTAATATGGGGGAGGACTGGTGACTAGTGTGCCGGCCAGGGGCTGTACCGGTGAGGAAGGCTTCGAGGGGCTAGGGGCGCACCGGCCAAGAGCTGTACCGGTGAAGGGTGTGCCGGTGGAGCCTGCACCAGGGCGTACCGTTGGGAGCCAGAGAAACTGCACCGTGCTGGGAGTGCACCGGTGGGAGACTGAGCAAGGTGCATCGCCTGAGGACTGGAAAACGTGAACTGAAGACTATCTAACTAGGATTTAGCCAAGGAGGGAAGGGCCAGAGGTCCTAGTTTGATTCATCCAAATGGGAAGCTTCGGTTGGGAAAAAAGGGGAGGTTGGTCTGAGGGAATGACCTGGTGACATTGGTGGTTGGATGTTTGGAGAAGAAAAGGGCCATGACGGAGGGGATGAAGGCCCACCCTGGGGACCAAACCATCGGGAGACGGGGGAGGAAGCATTCAAACGCACATATGGACCCAGACCACCGGAGACAGTAGAAAGAAGACTCAAGAGAATGAGAGATTTTTCTTATTCATGGAAGACAAGGGGCCGCAACTGGCCGTATACACCTCAAAACACTGGAGTAGGAGATACAACGGTGGGAGGGAAAAGAAAAGAAAGGGGAGGAAGAAATGGGAGGAGCTGGGATTGAGCAGGGGCGACGGCTCCCTGCCCTTCCCCACTCCCCCTAATACACCACACTCTCTCTCTCTCCCTTACTCTCTCTTCTGGGTGGTCGTCAGAGGGGAACCCCAAGGCGGAGCTCTCTCTTCCTCTTTTTCTTCTCTTCTTCTTCTTCTGGAGGCGGTGGCTCTCTCCAGCGACGTGTGTGTTGTGTCTTCTTTCTTTTCTGTGTGTGTCTCTGTCTGTCTTGTTCACCGGAAGAGGAAGGCTTTTATACACCCCAGCGGCGGGAGCGTTCGAGCACGAACGACGGAGGCTGTAAGTGACTGGCCATGATGGGGTTTGACCTTCTTCGTCCTTGGTGGCAGAGGAGTAGCCTGCGTGGCCCAACCTCCGGCCGACACCTCGGATAGCCACTGCGCGCCAAGAATCTATAGGGTATGGGCGTAAGATCTCGTCTGCAAGGCGTGCCGCTGAAGGGCTGGAATGCCATGCCTCTGATAGGCACAACAAGCGTGCCGCTGAGAGGGCTTGAGGGCGTGCCACTGAAGAGCCACAAGGGCGTGCCGCTGGAGCGCAGCAAGGGCGTGCCGCTGGAGCGCAACGAGGGAGTGCCGTTGAAGGGGCACGAGGGTGTGCCGGTGGGGGCCTGTGCCACGGAAAGCCAACAGGGGTGTACCGCTGGGGCCTGCTCAGGTGTGCCACTGGAGGGTGTCACCAGGGGTGTGCTTCTGAGGGGGCCTGAGGGCGTGCCGGCAAAGGGCCTTACTGGTGTGCCGCTGAAGGCCACCCTGGGTGTGCCGCTGGAGGGCCAAAAGGGCATGCCGGCGAAGGGGCAGCGGGGCGTGTCGGTGAAGGGCCTGGGTGTCCCGTTGAAGGGTGCCAGGGGCGTGCTGCTGAAGGGGCCTAAGGGCGTGCCGCTGAAGGCCTAAATTGGCGGTCCTGAGCCCGTTGTGAGTGTGAGTCGTGGCCCATTTGATTTTCTTCGGGGCCCATAGGTCGTGAGCTTCCCGGGAATTAGTTTCTCTTTACTATTATGACTCCGGAGATGGCTTCACGGCAATGTGTGTGTTCGGAGAGTCCGGATGGCCCTCTCTTTTTCGCAGTTCCTTTGGTTGGAGTTGTTGTTGATGCTAGACTGGTCGGGACGTATGGGCGCGCAATTTTGCACGTCCACAAATGCCCCCCACCCACGGGTTGCGTAGGTGAAGGATGAGCCGGGCGGTGCCCATGGGTGTACTAGTCTCTTTTTCTCTTCGTCGGTGCCGACGGGGTGTCGGGAGCCGACGTGGTATGCTTGTTTCTTCTTCTCTTCATCAGTGCCGACAGGGTGTCGGGAATCTGACGTGGTATGTTGGTCTCTTCTTCTCTTTATCAGCGCTGACGGGGCGTTGGGAACTGACATGATATGTTGGTCTCTTCTTCTCTTCATCAGTGTCGACGGGGTGCCGGGTGCTGACGTGATATGTTGGTCTCTTCTTCTCTTCATCAGCGCCGACAGGGTGCTGGGAACTGACATAGCATGCTGGTCTCTTTGTCTCTTCATCAGTGCCAATGGGGTGCCGGGAACTGACGTAGCATGTTGGTCTCTTTGTCTCTTCATCAGTGCCGACAGGGTGCCGGGAACTGACGTGGTATGTTGGCCTCTTCTTCTCTTCATCGGTGCCGACAGGGTGTCGGGAACTGACGTAGCATGTTGGTCTCTTTGTCTCTTCATCAGTGCCAACGGGGTGCCGAGAACTGACGTAGCATGTTGGTCTCTTTGTCTCTTCATCAGTGCCGACAGGGTGCCAGGAGCTGACGTAGCATGTTGGTCTCTTTGTCTCTTCATCAGTGCCGATAGGGTGCCGGGAACTGACGTGGTATGTTGGTCTCTTCTACTATTTTCCTTTCTTTTTAAACCATATTATCGGTACAAGCGCCCTTTCGGGTTTTCGCCGGCACCAGCCCCCTCTTGCTTTTGTCCACATGCCCTCTCGGGTTTTCACGTGGCGGGGTACCTGATTTTTGCCTGCATCGCCCTTTGCGGGTTTTCGCCACATCTGGGTTGTTGCCATTTTTGCCCTTGTCCCTACGTAAGCGCAAGTCTGGCGGGGCACCTTTATTTTAAGCCTCTTTCTCTTTTTCTTTTCCTTCCCTTTTTTGACGAGCAAATGATACGTAAGTGTTGGCTAGGGCCCGGAGCCTTGCGCCGAAAGATAAGGTACATTCGTTGGCAAGAAGATAATGCCAACGCAACGGGAGAATTTCTACCGATTCGGACGTAAGGTCCGTAATGGCAATGTTGTGTGAGAGCGGGTGGCTAAGGCGCAAAGCCTTGCACCGGAAAGGGCCTTATTCGTTGGTAAGGGATTAATGCCAGCGCAAGGATAGAGATTCTGTCTATTCGGGCGTAAGGCCCGTAATGACAATTTTGCATGAGAGAAGGTGGCTAGGGCGCGGAGTCTTGCGCCAGAAAAGGGCTTATTTACTTGGCAAGGAACTAATGCCAACGCGGGGTGGAGTCATCTTTACCCGTGCGGACACCTGTCGGCACATAGGAAGGTGTGGACGGAATGTTCCCACAGAGACATCTATCATGGTGCATTATTTACATATATATATATGTATACTATTTCACACACACACCCATGCATATATATATATATATGTATGCATGTATGTATATATTTATATTTATTTATTTATTATTATTATTATGTATCTTATTTTTTTTCTCTTTCTTTTCTTCTCCCCTTTTTCTCTTTTTCCTTCTTCTTTTTTTTCTTTTTTTCCCTTTTTTCCCTTCTGAATTCCCCCCTTTTTATTCTCTTTTCTTCCTCCTCTTTTCTTCTTCTCTCTTTTTTTTCTCTTTTTTGCTTGCCATATAAAAGGGGCAGGGTGGCACACCGAGCCACCCCCTCTCATTTGAACTCCCTCTCTCTCTTCCCGCGGTAGACGAACCCCCCCCTCCTCTCTTATTCCTTCTCTCCTTCTTCCTCGTCACCAGGCGTCGCCACCGTCGCCATCGTTGTCGTCGTCCTCATGGGGTGAGGATGCCGCCGTGGAGGGGTCTCCCCTTCCCCCTCTCTTCTTCTCTTCCTTCTTCCTCCTTCGTCTCCTTCTTCTCCATTTTCTTCTTCTTCGTCTCCTTCGTATTTCTCTCCGTTCGGGGCACAGCGGAGCCCTAGGCTTCCCCCCCCCCCCTTTCTTTCACTTCTTCTTCCCCTTCTTCGTCTTCCCTTCTCCCCTTTCTCCTTCCTTGCCTCCGGTGTCGTGGATGGCCGCCGGTCGTGTTGGGCAGCCACGCGCCAGCTGTGCCGTTGGGAACGGGCGTGGGCGTGCCGGGGAGGAGCCGTGGAGGCGTGTTGGGTTGGGATGGTGCCGGGTGTGTCGGGGAAGGCAGCTGTGAGTGTGTCGGGGGAGGTTGTAGGAGCGTGCCGGCGAAGACAGCCCCAAGGTGTGACGGGGAAGCGCCACAAGGGGCGTGCCGGCGAAGCAGGCATCAAGTGTGCCGGGGGAGGTTGTAGGAGCGTGCCGACGAAGATAGCCCCAAGGTGTGCCGGGGAAGCGCCACAAGGGGCGTGCCGGCGAAGCAGGCATCGAGTGTGCCGGGGAGGACTGCCAGGGGAGTGCCGGCGAAGACAGCCCCAGGGTGTGCCGGGGAAGCGCCACAGGGGGCGTGCCGGCGAAGCAGCTCCAGGGTGTGCCGGGGAAGGGGCACCTGGCTGTGCCGGTGAAGACCCGCGGGGGGTGTGCCGGTGAAGGCCACCTCAGGGCGTGCCGGCGAAGGGGCTTTAGGCAGGGAGCCGGTGAAGGGGAGAAAGGAGGACTTCTTTGAACGGAGGACTTCCGGTGTTGTCCCTCGGGGCCCACCGTGACTTTGTTGGGGCCGTCACTCCTTGTGGACGCGCACCCGTGTTTTCCCTTACGCCTCTGGCCTAGGGGAAACTCTGCCGAAATTTCGTCAGAAATTGGCAGCATCTTATTCACTTTACTTGTAGTAGAGCCCCTTTACAGTTTTTATTTCTCTTCGCCCGTGGCTTGTTCTGATCTTTTGTTTGTTGTATCTTGCAGATAAATGGCCACCCCAAGCGGTTCCTCTGCTCATGCTACTGCTGCCAGTGCCGGTCTTGTTCCCCAGCCTCCGGTGCCAGTCGTCATGTGGCTCAATGTAGAGGAGCTAGACAGGGAGCATGCTAGCAGCACTGGCCGAGTCCTCGGGCACTGAGACCAAGACGATGGATTATCACCGGCTCTCTCGGGGTGAGAATCGCTTTACCTTCGACCGGACCGGCAAGTATCGAAATGACTTCCTGAAGGATAAGCATCTCATTCGATTTCTGAAGTACTTCCGCTCCCGGGAGAGGTGGGAGTTACGAGCTGTGCGGGAAGTCGAGCAAGTGATCCTGCAGGCCCGTGATAGCTTATTATACAGTGTCCCGAGGAGCATCCCGATGTATTTGGTGGGGGAGGCCTGGGAATGGAAGCCTATCCTGGGGATCGAAGGAGTGTTGCCGGCCGAGGACAGATTGGTGCGAGCACCTCAATTCATCCCGGTGAAATGGGACATGTCTGCTAGACGGGTGCAGGGCGAGCTGCCCCGTTTTGGTTTATTCGTGGCTCCCTTGAAATGGGGCTACAGGGAGGAGCCGTTCATCCTGGATTGCCTGGCCGTCCGATTCAAGCACGAGTTGGCGCTGGGTTGGTTCGGGGAGCTGAAGCTTCAAGATGCTCACAGCTTCAGGGAAGGGGCAATAGAATTCACAGAGTATGTGTTGTTCAACTATGCCCCGTTACTGGTCCGGGCTGGCATCTATCACAGCGTCTACGCCTCCCGCTACGGCTACCCCATCTCCAAGGGTCTCTGCTGTGGCATGATAGAGGTGTTCAGTGCTGAGACTAACACTTTCTATACAGTGGAAGGCGAGACTTCACTTGACTTGTGGAGTCTCAGTCAGCTCAGTGGCTTGCCCATTGACGGGGAGCCTTATGAAGAAGTATGCCTCCCAAATCTGATCAAAGATGAAACTAACGGGGATGGCTATTATTCCCTTGGCTATTCATACCGGTATCTCATGAAGGCATATCGGGAACTGTACCAGCTGGCACACGGCGGGAGTTAGCCTCCCCGTGGAGACCGGAAGAGGGTCTGCATGACTCTGTGGCTGTAGTATTTTTATGATGGGCTGAAGCAGTATGAAGAATTTCCATGCGTCGGCACCGTCGTTGCTCGCAAGAAGCGCGCCAAGCTCAAAACTGATGTGAAGATCCCCCCCAGAGGACGCCGGAGTGGCCCCAACCCGATGGGGGTTGACCCTCTAACACATTGCGTCACGTTCCTGACGTACTGGCTGTGCTCGTTTGCCATTCCGTACGGGGACGAGACCGTCATTCGGCCGGATGCCATCTACCCCGCGTGTCAAATGGCGTGGGGGGTCAAGCTGTCCTTGTGCCCGGCTACCCTTTGCTTGATATATAAGGCGCTGGGGGACGTCAGCACCCATCAATTCCCGAGGCAAGCCCGATATGTGTGCCTGTTGCATTTCTTCAATGCGTGGGTCTGTTCGCTATTTCCAGAGTTCGCCCCCCGCGCTCTTCAAGACTGGGGGCTAGTGCCGCGGATGCTAGAGTTCGCAAGCGTGGAGCCGGGCTCTACCTCCCAACGACTGTATGATATTCGAGGCCGGCTGACGACGGTTCCACGGGACGCGGCCGGCACCATCCACTTCTGGACGTTGGCCGCACATTCGAGCCCTCTGGTGAACAATAAGAAGGAATGCAAAGATGATCAGGTGGAGAAGTACGTCCACCCCATCAGCCAGGAAAATGTGGTCCGCCCGTTGCTGGAGCCCGAGCTTAGAGACTGGGCATTATCCATTCGCCCGAGCGTGCTGGCGTTCAGGAAGGAGGATAATTTGCTGCTAGAACCATACTACCCCTTCCGGTTCAGTCGAAACTTTGGATATGATCAGCAAAGAGGTGTGCCGCTGCCCCAGGGTCGTGTGCCGGCGAAGGAGGGTGAAGAGGTGTACCGGTGGAGGGCGCTAGGGTGTACCGGAGAGGGGCATGGTGAGTGTGCCGTCGAGGGGTCCCCGGGGGGTATCGGGGAAGGCAGCAAGGAGGCGTGCTGCTGAGGGACTCAAAGGAGTGTGCCGGGGAAGGTAGCAGGGGAGTGTGCCGCGGAAGGGTCCAAAAGGGCACTGGTAGGGTGTACCGGTGAAGGCAGCAAGGAGGCGTGCCGCTGAGGGGCTCAAAGGGGTGTGCCGGGGAAGGCAGCAGGGGACTGTGCCGCTGAGGGGCTCAAAGGGCACTGGTAGGGTGTACCGGCGAAGGGCTGGAATGGACGTACCGGTGAAGGTCCACTCCTCCTCCACTTCTTTTAAGGCTTTTCTTTTCTTCTTTTCTTTGATTTTTATGCAGTTTTATACAACTCTTTTCTCCCTCTTCTCACAGTCTTTTCTTCACAGATTGAGCGTTTAAGTCACCAGGTTGTCATTTAGTCTGGTTCTTTTCGCGTCGTTGGTCGTGGTTCCCTTGCCTTAATTAAAGTGTTTGCTGTTATCTGTCCCGTTCGTTTGTTGCTTCCTTTTTGCCTTTTAACATGTTATTATTACTAACAAAAATTCGGCATCATCTCCCCTTAACCCGGGTGGTGAGGGGAGATAAAGGGAACGCGCCCACATGGAGTGGCGGAACCTGACAATTGGAGGTGGGCGCCGGAGAGCGGCAACACCTTTAATAAAACCTCAGAAAGTTTCGAGAGAAAGGCGGACAAGAGACTCCTCTAAGACTGGTCAGAGCATACTGGGTAATATGGGGGAGGACTGGTGACTAGTGTGCCGGCCAAGGAGACTCAATGGCGTGCCGGGCATGGAGGAACTGGGGTGTGCCGCTGAGGGGCCGTGCCGAGGAAGGCTTCGAGGGGCTAGGGGCGCACCGGCCAGGGGCTGTACCGGTGAAGGGTGTGCCGGTGGAGCCTGGACCAGGGCGTACCGCTGGGAGCCGGAGAAACTGCACCGTGCTGGGAGTGCACCGATGGGAGATTGAGCAAGGTGCATCGCCTGAGGACTGGAAAACGTGAACTGAAGGCTAGCTAAGTAGGATGGAGCCAAGGAGGGAAGGGCTAGAGGTCCTAGTTTGATTCATCCAAATGGGAAGCTTCGGTTGGGAAAAAAGGGGAGGTTGGTCTGAGGGAATGACCTGGTGACGTTGGTGGTTGGATGTTCGGAGAAGAAAAGGGCCATGATGGAGGTGATGAAGGTCCACCCTGGGGACCAAACCATCGGGAGACGGGGGAGGAAGCATTCAAACACACATATGGACCCAGACCACCGGAGACAGTAGAAAGAAGACTCAAGAGAATGAGAGATTTTTCTTATTCCTGGAAGACAAGGGGCCGCAACTGGCCGTATACACCTCAAAACACCGGAGCAGGAGATATAACGACGGGAGGGAAAAGAAAAGAAAGGGGAGGAAGAAATGGGAGGAGCTAGGATTGAGCAGGGGCGACGGCTCCCTGCCCTTCCCCACTCCCCCTAATAGACCACTCTCTCTCTCTCTCTCTCTCTCTCTCTCTCTCTCTCTCTCTCTCTCTCTCTCTCTCTCTCTCTCTCTCTCTCTCTCTCTCCCTTACTCTCTCTTATGGGTGGTCGTCACAGGGGAACCCCAAGGCGGAGCTCTCTCTTCTTTTTTTTCTTCTCTTCTTCTTCTTCTGGAGGCGGTGGCTCTCTCCGGCGACATGTGTGTTGTGTCTTCTTTCTTTTCTGTGTGTGTCTCCGTCTGTCTTGTTCGCCAGAAGAGGAAGGCTTTTATACCCCCCCAGCGGTGGGAGCGTTTGAGCACGAACAGCGGAGGTTGTAAGTGACTGGCCATGATGGGGTTTGACCTTCTTCATCCTTGGTGGCAGAGGAGTAGCCTGCGTGGCCCAACCTCCGGCTGACACCTCGGACAGCCCACTGCGCGCCAAGAATCTATAGGGTATGGGCGTAAGATCTCGTCTGCAAGGCGTGCCGCTGAAGGGCTGGAATGTCGTGCCGCTGATAGGCACAACAAGCGTGCCGCTGAGAGGGCTTGAGGGCGTGCCGCTGAAGCGCCACAAGGGCATGCCGCTGGAGCGCAGCAAGGGCGTGCCGCTGAAGCGCAACGAGGGCGTGCCGTTGAAGGGGCACGAGGGTGTGCCGGCGGGGGCCTGTGCCGCGAAAAGCCAGCAGGGGTGTGCCGCTGGGGCCTGCTCAGGTGTGCCGCTGGAGGGCGTCACTAGGGGTGTGCTGCTGAGGGGGCCTGAGTGCGTGCCGGCGAAGGGCCTTACTGGTGTGCCGCTGAAGGCCACCCTGGGTGTGCCGCTGGAGGGCCAAAAGGGCATGCCGGCGAAGGGGCAGCGGGGCGTGCTGGTGAAGGGCCTGGGTGTGCCGTTGGAGGGCGCCAAGGGCGTGCTGCTGAAGGGGCCTGAGGGCGTGCCGCTGAAGGCCTAAATGGGCGGTCCTGAGCCCGTTGTAAGTGCGAGTCGTGGCCCATTTGATTTTCTTCGGGGCCCATAGGTCGTGAGCTTCCCGGGAATTAGTTTCTCTTTACTGTTGTGACTCCGGAGATGGCTTCACGGCAATGTGTGTGTTCGGAGAGTCCGGATGGCCCTCTCTTTTTCGCAAATCCTTTGGTTAGAGTTGTTGTTGATGCTAGACTGGTCAAGACGTATGGGCGCGCAATTTTGCACGTCCACAGGGTAGTGATCCTCTGACCTATGAGGAGACAATAAGTGTTATTGACTCCGGAAAAATGACAAGAAGCCATAAAATCGAATATGGATTCCATGCACTCCAGCCAAGTTATGAACTTGGTAAATCCACCCGAAGGTATTGTACCCATCGGATGCAAGTGGATTTTCGAGAAGAAAATTGGAGAAGATGGATAGGTTGATACCTGCATGGTATGCTTGGTGGTGAAAGAAGTATCGTCAAAGCCAAGATGTTGACTATGACAAAATATTCTTGCCAGTTGCCATGTTTGAATCCATTGAGATTTTACTTGCCATTGATGCATACCATGTTTATAAGATTTGGCATATGGATGTGAAATGGTGTTCCTCATAAGTAGTCTAAATGAGGAAGTGTACATGTTACAACCAGGCAGATATCACCTCCATGGGATGACCAAATATGGTATGCTGGCTTCAAAGGTCCATTCATGGACTAAAGAAAAGCTTACCACAGTTAAAACATGAGGTTTGATATGGTGATCAAATCTTATGGCTTCATTAGGAATGAAGGAGAGTCTTGTGTGTACAAGAGGATAAGTGGGAGTACAGTCACAATTTTGATTATGTGTGTAGATAACAAACTACTCATTAGGAATGATGTAATTAAGTTATCTTAAGTAAAGTTTTGTTGTCTAAGTACTTCTCCATCAAATACTTGAGAGAAGCATCCTTTACACTGGTAACTTGGGTCTATGTAGATAGATCAAGGAAGGATGCTTAACTTAACTCTGTTATTGTACATAGATGGTATTGTCAAAGGGTTTGACAAGGAACGATACCTAGATGAGTCTCATGCTGATGAGACGTGAATTTTACCTCTCTAAGAAGATGTTTTCTAACTCTTCTGTGTAGAGGTGACACATGAGTAATATTCATTATGCTTTAGGCATAAAGGTTTATCATGTGTAATATACTATGTACGAGATCTGATATATCGAATGCTCTAAGTGTTATGAGCATGTATCAGACAGATTCAGGTGAGCAGCATTGGAGTGCTGTCAAATGTATTCTTATATTCTTGAGAAGAATTAAGGATATGTTCTTGGTTAGTGGAGAAGGTGATTCGACGGTTAGTTGGAAGAGTTCTAAATAGACAACAAATATTGATTCGACGTTATGTAGATGAAATAGGTCATCATCGTGTAGGGAGTTGTCCCTAGTGTCACTGATCAGGTACCCTTGTTATCTGATAATGAGAGGGTTATAGCTCTTGCTTTGGAACCGTAGTCTCATCAAAAGTCGTTGTACTTTTTGCGATGGTTCCACTTCATTAGAGAAATTATAAATTAAAGAGAGATGCTATCTAGAAAGAGTTTTTTCCGCTAATAACATTACAGATCCACTAACTAAGCCGTTGACTCAAGATGTAGTTGAGTATCACCTAAGGTTGATGGAGATCAAGCGGGAGGTGATTGGTTTTAGTGCAAGTGGGAGAATGAAAGAAGTGTATGCCCTACAAGCCAATCACTTATGAAGCTATGGCATCATTTCTTATATATTTTCATTCATATTTATGGCAATTTCTTCATTATGTCTTATTTATTTATACGTATTACCGTTTGATGTAATGAAGTCCTTGAACGCAAGCGATGAAGGTTGAATCATAATGAGATTATGATAGTGAGATCAACATTCTAGATGCATGTGTCCAAATGTTCCTGGTCATAGGATATTTGAGATAGGACATCAAAGAATCTGGATAGACCAGTACACATGATATCCTCTCATATGATGAGCGTGACTGATCTCACAGTCACTGGTATGGAGACACTAAGATATATGTGCAGATGTCCATTACAAGAATAGGGTTCACTGAACTGATTCGATCAGGAATCTCTAGATGGTAATTATATCTAACTGTCAACCAAGAGATTCTTCAGTTGCAGTTACACAGTTGGTCCTTTGACATGAGTCACCAAAGATACCTTGCATGAGGACTTCTGTATTTTGATTCCTGGAAAATGGACTTTATCCATAAGTTCTGGATGCTCAGGTATTCGGATACAGCGGAATACTTGCGAAGGAAATTGAGTGACAACGGTGGATCATTCACTCTCAGATATAGCATGAGAGAGAATGCCTTATGAATAATACTCGGTTAAATCCTAGGCCAAGGTAGATAGTTCAATGGAAAATGAGTTTTCCATTGGGACTTTGAGTACGTTCATCAGGTCATAGATAAGAAGGGTTTGACAGTATGACCATACCCTTAATTATGACCAGGGACATTGGGTATGAATAAAGGACTATAACTGTGTGGTAACTGTTGACGGAAAGGTCTCAGAGTGATTTTTAAACCCCCTTTTGTCTTCTGGGGTCACAGAGTGTTGCTTGGTGCTTAAAGTGGCTCGAAAGCCCATCGAGGAATAATCATGAGATGATTATTCATCATAAGATGATTATTCATCATAAGATGATTAATTAATTATTTAAGTCATGTGATGATCAAATGATTAATTCCATGTTAATTAATAATGTGGAAAGGCTAAGAAGGAGTTCTTAAGCTTATTGGGCCTAAAATCAGACTGACACTGGGCCTAGAGGGTCACACACATTAGGGTTATGGATGGTGGAAGTATATTCACAATATTAGACTTATTAGGGTTTTTGTGAAAGATCGAGAAGTCTATAAATAATTACGATGGGAAAAACCCTGGGCCAAGAATCTAGGGTTTCCCGGGCTGCTCCTTCTCTCTCCTCCTAGGGAGGGGTGCCCCCTCTCTCTCCTCTCTCTTCTTCCTCTCATCTCTAGTGTAGAGATCATGGAGATGCTGCGGAGGAGATCGATCGTGGGGGCGTTATGATGAGGAGATTCCACCGTTCGTGCCCATGTGGATACCGCTAGAGGCCGTACACTTGCGCGACTAATTACCGTCACGAGGGATTGTTTCCACTTCGCTGCGATCTGAGCATCGCAGAGGTAACATCAAATCCCGTAGTTCTTGTTTATCCTTGGGAATTCACACAGGAGCGATCAACTCGGCTGGGTTAAAATTTTAATTTCTTCTTTCCGCTACATTCTTCATGATCCCGGCTTAGATCCTTACAAGCCGGAGGGGGCGGTGGTGGCCGGTGGGCGCCGGTGGAAGGTGTAAGGGTCAAGGCCGGGATCACGAAGAACGCAGCGAATATAAGAAATTAAAATTTTAACCTGACCGTGTCGATCGCTCCTGTGTGATTCCCGATGATAATCCACAACAACGGGATTTGATGTTACCTCTGCGATGCTCAGATCGTAGCGAAGTGGAAACAATCCCTCGTGGTGGTAATTAGCCGCGTAAGTGTACGGCCTCTAGCGGTATCCACACGGGCATGAACGGTGCAATCTCCTCGTCGTAACGCCCCCACGATCGATCTCCTCCGCAGTATCTCCTTGATCTCTACACTAGAGATGAGAGGAAGAAGAGAGAGGAGAGAGAGGGGGGCGCCCCTCCCTAGAAGGAGAGAGAAGGAGCGGCCCGGGAAACCCTAGATTCTTGGCCCAGGGTTTTTCCCATCGTAATTATTTATAGACTTCTCGATCTTTCACAAAAACTCTAGTAAGTCTAATATTGCGAATATACTTCCACCGTCCATAACCCTAATGTGTGTGACCCTCTAGGCCCAGTGTCAGTCTGGTTTTAGTCCCAATAAGCTTAAGAACTCATTCTTAGCTTTTTCACATTATTAATTAACATGGAATTAATTATTTAATCATCTCATGACTTAAATAATTAATTAATCATCTTGTGATGAATAATCATCTCATGAATATTCCTCTGATGGGCTTTCAGGCCACGGTAAGCACCAAACAATAAAGGGGATCTATAAAACCACTCTGGGACCTTTCCATCAACAGTTACCACACAACTATAGTCCTCCATTCATACCCAATGCCCCTGGTCATAATTAAGGGTATGATCATACTGCCAAACCCTTCTTATCTATGACCTGATGAACGTACTCTAAGCCCCAATGGAAAACTCCTTTTCCATTGAACTATCTACCTTGGCCAAGGATTTAACCGAGTACTATTCATAAGGCATTATCTCTCATGTTATATCTGAGAGTGAATGATCCACTGTTGTTACTCAATTTCCTTCGCATGTATTTCACTGTACCCGAATACCTAACCATCCAGGACTTATGGATAAAGTCCCTTTGCCAGGAATCAAAATACAGAAGTCCTCATGCAAGGTATCTTTGGTGACTCATGTCAAAAGACCAACTGTGTAACTACAACTGAAGAATCTCTTGGTTGATAGTTAGATATAATTACCATCCAGATATCCTGATCGATCAGTTTAGTGAACCCTATTCTTGTAATGGGCACCTGCACATATATCTTAGTGTCTCCACACCAGTGATTGTAAGATCAGTCACCCTCATCATATGAGAGGATATCATGTGCACTAGTCTATCCGGATTCTTTGATGTCCTATCTCAAAGATCCTATGACCAGGAACATTTAGAACACATGCATCTAGAAGGTTGATCTCAGTATCATAATCTCATTATGATTCAACCTTCATAGCCTACATTCAAGGACTTCGTTACGTCAAACGGTAATACACATAAATAAATAAGACATAATGAAGAAATTGTCATAAATATGAATGAGAATGTATAAGAAATGATGCCATCACTTCATAAGTGATTGGCTGGAAGGGCATACACTTCTTTCAGAAGGGCGTACGGGGACAGGGCACCCGGTGGGACCGTGGGAGGGAGGTAGGGGTGGGGGAGGGGGGGCAACCACCGCCGCCCACCGGCCACTGCTGCCCCCTCTGGCCGCCGGAGGGGGCGGCGGTGGCCAGTGGGCGGTGGTGGAAGCGCAGGTGGGGACGGGTGGGAGGTGGGGGTGAGAGGGAGGTGGGGTTAAAATTTTAAATTAAAATTTATAATATGTTAATTTTAAATTTAATTTAATTTAATTTTTTTGTTGTAGATGTTTTAGAATTAAATTTAATGTTTTAAATAAAATTCACAGATTGGAAATTTTCTTCGATGGTTCTATGTAAATTTTAATTTGTAACAAAATTTATACATTTAATTTAGATGTATTAAATAATTTTGTTAGTTTTACATGTTCTAGAATTAAATTTATTGTTTTCATTAAAAAATTATTTGTAACAAACTTTTTGATTTAATTTAGATGTATTAATTAAAAATTTTAATTGTAGATGTACAACAATTAAATTTAATATTTTAGATAAAATTCACATATGGTAAATTTGATTCGATGATTCTATGTAAAATATCATTTGTAACAATAATTGAAAATTTAATTTAGATGTATTATTTAATGTTTTTAGTTGTAGATGTTCTAAAGTTAAATTTAATATTTTGGATAAATTTTTCATTTGTAAATTTTATTCGATGGTTCTATGTAAAAATTAATTTGTAACAAAAATAATTTATAAAATATTTATAATTTATAATTGTTCATTATCATATTTTGTGATATTTATAATTTATGATTCTTAAATTTAGGAGTATCATTTAAGCACTTTATGGCTCCTAAGGAACGTCCAAATGATATTAATTGGATGGTCACATGGAGTTATGTTGGATGGCAACCGTAGGTGTTGGCGTTACAACTACTGCAAAACAGAACACCGGGGAGGAGGTGTGTCTCGGTTGAAGAGGCACTTGGCAGGAGGAGCAGGTGCGGGATACTCTGAGATTACTGAGTGTACCCATGTGCCTAGAGATGTGAAACTTGCAATGGTCAGGCACTTGTGGGAGAAAAGAGTTGAGATGCAAGAAAATGAAAAAAATAAGAAAAGAGATGAAGTGGCAGTTAGCGGAAGAGCAGGCGACAACGACGAGGATGAATGCGCATGGACACCCAGTGATGAAGAGCAACAAGCGGGTACTGACCAGCCTAATGTGTATGTCACGGTGAATGATCCATATGAAGCGCAGTTTCGTGAGGCAGTACGCCAGAGTAGAGATGAGGCAAGACATCTCGAGGAGACGGGAGTGCGAAGCTGCGAGGTGGCAAGGACCAGAGCATCAGGCAGCGGTGGTTCATCTACTACTCGACAACCATGGGGCATCAGGAGTTTTTTCACTGGTGACTCGAGTTCACAAAGAAAAAGGACACAATCGATCAACATTGAAGATGTAGAGCCAGATGCATTATCCCGAGAGCATGGCAAGTACACGAGGATGGACGATGCATATAGCCAGAAGGGGCCAAAATAGAAACTTGGACAGGCCGTTGCAAAATGGTGACACTACAAGGGACTGCCTTTCAATGCGGCCAACAGCCCCTATTACAAGCCAATGTTCCAAGAAGCACAAATTCTTGGGTTACACGTGTAACCACCTACATCGAGAGAGTTGGTCGGCATATATCTTGATGAACAAGTTGTTGAGATCAAGAGTTATGTGGACTCATTCTGTAGCGACCCAAGATTCGGATACCGAGAAGAACCCGATACCATTCGAATACTGGCCCGTCGCCCATGAGCCGAGAGGACTCGGAAGGGCTAAAAGGAGTGTGGAGGTACAAAGAAATAGGAAATAGAGCAGGACAATTCAATAATTAATAGAAATAAATAAACAACTACAACAGAGTCCATTCCAACAGAAAGTATAATCTAAGGCAGAAGAATGTACCCAACACCGAGTGAACACTCGGCCCGGTGAACTGGCGACTAAGAACCTCCGCACAGCACCCTCGAACCACGAGGAAGAACTGTCGAACTTGAAAAGTAGGGGTGAGCCTCCTGTCACTGTCTAGGTAGGGATCCCACGTCACCCCAACCGTAAACAACGGCGGTAATGGAAAGTAGTAACTACAGCAGGAACAGTAAACTGATGGCCGGTAAAAACTCGGCACTATAGCTACTCCTACTGTATCGGAAAACACGCCCCGATCTCATAGTTGGGGGACCACTATGAAGTCCCGCGATCAATGACACCCAAGAGGGGGGTGAATTGGATGATAACAAATTTTAACGAAACTTTTGACTTTTTACAAAATATGTGATAAACAATAATTAGCAATGTGAAAACTAATAAACCAATTCTCTCAATCTCTCCGTTCCCACACGACCATACAATGAACACAATCAAACCATACAAATAACACACAATGCACAGCGGTTTTTAAGGTGGTTCGGATGCAACGACGGCAATCCTACGTCCACCCCTCACCAAACCCGGTGAGGCTTCACTCGGGGATAAATCCCCAAATGGAGACGACGCTCCAACCATACACGCAGGACGACACCTGCCCACACACACACGGGACGCACCCCAACACACACACACACACGGAGACGAGGTCTCCAACACGATCCAACAAGCGGATCAACAAAGCACACACATGCTGCGACAAGTGTAGCACTCCACACACACAAACACTAAGATCTAGATAAAACCACACACACACACGCAGATCTAAGAAGACCTACGCACACACGAATCAAATACAACACACACACACACGACCACGGATCCAACAATGATCCACACACACACACAAGTTTTCACAGTTTATGAGGAACACAAATATAACACCCAAAATACAAAGGCAATGAGGCACAGTTTAGAAAACTCCTGATTTGGCTTCCCTTTGAACATATGCTGCTGATCTTTGAACGTGGCTTCAATCTTCACTTGAGCAGAGCTTGAAAGACTTCATATGGATCTTCAGAAACAATATTCTTTCACCTTTTAGCAGCCTTTTCTCGAATCGGTGCTTGCTTGCTTCTTCTTCTTTTCCCCTTGGGCAATCTTCCTTTGAATCCTTGCTTGCTTGCTTCTTCACTTCCTTGGAGGTTGCTAGCTTCAGCTTTGGCTTGAAACACCTTGGAGATGGATGAAGAACTTACTAAATGGAGTATGTTTGCAAGAGTTTTCGTAGCCTTCTTCTTGCCTTGATAGCCTCCCTCTTGATCTCTCTTTGTTGGTTGCTTTCTTCTTCACTTGAATGGGGGTATATTGGCTTCAGATTTACCTTCAATGTGTTGAGGAAGGATGAAGAACTTCAGCTCGAAGCACTGTTCATGGAGGTGCTACAGTACCCATGAATCTCCTCTTCTAGCCTCCCTTTATCTCTCTTGATCCCCTTGAAGCATTAGGGTTTCTAACCCTCTTGTATGTGTTTTATAGCATTTGAATGGTCTATAGAAACCCCCCAGACCAGATCCACATTTTGTGGGTGATTAGGTGACTTTAGGATTAAAGAAATCTATGGAGAATGGCTCTTCTCGAAGTGGAAAACAAAGTCAACATATGTTGGCTCGGGGCTGGCGGTCGATCTGTGGAAGCTGGCGGTCGACCGCTACTGAGAAACCTGTAGAAATTTGATCCCTGGAATTTTAGGTCAACCTGGGGCGGTCGACCGCCAGTTCTGCAGTATGAGACTTTTCGCGTTTGGCGATTCTGGTTGACCGGAATGACCTAGTCCTGTAAAGTTGAAGTGTTAGCCCAATGAAATACATCCAAATAATAATGACTTTAAGTAGATGTTTATTTCATACATTTGGGGGTTGGATTTTACTTGGTTTACGCATTAGAAACATCAAGACCATTTGAGCATGTTATCATGATTGGAATGAGAAACTAATGCATTTGAAGAGTGAGCTTGTAAGTTATGAATCCAAGTTATCATTGTGAACCTCAAATATCATGAATGAAGTTTAGAAATGAGAGGTATTTAGAATACCCATGGTGAGATTGATGACTATGACAACGTAAGAATCTTACTAATGATTCTTGACAATAAATGACATATACCACCTGTGTTGACCTGTAGAAAAGTAAGGTACTTATCCATACGTACGGTTTACCAGGCGACTGTCATGAGTTTGATCCTGCAAGCAAGATAGTCAAGGTTAATACCATGCTCGTTCACATTGAAGAGGTTATGAAACCTCTTGCCTCTTGTAAAATCAACATATGCAAACCAAGCATCAAGGCCATATAACCGTTGCCATTTCCCATCTCAAACATACATAGATAACAAGAGTATGAGCAATCAACCACAAGTTTAGTTATCATCACTTAATCACACATTAAGTTTAGTTATGATCAAAACCATAACTCAACAATCTCTCACTTTTTGATGATGACAAACTTAATAATGATGACAAACTTAATGATTACTTATTAATGATGATACAACAGAGTGGATACAAAAGAATGGCACATATGTTCTTCTCCGCTTGTCATACACAATCATCAATTTTTCTCCCCCTTTGACATAATCAAAAAGCGGGATAATACAAATCTTTCTCCTCCTGTGACATTATCAACAATATCAACAAGCTAGAAGAAGCAAGGGCAAATCATGGATGAACAAAGCAATATGATTCCAATCAGAAGAAACCAATTGGTGATTATTCTCACAAATCAATATGAAACCATCCAAAGTAAATATAGTCAAGCATGTATTGATATCAATTGAAGGTGATGATTGGATATGAACCAATGGCGAAAGATGTTCACAAGATGAGATGTTCAGCAGGATATCATGCAAAATCTAGATCCCATGTCAGATTTTCTCAACATGCAAGAGTAGGAGGACATAACAAGAGAGTTTATTTTGATTTTCAAGTTTTCTGAATTTTATATTTTCTGTAAATGCATAAAAACTCAATGCAAACATGTGACACTATAAATGCATGCAATGCAACTGAACAGACATGATGACAATATGAATGCAATCATATGAAACTCAATGCAAGCATACAATGGAATGAAAAATAACTAGGCCAATTTTTGAACTCAGAAACTATTTTTGGAATGTGATGGATTTTCATATTTTGACATTTTCTGTGATAATACATGAAGCTATATACATGCAAATGATGACATATGAGATGTACAACCAAACAAATACATATATATACATGCAACACAGCTCCCCCAGACTTGTTTAAGAGAGGATATGTATAAGAAGGGTGCATGAGGGTCATGACAATCGGAATGCACATGTGTAGCACATGGGAGATTGTGCAATCATGTAGGAGATTCATGCGATTGCTAAAGCAGTCAATCAACTTTCTGAATACATATTAAATCAAATTTTCATGTGTGTACGTAAGTAACATGAAAAATGATAGTTGTAATATGGATATTCAGATTTTCAGATTAACACAATGAGACATTTTACAGACTGCACTTCAATTTTGAGAACAACGTATTGGAGGCTACGCTCTACCACAATGAGTTTTCACCATCATTTTTCAACTCAACCAAAATCACATGATAGTCAGAATTTTTCAAGAGTGATCAGGTTCAAATAATCCATTTTTACGCGAGTAGACGCATGGAGCTCATGCCAGAATCTCCAGTTACTCAGAATACTGAACCATTTCACCTCATTTTGAACAGAGATACTAGTCAACACTTTTCATATATGAACCACATCACGTCTCAAGTGACATGTGCCCGGTTTACTCAGTGAGACTTAGCATTGCTCTGCCTTTCATTTTCATTCGAGATTTTTCAAAAAAAGGATAAGTAGGCAGCTTTTTCCTCAACTATCTCTTAAACATACATGCAGCAAGTTTAACAACTCGAGAGTGTTGAAAAGAAAGTCATATATCCTTATCTTTAACACTCATTTTCATATTTTGTGCATGAAGTGTGCGAATTTGATTCAGCATGTATACCGAAAATATCATGAATACATAACATTGCAACTCCCCCTAAATAGATACACTTATGAAATATAAACTCTCCCAGAGTGTACGACATGAAACACTCTAATAATGACTCAAATGCAGTATTATTTATCAAGAAGACATAAGGCCATAGAAATGCCAAGGGATGGGGTGAATAGCATATAATATCAAGCAAGCACACAGAGGAAATGTATGCAACATGCAATGCAAATGTTCAACTGATGCCAAACAAATGGATACCAATTGAATGAAGTGAATGCAGCTAATGCATGAGTACTGATGCAATGCAACTTGATCATATAGTAATGAAATGCAACATGCCAAGACAGAATGCAATGTGGTGCAAAACTTCTGATACAATGTGAATGAACTAACTTCAGCTAATGCATGAATTCATTCTAATGCATGCAACCTATGCCTAGATGAGCATGTGATGTAAGATGCAAATGTAGTATAGGAGGGCTTGATCTTCAAACCATGAGATAAATTCCACATTGGAGCATTCACATTATATTAATGTGTCAACAATATTTTTTATGACATGACTTTTATAAATAAGGGTGCATAAATGATCAAAATTAAGTAATGCAACCTAATTTTCAGAATTGTTCAAAATCAGATATTCAAGAGCATTTCACAAGTTTTGAAATTAGAAATCATCCAGAAGCTAAATGTTTGAATCATTTGATCAGAAACATATTTTTAATTTAAAGAACTCAGCTCAAGGATTCATTCATAACTCCACCAATCACAATTTTTAGGATCTAGTACAAGGCGGAGATTTTAGTCCGAAGACCCAACTCAACGCATAGGGAATGCTTTCAAGTGGATATAATCCACTCTTTCACAGACGTCATTTGATATACCAGATATGTAATTCAATTCAAGTGTGATCATGCAATTCAAATTGAGAATATTCAATATGCAACCACTTCATACACATCTTTCAAGATTTTCAAATTGATTCAATCAATTAGGCACATTCATCACAACATGCTAGTAAATGACAATTCAAATTTTTAGAATCAATACATGTCACTTAAGAGTGTCACCAAGTGACAAAGAGGCCATTGCATGAATTTATAAGGTTGAATTACCTTAGTTCAGACGACAAGATTAGAAGCCTTCATGCCCTAAGATCACTAACCCCATGAAGTTTAGTACTTCATATTTTGATTTTCATACATTTACCTTGATAATCTATTTTCTTCCAAACCTTCCATCTGCAATCCAAAGAAGAATGAAATTCAGTTTACTCATGAGTGTATTTTAAAATCTTCTTGCACAATCCCTGCACAATGTTCACAAAAGGTATTATTAGTAGCTCAGAAATGATATCATCTACATATACTCAAACCACTAAAATGTCTTTTACCTGATTTATCTTGTGAGAGGTGTTTGATCAACCTTACCTATTTAACTTGTTCTCAATCAAAAGATGTGAGCTTTTCATACTATGCCTTGGGTACTTGCTTTAGCACGTACAAGGACTTTCACCAACTTGTGCTTGAGTCGATCCTGGAGGTTTTTCAAGTTCTGGTATCCCATCTCTTGGTGGCAATTAAGAATGCTCTCATTATTTATCATCCTTGCAAGGTATTTCTTCAGTTGATTCGTCCTTCTTGATCATAGCTAACCCAATCTCACTTGTATTCCTGAAAGTATGATCTGCATCCAAAGATGAAATCATTTGGTTTGTCAATTTCAATTCAAGTCAAGACTTTTATTTAGCACCTAAAGTCCACTTAAACACTTCTAGATTTAAATGCATGACAAATTATTTTAACAACCAACATCCTCTAGACAGCTCTAGATGCAATGCATGACTCATGCGTGAGCCTAAACATTAAGTTCATATGACGAATGTGGCAGCTCCCCCTTAGTGTGTGCATGATGCAAGATGTTCATTAACATCTTAATGTCATGTGCATCCTGTAACTAATTAACTCATAATACCGGGCGGAGAACTTAGATCCGAAGATCACCTCACGCGTAGTGATAGCTTTCAGACAGGCGAAACATGCCCTTCCATATGTCACCATTTGATATACTATGTAGTCAAGGGTGATGAAGGTAGAAGGATTACTATGCATTATGACATGAATTCATAATATTCAACTTATGCAAGACGGTACGTGAAAGTGTATGCAAACTCAATATATGTAGTGAAATCATGATCTGAAGAATCTTCAAGCTCTCCTACAACAAGATGCTATATGACAAGTGATATGCGCTCAAACTCAATATATGTAGTGAAATCATGATCTGAAGAATCTTCAAGCTCTCCTACAACAAGATATTACATGACAAGTGATATGCGGACAAATATGCAAACAACTATGAATGAAATGCATGTGCAGACATATGCAAGATTACATGACTATATGACACAAAGTGAGTTAAAACATGATAGAATCACTACAAAGGTAGGAGGGATATCACATGATCTTCAAATTCAGTTTTTGATTTTTCTTCCAACCTGACTTATGCCACTTGACCCGTGTGCCTTACCTTCTTGATGAAAACAGATTTTATGCTTTACATTCCCAAGGCACACCTGCAAAACAGATTTCTCATTTGCCATTCTTAGGTACCCAAATCCTTTTGGGTCCTTGTGGGTTAACAGCAACATTTGCATATGGTTTTCACTTTTTGATAATATTCAAATTATCATTTTTTATCAAAGGACAACCATGCATCAACTCACAATCATGTTTAGTATGCCCAGATTCACCACAATAGAAACAATGCACAGAAGTCATTTTCCCCTGTGGTCTTTTAGCATGAACATAAGAATTCTCAAATCCATTTCTCTCAAATGAAACCTTTTTGCATTTTTGAAATCATTCATTTTCTTGCATGCTATCAAATCATCATTCTTCATAATGAAACAATCATGCATGGCATGTCCAGATTTACCACAGTAAAAATATGAGAGTTTCTTTCTAAGTGGTTGTATATGTGTGGCAGAAGTATGTTTAACATGCATGGGTGTACTAGCAGCATTTTTAGATTTTCGATGCAAATTGATTTTCTTTGTGGATCCATGTGTGTGTGCAACATGATTTTCCTTTTTCAGATTCTCATTTGATGTGCTGGCTATGTTTGAATTGTGTACAAAGGATGTATAAACTTTGTTTTCAAGCCCCTCTCTTTGAAAGTTTACTTTCATTCCTAGTAATTTGTCAATGTTATTTTGACCATCCACAAATCTAGACAATGAAGTATTCAAGTCAGAGATTTCTTTTTCAAGTGATGAAATGTGCAATTTATAGGAAACAATCACATTTTCACAAGAATTAATTTTTTCATTCAAATGTGTATTGATGGTTTTATGGTTTTCCACTTCTTGTTCCAACACATGCACCTTTTCACATTAATCAACAAGCAAACTTTTTCCTTTTTCAAAAACAGGCAATCTTTCAGAAATGGCATTATTCAACTGTTTCAATCCTTCATTTTCTTTTCTCATGCATGAAATGACTTCTTCATGATTTTTGATGTCAGTCATAAGAGATTCATTTTCCGTTTTGAATTCTAAGCATTTATTACATGAAGAATTTTCTTTTTGAAATTTTTCAAGATTTTTCACATTCCTTTCAAGTAAGGAGTTCTGAATTAACAAAACACTAATTTCCTTTTCAAGTTTCGAGCATTTATCACAAGAAGCATTCTCAAGAAAAGCATGTTCAGATTTCTTTTTCAATTTTTTTTTTTAGACTTAACTTTCTTGTACTTTTCAGCAAGCTCATCATATGCATTCAACAAATCTTCATAGCTAAATTCATCTTCATTATCATAATCAGAATTTACCTTTGAGCTTGATCCACTTGGCTGATCACTCCTTTGTTCACTCGTCCCTACCACAAGACATTGGTCTCCATCCTCTTCCCGAATTTTGGTTAGGCCATCCAAGATATCCTTCGCGGATCTACAATGGGAGACAAAGGGGAAATAATTAGAATCAACTGCAGCAGTTAGCAACTTTAACACCAAACAATTTTGATCATGTATAAGCTTTTGATTTTCAGTCTATACATTTTTGTCCTTAGGCAACTCATAAGGACCATATGAAACAAGCTTCCATAGCTTAGGGTCATATGAGTTGACAAGACTACACATTCTACCTAACCACAAATCAAAATTGCAACCATCAAACATCGGTGGAGAATTCAAAGTATACATAATGGTAGTCATTGATCTGGATCACTCTAGATCGTTAGATCTATAAAAAACAGAGCCTTGGCACTGATACTAATTGAAGTCTCGCGATCAATGACACCCAAGAGGGGGGTGAATTGGGTGATAACAAATTTTAACGAAACTTTTGACTTTTTACAAAATATGTGATAAACAATAATTAGCAATGTGAAAACTAATAAATCAATTCTCTCAATCTCTCCGTTCCCACATGACCATACAACGAACACAATCAAACCACACAAATAACACACAATGCACAGCGGTTTTTAAGGTGGTTCGGATGCAACGACAGCAATCCTACGTCCACCCCTCACCAAACCCGGTGAGGCTTCACTAGGGGATAAATCTCTAAACGGAGACGACGCTCCAACCACACACGTAGGACGACACCTGCCCACACACACACGGGGACGCACCCCAACACACACACACACACGGAGACGAGATCTCCAACACGATCCAACAAGCGGATCAACAAAGCACACACATGTTGCGACAAGTGCAGCACTCCATACACACAAACATTAAGATCTAGATAAAACCACACACACACACAGATCTAAGAAGACCTACGCACACACGAATCAAATACAACACACACGCACGACCACGGATCCAACAACGATCCACACACACACACATAAGTTTTCGTAGTTTATGAGGAACACAAATATAACACCAAAAACACAAAGGCATTGAGGCACAGTTTAGAAAACTCATGATTTGGCTTCCCTTTGAACATATGCTGCTGATCTTTGAACGTGGCTTCAATATTCACTTGAGCAGAGCTTGAACGACTTCATATGGATCTTCAGAAACAATATTCTTTCACCTTTTAGCAGCCTTTTCTCGAATCGGTGCTTGCTTGCTTCTTCTTCTTTCCCCCTTGGGCAATCTTCCTTTGAATCCTTGCTTGCTTACTTCTTCACTTCCTTGGAGGTTGCTAGCTTCAGCTTTGACTTGAAACACCTTGGAGATGAATGAAGAACTTACTAAATGGAGTATGTTTGCAAGAGTTCCCGCAGCCTTCTTCTTGTCTTGATAGCCTCCCTCTTGATCTCTCTTTGTTGGTTGCTTGCTTCTTCACTTGAATGGGGGTATATTGGCTTCAGATTTACCTTCAACGTGTTGAGGAAGGATGAAGAACTTCAGCTCAAAGTACTGTTCACGGAGGTGCTACAGTACCCATGAATCTCCTCTTCTAGCCTCCCTTGATCTCTCTTGATCCCCTTGAAGCATTAAGGTTTCTAACCCTCTTGTATGTGTTTTATAGCATTTGAATGGTCTATAGAAACCCCCCAGACCAGATCCACATTTTGTGGGTGATTGGGTGACTTTAGGATTAAAGAAATTCATGGAGAATGGCTCTTCTCGAAGTGGAAAATAAAGTCAACATATGTTGGCTTGGGGATGGCGGTCGACCTGTGGAAGCTGGCGGTCGATCGCTATTGAGAAACCTGTAGAAATTTGATCCCTGAAATTTTAGGTCGACCTGGGGCGGTCGACCGCCAGTTCTGTAGTATGAGACTTTTCGCGTTTGGCGATTCTGGTTGACCGGAATGACCTAGTCCTGTAAAGTTGAAGTGTTAGCCCAATGAAATACATCCAAATAACAATGACTTCAAGTAGATGTTTATTTCATACATTTGGGGGTTGGATTTCACTTAGTTTATGCATTAGAAACATCAAGACCATTTGAGCATGTTATCATGATTGGAATGAGAAACTAATGCATTTGAATAGTGAGCTTGTAAGTTATCAATCCAAGTTATCATTGTGAACCTCAAATATCATGAATGAAGTTTAGAAATGAGAGGTATATAGAATACCCATGGTGAGATTGATGACTATGACAAGGTAAGAATCTTACTAATGGTTCTTGACAATAAATGACATATACCACCTGTGTTGACATGTAGAAAAGTAAGGTACTTATCCATACATACGATTTACCAGGCGACTGCAATGAGTTTGATCCTGCAAGCAAGATAGTGAGGGTTAATACCATGCTCGTCCACATTGAAGAGGTTATGAAACATCTTGCCTCTTGTAAAACCAACATATGTAAACCAAGCATCAAGGCCATGTAACCGTTGCTATTTCCCATCTCAAACATACATAGATAACAAGAGCATGAGCAATCAACCACAAGTTTAGTTATCATCACTTAATCACACATTAAGTTTAGTTATCATCAAAACCATAACTCAACACACTAGACTACAAACCACCCTGGTCACGCTGTCAGGGGAAACATCACGACAACATTGTCGTGGACCTAACTCCGTGGTGCGGACACCAGGGCGATCACGTGACACGTCGACGAACCGACGGTGCCATACGCGGAGCGCCAAGTGGACTACATCGGCTTATCTTCAAAAGGGAGATAATTTGGCTTGAATTTGGACCTTTTTTGGCATTGAATTGGGCTTGTAATGGTTATTGTATGTGTAATTTGCTAAAGGGCTGGTTGTAAGGCTCCTAATGGGCCAATTTGTTAAAGCCCTTAAAGCATTCCATAAGAAGGAATGGCCTTGGTCCATTTCTAATGGATCAATAAGCCATATGGGCTTCCTTCCACATGGGCTATCTAGATTGGATAATCTAGAGTGGGCTCTCTTCATTCATGGGCCTTCGAGGGTGGAATGACCTTAAGCCATCTAGGTTGGAATGGGCTTGGTTAAGCCATGGACCAAAGTGGCCCATTCAAGGCCCAATGAAGGGGGCGCCCTCTTTTTTGTTGGTATTAGGCTAGCTAGTTTGATTTTCTTCTTCAATTACCACATGGAGCATTCAAATGGTTGCTGGTCAAGTTCCACATGGCTGCCACCTACCATCTTTACCTTGAAATTCAAAGGTAGGTGAGCTACCATGTCCCCTTGTCCCCCTTTCCCTTTCACCAAGTCCCCCTTTCATGATCCATGCGCACCTCCCCCTCTCACTTCTTGTAACCAACGAATTCCCCTCCCCCTACCCCTTCCATTTCCCTATATAAGGGCATGTATAGTGTTTATGCTTAATAGAATGAAGTTTTGTTGAAAGAAAAGTTCATTAGAGAGTGATTCTCTTTGTGTGTTCTTGGGTGTGACTCCCATTGAGCTGTCTTGGGACTGGACAGAACTAGGTCATGAGACTCGACCCCATATCCCTCCCTTCCTCTTATCTTATTCTTCCACAAAAATTATCCGTGATACCTCTGCAAGTTAGCAAACTTTCAGCTTTGGTTTCGCATCGATCGGAGTTTGTGAGCAACAGTGGCGATTTTTCTCGTGGAGGCGTGCAGATCGGTTCCAGATTGCTGCCCAGATCTGAAGGTGACTGTGTATTAAATTCTCCAGCCCAACCCCGACACCATCTAAAGTTGGTTCCTGAAGAGCAATCGTAGTATTTCAAGTTCTCTTTGTGTTGCCACTAATTTCGCCTCGATCCGTGACCGGTGTTGATCGTGACGACAGTTCTCGTGGGATCGCGCGGGCTGGTCTGAGCAGGCCCGACTGAGAACTAGAATCAACTTTCAGAGCCTGTCCCGCTTCATCCAGCCAAGATCCGTGTGAAGGATCTTCAGAGTATTTCTTCCTCTGGACGTCGCCTACCACCTCCCACAAGGAACGCCCCGATCCGACATCGGCAACCATTTTCCCAACATTTTACCGTGTTTCTGTGCAGTTCTATGAGCACAAAACCAGAACCTCAGAAGATTCATCACTGCGCCCAGATCTAAAGGCATATGTCGTGATCTTCGGAGTGAAGATACTACATCCAGTCACCGACATTCTCCAACAAACGGCGCTCCGATCGGGCATCGGATCCAGCCGTACCAGCCTCGTAAGCTTGCTGCGCAGGGTGACCAGCGCGGGCAGAATCGGGTCGACTTTCCGTCGGCGTACCCGAGCGGCTCCGGCACGCGTTCCTCGCCTCCTGCAAGTGTGGCCCGTCAACCCGGGTTCCAACAACCCCAAAGTTATTGATTGTAGCCCGATACCTCCCTGTGTGGAGTGGGCCAAGCTTCTGAAATTGTAAAGTTAATCTTGTGTGTATTGGGGTTGTTCGGAAATCGGCCGGGAATTCTTCCCCACGCCTAGTCGTGGAGGTACGTGCTCGTTCCGATCCTTACATTTGCTGTTTAGTATGCTTTCTATATTGCTGCGTTTGTGAGATTAGGGCCATTAGCTAGTTCCAAATTTACCGCGTTTGTGAGTTGTGAGCACCCGTTCCATAGCTCCAATCGAGCACCGAGCGCGGATTAGCACCCTAGGTGACGGTGGTTTCTTAATCGCCGCGATCCCCACGTTTCCCTCGCAAGGGACGATCGTCGGGCTCAAGAGAGTTGCTGTTGAGAGACGTCTCCACCCGGAGAATACCACGGTGGTCAGCCGCCCGGCTTGTCTTAGCGTGTTAGTGCTGGCCGCACAACGAGTAGGTCGTACGTCTTAGCCCGGTCGTCATCCGTCCCGCATCACTCCGTCTAGGGAGAACCCTCGGTGACGCCCACCGGCACCCTAGACCTCTACCTCGAGAACACACCCTGAATTGCACGTAAAACTATGTCTCGCAGACGGGAAGCGAAAACTCAAGTCACAAGAAACTCACGTCATACCTGCCCACTAGAAGCAAGGCCGGAAGCGTCCACTGACGTCTTAGTCCATGCCTCAGGTGTCTCCCTCCGGCTCAGCGGGAATTGAGACACCATATGATGCGGGACGGACACGCGACCTGGGACTCTAGCTCGCGATCGTCCCTAGCGAGGGAAGATGTGGACCGTACACGGTTGAGAAACCGACAGTGAGTCTCGGGTATCGGCCTTTTCGCGTTAACTCGGGTCGAGTCACGGGACGGTAACTCACTCTCGCTCTCGCAGCGGTGATAAAATGATAACAAGCTAGATAATCTATCACTCATACAGTGGCATATACAAAAATATACGAGTAAAGCAATGCCTACGAGGAGGGTAGCGAGTGTACCTCCACGCTCCGGGCGTGGGGAAGACGTTCCCGGCCAAGTACGGTAACTCCCGGTAACAACGGTAAAAGTTAATTACAACAGTGAAATCTATTACCCACTCCACGCAGGGAGGTAAAGGGCTACAAGTGGGGCCCGGGAGGACTGACCCTAGGTTGACGGGCAGCAATCTGGAGGTGCTTACGGCACGAACTCGGCCTGCTGGTCTGACTCGGTACTATTCCAACTCGGTGCTGCGCCAACTCGGTTGCTGACTCGCTGGATAGTAAACAACGGTTTCCAAAGGAGCGTCGCCTTCTTGAGATCTTCTGGAGGCGCCGCTTGGCTGGGACGATGGCGGGATGCCCCTGATCGACTCCCTGAAGGGGCGGTCGCTGAAGTTGACATTTGATATTTATTTCTAAATTTTCTCCCGAACTGAGTTGTGCTGGCTGAATTTGGATCTGCTCTGCACACCTTCACGAAAAGAATTCCTACGACTAGATCCGATGTCGGATTGATGCACAAAAGGTACCGATGGATAGAGGACTCAGAGCTCTACAACTTATATATTTGGTGGCTCCATCCACAAAATGGATTAAAAATAAAAATGACTGCAAACTGCCTTTTTTTTCTGACCCGGACTGACAGACACACAGGGCAGAGATGAATTTGCATGGAACAGACTTTTGACCGAGGGCTCAATGATTTTTTTTGACTCAACGAAAATTATGGTGGAAGGGGGTATACGTGAGGAACACTAGAGAATTTTTGTGGATTTTCTAAAATTTGCTAAGTGGGTGGGGAAATTGCAACAAGGAGACTCTATCCTGTAGATCTGCAAAAGGGCAGATTACTGAGAGGACAAACAAAAATATGGGGAAAATATCAAATGGACTCCAAATGACACGAAATTTTAACTGGAGGTTAGGGGAGATGGACCGAACAAACTCTAAAAATTAGGGCTCAATCAGACAACAAGAACCAGAGATACAATTTTGGAGGAGAGGTTCTGTCCTGATGGAGACAGAACTTCGATGACGGTGGCGGCGGCGCGACGGCGGCGGTAGCAGAAAGAGAACTTAGAGGGGCTAAGGAGAAGGGGCTTCACACCCTAGAGGGCTGGAGGAGGAAGAAGAACCAGGGAGAGAGGAGAGAGGGGCGCATCCTTCCTTGGAGGCAAATGCCAATTTTCACTTCATTAATTCTAATAAATGTGAAATACATGGTATATATAAGAAATGTAAAAAGACCTAAACTAACTACAAAAATTAAAAAAAATCCAAAAGGGGGGGGGGCCCTTGACCATGAGGGCAAGGTAGGTAGCCTCCCTTTGACATTTTAACCCACTTGTCTCCCATGTGTCCCCATGTGTTCCATTGACCTTCTAGATGCCACCTAGGCTTTTGACCAGCCCCACATGGATGAGGTGGACCAATAGGGAAGGAGTGAGGGCCCCCTTGCTGGACCTACTGACAATTTACACAAAAATCCAAAGAATCCAAGGGAATGACACATTGGCTTATAAAGCCTTACAATTACGTACATACTTTCCCAATGATATAAAAGTAAACTAAAAGGACACAAGTGTAAAAATAAAAGTTAGTGCTCGATGTCGATTCCCATCAACTCTCTCCGGGTGGGAGGAACTCGACTCCATCGAGTAAGGGGTGCGACTGCTCGGGTAGCTCCGGCAGATCCGTCACCGAACCTGGAAGCGCGGAGTACGCTCCACTCCAAGTAATCGACACATGCTCATCCCGTATAGATTCGATATGCACACGCTACCGTGGGAATGAGACTAGAGGTGGACACTCCGGGGTGGGGTCACTCTCAAAGGAGGGAAGGTGGCTCGAAGACTCACTAGGAATCACCGCGGGTCCCTTATGTGACTAGATCCGATATGTGAAGTAGAACCGATCCCAAAGTCTGATAAGTCTCGTACTCGAAAGGGACGAACAACGCGAGCATACAAACCGACTTGACTCGATGCACGCACAAACACACGACAGACAGACGAAACAAAGACTCACAAAGACCCTAAACAACTTAATGTTAGTCCGACCTACGCACAAGCGATGGTGGACCAGGACACCCGAATATGTGCCATGCATACACTAGATGTACTCGATGGTTGACGGAATGGAGGACTCCTAGATACCCTAAGATGTACCACTCATGTATTGGCGACATATGGGATTTGGGTGGGGAATGGCTAGGAGATCCAAAACTACCCTCGTCATTACCCCTAGACGTAGGTACGGCTTGCCAACTAGACCGAGGGGTAGGGGTGGGATAGTGAACTCCTTGGAATAAGTGGAGTAAATATGATAGCTCGGGAGGTTCACTAGTGAATGGGTCAAAAGGGTCAAAGAAGATATGACCCCATGAAGTGGGTTCCCCCATGACTCGGTCCCAAGTTAAGAATTCATAATCACCGTCATACATTGTGATCGGTGGGATGACGGTCATGTCTAGAAAATAAAATTCCTCCCTTGGGCAAAAGGGAACGAAGTCGGACTCGGTCGGCATCGGGAGGAATAGAAGAATCTCCGTGGTGACACAACCCACGGTGCACACGGAGGTAATGGACCCTATGACCGGATGGGTGAAGCTACGACTAGTGGGTTGGTCGAACCCTCGGGCCAATAAGTGCGTCAACTTCCATTGCCAACCTAAACCAAGAATAAGGTCACCCAATGTATCAACATGGTGACTAGACCGGAATGTCGTGTGGTAGGAGTTGACGGACACTAGAGGTAAGGTGGGGTCCATAGATGGGTAAGGAGGTGGGACCAAGCAATTTTTGAGCCAACTAAGAAGCGGCTCGGCTATGTATAGCGTACCCGTTAGAAACACGGGTGGCTCGGGCTGAGGTGGCTCCAAATAAGATGGTTTCGAATAAAGTTCAGAAGTAGAAAGTGGCAATGGAGCACTCATGGGTGGTGAAGGAGCATATGTCCTTTCTATCCTTTCCAACCAATCCGAAAGCATTTTCTTGATTTCATCTAAGGTGCGGGTTGCAGTAGGGGCCTCGGGGTGGACTCGCTCCTCATCTCTCTGCCCGGATGCGGACCTAGACTCGACTATAAGTGGGGCTTCCACTTGGTTGGAGGCGATTGGGTGGGATTGGACGGAGGTGCCAAGGGGTGGTTGGTTGGAGGCGACAGGGAGGGCCACTTGATTGGGGTTGCTTTGGTAGACTTGGATGGAGGTGAAGGGGCGGGGTTGGTTGGAAGTGTGGCCCACTTGATTGCGGGTGAGTTGGTGGGGTTGGCTACTGTCTGACCCTCGTGGTTGGAGGTAGGTGGGCGGGGAAGGTAGACCCTCCTAAGCGCTCTCTTCATATCCCACCATGACTCGATGGGCCTTAGCCTCCTATCTTCCCAGAAGTATTTGATGTCCCTCCATGTTTCGGCGGCTTCATAGAAAAGTCACCTTTTGGAAAAGTCCACCTGCATGGGACCGGACATAATGTACACCTCAAATTAGTCGTCCATAATGGCTTCCCACTCTAGGTAGTCACTCGGGTTATCGAAGCCATAGAAGTCCCGGGCTACGGGCCTTTTGGGGTGGTCCGGGTGGTCCTTCCATTTTAGATAGTATCGCCACCATGCAGAAGATGCGGCCCCTTGGCCATTCATAGGACACGGGGACACTAGTGGATGGACATGCCGACACTAGGACAAGACACTAGACCGACTATGCAAGGTTGGAATGCATGCACACTAAGGACCCTAGACTTAAACCAAGACTCGGTACGTGGCGGAGTTAATCGATCCGAAGATCGCTCGCGCAAGTGTGCGGCCTTCCCGATAGGCGTAGCCTAACGTTCGGACAACACTTTTTGATATACCGATTAATGGGATGCAAGTGCAACCTAGACCGACTTAGACGATGACTAGACGTAAATGACACTGTTTTTTTATTTTTGACCAAATACTACCCTAGACTCAACTGGCGCTCTGATACCAAATTGATACGGGACAGACACGCGACCTGGGACTCTAGCTCGCGATCATCCCTAGCGAGGGAAGACGTGGACCGTGCACGGTTGAGAAACCGGCAGCGAGTCTCGGGTATCGGCCTTTTCGCGTTAACTCGGGTGGAGTCACGGGACGGTCACTCACTCTCGCTCTCGCAGCAGTGATAAAATGATAACAAGCTAGATAATCTATCACTCATGCAATGACATATACAAAAATATATGAGTAAAGCAATGCCTACGAGGAGGGTAGCGAGTGTACCTCCACGCTCCGGGCGTGGGGAAGAGGTTCCCGGCCAAGTACGGTAACTCCCGGTAACAATGGTAAAATTTAATTACAACAGTGAAATCTATTGCCCACTCCACGCAGTGAGGTAAAGGGCTACAAGTGGGGCCCGGGAGGACCGACCCTGGGTTGACGGGCAGCAATCTGGAGGTGCTTACGGCACGAACTCGGCCTACTGGTCCGACTCGGTACTATTCCAACTCGGTGCTGCGCCAACTCGGTTGCTCACTCACTGGAAAGTAAACAACGGTTTCCAAAGGAGCGTCGCCTTCCTGAGATCTTCTGGAGGCGCCGCTTGGCTGGGATGATGGCGGGATGCCCCTGATCGACTCCCTGAAGGGGCGGTCGCTGAAGTTGACCTTTGATATTTATTTCTGAATTTTCTCTCGGACTGAGTTGTGCTGGCTGAATTCGGATCTGCCCTGCACACCTTCACAAAAAAAATTCCTACGACCAGATTAGATGTCGGATTGACGCACAAGAGGTACCGATGGATAGAGGACTCAGAGATCTACAACATATATTTTTGATGGCTCCATCCACAAAACGGATTAAAAATAAAAATGACTGCAAACTGCCTTTTTTTTTTGACCCGGACTGACAGACACACAGGACAGAGATGAATCTGCCTGAAACAGATCTTTGACCGAGGGCTGAATGATTTTTTTTGACTCAACAAAAATTATGGTAGAAGGGGGTATATGTGAGGAACACTAGAGAATTTTTGTAGATTTTTTAAAATTTTCTAAGTGGGTGGGGAAATTGCAACAAGGAGACTCTGTCCTATAGATCTATAAAAGGGCAGATTACTGAGAGGACAAACAAAAATACGGGAAAAATGTCAAATGGACTCCAAATGACACGAAATTTTAACTGGAGGTTAGGGGAGATGGACAGAACAAACCCTCAAAATTAGGACTCAATCAGATAACAAGAACCAGAGATACAATTTCAGAGGAGAGGTTATGTCGTGATGGAGATAGAACTTCGATGACGGTGGCGGCGGCGCGACGGCAATGCGATGGCGGCGGCGGCGACAGTAGAAAGAGAACTCAGAGGGGCTAAGGAGAAGGGGCTTCACACCCTAGAGGGCTGGAGGAGGAAGAAGAACCATGGAGAGAGGAGAGAGGGGCGCACCCTTCCTTGGAGGCAAATGCCAATTTTCACTTCATTAATTCTAATAAATGTGAAATACATGGTATATATAAGAAATGTAAAAAGACCTAAACTAACCTCAGATCTAGGGTTGGAGGGGGTAAGCTAGGGATAGAACTAATTAGTTATAATACAATTTTTACAAAAATTAAAAATAATCCAAAAGGGGGGGCGCCCCCTTGACCATGAGGGCAAGGTAGGTAGCCTCCCTTTGACATTTTAACCCACTTGTCTCTCATGTGTCCCCATGTGTTCCATTGACCTTCTAGATGCCACCTAGACTTTTGACCAGCCCCATATGAATGAGGTGGACCAATGGGGAAGGAGTGAGGGCCCCATTGCTGGACCTACTGATAATTTACACAAAAACCCAAAGAATCCAAGGGAATGACACATTGGCTTATAAAGCCTTACAATTGCGTACATACTTTCCCGAGGATATAAAAGTAAACTAAAAGGACACAAGTGTAAAAATAAAAGTCAGTGCTCGACGTCGATTCCCATCACCATACAGTAACCACTGAACAAGGATTGGTTGGGGTCGCGCTCGTCACCGCGGGTCCGACGTCCCCAACCACATGTGCACACACAGACCATCCGCTCTAAGTCGGGTCTTCTAGCTGGTTTTCCCCCCAGCCCGGACTCAGGCTGCAAAGGCGACGGGCCCTACGGTAACCAGCCTAAAAATCGTCTCTCTCGGGAAAGGTCTCCACCACTCCCGGGTGGGTCCACACTCGCGTGCGCAGGAAAGCCATAGCTAGTGGGGGGCCACTAAACGTGAACACGGAAAGCCATGCACTCACCCATCGCGAGTAACGCGGAGTAATAAGTGGCACAACGTCGCCAGACTCTGGACAGTCCAGCTAGTGGGGTCACTAAACGTGAACACGGAAAACTTTAAAATATTAAGACGTTCAACGAATAAAGTAATATCAAACCTAATGAAGAGGTAAGATCTCGTGCCAAGCCTTGAGCCGTCCGATTTAGAGCGATCACGGGGTGCAGCCACTCTAACACATGATTCTGTAATGAGGGAAGAAAACGATCAAGAGGCCCAGGGTTCTAACTCTGGGGAAAACCCTCCGATGCCTACGACAGCGAGTGACGGAAACGAGATGCGAACATGGGCAAGAGAGAAGAGAGGTACGAGATAGCTCTCCACCAGTTGAAATGGCTGAGAGTGAGCTTACCTTTCTGGAGGGGTTCTTTGGATTTATATAGCTGCGAGCTCCCTTCCCATGGTAGAGGAGAAACGGGGGCATGAGGGAGGCTACGTCCATCAGTTGAGCTCTTACCAGTCAAGGACTCTCACCTCCTCCTCGTCCCCTTGGGGTTCATTCTTCCAGATAACAGTGTAACCTCCGCCTCGATAGACTCTAGTAGCGAGGACTTCGCCCTAGCCCGCCCCGGAGTCTTGATACCGAGCTAATCCACAAAGGAGGGGCACCCTTCTCCTAGGTCAGAGGCCCAGGAACGTGAGCATCCGCCGGGGGCATTCCCTCGACCATGGGGTAGCTCGGTAAAATGGTTTGTAGGCATTTCGTGGAAATGGGGAGGCCTATCAGTCGGGCGATCGAGCTAAGGCTCGATGGGTTACACGAGCTTGGGGCAAGTGAGGCCTTATGGTAAGTGGGCCCTGTAAGGGCTGTCATTTGTTGGGACTGACAAGCCTCGAAGAACTATTTGGGCTGTGTACATAGTGGGCCGCGAATCGTCCCCTCTCCACCTACTTACTTGGTAAAGCACTTAACCCATATCCCTAGCCTCAAAACAGTTCAAATGAGGGTGGGAAAAAAGCAAGGGGCAAGGTAAGGGGAGTTTTGACTTTTGGGGGGGGGGGGGGGGTTAAATAAATCCAATGACTTAACAGGGGCCCTAATTAATTATCACTTATTATTTTCCATGTTACCAAAACACCTTTTATGATAAAGGGTTTTTGTGATGTCCCGAGTTTTTAGGATCCTTCTTTTTGGGTCCCGGATCTACTTTCTCTGAGTGTCTGACTCCGTTGTGTCTGAAATTATGTTTCAGATATCTTTCGTGTTCGGATCGGTACGATTCGGAGCTGTTTCGAAAGCCCGGAGCGTGTTCCGCGGCTTTTTCCGCGTGTTTTCCAATTCCCGCGTGTGTGTTTCGGGAATATCTACGGAACCCCGTAGCGGGTGAACCGGGTCGTTCACCTACCCGCGGGGGGTACCGTTGCGATCAGTGCGTTCCGAGGATCGAGAATATGTATTTTTTTCCATTTTTTGGTATTTTTGATATTTTCAGATTTTCTATAAATATCCCATATTTTCCCTTTTTCTTTTCCCCTTTTCTTCTTTTCCTCTTCTTCTTTCTTCCTCCCGTGAGCCACGGCCGACCGTTGCAACCCCCCCCCCCCTTGCCCGTTGGACTTCGCGGCGCTCCTTCCCCTCCGACGACGGGTGGTGGACCTCGGTGGCGGCGCGGTGTCGACGGCGGCGGCGAGAGGATCGCCACAGTGCTCTTTTCGTGGCGCGTGGGTGGAGTTCGTGTTCGAGCAAGATTCGACGGTGATCCGGTGGTTTTCGAGCTTCCTTAAGGTAGGGGGACGGATCCTTACCTCCTTCCTTGCCTTTCCCGAGATTTATAGACTGTGGGAAGGTCGAGAGGGGCGTATTTCCATGTCGGGTCGAGAAATGCCATGTTTGGGTTGAGCGACGGATTTCACCGATTTGAAGCGTTTCTAGCTAGATTTCGGGGTTCTTTAGCATGCTGGGTGGTAGGGGAATGATTCCCCGTTGTGTTCCCTTCACCAAGGGGTGAATGGGCGTGGTTTTCGAATTTTCTGGGAGTTTTACGCGAACCGGGCTCGGCTCTTTATCGCGCTATGATCCAGGGGCGCGTTTTGGACAAACGCGCTGTGTCATCCGAGCTCGTTCATCGAAAGGGATGAGCAGTTTGGCGGTTCAGATCGCGTTGGGCATGGAGAGCGCGTTCTTGGGATCGCGCTAGCCTGCCCTAGCGCGATCACCCTGATCCGCGCTACCCTCCAGATCGCGCTAGGGAAGGGTAGCGCGTCCTTCCGGGATCGCGCCGGGGGACCAGAGCGCGACCGTGTCGCGCCCTGGGTCCCTAGCGCATTCACCCCCCTCCCCAAGCCGTGTTTCCTTTCGGTAGTTTTGCCTCCGGTTGAGTGAGCCTTGGATCCGGTTGTGGCGTGTGTCCCGAGGGTTGACGTGAGCACCCAGTGAGAGCCATAGGGGCGCCCAGGGGTCCCTGGAGAATCAGTTACCTCGGTAGGGGTGCCGCGTGACTTGAGGGACTGTCGGACCTCGTGCGTGTCCCCGGTATCCGTACCTACCGTTTTGGTTACCGAGAGTCTGTGTCAGTGTGGTCGGTGGTTTCCGTGAGTCGAGTCTCACCTCCGGTGACACGTCCACTAGTCGTAGCCTTCTTATGGCACGCAGTGTTGACCCACTCGGGAGTAGTGGAGCGGCTGACCCGAGAGAGACGGTGAGTAGGTTGGTTACCGTAGGGCCCCCGCGTACAGCTGAGTCCAGGCTTAGGGGGAATTACCAGCTAGAGGAGAGGCCTAGGGTGTATGGCCTGAGTGTGCACACGGGGCTGAGGGTTTCGGACCCGCGCTGACGAGCGCGACCTAAGCTAGTCCTTATTTTATGGTACTACTGGTTACTGAGTGTGTGTCTGAGTCTCGCGCCCGGGGCGTTGTAGCTAGACACTTGGGACGCGGTGTAAGACATCAGGGGACGCATCCGGTCGTTCTTCTAATGGGTGGTGCTCTTATCTACTGGCAGGTACGGACTCGAGTTTTACCGGGCCTGAGTTTGGTTGTACGGTACGGTTAGTTAGACAGCTTTTCTGTTTATTTATTCCAGCTTGTTGGTTCTACCGTACTTCTGCTAGGTAGTGTTACCTTCCGTGGTTGCTCGTGCTTTGTTGCCGTTTTTCTCGTCGTGCGGTGGGGGTCCAGGGGATCCCTACTGGGCCAATGAAATGAGGCTCACCCATGCTTTTCAGGTGAGACGAGATCGTCGAGAGGTGCGACCGAGTTTCAGCGTGGTTCTTCTAGTCAGGGTTAGTCGCCGATCTACAAGAGCCGGGGGATGCCCCGTGTAGTTGTACGTCGGGGAATGTCCCGTGTAATTGTACTCTTTTATTTCTGTTGACTGTACTTTATTTTGGACATGAGACTATGTGGACCTTGTAACAGTTTATTTTATTTATATTATGCTGTGCATTTTATTTTAGATTATTGTGCTATCTCTGTGGTTATTTAAGCTTCTCTTGTACTCCCACGCCATCCCTTTTTACCCTTCCGAGGTCTTCGGGCTCGTGGGTTGGCGGGCCAAGATTCAAGATGCGTCGATTTCTTTTCGGTACTTGGATCCCGAGTCGTCACAATTTTTTTTTGCACTTATTCTCCCACGTGACCCTGTGCGTGTCGCGAACCAATCTTGCCGATATCGTGACCATCGCGACCGAGTTCGGACCACGTGACACACCTCGGAGTGTGACTCAGCGGAGCCCATTTTGTGGGGTACGCGTGATTTCAAATGGTCCAAAACGATGAAACGTTAGCTCCCTGGATCGCTCTCGTTTTCGCGGCCCTTATCCCCGCGGCTTCCATCCCTTTCCCCTCTCGCCCTGCTCTCGGCCACCACCTTCCCCCAGGTTGCAGCGTGCTAACACAGAGCACGAAGAGGTGCCCGGAGGGGGCGCATCACATGGCGGCGCCTGCCCACCTCGGGCTGGTCTCTCGTGTGGCCAGCGAGGGTGGAGCGAGTTGCCGCCGTCTTGCATTCTGCTCTACAACCCGTCGTACACACCTCCCTCCGGACGGCTGCTGCTGCTGGAAGTCCCTCCTTTTCTTCCGATCCCGTCAATCCTTCACCCTAGATGGGTCCAAACGCAGAAGTAATCTTCTGAGCATCAGCCCCCCCGCCAGCCTCCCGGAAACTTCCGCGGGCTCCTCCCAGCCGAGGGAGGGCGGTGAGCGGACCGATCAGGAGGTGAGCGTGCGGCGAAGAGGAGGAGAAGGAGGGGGAGGGCGAGGGGGCCAAGACCAAGAAGACGGCGGAAGAGAGTTGGGGAAGGAGCTAACTGTCGGGGCAGTGGCCAGCGCCATAGAGGAGGCGTTGCCGCTTAAGGATGTTAATGTAGTCGCCGCCTGCGCCATCGGTCTCCTCACCGGCGTCGGTGTTGTGCTCTTTAACAACGCGGTGAGGTTTTTCTGTCATGTTCTGCTAGCCTTCTTATGATTCCTTCCGAGGAGGACGGTTTATCTCAGTGTCTACTTGAATTGCATCAAAACCGGTCTGCTGGAATGGAGGATTTCCTGTTTCATGTCTCAAATATGTTTATTTTGGCAACAAACGGGCAGCATAAATGTGGCTTTGAATGTTTCTTAGTCTGGTCTCCTACACAATCATCAGCATGTTTATTTTTTTAAAGGCACCTTGGTCTGTTGCGGTTTTTGGCTGCCTTTGGGGCATGCTATTGTTCAACAAGAGGCTTGTTTTTATCCTCAAACCTAAATGAAAGATATGTTCCCCGCATGCCATTCACACGGTTAATTGCAAATTAAGTAGAAGCACCCTCTAATCCGGTTACTTTCCTCCTCATTTTAGAGAGTTCTATTTGTGTTTCAGTTTGGATATGGAGTGCGTGTACTAGCTCAAATTTGGGTGTTGTTGTTTGGTTATCATTGTTATGTATACGAAATGATGCCTGAAATTCACATAACATTGTGCTAAGAACTGTGAGAAGCTTGATTCAAGCTCTCCGTTGAACAACAAAAATTCCTGTTGCTGATCATACAACTAGTTTACATACCCAAGGTGATTACTTTGAAATAGATATTCCAAAATGTTTTCTGTTTTCCTTCATATTCTATCATTTGCTCCAGAATCCTATGTAAGTCCAAGATTTTAAAGTAACATTTCTAGTAAAAGAGTTGCCTAAATTGTTTTCCTGACAATGGCACAGAGTCAGCTTATTTATCTGTGGTCTATTGCACCTGTTTTAACAGTAAGTCCACTATTATCATGATATATGTCATTTTGCAATAGCATGTTTAGGTTCATTAGTTCAGCATGACCCTCTTTAAGCCCAATATTCTGTTGGGCTGCAAACTAATCATGTGCTATCACCTTTTTAGGTTCTAGGTCTAAGGCAAAAATGCAGAAATCACACAACACAAAAAACAAGTTTATGATGCTCGGTCATGTCTCCAATTTGAAGTATTGCTATATTATACAACAAATTTTGCCACACTCATGGAACGCCATCTGGTTGCTTGATCAGATAGCTTATGGTGAAGCTAACTCTCACATGACCTTCTTCGTTTAATAATTGATGAATTAGATAGGAATGATTGGGTAGCTCCCAGTGAGGGCAGGAAGAGTGTAGGAAAAAATGTGGTATACTAGCATTAAATTTTCAATTTGTATCAAGACTCTGCATTTGTGGGAAATGTGCAAATATTATGCTGCAAGAGAGATGGTTATGGTGATCAACAGGCTTTGAGAGAATGAAAACCCTTCTATTCCAAGTTTTGTTTCTCCTAGGGTGAGGGAGATGTTATAAAATTCTAAGGCTGTGGAATTCCGTAAGTCATGACAGAATTTTATGCATACTGGGTAAAGAAAAACATAAGTGTGTGCTGGACTCAAACGAGGGTGTTTTGGAAAACGAAAAAGAAATATGGTGCAGAATCTTAATGAGTCACTTCATACATGAAGTGCTTCAAACTCATCTTTGACCTTAATCGCAATTGTGAATGAAAGAGATGTCAATCATCTTTGTAATCTATAATGAGTGATAAAACTTCACATTGCTTCAAGCTGACTGAGTCAGTTTTTCTTCTCTTGCGGATTGACAGTAATATGTTTGATATGGTACCTAGGTTTATTGATACAAAGGCCAATTAGTTATTTCTTGTACTTATATTTTTACTTAGCTAGTAGGACATTATTTCTCACATCTATGTTTTCAGGCTCCTCACCACTGTGCTTTTGGGCTTGTATTATCTTCAATAAGGATCAGGTGTTGTATATCAAATAACAGATACCTTCTTCCCCCCTCCCCCCCCCTCCACACACATGAAAAAAGAGAAAAAAAAAGGTGAGATGATGAGAATCAATGGAAACTGAGAAAGTGTTAAATTACAAGCTCCCCCTTTTTGATACTTTATTATCCTTTCAAGGATTAAGCTCAGAAGGTTGGTTTCAGATGCAATTAAGCTTTCTGTTTGGCCCATCAGAACAAGGATGGCAGTTTCGGTTTCAGACCCGGTTTCAGTCGGCTCCGAAACGGAAACAGTATCGGTTTCGGTTTCGACCCGATACATAATAAAATAATATTTTTAAGAGGGGAGTTGGCATCTGGTTTCGCCCGGTTTCGGGTGTATGGTTTCGGATCGTCCAGGTCCGAAACCGATACGTTTTGGCCGAAACTGCCATCCATGCATCAGAATATGAGGAAGAAAATATAATCTCTATGTTGCAAATTACAGCAAGTACTGTGAAAATTGCCTTGGATGTTTGGCAATTCAGGCTTCATATTGATGTTTTGGAATGAGCTAGTCTTAGTAAGAACATCTTATTGCTTCTTAAAGAGGGATCCCTTAACATTTTGTTTCACTTACTTGGGATTTAGGCTTAACCAGGAATTGAACCACCCTCCCCACTCTCAGCCCAAATTTGACATTTTTGAGAAAATATGTGGTATCGGAATCAAAATTATGAGCATATCTGTTCCATACAGCTGAACCATTAATAAGAAGGATCGCCATTTCCATTCACTGAAATTAAAGCTCAAGGAGATTTATGCAGATATGGACACAACTAGCGGGTGGTGTGTTCATGTCATTTACCATCAAAGCAGAGTTCTGTGCCTTTCAGGTGGGCTAGATGTGCCTGACATTGAACTACTTTTGTGATCGTCTTGATGATAAATTAGTTCCCTAATGGTTATATGTCAAAGTGGTTATTTCTGATATGAAAGCATAAGCCTGCATTGCCTTTTTTAATACTAATGGATTTCAATTCATTTGAAAATTATGCTCAGAAGCAACTTTTTAATAATGGTCCCAAGCATACTATGTTCTCTACATGCATCTTTTTTGTCTTGCTATTTTAACTATTTTCCAGTAGTTCTTTAACTTCAGCAAGTTTGTTTACTTAGCCCATCACCAATCTTCTGATGGTCTCTTACTTATATAGATTAATAAATGACTAGGTGCATGAAATACGTGATACTTTCTGGGATGGGATACCTGCACGAGGTGCTTCATGGTTACGAGAGGAACCTCTTGGAGAAATATGGCAAAGAGTAATACTGGTACCTGCTTGTGGGGGTATCATCGTTGGCTTGTTGAATAACCTACGTGGTGCTCTTGAAATGCAATCAAAAGAAGGCCTTTCATCTGTTAAGGAGATAGTAGTAAGACCATTCCTAAAAGCAGTTGCTGCTGCTGTCACACTTGGAACTGGGAACTCCCTAGGGCCTGAGGGTCCCAGTGTTGAAATAGGTGCATCTGTTGCTAAAGGAGTGAATACTCTATTTGATACTGGCAGGAAAAAGAATTTATCTCTTGTTGCTGCCGGATCAGCAGCTGGGATTTCATCCGGTTAGCCTCTCCCAGTTATTGAGTTTTTGTTCCTATGCAGGACTGTTGATTGAAAAATATGAAATGCTTTTCTTTTCCTTTAGAAACACAAAATACTCGGTTATTTTATATCATATGGATAACCCCAACTAATTTTTTGAACTTTGCCATTAATTTAACAATGAAGATTCAATTGTTGACCTTGCAAGGTATATGCTTTGCCTTTCTCACTTTAATGGTATCTTTTTTCTCTTTGATGGTAGTCCATAAGACAATAATTACTCTAGCTGTTCAATACTTGTAAGAATTTGTTTCCGTTTTGGATGCCTAGCTCCATTTCAAAATAAAGATTTGAGGGAAAACACATAAAGGAACCTTTCATGGAGACATTCAGACATTACATAGGTCCAATAGCCAAACGAGGAAAAATGCCTAAATGAACATTGCTTGAGGACATTCAATTATTTAAACTTTTAGTAGTATAGACGATTTAAATACTCCCTTTACAATGTTTCACATACTTTAGTGACTCTCCAACCTTTCCTTCTTTATGAAGTTGCTTACTCAAAATTTCTCATTTTCATTCATTGCTGATATCTTGCTTCCATTCAATTTGTGACCATCCATCTGGCATGGTGGCTTGTGGATTGGGGAACTAAGAATGATATTCTTTTATTGCTTAAAAAAAATCTAAAAGTAAAAGTAATATTAGTTGAGCAGGTAGCGTCCTTCTTTCCTTCTATTAGGACCTTGATGAAAATATTTAATCTTGCTCGTTGGACTTTGTTGGAGGCAAAAAGAAAAAGACACACAAAAAATAAAAATAATAAATGAATGGGCTATTTATAGGGGCTGTCAGCAGCTTTTCCTCCCATATAGGGGTTTTAGGACCGGGTCCACCCCAAATGGGGGGGTTTGCCCCGGTCCCAACCCCTAAGGGGGGGTTTACCCCAGGTCCTTTGGGGGTTTGTCCCGGGTCCACCCGTCCTAAGGGGGTTGCCCCAGTGCCAACTCCCCAAGGGGGGGTTTGCCCCGGGTCCACCCTCCTTTGGGGGGGTTGCCCCGGTTCCACCCCCCTTGGGTTCGCCCCGGTTCCCACCCCCCAAAGGGGGGTTTGCCCTGGGTCCACCCCCTAAAAGGGAGTTTGCCCCGGATCCACCCCCATGGACTTATAAAAAAAAGGGAAGAATAAAAAAAACTTATGGAAAGACTTGGGACTAGATTAAGGGACTGTACTTACAATTTTTGGCCTAAAAAGGGTACTCTCCTAATCAATGGGTGATACAAAAGATCCTTCAATCAAAGGCCATCCAGATTTAGTCCTTGGAAATTCCCCAATCAAGGGCAGATTTAATGATAACCAGCAACAATAACAGCAGTGGCAGCAACTAAAACAAAGTTAGTTGCAGTAGCAGTAGCAGCAGCAGCAGCTAAAAATAGAGCTAACAGCAGTAGCAGCTGTGGGACAGCAGTAGCAGCAGCCCATAGGAGCAGCAACAGTAGCTAAAACAAAGTTAACAGCAGCAGCAGCAGCCGACAGGAGCAGCAGCAGCAGCTAACAGCAGCAACGACAAGATTTAGCAGTAGCAGCAGTTAAGACAAAGCTAACAAAATGGTTTCAGCCGCACAGTTGCTGAAACAGCTGCAGCAGTAGCTAACAAGGTTAGTAACAGCAGCAAATGGGGTTGGTAGCAGCAAAGTTTGGACCGGTTGCCTCCTCCTCCCCATCTAGCCATTTTGGTCCGGGTCCAATCCACCAAACTCCATGCACTGTTGGCAGTATCGGCCGAAACCGATACGTTTCGGCCGAAATGTATCGGTTTCGGCCGGTACAGATCCGAAATCGGACCCTAACACTGTATCAGGTCCGAAACCTATTAAATAATAGTTTTTAATGGTTTCGGACGAAACCATTAAAGGTTTCGGCCGAAACTGACCGGTTTCGGCCGAAACTGTCCTGTTTCGGTCCGAAACCGTCCAGTTTCGGCTGAAACCAGAGAGAATTACTATTTGTTTTAATTTTTTGAATGGTTTCAACCGGTTTCGGCCGAAACCGAAACCGATACCGAAATTGGTATGTATCGGTTTCGGTACCGGCCGAAACCGGTACCGAAACCGATACTGCCATCCTTGACTCCATGAGGGTTCTTCCGACCAGATGAAGGGTTTCTTGGCCTAATTAGGATTTAAATGGGTGTTCTACCCTTGTTAACAAGCAGTGCAAAAATAAAAATCTTCCAAGCAATTCTCAAATCAATAACAACAGCCATGATGGCAGCACAATGACAACAAGATCAGCTGTAACAGCAGCACACAATAATTGTAACAGCAAGACACAATTGCTGCAATAGCAGCAAACCAAATTAATAGCTGCCACAACATCATATAACAGCTGCAATAGCAGCCTTAGATAGCTGCAACAGCAGCACATAACCGTTGCAACAGCAGCAAACAAATTGGATAGCTGCAGCAGCAACATAGTAGCAGCAGCAGCAGCACAATATCAGCAGCTAACAGCAGCACCAATAAGCAGGGGCAACAACAATAGCAGCCCTTATTTAAGGGAAAATCAACCAAATTTGAAGCAAAAAGGGTAGCGGCAGCCTAGATCCACTCCTATGTGGGGGGTTTGGACCGGATCCACCCCCATATGGGGGGTTTTGGCCTAGGTCCACCCCTCCCCATGGGGTTTTGGTCCGATTCCACTCTCCCCACATGGGGTTTGGCCCGGATCCATCCTTTCTATGGGGTTTTGGCCCAGGAACCATTGTTGGCAGTTTCGGCCGAAACCGATACGTTTCGGCCAAAACGTATCGGTTTCGGCTTATACCGATCCGAAACCACACCCAAACACTGTAGCAGGTCCGAAACAATTAAAAAAATATTATTTAAATGGTTTCGGACGAAACCATTAAGAATTTCGGCCGAAACTGACCTGTTTCGGTCCGAAACCGACTTGTTTCGGTCCGAAACCGGTCAGTTTCGGCTGAAATCAGACAGGATTATTACTTTTTTTAATTTTTTAACTGGTTTCATCCGGTTTCGGCCGAAACCGAAACCGATACCGAAACCGGTACGTATCGGTTTCGGAACCGGTATCGAAACCGATACTGCCTTCCATGCTAGGAACAACTCCTCAACTTGGGGGTTTAGTCCGGATCAAGTCCTAAATCCCCTATTTTGCCCCAGATGGAGGGTGTAACCTCCGGGATTCCCTCGGGGCTCTATAAATACCCCAGTGGGTCCCTCATTTGGATGGGGGGAGGACACATAGAGAACGCAGTAGAAGAGGCAGAGCGTGTGTTTGGTACTTGTGTTTTGTTTGAAGGCCCATCTTACTGGGTGTGTTTGTGCTGTGGTTGTGTTGTGAGGGTATAATAGAAGCTCCTCACTTAGTTTGTGTGCATCACAAACCCCTTTGTGAATTATGTAATCCATATGGGAAAATGAGCACATCTCTCTCCATATAAAAGTCTTTCAAGTCTGGTGATTGTATAAACACCCGGGGTGTGTCCGGGAAATTTGTATAAGCCATGGTTGCCTATGAACAAGGGATCATGTACAACCTAAAACTTGTCGGAAAAAAAACTCAATGATTATGAAGAAGAGGAATTTTTCTTCCAGGGGGCTTCGCCCCCCCGAAAACCCCCTGCAAGGGGCGTTGCCCCCTTGACCCCCTCAACCTGACCGGGCAGGTCGATCCCCGGCATTGTGTTGATGGACACGTGAAGCTGGACCCCAACCCATGAAGAGCTCGAGAAGGAGAAATAATCTCTCGTGAGTATTTGACTGGCGCGCTTCCATCAAAGAGAGATTTGCATCTCGTGCCGAGATTATACATAAACCCCTGTTCAGTGCAGATATTACAAAAGCATCCTTGGTCTGGGCTTTTCTAGAATCCTACTCAAAGGATAATCACAAATAAACCCAGAAAGGGTTCAGAACTTCAAATAAACCTAAGGATGATTCAAAACTGCCAAAATACCATTAAAGGGTCAAAAACTGCCAAAGTACTCCCGGATGGGTCGGAAACTATCAAAATACCCTGGAATGGTCGAAAATTGCCAAAATACCTTGGAAGGGTCAAAAACTGTCAAAATATCTTAGAAGGGTCAAAACTGTCAAAATACCCTAGAATGGTCAAAACTGTTAAAATATTTTAGAAGGGTCGGAAACTACAAAAATACCCCTGAGGGGTTAGAAACTATAGACATACCCAGAAAATGGTCCAAATTGTAGAGATACCCGAGATGGGTCAGAAACGACAGACACACCCAAAAGAAAAAGGAGGAGTTCGATCTCTATGAAACTCAAATTCAACAGTCTGTTCCGGTGTTGGAATAGAGGCCAAATGTAAATCAAGTGACCCGACTATATAATCGGGATTTCATGTGTTTTGTAAAGATGAATTCAAAGAATCAAATGTTTAGTTTTCTCCTGCAAATGTGTATCTCTAATGGGTGATCTCTTTGATCAAATATGTTAGATAAAACTCTCAATATCACAGTGGATATTGTGGAGGTCAAAAGACGTTTCTTTGACAGTTAATCAAGGGTATTCGGACTTTACGCCGATGTAAATAGACATCGACTACGGTCGATGGGGAACTGTCCCGTATCCAAATCCAAATCATCTGATAAACCTAAATCCGTGGAAATAATAATACATACGCTGCTTAAATAGCCACTAATGTGTATTTCCTCCTTCAAAGGAAAAACATTCTTTTATTTATTTATTTACTTTCGTGAGTTAAACAAACATGTATGCAACTTTTTGCTCATCTATTTTTTTAATGGTTCAAACTTTGTTTTGGGTGACCATTTGGTGTGATTGTGTTCACATTGGTACTGAAGTATGTTTTTGCTTAGGATTTAATGCTGCTGTTGCTGGCTGTTTTTTTGCTGTGGAATCTGTCCTCTGGCCGTCTGCTGCAGATTCTACCTCTTCAGTTACTAATACAACATCAGTTGTGATACTTAGTGCAGTAATTGCGTCTGTGATTTCAGAAATTGGTCTTGGCTCTTATCCAACTTTTACCGTTCCAGAATATGATTTCCGCTCCCCTGGTGGTACTGTAATATTATCACTCAATTTCAGTCTGTAATGTTTATCTAGAAGCAAATTTGGACTCTTTATTCTTGAACTTTTCAATAGCCAGTAAAGTTTGATGTATCTGTTAACTAATTTGTTTTCAATTGCGTTGTCTAAACTACATCCTTTGTTTTCCATTCTTTTTTGAACTAAAAGGTACTTTCATAAGTTTACTTCTATTTTTGCACTTGAGACATTTTTCCTGACTTTCAAGTTTTTCATTTTCTACAGAGCTTGGCAGAATTTGATCACGTTTACATGATTCTATACTTATGCAGAACTGCCATTGTACCTGTTGCTGGGAATCTTGTGTGGCTTGGTATCCTTGGCATTATCTAGATGCACATCTTATGCAAAAGAAGCAATTGACTATGTGCATGAGACCACAGGAATAACAAAAGCAATATTTCCTGCATTAGGTGGCTTAACTGTTGGCCTCATGGCTTTGGCATATCCTGAGGTTCTTTACTGGGGTTTTGAAAATGTTGATGTTTTACTGGAATCACGCCCATTTGTTGCAGGCCTTCCTGCTAACATTTTGCTTCAATTAGTGGGGGTAAAAATAATTGCAACATCCTTGAGTCGAGCTTCTGGATTAGTGGGAGGCTATTATGCGCCTTCCCTGTTCATTGGTGCAGCAACAGGAATGGCTTATGGTAAATTTATAGGATCTACCTTCTCTGGGACCAATCCTCTGTTTCAACTCCATATATTTGAAGTGGCATCGCCTCAAGCATATGGCTTGGTAACACATCTTTAGTAATTCTTTAAGTTACTTCCCTCTTCTTGGCTAGCCTTATAACTGTAGGCATATACTATAATCACCTGTTTCAACTTCATGTATTTGAAGTCGCATCACATCAAGCATATGGTTTGGTAACACATCTTTAGTAATTCTTTAAGTTTTTCTCCTCTTCTTGGTTAGCCTTATAACTGCAAGTGTATGTCACAATCTCCTTACACTTATTTCTGTCTTAGTCTATCAGTGATTCTAAGATAAAGAGAGCTCTTTTATTTTAGCTATGTACTTCTATGGCCCTATCTTTTTTGTTCTCATTATGATCCCATCTATTTGTCTTATGCTGCTTACCCTTAATAGTCCATATGTCGCATCAATCTAACTCCCATGGCTAAATGGACAGCCCAAAAGTGTTGTAACACCATTCATGTTATGAACAAGAATAATGTCAAATTCTGCCATCAATAATAGCATATTTAAATACTTGCTACTGCATCACTTGTGTGCTTAAGAGGCATGTTCATCTCACAATAGCATATTTGGATACTTTCTGCTGCATCACCTGTATGCTTGTGAGGCATGTTTCCAACTGTTTTTTTGAAAAGTGGATAGTACCACTATTTTATTAAATAAAAAGAGGGATTTACAAGTGTAAACAATCAGCTCCCAAAAGAATCCCTGTACAAAAAGTCCCTGCCAAGAGGTCAAGGTCTACCTACCTATCAACAAATGGAAAAACGAGGAGTTACGAGACTCCATGCTACAAAGATGCTTAGCCCACTCACACACTCTTTCACGTACAAAAGAGACAATCCTCTCCTCCATTCTCGCTTCCCCTCTGAAAATTCTACTGTTCCTTTCACCCCACAAGAGGCATGTTTCCATCTTACAGACTCCTTTTCCATTAAGCATGAGACTAGCAAATTCTTTTAGAATGCTCTTCTTATGAGATCTCATCTAAATGAATTATGTTAGTGTTGCACCATTTATTCTTCTCAATTTAATCGAGACATCTCTCCTCAAACTAATTGAGGTAATTTACATTCGGCGATAGGTGGAATACGGTGCATAGCCAATACCGTCGCCCCGTGGAGTATCTCCACATGTTGGGGTCCACAGACCCAACCTCATCACGAGTTTCAAATCCCTTGCAGCAACCGAGGTGTTTGAAGCCCGAGCAAGATCCACATTGACCGCTAAACGGCTGAGAGCCGTGTCTTGTGGTGTTGTTCAAACTCCCGGATCTCGGGAACCGCCGCAGAAGACTAACTACATCGTAGCAGAAGGATGCACATGTGGAAAGGTTCACCTACCAACAGAGAGTCCGGCACGTGCGTACGAGACGTCGCCAACGGAAGCAAACTCTTCCCCTTAGTCAACGGCGCAGAGGAGACCAAAGAACAAACAGAAGGAGAAGCTTTTTCTCCCTTCCACGCGTCCGGCTGTAGCGAAACGACAAAAAAATGGGACCACGGGGGATTTAAGAGGGGTTTAGGGCGCGCTAGGGGTCAAATAGACCTGCGGGGCCTATTTGACCCCGGCGGCACCCGACGGGGTCAAACCGACCCCAGCGGGATCGTTTGACCGGTTTGACCCCGACGTGACCCCATTGGGGGTGCGCAACCTTCCCGCGTGGGGTCGGTTGACTCCGAGGCGGGGCCCACCGCAGTGAAACCCCCTCTTTTTTTGTTTTTTTTCACTCCGTTGGATATCCCCAGGATCATTTTAACCCGGGGACCTTCATTTGACCCCGGTGGGTCCCCACCTTCCATAAATACCCCCTCCCCCCCGGTTTTGAAAAAAAGGGGAACAAGAAGAAGAGAGAAGAAGGCTCACGAGAAAGAGAAGACACTCACTCGGAGCTCGGGACTTGTTTTGTTTGTTTGGGCACATTCCGGGGTATGAATATATAATTACCCCTGAGTTTTGTATTTATGCCCCCAACGGCTATGTGTTCTTTTGTGCGACCCGCTCTCGGGTATTATAAAAAATGATGATAAATACCCAGACTCTTGCCTTTACTCCCCTAGTGGCTCCGTGTGGCTGTTTTTCCTATGTCCTTGGGCGGTAGAGTAATGTAATCTCTCGAACTAATGGAGAATTATAGAAATGGCCTTCCCAAAGTTGCAAGGAAACCTATAAAGTTTTGTAATTGCAGTGATACTCTACAAGTTCATTAAATGGCGGCTATGCTCCTATATCCCGCGTTAGTGCAGAGATCCACTATATAGTCGACAATCTGCCGACAATCCTTTTGTACCCACATAAATCATCAATGTATCCACCATGTTGTGTACACTTAAGTGATTGCGTACAAATCTTGGCTGCCAGCAAAATTGTGTATACGCCCCTACCTCGTTAGGGATGGTTACGTGTGCATCTTTTTCCAGCCATAAACTTATTCCGACACTCGTGGATGCTGCCTGACTACGTTCACACCCTGGAGGTATTTGTTCTACTAAGATGTCCTTTCCTAGAATGCCGTATCCACAGGAGACATTTGTTTTACTCTATAAGAGAAAAAGTTAGGTAATGCTGCATAGAGTATTTCTCTCTTTTTGCTTGCTCTGATTCATATCTGTACTCCGTTTCTGTCATTGTCTCTTCCTGTTACTGTCTTCCTGAGAATAGATTAAGAAGACTGACCTTTCTAGGTCTTTCGACAAGTATATATCATGAAAAAAGAAATAGAGCTTTCGCGTTTTTTTTTATACTGCATGAATAGTAATAAATGTCTGCATGACCGCATTAAATGCATTTAAATTTTGAATATTATTATGATAGTCGTTAGATCATTTGTGATAGTCGATTAGTCATGAGTTTTCATTTGTATGATTGACTAAGTTATGTTGGACAAGGTTTTGTTCAACTGCTATTACTTGGTTTATGCGACTATGTGTAGTCTTAAGATTTAAGCAGATAGTCGAAGATAATGTGTGATAGCTGCTGCTACAGTTCGACTATATTCATATAGGCGATTATTCAATCTATTGAGATAGTCGATATCCAGGCGACTATGTTAATGGATAGGTGATGGGTCGCGCCTATGTGAAAAGCAATGATTTTAAAGATAGGCGATGTTTTCGATAGGCGATGGAACTGTTCATGCGTTTATGTGAGTTTTAAGTGCACCTATGTTTGCGCCTTTGTTTCATGAGATAGTCGATTCTTTAAGATAGGCGATAGGTGTCCCTATGTGATCAAAGTTTCAGCGACTATCTGAATTCAGTGCGACTATGTTAGATAGACGATCTTTTAAGTGTTGAGATAGGCGATGGTCATGCGCCTATGTGAGTTTCAGTGCCTGAATGACTTTTAGCACCTAAGTGAAACATAGTTGATTTCGTTATTTCGCCTATGTGAATAGTCTTGCGACTATCTTCTACTTGGTAGGTTTTTAGGTGTCTTTTTCCCCACGTTCTTTCACTTGTTTTGTTATCACCAAAATTAATATGATAAAGTAAATTACGGGAGTTTTAGCTTATCATGCAGTGATTTAACCCATCACGAAGGACCTCCTCCTGGAGCCTGTCACGTTTGCACCAGAGAGCCTCTGCCTCGCCCCGCGCGTTAGTGTACTCCTCTTCAGCCTCCTGTGCCTGCCGAATGAGAACCTGTATCTCCCTCTGTAGCTCCTCTACCCGGAGGGAGGCCCTGCGGCCACGCTCTTCAGCAACTTCAGTTTGAGTGCATATCTCTGCCTGAGTCGCTCGCAGGGTGGAAAGTTGCTCCTCTTTCTGTCAGATCATCGCCTTAGTCCTTTGTCTCTACTCCTGAATGACGTGAAGATGGGCAAACTCCTCCCACAGTGTTGTCAACCTCATCATCCAGGCATCCCTGGGGAGGCTAAATGCATGGTAGCCTCTAGTGCAACCCCCAAGACTGCTCCTCATGGCCTCGACACTCGGAGGGGGATCGACTTGAAGCAACAACTGAAGGCTCTGAACAAGCTGGGTAGCCACGTTAGCACAGACCAGTGCCACGCCAGGGTGGGAACCATTAGGCCACTCTATCCCAAGAGCCTGGAAACTCTAAGGCAGCTCCGTAGCCTCACTAGCTGAAGCTAAAACGAAGAAAGGAGGAATCCAATGAGTGTCCTTTCGCAATAAAAGCAACATGTGCAGAATTTTGATGCACCCCTTACCTAGGGAGGTTCTAGGCTCATCTACAGCCACATGAAGGGGCTCCTCTTAAGGACCCGGAGGAGGGACACTAGCAGGTGCCAATGCCAATCCAGCAGGTTGAGCACTAGCAGCTATGCTCGTTGTACCTGAAACATATCCACGGGTAACTTAGTACAACCCAGTGATAAAGAGCCAAGAATAAGAGCACCCAATGATAAAGGCCAAGAATAAGAGCACAAGGGGATGTGACATACCCGTCATCAAAGTGTCTCTTGAAGTTGAAGGCCCAGCCGGAGCAGTAGTATTGTCAAAAGTGCTGTGCTCCTCCATAGGGGCTTGAGATGTCACCTCCAAAACCTCTGTCCCACCGGGCTGTGAGGCGATTTTTTCTTCGATTATATCAGCAGCTGTTCGAAACAGTGAAATGGTGAATGCCAACAAAAGTATGGACACAGCAAATGTAAAGGTAGAGTTCATACCCGGAGGATCCATCTCATTAGTCTCCACCAAGCTGGCAGCGCGCTCTAGCAAGCCTGGGGCGAAAGGTAGCTCTGCACTACCAGGAACCTCCGACTCTGGGAGGTCTGTATCAGCCCTCATCCCAGAATCTATAGCTCTCAGGTCGTCATGGTAGTTCGGGAGCTCTATGAATGGACTAGGCGCCATAAGCTGGGAGAACACCCCGACAGAGGTCGCCACCTCGACAATTGCATGATCTAGGGCAACATGGGTAAAGAGGATGTGAAATATAGATATACACAATAAATTGACTCCTACTTTACCTGGGGTAGTCCTCAGTTCTCCACTCTTAAGGGAGCTCGACATGGGGGAAGGGAGATTCTGACCAGACGAGGAATTAGTAGCCCCTGTGCTAGAGGAGGTGCTCGAACTCTCCCCATTGGAGGAATTAAAGGCCGAAGAATCCCCTTTGCCAGAGGAGGAGTTGCTGCCTTCCCTGATGACAGGAGGATTGGGAAGGACGCTGAGATTTCCTGCATGAAAACGTGTGTTGATATAAACACTCAGCCTGTCTCAAATAGGAGGGCGGTGGGCAAAGAGGATCTACCCAAAGCTTGAATGGCAGAAGTCCTCTCCACATCAATCAAAGCAGAGGTGGCGGTCACCGACGTATAATCGTCGGTAGGAGCATCCAAGTCCTCGATATCAAAGGCAACATTGGGTTAGACTCATCTAGACCCAACCCCACCTCCGCGAAGGCATTCCTTGGTGGAGGGGAGAAGCTCATGCCTGTGCCAGCCTTGGGAGGACCTGCATTAGACCATGCTACTTATGATATGTTAATATCACATGCAAGCAGGAAATGCTATTCAAAGTAGGTCACTTACTGGCGGCGTCCACCCTACCAGGGGATTCTTTCCTGGGGCGAGAAGGGGTCTTGTATCTTCTTCGCCATTTCCACCCCGGGGCCTTTTTGAGGAAGTAGTAGCCTCGCCTAAGGTTATATTAGGAGAGTTCTTCAATGGGGAGACTCCATCTTCTTGACCGCCGGCGCCATCTACAAATGACAAAGGAATGAATGAGATAAGCATTCCAAAATATAGAAACCTACATGGCAAAACAAGGGGCAGTAAAGAAATCACCTGCCACTCCCATAGGCTTCAGAGGCCTCAAAACAATTTACTCATGCTTTAACTCGAGAGCACGGGCTACCTTTCTTGTGATCTCCAAGATGGCATTTGGAGTATTGGCCACCTCCAAGTCAGGAATATACTCCACCAGGCCAGCAGAGCCTACTACATTGATGACATGGGCTTTTCACTCTGCGAAGATGCCGCCTCCAAGGGTGTCATCGGGCACCGGCCGTGACCATTGTGAATTCTTCTTCAAACCACAGGAGCTCCTAAGGTGCTCCCACTAGGAGTAGGCCCGCGAAGAGCTAGAGGCCGCCGCCTGGCCAGAAGAAGGGGTTGAGATTGCTGTTGATGCATCTCTCAAGGGTTTCAGGGCCCCAATATACTGGCTTCTGTCTATGGGAATGGATCTGCCCTCTGCCTTCCAAGTACCCTTTATATCCTTGATAGTCTTGGCGGCCCCAGAAAAATGTGATCTGACGAAGCCTAGATCAAGGAACAAAGGAGGTAGATCATTCCTCCGCAGACGCTTCTCCTCAGTAGACTGGATGGCGTCACTATGCTGTCTGAAAATGTTACTGGCCTTGAACTACCATCGTGCGTAATGAATGTCGAAATGACCCTTCCGCGTCTGTGCTAAAATAGGGTAATCTTTTTTCACATCGTGACAAAAGAAGTCATGCCAAGCTGCTGCAACTAAATGTACATCTTTGTGCTTATACTGTCGGAGAACTAGAAGGAACTCCGCACTAGGAGGAATAGCCTGATCATACCCAAAATTTCGAGCAAACCAGTGTGGGTAATAAGGCTCAAAGACTACAGTGCTGGAGCGACGGTAAACCAGAATGCTGGGACGTATACACTATACACAGAACCCACTCAGCAAGGGCGTGGGAAGAGGGCAAAGCCCATGAAGATAGTTTGCATGTGATTGAATCTCCCTCTTGCTCCAGATAGGGGCGATCGAGATGGGAGAAATGCCTGAGGTACAAACCTCACCCCTCTTGGTAGGGAGAAAAGATAAAACTCGGCACGCACTGACGAGTTGGGTAATAATATCCTGATCTGGGCGTTCGATGAAGGCAAACATAAGTGGAGCTGTTGGGTTCTCAACTGGTGATCTCTACGGGAACTCTGGAAATAAAAGTCATGCCCAAGCACTCAAATAGTGGGTGGGCATCAAAATGCTCGTCTTTGGGAGAAGAGTGTGCTGTCAGGGCCCCCAGAGAGTGATAAATGTTTGCAAGTGCAGCAGATGCAAGAGCTACTCTTTGGCCACATGTCATCAGACAGGTTGGATATATAACCTCCGCCCGAAAAACACCTTCCTTGCCGTGAGGGATCACGAAAGTGGCCAACCAGTAGGCCAAGTAAGCCGCCAAAATATGTAAGCGGAGGCAATCCGCGAGAATTCCATCCCTGTGTTGGAGTAGGCAAATGGCGTGGATGTGGAGGGAGTCTCAGTCTAATCTCTCTACGTTGCTCCCAAGGCACACTTGGCGGGGTAAACTCCTCGTGTAAGCAGAACGGGCCGCTGTAAAAGTGACTCACCCAGGCATTCAGAGTCACTCGGGATGTACGAGGGGCCCTCTCCTTGCCCACACGGGCCAAGTCCCTCCATGTCTTCATCAAATATCTGAAGCAGTAAGGCATGCAGTATCTGGCAGCTCCATCTGTGTGACTGAGATGCAAGTCATCAAGGGATAGCTTCTCATAAGTCCGTCCACAAACAGGGAGTCCAGAAATCCTGTGGAAGGCCCAGAGATCCAAAGAAGTCTCCCCCTCCACTGTAGTGAACGTATTCCACCAGCGGTTGAACCTTTCTGTAAGAGTTTAAAGTAGGCCGGTATGGTAGGGGTAGGAGTACAGTGCTGCTGTCACCGCATGGCGAATTCCTGCCTGATCTAGCACTAATTTATAGACAACCAGGACACCCCAGAGCCACTCTGTCGCCCTTCGGTGATAACTGTGAGAAGGGATGACATACCATTTCCCATACCAGCTGGGAGCCTACAGTGCCAGGATCCTCTCCAGCAAACAATCCTGAGCGTAGTCGTCGTTGGCGAAGTTTGCCCCTGAGGGTGTCAAGAACAAACCCTCTATTGTGGGCTTTCCAGCTCTGTGATGCCCGTATAGGTGTCAAGTAGTGGGAGATAGTGGCGCATCACAGACTTTGAAGCTGTCAAACTGTCTGAAAAAGCCCAAGCTCGTCTGATTAGGATACTGCCTCTGCCGAGTGAAACTCTCTGGAAAGCTCGGATAGGAGAAAGTGCAGGTGCCTTGCATGCTATCTCTCTCCAGTGGCATGGCTCGCTCAAGACGGGGCCTCTCCTCTGACAATAGGGGATCATCACTCTCCATGTCAGTAGGATCAAAGTTCTGGATGAAAAGGAAGAGATGGCGGTCCAGCGGATGATGGGATGGGTACCCCCCTGATCGGTCATATGTGTAAATTCCACTCTTCCTCGTGATGCGGGTGATGTCAACAATGCCTTTACCCCCACTGGCACTCTCAGTAGGTCCCTTAGCAACCCAGAACACGTCACGATCTAGTCCATCAAAGTTCTTAGAAGTGATGGTACGAGATGCAACTGGCGGCATGGGCTGATCAGTCCGTTTGACATAGCAGTCATCAGAATCTCTAATCCTCGACCTCCTAGGGTGATCCCTGTCTCCACTACTGCGAGCCATGTCTACAAGCGCTGCAGTAAGGAAAAAAAAGTAGAGGATTAGAAACAAATCTACGAGGACAGAAAGAATTAAATGAAGTTCTACAAAAGTCCCATTATATAGAAAAGATCGGGATGATGCTCAACTTATGAAGAGCACGGGACGTCCGCCCCACCTCCGGCTTACATGGATGTCCCGTGGGGGTATTTGTTGCACCCTTTATTCTTCTCGATTTAATCGAGACATCTCTCCTTGAACTAATTGAGGTAATTTATATTCGGCGACAGGTGGCATACAACGCATAGCCAATACCGTCGCCCCGTGGAGTATCTCCACATGTTGGGGTCTGTAGACCCAACCTCATAACGAGTTACAAATCCCTCGCAGCAACCGAGGTGTTTGAAGCCCGAGCAAGATCCACAATGACCGTTAAATGTCTGAGAGTCAAGCCTCTTGTGGTGATGTTCAAACTCCCGGATCTCAGGAACCCCCGCAGAAGGCCCGAGATCAACCTAAACTACATTGCAGCAGAAGGATGCACATGTGGAAAAGTTCACCTACCAACGGAGAGTCCGACACGTGCGTACGAGACGTCCCCAGCGGAAGTAAACTCCTCCCCTTAGTCAACAGCACAGAGGAGGCTAAAGAACAAATAAAAGAAGAAACTTTTTCTCCCTTCCACGCGTTCGGCTGCAACGAAACGACAAAAAAATGGGACGACGGGGGATTTAAGAGGGGTTTAGGGAGCGCCCGGGGTCAAACAGACCCGTTGGGGGCCTGTTTGACCCTGGCGGGACCGGGTGGGGTCAAACTGACCCCAACGGGAACCGTGCGGGGTTGACCCCGGCAGACTCTCGCCCTAGGTCAAAGTGACCCTTGCGGGGTCAAATGACCCCGACGGTCCCGCCCGGGGTCAAACTGACCTCACAGGGGTCGTTTGACCCCGGCGTGACCCCATCGGGGTTGCGCACCCCTGCGCAGGGTCGCGAATCCGGGGCAGGGCCCACCGGGGTGAAACCATCTCTTTTTTGTTTTTTTTTCACCCTGTTGGATGTCCCCGGGGTCATTTTAACCCCGGGACCTTCATTTGACCCTGGTGGGTCCCCACCTTCTATAAATACCCCCCCGAGATTTGAAAAAAAGGGGAACAAGAAGAAGAAGAGAGAAGAAGACTCACGAGAAAGAGAAGACACTCACTCGGAGCTCGAGACTTGTTTTGTTTGTTTGGGCCCATTCCGGGATATGAATATATAATTACCCCTAGGTTTTGTATTTATGCCCCCAGCGGCTATGTGTTCTTTTGTGCGACCCGCTCTCGGGTATTACAAAAAATGCTGATAATTATCTCGGGTCTTGCCTTTACGCTCGTACTGGCTCTGTATGATTGTTTGTCCTATGCCCTTGGGCGGCAAAGTAATGTAATCTCTCGAACTAATGGAGAATTATAGAAATGCCCTTTTCAAAGTTGCAAGGAAACTCATAAAGTCCTATAATTGCCGTTATACTCTGCAAGTTCATTAAATGGCGGCAGTGCCCCGATATCCCGTGTTAGTGCGGAGATCCACTGTATAGTCGACAATCTGCCGACAACCCCTTTGTACCCACATAAATCGTCAATGTATCTACCATGTTGTGTACACTTGTGCGATTGCGTACAAATCTTGGCTGCCAACAAAATTGTGTATGTGCCCCTACCTCATTAGAGATGGTTACGTGTGCATCTCTTTCCAGCCACAAACTTATTCCGACACTCGTGGATGCTGTCTAGGGCTGTCAATGGGCCGGGCCTGGGCTAGGCTTAGATCGGCCCAGCCCGGGCCCGACTTATCAATAATATTAAAGCCTGAGCTCGGCCTGGGCCCGAGTTATGTCGGGCCGGGCCGGGCCCGACACTATTAAAAAATTGTAAAGCCCGACTAATGGCTAACCCGACCCGACAACTTAAATAAAAAATAAAAATAATATAAAATAATATATTTAATAATATAAAATTTATAATCTCACTAAATTAATTAGAGTTTTGATATTAATTACATAATTTGTGTGAAAAGAAAGTTTTAAAATTTCTAATTAAGTAAAATAACATAATTTTAACTAAGTAGTTTTCAAAATTTGAAGGGAGAAAAAAAAAGAGAACGGGTCGGGTCGGCCCGCGGGCAGAACTCAAAGCCCGAGCCCAGCCCGTGAGTCTAGTCGGGCTAAGTTTTTAGACCCGACTAAGGGCCCACGGGCAGGAAAAGGCCTTGCGGCCTGGCCCATAATCGGGCTAGGCCTGCGGGCCTGTCGGGCCGACCCAACCCATTAACAGCCCTAATGTTGCCTAACTACGTTCACACCCAAGTGTCACGAAGCCCTAGCCATTGGCCTTCGGAGAGCAAATTACTAAAATGCCCCTGGAGTCAAAAAATGAACAAACAACCTCTAAACCTTCCACAAATTGACCGAGTGCCCCTGGAAGACAAAGAGAATGACCAGCTGCTCACCCAGCCCAGAAATAGCACAATGTCCCTGGTCTGGTCCTAAATTACCAGAATACCTTTGGACCGTACCAAATGACCAAAATACCCCTGGGTTCGGCCTCTTGTAAATCACGCCTATGCCTTCAAATCCTAGAGTTTTGCTAAATTAAACATGACCTTAGTTGAAACCCTAATTCCTTCAATAGTTGTTGTTGATGGACAGGAGGTTGCATTGTGAGCCATGCAAGCGAGTATGCCCTTGACATCAGAACCTATGTGGGGGACTCAAGGACTTTCTTTGACAATTAATCAAGGGTGTTCAGACCTTATGCCGATGTAAATCAACACTGACTGTGCTCAGTGGAGAGAGGTTCAACACTCGAACCCAAATCGTCTGATACGAAGCGCATCCACAGAATAAACCCTGCACAGGCTATTTATGCAGCCCCTATATGTGCATCTTTATAAATTTCCCCTTTTTCTTCCAAGGCTCAGTGAGAAATTTACAGACAAAATTCTTTAAAAAATATTCCGTGACCAACAGTTAGACACACTAAACAAGCAGAAAACATTCCATGATTTTAATTCTGAAGTATTGGCTTGTGATATTTCAAGTTTCCTTCTTGGTACATTCTTCACATTATTAAATTTAACGATTACCACTTACATTTGTATGCCAGTGTCATAAATCCTGTTTATCTACATTTAATGTTTTCTTCTGTGGACAGGTGGGTATGGCAGCTACTCTTGCAGGTGTATGTCAAGTTCCTCTTACTGCAGTTTTGCTCCTCTTTGAGTTGACACAGGATTATCGTATTGTTCTTCCACTTCTTGGAGCTGTGGGGTTATCTTCATTGATTGCTTCTACCCAAAGTAGAAAGAGAGCTCGTGGCAGTAGAGGTGAATTAACAAAAGGAAAAGCTGATAATGATCAACAACCCAGTGGATCATTCAATGCTAGTCAGTCACTTGATAACTCTACAGCATCTGAAAAAGGATCTTATGCAGATGATCTCTGTGATCTTGAGAGTTCACTGTGTGTGTATGAATTTGAAACAAGGAATTTAGCAGAAAAGCTTAGTGTTTCACAAGCTATGCGAACAACTTATGTTACAGTCTTGATGCACATGTCTTTGATGGAAGCAATCAACCTCATGCTCTCTGAAAAGCAGTCTTGTGCAGTAGTAGTTGAGGAAGATAACTACCTAGTGGGTTTACTATCACTTGAAGACATAAACAGAGCAGCTAGAATCTGGGGAAAGCAAGCTGAGGTAAGTGGAAATTTCATCCACTTATGGTCAAATAAATATGTATCAGTTGATTGATCTTTGAGTTCAAGACTTCCTAATTATTCATGGCTTAGCAATATGTCAGGGGTAGGCAACCTAATTTTCTGAGTTCTCAGAGTTGGATCAGAACCGGTGGGTTGTGATCTGACAAGATCAATATTGGATCGGTCAGATCAGCCAATCTGACAAAAGAGCTTTGATCCTGTGATTGGCTCCAGTTTTTTGTTTTAGAAAATCTTAAAAGTAGGAAAATCAGTAGAACACAATAACATTAAAAACTTATGAATGTACATTGATTATAATGTCCCCTTCCTTCTTTTCTTCTATTTTTTCCTCCTTCTCCTTGCCATTGTTGGAGCAGGGGGTGGTGAGGGGTGTATACCAGCAGAGAGAACCATAGGGTTGATATTGAATTGGCAGTTCTTTAAACTCACAATTCAAAGGGCTGGGTTGGCCTATCCAGATTGATTCTGGGCTGTTAGAGGTTAGAGGCCCAAACTCTAACCCAAGATCTAGGCGTTAAGTTGAGGGAATCCCCCACATGTATAGAGGAGGGACTCCCATAGATTTCCGATATGGAACTCAACCACAACACCCCCGCTCACTCCGAATCAACCGGTTTGGTGCCAAGTACGGGTAGGGCCAAGTGTCCACATATGGATCCAATGGGAGACGAGGCTCTAATACCATGTTAGAGGTTAGATGCCCGAACTTTAACCCAAAACCTAGGCGTTAAGTTGAGGGAATCCCCCACATGTATAGAGGAAAGACTCCCATGAATTTCTGAGATGGGACTAAACCACACAACACCCCCTTGTCGTGTTGAACCACCTGGTTTGGGGTGCATCACGGGTAGGGCCAACTGTACACATATAGATCCAATGGGAAACAGGGCTCTGATACCAAGTTAGAGTTTAGAGGCTCGAACTCTAACCTAAAACCTAGGCATTGAGTTGAGAGAATCCCCCACATGTATAGAGGAAAGAGAGTTGAGGGAATCTTGTACATGTATAGAGGTGTGACTCCTATGGATTTTTGATATGGGACTAAACCATAACAACACCTCCCCCCTTCCCTCCACACTGAACCAACTAGTTTGGGGTGCATCATGGGTAGGGCCAAGTGTCCACATATGGATCCAGTGGGACACGAGACTCTGATACCATGTTGGAGGCCCAAACTCTAATCCAAAACCTAGGTGTTGGCGTTGAGTTGAGGGAATCCCCCACATGTATGGAGGAAAAATGTTTCCCCCCCCAAAAAAAAGCTTCAATGAATGTTGCCCAAGTAATACTGTCTTATTCAACACTTGGCTTTTGGGATTCCAAAATACTAACCAATTCATGAACATTACTGAAAATCAAGGAGGCTTTGGCTTAGTTCGTAATGGGACATTCTCCGGTGTTCAAGTTTCTGTAGTAGAAACCCCAATTGTGATTGATCAGTATCATCATGGAAGCCCGTGCATATTGCATGTAGTGACAATACCCCTTGTACCAACGTGGATCTAATTGATGTCCAACTATCTCCTGAATCCCGAATCTAGAAGTTTACGGGATGCACTGTGCTGGATGTCTTATGGGGACTCCAAAGGCCTTCTTCTACCCTTCGACATAGATTGTCGGCTTCTTCGAGGGCGTTCATGCAGTCCACTAGTCTCCTATAGTTGGAGTACATCTCTAGGAGCTTAACAGAGACAGCCGGAAGGACGACACACCGGCCTTGACTACGTGGGCATGGACGGCCCGCCTGCCCGCGACCGGCCTACTTGCTGCGCACTCCATAAGCAGTGAGGCACACGCCCCCATGTAAGTCTCGAAGGCGGCGGCCATAGAGAAAGGGGCGTAACCTAGAGCCGCCTCACTTTGGAGGGGTGCCATGGATGGACCTGAGCGGAGAATGGCATGTGATAAAGAGTGGTGTAGAACCCTGTGCTGGTGGCGGAAGGGCGACATGGGAAGCATACCTCGTTATCCCTGCAAGGGCATTACCTTGTGATCTCCCCTACTATAGCATTACGCTCATTGAGGAGTCCTGTTCTTCCAACTTCTCTTCGCTCCCCGCCTCTTGATACCACGTTGGAGTTCCGAACTCTAACTCAAAACCTAGGCGTTGAGTTGAGGGAATCCCCCACATGTATAGAGGAAAGACTCCCATGGATTTTTAATATGGGACTAAACCACAACACCCCCCCTCGTGTCAAACCAACCAGTTTGGAGTGCATCACAAGTAGGGTGAAGTGTCCACATATGGATCCAATAGGCAACGAGACTCTGATACCATGTTAGAGGTTAGAGACCCGAACTCTAACCCACAACTTAGGCATTGAGTCGAGGGAATCCCCACATGTATAGAGAAAAGACTCTCATGGATTTCCGATATAAGACTAAACCACAACATGGGCCAATCTGTGCACATTCGCGCCCCCCCCCCCCCCCCCCACCACCACCACACAACATTTTTTTGTTAGGGGGGTGATATGTGTGCTTCCTGAAAGTGGCTCAACACATCTCAAGATCTCTATCAGCTATTGATCTCAATCTGAATTGAGGTTGACCAATCCCATGAACTAGGCTTTTCTCTGTTTATCTTGGACATAGCTCTGACGTTGTTTCAGCACAAAAGTTGAATACAACTAGAACTAAGCATGTTCTCACCTCCTTTCTTTTGTATCCTTTTTGGGTTCTATATTTTGTTTACACCTGACACCATTTGTTCAAGCATATCTAGCAAAGACTTTCCTGCCTTTCTTCAATTTACTAATGCTTCTCTAATAACAAACCATTATTTTGGTCTCAATAGGAAATGCATCCAATATCCATGGTTTCTTATACTTCTTTCCTGTCTGTCTCTATCATTCACAATTCATGTTGGATTGGATTAAGCATAAGCTGATCTTGCATTGGTTAATCTGACTTAATGTTCCCCCCACCCTCCAATTCCAGTTCTTTGCCTCTGTCAAGGCACTCTGGCATCCTCTCAGATGAGCCTGGCTACTACATAGGCAGAGGGGCCTGTGTGCCATGAATGGAGGAGGCTTCTTGCCATGAATGGCAATGGAGGAGGGACTTGTGTGCAACCAAGAAAATGTGGATTGCTAGTGCCAGAGCACTGCAGCTCCACCAACTCTGACAACCTATCTGCCATTTTGCATTCATATATTTTCTCTCTTCCAATATTTTATCCTTCAAGATTGTTCCAAGCCCCAAAAGGATTCTCAATTTCCTGCACACTGACCTCTAGGCTCTAGTTAAGCTCCTTCCTCTTTCTCCCACTCGCCATCTAAAGCTTAATGCCCTCCTTCCTCATTTCCTCTCCTCCAAAGCCCCTTACACTCCTGCAACACCAGTCGTGCCACTGAAGGGCCCTCCAGGCTCCAACACTGCAGCTATGGCCATCCTTTTCCACTGCACTGCTGCTGCCACTGTCACCGTTGGAGGCACTAATGGTGGTTGGGACCAGACGCCCGATCTAAAGATGTGGGGGGAGTCACGGACATTCATTACTGGAGACATGCTGGGTAAATTCCTTCAATGCCTCTCTGTGTGTGGTGGCATTTTTGTCACTCTTTTGGGTGCAAACAACCTCTCTGTTGGCTGCTCAGTTTTCCAGTATAGGCCCAACTCTGCCTTGCTCAAGGTGCACCAAGGCCGACTAAAATGGCTGTCAGGCACGCTAACACTGTTATTGTCCTGTGCCCCCCCCCCCCCCCCCCAGGCCCCCAACACACACATACAGACAGAACCAGTACTTCATATATGGCATGGTGGGATACTGTGCCACATGCATGAAGCTTGAGATAAACGTCATCAGCTCTGCCTCCTCCCAATTATCCCCACTTTCTCCAAAACCAGAGACTCCCACTTCAGGGGCATTGGCAGGGAGATAGTAATGGAGGGATTGAGAGAGTGTGGTATTCTTTGTAATTTAATGTAAAAAAGGATGATACTCTGGCCATTTTAATTCATCATTTAATATCTAAAGGAATATTCCAGAGGATATTCTGTTTTGATGTCTCATGACTATGGGGTTTTATTTTAGAGGTTTAAGGAATTTTAGGGAGCTTTTTAATTAGATAATGAGATTAGAGGGCTAATTCCTAAATACAGAAGGTATAGGGTTAGAAAATAAAGATCACTATTTTTTACGAACACATAATTGCAAAGGGCTTCCATTGGGAATAGACTTTGTAAAGAATGTAAATTATTTTGTTTCTTATATTATGAGTGAATGATTGGAGAGTGTCAGTTTCTAGCTGCTGAATGCTTAGTTTCAAAGCATTTAACTAAACAGGGCATGAGTATTTTCTCATGGACATCTTTTAGAGGCATATGGCCATCTCTAGGGTCCTCTCCAAAGTCCAAACGAGCTATTTAGAAAAAATGGGGAAAACATATCCCTTTTAGCAATTCAACATTGGAAAAAGTGGATCTTTAATGCCAACTATAGTCATCATCTTTTGCACGTGCGATGCATGATGTTTTGTAGGTCAGGAATTATCAGCTTGGTCTTGGTTTATGAACCATATTGGTGCTTAAATGACAACCTGAGTGAGAAGTTATAAGTCCTAGTCCAAATAAGGCTTTGTTGCAACTAAATTACCTGAGTAGTTATCGATGCGAAAAATGCGACACGCTTCTGCTAACAGAAAAAGGAAAAGATAAAATAGATTGTTCCTTTGATTAATTAGTGTGTGCATTATTGATTTCGCGATTTTTAGGTTTATCAGATGATATGAGTTCGTGTTCTGGACCCTTCCCACGAACAGTGGTTGGTGTTAATTTATATCGACTTAAAGTCCGAACACCTTTGATTAACTGTCAAAGAAAAGTCTTTGTACTCTGACAATATCCGGTGTGATATTGAGGGTCTTAACTATTGGATATGATCACGGAGATCGTCCATTAAAGATATATTCTTGCAAGAAAAATTAAGGACTTTTATTCCTTGAATATATGCAATATGGATTACAATCATCTTTTAAGACCAATACATTTGGTCTCGATCATATAATCGGACTATTCGATTTGCTTACAATCACAATTGGACCGTTGAATTTGAATCTAATCACGATCAGAACGTTCGATTTATTTATGGTCAAAATCAGACCATTGGATTTGAATCTGATCACGATCAGAGCGTTGGATTTATTCCTAGTCAAAATTGGACCGTTGGATTTGAATCTGATCATGATCGGACCGTTAGATTTATTCCTAGTTAAAATCGGACCATTGGGTTTGAATCTAGCCGCTATCAGACCGTTGGATTTGCTCTTCGTCAGAATCGGATCGTTGGATTTCAATTTGGTAACAATCGGACTGTTGGATTTGTTCATGGTCAAGATCGGGCCCTTAGATTTGAATTTGATCACAGTCAGACCGTCGGATTTATCCTTGGTCAAGATTGGACCGTTAGATTTGTATCTGATCATGATCATCAGACGTTGGGTTTATTCTTGATCAAGATCAGACTGTTAGATTTGAATTTGATTACGATCAAAGCGTTGGATTTGAAGTATGATCACAATTGACTGTCAGATCGCCATATGATCACAATTGGTCCATTGGATCGAAATAGTACCATGATCGGCTGTTAGATCGCCATATGATCGCAATTGAATCGTCGGATTGAATTACGATCATGATCGGTCGATGGATCGCCATATGATCACGATCGGTCCTTCAGATTGTGATATAGCCATGATTGGCCGTCGAGTCGCCATATGATCGCGATCTGCCCATGAACTTTGGTTAATTCCTAAGGAAAATACCAATAGGGATATATATGCAATAACCCTTTTTTTCATATAATGCACATGGCAGGGGCATATACACAATATACCTTTTCTTTTTGAAATTCACAAACACAAGCATACTTGGACTCCTTGCACTTCACATTCTCCTTGGCACTGTGTATCTGTTGTTTTCTCCCCTTGCCTCCCTTTTATAGAGATTTCAGGGCTTCTCCGGATGAGGTTGACTATTGTTAAGCACCCCCCCCCTAAGTAAATTTTTCTTCAAGTTCTCCCAGTTAAGACTTGGTGGAAGTGGGCCCCACGGATCCCCTCTTAACCTCTCCCGGTTAAGGGAGACGAGAGAGAGAGAGAGAGAGTGAGCCGAAGGTGGGCCCCACAGCTCCTCTCAACCTCTCCCAGTTAAGAGAGAGAGGCTGCGGGTGGGCCCTGTGGCCCTCTCAACCTCTTCCAGTTAAGGGAGAGGGAGAGGCCGTGGGTGGGCCCCACGGCCCTCTCAACCTCTCCTGGTTAAGGGAGAGGAGAGAGAGTCTTCCTTCCACCCTCTTAACCGGCCGACCTTGAGAGCCTATAAAAGGGGGTGCTGGGTCCCTCCCTCAATTTTTTATTCTCTGCTTTTTCTGCTGACCAAGCCTGCAGCCCACGTGGAGACGTCCTTTTGTGTGTTTTATCTCTTTGATGTTGACCGACTTGCTGCGGAAGGATTCCGACCTGCTGGGACCACAATCCAGAACGTCTTGAGTGACTCCTGGGTGTGCGGAGGATTCCGTTTCTTGCTGGAATATCACAGGAATATCGCGACAGGTGCATTATTTATGTCACCCGCCACCTGTTTGACATTATTCTGCATGCATAGACATGCGAGATTAACATGTAAAATTCCATACACCGGAGTGTATCAGACTTGTGCATAATTTATACACAATGCACTGGTTTTGTATCTGTTTTTGTGCAGATTTTGGGTCTGCATTTTATTTTTTATGCATTGCCCCAGGGAAATAATTTCGGGTTCAACTGTAACATCTCTGATCTCTGCTTGAATGTATGTGAGATTGGTTAGCTGACATTTGACTTTCATGCTGAAGTGCCAAGGAACTCAGATCAGAGATGGAAAGGATGTGGAAGAGGCAGCTTGTTGGACTAGGTGGAAACCAAAGTGGAAGTGGAAATTGAAATTGAAGCCTAGGCATCTCCAAGTTAAGTCTCCACCCCCCCCCCCTTTTCCCACCCCACCCTGAATATGTGATTAGAGATCAGCCAAGTGTCCCAAGGGGAAAAACTCTGGTGCTTAAGCTGGTTTTAAGTATATGAGAGTGTGTGAACAGCCGAATTCAGAATTCTTAGTGATTAGTTCATTCTGTACCTGGGTGACCCTTCCTCAGGTGAATAGCTTTTCCAGAAAGTCAATATGGGATTGCTCCTTAGAATGTTGGGAGCTTCCAGAAAGTTGATGACATGGTAGATCCAAGGGGCTGTGGAAGTTGGATCCAGTCTGGGAATCATAGCCAGTCTACTGAATATAGCAGAACTAGGTACGAAAGTGTGCTGGTTTGAGTCCAAATCTGCATTTTGTCTCCTGCCAAGTTGGTCACTGGCCAGCATAGGGCCCGTGGACCTTCTTGCTTGGGCCTTTCTGAGCTGCCAACCTACAGCTTCCCACTTCACAGTTGGGTCTAAATGGGCCTCATCAAACTTTAATAAATATCTAAAGAAGTTGAGTTGGGTGCTTTTGCTTATTAAACTGGGGTTCTGAATTGAACTAGAATTGTAACGTAGGAACCTTGAAAGTTAGTGAAGTTTGTCTTATGATTCGCCTCCCTTAAAACTAGATATTGCTAGACCAAGCATGAAGCATGTAGCAGAACACAAGTTTTACTTCACCCTGTGACCTTTCAGTATTTGCCTGCTGGGTTTTTGGAACCAAGGGTGTCTTTGGCATCCTTTCCTAGAAAGTCATTCTCACTTCAAGTGCGGAATGAGCTCCACTTAAATCTGGTTGGCAAACATTCCTTGAAAACCATCCGAGAATGCAGGGTCATTCCAGTGAGAATGGGAATTTGGCTGTGGCCTCCTCATCTTTGGAAGGCCTACCCTTGAGAAGGCTCCTGAGAATGATAGCCGGAGGACATTCTAATTCTAAGAATGAGGAATGAAGGATGCCTTCTTAAAATGCAGAATGTAAGGAACTTCCAAGAAATGGATGCCAAAGAGACTGCTTCTTTTCTAAGGTTAGCAATGCTTGATGATTTTTGGTACAATGCAATTCCTGGTGAAATAATTTAGGCTTCCAATAGATCAGGCCCTATATCCAAGTGTACATATGATGCATATTTCATCTCACGTACTTTGCGAAGAGATGTCCATTATGCTCGTTGATCTATTTATCAATTTATTTGACAGGTTGAGAAGCTCTTGGTATCTGATGTCTGCTACCTGGAAGGTAACAAATGTCAGGTACAGGCTGCAACACCCAACATGACACTTCTTTCTGCTGAAAATATTATGGCTTTGCATGGCGTTAGTCAACTCCCTGTAGCTTCAGAACATATTGGAAGGGACAAAGGATGGTACGCAGTTGGTCTTTTAGACAAGGAATGCATTGAAGTTACTTGCCGGTAATTTGATTTGGCCACTTGCGCCATGTTATTAATTTTTCTTTTCTGAAAGTTGCTCCATATTATTTTATGGCTAAACTGTGGAATACTCATGTCGACGAGGATGGCAGAAAATGTCCTATCTTTCTTCTTCTTTTTTGGGGGGGTTGAGGGGGGGGGGGGGTGTTGGGAGGATCTGATTTGCTTTCTTCACTTCCAAACTGACACACCTTTTATCCACACTTTGGTGTATAGGGCATATGCAGCTAAAGAGTTTCTTTGCCTATATGATGAGGCAACGTGAGTTGCAGTTGCAAATAGCAACTTCCTGGACCTTAAGTATTTGTTGGAAGGACCCCACTGACAGGAAAATTGGATGAATTTTGACACCCGTCAGCCATATAACCTTGCAACATGTAGCTGATTTTTCTGAAGTTTCATCTTATTACGCTTGTGTGTCAAGTAAGCAGCTACCAAAATCTTACTTCAAGGCATGGAAAAAGGAAAAGACAATTCATTTCTTTTTTGGTATAAGTTGAAAAGACAATTCACTTGTCACAGTGAAAAACTCAAACTGGTGCTTGCTGTCCATTCAACGGCCATTTCCGCCTAAGTGGTGCAGTATATGTTATCATGTTGATACCAGCACAACTAGTGCAGTATTTGCTGTGCTACCTGGGTTTAGATGACTTCAAGGAATTCTGGAGACTTCATTCAAGGAATTTCAGGCGCCATTTCTCAATTTTTCTCTTCGCCACGCTTGAAGGAAGAGTGGACTGAAGAACATGTACCCTAGCTCGTGAAGCCTGTAAATGTTTCCTCTACAGTCTATAGTACCTATTTCCTATAGTCTACACATGTTCGCCATTAGTTATTATTATTATTTTTTCAATTTCTCTATTTATTTGATAAGTTAAAATTTCCAGAAATAAAAGGCTTTTTTTTTCTTTTTGAAAGAAAACAACAATGCTCTGTTCCGAGTGATCCACGTATTATATGTGATCACATGTTCCCACAGGTCCTCAGAATTCTTTCAAAGATTTATTTTCCCCCTTTGTCAGAATATAAGCATACCACGCCTTCATTTTGTCTGAATGGCATGACGGCCTGCAAGGCTAATGGAGAGAGAGAGAGCTTGGCATAGCTCTTGTCTGCTCCTCTCCCCCCAAAGAAAAATACCCCAGTGATCAAGTTGACCGTTGGTTTCATCCCATTTCATGTGCTGTTACAATATGATTGTTGCATGTTATGCTCCATGAGCTTGTTGTGAATGGCATGTGGACCATGTTTACTGGTGACCGTTCATACTCTCTCTCTCTCTCGCCCTCTACAGATATTTATAACAGGAATAAGCTGGTGGCAAGGAAATACCTCTGGCATGTGCAAGCAGTGAAGGGCACATCATAAATTCAAGCTCACCAGCTCACATGGAAAATGGTGTTAATGAGGACGTTCATAAAAATGCTCACGGTTGGTGAGCCCAGGGAGGGATGGATGGTACTGACTACTGATGAGAGGTGCCCCCCCCCCCCATCCCCCACACGGTGAAGTGTTTGGGACCCCGACCACATGTTGTGAAGGAGGAGCTCAGGCCGCCCGGATGTGCCGCTGGGCTTCCCCTACTTACTACTACTACTACTACTACCTGTAAAAATGTAAATACTCCTCTGGTCGCGGTCTTCAATTCTTCAGTGTTTGCCAGTGTGCGCTCCATCCATTCATTTAATTCGCTGCCAGCCAAACATGGCCCAGACACCACCCCATCAACGTACTCTCTCTCTCTCTCTCTCTCTCTCTCTCTGCAATCAGCTGGACTGCTTGATCAACCGCCCCATCATTCTTCAACTCTTCAGTCATGTACACTGTCACAGGAAGTCAATTCATTTGGGCACGCTTGCGCGCGCGCACACACACATGAGGGGAGGTGACGAGACCATCACGACGAGCCGTGGGTTCTCACGCGTATGCGTATATAAACAATCTGGTCATATGTAGCATCAACTCTTTGATCTTGTTCGGACATGAAAAACATCTGATACCTACACAGACAGAGGGCAAGAACACGAGAACACGATTAGGTGTCTAGATGTTTTTGTGCTCATTTCCTGTGCCCAGGAACCAATGTCATTTTTTCTTTCCCTTCCATCACGAAGTCACATTTTCAACAATCAAAAAGTTCCTACCAACTGTGAGTTAACATCTGATGGCTTCCGTAAACAGCCCTCCTAACCATTCCAGTCATATGCTGACAACATTCTTCTTCATCTCTCTCTCTCTCTCTCTCTCTCTCTCTCTCTCTCTCTCTCTATATATATATATATATATATATATATATATATATGATGGGGGACATACTAAAGCTCTGTGCATGCTGTGTATGTGTGCCGTTAATTTGGCGTTTGTTTTTTTTCACTTGTAGCCAAAAGTCGTCCCCGGTCCCCCGGGCACTTGGTCTGTGTAGTTGCCAACAGCTATGAAGGAGCTGTCTTCACCACCACCACCACCTCTCCCAAGCCCTAATCTATCCACATACACTTAATACCCCTAATTCTCCGGTCATGTCGTGGGGTATATATATATATATATATATACACACACACAAGCATCTTGTTTGTATGCACCCACAAGTAGGGTAGACCCAGCATTATATTATTAACACGCAAAATGGATGTTTAACAAAAGGGGCAAAAGCATCCCCCCTTAAAGTTTTTTTTATAAAAAAAATTTAATCATACTCTGGCAGTTCGCCCTCGAGCAAATCCTTCACGTCTGGACTATCAATCGTGAGAAAAAAAAACAAAAGAAAAATCTGACAAATTCTAAAATAATGAGACGAATTCTCTTCTTTTTTAGATACAAGTGAATCCAACTTAGTTAATATTGTGTGGAGTCAATGAAAACAAAAAATTAAAAGAAGAAGGAGATGAAGAAGAAGGAATCTCTACACTCTCGGTCGTCATATTCAAATTGGCATGCAAATTCCCTTTTTATGGTGTGTAGGAAACAAATGATGGGATTGGGTTCCGTCGGAACATCATCCGTGTTCCCCTCTTTTTCTTACACCACTATTTAAGGTGGTCATATTCAAATCGGCATGCAAATTTCCTTCGATGTTTAGAAGAAGACAAAAGATGGATCAAACCCACCCATGCAAAGTGTAGACAGATCCGTGTTCCCGCTTTCCCTGCCTTCCCCGTGCGTGGATACCGCCCGCGTGAAGAAAAGAAAGACTGGGATGAGAATGAGATGGAGGAGGGCTTGTAACTTGTAAGGAGGGGGGGAAGGGAGGGGGATACCCCCCCCCCAACCCAAAACCCCACACGGCACATCCCAAAAAACTACAAATGGTAGAGAGCAGCCTCCTTAAAACTACCCATCACCCAACCTGGCTGCACCTGTAAAGGTGAGTGAGTACTGGCAGGGGAGGCACCGGCACGGGACAGAGAGAGAGAGAGAGATGGCAATCGAAGAGCAGTATGTGTGGAAAGAAGAGAAGAAAACCAACCAACCAAAAACAAAACAACAAAAGCGGTCAAGATGGCAGCTGGGCTGGCCGTGACAAACCCCCCCCCCCCCCCAATCTTTGAACTTTTCCCCCCCGGGTCACACTGCGGACAGCTGTAATGAGAAGGCGACGTGATGTGTTCTCTCTGTAACGTAAGCGACGCGGTATGTTGATGAAATCACCAGCTCACTCCCACCATGTGCAATACAGATGCAGCCACACAAAAATGAAAAGGACTCCTCTGTGTGTGTGTGTGCATGTGTGTGAGAGAGAGAGAGAGCAAAGCCTTGGTTTTGATAAAAGAAAGACCCACTTCACCTCTTAAAACACAATTAACACAGGTGTGAGTCGAATAGAATGAGAGAACAAAACTCTGGTTTAGACCGGAGAATGACCCAGTTCACCTGTTAAAAAGCAAATTAACAACACAAGTACACAGTACACACACGCACACAGAGCAAAGCTTTGGTTTAGATATGACAATTCGAGAGAGAGAGACTTCGGTTTTGACCAGAGAACGACCCAGCTCACCTGCTAATGGTTTAGACTCTTCATGTTCCTCTTGAAGAATGTTGAAAGAATAGTGATGAACATATATTATATATATATATGTGCCCCACAAATGGGTGTAATAATCACAAAGAGTAACTGAACTGAACTGGACTGAACTGGACCGAACAGAACACTTGTTTGTTTAGCTTTCCCGTGTTCACAACAGCAGGCAAAACAGCCCGCCTTATTGCAAAGAACTCAATATAGAGATCAACAGGTAATAATGCATGAACAATGTTGACCCTTGTCCTCAATCCATCCTATCCCAGAACTAATAAAGAATTAAAGTAGCCATCTTCTCCCACCATGAACAAAAATACACAAGGCGAGCTCGGCCTCCTCAGCAACTGAATCTACATGGCAACAGCTTGAAGACTGCAGAGCCCTCGGGGAAGAAGAAATTGCCGCTCAAACCTGCTCATCTACAGGCAACACATTGCAGAATCCCACCGCCGGCAAAAGGTATGTTGACAGTTTACCTTCCCATGTTGCAATAACAGTAGTAGACATAATGATTGGCACAAAGACGGAGTTTTTGCTGCCCAAGCCACCCTAATTGCAATCCAAGCCACATTCCTCCAGAAGCGGACCATCCGATCTTGGCAAGAAAGGATCGATCCTGACCCACAAGAGTGAGAAAATTGAGGCAAGAAGAATCGACCAGACGATGATGATTGTGGGTGTCCGGTTCTGCCGTCCCAAAAGACCTTTGAGGAAAGGATAAAGGTGAACAATCACCCAGAATGCAAAGAACAGCCTACCAAACAGGGGGCCCCATGATTCGTATCCGTTGTTAATCGCATTCGAGACACCGGCAACCACACCTATCAGGTTTATTATGAGCAGTGTGGTTGGGGGAATGAGCAAGGTGGTCCACTTGAACATGTACAGCTCCGCAAATTCTTCATCATCATTGGCTTTCGAAGTGACAGTGAAGTTGGTATCAATACCAGCAAGGACCTTTAGAAGACCCTGAAACACTGCAAAAAGATGAGCAGAAACACCTCCAATGACCCAGAATTGCTCATTTCTCCACCAGTCATCCAGGCCAACACCACTCCATCTCATCTCCAGGATACCAGTAGCAAATATGCAAATGAAGAGTGACAGAAACCATAAACTGGCAACATTGCTAAGCTGCATGGACAAAATAGAAGTTGCATTAGAAGAATAAGGATAAATAGAACTGTGAATGGATCCTTGTGAGTCTGCTACGAAAAATGTACCTCTGGAGTGATGAATTTCCCGGTGAGAAGGCAGACAGCAGGCAACGTACAGTATGCCAGCAATGGAAACGATGTGAAAGGGTAAACAGTAGCGTTGATATAAGATAGCCGTTCCAACCATTTCAATCCTCCTCCATACCCATACCAGAGAGGACAGTGCTTGCTCAAGAAAATTTCCACAGACCCAAGGGCCCACCGAAGGACCTGATGAAGACGATCTGAAAGATTGAGTGGCGCAGAACCTTTAAATGCAGGTCTGGGTGGAATACAATATATCGATCGCCATCCATGGCAGTGCATTTTAAAACCCGTCAAGATATCTTCTGTGACAGAACCGTAGATCCACCCAACCTATAAGGAGAAGATGAAGTAGACAGAATTACTTTCAGATAACTTTAGAGGCTAAACATATGAAGTGGATGCATGATCAGACAGATAAACTCACTTCTTTTCCCCAGTCTGTCTTGTCTTCATAACCGCAGCTAATGACATGGATGGCTTCCTTCAGAAGAGCAGCTGGAGTGGCACTTTTCAATGTCCCACCATTCTCAAGAAGGGTAGATTTAACAAACACAGGTGATTGGCCAAACTTCTTTTCCAACTTCTGTTCGGACATGAAAGTTGTTTTCTCACCCTCCATTCCTGTGTAGGTTCCAAAAGTTACTACGATATGCGGGAAAAGATAAAAGCTTCACATATTAACACAACAAACTCAAATGGCAAAGAGCTAAAAGCATGCCTGTAGAAACAAGACAGAAACAATGAGCAAACAGAAATTAACGGACTGAATGTTCAGCAAATAACCGCACTGTAGGCTTAAGCTAAGATGCTCTGAAAAACCAACAAAAAGGTTCGGCTTGCTCCTTCAATGTCCAGGCTTTTAAAAGTTTATTCTTATGCTTTCACATGTCAGGAAGATTATGAATATCATTGCCCGACAGAAACATTCCTGCTAAACCTTGCATGTTTCAATCCTATCACATGGATATTCTTTATGGATGCTTAATTAAACATGGAGAGAAAACTCCTCAAAAGCAAACAGCTGAACCACAAGGCACAAAGTGTTATATACCTGCAATACCTTCTTCTATTCCTTCTAAAGCAAACACAGGAGCTCCTGCCTCAGTTTTCTTATTCGTTTTCTTCTTTTCTTGTTTAGATTTTGCGGCCTTCTTCTTCTTTTTCCCTGTACAACAGGAGCAGCAGCAGCACCATTTTGGCAAGCAGTTACATGTCCTGCTAGGTGGTTTCTTACTTTTTGGAGCATCAAAACCATAAAGAGCCTGCCTTCTGAACATACACCCAGTACCAACATAAATGGGTCCTTGGATTCCATCCAGACCTTTCATGTTAATCTGTCACAAAAGAATCAATAATATTTATATCCATGCCTAACATAAAATATGGGACAAATAAACCGCAGCATGAGACTCAAAGCATTGGGATTTATACCGTTTGCTTTTGAAAGGGGTTGGTACAACAAATTGTATTAAAGTAAAAAGAGGTTGTGATTCATACTTACATCAAAGAACACAATGTTCCGGTTAGCATATCGATCATGCCGATCAATACCATCAAACCTCTGAGGAAATTGCACATAGCAAACTTTCTTGCCCGACAGAGGGTCCATCATGAAACACATTGCCTCTCTGAGAGCCTTACTGTTGTTGATGTAATGATCACAATCCAAGTTCAACAGATAGGGTGCATTTGTGAGGACAGCAGAGACTCTAACCTGTTAAAAATGCAAAAGAAAGAGATATAAGAAAATTGTTTATAGCCTCAATGCAAGAAATGAAGGCAAGGACCAATGGACCAAGAATGTACCAAAGCATTCATAGCACCAGCTTTTTTGTGGTGATTGAATCCAGGCCTTTTCTCTCTGGAGACATAAACTAAGCGTGGCAACTCATTCCCTTCTGTATCATGTCCACCACTTTGGCCCAAAAACACCTGAATTTCAAGGTGGGAAGTCTATCAAATAAGAAGACCTACAAGCAGGAGGAAACATTTTGGAGTTGTGAGCCAAACGGCCAGAAAATGAAATGCTGACCTGAATCATCCCTGGATGGTCACGGACATTGTTCCCAGGCCATGGGGTACCATCCTGCATCGTCCAGCCTTCTTCTGGAACCTTCTGAGCCTTTGCAACCAAGGCATTAATACGCACCTTGAACTCCTCGTACTCTCTCTGAAACCAGATGCATAAAAAAATCAGAATGGCAGCTCAAACACAAGATGAACTCATAGAGGAAATGAGAAAAAAAGGATATTAGCATTTGTTGCACCTTCATTGCTCTTCGTTCCTTAACAAAGGAAGGTAAGACCTTATCCTTTAGATAGTCAATCTTTTGCTGGAAATACCACTCTGGTGCCCTGGGTTCAATGTTGAACTTCTTGCTGAATGGGACCCATTTCCTTGCAAACTCAGATGTTTCAGATAATGCTTCAAATGTCAGCATGGCAGCACCATCATCAGAAACATAGCAAGAAACTTTGTCAACAGGATAGTCCGTTGCAAGTATAGACAGCACTGTGTTTGCTGTAACCAAAGGGGGTTCCTTCATTGGGTCCACTGTACTGACAAAAAGGTCAACAGCAGACAGTTGAGAAGGCTCTCCCTCCTTCTCATACCTGCATAGGCACCATTTTGGAAGATGACACCACTTGTACAACAAGATGGGAAAAAGTTATAGCAATAAAATCAAATACAATCATCTAACCTTAATGATAATCTGTCCAGGTAAGTTTCCCTCTCAATGGGAAGCCATTTGGGGAACTGGTCAAGAATCCATGAGATAGCAAACCAAATTTCACATATCACAGAGGTAAGCCACAACGGATATGCGTCGTTCACAGGATGTGTCACTCGATAATGGAAAAAGAATCCAACAACCACCAGCCTTATTATAATAATCATTCTGTATGGGTTGATTTGGCTTGAAGGGATGGGCAGTTTCCTTGACAGTGGTTGCCTTCCTTCGTCCATGCTGTTCAAGACAGGATCAAGATCATCAGTCACATTTCTACAATTTGGCATCTAAACTCCAGAAAGAGAAAATTATAAGAAAAATGATTAACATAATTGATCCATCAAAATGTCTATATTTCACCTAAAATATTCAAATTCAAATGGCCCGCCTTATTATAGAATGCTCTTCTACTAGAATTTTAGATTTTGTTTTCAAGATCCTACTCATTAAAAGTAGGGGAGGGGTGGATCACAAATTTCATAAAGTGGGATGTCAGTTTATGATGCTTTTAAGAAGTAATATTCTACTTCAGAAGAAAAGTCTACAGATTACAGTCACAATCAACAACTAACGGAACCAATGCATGGAAAATTGTGGTTCTAAAATCCATTAAAAACACAACGTTTTGTCTAATTACTAAATCGACAACAGCCAAGAACATAAACCAGTCCAAATTCAGATGGTGCAAGTTTGTAGAGATTATGAGGGCAGTTGATTTCGCTGTACTAAGAAACATGCAGACATAATTTATGCTCTACATGGCACAAGCAAGCTATTGTTTAATTGATCTAAGTAGTTGATTGGAAGAGGCAGCCACGAGGCACTTCATCAAGTCTATGGAAATACAAAAGAAAGGAATATTCTTGCACGGGGCACCATCGTGACCAATATGATTTGTGAGGTCCTAGGGCCTTGGAGGAAATGGAGTGACCAGGTGAACTCACTCATAAACCAATTTGCCATATTACACGGCTACATCTGTTTCAGATAACTTACAGAGGTAGATCCGGACTGTCACCGTCCTTGTCGAAATCCTTGCCACCATTTTCATTCCTCACTAGCTGCAGTTTCTCCTGCTTATGTTTCCAACTTTCCATCCTCTCCTTCCAGGCAACACTCCCATACCCATATGCAGCCAAATCCTTTGAGGGGTCCATGGATCTTGGTTGCACTGCAAAGAAAAAAAGAGAGAAGGAATTCATGATCACAATCCAGAAAGTGGAAGAACCCCCCAATCTTCACCACAATTTGGCCCAGTAAAAATGCCTTCAACTGCTGCAAATCCACTTACCTGGAAGACTTGGATCCGCAAAAGGAAGAGGGTGGATCCTTTTCCCCCCACCGCCCATGAAAGCAGGGACCAGAGCATGCTGCTCAGGTGGGATGTCATCCACCTGCAACCACATACATACAGTGTTACCACCATCACCAATGGAATAACCGACTTGTATCATACAGAACCAACATTGCGAAGATTCGAACAAGAGCTTATATACAAGAACAAAAGTGCATCAACAGGGAGATTTGAAGTGTACCATCTCGCCATTGGTAAGCAAGGGGACTTGGGGCACTGTGTGGACTAGCTGAGGCATGTCGGCATCGCCTGCACGCCCGTAGCTCATGTGGCCTTGCAGCATGGACTCCGCCAGGTACTGCATGTCCTGCTTGTTCCTCCCATCGAAATTGAACTCGTTGTCGACATCGTCGATGTCGTCCTCTTCCTCATCGCCGGCGACCCGGGCGCACCCTGCAAATAGAAGGCCCCAACCCAGCGGTTCCAAGCGTCAGAAAAACATGGGAAGAGAGAAAAGAGGGGATCTTTAGGAGCACAGTTCCTTCTCATGGACGGGAGGTGCCGGCAAAAGAAAAGTAAAGAGAAGAGGAAGTTCTCACCTTTGAGCCGCTTGAACCTAGTCTTGCACTGGGGGCAGACCTGGCTGCCCTCCCTGCGCTCGTACTCGTAGCAAGTCCGGCAGATGGGGAAGGCACACTCGTTGCAGGCGACGAAGAGCTCCCCCTCGGCGGTGAGGCCGACGTCGTCACCGCAAATCTGGCAAATTTGCCCGCTGAGGTTCTTCAACGGCTTGGGCTGTATCCACCGACACAAAAGAACAAGGAGGCGAGTTCATCAGAGCCACATCAACCAAGCCATTGCTTCCTTCCGCCTCTGTGTAGGCACAGTGGAGGAGAGGCAGCAGAGAAGAGAAGAGGTGGGTAGGATTTTGGGGGGTGGGGGAAGGGGAACCCAGAAATGCCCACAGAACTGCAATGCGGAGGTATCCAAGGGGAAGGACAAGGAAACGTACGCCAGATTCCCCGTCGCGGCGGATGACGACGAGCTCGTTCCTGTTGTGGGAACCGGCGACCAGCCCGGCGCTGGCCTCCATGGCCTCTACTTCTGGTCACAGGGGCCCTGGGGAGACACCCACCGACGTCTCCGCCTGATCTGTCGCCGCCGCCGGACGCAGATGCGCGAGACCGAAACTTTGAGGATGGAACGCACTGCCCCGATCTACGAGGGGAGGGGGGAGTGGATGGAGGAAGTGCGACCCTCTCCTCACTCCTCAGCTCACGGACCCTTCTGCTGCCGCCGCCACACTGCCTGCGGCTCCTGGCTCAGGAATGGAAGCCAATCTCCCCCATCCGAAGAGCAGCGCCGCTGGGGAGGGAGGGATTGGGAGGGGCTGCAGCTGGGTAGCAGATGCAGGACCGCCCCTCTCCTCTCTTCTCTTCCCCCTTCTCTCTATCTATCTCTCTCTCTCTCTCTCTCTTTCCTCCCCTCACACACTCTCTCTCTACGTATATTTATATGAAGATACCCACCAACACCACCACCACCACCACCACCACCTGCTCCTCTTCTCTCACCCTTATTATTCCTTGCTTGTTTCCATCGAAACCTCCAATGTGGGCAAAAATAAAAGAGAGAGAGCGAGAGAGAGAGAGAGAGAGAAAAAAAAATACCCCCTCCCCCACCTCTTCTCCTCTTCCTCCTCCACCTGCTTCAGTAAAAATCAGGTTTTTCTCACACCAGTGGTGCCCAGAGGGATCCAACTCACGGACAGAGACCCAGATGAAGAATCTGAACAAATAGGGGAGATGGGTATTATTCGATTTTGCAAAGACACATGTGAGGAGGGGTTTAGACAAGTCGCCCCCAGGTATGGTGCCAATTTAACACCAGCAATCCTTTTAAATATTCTTAAAACACCAGGCCCCGGTGGGGCGGGGCGGCATTATCTTGGTTTACTGGGAGTAACACAGTAACTTCTTTTGGTCCCTTGTGTGGCGGAGGGGCTGGTGGGGAAGATGATGGGAAACCCTAAACATAGCAAACGACAAAGTACGGCCCTTGGCACCAGTCCAGCCGCCCCCTCACCCCCCCCCCTACACACACACACACGGACCCCCATTAATAAGTCTTTTAGAAAAGAGCAAATTCTTCGGCAGATATGGCCATATAGATTGTGACAATTTCATCTTCTTCACATAAAGATGAGATTTTTTAAAATCTTTATGATTTTGATTTTTTTACAAAAAAAATTTTCTCTAAGTAGGAGATTGTCTATATTGCCGTGATATTTCACTTCATTCAACCACCATGGGGAGTAGTATATCCTTCCTACCGACCCCTGTCATATGTGGGAGCATTTGAAGATACTCAACTGATGGAGTAAACTGCTCCCCCAACATGACTGCAGAGAGATCTGATTTTAATCTGAGGTGAAAGGGATCATTATATCTAGTCATAAATTTGTTAACTGTAAAAAAAATATCCTTTTCTATTCACTCTGCAAAAAAAGTTCGATCAACATGCAGTGATTAGAAGTAATCAACCAGCTGCCTGCATCAACATGCCCACCGACGCTGCCAACGCTGTCAAGAGATGTGCTTGTGCATGTGCATGCGTGTGGGGGGTGGGGGGAAGGTGGGAGAGATGTCAACGCCCTCGGCATCTTCGATCATGAGGTGATGATATTGGAGATTGAGAAGGAAGGGACTAATAAATAAAAGGGGATTGATTCACCTTTTCTACTGATATATATACATATATACACACATACACACGAACATATGAAGGAAATTTAACTGCCCCCTTTTTTGACCCGGTCGATCATTACTCTTAATTACATCGTCACCGGTTATCACATAAATTAATGAAGATAAGCTTCTGGGGAGCCGTAAAGAAATGGCCACGGTAGAAGAGAGCACAAGTGGCCGAGGGTGGAGTGGAACAACGAGTGCACAGAGACCCCAGAGAGGTAGAGGAAAACAATAAACATATTAACCCATCACATTATTTAATAGATTAGCCTTCAATAAACAAATTTCTGTAGCATTTTTTTATAGCCCTTAAAAGGGAGTGGAGAAGGTGGGAAATGAGCAGGTAGACTAGTTACTTTCAGCACATGTGGGTTTCAGGGCAGGGTGGGGACAGCTGCCCCTTGGTCCCCTCTCTCCCTCTCTCTCTCCCCCCATGTGTGTGTGTGTGTGTGTGTGTTTTCCCCTTCTATTTTTTCTTTCTTTTTTTCTTCTCAGCATAACTCAACCATCTTCTTCCTACACATTTACCAAAGTCAATGTATACAACTAAGCTTGATGATGACGATGATATATATTCACATATTCTTCATGTTTTGTGGTAAATGTGAGAGTGAAAGGTATCACTTCACAAGATCCCAGACTGACCCAGTAGTTGATGGTCGGCATCATTTATTGTCCCTGCATCTCTTCATCTTTAATTAAGGAGATTTTGAGTTCAAATTTTACCCTTTCTTGTGTGAGGTCAGTAGAGAATTTGTTCTCTACAATAAAATCTCCTAATCCAAATTAGTCATCTGTACAAGAGGAACTGTATTGCAACTTCTAATTTAGACCAGATGATGAATTTTTTTAAAAAAATGACACCTTGCGCAAGCATAGAACATGTTTTATCTTTTTCACATCATTACTGCATAATAGTATGTACTGCACATAGTAGCATGGGAATTGTTAGATCGCACAAATTGTGCGATTTAATAGTTCTCCATCTTTTTTAAGTCGATAAAATGTTTATTTTCCCTTTTAACTCGACCATCCAATATTAATTGGAAGGCTAAGACCATGCATATATGGTGTGCTGCCAATTCCCCAACTGCTGGCAACCCAGTGAGAGAGATGCTCCACTGGACATTGTTCACAAACCCAAATCATCACTCAAGCCCCACTTCATGGACCGAGTCAGACATTTGACTCACACAGCCATAAGAAATATTCTTCACTCATAAAATAAGCAACAACACACAACCCAGACACCACAAAGTATGGTTGGTGTAGAGGAGATGGCACACACCGACAGCCCCAACCCCCCTTCCCCCTTCTTGTGATTGTGGGGTTTCCCTTTAAGTGTATATATACCCCTTTCTGCTACTACACATTGATTTGATTTGACTACCCTTCTGTGGAAGAGGTTGGCGATGTTGCTGTCTGAACAGCCACCGCCACCACCAGATCACATTCATTCAGTAAATAAAATCTCCCTGCTTACCCCCCCCCCCTTTTCTTGTATTCTCACTCTCATTTGCATAACAACACCGTGATAGCGTTGGAGATAGAAATTAAGGCACCATCATTAGAGCCCCATAATCTGTTTAGTTCTTTCATTCAGTAACCAGGTTCAATCTGATTAAACAGAGAGAGGTAAATGTTTTAGCAGAGATGGGATTTCCTCCATGGGAGAAGAGAACTGAGAGGAAAAATAGGTATGGGTTGGTCTGGGGAGTCCTAGTCAAGAAGGGGCCAACTTGAATTTGGACAGGATGTGACTCCCCTTTCTTTTGTTTCAATGTGTTTTCCATAGGTTAAGGGGTTGGATGCCAGAGATATTATGGCAGCAGGACATAGGGCTGCAGAGTCAGCCGTAATTAAGTGGGATCTTCCCCATTTGAGAGAAGGGGAGATCACGTTGGGAATAAAGGGCATGGCAGCAGGATCTGTCTTCTGTCTCCAGCCCCATTTGGAAATGGAGTGTGTTTCATGGGGGGGGAGGGGGGGCGCGCATTCCACTCTCTTCCCCATACCAACCTAAACAAGTAAACATCTACCTAAGAGGAACTCAGAGAGCATTGAAAGAACCCAGTTGAGATCTTTCCATGTAAATTCTATTCTTTGATCGATTATCCTCATTCGCTCTAAGAGGCTGGTCTGCAGGTCCCTTTTTTATTAATTTTTAAATCTCAATCTACATTGTGTTGATGATCAAGGGGGAAGGAATGATGCAGAAGAAAACATGCAATTGTGTCATCCTCAAGGCTCCACACTCCAACCTGGAGATCTTCCGGGAGCAACCCTCTGTATTTCCAACAGTTTAAATATAGGGAGCAGGAGATCAGCTTGCGTTTGGCAACCATTCCATCCATCAGGTTCCATGAAAGCCGAGCAATAGAGAGGTGGGGTCCTTCAGCTCAAGCTGCTTGCTGGCTCATTTTGTACAGCGGTGCCCCCTGGCAATTACTGCCCCTCTGTCTCCACCTTATAGTTTAGGTTCCACATCTAGACAAAAGGCCCTTGGGTTGGTAGCCAGTCACCCATCTCTCTCTCTCTCTCTCTGTGCCTCTCTCTCTGTGTGTGTGTGTGTGTGTGTGTGTGTGTGTGGAGCAATCTGTGGAGGAGGGAGGGATTTGTGAGTATTATGTGTATGTGGGAGCAGGGAACTAGCTGTACACATGCATGGTGATGTACAGATACGAATAACGTAGTCAGCTACCACAGTTTGTATCACCCACAAATGCCGTTCCACCCCCACGATCCCACCTGCTCATCTTCTCCAGCTCTCTCTCCCATAATTCTTTCCCGCTCTGATCACGTACAGATCACGCCCACTAATTAAACCTCTCTCTATTAGAGAGAGAGAGAGAGAGAGAGAGAGAGAGAGAGAGAGAGAGAGAGAGAGAGCGGCGTTGAAGTGGAGGATATCTCCTCCTCCATCGGCAAACCCCGATTCTTCTGCAGAGCTTGCCCCACCTGATCAGAGCTTCGCGTTGGTAAACAGTGCAGTGCCCACTTAGCTAGCCCCAACGGCAGGAAATTTGAACGGTATATATGTGAGACAAATCCTGCTGCATGCATGTATAAAGCTAGCTAGAGTCTCTCGTGGGAAAAAAAATTAAGATCATATTAATTTCATCTCTCGTGGGAAGGAGTTGATCATCAGAATAGCCATCAATGCGGTACATCCAGGCCGGTGCACATGCATGACAGTTGTTCCGAATTGTTTAAGGGGGATCGAGATGGTGGGGATATATATTAATTATGGTACTTAGCATGGATGGAAGACTTGACTTGTCTCTTATTACCATCTATCGATCATCGTCGAATTTGATCGAGACTTTTGGTCTCTTTGATTGGGTGCTCCAGTGCACGTACCTTTGTGATCAGCAGGTGTACGCAGTTTAGACTCGAGATCAGGACGTCGGTAGGCAGAGCTTGGGAGACAACTTGTTGGAGGGCCAACCATATATTAATCTAATTAATATATACAGTACGCAGTGTGAGATATGACATCCACATCACTCTCATCACCAGAAATGTATATATCTTTACAATCAGCACAACTCTCCTAGCTACTTATTAGACACGAACCTCTCTCTCTCTCTCTCTCCCGGCCCTTTCCTCGACCTGTTATTCTTCGATACACTGCCTTCTGGACCACATCCAAGACGGCCCCAAGCAATTTGGTGACAGACAGTGACCGCCAAACAACCCAAGAGAGGAAAAGGTCTTTACATATTTTTATTCCTATTGACATGTTTTGCATTGTTAAGAGATCCGGATCCTAATATGGGATTGCTCCTCCTTTGTATAATCTTATCTGATTTATCTCTATCCTACTAGAAATAAGACTCTGGACATTGGCCTTGCCCTCCTTTGGGGGTCATGTGATTGTACATATATATATATATATATATATATGTATTGCATGTGTTATGTTATTATGGCCAAGTACATTTCAATTTTCCCACACCGGAACATACATAACACAACATGCAACATGTTGAAGCAGACCCACCCGCCTTTAAATTTAACATGCATGTATGAAATTAAGCTTGGGTGTGAGCTCCATCCTATCTAGCTAGGCTAATGGGTGTGAAAACTGCATGGTGAAAAAGGAAAATGGGAGAGGACCCAAAAGAAGAGCAGGCCCTGATCCCCACATTCCCTTGTTTCTGATGAAATGCAATCGATCTGCCTTTTACTTTTTCCCTCATCATCGCTGTCTCTCCAGAGATTATGTAGCGCACAAACATCATTGGCAGGAAGGATGGACCCCCCCTCCTCCTCCCCAGCGCGCACACACACACACCCCTCTTCCTCCCAATATCCCTTACCTTTGAGAGGGTACAAGCCAAAGGTACTTCTATAGTTTATCCTGTGGGGGAATTGCCAGTAGATTGGGTGGTTCCTTCCCTCACAAAGTTCGTTTATGTATGCAGGTGTTGGGGTCTGTTGTAACATATATGTTCTCTCTCTCTCTCTCTCTCTACCCAGTGGGTAGGGGGAGACCACCAAAAACTACACACACACACAAAAAAGTGAATTTGACTTGAGCTTTCTACGTCGGCTATATATATTAAGATTTGTCGACTCGTTAATCGGTGTCAGATCGAGATCACCTTAATCCGATACAGTACGTTGGAGTTACATGCGACTCGAGCTGACTCGGTCTATCCCACCTCACCCCGATAGTCATTTCTGCCCCCACCCTGGCAACTCTTTCTTCCCCCACCTCATCAGCCCACCCGGACACCCTCACCTCACCCCTGGCAGCCCCCCACTGTAGGTGACAATGTCTCTCCCCGTCGGATCATCGCTGCCACCACCAGATCTCGTCTTCTATTGCTGGATTGTTGTTGTCACCGCCGTATCCTTATCAGATCGCACCTGAAATGTCGCAGAGAAGGATAACGAGGCAGGGAAGAGTGACTCGATCCGAGTCAGCCAGATCACAGCCCGATTTCCCATGACTCTAATATGACACTTACGGGTCAACTCAAGTCCGATCTAGTCGGGCGAACCATAACATATATATATATATTCTCATCCCGGCGTGTCTGCCCATACAACACTGCAATCAAACAACGTTCATGCCACTCTCTCCAACTTGCACCGACAAAGTGCATGGAGTCCCTCCCGTCTTCACTAGAACACGTTCACAAAGAAGACAAAGACATTACTCATGTGAGAGAGAGAGAGAGGGTTTTGATCACGCGAACTTGTTGTGTGAGAAGATTTTCATTCGAGAACTTACTCTTCATCTACGTCAGACATAGAGATGAGTTTCGTCAACTGATCGAGCCCACCAATTAACAGCCCAGCGGACGATCCCTTCCAATATGTATCCCGTGATTCACAAGCACCCCCCCTCTCTCTCTCTCTCTCTAGAGCTCCCTGTTTCTAGAATTCATCGTATGACAATGTGCTGCTCAAGTGTACTTCACATGCAGGTAGAGGGTTCACCGTCGTCTCATCCATGTAAAAAACTTAAAAACATATTAAATGCAAAACTTATAATTATTAATCAAAATTCCAGAAGAAAGTGATCGAGGCGAACGAAGGGCAGCGATCAGATCAGATGCGGTACATGCATGTGGTCATCGAAGGAATCGGGCCAATGACAGTGAGATGCCAACCTACGTAGAAACCAGCTGACAAGTCTCTCTCTCTCTCTCTCTCTCTCTCTCTCTCGGGAAAAAAAAATGCTGCACCTACCCACCTCCAATCATTGTTCAATCTACACGTCTTGCCTCATCATCCCCCTCTTCCCTCTCCCTCTCTCTAAACTCTCTCTCTCTCTCTCCCTGTATATGATTGTTGGATATAGCTGGCCTTCATATATTGACGGCAAGAGGTGGCAGACAAGTTAAAAAAAAAAAGACAGAAGAGAGAGAGAGAGAGAGAAGACCAGATGATGGCCTCGTATCATGTAGAGTGAGAGATTATCAGATCTTCCAATTAGCCGCCTCTTACTACAATCTCTTTAATGCAAGGAAGGATTCTGGTTTTACCTGTTAGGCTCTGATAATAATTTTGAAGAAACGCATCTAGCTAGTAGATCACTCCGTCACACTAATTAGTGAATCGCTTAAGACTTCGTTTGGAACTGAGATGGCCTCCGTTATTTTTAATAAAATCTATCTTCCGTAGTTATGCACAACGTGCAAGATGATTTCTCGTCATTTAAAATCTTCACGAGCAGATCCAAACTTGATTTGAGAGATTCGAAAACTCTACATTTTTGTGTCTGGGTTATCTCTCGTGTATAAAATTTTCTCCTCACCAAAGTCAAAAAATACTGTGTTCATCTGATAAAAAGTAAAATCGATCGAAAATTTTAATGATTTATAATTAATCCCAGTGCATCTCTTTTCCAAATGAAACCTAAAATAACACAATGGAAATCAAGATCTCCATTCCCCCACACTCTTCCCCCACATGATCTCATATCTGATGATATATGTCTCCCTAGTTTAAATTAAAGGGGATCATGCATATGGGTCTTCACCTAAAATCACAAAATTCTTAGAGTTTGAGAACAGTGTTTTCCATCATTAAAAAAAAAACCAAACGAGAGAGGAATGCTTGGATTCTCTTTTGTGTTCTGATCGAATGGTAAAATATTGTTGGAAACTAAACTAAGGATCCAGTACCATTTTAATTACAAAGACACATGCATTCCTGATTTTTTTTTCATCATCAAAACTGGCCATAAACCAAAAGTTGCCATCTTATCTTCGATATATAGTTTTAAAATCAATGGTTTCAAAAATAAGGATTTCAGTATTTGGCGGCAATCCAAACAAAACCCCAAATTAGATATAGGAATTTCAACAGATTTTTGCTATAACTATATAGTTGCTTAATTTAATTCGGCCTAATTAAAGTACCATAAAATGTCAAAACCTTCAATTTTTTTTTAAAAATAGATTGATGCAATCTATTAAAGTCTTTGGATTTTTTGTATGCTATATATATATATATATATATATATATATATATATAGATAGAGAGAGAGAGAGAGAGAGAGAGAGATATATATATATATATATATATTAAATGGGGGCAGATGTAACGTCAGCCAGTCTCGATGGGTCCCCATTTGGTTTCTTCCCCTTCTCTGCCGACACCTCGCCGTGGCTTTCAGTCCATTTGGGAGTTGGTGAACACATACGTCTGCATGAAACACCTACCCTTCAATTATGACGGTGGTGGAGGTACTAATTAATGCTCTTCTTATTATTCTTCTTGAAGCACTTTTAATTCACATAACTAAGCAAGTGTGCACACAGATCGACGTACTAAACATGGTTGCTTCTAATTTGTATGCCCTTAAACGGTAGAGAGAATGCCGTCCCCCAAGTGAGCACTGTTTTAAAATTCGACCCGGGCTGTTCCATCAATTTTTTCATAATTTGATCTAAAAATTATGTTAAAATTTTACCTAAATTGGTTACAATTTAAAATCCGATCAAACTTGATTAACTTAGTTTAACTCGATTAACTTAGTCAACTCATTAAAATCAGCATGACTTGACCTGATTCAAGATTTAATTCATATTTTTTAAATTTTTATCGTTAGGTTAGATTTTACTTTAATATTTAAATAAATATAAAAGATAAAAGAGTCATCTTTGAAATTATATCCCTTGTGACCTTAACATTTAATGACATTAACATACGTTTTAAAAGCTGTAAAGATCTCGATTCCAAATTTATTTTACCTACGTGCATAAAAAAATAAAAAAATATCAGAGTCTATAAACTAAATTTGGTGAACTCACATCGTAACAGCGATCTATGGGACAACTTATATGTCCTAAAGAAGAAAGAAAAATAATTGAATGCCAAAAAGAAAATGTGCCTTTCATATTTCTAAGTTACTTCTTAAAATTTTACGAATTCATAAAATTGATACGAATAATTTTAGTTTTATAAGTTACGAGTTAATCTGAATAGTTAAATCATTGACCTGTGACCCATTAGTCTATATATCCATGTCAAAGTCACGGTCGAATTTTAAAATATTATGACAAGTTGATTTAGATTTACAAATCTCGACCTGTTTAACATATATATACACTTATTTAATATACGTCCAAAGACTATATAATTTACGAATTACAAGTTACCGAACACAGATATATAGTATCTCGTGTTTAATTGTATATTTGAGTCCCATATATAATCTGAGATAAGCGTACTAACGATTGCATGTTTTCTTCTTTTATTAACACCCTATTAATACCATTACACCAACTCATTAACACCCTATTAAATACTAATCCCGTGTTTAAACTCAGTATTCAAACAAGATGGGTGGGAATGCGAGATAGGGGAACACAAATGAGATTTTTTTGTTTCAAAAATCAGAGACAAACTGTACTACATGTATTGTGAGTGATTTTTTTCAAATATTCTCGCATTAATAATCTCAAACAAACGGAAGTACATTACTCTAGAAATCTTGAGAAGTCCAAAGACCAATAATTATCCCACATCCCTTCCAACTAATACAAAAGTGCATGAACAACACAGGAGGACATTATGGCTCGTAGGGCCTCCCTGTCCCGTGTCGGCAGATTATTGTGTTATATTCTATATATATATATATATATAATCATAATAAAAAATTGTCGGCAGATTATTATGTTATACATATACATATATATATATATATAATCTTTAACAATTGCTAGTTGTCATCCACGACTTGGACAGGTTACCCCACTCGCACTGTCGGTCCGTGCCCAAGCGCAAGTGTCGGCAGCAGTCCCCCCTCGCTCTCTCTTTCTCTCTCTCTCAACCCAAACAGAACCCTCCTGTAAAATGTCACCTTCGTTCTCAGACCCATGTCTGTTATCATCATTGTTCACTGTATACCTGACTATATACATATATATGTATATACATATTATCACAATAAAGAAAGTAGGCAACACGGCATTTCACTCTCGGCGGTCCCATCAGCAAAGGCAAATCAAAAGGGAAGAATATTATGGTGACAATGATGACCAAGATTGAATCCAGCTTAACCAGTCCCAACAAAGCACGCACGGCGGATTTGTGTGTGCGCGTGTAGAGAGAGAGAGAGAGAGAGAGAGAGAGGGATTAAAGGGTTGAAGAGCGTGTGTGTGTGTGTTCCTGAACTCCCCACTGTTACATGTTATGATTGGGGTGAAAGGACAACAGTGGAATGGGGGAGACCACCACCCATCATCACTACCTGCTCGATGGAACACCCACGGTGGTTTGGGGGGATTCCTGAACTCCCACTGTTGCATGGGTGCTGCACACACACACGCGCACATACCCACCTCTGTTATCTCTTTCTTTCTCCTAACTCCCCCTCCCTCCCCCCCACACCCCACCCACAGTGAACTGGGGGATTCCTGAACTCCCCACTGTTACATGTTATGGACACGCTGTTTCTCCAACTCCAACCATCATTCTGGCTTGGCTCGCATGCCCGCCCCGTCATGGACCAGCACGGCCGAGCTCACTGGTAAACATCTTTTTCCTCCTCCCAAAATGGGTAACCCTAATATGGTACAACAGATAGAGCTGGTGACCCTCACCCTTCACTTGACTTCCCCTTTGCGTGCAGTGCACAGTACCCTCCAGCTCTATTATGTTCTGTTCTGTTCTTCTTCCTCTTCCGCTGTGGCTTCCACACACGGCAGCATGCCCATCGTTGCAGTTATCATCATCGCTATTCATTGCCTTGCTTCTACCGAGTGCGGATGTCTATTGTTCCCCAAGAAAACTTACCCCCCTCCCCCCTTCATGAGTGCCGGCCCTCTGTCTGTGTGTGTGTGTGTGTGTTCTGTTTGTAGTATTTGTGTGAAGTACTGTGTGGCTGAATTCAAGATACTTTAACGGTTGAAGCAGATGGAGAGATTTCTCTCGGTGAAGATTTTCCATCACATATTAATATGAGGATATGTTTATTTTTATTTTTGGTATGTTATGCACATATATAGTGGCAACAAGGAGGAGAAGAAAAAAACCAAAGAAACGTCAAAAAAAAAATTGTGCTGATTTTATTTCTTAAAAACAAACATGCAAGTATGAAAGAGGCTCCGTGGAGATAAAACTTTTCCAAACCAAGTACATTTTGTGTGCTCTTCTTTCTCTTTCTCCTCCTCCTCTTTACTCTTATTTATTTTGTTCTTTGTGTATGCAAACAATTTGATGTTTCTTGGGGATTTTTCATATAAATCATTATTATAATTGAATTAGTAAATATGTCATTCTTAAAAATATATTAGCACTAGTAGTATTATTTTTGATAAAATATTACAAAAATGACATCGTCGTAATCTCTCAATAACACTCGCCGGAGTTGTCGCCAGTATTGCTCAGGCTGCCAGCACCCTTATTGCCCCTATGTTATCAAAGACAATGGAGGCGATCGCCTGGTTGATGGAGGTGGCCACAAGTTGTCTCACCTCCGTCTCAATTGTCTCAATTAGGCATTGTGAGCATGACCCACCTCTACATGTCCTAACCCGTTTGATTTTTTACTTATATTTATTTATAAATTTATTTAAATTTATTTGATCTTAAGAATGAATGAATTTAAAAAGTTATTAATTTCATGTATGTATTTTTTGTGATATTTAGATATATTTATATTTTTAATATATATATATATTATTTTAATAAAAATATAACCTCAAACACCTAGGTTGCCTCAATTGCCTTTTGTCTATGACTACGTATGCTCGCCCTTGTAACCTCACAAGAAGCCGTTGCTACTTCTGTCACCGTCGTCGTCCCTCCTGCAACCGCTAATAGGGGTGAACATGATTTGACTTAGTTTAGGATTTTTTTTCTCAAACTAAATCAATTCAAAATAAAAGTTTAACCTGAATCAAACTAAACCGAATGCATTGAAATCAAATTGAATTAATCCGATTTAATTCAATTTGAACCATAATTGACAAGGATCACTTTTACTCGATAGTGCATGTATTGGGTAATGCATGTGCTAAGTCTTAAATACACAAAATCCCTGTTATGAAGCTATCATTGCTCCTATGATATAGAGCGATTTTGACAAATGGCCTAGATTTACTCAAACTTATTGACGGATTTCACGTCGATGATGTAGTGGAAGACAATCAATGATCTAATAGTCAATTTTTATTTTTATTATGTATTTTTATTTTTATCTAGAGTATTTTCTATTTTCTTATATTTCTAGTGCGATATTCATATTGTTTCTTTGAGTCTAACGGCAACAAATATAATTTTTATTTTCTAGGAGATTTTCAGATGCGATTTTACATAATTTCTTATGTGTAAAGTTATTTTGGTTCTAGAGTGTCTATTAGGGTTGGAGAGTTTATATAAATGATGTAAACCTCTTTTTTCAATTTAACGAAGAATTTGAGTGTAATTTTTAATATTTTTCTTTATCTTTGAGACGAAGATGAGAGAGCCTTGAAAGAAGACAATCCTAAGTGAGTTGTCGGTACCATAGGGGGTAGTCCTCTCTCTCTCTCTCTCTCTCTCTCTCTCTCTCTCTCTCTCTCTCTCTCTCTCTCTCTCTCTCTCTCTCTCTCGATGCAAGGGTAGTCGTTAGGCTCCTCATTAGTGAAGCACTTGCCTCCACCACAAGATGCTAAGGCGGAGGACGACGACAATGGCAAGAAGGCCTCCGTCACACAACACTAGGAGGAGGAGGACGATCACAAGAAGAAGAGAAAGAACAAGGCAGGAGGGGGAGCGGGGATGCTTGAGTCGGACGAGACAGTGGAGGGTGGCGACGTCATGCCAGAGCGGCCCTTCTGTCAGAGCTCCATCGTCAGTGCTGCCACCTCCGTAAGATTTTCTCTCTCTCTCTCTCTCTCTCTCTCTCTCTCACACACACACACACACACACACACACACACATTTGTTTCTGACAAGTTCAAGAAAAATAGGCAAAGATTCAAATGATTCCATGCACAAAGTTCAGGTTACAAAACACTTCAGGAGATAATGACTTTCAATTGGTCCACAAAATTATGTGATAGGAAAAAAGGCATTATATATGAGACATTCTCCTACCACTTCAACCACTAGAATGGTATGTAAACTACTAATTTGGTTGATAAATGTTTGCACATCACAAGGCGCAACCTCATTTATTACATGGGCAGAGGTCACCTTGGGAAAAATGAAAAATCCAACAAGAGCGATACTTGCCCTGGTGTGCAAGTTGTATTTGTCACTTAGCAAATCTCCTCATGATTGATTTACATGGGACGATGGTTCTTGGAAATTAAAAAAAATCTCCAATAAAAAAATCAATAAGAATATATCCCCCTCCAACAAGTCCCATGTAAATCAATCATAAGGTCCGGGAGTTACAACATAACTAGCTTCGAATTGCACACTATTACCTACAACAAGTATTACTCATCCAACAATCTTTTTTCCAATGAAGGTGTCTCTAATTTACGAGGTTGCAGGTGCTCCACACATCCCTCGCTATAACAATCAATCTACCAGAGCAAAAAGAGGAAACATGTTTGTAATATCCCCAACATGTATATCGCTATGAATACACCCAGAGTATCTTCTCTAGGCTATATGCATTAGAGATGTAAACACTTTCATTTTTTTAGTTTTACCCTCAAATCTTTTCATATTAGCAACAGGCCCTTCGGGTTTTCATACTAATTACTTTTACAGTCCCGGCAATCTTCAGCCAATTATTAGAGAAACAGACCATACTGACTAGTTGTTGTAAGAAAAGGCGAATTCCCCCGTGATGGCTGATGACCATGGGATGGGAGCAGCATCTATGCATCTTGAATATTTACTAACCCAATGTAAGGGCAGTCTTTAGAATATTCTTTGTGGGCACCTTTGACATCCGATTCGGTTAGCTTACTCGACCCTAGAAGGTCTGAGTAAAGTAACCGGACTCGGTTAAACGCCTTATGTGTGAGGAGAGAACGGCATCCACCGCTCTCTCTCTCTCATCCATTGGGTTATCCTAACCCGATGTCAAAGACGCCATGTGAGAATATCAAATATAAAGAAAAATCTTGTCATTGCTGTGAAGTAAAGATTTTAGACCCACTTTGATGTTCGAATGGGACAGGGTCAAATCCACCGTCCGCTTCTCTCTCCTCAGGTGACATATTCGATTGGTTGAGATTGAATGACTAATCCGTGTAAAAACTCTTGCAAATATCAACCGACCCCAATTACGAAAAAATCAACCAAACTCGGTTAAACCCATTCAACCTTGATTATCGGAAGAATCAGACGTGTACCGACGAATACACCGTGCTCGCAAATTCCATTTGAATATCAAAGTCGCTCTTAATGAACACCCCAAGTACATAGGTGGTCTCATCTTGATGACCACCACCGCTGAGGAATGTACTCCAACGAGGTGATTTTAGCCACAAGTGTCGGCTGGTTCCATCTGTCTAGCTTTCTCTCTCATTCTTGTTCAGTCTACCATGCATACCCGAGATGGATCGTCTCTCTCAAAAAAAAAACCAAAAGAAAAAAAAAATGAAACACCAAGTGCTCGCGAATTTGCCTAAATGAAGCCACGGCCACGGTGTAGGGCTTCTACTCTGCCACTTGAGTGCCGTTACAAATGAGGAATATAATAAACAAGGTTTGCCGTACCGTCGGATTAAATCGTAACGATTTTACGGTGATTTACTAGTCTACTTCGACCTACGAACCATAAGATATGTGTATCATATCAAAGCGCATGCATCAGTAACCCATCCATCGTAAACCTGCGGACCATATAACATGCAAACCATATCAAATACATGCAGCGTAGAAACATGCATATAACCTGCACACTATCAAAATACATTCAATCCGTCTCATTCAACCAATCCAATGAGTTCATAAACTTATGCACTATATATATAACTTGAGACTACATGAAATGCAAGTTCCACACAAACCTATTTAGTATGAACCCTACATGTTGCACTATATTGGTCGTGTTCAATCCCTTCATCTCACTTTTCACCAATCCAACCAATCCATGAACAATCCACCATATAACCTATGGAGTGTACCGAATAACATGCCCCACAAAACCTATACCACACAGCCTGTACACCATCAAAACACATTTAGTCTCCTTCAACCAATGCATTTAAACCATATGACACGTGCACTCTAATTAATCCATTCAGACCGTCCGGCCAATCCAGCTCATCAAAGAAAATAACAATTGAGGAGGGCATATCTTACCCGCCCATTAGTGCCCATCCACCCGGCCCACCACGGGAGTCCAACTCTCTGGGCCGATTACGCCGCGTGACCGGTCCAACACATCTCTTGTCCCGACGCAAGCTCAACATAGGATCTGTACCCACGTGTCTTCCCCAGCAGCGGCCACGACGCCTGTCCACTACAGTATTAATAACGAATGACGTGTCAGTCCGGCGACGAGGGAAGGATGCCGTCGACGCCACTCTCCCTGATAGGGCAGTCCCACGCCCTCCCTGGTGAACTCTGCCGCATTAATGACAGAGCTACCCCTCTAGTGAGGGGACGACAAGTCAACACCCATAACTCCCTGTCTTGTCAGGCACGAGGCTGGGCGACTCACATCTCCTCCGACCACGGCAACCCAACGGCCAACTCCCCCCCCCCCCCCCCCCCAGCAACTGTATAAGTGAGACCCTGCCCCAATGACCAGGAGATACACAACTCCACCCTCTCAAGTCCGCTCTCTCTCTTTTACTCTGGTCGGTCTCTCCCTCTCTCACTCTCTCTGAGTGTCTTCCTCATTTCTCGCCATTGCCTGACTTGACCGTCGGAGGGTTGTCCCCTAGGATAGCTCACAGGACTCCTTCTGACCCTTCCTTGGTGAGTGCAGGTCCTTCTCTGGCGAAGCTCTCCTTCCTAATCAAACAAATCATTAGAGGTGTGGATTGTAAAATGAGCAACTATTTCTTGACCGCTACAACAATAAAGTAAAATCATTCACTTGATAAAGTCAAACCACTGTAAAACCACTCAAAATCTATCAAAGTAATATTACATCCATACTATAGATCCTAGACAAAATAAAATATAGATCCTTAATCAAAACATGTTCCTTGAACACCTCCCTGCTGCAATCCTTACTAATAACTGCACTCCGGTAAGCCATGGAGAATAAACTAAGAAGGAAGCAATAAATCTAAACAAATAAACAGGGAGGTACAACTTGAACAGCTTACATTAAACCTTTCACAAAACGAAAAGTGAATCCTCTTTGCCATTCTCCATGCCAGAAATTCTCTAAATTGGGAAAAGAAAGAAAGTAATGAAGTGTTAAAAACAAAGAAATGAGAAGAGAGAAGGAAGAAATTATTAGTTTTTAAATTTTGGTAGCAATGAGGAGTTGAAATTGCTTGTTCCAATATTTCAGACAGATTGAACAGAGGCCAGGCTCTCCATATTAATAACTATATGGATGTTGATGGCACTTCTTGTGGTAGACTCTGGATTCCTTCTCTTTCCGTTTTCCACCTCTACCATTCCTTCCATCTCTCATGAAGTAGATGAAATTATGGCAGCCGTTCTTACTCCTCTCCCACCCTTTACCTTCCTCGTGTGCCATCTACAGGATAGTCGCATACTAAACACTAGAAACTAAGCAAATATGGGTAGATTAAAAGAAAAGTCTGATGCATCAGAACCTGTGCCAGTTGATCATCCTCTACATCTTGCTGCTTATCCCACCACATGAGAATATCTGTCATTAGCATATCAAATTTACAGTCAAAGAAAAAACACGTTGTGTCATGCCCCTCTGCCAGAGGTATGAACTTTGATAAATCACTCCCATCTATTCGTACTGTTGGATAAGGAAAGACCCACCATCAGTGCATCAAGACTACAACTGAACAAGAGGAAAGCTTTTAGGATTTGCATGTCCTGCCACCTCTGCCAGGTGGTGATTTACATGTCCCACTACCACCTCTACCAGGTGGTATGAACCTTGGTGGTACTTGGGGGCCTCCTTGACTCTTCTCTAAGTTCAGAAAACATGGAAAATGTTTACTAAACTTGTAATAAAATTAAATTTGAAGTAAAAACATAAAGAGCACGAACAACTTTGGGCACAAGAAAAATATAGTGCTCAATGCTTCTGATGCCACAGGAGATGAAAAAGGATGTGGAAGAGGTTCTTTGCAGGCATAGTTGGCAGTGTTGGTTTCGGAGTCGGTTTCGACTGGGTCCGAAACCCAAAAAAATGGTTTTGATTTTGGTTTCGATCTGGAGCTAATTAAATTATTATTTTTTGCCAAAGTGCAGGGTTTTAGTTTCGGCCGGGAGTATCGGATCGTTTCGGTTTCGGCCGAAACTGCCATCCATGTTTGCAGACGTTCATGTGACGTCCATATATTGCAATTTGTACACTTGGTGTAGCATTGCTTCTGGCTACTCATCAACATCTCCAATGCATTTTACTCTCAAACAACCTTGTGGTAATCGTACACATGGTGATGGAGGAATTCTCACATAGGCCTATTGGGCAATGGGCTTATAGCCTCTCTATATGCCACCCCAAACTTCCCTGTATTGTATCACTCATGAATATATGATGAAATGTACCTCCTCGACAGCTCTCAACCATGGTTGCAACATGTTCAATGTGTCAGCCCAGTCTGCAAGTATTCTCATCTAGATGAACCTCTGCCATATCATAAGGGTCCGTTCCCTCAACACTATCATCTGATGATCAACTCACAATGTAAGTTCCCCAGTCTTTGCTAACTAAGTGCAGATTACAAACAACATTTGGGAAAAGGCACTCCTTCAATCCAAGGCAATGCCCATGTTTGAATTCCATCTTGTCCATAATTTTTTTTCGAATGGCATCAATCATGTCACTAATAGGCAAGTCTCTCACATCTCCAATGAAAGCATTAAATGACTCTGGGAGATTGTCTGTGAAGTCGCATTTTGACATATCTGAAAATTGATGTCTATACCATACATATCTCGAATTTGGTAACCAATTTCAATCACCCACATCAATGCTCTCAAGTCAAAAGTTTTAGCTTGATACCCTCATGTTCGATAGGCTCTTGCACAGCCCCAAGAATGAACCTAAAATTTTCCTGGATACTTCTTTTTGAAATTTTTATAAATATGGCAAAGACAGTTCCTGTGTTCTCTACCTTCTCAAGATAAATGGGACATCACATTCAAATGCTCTTGTCAATGTTAGAAACGAATGTCAAGTCATCAGGCTCATAAACAACCATCCTCAAGATCTCTAAGAACTACTTTCATGAATCCACATACATGCAATAGGGAAAAACCATAGTTGCAGGGAAACACTCAGGGAAGTGGGAAACACGTTTGTAGCAACCCGGCTTCTTATAAAGGTTGATTTAAATTTTTTGTAAAAGATAATTAAAATGACTAAAATGGAAATCAAAGAGATTATAATAAAGTTCTAATTTAATGGGCCAATAATTGAGGCTTAATGGGCTAAAAGGCTTAATAAACACTAAAATTCGGAATTTCTAAAACCCTTGTTTTAATTGGGCTAAATTCGGTTTAAAACTAACACTAATGGGCAAATAACCCCAATCAAACCCTAATCCACTAAGAGGAGGTCGAATCTAACCTAAACCCTAACCCTAATTCGAGCTAGATAGGGTGGGGGTGGCCCATATAGATAGAGATCGAGATTTTCGGAGTTCTTCCCTATCTAGACTACCTTGACATAATTAGGACTCCTTAGTGCATGAAATCCTATAAATAAGACCCCATAGCCTCCCTAGTCGACTCTAGTTCGTGAGAGAAGGATTCTAGGCATGGGAGGTTCGATCTAGGAGGAGGAATTGAGGGTTTCTTCCGGACATTCGTGGATTTTCGTTCTTCTTCCTCTTCTTCCTAACCCGGCTCAAAGGTAGGTGATGTCTCGGGCTAAACCCCAAATAAACGATTCAAACAAATTCATCTACATGTCCTCTCTCTTTCTGCATCATTTTGCCCAATTTATATGGACTATATTGCATAAATTTCATAAACTATGGACTATGTATCGCCATTTTAGGGTTTTCTCGTCGGAACGGTTCTCTATTCGTAGTCGCGGCCTCTACAGGCACCGCAGTTTTGAACGCGGCCCTACGATAGACCGTAACTATAAACTTTTATTTTAAACATGATATTCTGATTATAGATTTTTAAATATAAAATTTATTAGTTTTATAAGGATGCGGTTCTCAAGTAGACCGTGATCTTAGAAAATATTTTATTTAACTGGGATTTTTCTCTCGGTGAAAATTTCTTGTAAATATTTATTTTCATCTGAACGCGGCATTCCTGATGACCATGTCCTGGTCGCGACCACTCTCATGACCACGTTCTGGCACGAATTCCCAAGAACCCCAGTGCCCTTTCCTGCATGCTAAGTGAGTATTATTGGGTCTAGTTGCATATTTTCATGTCTGTAAATCATCAGAACCAACTTAATGTAACTAGAAAACACGATTAACCCTAAATTCATAAGTTCATGACTTATGTTCATCCTTCTTTCGATTCCATGTTCCTATCTCATCCTTATTGTTCTAAGCATCTAAAAAGAGTAGATCCCTTCTTGATAACTTGAAATTGGTTCATTAAAGGATGTTTTAACTTTAGTGCATGATAGTTATAATGATTGAGGTTCATGATTTTATAACATGAGATATCATGGATTTTATTGATTGAAGGTTATGTCACCCCGGTGATATTAACTTACCGTTTGCTAATGGTTTCTATAGTATGATAGGAACACACAATTCTTGGTGAAGTTAGGACCCTCCGCCGGATATTCCTTCCGACCGAACTGGAACTTTCTTCATCGAGACCTCCGTAAATCTCCGCAAGCCTTAGATTTCCACAATGACACCGAGCTAGTTGTACCACGAAAACCCTGTAATCCATCGGAATCCTGGTCTTACTATATAGGATAGGGTTTGACCGGCCTTTGGACCCATAGAACGAGGTTCTATTTGGGTTCTGTCAGCTCTGTTCTGAACGTGGCCTGATCAGGAACCTCGTTCATCTCCGTATAACGGTAGTCTTTCTGACCGCGTTCTATGAAAGACTCCTATCTGGATCCCTCTGCTCTGATCGCGGCCCAACGACAAACCCCGTTCTTGATGGATCGCGGCACTGTTCATGACTGCGTCTAACCCAGTGTTCCGAATGTTTCCGTTTCAGGATTGTGATGTGTATAGACCTATTCTAGCCTCTCATGGCTAGTGTTTCTTGACATCTTCGACCCTTATTTAAGGGTTATAATCATGGCTATCCTTTCTAATGTCTTTCTTTAATGACTTGTTAGTGGAAATCCTTGGGAAAGTCTTGATTCCAATTCTTGAATTTCTTGTTTACATGAGCACACTATTGGAATTCTTGGCCATTATTGTAATTTGTCTGGAAAATATTGATATGGTACTTTGGGTCCAACATGACACTCAATGCTAGGCAATATTTATAAGGGCCCGGATCTGGTCCTAGGGACGAGGTAAAGCTAAAAAATATACCGATATTATGAATGATCAGGTGTGGCATTGCACCAACTATACGCAAGATTGGTTCTAGACAAATTTACATACTTGACATGATTCGTATATGTTATTGACATGTTCTGGATATTAAGGCCCGGAATGGGTAATTATTAGTATTGAAATTCTTCTATTAATGATCTCTTGTACATGTTATGGACTAATCGTTCCTTACCTTGTAGTTGTAAATGTCTCCTTGTGTACCTTGGATAATCTTTTGATCTTGCCACTCTTTTGATTGTAGTTGAGTTTTCTATCAAGCATCATATAGCGATTTCCATACAATGATAAACTGTTAATCACTTATACTTTGTCTAATGATAGAGATGTAATTCCTACTGAGTGTTTTTGCTCACTCAGTCTCTTCTTAACATTTTTCAGGTAATAATGAAGATAATCCATAAGATGGGGAGGGACAAGAGTGAAAAGAGATCCTAGAGTTTTGAAGACCGTGTCTTTTTATTTTGTTGAGTCTAGTCCTGTAATTTTGAATCTTTTCTATTTTCTCCTCTTAGTAGTAGTAAAAAGGTGAGTCAATAATGTTGTAATAATGACATTTTGAATATCAATAAAAGTATATTTTTGTTTATTCTTGGTCTCTCTGTGTCTATTGTGGTTTGCTCTGTTTGTCATGATTGTCTCGCTGTCACGTTTCGAGCAAGTTTCCGCTGCTATCGGTTCGGGACGTGACAAAAGTGGTATCAGAGCTTAGGTTTTCTAAATCTCTAGGTCTTAAGTCTAAGGTTATATGTTAAGTGTCTCTTGTCAGTTATCTTATAGGTACTCGGTGAGATTGGGTAGAGCCATGGGACTAACTGAAAAAAATGTGGTAATCTTAATGAGCTAAAAGATTGTAAGTTATTAATCCTTATAAATTTGTTTTATAGGTTAAAATAGCTGCGGAGCGTGCTCAATGGAGGGAGATGCAGAGAACTGTCCGAGGGTTAACTCAGGCTTTGCAGCAAGTTGCTCAAGGTGGAGTTAGTCAAGGTGCGGGAGATTTACATCGGAGTTTCCAGGGAATGAATTCCCCTAGATTTAGTGGGTCTACTGATCCAGATGAGGCTGAGAACTGAGTTAGAGAGATAGAAAGGACCTTTAAGGTTATGCAATGCACGGATCAAGAGAAGGTCTTGTTAGCTACTTACCAATTAGAAAGAGATGAGTAGGCTTGGTGGGAGTCTATGGAAGCAACGTTGCCCAATGATCAAGTAACATGCAATGAATTCTTAGAGCTTTTCAATGAGAAGTATTTTTCGGAGAGAGTTCGATAAAAGAAAGCTGTCGAGTTTGCATCCTTAAAGCAACGGAATCTGTCAGTGGCGGAGTATGAAGCTCAATTTTCTAGGTTGGCTCGTTATGCACCTCATCTAGTTTATACGAAGAAGATGAAAGCTAAGAGGTTTTTGAATGGGTTGAGGGTCGAGTTTATTCCTCAATTAGCTCCGTTAGATATTCAAGTTTATACCAAGATGGTGAAGAAGGCCCAATTGTTAGAGGATGCTATGGATATGGTGGAGCGTATCGCGAGAAGGCTTGCCAAGAAAGGAGCAGCTAATGGTTCCGAGGATAGTGTGCCTACCAATGGAAAGAAGAGACCGAATAGAGGCAATGATTCTCATAAGGACAAGAAGCTTAAGAAGGGAGACCAGCAAATTGTCCCTGTTAAAGAGAAATGTGAGCATTGTGATAAAGGTGGGCATCGATCGGAGGATTGTTGGAGGAAGCTAGGGAAGTGCATTCGTTGTGGGAGCGGTGATCATCGTATTGCTCGTTGCCCTTTCATGAAGGAGAAAGCGCCGCAAGATAAGCAACAAGGTGAACTGAGGCGGCAAGGCAGGCTGCAAGCGTTAAGGGATAGTGAAGCGTTAGAAGGTACCTCTAAACCTGTCTTATTCTACATTTTCATGCTTGGATATGGTGATTATTATATATTGGCATGAATTAAAGTTGATCTCGTTAAGTATGCAATATGAGAAGGTGTGTTATTAGGATTGGTGAGTTGGTACCCTATTATTTTGGAAATAAATCATGTGAATTTGAAGGACCAAATTCTTTTAAGTGGGGGAGGGTGTAGCAACCCGGCTTCTTATAAATGTTGATTTAATTTTTTGTAAAAGATAATTAAAATGGCTAAAATGGAAATCAAAGAGATTATAATAAAGTTCTAATTTAATGGGCCAATAATTGAGGCTTAATGGGCTAAAAGGCTTAATCATCATCATCATCATCAGAGCCTTATCCCAATTCGGCTACATGAATCATGTTCCGCCAAAGATTTCTATCAAGTGCAATATTCATATTTAAACTCAAGGAACTAATGCCCTTCCTAATAACATCGCACCATCTCATTTTAGGCCTTCCTCGAGCTCTTTTACTAGCATCCACTAAGATTTGGTCACATCTTTTAACCGGGGCTGAGTTAGGGCGACGAAACACATGACCAAACCACCTGAGTCTATTTTCTCTCATTTTACTATCAATTGGAGCTATCCCTAAGTCCTTACGGATGTGCTCATTCCTAATCTTGTCTTTCTTAGTCTTGCCATACATCCATCTCAACATCCTCATCTCTGCTACACACATTTTGTGGATGTGTTCCTTTCGTACTGCCCAACACTCGGTACCATATAACAAAGCAGGTCTCACAGTCGTTCTATAAAACCTCCCTTTGAGTTGCATAGGCATACGACGATCACAAAGGACGCCTAATGCACTTCTCCATCTTAACCAGCCTGCCTTAATCCTATGTAAACCCTAAAAGGCTTAATAAATCCTAAAATTCGGAATTTCTAAAACCCTTGTTTTAATTAGGTTAAATTCGGTTTAAAACTAACCCTAATGGGCTAATAGCCCCAATCAAACCCTAATCCACTAAGGGGAGGTCGAATCTAACCTAAACCCTAACCCTAATTCGAGCTAGATAGGGTGGGGACGGCCCTAGATATAGATAGAGATCGATATTTTCGGAGTTCTTCCCTATCTAGATTACCTTGACCTAATTAGGACTCCTTAGTGCATGACATCATATAAATAAGACCCTATAGCCTCCCTAGTCGACTCTAGTTCGTGGGAGAAGGCTTCTAGGCGTGGGAGGATCGATCTAGAAGGAGGAATTGAGGGTTTCTTCGGGACGTTCGTGGATTTTCGTTCTTCTTTCTCTTCTTTCTAACCCGGCTCAAAGGTAGGTGATGTCTCGGGCTAAATCCCAAATTAATGATTCAAACAAATTCATCTGCATGTCCTCTCTCTTTCTGCATCATTTTGCCCAATTTATATGGGCTATATTGCATGAATTTCATGAACTATGGACTGTGTATCGCCATTTTAGGGTTTTCTCGTCGGAACAGTTCTCTATTCGTAGTCGCGGCCTCTACAGGCACCGCAGTCTTGAACGCGGCCCTACGATAGACTGCGACTATAAACTTTTATTTTAAACATGATATTCTGATTATAGATTTTTAAATATAAAATTTAATAGTTTTATAAGGACGCAGTTCTCAAGTAGACTGCGATCTTAGTTAATATTTTATTTAACTGGGGTTTTTCTCTCGGTGGAAATTTCTTGTAAATATTTATTTTCATCTGAACGCGGCCTTCCTGATGACCGTGTCCTAGTCACAGCCACTCTCATGACCGCATTCTGGCACGGATTCCCAGTAACCCTAGTGCCCTTTCCTGCATGCTAAATGAGTATTATTGGGTGTAGTTGCATGTTTTCATGTCTGTAAATCATCAGAACCAACTTAATGTAATTAGGAAACATGATTAACCCTAAATTCATAAATTCATGACTTATTTTCATCCTTCCTTTTGATTCCATGTTCCTATCTCATCCTTATTGTTCTAAGCATCTAAAATGAGTAGATTCTTTCCTGATAACTTGAAATTGGTTCATTAAAGCATGCTTTAACTTTAGTGCATGATAGTTATAGCGATTGAGGTTCATGATTTTATCACATGAGATATCATTGATTTTATTGATTGAAGGTTATGTCACCCCGGTGTTATTAACTTACTGTTTGCTAATGGTTTCTGTAGTATGATAGGAACACACAATTCTTGGTGAAGTTAGGACCCTCCGCCGGATATTCCTTCCGATCGGACTGAAACTTTCTTCATCGAGGCCTCTGTAAGTCTCCGCGAGCCTTGGATTCCCACAATGACCCCGAGCTGGTTGTACCACGAAAACCCTGTAATCCACTGGAATCCTCGTCCTACTATGTAGGATAGGGTTCGACCAGCCTTTGGACCCATAGAACGGGATTCTATTAGGGTTCTGTCAGCTCTGTTCTGAACGAGGCCTGATCAGGAACCGCGTTCATCTCCGTATAGCGGAAGTCTTTCTAACCGCATTCTGTGAAATACTCCTGTCTGGATCCCTCTGCTCTGATCGCGGCCCAACGACAAACCGCGTTCTTGATGGATCACGACACTATTCATGACCGCGTTTAACCCAGTGTTCCGAATGTTTCCGTTTCGGGATTGTGATGTGTATAGACCTATTCTAGCCTCTCATGGCTAGTGTTTCTTGACATCTTCGGCCCTTATTTAAGGGTTATAATCATGGCTATCCTTTCTAATGTCCTTCTGTAATGACTTGTTAGTGGAAATCCTTGGGAAAGTCTTGATTCCAATTCTTGAGTTCCTTGATTACATGAGCACACTATTGGAATTCTTGGCCATTATTGTAATTTGTCTGGAAAATATTGATATGGGACGTTGGGTCCAACATAACACTCAATGCTAGGCAATATTTATAAGGGCCCGGATCTGGTCATAGGGGCGAGGCAAAGCTAAAAAATATACCGGTATCATGAATGATCAGGTGTGACATTGCACCAACTATACGTAAGATTGGTTGTAGACAAATTTACATACATACTTGGCATGATTCGTATATGTTATTGACATGTTCTAGATATTAAGACCCGGAATGGGTAATTATTAGTATTGAAATTCTTCTATTAATGATCTCTTGAACATGTTATTGACTAATCGTTCCTTACCTTGTATTGTAAATATCTCCTTGTCTACCTTGGATATTCCTTTGATCTTGCCACTCTCTTGATTGTATTTGAGTTTTCTATCATGCATCATATAGCGATTTCCATACAATGATAAATTGTTAATCACTTATACTTTGTCTGAAGATAGAGATGTAATTCCTACTGAGCGTTTTTGCTCACTCAGTCTCTTCTTAACATTTTTCAGATAATAATGAAGATATTCCATCAGATGGGGAGGAACAAGAGTGAAAAGAGATCCTAGAGTTTTGAAGAGCGTGTCTTTTTATTTTCTTGAGTCTAGTCCTATAATTTTGAATCTTTTCTATTTTCTCCTCTTGTAGTAGTAAAAAGGTGAGTCAATAAACTTGTAATAATGACATTTTGAATATCAATAAAAGTATATTTTTGTTTATTCTTGGTCTCTTTGTGTCTATTGTGGTTTGCTCTGTTTGTCATGACTGTCTCGCTGCCACGTTTTGAGCAAGTTTCCGCTGCTATCAGTTCGGGACATGACAACGTTTCTTGGGAAACACATTCAGGAGACGAATTCGATGCGTTTGGGAAACGCATGAGAAACGTCCCCTTGTTTCTCATATGTATTTTATGGATATTTTAATCATTTTAGGAAGGTATGTTAATAACTTAAGGGTATTTTAATCATTTTAAAAATACAGGAGATACACTTAAAGAGCCATACTTATATCATTTCTCGTTTCTCACTAAATTTTAGAGTCTCGTTTCTCGCTTTCGTTTCACATTTCGTTTCTCACTTTCGTTTCCTATGTTGGTAACTATGGGAAAAACCCATTGTTCCAATCAATTGATATGGCAAAAAAATAGAATTCCTTTGTAAGTGCCTTTTAAATGGTACCCATCTACCCAACAATGTGATAACACTCTGAAGAAAACCTATGATGCATGGCTTTCAATGCAACAAATATTCTTTAATATCCATTAGCATTTGTTCGATGATATTATATAACTGACCTGAGCAGCAGCCTACACAACTCTACAGTCTCTCCAGAGCCGTTGCTGGCCCTGATCGCCATACACGCCACTTGCTCGCTCCTGCAGCCTCGCCGGAGCCGTCACTGGTACTGCTCAGGCTACTTGTGCCCTAGTTGCCCCTATGTTATCAAAGATGATGGAGGCGATCGCCTAGGTGATGGAGGCACCTCAATTAGGCCTCGTGGGCCCGGTCCACCTCTGCATGGCCCAACTCATTTGATTTTTTTTTGAATTTGTTTAGATTTGTTGTTAATTTTATTTAATTTTATTTGATTTTAAGAATGAATGAATTTAGAAAGTTTATTGATTTCATGTATGTATTTTTTGTGATATTTAGACATATATTTATATTTTTTAGAAAATTTTATATGAAAACCATTGTTAGAGGTGAATTTGCAAAAAAAAAATAATTCCTGAAAATGCATTAGGAGGCATATCATTGCGTTAATTCAAATAGTGTATAAATGCCATTTATGCATGATTTTTCTGCAAAATTTTGACAAAAAGAAGTGATATGCCTGCAAATAAAAATGACATTTTTGCACAATTCAGATTTTCACAATGATATGCCTGCTAATACATTTTCAGGAATGATTTTTTTGTAAATTCATGTTTAACAATGGTTTTCATGCAAAAAAACCCTATTTTTAATTATATATATTATTTCAATAAAATATCGCCTCAGTTGCCTTAGTCGCCTTTGATTACATAGGCTCGCCCCCGCAACCTCGTAGGAAGCCGTCGCTGCTTCTGCCGCCACCGCCCGTCACTCCTATAGCCGCCAGGGGTGAGCACGATTTGATTTGGTTTAGAAAGAATTTTTATCAAACCAAACTAAACCGAATTTAAGGTTCAACCTGAACCAAATCAAACCGAATGACATTGAAACCAAACCAAAGCAAACTAAATTAATTCGGTTGGTTCAGTTTGAACCATACGTGACAAGGCTTACTTTTACTTTGTAGTGTATGTATTAGGTAATGCGTGTGCTAAGTCTTAAAAAAATGAAATCCTTGTTATAAGCTATCATTGCTCCTTTGATGCAGAGCGATTTTGACAAATGGCCCGGATTTACTCGAGCTTATGAACGGATTTCGCGACGACGACGCAGTGGAAGACAATCAACGACCCAACAGAGTCATTTTTATTATGTATTTTGACTTTTATCTAGAGTCTTTTCTATTTTTCTAGATTTTTAGTTTACTTTTTGTACTATTTCTTTGCGTCTAATGGCAACAAATGTAATGTTTATTTTCTGGGGATTTGCGGATGCGATTTTGCATAATGTCTTATGTGTACGGGTATTTTGGTCCTAGGGTGTCTATTAGGGTTGGAGAGTCTATATAAGTGAATAAGTGATGTAAACCTCTTTCTCCAATTTAATGAAGAATTTGAGTGCAATTTTTAATATTTTTCTTTTCTCTGAGATGGAGATGAGAGAGTCTTAAGAGGAGACAACTCTAGGTGGTCCCTATGAGAGAGAGGACACGAAGCCTACACCTCCACCTCTTAGTACGAAATTGCATAAAAATCTAGAAAAATAGAAAAGACTCCAGATAAAAGTCACAATACATAACAAAAATGAAAAATGGCTCTATTGGGTCGTTGGTTGTCTTCCACTATGTCATTGCCACGAAATCCGTCCATAAGGTTGGGTAAATCCGAGCCATCTATCAAAATCGCTCTGCATTAAACTTCTTGTCCTTTAAAATATGCACAACATCATTCCAAAATGAACCATCATGAAAGAATAACAACTTATTATCCAATAGTAATTTTAGAATAGAGAAAATTTGCCAAATATCATTTGTGAACAATAAGCAAAGTTTTGTATTAAAAAGATAAATAAAGTAATGCACATTATAACAAATCTTATAACATCAAGGGCCATCAAATCCTTTTCCTTTGCATAATCTTGCCTCATAACATTAGTTGCCCAAGCATGATCATAGATCAATTTAGCAACCTAATTTCTTTTTCCAACCATTTTTACATTCTTTGAAAATTCATCATCCTCTGTCATATCCTCAAGAATAAAGTCTATACACTGAGCTACAAAAAGAGCCTACCAGTAATCTTAGTACTTCTCCAATTTGTACCTACCAGCCCTATAATTAGCTTCATTATCAATTATAAATAGCATAATGTTTCAGACCCATCAAATAAAACAACCTCATCAAACATATAAAACAAGGCCGCCACATTTTTTACTTGACTCATTTCAAAAACATAACTCCTTTATAATACATCAAAAGTTTAGTCACAGTCCTTTATTTTTTAACTTGTACATCCATCCACACAATAAAGCATCCTTTGATTGTTCATGTTTCTTTAAGTGATTTCATGAATTCATTAGCTTCATTAACTCCATTCTATAGAAGTCCAACCCCACCCCCCTAATCACACTATCGGATGGGCAGAACGCAATCTACCTACCTGATTTTCATAGTGCTGCTTTGAAGGTTTTGAAATTTCTTTTCAATTGGTATAAGATAGCCATGCAGGGTGTTGCATCCAAGCAGATGCACCCTCATCTATCTATCCACGCATACACAACATTTTGCCAGAATAACATCCAAGACATATATCTGCAATGGCCATTAGATGTTAATTTGTCGGCCTAACTCTTTCACAGGACAATCCCATGTGGGCCGGATCCCACCCAACAGGATCAGCAGCAGTTATCAGATCACACCTCCTCAGCACAGTCCAACTGCCCGGTTCAAAGGTGGCCTAGGCTTCTTCAACTCACAGCACCCTCTAACAAAACAACTACGATGTGTTCATTTGATCCTCAAAGTTATACAATTTTCCCCAACTGCATGAGAGTTTCATTTTGGATAAAAAATCAACAGTATGTGGATGTTTAGTACCACCAGTTAATGTGAATCGTTGTGCTTTAAATAGATTTGTAGTTTCATATACATACATAATGTCAAATTGACTCTACTAGTAGCAGATCTGGCCCCCCTTGCATACCTTTAGGCCTATACCTGAAGGAAGGGCTGAGTTATGGCAACCTCCACTTTTGCATAATAGGGGGTAAGAAACCAACAGTTACATCCCCCTTCATATGCATCCTTGGCTGCACCCTTCCTGACAGGAAGTGATTCTGTTGTGCACATCAATCTGACGGGATTATTAATTCGAAACTTCCCTGAGAATGAACATCGCTCATGTATCCATCTACCTTGGTGCTCAACATTCACAGTGAGAGTTACTCTATTACACCTATCACTATTTGATAATATGATCTATGGGGCAGATGTCAACTAAGCCCAATAAAAGGCATGCTGCCATTTTGTTACTCTTTCTGTATACAGATGGCCAATTTACAAATCACACTTACTATCCACCAAGATCGAAGAAATCTGCCTCTAGAGATTCCTTTCCCTAAAAATCTTACAATCATACCTCCTACCTTAAGTTTCTGAACCAAGCTCCCAGTCATCCACAAAATACATGAGCAATGTCATAGAGGAATCGTAAAAATTTCTAATATAATATGACGAGAATATCAAAGCATGTGACAGGACAACCTCAAGAGTAACACCTCATCCAGTAGCTTTGGATGGAGGAAAACAAGACAAAAATGTTTGATATAACATTTCCAACTTCTAAAAAACAGTAGTCATGCAGCCCTGGGCTTATGGACTAATGCAAGCGTTGTCACAGGGGAAAAAAGATGCATTTGAGCTTACTGTTATACGATTTTTCGATCCTCTTCAACGTATTGATTTGTTCCAAATCCAATGATATCCTCCCGACATTCTAGAACTGAGAGGGACTTGCTCATCCTCACCCTTGAGAGGCCAATCATGCTGAACAGTCAAAAAGAGTTGACAAAAATAAAAAAAAAAGAATTGAAAATGTTAAAACCTGAAGAACAAGAAACTGACTGTAATCCAACTCCTCGCGCTTCAGTTTCTTCGTGACTTCCCTAAAATCACCCGCACACTCATTCGCGTACAACTTTGATGAGTTGTCACTGAAGACAATTCTGGCGATAACAAATCGCCGCGCAGGATGGCCTTATATGATCCATCATCGTGGATTTAGAACAGATCAAGCAAGTATCGCGCAGAAGCCATTGAAGTGATACATTCTGCACATCCAATCTTGCGATAGATCTATTCATTTCCATCGAAGAAGGGCCAATTTACTTACAATCAATGATCTCCTGGAAGTGAACACAAACCCCAGCACTGCCCAAGTTGGGTCAGCGTAATCGTCCATTAGCTTCGACGGTTTGTTCAGGCGGCATCTTCAAGGTGTCAGAGACCAACAAACGAAAATGCTAAGCTACATGCCATTGCTAGTTCATCTAAAAGAGTACCCCCCGTGGATCCAAACCGGAACAAAAGGTCGAAGAGAGTATAGGCGGTATTGCTACCTGCTTAGTCCCTCTTCCCGACGATAGAGAACATGGAGTCTCTCGCGTTGCTCTTCCAGCTCTCGTCTGTGCACCCATGCGCAGACCGCGCAAGAGACAGGATCAAACACGGAACCGACGGAACATCGGGCAATCGCCATAAACGTGTATGGCGGTACCTTGTGGAAGAGGCCGACGCACTGCTCTCTGGCGTAGGACATGAAAGCTGCTGCATCACCATGTCCGGACGAAGAGCCGCGCCTTCCCCCAGTCGTCCCGCTCGGGGGCGTCACCAACAGACTCCATCACCACCTCGGAGACAGGCTCCGTAGAGGGAGGGGAGGGGAACAGCGGAGAGCAGCGGCTCACCTCCTCCGGTCTAACATCATGTGCCACTCTTAAATACGTCTTGACGCCAGCGGGTGTACCTTAACTTCATGCGCATGTCTTTACATTCGAGGCATCTTATTTTTTCTAAAAATTTTACATACAAATTAGTGCTAGAGTTGAATTTATAAAAAAATTATTTTTAAAAATATATTAATAGATATATTACTATGTTAATTTAAATAGTACAAAAATGTCAAATAATTTTTTTATAAATATTTGACAAAAAGAAGTCATATGACTTTAAAAAATATGATATTTTTGTATAGCTCAGATTTACACAGTGATATGTATGATAATATATTCGTAGGAATAATTTTTTTACAAATTTTTATTTAATAATATTTTTATGTAAAAAAAAATCTTTTTTAAAAAAATTACTTGCCCATATTCTTTAAAATATTTTTGAGTACCCTTAGAGAGCATAATTATGATTTAAAGATCATTGACACGATGAACATGCTCTCTAGAACCTTATATGCTCTCTAAGGGTGACTTTGATAACAAAATATGAGTAAAATAAGGTGAATTATTTTACCTACTCGTCTTTAATCGAGTTTGATAATAAGATTAAGTTACTTGACGTCGGTAAAGGTTAATACCCTTATTCTGAGATTAACTTATTCTACCTTTTCACATGAAATCAGTTCATCTCAAAATAAAGATAAGCTATCAAATTCAAAAAGAAAAATCCCAAAAAATAACTCACCTGAAACCCATCTCAAATAATATATTTTAACATGTTACCAAAGTCGTCCTAGATGTCCTGGAGAGTGCTCTCCAGAGACCTATATGCTCTCTAAGCTCCGCTTTGTTTGGGGTTTAACCCAGGAATAAGCTACTTTTTGATGAAACTTATCCCTTTTTACTTTGGTTGGAGCAGATTTAGATGATCCGCTTAAAAATGATTTAAACTGTGTTAAGTCATCTTAACCTATCCCACCTCCACACGTGGGATATTTTAACCCAAGACCCTACCAAAGCAAAAGGGTATAATCCAGGAACATATAAACCCACTTACCTTTAACCGGGACAATTTTAATCCCGTACCAAAGCGGAGCTAAATGTTATGGAGAATGCTGCGTTATTTGAAGAGCACCTACATTCATTCTGTATATACTCTGCATTAGGTACCCTCGAGGGTTCCGTTTGGTATGGGGATGGGGGTGGGTTAACCCCAAATTAACCTCGTTCTATGTTTGGTAGGTCCAAATTTTTTAAGGTTATCCGAGGATAGAGGGAATGAGATTAACCCCATAAATGGAGTTAAACATGGGAATAAGTCATTCCAAGTAAAATTTGGAATGACTTATCCCTATGCCCCTCCCCATTCTTCCTCTCACCAACGACCCCCCGATCGTGCCCTCGTGATCCCACTGTTCACGCCTCTCTCTCGTGATTCTCTGTGCTTTGCTTCTGCGGCAGAGCTCTCCCTCTGCTACGGCTGGTGATCATCTCCGGTCGACTCTCTCGGAAGGTTGATCTCTTCTCCGACCGACTCTGGCTCGTGCCCTCGCTAGATCGTATTATTTCTCCCTTCGTGCTCTCCGGCGAATCTCTCTACTCTGCTATGCCCCACCTCCGATCGTTGTCGTTGGAGCTTTCCCCTTTGCTACGCATCGTCTCTAATAATCTCCGACCGGCTCCCTGTGAAGCTTGATGTTCTTTGGCGAGCATCTCCGGCTCGTGCCCTTAGTTGATGGCACTATTTCTCCATTCTCTCGCGATTAACCCCTCTTGCTCTTCGACCAAGTTCGTAGGCCTCATCCTCTCTTCCCTCTCCCCTATCTTGGCCATTTAACTCCATCTGTGAGGAAATCCTAGGCCACAGAAATCTTAGTGTGTACTATGTCGACCTCTCTCCCCTCTCCCCTATCTCGACTGTCTAACTCCTTTTGTGAGGAAACCCTAGGCCACAGAAACCCTAGTGTGTAATGTGTCGACCTCTCTCCCCTCTCTCCCATCTCGACCATCTAGCTCCTTCTATGAGAAAACCCTAGGCCACAGCTATCCTAGGTCCCGGATCGATCAACCTCACTCCCATATTCCTTCTGTTGGCCCTCTTTTGCCCCTTGCACTGTGTTCCTCTCCATCATCTCTGTGTGTGTGTATGTTACTGTGGACGGACGTCACGGGGTTTAGGAGAGGGGAGGGAAACACATTACGCTGGGAAAACGCGGGAAATGAACTCCCGGGGAGGGTTGTCTCTATCGGGTTTAGAGGCGGAAAATATACGGAACGAGAAAACCCACGGAATGAAAATGTACAACGAAATGAATTGACATAAGGAAATTACAGAATGGAAACCACTGCGAGGAATTACTTCCGTCCACGGGGTTTAAACAGAAATTGAAAGAACAAAATTGCGGAATGAAAAGGCTCCGCGAGAAATTACTTCCGTCGCAGGGACCTCCGCGAGGAATTACTTCCGTCACGGGGTTTTGACAGGAATTGAAGGAATTAAAATTACAGAATGAAAAGGCTCCGCGAGGAATTACTTCCGTCACGGGCACCTTCGCGATGAATTACTTCTGTCGCAGGGTTTAGACAGAAATTAAAGAAATAAAATGACAGAATGAAAAGGCTTCGCGAGGAATTACTTCCATCACGGGAACCTTCGCGAGGAATTACTTCCGTCGCAGGATTTAGACAAAAATTAAAGAAATAAAATGACAGAATGAAAAGGCTCCGCAAGGAATTACTTCCGTCACGAGAACCTTCGCGAGGAATTACTTCCGTCGTAGGAACCTCCGCGAGGAATTACTTCCGTCCACGGGGTTTAAACAAAAGGAAAAAGTAACAGAAAAGAAAGGGGGAGGGGGGTGTGATCGCCAGGGGTTGAGAACCCCACAGGAAGTGTTCTGATCGCGTTCGCCGCCGGAGCGAGAGCAGTGCGGGTCCTCTCTTCTTCTTCTGTCGGCCGGCCGACGAAGAGGGCTTCCTTCGGTTACCCTGATTTTGTTATTCTTTCTTTTTTTTAGCTTTTATTGTTGTTTTTGATTTTTGTTTGTGTTGCCTTTATTATTTTTTGTTCTTTTATGTCTTTTAAAGGGACAGGAGAAAATGATGAGGGGAATCGAGATATAAGAAAATAAAGAGAGATAGTGGGGTATAAAGTAGAATAATACATATATTAAAGATTGTTAAGAAAACACATCGAGTGAAAGATTCTTTTTGTTTGTTATTTAGAAAGCAAATAGAGAGGGAGAGGGACAAAAGCCTAATAACAACTAATGAAAACAGGGGAGCGGAGAAGATGGAAACGGGGAAGGTGACGGTCGAGTACCTCAGAATAGGGGGGAACGATTGCTTTTCATCTCTGGGCTGGGGGATTCCGTAGGCTCCTCCTCCTCCTCCTCCTCCTTTGGATTACCCTTGCAAAAGATCAGACAAGGAAAGAGCAACGAAGTATGAACAGAGGTAGTGTAGCATCAATCCCATATGCTAAGCAACGATGAAATCGTAAACGATGACGCACCTGGTTGGTGCTGGTTTTGAAACTCCTTTTAGACACCAATGGTAGATAGATGATGTGATGAATGAATAATACACAAGGCTCTCTCGGGTAGAGGAGTGCATTATGGATAATGCATGCGTACAATGCAACTAGCGAAATAAAAACAAAGCAGGGCGAAGGGAGATGAGAAAGCTTATTGGGGGAAGCTGTTGACGGGCTTTGAACGAGCTCCTTCAGGACGGGGACGGAGCGAACGAACGGCACTGCAGAATGGCTTTCCTCGCACACTCGAACGCCCAGGAACTCGGCAGGATCTTCCTTAATTTTACGGGCTTCAAAGAGGACCGGATTGGAATCTTTCTTTTCACTTCAAACAGACTCATACACGCCCTCACAGACACATGCACACACACGAGACAATAACAATAACACAAATTAAAGAAGACAGATACTAAGAATAATAAAAATAAGAATATGGGAATATGTATGGGAGGGAGATAGAGAGAGAGAGAGGGCTAGAGAGGGAGAGACGAAGAGGGGGAGAGAGAGAGAGAGATCGAGGGAGAGATCCTCTTTTTTTTATTCTTTTTCAGAGTAAAAAAGTACAGGAATAAAAGAAATAAAAATAGAATAGAATGGGTGATAAGATAAATAATATATATATATATATATATATGTAAAGGAGGGAAAGATAAAAAATGGAAGGAGAAAGGGCGGAGAGAATAAAAATAATAAAAAAAAACAGAAAGAGGGGTGAGATGTCGAGAGGGAGAGAGAAGAGAGGGAATGGGAGATGGAATGAGAGAGAGAAAGAGAGAGTGTGAAAGAGAGGGATAAAAAAATAAAAAAAATTGGGAGAGAGAGATCGAGGGGTGAGAGGCGGTGAGAGAGAGAGAGCACGTGAGGGAGAGAGGAAAAGAGAGGATGAGAGAAGGGGGAGAGGGAAATAATAAAAAAAGGAAAGAGAGAGGGAGAGAGAGAGGGAGAGAGAGAGTGGTGAAGAGAGAGAAGAACCGAGAGAGAGAGAGAGAGCGAGAGAGAGCGAGTGAGGGAGATAGATGAGAGAGGAAGAGAGAGAAGGATAAAAAAAATAAATAAATAAAAAGTTGAGAGAGAGAGATCGAGATAGGGAAAGGGAGGGGAATAAAAAAATAAAAAAAAGTGAGGGGGAGATCGAGATGGAGAGAGAGAGAGATTGCGGGGGAGGGGAGAGAAAGAGAGAGAGAGAGAGAGAGAGAGAGAGAGAGAGAGAGAGAGAGAGAGAGAGAGAGAGAGGCCGCGATTGGGAGGGGAGAAAGAGAAAGAGAGAGAGCGTGAGAGAAGCCGCGGGAGAGAGAAGAAGAGAGAGAGAGAGAGAGAGAGAGGGAAAATAAAAAAAAAAGAGAAAGTGAGAGGGAGAGAGGGGGGGTCGCGAGAGGAGAGAGACGGAGGGAGAGACAGAAAGAGAGACGCAGGGGGAGAGAGAGAGGAGGGAAAGAGAGAACCGAGAGGGGGAGAGAGATCGCGGCGGCGGGGAGGATGAGAGAACGAGAGGGAGAGGGGGAGAGAGGTCATGGGAGGAAGAGAAAGACGAGGCGGAGGGGGGGGGGACGAGAGAGAGAGAGAAAACGGAGGAGGAAGAAGAGAAGACGGAGGGAGAGAGAAAGAGAAGAAGAGGATAACGCGGCGGGGGGGGTCGCGGTGGAGACGGTCGGAAGGTGCTCGCCGGCGGGCTTCACGGCATCACGGTGCAGGCGGAGGGCTGCAGCATCGAGGGCATGCAGGGGGGGACGTTGGCGGTGACTTCACGGTGAGGACGTGGGCGCGGTGGAGACGGCCAGTGGTGCAGGGGAGTGCCTCCGCGGCGACGGTGGTGCAGGGGAGTGCCTCCGCGGCGAGGACGTGAGCGCGGTGGAGGCGACCGGGCGTGGCTGCGTTGGCTGGAGGTTGATGAGGGTGGAGAGGGTGGCGTGGAGGACGCGGTGGTGAGGTGTAAGGGGAGATGAAGGCGGTGGAGGGTGCATGCAGGGGTGTGGGGTGGCTCACGGAGGTGACAGTGGCAGTGGGAAAGGCCCAGGTGGAGGTGGTAGAGAAGGTGGGGGAGAGGGAGGTGGTGAAGGGAGTGGAGTGGCTGCTGTGGGGTTGGAGAGAAGGAGAGGTGGTGCGGTGGTTGGGTGGCTGCAGAGGAGAGAAAGAGAAAGAGGGAGGGGAGACGGTGGAGGTGAGGGTGGTGGCCGGAGGTAGCAGCGGCGGTTGACGGTCGTCGGAGGGAGGCGGCGTGGTGGCCGGAGGGGAGCTGCCGGCCAGGTCTGCGGTGTGTTGGTTGGGAGGAAAAGAGAAATGGGAGATGGGGAGTTGGGTCGTGGGAGAGTGAGAGTGGAGGGGTTCTGATGTAGGGTGCGGCAGTGAGGAGAATGAGAGGGAGTGTTGGCCGTGTGTAGGAGTTGGTTTAAGGAGAGAATGAATGGGAGAGATGAGGGGGCTACGTGAGTGTGGTTGGGAGAGATGAGAAGAGAGTGGGTCCCTTCCCATCGAATGGCCTGGGGGGTGTGTATGAAAAAAAATGAAAATCAGTCCATCTTACGTAAGTGGGGGTGGGTGTATTGAATGGGGAAGACTAGATCCAAGAAATGAGGAGGAATTTAAGGAGAGGAGTTAATAAAAATAAAAGAAAAATATTTGTTTTATTTTTGTTTAGAGTTGGGCCCAAGCCATTTATATTTATCAATATTTGCATATATGTTTATTTATACAAAATAAATGATGGGCCACCTATTTAGTGTTATTATATGTTTTATCCTTTTTATTTTTGTTTGTATATATATATATATATATATATGTATATATATATATATGTATATATATGTACATATAATATATATGTATATATACATATATATATACATATATATTATATGTATATATATATACATATATATATATATATATATATATACATATATATATATATATATACATATATATATATATATATATATATATATATATATATATATATATAACCGCTGAATCTTCCAATTCTTCTAGTTCCATGTCAACAATAGTGGGAGGTGTGACTGGAGTGATAAAAACAGTAGCCGCAACTGGCGTGGTGCTGGTAACTCTTATCGGAGGATTTAAGAGTTGTGAGATACGGCGGACCTCTTCTTGAAAATAGTAAGGTTTTGGTTGATGAGGTTTTGGTTGAGGATGTCGGCTCTATCATTCTGACTAACGCGGCTCTTCATCTTTTTATGCTCCAAGCCCGTTATTCTTCTGTAGATCCTTCAGATATTCCACTCTCAACCTTGCATTCTCATATGCTCACCCAAGAATCCATCACCACGGAAACAGGGGCTGTCACCTTTCCAGCTATTGATAAAACTGACTTATATGCTTTTCCTCAATTTCAGGCCCGGCTGCTAAGAAGCATAAAACAAGTTGAGGTTAACATGCAAGTCCAGGGTACGGGCATGCGACCTGTGTTCTTGCCCTTCTTCTCCCCAGAAGATGTCAAACTCTGGAGACAAAAGCAGGCTAAATTTGTCCATATAGGACAAATTGATATTTTAGTCCACCCCCACTTTTCTTATAATCTTAATGCACCTTATCTAGTTACGTTATTGGATGTACGTCATCTAGACTGGGAAAAAGCGGTCATCTGCCAATTCTCTGGTCATCTCGACAAAGATGGGTTATGTGTTATAAGGCCCAACTTCACAATTGCCTTAGACGACCCACATTTGTCTCAAGCTTTTGTGGTATGTGTACAAATAAAAGATGTGGAAATGTTGCCCAACTCTGTTTATGCCACCATTGCTTCTAGATGTATATTTCATCTAACTAACTCAGTAGTTTCTCATTTTCGTAATCCTTATGGAACGCAATTACCCATCGAACTTAACCGCAATATTGCCAATGTAGCTCCAGCAGCTATCACAACTGAAGGTTTTATTCAAGGCTTTCCTGCCATAGAACAATTCTTAGCATCCACAAATTTTTCAGAAAAGAAACAAAAAAAACGCTGGATGTCTCGCTTTCCTGAACCCCATTCGTTGCGTTACTCCACACTCCATCTTCTTCCCTCTTCTTCGCACCAGGTAGCCTCAACCTCTTCCTCCACTTCCGAGTTACCTCCAATTCTTCCCATCATCCATAATCCCCCTCCTTCTTCAGTTAGCTCTTCTCCTAATCGTGATGCCGCAGCAATCAGAATGTTAAATTCGACAACATCATCTCAACCTCAAGCCATTTACATCACCACAGATTCTCTGGAATGGCCACCAGAAATGGCATATGCAGCCACTACGCCTGAGCAGGTCCGAAAAGATAAAGTTGAACTCAAAGCGGACGCCAGTTATCTTTTGCTCCATAATGCTGACTCGTCACAAACCCAAAAGGATGAAGTTCGTCAGCTAAACTATGTAAATCATTGGACGTCGTTTGCAAGACGAAAGCTAGACACAATGGATGCAAAATTAACTGATATCCTTGACAATATAGCTCTCTTAGACCAATCTGTTCAACAGTTCAAAAGTACTAAGAAAGCAATAGTTCAAGTTCATGACACAAACGTCCGACTTCTGAAGCAAGCTCCTCTAGCAAAAGAAAAGGAGCGTGTACGGAGCATCAGATTACCACATGATCCCACAAAAGTTCCTCAGTTAGAACACAAGATGATGAGATCCCGACTCCCTAAACCAGAGTATGGAATTGGCCGAATATATTCGGATCATATCATTGTCTTAGGAATGGACATTCCTATCCTCAATATTGATTCTGCTCCGGTCTCAGACTTAGCAGATATCATACGCATTTGGACGCAAAAGGTATATCTTGCCCAACAAGCCAGTAAAACACCCAATGCGCAATTATTTGAAATTTTGAGTCTTGCCTTTACAGGCAAAGTCAAGTATCTTTGGGACCATACTGATGAGGCCAATAAACAACAAGTCATTGACCAAGGGGTACAAGAGTTTGGAAACCAACTCTTACGCGAATTTTGTCCTTCACGCGGACATCAAACCTCTATGGATATTTTCTTACTTGCCAAAAGAACTCTCACAAATTTAGATTATTTTGAATCTTATTGTGACAGTTACACAAAAGAAGTTTATAGATTGGCACTCAACAATTCTGATGCAGCAAAAGCACAATTTCTAGCATCTCTGCCTGAGGCAATCAGCAACTTGGTACTCAATGAGCTTAACACGAACAACGTCTTGCTCGAGAGTTTACTTTTTGCCGATATCATTCAATATGTGCGACAAGAAATTAAAAAGTTGTGTTATAATTTGAAAGCGCAGCAAGCTCTACCCAAGATATCTCAACAGACATGCGCTCAAATTGAAGGGGCTGAAGCGTTCAATCTCCCACACAAAAATAGAAAAGCTAGACCTCGGTTCAGACCTAGGTTCTCTCGCCTCAACAGGTCTACCAAGAAATCTAAGCCATTTAGACCTTATCGGTTCTTTAAAAGACGACAAACAAAACGTCGTCAAGCCACTGCTAAAGATGAATGTTTTGCCTGCCGACAACCGGGCCATTTTGCTAAGCATTGTCCTACCAAGGCACCCAGACGAATCCGTGCAATGTTTGCAGTTAACGAGATCGATTCGGATTGGGAATTAATCGAATCACCAGAGCAATATCACAAAGAACTTGAAAGACAGACTCAATTATACCTTTGTGATTTCGGCAGCCAGTCCCCCTCTTCTAATTCTGAAGATGAACAACTACAAGCACATATGGCTAGTACTTCTGGCGGTAAACAACCCCAACTATACTGTTCTTCCGACGATGAATGCGACTTCCGTGAAGAACAACAATCAAGAAAAGCTGAATCAGACGAGTCAGATTCTGATTCATACGAGCAGATACACTCTATGCTAGACTCGCACTCGCTTTCCTCGTCAGCATCCAGTGAAGAGGATTTTATCAATCCTTTTTATCACACCGCCAGGTATGAACCTCAAGTTCCCTTAACCTCAGTCAACACAGTTGCAGCCCCTGTTGCAGCACCTCTGCCGTTACCTCGCGATGCCAAAAAGGGGAAAGTTCCTGAGATCAGTATTCCGCATTATCATCACATTCTTTCAGATCACCAAGTGTTCCAAATAAAGAAGATGATAAAGATGACAAATAGCATCCTTATTCCTGGCCACATTGCTACAGATGGCAACACAGCATGGAAAAAATGCCAAATCTTTATTGACACAGGTGCAAATATAAACTGGTGCCATCAAAAGCTTTGGCACGACTGGCTATATTACCCTGCAGGCGGCGAAATTGAGACCATGAACGGCTCTCGCGCTGTTTCTTATTTTGCCCTACAAGTACCTATTAAATTAGGAAAGCAGGTAATTCTGACCGACTTCTTTCAAATTAATGATGGTGGCTACGAAGTCGGTTTGGGCTGTGTCACTCTTGACAAAATGGGTCCTTATGCCATTTCAAAAGAAATGATGGTGCTTAATCTTCACCAAAGCAAAGAGTTAATCCCGCGCATATCGCCCTATTTTAAATCTGCTCAAAATCATCGGATATCACTTGAAGATGTGTCTATCTCTCAGCTCATCCGGTATAAAGAAAAACAGCAAGAAAAGAGAGAAAGATATGAGCTCGTCAAACAGTTAAATGCCTTAGATGTAACAGCTCAGCCATATCTAAGGCCATTGACAGTTATTACACAGCAATTAAAAGATTGTTGTGTCGAACATCCTTTACAGAATTGGCATAAAGATTCTCCCGAAGCCTTCATTCCAACACAGCATGCCATCCCGGTTCAAGGCAAACCCATTCGCCATTCTCTAGAAGATGAAATTGAAATACGACAACAAATTGAGGAATTCAGTCAGAAACACCTCATGCGACCATCCTCATCTAACTATGCTTGTTCTGCTTTTATTGTGCGCAATCATGCTGAACAAAAACGAGGAAAAGCTCGAATGGTTATTGATTATGGCCCTCTGAATGCAGTTACTCTTGATATAAAATGGCCCTTACCCAATAAAGAAGAATTAATTCAGCGCGTAGCTCAAGCTTCGGTGTTCTCTAAATTTGATTGCAAATCTGGTTATCATCAAATCAAGCTAGCTGAAACAGATATTCACAAAACAGCCTTTTCTTCTCCTTGTGGGTTATATGAATGGTTAGTCTTACCATTTGGCTTAAAAAATGCCCCAGCACAATTCCAATGCCGCATGGACAGCATTTTCAAGCCTTATATCCATTTTATAGCAAATTATCTTGATGATTTTTTAATATTTTCGGCATCTATGAAAGAGCACCTGCAACATTTGCAACAATTCATTGATTTAGTGCAACTTCATGGAATTGGTTTATCTGCCTCGCCAGACAAATTTCAAATTGCGGTTACCAAAGTAGAATTTTTGGGAGTTTTCATCGAACATGGCAAGATACACATGCAAACTCATCCACTCAAGAAACTGGCAGCTTTTCCTAGCACTATGGAAAATCTATTACAATGTCAGAGGTTTATGGGTTGTCTAAATTATGTGCGCAACTATATTCCCAAGTTATCAGAAAAAACACGTAATATTCGCATTGCTATGCGCGCAAAACCCTTTTGCTGGACTTCGTTAGCTACAAAAGAAGTGATTAGTCTGCAAGAGGAATGCCAACATCTCCCAAGTTTATCTCCTGCTTATAAAGGTCCTTATGTTTTGGCAACCGATGCATCAGAAGACACTTGGTCTGCCATTCTACTTCAAAAACAAGAGCGCCACGAGAATATTTGTGCTTATGCCAGCGGCCAATTTAAAAAACATGAGTTGAATTACTGGCCCGCCGAAAAAGAAATTCTTGCAGCAGTACAGGGCGTACAGAAATTCCATCCATATCTAATTGAAGGACCTTTTCTCTTACGCACTGATTCTTCTACTCTCGGGGCCTTTTTAAAACGCAAACTGGCAGACAGTGCCAAGTTAAGACGTTATGCATGGTGGCAGTTTATTCTTGCACAATACAGTTTTACCATTGATCAGATATCGGGCAAAGATCATCATTTACCAGACGCCCTCACCCGAGAACTCAAACCTCAGATCAAAATGATGCGTGGCATCGGATCAGCAAATTGGAAAAATCTCCCTGTCAGAACTCCACAACAGCGTCTCCATTTTTGTCAAAAAATCCGAATGTTGTTCCCACAAGGTAGTTCTACTCATGGTGAATATCCTTCGCTCGATTTATTTATCACCTCAGCAGGAAGGATAAGTTGCTTATTAAACAACTTAAAATGGACACCACTAGAAGGAGAAATCTTGCGCTGGCTCATCGATAAACAGATCCTAGATGATATTTTATTTACAAGGCGACAATTATATGCTAATCAACAAGCCAAACAAGATTTGACAGAGATTCTTCAAACGCATACATGGGAACCAGATTTATGTTCCTTTTTTCAAAGATATAATTTTTCCGAACAGGGACAAATCAGGCGTTATCTAGATGAAGAACTTGTCATTGAGAATGCTGAAGAAGAAGCTCCATCCTCTACACTAAAGCAGCTCAGCAATCTGATTGATGATTGTGTAAGTTGTCAAAAGAAACCTACGGGTTTTTGTCTTACACATCATAAACTCCTACAACAGCTCCTCAAACAGTAAAGGCCTGCGGAAGGAAGGCAAAAGATAAAGATAGATTCGGATGCATCACAGCTGGCGGATTTCAAAGGATTTATGTCCGGACGGACTTGAAATGTCGGAACTCTGATTCGGATGCATCACAGCTGGCGGATTTCAAAGGATTTATGTCCGGACGGACTTGAAATGTCGGAACTCTCTAGAGTCCGGATTTCATTACATTGTACATTTTAGTATAATACTTTGTGTTTTGTGTCCGGACTTCCGGACTTGAAGTGTCGGACTTCAGCTGTAACAAATTAGGAACTCTCTAGAGGCCGGACTTCACTACTTTGTACATTCTAGTGTAATATTTTGTTAGCTATAAAAACACATCTCGACTGCAAGGGCAGATCATCGAGGTTTTTCATAAACACTTGTGTTCTAGCCTTTGCCTTGCTTGCAAGCATTGTCTTCTCTTCTGCCACAGACCCTTTGCCTTAACTGGTATCTCGATAGTGATATTCAGGACGAAAGCGAGGAACAATAGGCAAGAAAGTGGGAATGACTAACTCGCAACCAGGGAGTTCTTCAGCATAAAGGTGAAAGGATTTTGCCGTAGCATCCTGATAGTATAACTGAAGATTTCGAGGCGAAAAAGAATCATTGTAATGATCCCAAATCGTAGTGAAATGCTGGGCGAATTCATAACCATTGTGTACTAACGGTACACGAGAGTTGTAACTTTGAAGGTCCAACGGAATAGGATGTTGAATACCAGATGCTTCCAAGAGGGAGAATAAAGACGCCATTGAAGCTCTAGGAAACTTACTGAAATGTAAGTTCGATTGCGTAACTTGAACAACCGAATGTCCTGCGCTACGCTACCAAAGGCTCTGATACCAGTTAAGGCCTGCGGAAGGAAGGCAAAAGATAAAGATAGATTCGGATGCATCACAGCTGGCGGATTTCAAAGGATTTATGTCCGGACGGACTTGAAATGTCGGAACTCTGATTCGGATGCATCACAGCTGGCGGATTTCAAAGGATTTATGTCCGGACGGACTTGAAATGTCGGAACTCTCTAGAGTCCGGATTTCATTACATTGTACATTTTAGTATAATACTTTGTGTTTTGTGTCCGGACTTCCGGACTTGAAGTGTCGGACTTCAGCTGTAACAAATTAGGAACTCTCTAGAGGCCGGACTTCACTACTTTGTACATTCTAGTGTAATATTTTGTTAGCTATAAAAACACATCTCGACTGCAAGGGCAGATCATCGAGGTTTTTCATAAACACTTGTGTTCTAGCCTTTGCCTTGCTTGCAAGCATTGTCTTCTCTTCTGCCACAGACCCTTTGCCTTAACTGGTATCAGAGCCTTTGGTAGCGTAGCGCAGGACATTCGGTTGTTCAAGTTACGCAATCGAACTTACATTTCAGTAAGTTTCCTAGAGCTTCAATGGCGTCTTTATTCTCCCTCTTGGAAGCATCTGGTATTCAACATCCTATTCCGTTGGACCTTCAAAGTTACAACTCTCGTGTACCGTTAGTACACAATGGTTATGAATTCGCCCAGCATTTCACTACGATTTGGGATCATTACGATGATTCTTTTTCGCCTCGAAATCTTCAGTTATACTATCAGGATGCTACGGCAAAATCCTTTCACCTTTATGCTGAAGAACTCCCTGGTTGCGAGTTAGTCATTCCCACTTTCTTGCCTATTGTTCCTCGCTTTCGTCCTGAATATCACTATCGAGAATGGCATTCAATTCCCTTTCCTATTGAAGAAATTTGTTTATGGGAAGGCATGGTTATGAGTGCTACCTACACTCAAAGGCGCTATTTTGCCCTTTCTCACATCGTTCCTTTCGAGAATGCTCACTTCATTGCCGTCTTTAAAGAGGTAAACCTGGCAAAACCTATGGCACCTTTGTCCATCTATTATAACACTCTGCAGGTCTCGGTACAAGAAACTCCCTTTCATAGGGACACTCTTCCACGGGATATTCATTACAAACTTAGCCGTTGGGCTCCTCCACCGCCTAAGGAATCACAGCAAGTTCGCCCCTTGTCAATTCGGGCCAAATACAGCTCGTTCATCAACAAAGAACATCCAGCTGAATTTTTTAAGCGACAAGATGATCCACTCCTCTTTTCAAACTGCTATTTAGTAAAGGGACCGATTTTGTCTGCAAAAGAAACTGCCGATACCTTCCTCTTTTTGAAAGGGTTGGCCAAACCCACAAACAGTTTTCAAGCATGTGCATTAGCTCATCCAGATAATCTGCCACTGGATGTCACTGCTGTAATTTATGATGAGGAACCAGCTACTTCTGAAGATTTTCAAGAAGAGGTCCGCCGTATCTCACAACTCTTAAATCCTCCGATAAGAGTTACCAGCACCACGCCAGTTGCGGCTACTGTTTTTATCACTCCAGTCACACCTCCCACTATTGTTGACATGGAACTAGAAGAATTGGAAGATTCAGCGGATTCTGAAAATGGTAAGGTTTTGGTTGATGAGGTTTTGGTTGAGGATGTCGGCTCTATCATTCTGACTAACGCGGCTCTTCATCTTTTTATGCTCCAAGCCCGTTATTCTTCTGTAGATCCTTCAGATATTCCACTCTCAACCTTGCATTCTCATATGCTCACCCAAGAATCCATCACCACGGAAACAGGGGCTGTCACCTTTCCAGCTATTGATAAAACTGACTTATATGCTTTTCCTCAATTTCAGGCCCGGCTGCTAAGAAGCATAAAACAAGTTGAGGTTAACATGCAAGTCCAGGGTACGGGCATGCGACCTGTGTTCTTGCCTTCTTCTCCCCAGAAGATGTCAAACTCTGGAGACAAAAGCAGGCTAAATTTGTCCATATAGGACAAATTGATATTTTAGTCCACCCCCACTTTTCTTATAATCTTAATGCACCTTATCTAGTTACGTTATTGGATGTACGTCATCTAGACTGGGAAAAAGCGGTCATCTGCCAATTCTCTGGTCATCTCGACAAAGATGGGTTATGTGTTATAAGGCCCAACTTCACAATTGCCTTAGACGACCCACATTTGTCTCAAGCTTTTGTGGTATGTGTACAAATAAAAGATGTGGAAATGTTGCCCAACTCTGTTTATGCCACCATTGCTTCTAGATGTATATTTCATCTAACTAACTCAGTAGTTTCTCATTTTCGTAATCCTTATGGAACGCAATTACCCATCGAACTTAACCGCAATATTGCCAATGTAGCTCCAGCAGCTATCACAACTGAAGGTTTTATTCAAGGCTTTCCTGCCATAGAACAATTCTTAGCATCCACAAATTTTTCAGAAAAGAAACAAAAAAAACGCTGGATGTCTCGCTTTCCTGAACCCCATTCGTTGCGTTACTCCACACTCCATCTTCTTCCCTCTTCTTCGCACCAGGTAGCCTCAACCTCTTCCTCCACTTCCGAGTTACCTCCAATTCTTCCCATCATCCATAATCCCCCTCCTTCTTCAGTTAGCTCTTCTCCTAATCGTGATGCCGCAGCAATCAGAATGTTAAATTCGACAACATCATCTCAACCTCAAGCCATTTACATCACCACAGATTCTCTGGAATGGCCACCAGAAATGGCATATGCAGCCACTACGCCTGAGCAGGTCCGAAAAGATAAAGTTGAACTCAAAGCGGACGCCAGTTATCTTTTGCTCCATAATGCTGACTCGTCACAAACCCAAAAGGATGAAGTTCGTCAGCTAAACTATGTAAATCATTGGACGTCGTTTGCAAGACGAAAGCTAGACACAATGGATGCAAAATTAACTGATATCCTTGACAATATAGCTCTCTTAGACCAATCTGTTCAACAGTTCAAAAGTACTAAGAAAGCAATAGTTCAAGTTCATGACACAAACGTCCGACTTCTGAAGCAAGCTCCTCTAGCAAAAGAAAAGGAGCGTGTACGGAGCATCAGATTACCACATGATCCCACAAAAGTTCCTCAGTTAGAACACAAGATGATGAGATCCCGACTCCCTAAACCAGAGTATGGAATTGGCCGAATATATTCGGATCATATCATTGTCTTAGGAATGGACATTCCTATCCTCAATATTGATTCTGCTCCGGTCTCAGACTTAGCAGATATCATACGCATTTGGACGCAAAAGGTATATCTTGCCCAACAAGCCAGTAAAACACCCAATGCGCAATTATTTGAAATTTTGAGTCTTGCCTTTACAGGCAAAGTCAAGTATCTTTGGGACCATACTGATGAGGCCAATAAACAACAAGTCATTGACCAAGGGGTACAAGAGTTTGGAAACCAACTCTTACGCGAATTTTGTCCTTCACGCGAACATCAAACCTCTATGGATATTTTCTTACTTGCCAAAAGAACTCTCACAAATTTAGATTATTTTGAATCTTATTGTGACAGTTACACAAAAGAAGTTTATAGATTGGCACTCAACAATTCTGATGCAGCAAAAGCACAATTTCTAGCATCTCTGCCTGAGGCAATCAGCAACTTGGTACTCAATGAGCTTAACACGAACAACGTCTTGCTCGAGAGTTTACTTTTTGCCGATATCATTCAATATGTGCGACAAGAAATTAAAAAGTTGTGTTATAATTTGAAAGCGCAGCAAGCTCTACCCAAGATATCTCAACAGACATGCGCTCAAATTGAAGGGGCTGAAGCGTTCAATCTCCCACACAAAAATAGAAAAGCTAGACCTCGGTTCAGACCTAGGTTCTCTCGCCTCAACAGGTCTACCAAGAAATCTAAGCCATTTAGACCTTATCGGTTCTTTAAAAGACGACAAACAAAACGTCGTCAAGCCACTGCTAAAGATGAATGTTTTGCCTGCCGACAACCGGGCCATTTTGCTAAGCATTGTCCTACCAAGGCACCCAGACGAATCCGTGCAATGTTTGCAGTTAACGAGATCGATTCGGATTGGGAATTAATCGAATCACCAGAGCAATATCACAAAGAACTTGAAAGACAGACTCAATTATACCTTTGTGATTTCGGCAGCCAGTCCCCCTCTTCTAATTCTGAAGATGAACAACTACAAGCACATATGGCTAGTACTTCTGGCGGTAAACAACCCCAACTATACTGTTCTTCCGACGATGAATGCGACTTCCGTGAAGAACAACAATCAAGAAAAGCTGAATCAGACGAGTCAGATTCTGATTCATACGAGCAGATACACTCTATGCTAGACTCGCACTCGCTTTCCTCGTCAGCATCCAGTGAAGAGGATTTTATCAATCCTTTTTATCACACCGCCAGGTATGAACCTCAAGTTCCCTTAACCTCAGTCAACACAGTTGCAGCCCCTGTTGCAGCACCTCTGCCGTTACCTCGCGATGCCAAAAAGGGGAAAGTTCCTGAGATCAGTATTCCGCATTATCATCACATTCTTTCAGATCACCAAGTGTTCCAAATAAAGAAGATGATAAAGATGACAAATAGCATCCTTATTCCTGGCCACATTGCTACAGATGGCAACACAGCATGGAAAAAATGCCAAATCTTTATTGACACAGGTGCAAATATAAACTGGTGCCATCAAAAGCTTTGGCACGACTGGCTATATTACCCTGCAGGCGGCGAAATTGAGACCATGAACGGCTCTCGCGCTGTTTCTTATTTTGCCCTACAAGTACCTATTAAATTAGGAAAGCAGGTAATTCTGACCGACTTCTTTCAAATTAATGATGGTGGCTACGAAGTCGGTTTGGGCTGTGTCACTCTTGACAAAATGGGTCCTTATACCATTTCAAAAGAAATGATGGTGCTTAATCTTCACCAAAGCAAAGAGTTAATCCCGCGCATATCGCCCTATTTTAAATCTGCTCAAAATCATCGGATATCACTTGAAGATGTGTCTATCTCTCAGCTCATCCGGTATAAAGAAAAACAGCAAGAAAAGAGAGAAAGATATGAGCTCGTCAAACAGTTAAATGCCTTAGATGTAACAGCTCAGCCATATCTAAGGCCATTGACAGTTATTACACAGCAATTAAAAGATTGTTGTGTCGAACATCCTTTACAGAATTGGCATAAAGATTCTCCCGAAGCCTTCATTCCAACACAGCATGCCATCCCGGTTCAAGGCAAACCCATTCGCCATTCTCTAGAAGATGAAATTGAAATACGACAACAAATTGAGGAATTCAGTCAGAAACACCTCATGCGACCATCCTCATCTAACTATGCTTGTTCTGCTTTTATTGTGCGCAATCATGCTGAACAAAAACGAGGAAAAGCTCGAATGGTTATTGATTATGGCCCTCTGAATGCAGTTACTCTTGATATAAAATGGCCCTTACCCAATAAAGAAGAATTAATTCAGCGCGTAGCTCAAGCTTCGGTGTTCTCTAAATTTGATTGCAAATCTGGTTATCATCAAATCAAGCTAGCTGAAACAGATATTCACAAAACAGCCTTTTCTTCTCCTTGTGGGTTATATGAATGGTTAGTCTTACCATTTGGCTTAAAAAATGCCCTAGCACAATTCCAATGCCGCATGGACAGCATTTTCAAGCCTTATATCCATTTTATAGCAAATTATCTTGATGATTTTTTAATATTTTCGGCATCTATGAAAGAGCACCTGCAACATTTGCAACAATTCATTGATTTAGTGCAACTTCATGGAATTGGTTTATCTGCCTCGCCAGACAAATTTCAAATTGCGGTTACCAAAGTAGAATTCTTGGGAGTTTTCATCGAACATGGCAAGATACACATGCAAACTCATCCACTCAAGAAACTGGCAGCTTTTCCTAGCACTATGGAAAATCTATTACAATGTCAGAGGTTTATGGGTTGTCTAAATTATGTGCGCAACTATATTCCCAAGTTATCAGAAAAAACACGTAATATTCGCATTGCTATGCGCGCAAAACCCTTTTGCTGGACTTCGTTAGCTACAAAAGAAGTGATTAGTCTGCAAGAGGAATGCCAACATCTCCCAAGTTTATCTCCTGCTTATAAAGGTCCTTATGTTTTGGCAACCGATGCATCAGAAGACACTTGGTCTGCCATTCTACTTCAAAAACAAGAGCGCCACGAGAATATTTGTGCTTATGCCAGCGGCCAATTTAAAAAACATGAGTTGAATTACTGGCCCGCCGAAAAAGAAATTCTTGCAGCAGTACAGGGCGTACAGAAATTCCATCCATATCTAATTGAAGGACCTTTTCTCTTACGCACTGATTCTTCTACTCTCGGGGCCTTTTTAAAACGCAAACTGGCAGACAGTGCCAAGTTAAGACGTTATGCATGGTGGCAGTTTATTCTTGCACAATACAGTTTTACCATTGATCAGATATCGGGCAAAGATCATCATTTACCAGACGCCCTCACCCGAGAACTCAAACCTCAGATCAAAATGATGCGTGGCATCGGATCAGCAAATTGGAAAAATCTCCCTGTCAGAACTCCACAACAGCGTCTCCATTTTTGTCAAAAAATCCGAATGTTGTTCCCACAAGGTAGTTCTACTCATGGTGAATATCCTTCGCTCGATTTATTTATCACCTCAGCAGGAAGGATAAGTTGCTTATTAAACAACTTAAAATGGACACCACTAGAAGGAGAAATCTTGCGCTGGCTCATCGATAAACAGATCCTAGATGATATTTTATTTACAAGGCGACAATTATATGCTAATCAACAAGCCAAACAAGATTTGACAGAGATTCTTCAAACGCATACATGGGAACCAGATTTATGTTCCTTTTTTCAAAGATATAATTTTTCCGAACAGGGACAAATCAGGCGTTATCTAGATGAAGAACTTGTCATTGAGAATGCTGAAGAAGAAGCTCCATCCTCTACACTAAAGCAGCTCAGCAATCTGATTGATGATTGTGTAAGTTGTCAAAAGAAACCTACGGGTTTTTGTCTTACACATCATAAACTCCTACAACAGCTCCTCAAACAGTAAAGGCCTGCGGAAGGAAGGCAAAAGATAAAGATAGATTCGGATGCATCACAGCTGGCGGATTTCAAAGGATTTATGTCCGGACGGACTTGAAATGTCGGAACTCTCTAGAGTCCGGATTTCATTACATTGTACATTTTAGTATAATACTTTGTGTTTTGTGTCCGGACTTCCGGACTTGAAGTGTCGGACTTCAGCTGTAACAAATTAGGAACTCTCTAGAGGCCGGACTTCACTACTTTGTACATTCTAGTGTAATATTTTGTTAGCTATAAAAACACATCTCGACTGCAAGGGCAGATCATCGAGGTTTTTCATAAACACTTGTGTTCTAGCCTTTGCCTTGCTTGCAAGCATTGTCTTCTCTTCTAAAAGAAACAAAAAAAACGCTGGATGTCTCGCTTTCCTGAACCCCATTCGTTGCGTTACTCCACACTCCATCTTCTTCCCTCTTCTTCGCACCAGGTAGCCTCAACCTCTTCCTCCACTTCCGAGTTACCTCCAATTCTTCCCATCATCCATAATCCCCCTCCTTCTTCAGTTAGCTCTTCTCCTAATCGTGATGCCGCAGCAATCAGAATGTTAAATTCGACAACATCATCTCAACCTCAAGCCATTTACATCACCACAGATTCTCTGGAATGGCCACCAGAAATGGCATATGCAGCCACTACGCCTGAGCAGGTCCGAAAAGATAAAGTTGAACTCAAAGCGGACGCCAGTTATCTTTTGCTCCATAATGCTGACTCGTCACAAACCCAAAAGGATGAAGTTCGTCAGCTAAACTATGTAAATCATTGGACGTCGTTTGCAAGACGAAAGCTAGACACAATGGATGCAAAATTAACTGATATCCTTGACAATATAGCTCTCTTAGACCAATCTGTTCAACAGTTCAAAAGTACTAAGAAAGCAATAGTTCAAGTTCATGACACAAACGTCCGACTTCTGAAGCAAGCTCCTCTAGCAAAAGAAAAGGAGCGTGTACGGAGCATCAGATTACCACATGATCCCACAAAAGTTCCTCAGTTAGAACACAAGATGATGAGATCCCGACTCCCTAAACCAGAGTATGGAATTGGCCGAATATATTCGGATCATATCATTGTCTTAGGAATGGACATTCCTATCCTCAATATTGATTCTGCTCCGGTCTCAGACTTAGCAGATATCATACGCATTTGGACGCAAAAGGTATATCTTGCCCAACAAGCCAGTAAAACACCCAATGCGCAATTATTTGAAATTTTGAGTCTTGCCTTTACAGGCAAAGTCAAGTATCTTTGGGACCATACTGATGAGGCCAATAAACAACAAGTCATTGACCAAGGGGTACAAGAGTTTGGAAACCAACTCTTACGCGAATTTTGTCCTTCACGCGAACATCAAACCTCTATGGATATTTTCTTACTTGCCAAAAGAACTCTCACAAATTTAGATTATTTTGAATCTTATTGTGACAGTTACACAAAAGAAGTTTATAGATTGGCACTCAACAATTCTGATGCAGCAAAAGCACAATTTCTAGCATCTCTGCCTGAGGCAATCAGCAACTTGGTACTCAATGAGCTTAACACGAACAACGTCTTGCTCGAGAGTTTACTTTTTGCCGATATCATTCAATATGTGCGACAAGAAATTAAAAAGTTGTGTTATAATTTGAAAGCGCAGCAAGCTCTACCCAAGATATCTCAACAGACATGCGCTCAAATTGAAGGGGCTGAAGCGTTCAATCTCCCACACAAAAATAGAAAAGCTAGACCTCGGTTCAGACCTAGGTTCTCTCGCCTCAACAGGTCTACCAAGAAATCTAAGCCATTTAGACCTTATCGGTTCTTTAAAAGACGACAAACAAAACGTCGTCAAGCCACTGCTAAAGATGAATGTTTTGCCTGCCGACAACCGGGCCATTTTGCTAAGCATTGTCCTACCAAGGCACCCAGACGAATCCGTGCAATGTTTGCAGTTAACGAGATCGATTCGGATTGGGAATTAATCGAATCACCAGAGCAATATCACAAAGAACTTGAAAGACAGACTCAATTATACCTTTGTGATTTCGGCAGCCAGTCCCCCTCTTCTAATTCTGAAGATGAACAACTACAAGCACATATGGCTAGTACTTCTGGCGGTAAACAACCCCAACTATACTGTTCTTCCGACGATGAATGCGACTTCCGTGAAGAACAACAATCAAGAAAAGCTGAATCAGACGAGTCAGATTCTGATTCATACGAGCAGATACACTCTATGCTAGACTCGCACTCGCTTTCCTCGTCAGCATCCAGTGAAGAGGATTTTATCAATCCTTTTTATCACACCGCCAGGTATGAACCTCAAGTTCCCTTAACCTCAGTCAACACAGTTGCAGCCCCTGTTGCAGCACCTCTGCCGTTACCTCGCGATGCCAAAAAGGGGAAAGTTCCTGAGATCAGTATTCCGCATTATCATCACATTCTTTCAGATCACCAAGTGTTCCAAATAAAGAAGATGATAAAGATGACAAATAGCATCCTTATTCCTGGCCACATTGCTACAGATGGCAACACAGCATGGAAAAAATGCCAAATCTTTATTGACACAGGTGCAAATATAAACTGGTGCCATCAAAAGCTTTGGCACGACTGGCTATATTACCCTGCAGGCGGCGAAATTGAGACCATGAACGGCTCTCGCGCTGTTTCTTATTTTGCCCTACAAGTACCTATTAAATTAGGAAAGCAGGTAATTCTGACCGACTTCTTTCAAATTAATGATGGTGGCTACGAAGTCGGTTTGGGCTGTGTCACTCTTGACAAAATGGGTCCTTATACCATTTCAAAAGAAATGATGGTGCTTAATCTTCACCAAAGCAAAGAGTTAATCCCGCGCATATCGCCCTATTTTAAATCTGCTCAAAATCATCGGATATCACTTGAAGATGTGTCTATCTCTCAGCTCATCCGGTATAAAGAAAAACAGCAAGAAAAGAGAGAAAGATATGAGCTCGTCAAACAGTTAAATGCCTTAGATGTAACAGCTCAGCCATATCTAAGGCCATTGACAGTTATTACACAGCAATTAAAAGATTGTTGTGTCGAACATCCTTTACAGAATTGGCATAAAGATTCTCCCGAAGCCTTCATTCCAACACAGCATGCCATCCCGGTTCCTTAACTGGTATCAGAGCCTTTGGTAGCGTAGCGCAGGACATTCGGTTGTTCAAGTTACGCAATCGAACTTACATTTCAGTAAGTTTCCTAGAGCTTCAATGGCGTCTTTATTCTCCCTCTTGGAAGCATCTGGTATTCAACATCCTATTCCGTTGGACCTTCAAAGTTACAACTCTCGTGTACCGTTAGTACACAATGGTTATGAATTCGCCCAGCATTTCACTACGATTTGGGATCATTACGATGATTCTTTTTCGCCTCGAAATCTTCAGTTATACTATCAGGATGCTACGGCAAAATCCTTTCACCTTTATGCTGAAGAACTCCCTGGTTGCGAGTTAGTCATTCCCACTTTCTTGCCTATTGTTCCTCGCTTTCGTCCTGAATATCACTATCGAGAATGGCATTCAATTCCCTTTCCTATTGAAGAAATTTGTTTATGGGAAGGCATGGTTATGAGTGCTACCTACACTCAACGGCGCTATTTTGCCCTTTCTCACATCGTTCCTTTCGAGAATGCTCACTTCATTGCCGTCTTTAAAGAGGTAAACCTGGCAAAACCTATGGCACCTTTGTCCATCTATTATAACACTCTGCAGGTCTCGGTACAAGAAACTCCCTTTCATAGGGACACTCTTCCACGGGATATTCATTACAAACTTAGCCGTTGGGCTCCTCCACCGCCTAAGGAATCACAGCAAGTTCGCCCCTTGTCAATTCGGGCCAAATACAGCTCGTTCATCAACAAAGAACATCCAGCTGAATTTTTTAAGCGACAAGATGATCCACTCCTCTTTTCAAACTGCTATTTAGTAAAGGGACCGATTTTGTCTGCAAAAGAAACTGCCGATACCTTCCTCTTTTTGAAAGGGTTGGCCAAACCCACAAACAGTTTTCAAGCATGTGCATTAGCTCATCCAGATAATCTGCCACTGGATGTCACTGCTGTAATTTATGATGAGGAACCAGCTACTTCTGAAGATTTTCAAGAAGAGGTCCGCCGTATCTCACAACTCTTAAATCCTCCGATAAGAGTTACCAGCACCACGCCAGTTGCGGCTACTGTTTTTATCACTCCAGTCACACCTCCCACTATTGTTGACATGGAACTAGAAGAATTGGAAGATTCAGCGGATTTTTCCAATTTGCTGATCCGATGCCACGCATCATTTTGATCTGAGGTTTGAGTTCTCGGGTGAGGGCGTCTGGTAAATGATGATCTTTGCCCGATATCTGATCAATGGTAAAACTGTATTGTGCAAGAATAAACTGCCACCATGCATAACGTCTTAACTTGGCACTGTCTGCCAGTTTGCGTTTTAAAAAGGCCCCGAGAGTAGAAGAATCAGTGCGTAAGAGAAAAGGTCCTTCAATTAGATATGGATGGAATTTCTGTACGCCCTGTACTGCTGCAAGAATTTCTTTTTCGGCGGGCCAGTAATTCAACTCATGTTTTTTAAATTGGCCGCTGGCATAAGCACAAATATTCTCGTGGCGCTCTTGTTTTTGAAGTAGAATGGCAGACCAAGTGTCTTCTGATGCATCGGTTGCCAAAACATAAGGACCTTTATAAGCAGGAGATAAACTTGGGAGATGTTGGCATTCCTCTTGCAGACTAATCACTTCTTTTGTAGCTAACGAAGTCCAGCAAAAGGGTTTTGCGCGCATAGCAATGCGAATATTACGTGTTTTTTCTGATAACTTGGGAATATAGTTGCGCACATAATTTAGACAACCCATAAACCTCTGACATTGTAATAGATTTTCCATAGTGCTAGGAAAAGCTGCCAGTTTCTTGAGTGGATGAGTTTGCATGTGTATCTTGCCATGTTCGATGAAAACTCCCAAAAATTCTACTTTGGTAACCGCAATTTGAAATTTGTCTGGCGAGGCAGATAAACCAATTCCATGAAGTTGCACTAAATCAATGAATTGTTGCAAATGTTGCAGGTGCTCTTTCATAGATGCCGAAAATATTAAAAAATCATCAAGATAATTTGCTATAAAATGGATATAAGGCTTGAAAATGCTGTCCATGCGGCATTGGAATTGTGCTGGGGCATTTTTTAAGCCAAATGGTAAGACTAACCATTCATATAACCCACAAGGAGAAGAAAAGGCTGTTTTGTGAATATCTGTTTCAGCTAGCTTGATTTGATGATAACCAGATTTGCAATCAAATTTAGAGAACACCGAAGCTTGAGCTACGCGCTGAATTAATTCTTCTTTATTGGGTAAGGGCCATTTTATATCAAGAGTAACTGCATTCAGAGGGCCATAATCAATAACCATTCGAGCTTTTCCTCGTTTTTGTTCAGCATGATTGCGCACAATAAAAGCAGAACAAGCATAGTTAGATGAGGATGGTCGCATGAGGTGTTTCTGACTGAATTCCTCAATTTGTTGTCGTATTTCAATTTCATCTTCTAGAGAATGGCGAATGGGTTTGCCTTGAACCGGGATGGCATGCTGTGTTGGAATGAAGGCTTCGGGAGAATCTTTATGCCAATTCTGTAAAGGATGTTCGACACAACAATCTTTTAATTGCTGTGTAATAACTGTCAATGGCCTTAGATATGGCTGAGCTGTTACATCTAAGGCATTTAACTGTTTGACGAGCTCATATCTTTCTCTCTTTTCTTGCTGTTTTTCTTTATACCGGATGAGCTGAGAGATAGACACATCTTCAAGTGATATCCGATGATTTTGAGCAGATTTAAAATAGGGCGATATGCGCGGGATTAACTCTTTGCTTTGGTGAAGATTAAGCACCATCATTTCTTTTGAAATGGTATAAGGACCCATTTTGTCAAGAGTGACACAGCCCAAACCGACTTCGTAGCCACCATCATTAATTTGAAAGAAGTCGGTCAGAATTACCTGCTTTCCTAATTTAATAGGTACTTGTAGGGCAAAATAAGAAACAGCGCGAGAGCCGTTCATGGTCTCAATTTCGCCGCCTGCAGGGTAATATAGCCAGTCGTGCCAAAGCTTTTGATGGCACCAGTTTATATTTGCACCTGTGTCAATAAAGATTTGGCATTTTTTCCATGCTGTGTTGCCATCTGTAGCAATGTGGCCAGGAATAAGGATGCTATTTGTCATCTTTATCATCTTCTTTATTTGGAACACTTGGTGATCTGAAAGAATGTGATGATAATGCGGAATACTGATCTCAGGAACTTTCCCCTTTTTGGCATCGCGAGGTAACGGCAGAGGTGCTGCAACAGGGGCTGCAACTGTGTTGACTGAGGTTAAGGGAACTTGAGGTTCATACCTGGCGGTGTGATAAAAAGGATTGATAAAATCCTCTTCACTGGATGCTGACGAGGAAAGCGAGTGCGAGTCTAGCATAGAGTGTATCTGCTCGTATGAATCAGAATCTGACTCGTCTGATTCAGCTTTTCTTGATTGTTGTTCTTCACGGAAGTCGCATTCATCGTCGGAAGAACAGTATAGTTGGGGTTGTTTACCGCCAGAAGTACTAGCCATATGTGCTTGTAGTTGTTCATCTTCAGAATTAGAAGAGGGGGACTGGCTGCCGAAATCACAAAGGTATAATTGAGTCTGTCTTTCAAGTTCTTTGTGATATTGCTCTGGTGATTCGATTAATTCCCAATCCGAATCGATCTCGTTAACTGCAAACATTGCACGGATTCGTCTGGGTGCCTTGGTAGGACAATGCTTAGCAAAATGGCCCGGTTGTCGGCAGGCAAAACATTCATCTTTAGCAGTGGCTTGACGACGTTTTGTTTGTCGTCTTTTAAAGAACCGATAAGGTCTAAATGGCTTAGATTTCTTGGTAGACCTGTTGAGGCGAGAGAACCTAGGTCTGAACCGAGGTCTAGCTTTTCTATTTTTGTGTGGGAGATTGAACGCTTCAGCCCCTTCAATTTGAGCGCATGTCTGTTGAGATATCTTGGGTAGAGCTTGCTGCGCTTTCAAATTATAACACAACTTTTTAATTTCTTGTCGCACATATTGAATGATATCGGCAAAAAGTAAACTCTCGAGCAAGACGTTGTTCGTGTTAAGCTCATTGAGTACCAAGTTGCTGATTGCCTCAGGCAGAGATGCTAGAAATTGTGCTTTTGCTGCATCAGAATTGTTGAGTGCCAATCTATAAACTTCTTTTGTGTAACTGTCACAATAAGATTCAAAATAATCTAAATTTGTGAGAGTTCTTTTGGCAAGTAAGAAAATATCCATAGAGGTTTGATGTTCGCGTGAAGGACAAAATTCGCGTAAGAGTTGGTTTCCAAACTCTTGTACCCCTTGGTCAATGACTTGTTGTTTATTGGCCTCATCAGTATGGTCCCAAAGATACTTGACTTTGCCTGTAAAGGCAAGACTCAAAATTTCAAATAATTGCGCATTGGGTGTTTTACTGGCTTGTTGGGCAAGATATACCTTTTGCGTCCAAATGCGTATGATATCTGCTAAGTCTGAGACCGGAGCAGAATCAATATTGAGGATAGGAATGTCCATTCCTAAGACAATGATATGATCCGAATATATTCGGCCAATTCCATACTCTGGTTTAGGGAGTCGGGATCTCATCATCTTGTGTTCTAACTGAGGAACTTTTGTGGGATCATGTGGTAATCTGATGCTCCGTACACGCTCCTTTTCTTTTGCTAGAGGAGCTTGCTTCAGAAGTCGGACGTTTGTGTCATGAACTTGAACTATTGCTTTCTTAGTACTTTTGAACTGTTGAACAGATTGGTCTAAGAGAGCTATATTGTCAAGGATATCAGTTAATTTTGCATCCATTGTGTCTAGCTTTCGTCTTGCAAACGACGTCCAATGATTTACATAGTTTAGCTGACGAACTTCATCCTTTTGGGTTTGTGACGAGTCAGCATTATGGAGCAAAAGATAACTGGCGTCCGCTTTGAGTTCAACTTTATCTTTTCGGACCTGCTCAGGCGTAGTGGCTGCATATGCCATTTCTGGTGGCCATTCCAGAGAATCTGTGGTGATGTAAATGGCTTGAGGTTGAGATGATGTTGTCGAATTTAACATTCTGATTGCTGCGGCATCACGATTAGGAGAAGAGCTAACTGAAGAAGGAGGGGGATTATGGATGATGGGAAGAATTGGAGGTAACTCGGAAGTGGAGGAAGAGGTTGAGGCTACCTGGTGCGAAGAAGAGGGAAGAAGATGGAGTGTGGAGTAACGCAACGAATGGGGTTCAGGAAAGCGAGACATCCAGCGTTTTTTTTGTTTCTTTTCTGAAAAATTTGTGGATGCTAAGAATTGTTCTATGGCAGGAAAGCCTTGAATAAAACCTTCAGTTGTGATAGCTGCTGGAGCTACATTGGCAATATTGCGGTTAAGTTCGATGGGTAATTGCGTTCCATAAGGATTACGAAAATGAGAAACTACTGAGTTAGTTAGATGAAATATACATCTAGAAGCAATGGTGGCATAAACAGAGTTGGGCAACATTTCCACATCTTTTATTTGTACACATACCACAAAAGCTTGAGACAAATGTGGGTCGTCTAAGGCAATTGTGAAGTTGGGCCTTATAACACATAACCCATCTTTGTCGAGATGACCAGAGAATTGGCAGATGACCGCTTTTTCCCAGTCTAGATGACGTACATCCAATAACGTAACTAGATAAGGTGCATTAAGATTATAAGAAAAGTGGGGGTGGACTAAAATATCAATTTGTCCTATATGGACAAATTTAGCCTGCTTTTGTCTCCAGAGTTTGACATCTTCTGGGGAGAAGAAGGGCAAGAACACAGGTCGCATGCCCGTACCCTGGACTTGCATGTTAACCTCAACTTGTTTTATGCTTCTTAGCAGCCGGGCCTGAAATTGAGGAAAAGCATATAAGTCAGTTTTATCAATAGCTGGAAAGGTGACAGCCCCTGTTTCCGTGGTGATGGATTCTTGGGTGAGCATATGAGAATGCAAGGTTGAGAGTGGAATATCTGAAGGATCTACAGAAGAATAACGGGCTTGGAGCATAAAAAGATGAAGAGCCGCGTTAGTCAGAATGATAGAGCCGACATCCTCAACCAAAACCTCATCAACCAAAACCTTACCATTTTCAGAATCCGCTGAATCTTCCAATTCTTCTAGTTCCATGTCAACAATAGTGGGAGGTGTGACTGGAGTGATAAAAACAGTAGCCGCAACTGGCGTGGTGCTGGTAACTCTTATCGGAGGATTTAAGAGTTGTGAGATACGGCGGACCTCTTCTTGAAAATCTTCAGAAGTAGCTGGTTCCTCATCATAAATTACAGCAGTGACATCCAGTGGCAGATTATCTGGATGAGCTAATGCACATGCTTGAAAACTGTTTGTGGGTTTGGCCAACCCTTTCAAAAAGAGGAAGGTATCGGCAGTTTCTTTTGCAGACAAAATCGGTCCCTTTACTAAATAGCAGTTTGAAAAGAGGAGTGGATCATCTTGTCGCTTAAAAAATTCAGCTGGATGTTCTTTGTTGATGAACGAGCTGTATTTGGCCCGAATTGACAAGGGGCGAACTTGCTGTGATTCCTTAGGCGGTGGAGGAGCCCAACGGCTAAGTTTGTAATGAATATCCCGTGGAAGAGTGTCCCTATGAAAGGGAGTTTCTTGTACCGAGACCTGCAGAGTGTTATAATAGATGGACAAAGGTGCCATAGGTTTTGCCAGGTTTACCTCTTTAAAGACGGCAATGAAGTGAGCATTCTCGAAAGGAACGATGTGAGAAAGGGCAAAATAGCGCCGTTGAGTGTAGGTAGCACTCATAACCATGCCTTCCCATAAACAAATTTCTTCAATAGGAAAGGGAATTGAATGCCATTCTCGATAGTGATATTCAGGACGAAAGCGAGGAACAATAGGCAAGAAAGTGGGAATGACTAACTCGCAACCAGGGAGTTCTTCAGCATAAAGGTGAAAGGATTTTGCCGTAGCATCCTGATAGTATAACTGAAGATTTCGAGGCGAAAAAGAATCATCGTAATGATCCCAAATCGTAGTGAAATGCTGGGCGAATTCATAACCATTGTGTACTAACGGTACACGAGAGTTGTAACTTTGAAGGTCCAACGGAATAGGATGTTGAATACCAGATGCTTCCAAGAGGGAGAATAAAGACGCCATTGAAGCTCTAGGAAACTTACTGAAATGTAAGTTCGATTGCGTAACTTGAACAACCGAATGTCCTGCGCTACGCTACCAAAGGCTCTGATACCAGTTAAGGCAAAGGGTCTGTGGCAGAAGAGAAGACAATGCTTGCAAGCAAGGCAAAGGCTAGAACACAAGTGTTTATGAAAAACCTCGATGATCTGCCCTTGCAGTCGAGATGTGTTTTTATAGCTAACAAAATATTACACTAGAATGTACAAAGTAGTGAAGTCCGGCCTCTAGAGAGTTCCTAATTTGTTACAGCTGAAGTCCGACACTTCAAGTCCGGAAGTCCGGACACAAAACACAAAGTATTATACTAAAATGTACAATGTAATGAAATCCGGACTCTAGAGAGTTCCGACATTTCAAGTCCGTCCGGACATAAATCCTTTGAAATCCGCCAGCTGTGATGCATCCGAATCAGAGTTCCGACATTTCAAGTCCGTCCGGACATAAATCCTTTGAAATCCGCCAGCTGTGATGCATCCGAATCTATCTTTATCTTTTGCCTTCCTTCCGCAGGCCTTTACTGTTTGAGGAGCTGTTGTAGGAGTTTATGATGTGTAAGACAAAAACCCGTAGGTTTCTTTTGACAACTTACACAATCATCAATCAGATTGCTGAGCTGCTTTAGTGTAGAGGATGGAGCTTCTTCTTCAGCATTCTCAATGACAAGTTCTTCATCTAGATAACGCCTGATTTGTCCCTGTTCGGAAAAATTATATCTTTGAAAAAAGGAACATAAATCTGGTTCCCATGTATGCGTTTGAAGAATCTCTGTCAAATCTTGTTTGGCTTGTTGATTAGCATATAATTGTCGCCTTGTAAATAAAATATCATCTAGGATCTGTTTATCGATGAGCCAGCGCAAGATTTCTCCTTCTAGTGGTGTCCATTTTAAGTTGTTTAATAAGCAACTTATCCTTCCTGCTGAGGTGATAAATAAATCGAGCGAAGGATATTCACCATGAGTAGAACTACCTTGTGGGAACAACATTCGGATTTTTTGACAAAAATGGAGACGCTGTTGTGGAGTTCTGACAGGGAGATTTTTCCAATTTGCTGATCCGATGCCACGCATCATTTTGATCTGAGGTTTGAGTTCTCGGGTGAGGGCGTCTGGTAAATGATGATCTTTGCCCGATATCTGATCAATGGTAAAACTGTATTGTGCAAGAATAAACTGCCACCATGCATAACGTCTTAACTTGGCACTGTCTGCCAGTTTGCGTTTTAAAAAGGCCCCGAGAGTAGAAGAATCAGTGCGTAAGAGAAAAGGTCCTTCAATTAGATATGGATGGAATTTCTGTACGCCCTGTACTGCTGCAAGAATTTCTTTTTCGGCGGGCCAGTAATTCAACTCATGTTTTTTAAATCCAATTCTTCTAGTTCCATGTCAACAATAGTGGGAGGTGTGACTGGAGTGATAAAAACAGTAGCCGCAACTGGCGTGGTGCTGGTAACTCTTATCGGAGGATTTAAGAGTTGTGAGATACGGCGGACCTCTTCTTGAAAATCTTCAGAAGTAGCTGGTTCCTCATCATAAATTACAGCAGTGACATCCAGTGGCAGATTATCTGGATGAGCTAATGCACATGCTTGAAAACTGTTTGTGGGTTTGGCCAACCCTTTCAAAAAGAGGAAGGTATCGGCAGTTTCTTTTGCAGACAAAATCGGTCCCTTTACTAAATAGCAGTTTGAAAAGAGGAGTGGATCATCTTGTCGCTTAAAAAATTCAGCTGGATGTTCTTTGTTGATGAACGAGCTAAAAAGCTGAATCAGACGAGTCAGATTCTGATTCATACGAGCAGATACACTCTATGCTAGACTCGCACTCGCTTTCCTCGTCAGCATCCAGTGAAGAGGATTTTATCAATCCTTTTTATCACACCGCCAGGTATGAACCTCAAGTTCCCTTAACCTCAGTCAACACAGTTGCAGCCCCTGTTGCAGCACCTCTGCCGTTACCTCGCGATGCCAAAAAGGGGAAAGTTCCTGAGATCAGTATTCCGCATTATCATCACATTCTTTCAGATCACCAAGTGTTCCAAATAAAGAAGATGATAAAGATGACAAATAGCATCCTTATTCCTGGCCACATTGCTACAGATGGCAACACAGCATGGAAAAAATGCCAAATCTTTATTGACACAGGTGCAAATATAAACTGGTGCCATCAAAAGCTTTGGCACGACTGGCTATATTACCCTGCAGGCGGCGAAATTGAGACCATGAACGGCTCTCGCGCTGTTTCTTATTTTGCCCTACAAGTACCTATTAAATTAGGAAAGCAGGTAATTCTGACCGACTTCTTTCAAATTAATGATGGTGGCTACGAAGTCGGTTTGGGCTGTGTCACTCTTGACAAAATGGGTCCTTATACCATTTCAAAAGAAATGATGGTGCTTAATCTTCACCAAAGCAAAGAGTTAATCCCGCGCATATCGCCCTATTTTAAATCTGCTCAAAATCATCGGATATCACTTGAAGATGTGTCTATCTCTCAGCTCATCCGGTATAAAGAAAAACAGCAAGAAAAGAGGAGTGGATCATCTTGTCGCTTAAAAAATTCAGCTGGATGTTCTTTGTTGATGAACGAGCAATGGTGAATATCCTTCGCTCGATTTATTTATCACCTCAGCAGGAAGGATAAGTTGCTTATTAAACAACTTAAAATGGACACCACTAGAAGGAGAAATCTTGCGCTGGCTCATCGATAAACAGATCCTAGATGATATTTTATTTACAAGGCGACAATTATATGCTAATCAACAAGCCAAACAAGATTTGACAGAGATTCTTCAAACGCATACATGGGAACCAGATTTATGTTCCTTTTTTCAAAGATATAATTTTTCCGAACAGGGACAAATCAGGCGTTATCTAGATGAAGAACTTGTCATTGAGAATGCTGAAGAAGAAGCTCCATCCTCTACACTAAAGCAGCTCAGCAATCTGATTGATGATTGTGTAAGTTGTCAAAAGAAACCTACGGGTTTTTGTCTTACACATCATAAACTCCTACAACAGCTCCTCAAACAGTAAAGGCCTGCGGAAGGAAGGCAAAAGATAAAGATAGATTCGGATGCATCACAGCTGGCGGATTTCAAAGGATTTATGTCCGGACGGACTTGAAATGTCGGAACTCTGATTCGGATGCATCACAGCTGGCGGATTTCAAAGGATTTATGTCCGGACGGACTTGAAATGTCGGAACTCTCTAGAGTCCGGATTTCATTACATTGTACATTTTAGTATAATACTTTGTGTTTTGTGTCCGGACTTCCGGACTTGAAGTGTCGGACTTCAGCTGTAACAAATTAGGAACTCTCTAGAGGCCGGACTTCACTACTTTGTACATTCTAGTGTAATATTTTGTTAGCTATAAAAACACATCTCGACTGCAAGGGCAGATCATCGAGGTTTTTCATAAACACTTGTGTTCTAGCCTTTGCCTTGCTTGCAAGCATTGAAAAAACACCTCCCACTATTGTTGACATGGAACTAGAAGAATTGGAAGATTCAGCGGATTCTGAAAATGTTACTCTTGATATAAAATGGCCCTTACCCAATAAAGAAGAATTAATTCAGCGCGTAGCTCAAGCTTCGGTGTTCTCTAAATTTGATTGCAAATCTGGTTATCATCAAATCAAGCTAGCTGAAACAGATATTCACAAAACAGCCTTTTCTTCTCCTTGTGGGTTATATGAATGGTTAGTCTTACCATTTGGCTTAAAAAATGCCCCAGCACAATTCCAATGCCGCATGGACAGCATTTTCAAGCCTTATATCCATTTTATAGCAAATTATCTTGATGATTTTTTAATATTTTCGGCATCTATGAAAGAGCACCTGCAACATTTGCAACAATTCATTGATTTAGTGCAACTTCATGGAATTGGTTTATCTGCCTCGCCAGACAAATTTCAAATTGCGGTTACCAAAGTAGAATTTTTGGGAGTTTTCATCGAACATGGCAAGATACACATGCAAACTCATCCACTCAAGAAACTGGCAGCTTTTCCTAGCACTATGGAAAATCTATTACAATGTCAGAGGTTTATGGGTTGTCTAAATTATGTGCGCAACTATATTCCCAAGTTATCAGAAAAAACACGTAATATTCGCATTGCTATGCGCGCAAAACCCTTTTGCTGGACTTCGTTAGCTACAAAAGAAGTGATTAGTCTGCAAGAGGAATGCCAACATCTCCCAAGTTTATCTCCTGCTTATAAAGGTCCTTATGTTTTGGCAACCGATGCATCAGAAGACACTTGGTCTGCCATTCTACTTCAAAAACAAGAGCGCCACGAGAATATTTGTGCTTATGCCAGCGGCCAATTTAAAAAACATGAGTTGAATTACTGGCCCGCCGAAAAAGAAATTCTTGCAGCAGTACAGGGCGTACAGAAATTCCATCCATATCTAATTGAAGGACCTTTTCTCTTACGCACTGATTCTTCTACTCTCGGGGCCTTTTTAAAACGCAAACTGGCAGACAGTGCCAAGTTAAGACGTTATGCATGGTGGCAGTTTATTCTTGCACAATACAGTTTTACCATTGATCAGATATCGGGCAAAGATCATCATTTACCAGACGCCCTCACCCGAGAACTCAAACCTCAGATCAAAATGATGCGTGGCATCGGATCAGCAAATTGGAAAAATCTCCCTGTCAGAACTCCACAACAGCGTCTCCATTTTTGTCAAAAAATCCGAATGTTGTTCCCACAAGGTAGTTCTACTCATGGTGAATATCCTTCGCTCGATTTATTTATCACCTCAGCAGGAAGGATAAGTTGCTTATTAAACAACTTAAAATGGACACCACTAGAAGGAGAAATCTTGCGCTGGCTCATCGATAAACAGATCCTAGATGATATTTTATTTACAAGGCGACAATTATATGCTAATCAACAAGCCAAACAAGATTTGACAGAGATTCTTCAAACGCATACATGGGAACCAGATTTATGTTCCTTTTTTCAAAGATATAATTTTTCCGAACAGGGACAAATCAGGCGTTATCTAGATGAAGAACTTGTCATTGAGAATGCTGAAGAAGAAGCTCCATCCTCTACACTAAAGCAGCTCAGCAATCTGATTGATGATTGTGTAAGTTGTCAAAAGAAACCTACGGGTTTTTGTCTTACACATCATAAACTCCTACAACAGCTCCTCAAACAGTAAAGGCCTGCGGAAGGAAGGCAAAAGATAAAGATAGATTCGGATGCATCACAGCTGGCGGATTTCAAAGGATTTATGTCCGGACGGACTTGAAATGTCGGAACTCTGATTCGGATGCATCACAGCTGGCGGATTTCAAAGGATTTATGTCCGGACGGACTTGAAATGTCGGAACTCTCTAGAGTCCGGATTTCATTACATTGTACATTTTAGTATAATACTTTGTGTTTTGTGTCCGGACTTCCGGACTTGAAGTGTCGGACTTCAGCTGTAACAAATTAGGAACTCTCTAGAGGCCGGACTTCACTACTTTGTACATTCTAGTGTAATATTTTGTTAGCTATAAAAACACATCTCGACTGCAAGGGCAGATCATCGAGGTTTTTCATAAACACTTGTGTTCTAGCCTTTGCCTTGCTTGCAAGCATTGTCTTCTCTTCTGCCACAGACCCTTTGCCTTAACTGGTATCAGAGCCTTTGGTAGCGTAGCGCAGGACATTCGGTTGTTCAAGTTACGCAATCGAACTTACATTTCAGTAAGTTTCCTAGAGCTTCAATGGCGTCTTTATTCTCCCTCTTGGAAGCATCTGGTATTCAACATCCTATTCCGTTGGACCTTCAAAGTTACAACTCTCGTGTACCGTTAGTACACAATGGTTATGAATTCGCCCAGCATTTCACTACGATTTGGGATCATTACGATGATTCTTTTTCGCCTCGAAATCTTCAGTTATACTATCAGGATGCTACGGCAAAATCCTTTCACCTTTATGCTGAAGAACTCCCTGGTTGCGAGTTAGTCATTCCCACTTTCTTGCCTATTGTTCCTCGCTTTCGTCCTGAATATCACTATCGAGAATGGCATTCAATTCCCTTTCCTATTGAAGAAATTTGTTTATGGGAAGGCATGGTTATGAGTGCTACCTACACTCAACGGCGCTATTTTGCCCTTTCTCACATCGTTCCTTTCGAGAATGCTCACTTCATTGCCGTCTTTAAAGAGGTAAACCTGGCAAAACCTATGGCACCTTTGTCCATCTATTATAACACTCTGCAGGTCTCGGTACAAGAAACTCCCTTTCATAGGGACACTCTTCCACGGGATATTCATTACAAACTTAGCCGTTGGGCTCCTCCACCGCCTAAGGAATCACAGCAAGTTCGCCCCTTGTCAATTCGGGCCAAATACAGCTCGTTCAAGAAGAGGTCCGCCGTATCTCACAACTCTTAAATCCTCCGATAAGAGTTACCAGCGTCGGAACTCTCTAGAGTCCGGATTTCATTACATTGTACATTTTAGTATAATACTTTGTGTTTTGTGTCCGGACTTCCGGACTTGAAGTGTCGGACTTCAGCTGTAACAAATTAGGAACTCTCTAGAGGCCGGACTTCACTACTTTGTACATTCTAGTGTAATATTTTGTTAGCTATAAAAACACATCTCGACTGCAAGGGCAGATCATCGAGGTTTTTCATAAACACTTGTGTTCTAGCCTTTGCCTTGCTTGCAAGCATTGTCTTCTCTTCTGCCACAGACCCTTTGCCTTAACTGGTATCAGAGCCTTTGGTAGCGTAGCGCAGGACATTCGGTTGTTCAAGTTACGCAATCGAACTTACATTTCAGTAAGTTTCCTAGAGCTTCAATGGCGTCTTTATTCTCCCTCTTGGAAGCATCTGGTATTCAACATCCTATTCCGTTGGACCTTCAAAGTTACAACTCTCGTGTACCGTTAGTACACAATGGTTATGAATTCGCCCAGCATTTCACTACGATTTGGGATCATTACGATGATTCTTTTTCGCCTCGAAATCTTCAGTTATACTATCAGGATGCTACGGCAAAATCCTTTCACCTTTATGCTGAAGAACTCCCTGGTTGCGAGTTAGTCATTCCCACTTTCTTGCCTATTGTTCCTCGCTTTCGTCCTGAATATCACTATCGAGAATGGCATTCAATTCCCTTTCCCAGACGAATCCGTGCTTAGCTGACGAACTTCATCCTTTTGGGTTTGTGACGAGTCAGCATTATGGAGCAAAAGATAACTGGCGTCCGCTTTGAGTTCAACTTTATCTTTAAGTCGGTCAGAATTACCTGCTTTCCTAATTTAATAGGTACTTGTAGGGCAAAATAAGAAACAGCGCGAGAGCCGTTCATGGTCTCAATTTCGCCGCCTGCAGGGTAATATAGCCAGTCGTGCCAAAGCTTTTGATGGCACCAGTTTATATTTGCACCTGTGTCAATAAAGATTTGGCATTTTTTCCATGCTGTGTTGCCATCTGTAGCAATGTGGCCAGGAATAAGGATGCTATTTGTCATCTTTATCATCTTCTTTATTTGGAACACTTGGTGATCTGAAAGAATGTGATGATAATGCGGAATACTGATCTCAGGAACTTTCCCCTTTTTGGCATCGCGAGGTAACGGCAGAGGTGCTGCAACAGGGGCTGCAACTGTGTTGACTGAGGTTAAGGGAACTTGAGGTTCATACCTGGCGGTGTGATAAAAAGGATTGATAAAATCCTCTTCACTGGATGCTGACGAGGAAAGCGAGTGCGAGTCTAGCATAGAGTGTATCTGCTCGTATGAATCAGAATCTGACTCGTCTGATTCAGCTTTTCTTGATTGTTGTTCTTCACGGAAGTCGCATTCATCGTCGGAAGAACAGTATAGTTGGGGTTGTTTACCGCCAGAAGTACTAGCCATATGTGCTTGTAGTTGTTCATCTTCAGAATTAGAAGAGGGGGACTGGCTGCCGAAATCACAAAGGTATAATTGAGTCTGTCTTTCAAGTTCTTTGTGATATTGCTCTGGTGATTCGATTAATTCCCAATCCGAATCGATCTCGTTAACTGCAAACATTGCACGGATTCGTCTGGGTGCCTTGGTAGGACAATGCTTAGCAAAATGGCCCGGTTGTCGGCAGGCAAAACATTCATCTTTAGCAGTGGCTTGACGACGTTTTGTTTGTCGTCTTTTAAAGAACCGATAAGGTCTAAATGGCTTAGATTTCTTGGTAGACCTGTTGAGGCGAGAGAACCTAGGTCTGAACCGAGGTCTAGCTTTTCTATTTTTGTGTGGGAGATTGAACGCTTCAGCCCCTTCAATTTGAGCGCATGTCTGTTGAGATATCTTGGGTAGAGCTTGCTGCGCTTTCAAATTATAACACAACTTTTTAATTTCTTGTCGCACATATTGAATGATATCGGCAAAAAGTAAACTCTCGAGCAAGACGTTGTTCGTGTTAAGCTCATTGAGTACCAAGTTGCTGATTGCCTCAGGCAGAGATGCTAGAAATTGTGCTTTTGCTGCATCAGAATTGTTGAGTGCCAATCTATAAACTTCTTTTGTGTAACTGTCACAATAAGATTCAAAATAATCTAAATTTGTGAGAGTTCTTTTGGCAAGTAAGAAAATATCCATAGAGGTTTGATGTTCGCGTGAAGGACAAAATTCGCGTAAGAGTTGGTTTCCAAACTCTTGTACCCCTTGGTCAATGACTTGTTGTTTATTGGCCTCATCAGTATGGTCCCAAAGATACTTGACTTTGCCTGTAAAGGCAAGACTCAAAATTTCAAATAATTGCGCATTGGGTGTTTTACTGGCTTGTTGGGCAAGATATACCTTTTGCGTCCAAATGCGTATGATATCTGCTAAGTCTGAGACCGGAGCAGAATCAATATTGAGGATAGGAATGTCCATTCCTAAGACAATGATATGATCCGAATATATTCGGCCAATTCCATACTCTGGTTTAGGGAGTCGGGATCTCATCATCTTGTGTTCTAACTGAGGAACTTTTGTGGGATCATGTGGTAATCTGATGCTCCGTACACGCTCCTTTTCTTTTGCTAGAGGAGCTTGCTTCAGAAGTCGGACGTTTGTGTCATGAACTTGAACTATTACTTTCTTAGTACTTTTGAACTGTTGAACAGATTGGTCTAAGAGAGCTATATTGTCAAGGATATCAGTTAATTTTGCATCCATTGTGTCTAGCTTTCGTCTTGCAAACGACGTCCAATGATTTACATAGTTTAGCTGACGAACTTCATCCTTTTGGGTTTGTGACGAGTCAGCATTATGGAGCAAAAGATAACTGCCGATACCTTCCTCTTTTTGAAAGGGTTGGCCAAACCCACAAACAGTTTTCAAGCATGTGCATTAGCTCATCCAGATAATCTGCCACTGGATGTCACTGCTGTAATTTATGATGAGGAACCAGCTACTTCTGAAGATTTTCAAGAAGAGGTCCGCCGTATCTCACAACTCTTAAATCCTCCGATAAGAGTTACCAGCACCACGCCAGTTGCGGCTACTGTTTTTAGCACTCCAGTCACACCTCCCACTATTGTTGACATGGAACTAGAAGAATTGGAAGATTCAGCGGATTCTGAAAATGGTAAGGTTTTGGTTGATGAGGTTTTGGTTGAGGATGTCGGCTCTATCATTCTGACTAACGCGGCTCTTCATCTTTTTATGCTCCAAGCCCGTTATTCTTCTGTAGATCCTTCAGATATTCCACTCTCAACCTTGCATTCTCATATGCTCACCCAAGAATCCATCACCACGGAAACAGGGGCTGTCACCTTTCCAGCTATTGATAAAACTGACTTATATGCTTTTCCTCAATTTCAGGCCCGGCTGCTAAGAAGCATAAAACAAGTTGAGGTTAACATGCAAGTCCAGGGTACGGGCATGCGACCTGTGTTCTTGCCTTTGCCTTGCTTGCAAGCATTGTCTTCTCTTCTGCCACAGACCCTTTGCCTTAACTGGTATCAGAGCCTTTGGTAGCGTAGCGCAGGACATTCGGTTGTTCAAGTTACGCAATCGAACTTACATTTCAGTAAGTTTCCTAGAGCTTCAATGGCGTCTTTATTCTCCCTCTTGGAAGCATCTGGTATTCAACATCCTATTCCGTTGGACCTTCAAAGTTACAACTCTCGTGTACCGTTAGTACACAATGGTTATGAATTCGCCCAGCATTTCACTACGATTTGGGATCATTACGATGATTCTTTTTCGCCTCGAAATCTTCAGTTATACTATCAGGATGCTACGGCAAAATCCTTTCACCTTTATGCTGAAGAACTCCCTGGTTGCGAGTTAGTCATTCCCACTTTCTTGCCTATTGTTCCTCGCTTTCGTCCTGAATATCACTATCGAGAATGGCATTCAATTCCCTTTCCTATTGAAGAAATTTGTTTATGGGAAGGCATGGTTATGAGTGCTACCTACACTCAACGGCGCTATTTTGCCCTTTCTCACATCGTTCCTTTCGAGAATGCTCACTTCATTGCCGTCTTTAAAGAGGTAAACCTGGCAAAACCTATGGCACCTTTGTCCATCTATTATAACACTCTGCAGGTCTCGGTACAAGAAACTCCCTTTCATAGGGACACTCTTCCACGGGATATTCATTACAAACTTAGCCGTTGGGCTCCTCCACCGCCTAAGGAATCACAGCAAGTTCGCCCCTTGTCAATTCGGGCCAAATACAGCTCGTTCATCAACAAAGAACATCCAGCTGAATTTTTTAAGCGACAAGATGATCCACTCCTCTTTTCAAACTGCTATTTAGTAAAGGGACCGATTTTGTCTGCAAAAGAAACTGCCGATACCTTCCTCTTTTTGAAAGGGTTCTGCCATTTTTTATTTTTTTCCTTTTTGTTGCTTATTAAACAACTTAAAATGGACACCACTAGAAGGAGAAATCTTGCGCTGGCTCATCGATAAACAGATCCTAGATGATATTTTATTTACAAGGCGACAATTATATGCTAATCAACAAGCCAAACAAGATTTGACAGAGATTCTTCAAACGCATACATGGGAACCAGATTTATGTTCCTTTTTTCAAAGATATAATTTTTCCGAACAGGGACAAATCAGGCGTTATCTAGATGAAGAACTTGTCATTGAGAATGCTGAAGAAGAAGCTCCATCCTCTACACTAAAGCAGCTCAGCAATCTGATTGATGATTGTGTAAGTTGTCAAAAGAAACCTACGGGTTTTTGTCTTACACATCATAAACTCCTACAACAGCTCCTCAAACAGTAAAGGCCTGCGGAAGGAAGGCAAAAGATAAAGATAGATTCAGATGCATCACAGCTGGCGGATTTCAAAGGATTTATGTCCGGACGGACTTGAAATGTCGGAACTCTGATTCGGATGCATCACAGCTGGCGGATTTCAAAGGATTTATGTCCGGACGGACTTGAAATGTCGGAACTCTCTAGAGTCCGGATTTCATTACATTGTACATTTTAGTATAATACTTTGTGTTTTGTGTCCGGACTTCCGGACTTGAAGTGTCGGACTTCAGCTGTAACAAATTAGGAACTCTCTAGAGGCCGGACTTCACTACTTTGTACATTCTAGTGTAATATTTTGTTAGCTATAAAAACACATCTCGACTGCAAGGGCAGATCATCGAGGTTTTTCATAAACACTTGTGTTCTAGCCTTTGCCTTGCTTGCAAGCATTGTCTTCTCTTCTGCCACAGACCCTTTGCCTTAACTGGTATCAGAGCCTTTGGTAGCGTAGCGCAGGACATTCGGTTGTTCAAGTTACGCAATCGAACTTACATTTCAGTAAGTTTCCTAGAGCTTCAATGGCGTCTTTATTCTCCCTCTTGGAAGCATCTGGTATTCAACATCCTATTCCGTTGGACCTTCAAAGTTACAACTCTCGTGTACCGTTAGTACACAATGGTTATGAATTCGCCCAGCATTTCACTACGATTTGGGATCATTACGATGATTCTTTTTCGCCTCGAAATCTTCAGTTATACTATCAGGATGCTACGGCAAAATCCTTTCACCTTTATGCTGAAGAACTCCCTGGTTGCGAGTTAGTCATTCCCACTTTCTTGCCTATTGTTCCTCGCTTTCGTCCTGAATATCACTATCGAGAATGGCATTCAATTCCCTTTCCTATTGAAGAAATTTGTTTATGGGAAGGCATGGTTATGAGTGCTACCTACACAAAAAGGGTCTGTGGCAGAAGAGAAGACAATGCTTGCAAGCAAGGCAAAGGCTAGAACACAAGTGTTTATGAAAAACCTCGATGATCTGCCCTTGCAGTCGAGATGTGTTTTTATAGCTAACAAAATATTACACTAGAATGTACAAAGTAGTGAAGTCCGGCCTCTAGAGAGTTCCTAATTTGTTACAGCTGAAGTCCGACACTTCAAGTCCGGAAGTCCGGACACAAAACACAAAGTATTATACTAAAATGTACAATGTAATGAAATCCGGACTCTAGAGAGTTCCGACATTTCAAGTCCGTCCGGACATAAATCCTTTGAAATCCGCCAGCTGTGATGCATCCGAATCAGAGTTCCGACATTTCAAGTCCGTCCGGACATAAATCCTTTGAAATCCGCCAGCTGTGATGCATCCGAATCTATCTTTATCTTTTGCCTTCCTTCCGCAGGCCTTTACTGTTTGAGGAGCTGTTGTAGGAGTTTATGATGTGTAAGACAAAAACCCGTAGGTTTCTTTTGACAACTTACACAATCATCAATCAGATTGCTGAGCTGCTTTAGTGTAGAGGATGGAGCTTCTTCTTCAGCATTCTCAATGACAAGTTCTTCATCTAGATAACGCCTGATTTGTCCCTGTTCGGAAAAATTATATCTTTGAAAAAAGGAACATAAATCTGGTTCCCATGTATGCGTTTGAAGAATCTCTGTCAAATCTTGTTTGGCTTGTTGATTAGCATATAATTGTCGCCTTGTAAATAAAATATCATCTAGGATCTGTTTATCGATGAGCCAGCGCAAGATTTCTCCTTCTAGTGGTGTCCATTTTAAGTTGTTTAATAAGCAACTTATCCTTCCTGCTGAGGTGATAAATAAATCGAGCGAAGGATATTCACCATGAGTAGAACTACCTTGTGGGAACAACATTCGGATTTTTTGACAAAAATGGAGACGCTGTTGTGGAGTTCTGACAGGGAGATTTTTCCAATTTGCTGATCCGATGCCACGCATCATTTTGATCTGAGGTTTGAGTTCTCGGGTGAGGGCGTCTGGTAAATGATGATCTTTGCCCGATATCTGATCAATGGTAAAACTGTATTGTGCAAGAATAAACTGCCACCATGCATAACGTCTTAACTTGGCACTGTCTGCCAGTTTGCGTTTTAAAAAGGACCTTTTTTGGCTGTGGCAGAAGAGAAGACAGTTTTCAAGCATGTGCATTAGCTCATCCAGATAATCTGCCACTGGATGTCACTGCTGTAATTTATGATGAGGAACCAGCTACTTCTGAAGATTTTCAAGAAGAGGTCCGCCGTATCTCACAACTCTTAAATCCTCCGATAAGAGTTACCAGCACCACGCCAGTTGCGGCTACTGTTTTTATCACTCCAGTCACACCTCCCACTATTGTTGACATGGAACTAGAAGAATTGGAAGATTCAGCGGATTCTGAAAATGGTAAGGTTTTGGTTGATGAGGTTTTGGTTGAGGATGTCGGCTCTATCATTCTGACTAACGCGGCTCTTCATCTTTTTATGCTCCAAGCCCGTTATTCTTCTGTAGATCCTTCAGATATTCCACTCTCAACCTTGCATTCTCATATGCTCACCCAAGAATCCATCACCACGGAAACAGGGGCTGTCACCTTTCCAGCTATTGATAAAACTGACTTATATGCTTTTCCTCAATTTCAGGCCCGGCTGCTAAGAAGCATAAAACAAGTTGAGGTTAACATGCAAGTCCAGGGTACGGGCATGCGACCTGTGTTCTTGCCCTTCTTCTCCCCAGAAGATGTCAAACTCTGGAGACAAAAGCAGGCTAAATTTGTCCATATAGGACAAATTGATATTTTAGTCCACCCCCACTTTTCTTATAATCTTAATGCACCTTATCTAGTTACGTTATTGGATGTACGTCATCTAGACTGGGAAAAAGCGGTCATCTGCCAATTCTCTGGTCATCTCGACAAAGATGGGTTATGTGTTATAAGGCCCAACTTCACAATTGCCTTAGACGACCCACATTTGTCTCAAGCTTTTGTGGTATGTGTACAAATAAAAGATGTGGAAATGTTGCCCAACTCTGTTTATGCCACCATTGCTTCTAGATGTATATTTCATCTAACTAACTCAGTAGTTTCTCATTTTCGTAATCCTTATGGAACGCAATTACCCATCGAACTTAACCGCAATATTGCCAATGTAGCTCCAGCAGCTATCACAACTGAAGGTTTTATTCAAGGCTTTCCTGCCATAGAACAATTCTTAGCATCCACAAATTTTTCAGAAAAGAAACAAAAAAAACGCTGGATGTCTCGCTTTCCTGAACCCCATTCGTTGCGTTACTCCACACTCCATCTTCTTCCCTCTTCTTCGCACCAGGTAGCCTCAACCTCTTCCTCCACTTCCGAGTTACCTCCAATTCTTCCCATCATCCATAATCCCCCTCCTTCTTCAGTTAGCTCTTCTCCTAATCGTGATGCCGCAGCAATCAGAATGTTAAATTCGACAACATCATCTCAACCTCAAGCCATTTACATCACCACAGATTCTCTGGAATGGCCACCAGAAATGGCATATGCAGCCACTACGCCTGAGCAGGTCCGAAAAGATAAAGTTGAACTCAAAGCGGACGCCAGTTATCTTTTGCTCCATAATGCTGACTCGTCACAAACCCAAAAGGATGAAGTTCGTCAGCTAAACTATGTAAATCATTGGACGTCGTTTGCAAGACGAAAGCTAGACACAATGGATGCAAAATTAACTGATATCCTTGACAATATAGCTCTCTTAGACCAATCTGTTCAACAGTTCAAAAGTACTAAGAAAGCAATAGTTCAAGTTCATGACACAAACGTCCGACTTCTGAAGCAAGCTCCTCTAGCAAAAGAAAAGGAGCGTGTACGGAGCATCAGATTACCACATGATCCCACAAAAGTTCCTCAGTTAGAACACAAGATGATGAGATCCCGACTCCCTAAACCAGAGTATGGAATTGGCCGAATATATTCGGATCATATCATTGTCTTAGGAATGGACATTCCTATCCTCAATATTGATTCTGCTCCGGTCTCAGACTTAGCAGATATCATACGCATTTGGACGCAAAAGGTATATCTTGCCCAACAAGCCAGTAAAACACCCAATGCGCAATTATTTGAAATTTTGAGTCTTGCCTTTACAGGCAAAGTCAAGTATCTTTGGGACCATACTGATGAGGCCAATAAACAACAAGTCATTGACCAAGGGGTACAAGAGTTTGGAAACCAACTCTTACGCGAATTTTGTCCTTCACGCGAACATCAAACCTCTATGGATATTTTCTTACTTGCCAAAAGAACTCTCACAAATTTAGATTATTTTGAATCTTATTGTGACAGTTACACAAAAGAAGTTTATAGATTGGCACTCAACAATTCTGATGCAGCAAAAGCACAATTTCTAGCATCTCTGCCTGAGGCAATCAGCAACTTGGTACTCAATGAGCTTAACACGAACAACGTCTTGCTCGAGAGTTTACTTTTTGCCGATATCATTCAATATGTGCGACAAGAAATTAAAAAGTTGTGTTATAATTTGAAAGCGCAGCAAGCTCTACCCAAGATATCTCAACAGACATGCGCTCAAATTGAAGGGGCTGAAGCGTTCAATCTCCCACACAAAAATAGAAAAGCTAGACCTCGGTTCAGACCTAGGTTCTCTCGCCTCAACAGGTCTACCAAGAAATCTAAGCCATTTAGACCTTATCGGTTCTTTAAAAGACGACAAACAAAACGTCGTCAAGCCACTGCTAAAGATGAATGTTTTGCCTGCCGACAACCGGGCCATTTTGCTAAGCATTGTCCTACCAAGGCACCCAGACGAATCCGTGCAATGTTTGCAGTTAACGAGATCGATTCGGATTGGGAATTAATCGAATCACCAGAGCAATATCACAAAGAACTTGAAAGACAGACTCAATTATACCTTTGTGATTTCGGCAGCCAGTCCCCCTCTTCTAATTCTGAAGATGAACAACTACAAGCACATATGGCTAGTACTTCTGGCGGTAAACAACCCCAACTATACTGTTCTTCCGACGATGAATGCGACTTCCGTGAAGAACAACAATCAAGAAAAGCTGAATCAGACGAGTCAGATTCTGATTCATACGAGCAGATACACTCTATGCTAGACTCGCACTCGCTTTCCTCGTCAGCATCCAGTGAAGAGGATTTTATCAATCCTTTTTATCACACCGCCAGGTATGAACCTCAAGTTCCCTTAACCTCAGTCAACACAGTTGCAGCCCCTGTTGCAGCACCTCTGCCGTTACCTCGCGATGCCAAAAAGGGGAAAGTTCCTGAGATCAGTATTCCGCATTATCATCACATTCTTTCAGATCACCAAGTGTTCCAAATAAAGAAGATGATAAAGATGACAAATAGCATCCTTATTCCTGGCCACATTGCTACAGATGGCAACACAGCATGGAAAAAATGCCAAATCTTTATTGACACAGGTGCAAATATAAACTGGTGCCATCAAAAGCTTTGGCACGACTGGCTATATTACCCTGCAGGCGGCGAAATTGAGACCATGAACGGCTCTCGCGCTGTTTCTTATTTTGCCCTACAAGTACCTATTAAATTAGGAAAGCAGGTAATTCTGACCGACTTCTTTCAAATTAATGATGGTGGCTACGAAGTCGGTTTGGGCTGTGTCACTCTTGACAAAATGGGTCCTTATACCATTTCAAAAGAAATGATGGTGCTTAATCTTCACCAAAGCAAAGAGTTAATCCCGCGCATATCGCCCTATTTTAAATCTGCTCAAAATCATCGGATATCACTTGAAGATGTGTCTATCTCTCAGCTCATCCGGTATAAAGAAAAACAGCAAGAAAAGAGAGAAAGATATGAGCTCGTCAAACAGTTAAATGCCTTAGATGTAACAGCTCAGCCATATCTAAGGCCATTGACAGTTATTACACAGCAATTAAAAGATTGTTGTGTCGAACATCCTTTACAGAATTGGCATAAAGATTCTCCCGAAGCCTTCATTCCAACACAGCATGCCATCCCGGTTCAAGGCAAACCCATTCGCCATTCTCTAGAAGATGAAATTGAAATACGACAACAAATTGAGGAATTCAGTCAGAAACACCTCATGCGACCATCCTCATCTAACTATGCTTGTTCTGCTTTTATTGTGCGCAATCATGCTGAACAAAAACGAGGAAAAGCTCGAATGGTTATTGATTATGGCCCTCTGAATGCAGTTACTCTTGATATAAAATGGCCCTTACCCAATAAAGAAGAATTAATTCAGCGCGTAGCTCAAGCTTCGGTGTTCTCTAAATTTGATTGCAAATCTGGTTATCATCAAATCAAGCTAGCTGAAACAGATATTCACAAAACAGCCTTTTCTTCTCCTTGTGGGTTATATGAATGGTTAGTCTTACCATTTGGCTTAAAAAATGCCCCAGCACAATTCCAATGCCGCATGGACAGCATTTTCAAGCCTTATATCCATTTTATAGCAAATTATCTTGATGATTTTTTAATATTTTCGGCATCTATGAAAGAGCACCTGCAACATTTGCAACAATTCATTGATTTAGTGCAACTTCATGGAATTGGTTTATCTGCCTCGCCAGACAAATTTCAAATTGCGGTTACCAAAGTAGAATTTTTGGGAGTTTTCATCGAACATGGCAAGATACACATGCAAACTCATCCACTCAAGAAACTGGCAGCTTTTCCTAGCACTATGGAAAATCTATTACAATGTCAGAGGTTTATGGGTTGTCTAAATTATGTGCGCAACTATATTCCCAAGTTATCAGAAAAAACACGTAATATTCGCATTGCTATGCGCGCAAAACCCTTTTGCTGGACTTCGTTAGCTACAAAAGAAGTGATTAGTCTGCAAGAGGAATGCCAACATCTCCCAAGTTTATCTCCTGCTTATAAAGGTCCTTATGTTTTGGCAACCGATGCATCAGAAGACACTTGGTCTGCCATTCTACTTCAAAAACAAGAGCGCCACGAGAATATTTGTGCTTATGCCAGCGGCCAATTTAAAAAACATGAGTTGAATTACTGGCCCGCCGAAAAAGAAATTCTTGCAGCAGTACAGGGCGTACAGAAATTCCATCCATATCTAATTGAAGGACCTTTTCTCTTACGCACTGATTCTTCTACTCTCGGGGCCTTTTTAAAACGCAAACTGGCAGACAGTGCCAAGTTAAGACGTTATGCATGGTGGCAGTTTATTCTTGCACAATACAGTTTTACCATTGATCAGATATCGGGCAAAGATCATCATTTACCAGACGCCCTCACCCGAGAACTCAAACCTCAGATCAAAATGATGCGTGGCATCGGATCAGCAAATTGGAAAAATCTCCCTGTCAGAACTCCACAACAGCGTCTCCATTTTTGTCAAAAAATCCGAATGTTGTTCCCACAAGGTAGTTCTACTCATGGTGAATATCCTTCGCTCGATTTATTTATCACCTCAGCAGGAAGGATAAGTTGCTTATTAAACAACTTAAAATGGACACCACTAGAAGGAGAAATCTTGCGCTGGCTCATCGATAAACAGATCCTAGATGATATTTTATTTACAAGGCGACAATTATATGCTAATCAACAAGCCAAACAAGATTTGACAGAGATTCTTCAAACGCATACATGGGAACCAGATTTATGTTCCTTTTTTCAAAGATATAATTTTTCCGAACAGGGACAAATCAGGCGTTATCTAGATGAAGAACTTGTCATTGAGAATGCTGAAGAAGAAGCTCCATCCTCTACACTAAAGCAGCTCAGCAATCTGATTGATGATTGTGTAAGTTGTCAAAAGAAACCTACGGGTTTTTGTCTTACACATCATAAACTCCTACAACAGCTCCTCAAACAGTAAAGGCCTGCGGAAGGAAGGCAAAAGATAAAGATAGATTCGGATGCATCACAGCTGGCGGATTTCAAAGGATTTATGTCCGGACGGACTTGAAATGTCGGAACTCTGATTCGGATGCATCACAGCTGGCGGATTTCAAAGGATTTATGTCCGGACGGACTTGAAATGTCGGAACTCTCTAGAGTCCGGATTTCATTACATTGTACATTTTAGTATAATACTTTGTGTTTTGTGTCCGGACTTCCGGACTTGAAGTGTCGGACTTCAGCTGTAACAAATTAGGAACTCTCTAGAGGCCGGACTTCACTACTTTGTACATTCTAGTGTAATATTTTGTTAGCTATAAAAACACATCTCGACTGCAAGGGCAGATCATCGAGGTTTTTCATAAACACTTGTGTTCTAGCCTTTGCCTTGCTTGCAAGCATTGTCTTCTCTTCTGCCACAGACCCTTTGCCTTAACTGGGGCGTTATCTAGATGAAGAACTTGTCATTGAGAATGCTGAAGAAGAAGCTCCATCCTCTACACTAAAGCAGCTCAGCAATCTGATTGATGATTGTGTAAGTTGTCAAAAGAAACCTACGGGTTTTTGTCTTACACATCATAAACTCCTACAACAGCTCCTCAAACAGTAAAGGCCTGCGGAAGGAAGGCAAAAGATAAAGATAGATTCGGATGCATCACAGCTGGCGGATTTCAAAGGATTTATGTCCGGACGGACTTGAAATGTCGGAACTCTGATTCGGATGCATCACAGCTGGCGGATTTCAAAGGATTTATGTCCGGACGGACTTGAAATGTCGGAACTCTCTAGAGTCCGGATTTCATTACATTGTACATTTTAGTATAATACTTTGTGTTTTGTGTCCGGACTTCCGGACTTGAAGTGTCGGACTTCAGCTGTAACAAATTAGGAACTCTCTAGAGGCCGGACTTCACTACTTTGTACATTCTAGTGTAATATTTTGTTAGCTATAAAAACACATCTCGACTGCAAGGGCAGATCATCGAGGTTTTTCATAAACACTTGTGTTCTAGCCTTTGCCTTGCTTGCAAGCATTGTCTTCTCTTCTGCCACAGACCCTTTGCCTTAACTGGTATCAGAGCCTTTGGTAGCGTAGCGCAGGACATTCGGTTGTTCAAGTTACGCAATCGAACTTACATTTCAGTAAGTTTCCTAGAGCTTCAATGGCGTCTTTATTCTCCCTCTTGGAAGCATCTGGTATTCAACATCCTATTCCGTTGGACCTTCAAAGTTACAACTCTCGTGTACCGTTAGTACACAATGGTTATGAATTCGCCCAGCATTTCACTACGATTTGGGATCATTACGATGATTCTTTTTCGCCTCGAAATCTTCAGTTATACTATCAGGATGCTACGGCAAAATCCTTTCACCTTTATGCTGAAGAACTCCCTGGTTGCGAGTTAGTCATTCCCACTTTCTTGCCTATTGTTCCTCGCTTTCGTCCTGAATATCACTATCGAGAATGGCATTCAATTCCCTTTCCTATTGAAGAAATTTGTTTATGGGAAGGCATGGTTATGAGTGCTACCTACACTCAACGGCGCTATTTTGCCCTTTCTCACATCGTTCCTTTCGAGAATGCTCACTTCATTGCCGTCTTTAAAGAGGTAAACCTGGCAAAACCTATGGCACCTTTGTCCATCTATTATAACACTCTGCAGGTCTCGGTACAAGAAACTCCCTTTCATAGGGACACTCTTCCACGGGATATTCATAACAAACTTAGCCGTTGGGCTCCTCCACCGCCTAAGGAATCACAGCAAGTTCGCCCCTTGTCAATTCGGGCCAAATACAGCTCGTTCATCAACAAAGAACATCCAGCTGAATTTTTTAAGCGACAAGATGATCCACTCCTCTTTTCAAACTGCTATTTAGTAAAGGGACCGATTTTGTCTGCAAAAGAAACTGCCGATACCTTCCTCTTTTTGAAAGGGTTGGCCAAACCCACAAACAGTTTTCAAGCATGTGCATTAGCTCATCCAGATAATCTGCCACTGGATGTCACTGCTGTAATTTATGATGAGGAACCAGCTACTTCTGAAGATTTTCAAGAAGAGGTCCGCCGTATCTCACAACTCTTAAATCCTCCGATAAGAGTTACCAGCACCACGCCAGTTGCGGCTACTGTTTTTATCACTCCAGTCACACCTCCCACTATTGTTGACATGGAACTAGAAGAATTGGAAGATTCAGCGGATTCTGAAAATGGTAAGGTTTTGGTTGATGAGGTTTTGGTTGAGGATGTCGGCTCTATCATTCTGACTAACGCGGCTCTTCATCTTTTTATGCTCCAAGCCCGTTATTCTTCTGTAGATCCTTCAGATATTCCACTCTCAACCTTGCATTCTCATAAGTTAAGGCAAAGGGTCTGTGGCAGAAGAGAAGACAATGCTTGCAAGCAAGGCAAAGGCTAGAACACAAGTGTTTATGAAAAACCTCGATGATCTGCCCTTGCAGTCGAGATGTGTTTTTATAGCTAACAAAATATTACACTAGAATGTACAAAGTAGTGAAGTCCGGCCTCTAGAGAGTTCCTAATTTGTTACAGCTGAAGTCCGACACTTCAAGTCCGGAAGTCCGGACACAAAACACAAAGTATTATACTAAAATGTACAATGTAATGAAATCCGGACTCTAGAGAGTTCCGACATTTCAAGTCCGTCCGGACATAAATCCTTTGAAATCCGCCAGCTGTGATGCATCCGAATCAGAGTTCCGACATTTCAAGTCCGTCCGGACATAAATCCTTTGAAATCCGCCAGCTGTGATGCATCCGAATCTATCTTTATCTTTTGCCTTCCTTCCGCAGGCCTTTACTGTTTGAGGAGCTGTTGTAGGAGTTTATGATGTGTAAGACAAAAACCCGTAGGTTTCTTTTGACAACTTACACAATCATCAATCAGATTGCTGAGCTGCTTTAGTGTAGAGGATGGAGCTTCTTCTTCAGCATTCTCAATGACAAGTTCTTCATCTAGATAACGCCTGATTTGTCCCTGTTCGGAAAAATTATATCTTTGAAAAAAGGAACATAAATCTGGTTCCCATGTATGCGTTTGAAGAATCTCTGTCAAATCTTGTTTGGCTTGTTGATTAGCATATAATTGTCGCCTTGTAAATAAAATATCATCTAGGATCTGTTTATCGATGAGCCAGCGCAAGATTTCTCCTTCTAGTGGTGTCCATTTTAAGTTGTTTAATAAGCAACTTATCCTTCCTGCTGAGGTGATAAATAAATCGAGCGAAGGATATTCACCATGAGTAGAACTACCTTGTGGGAACAACATTCGGATTTTTTGACAAAAATGGAGACGCTGTTGTGGAGTTCTGACAGGGAGATTTTTCCAATTTGCTGATCCGATGCCACGCATCATTTTGATCTGAGGTTTGAGTTCTCGGGTGAGGGCGTCTGGTAAATGATGATCTTTGCCCGATATCTGATCAATGGTAAAACTGTATTGTGCAAGAATAAACTGCCACCATGCATAACGTCTTAACTTGGCACTGTCTGCCAGTTTGCGTTTTAAAAAGGCCCCGAGAGTAGAAGAATCAGTGCGTAAGAGAAAAGGTCCTTCAATTAGATATGGATGGAATTTCTGTACGCCCTGTACTGCTGCAAGAATTTCTTTTTCGGCGGGCCAGTAATTCAACTCATGTTTTTTAAATTGGCCGCTGGCATAAGCACAAATATTCTCGTGGCGCTCTTGTTTTTGAAGTAGAATGGCAGACCAAGTGTCTTCTGATGCATCGGTTGCCAAAACATAAGGACCTTTATAAGCAGGAGATAAACTTGGGAGATGTTGGCATTCCTCTTGCAGACTAATCACTTCTTTTGTAGCTAACGAAGTCCAGCAAAAGGGTTTTGCGCGCATAGCAATGCGAATATTACGTGTTTTTTCTGATAACTTGGGAATATAGTTGCGCACATAATTTAGACAACCCATAAACCTCTGACATTGTAATAGATTTTCCATAGTGCTAGGAAAAGCTGCCAGTTTCTTGAGTGGATGAGTTTGCATGTGTATCTTGCCATGTTCGATGAAAACTCCCAAAAATTCTACTTTGGTAACCGCAATTTGAAATTTGTCTGGCGAGGCAGATAAACCAATTCCATGAAGTTGCACTAAATCAATGAATTGTTGCAAATGTTGCAGGTGCTCTTTCATAGATGCCGAAAATATTAAAAAATCATCAAGATAATTTGCTATAAAATGGATATAAGGCTTGAAAATGCTGTCCATGCGGCATTGGAATTGTGCTGGGGCATTTTTTAAGCCAAATGGTAAGACTAACCATTCATATAACCCACAAGGAGAAGAAAAGGCTGTTTTGTGAATATCTGTTTCAGCTAGCTTGATTTGATGATAACCAGATTTGCAATCAAATTTAGAGAACACCGAAGCTTGAGCTACGCGCTGAATTAATTCTTCTTTATTGGGTAAGGGCCATTTTATATCAAGAGTAACTGCATTCAGAGGGCCATAATCAATAACCATTCGAGCTTTTCCTCGTTTTTGTTCAGCATGATTGCGCACAATAAAAGCAGAACAAGCATAGTTAGATGAGGATGGTCGCATGAGGTGTTTCTGACTGAATTCCTCAATTTGTTGTCGTATTTCAATTTCATCTTCTAGAGAATGGCGAATGGGTTTGCCTTGAACCGGGATGGCATGCTGTGTTGGAATGAAGGCTTCGGGAGAATCTTTATGCCAATTCTGTAAAGGATGTTCGACACAACAATCTTTTAATTGCTGTGTAATAACTGTCAATGGCCTTAGATATGGCTGAGCTGTTACATCTAAGGCATTTAACTGTTTGACGAGCTCATATCTTTCTCTCTTTTCTTGCTGTTTTTCTTTATACCGGATGAGCTGAGAGATAGACACATCTTCAAGTGATATCCGATGATTTTGAGCAGATTTAAAATAGGGCGATATGCGCGGGATTAACTCTTTGCTTTGGTGAAGATTAAGCACCATCATTTCTTTTGAAATGGTATAAGGACCCATTTTGTCAAGAGTGACACAGCCCAAACCGACTTCGTAGCCACCATCATTAATTTGAAAGAAGTCGGTCAGAATTACCTGCTTTCCTAATTTAATAGGTACTTGTAGGGCAAAATAAGAAACAGCGCGAGAGCCGTTCATGGTCTCAATTTCGCCGCCTGCAGGGTAATATAGCCAGTCGTGCCAAAGCTTTTGATGGCACCAGTTTATATTTGCACCTGTGTCAATAAAGATTTGGCATTTTTTCCATGCTGTGTTGCCATCTGTAGCAATGTGGCCAGGAATAAGGATGCTATTTGTCATCTTTATCATCTTCTTTATTTGGAACACTTGGTGATCTGAAAGAATGTGATGATAATGCGGAATACTGATCTCAGGAACTTTCCCCTTTTTGGCATCGCGAGGTAACGGCAGAGGTGCTGCAACAGGGGCTGCAACTGTGTTGACTGAGGTTAAGGGAACTTGAGGTTCATACCTGGCGGTGTGATAAAAAGGATTGATAAAATCCTCTTCACTGGATGCTGACGAGGAAAGCGAGTGCGAGTCTAGCATAGAGTGTATCTGCTCGTATGAATCAGAATCTGACTCGTCTGATTCAGCTTTTCTTGATTGTTGTTCTTCACGGAAGTCGCATTCATCGTCGGAAGAACAGTATAGTTGGGGTTGTTTACCGCCAGAAGTACTAGCCATATGTGCTTGTAGTTGTTCATCTTCAGAATTAGAAGAGGGGGACTGGCTGCCGAAATCACAAAGGTATAATTGAGTCTGTCTTTCAAGTTCTTTGTGATATTGCTCTGGTGATTCGATTAATTCCCAATCCGAATCGATCTCGTTAACTGCAAACATTGCACGGATTCGTCTGGGTGCCTTGGTAGGACAATGCTTAGCAAAATGGCCCGGTTGTCGGCAGGCAAAACATTCATCTTTAGCAGTGGCTTGACGACGTTTTGTTTGTCGTCTTTTAAAGAACCGATAAGGTCTAAATGGCTTAGATTTCTTGGTAGACCTGTTGAGGCGAGAGAACCTAGGTCTGAACCGAGGTCTAGCTTTTCTATTTTTGTGTGGGAGATTGAACGCTTCAGCCCCTTCAATTTGAGCGCATGTCTGTTGAGATATCTTGGGTAGAGCTTGCTGCGCTTTCAAATTATAACACAACTTTTTAATTTCTTGTCGCACATATTGAATGATATCGGCAAAAAGTAAACTCTCGAGCAAGACGTTGTTCGTGTTAAGCTCATTGAGTACCAAGTTGCTGATTGCCTCAGGCAGAGATGCTAGAAATTGTGCTTTTGCTGCATCAGAATTGTTGAGTGCCAATCTATAAACTTCTTTTGTGTAACTGTCACAATAAGATTCAAAATAATCTAAATTTGTGAGAGTTCTTTTGGCAAGTAAGAAAATATCCATAGAGGTTTGATGTTCGCGTGAAGGACAAAATTCGCGTAAGAGTTGGTTTCCAAACTCTTGTACCCCTTGGTCAATGACTTGTTGTTTATTGGCCTCATCAGTATGGTCCCAAAGATACTTGACTTTGCCTGTAAAGGCAAGACTCAAAATTTCAAATAATTGCGCATTGGGTGTTTTACTGGCTTGTTGGGCAAGATATACCTTTTGCGTCCAAATGCGTATGATATCTGCTAAGTCTGAGACCGGAGCAGAATCAATATTGAGGATAGGAATGTCCATTCCTAAGACAATGATATGATCCGAATATATTCGGCCAATTCCATACTCTGGTTTAGGGAGTCGGGATCTCATCATCTTGTGTTCTAACTGAGGAACTTTTGTGGGATCATGTGGTAATCTGATGCTCCGTACACGCTCCTTTTCTTTTGCTAGAGGAGCTTGCTTCAGAAGTCGGACGTTTGTGTCATGAACTTGAACTATTGCTTTCTTAGTACTTTTGAACTGTTGAACAGATTGGTCTAAGAGAGCTATATTGTCAAGGATATCAGTTAATTTTGCATCCATTGTGTCTAGCTTTCGTCTTGCAAACGACGTCCAATGATTTACATAGTTTAGCTGACGAACTTCATCCTTTTGGGTTTGTGACGAGTCAGCATTATGGAGCAAAAGATAACTGGCGTCCGCTTTGAGTTCAACTTTATCTTTTCGGACCTGCTCAGGCGTAGTGGCTGCATATGCCATTTCTGGTGGCCATTCCAGAGAATCTGTGGTGATGTAAATGGCTTGAGGTTGAGATGATGTTGTCGAATTTAACATTCTGATTGCTGCGGCATCACGATTAGGAGAAGAGCTAACTGAAGAAGGAGGGGGATTATGGATGATGGGAAGAATTGGAGGTAACTCGGAAGTGGAGGAAGAGGTTGAGGCTACCTGGTGCGAAGAAGAGGGAAGAAGATGGAGTGTGGAGTAACGCAACGAATGGGGTTCAGGAAAGCGAGACATCCAGCGTTTTTTTTGTTTCTTTTCTGAAAAATTTGTGGATGCTAAGAATTGTTCTATGGCAGGAAAGCCTTGAATAAAACCTTCAGTTGTGATAGCTGCTGGAGCTACATTGGCAATATTGCGGTTAAGTTCGATGGGTAATTGCGTTCCATAAGGATTACGAAAATGAGAAACTACTGAGTTAGTTAGATGAAATATACATCTAGAAGCAATGGTGGCATAAACAGAGTTGGGCAACATTTCCACATCTTTTATTTGTACACATACCACAAAAGCTTGAGACAAATGTGGGTCGTCTAAGGCAATTGTGAAGTTGGGCCTTATAACACATAACCCATCTTTGTCGAGATGACCAGAGAATTGGCAGATGACCGCTTTTTCCCAGTCTAGATGACGTACATCCAATAACGTAACTAGATAAGGTGCATTAAGATTATAAGAAAAGTGGGGGTGGACTAAAATATCAATTTGTCCTATATGGACAAATTTAGCCTGCTTTTGTCTCCAGAGTTTGACATCTTCTGGGGAGAAGAAGGGCAAGAACACAGGTCGCATGCCCGTACCCTGGACTTGCATGTTAACCTCAACTTGTTTTATGCTTCTTAGCAGCCGGGCCTGAAATTGAGGAAAAGCATATAAGTCAGTTTTATCAATAGCTGGAAAGGTGACAGCCCCTGTTTCCGTGGTGATGGATTCTTGGGTGAGCATATGAGAATGCAAGGTTGAGAGTGGAATATCTGAAGGATCTACAGAAGAATAACGGGCTTGGAGCATAAAAAGATGAAGAGCCGCGTTAGTCAGAATGATAGAGCCGACATCCTCAACCAAAACCTCATCAACCAAAACCTTACCATTTTCAGAATCCGCTGAATCTTCCAATTCTTCTAGTTCCATGTCAACAATAGTGGGAGGTGTGACTGGAGTGATAAAAGCAGTAGCCGCAACTGGCGTGGTGCTGGTAACTCTTATCGGAGGATTTAAGAGTTGTGAGATACGGCGGACCTCTTCTTGAAAATCTTCAGAAGTAGCTGGTTCCTCATCATAAATTACAGCAGTGACATCCAGTGGCAGATTATCTGGATGAGCTAATGCACATGCTTGAAAACTGTTTGTGGGTTTGGCCAACCCTTTCAAAAAGAGGAAGGTATCGGCAGTTTCTTTTGCAGACAAAATCGGTCCCTTTACTAAATAGCAGTTTGAAAAGAGGAGTGGATCATCTTGTCGCTTAAAAAATTCAGCTGGATGTTCTTTGTTGATGAACGAGCTGTATTTGGCCCGAATTGACAAGGGGCGAACTTGCTGTGATTCCTTAGGCGGTGGAGGAGCCCAACGGCTAAGTTTGTAATGAATATCCCGTGGAAGAGTGTCCCTATGAAAGGGAGTTTCTTGTACCGAGACCTGCAGAGTGTTATAATAGATGGACAAAGGTGCCATAGGTTTTGCCAGGTTTACCTCTTTAAAGACGGCAATGAAGTGAGCATTCTCGAAAGGAACGATGTGAGAAAGGGCAAAATAGCGCCGTTGAGTGTAGGTAGCACTCATAACCATGCCTTCCCATAAAGAGTTCCGACGATTGTTCCTCGCTTTCGGCTAAGTTTATGCTGAAGAACTCCCTGGTTGCGAGTTAGTCATTCCCACTTTCTTGCCTATTGTTCCTCGCTTTCGTCCTGAATATCACTATCGAGAATGGCATTCAATTCCCTTTCCTATTGAAGAAATTTGTTTATGGGAAGGCATGGTTATGAGTGCTACCTACACTCAACGGCGCTATTTTGCCCTTTCTCACATCGTTCCTTTCGAGAATGCTCACTTCATTGCCGTCTTTAAAGAGGTAAACCTGGCAAAACCTATGGCACCTTTGTCCATCTATTATAACACTCTGCAGGTCTCGGTACAAGAAACTATCAATAGCTGGAAAGGTGACAGCCCCTGTTTCCGTGGTGATGGATTCTTGGGTGAGCATATGAGAATGCAAGGTTGAGAGTGGAATATCTGAAGGATCTACAGAAGAATAACGGGCTTGGAGCATAAAAAGATGAAGAGCCGCGTTAGTCAGAATGATAGAGCCGACATCCTCAACCAAAACCTCATCAACCAAAACCTTACCATTTTCAGAATCCGCTGAATCTTCCAATTCTTCTAGTTCCATGTCAACAATAGTGGGAGGTGTGACTGGAGTGATAAAAACAGTAGCCGCAACTGGCGTGGTGCTGGTAACTCTTATCGGAGGATTTAAGAGTTGTGAGATACGGCGGACCTCTTCTTGAAAATCTTCAGAAGTAGCTGGTTCCTCATCATAAATTACAGCAGTGACATCCAGTGGCAGATTATCTGGATGAGCTAATGCACATGCTTGAAAACTGTTTGTGGGTTTGGCCAACCCTTTCAAAAAGAGGAAGGTATCGGCAGTTTCTTTTGCAGACAAAATCGGTCCCTTTACTAAATAGCAGTTTGAAAAGAGGAGTGGATCATCTTGTCGCTTAAAAAATTCAGCTGGATGTTCTTTGTTGATGAACGAGCTGTATTTGGCCCGAATTGACAAGGGGCGAACTTGCTGTGATTCCTTAGGCGGTGGAGGAGCCCAACGGCTAAGTTTGTAATGAATATCCCGTGGAAGAGTGTCCCTATGAAAGGGAGTTTCTTGTACCGAGACCTGCAGAGTGTTATAATAGATGGACAAAGGTGCCATAGGTTTTGCCAGGTTTACCTCTTTAAAGACGGCAATGAAGTGAGCATTCTCGAAAGGAACGATGTGAGAAAGGGCAAAATAGCGCCGTTGAGTGTAGGTAGCACTCATAACCATGCCTTCCCATAAACAAATTTCTTCAATAGGAAAGGGAATTGAATGCCATTCTCGATAGTGATATTCAGGACGAAAGCGAGGAACAATAGGCAAGAAAGTGGGAATGACTAACTCGCAACCAGGGAGTTCTTCAGCATAAAGGTGAAAGGATTTTGCCGTAGCATCCTGATAGTATAACTGAAGATTTCGAGGCGAAAAAGAATCATCGTAATGATCCCAAATCGTAGTGAAATGCTGGGCGAATTCATAACCATTGTGTACTAACGGTACACGAGAGTTGTAACTTTGAAGGTCCAACGGAATAGGATGTTGAATACCAGATGCTTCCAAGAGGGAGAATAAAGACGCCATTGAAGCTCTAGGAAACTTACTGAAATGTAAGTTCGATTGCGTAACTTGAACAACCGAATGTCCTGCGCTACGCTACCAAAGGCTCTGATACCAGTTAAGTTCGATGGGTAATTGCGTTCCATAAGGATTACGAAAATGAGAAACTACTGAGTTAGTTAGATGAAATATACATCTAGAAGCAATGGTGGCATAAACAGAGTTGGGCAACATTTCCACATCTTTTATTTGTACACATACCACAAAAGCTTGAGACAAATGTGGGTCGTCTAAGGCAATTGTGAAGTTGGGCCTTATAACACATAACCCATCTTTGTCGAGATGACCAGAGAATTGGCAGATGACCGCTTTTTCCCAGTCTAGATGACGAACATCCTATTCCGTTGGACCTTCAAAGTTACAACTCTCGTGTACCGTTAGTACACAATGGTTATGAATTCGCCCAGCATTTCACTACGATTTGGGATCATTACGATGATTCTTTTTCGCCTCGAAATCTTCAGTTATACTATCAGGATGCTACGGCAAAATCCTTTCACCTTTATGCTGAAGAACTCCCTGGTTGCGAGTTAGTCATTCCCACTTTCTTGCCTATTGTTCCTCGCTTTCGTCCTGAATATCACTATCGAGAATGGCATTCAATTCCCTTTCCTATTGAAGAAATTTGTTTATGGGAAGGCATGGTTATGAGTGCTACCTACACTCAACGGCGCTATTTTGCCCTTTCTCACATCGTTCCTTTCGAGAATGCTCACTTCATTGCCGTCTTTAAAGAGGTAAACCTGGCAAAACCTATGGCACCTTTGTCCATCTATTATAACACTCTGCAGGTCTCGGTACAAGAAACTCCCTTTCATAGGGACACTCTTCCACGGGATATTCATTACAAACTTAGCCGTTGGGCTCCTCCACCGCCTAAGGAATCACAGCAAGTTCGCCCCTTGTCAATTCGGGCCAAATACAGCTCGTTCATCAACAAAGAACATCCAGCTGAATTTTTTAAGCGACAAGATGATCCACTCCTCTTTTCAAACTGCTATTTAGTAAAGGGACCGATTTTGTCTGCAAAAGAAACTGCCGATACCTTCCTCTTTTTGAAAGGGTTGGCCAAACCCACAAACAGTTTTCAAGCATGTGCATTAGCTCATCCAGATAATCTGCCACTGGATGTCACTGCTGTAATTTATGATGAGGAACCAGCTACTTCTGAAGATTTTCAAGAAGAGGTCCGCCGTATCTCACAACTCTTAAATCCTCCGATAAGAGTTACCAGCACCACGCCAGTTGCGGCTACTGTTTTTATCACTCCAGTCACACCTCCCACTATTGTTGACATGGAACTAGAAGAATTGGAAGATTCAGCGGATTCTGAAAATGGTAAGGTTTTGGTTGATGAGGTTTTGGTTGAGGATGTCGGCTCTATCATTCTGACTAACGCGGCTCTTCATCTTTTTATGCTCCAAGCCCGTTATTCTTCTGTAGATCCTTCAGATATTCCACTCTCAACCTTGCATTCTCATATGCTCACCCAAGAATCCATCACCACGGAAACAGGGGCTGTCACCTTTCCAGCTATTGATAAAACTGACTTATATGCTTTTCCTCAATTTCAGGCCCGGCTGCTAAGAAGCATAAAACAAGTTGAGGTTAACATGCAAGTCCAGGGTACGGGCATGCGACCTGTGTTCTTGCCCTTCTTCTCCCCAGAAGATGTCAAACTCTGGAGACAAAAGCAGGCTAAATTTGTCCATATAGGACAAATTGATATTTTAGTCCACCCCCACTTTTCTTATAATCTTAATGCACCTTATCTAGTTACGTTATTGGATGTACGTCATCTAGACTGGGAAAAAGCGGTCATCTGCCAATTCTCTGGTCATCTCGACAAAGATGGGTTATGTGTTATAAGGCCCAACTTCACAATTGCCTTAGACGACCCACATTTGTCTCAAGCTTTTGTGGTATGTGTACAAATAAAAGATGTGGAAATGTTGCCCAACTCTGTTTATGCCACCATTGCTTCTAGATGTATATTTCATCTAACTAACTCAGTAGTTTCTCATTTTCGTAATCCTTATGGAACGCAATTACCCATCGAACTTAACCGCAATATTGCCAATGTAGCTCCAGCAGCTATCACAACTGAAGGTTTTATTCAAGGCTTTCCTGCCATAGAACAATTCTTAGCATCCACAAATTTTTCAGAAAAGAAACAAAAATTGTGTGGGAGATTGAACGCTTCAGCCCCTTCAATTTGAGCGCATGTCTGTTGAGATATCTTGGGTAGAGCTTGCTGCGCTTTCAAATTATAACACAACTTTTTAATTTCTTGTCGCACATATTGAATGATATCGGCAAAAAGTAAACTCTCGAGCAAGACGTTGTTCGTGTTAAGCTCATTGAGTACCAAGTTGCTGATTGCCTCAGGCAGAGATGCTAGAAATTGTGCTTTTGCTGCATCAGAATTGTTGAGTGCCAATCTATAAACTTCTTTTGTGTAACTGTCACAATAAGATTCAAAATAATCTAAATTTGTGAGAGTTCTTTTGGCAAGTAAGAAAATATCCATAGAGGTTTGATGTTCGCGTGAAGGACAAAATTCGCGTAAGAGTTGGTTTCCAAACTCTTGTACCCCTTGGTCAATGACTTGTTGTTTATTGGCCTCATCAGTATGGTCCCAAAGATACTTGACTTTGCCTGTAAAGGCAAGACTCAAAATTTCAAATAATTGCGCATTGGGTGTTTTACTGGCTTGTTGGGCAAGATATACCTTTTGCGTCCAAATGCGTATGATATCTGCTAAGTCTGAGACCGGAGCAGAATCAATATTGAGGATAGGAATGTCCATTCCTAAGACAATGATATGATCCGAATATATTCGGCCAATTCCATACTCTGGTTTAGGGAGTCGGGATCTCATCATCTTGTGTTCTAACTGAGGAACTTTTGTGGGATCATGTGGTAATCTGATGCTCCGTACACGCTCCTTTTCTTTTGCTAGAGGAGCTTGCTTCAGAAGTCGGACGTTTGTGTCATGAACTTGAACTATTGCTTTCTTAGTACTTTTGAACTGTTGAACAGATTGGTCTAAGAGAGCTATATTGTCAAGGATATCAGTTAATTTTGCATCCATTGTGTCTAGCTTTCGTCTTGCAAACGACGTCCAATGATTTACATAGTTTAGCTGACGAACTTCATCCTTTTGGGTTTGTGACGAGTCAGCATTATGGAGCAAAAGATAACTGGCGTCCGCTTTGAGTTCAACTTTATCTTTTCGGACCTGCTCAGGCGTAGTGGAATATTTATGATGAGGAACCAGCTACTTCTGAAGATTTTCAAGAAGAGGTCCGCCGTATCTCACAACTCTTAAATCCTCCGATAAGAGTTACCAGCACCACGCCAGATTCTCTGGAATGGCCACCAGAAATGGCATATGCAGCCACTACGCCTGAGCAGGTCCGAAAAGATAAAGTTGAACTCAAAGCGGACGCCAGTTATCTTTTGCTCCATAATGCTGACTCGTCACAAACCCAAAAGGATGAAGTTCGTCAGCTAAACTATGTAAATCATTGGACGTCGTTTGCAAGACGAAAGCTAGACACAATGGATGCAAAATTAACTGATATCCTTGACAATATAGCTCTCTTAGACCAATCTGTTCAACAGTTCAAAAGTACTAAGAAAGCAATAGTTCAAGTTCATGACACAAACGTCCGACTTCTGAAGCAAGCTCCTCTAGCAAAAGAAAAGGAGCGTGTACGGAGCATCAGATTACCACATGATCCCACAAAAGTTCCTCAGTTAGAACACAAGATGATGAGATCCCGACTCCCTAAACCAGAGTATGGAATTGGCCGAATATATTCGGATCATATCATTGTCTTAGGAATGGACATTCCTATCCTCAATATTGATTCTGCTCCGGTCTCAGACTTAGCAGATATCATACGCATTTGGACGCAAAAGGTATATCTTGCCCAACAAGCCAGTAAAACACCCAATGCGCAATTATTTGAAATTTTGAGTCTTGCCTTTACAGGCAAAGTCAAGTATCTTTGGGACCATACTGATGAGGCCAATAAACAACAAGTCATTGACCAAGGGGTACAAGAGTTTGGAAACCAGAGCCTTCAAATAATTGAGGTTAACATGCAAGTCCAGGGTACGGGCATGCGACCTGTGTTCTTGCCCTTCTTCTCCCCAGAAGATGTCAAACTCTGGAGACAAAAGCAGGCTAAATTTGTCCATATAGGACAAATTGATATTTTAGTCCACCCCCACTTTTCTTATAATCTTAATGCACCTTATCTAGTTACGTTATTGGATGTACGTCATCTAGACTGGGAAAAAGCGGTCATCTGCCAATTCTCTGGTCATCTCGACAAAGATGGGTTATGTGTTATAAGGCCCAACTTCACAATTGCCTTAGACGACCCACATTTGTCTCAAGCTTTTGTGGTATGTGTACAAATAAAAGATGTGGAAATGTTGCCCAACTCTGTTTATGCCCGATATCTCGCCTCAACAGGTCTACAGGTCTACCAAGAAAGCTTGAGACAAATGTGGGTCGTCTAAGGCAAAAATAGAAAAGCTAGACCTCGGTTCAGACCTAGGTTCTCTCGCCTCAACAGGTCTACCAAGAAATCTAAGCCATTTAGACCTTATCGGTTCTTTAAAAGACGACAAACAAAACGTCGTCAAGCCACTGCTAAAGATGAATGTTTTGCCTGCCGACAACCGGGCCATTTTGCTAAGCATTGTCCTACCAAGGCACCCAGACGAATCCGTGCAATGTTTGCAGTTAACGAGATCGATTCGGATTGGGAATTAATCGAATCACCAGAGCAATATCACAAAGAACTTGAAAGACAGACTCAATTATACCTTTGTGATTTCGGCAGCCAGTCCCCCTCTTCTAATTCTGAAGATGAACAACTACAAGCACATATGGCTAGTACTTCTGGCGGTAAACAACCCCAACTATACTGTTCTTCCGACGATGAATGCGACTTCCGTGAAGAACAACAATCAAGAAAAGCTGAATCAGACGAGTCAGATTCTGATTCATACGAGCAGATACACTCTATGCTAGACTCGCACTCGCTTTCCTCGTCAGCATCCAGTGAAGAGGATTTTATCAATCCTTTTTATCACACCGCCAGGTATGAACCTCAAGTTCCCTTAACCTCAGTCAACACAGTTGCAGCCCCTGTTGCAGCACCTCTGCCGTTACCTCGCGATGCCAAAAAGGGGAAAGTTCCTGAGATCAGTATTCCGCATTATCATCACATTCTTTCAGATCACCAAGTGTTCCAAATAAAGAAGATGATAAAGATGACAAATAGCATCCTTATTCCTGGCCACATTGCTACAGATGGCAACACAGCATGGAAAAAATGCCAAATCTTTATTGACACAGGTGCAAATATAAACTGGTGCCATCAAAAGCTTTGGCACGACTGGCTATATTACCCTGCAGGCGGCGAAATTGAGACCATGAACGGCTCTCGCGCTGTTTCTTATTTTGCCCTACAAGTACCTATTAAATTAGGAAAGCAGGTAATTCTGACCGACTTCTTTCAAATTAATGATGGTGGCTACGAAGTCGGTTTGGGCTGTGTCACTCTTGACAAAATGGGTCCTTATACCATTTCAAAAGAAATGATGGTGCTTAATCTTCACCAAAGCAAAGAGTTAATCCCGCGCATATCGCCCTATTTTAAATCTGCTCAAAATCATCGGATATCACTTGAAGATGTGTCTATCTCTCAGCTCATCCGGTATAAAGAAAAACAGCAAGAAAAGAGAGAAAGATATGAGCTCGTCAAACAGTTAAATGCCTTAGATGTAACAGCTCAGCCATATCTAAGGCCATTGACAGTTATTACACAGCAATTAAAAGATTGTTGTGTCGAACATCCTTTACAGAATTGGCATAAAGATTCTCCCGAAGCCTTCATTCCAACACAGCATGCCATCCCGGTTCAAGGCAAACCCATTCGCCATTCTCTAGAAGATGAAATTGAAATACGACAACAAATTGAGGAATTCAGTCAGAAACACCTCATGCGACCATCCTCATCTAACTATGCTTGTTCTGCTTTTATTGTGCGCAATCATGCTGAACAAAAACGAGGAAAAGCTCGAATGGTTATTGATTATGGCCCTCTGAATGCAGTTACTCTTGATATAAAATGGCCCTTACCCAATAAAGAAGAATTAATTCAGCGCGTAGCTCAAGCTTCGGTGTTCTCTAAATTTGATTGCAAATCTGGTTATCATCAAATCAAGCTAGCTGAAACAGATATTCACAAAACAGCCTTTTCTTCTCCTTGTGGGTTATATGAATGGTTAGTCTTACCATTTGGCTTAAAAAATGCCCCAGCACAATTCCAATGCCGCATGGACAGCATTTTCAAGCCTTATATCCATTTTATAGCAAATTATCTTGATGATTTTTTAATATTTTCGGCATCTATGAAAGAGCACCTGCAACATTTGCAACAATTCATTGATTTAGTGCAACTTCATGGAATTGGTTTATCTGCCTCGCCAGACAAATTTCAAATTGCGGTTACCAAAGTAGAATTTTTGGGAGTTTTCATCGAACATGGCAAGATACACATGCAAACTCATCCACTCAAGAAACTGGCAGCTTTTCCTAGCACTATGGAAAATCTATTACAATGTCAGAGGTTTATGGGTTGTCTAAATTATGTGCGCAACTATATTCCCAAGTTATCAGAAAAAACACGTAATATTCGCATTGCTATGCGCGCAAAACCCTTTTGCTGGACTTCGTTAGCTACAAAAGAAGTGATTAGTCTGCAAGAGGAATGCCAACATCTCCCAAGTTTATCTCCTGCTTATAAAGGTCCTTATGTTTTGGCAACCGATGCATCAGAAGACACTTGGTCTGCCATTCTACTTCAAAAACAAGAGCGCCACGAGAATATTTGTGCTTATGCCAGCGGCCAATTTAAAAAACATGAGTTGAATTACTGGCCCGCCGAAAAAGAAATTCTTGCAGCAGTACAGGGCGTACAGAAATTCCATCCATATCTAATTGAAGGACCTTTTCTCTTACGCACTGATTCTTCTACTCTCGGGGCCTTTTTAAAACGCAAACTGGCAGACAGTGCCAAGTTAAGACGTTATGCATGGTGGCAGTTTATTCTTGCACAATACAGTTTTACCATTGATCAGATATCGGGCAAAGATCATCATTTACCAGACGCCCTCACCCGAGAACTCAAACCTCAGATCAAAATGATGCGTGGCATCGGATCAGCAAATTGGAAAAATCTCCCTGTCAGAACTCCACAACAGCGTCTCCATTTTTGTCAAAAAATCCGAATGTTGTTCCCACAAGGTAGTTCTACTCATGGTGAATATCCTTCGCTCGATTTATTTATCACCTCAGCAGGAAGGATAAGTTGCTTATTAAACAACTTAAAATGGACACCACTAGAAGGAGAAATCTTGCGCTGGCTCATCGATAAACAGATCCTAGATGATATTTTATTTACAAGGCGACAATTATATGCTAATCAACAAGCCAAACAAGATTTGACAGAGATTCTTCAAACGCATACATGGGAACCAGATTTATGTTCCTTTTTTCAAAGATATAATTTTTCCGAACAGGGACAAATCAGGCGTTATCTAGATGAAGAACTTGTCATTGAGAATGCTGAAGAAGAAGCTCCATCCTCTACACTAAAGCAGCTCAGCAATCTGATTGATGATTGTGTAAGTTGTCAAAAGAAACCTACGGGTTTTTGTCTTACACATCATAAACTCCTACAACAGCTCCTCAAACAGTAAAGGCCTGCGGAAGGAAGGCAAAAGATAAAGATAGATTCGGATGCATCACAGCTGGCGGATTTCAAAGGATTTATGTCCGGACGGACTTGAAATGTCGGAACTCTGATTCGGATGCATCACAGCTGGCGGATTTCAAAGGATTTATGTCCGGACGGACTTGAAATGTCGGAACTCTCTAGAGTCCGGATTTCATTACATTGTACATTTTAGTATAATACTTTGTGTTTTGTGTCCGGACTTCCGGACTTGAAGTGTCGGACTTCAGCTGTAACAAATTAGGAACTCTCTAGAGGCCGGACTTCACTACTTTGTACATTCTAGTGTAATATTTTGTTAGCTATAAAAACACATCTCGACTGCAAGGGCAGATCATCGAGGTTTTTCATAAACACTTGTGTTCTAGCCTTTGCCTTGCTTGCAAGCATTGTCTTCTCTTCTGCCACAGACCCTTTGCCTTAAATACCAGTTAAGGCAAAGGGTCTGTGGCAGAAGAGAAGACAATGCTTGCAAGCAAGGCAAAGGCTAGAACACAAGTGTTTATGAAAAACCTCGATGATCTGCCCTTGCAGTCGAGATGTGTTTTTATAGCTAACAAAATATTACACTAGAATGTACAAAGTAGTGAAGTCCGGCCTCTAGAGAGTTCCTAATTTGTTACAGCTGAAGTCCGACACTTCAAGTCCGGAAGTCCGGACACAAAACACAAAGTATTATACTAAAATGTACAATGTAATGAAATCCGGACTCTAGAGAGTTCCGACATTTCAAGTCCGTCCGGACATAAATCCTTTGAAATCCGCCAGCTGTGATGCATCCGAATCTATCTTATCTTTGCCTTCCTTCCGCAGGCCTTTACTGTTTGAGGAGCTGTTGTAGGAGTTTATGATGTGTAAGACAAAAACCCGTAGGTTTCTTTTGACAACTTACACAATCATCAATCAGATTGCTGAGCTGCTTTAGTGTAGAGGATGGAGCTTCTTCTTCAGCATTCTCAATGACAAGTTCTTCATCTAGATAACGCCTGATTTGTCCCTGTTCGGAAAAATTATATCTTTGAAAAAAGGAACATAAATCTGGTTCCCATGTATGCGTTTGAAGAATCTCTGTCAAATCTTGTTTGGCTTGTTGATTAGCATATAATTGTCGCCTTGTAAATAAAATATCATCTAGGATCTGTTTATCGATGAGCCAGCGCAAGATTTCTCCTTCTAGTGGTGTCCATTTTAAGTTGTTTAATAAGCAACTTATCCTTCCTGCTGAGGTGATAAATAAATCGAGCGAAGGATATTCACCATGAGTAGAACTACCTTGTGGGAACAACATTCGGATTTTTTGACAAAAATGGAGACGCTGTTGTGGAGTTCTGACAGGGAGATTTTTCCAATTTGCTGATCCGATGCCACGCATCATTTTGATCTGAGGTTTGAGTTCTCGGGTGAGGGCGTCTGGTAAATGATGATCTTTGCCCGATATCTGATCAATGGTAAAACTGTATTGTGCAAGAATAAACTGCCACCATGCATAACGTCTTAACTTGGCACTGTCTGCCAGTTTGCGTTTTAAAAAGGCCCCGAGAGTAGAAGAATCAGTGCGTAAGAGAAAAGGTCCTTCAATTAGATATGGATGGAATTTCTGTACGCCCTGTACTGCTGCAAGAATTTCTTTTTCGGCGGGCCAGTAATTCAACTCATGTTTTTTAAATTGGCCGCTGGCATAAGCACAAATATTCTCGTGGCGCTCTTGTTTTTGAAGTAGAATGGCAGACCAAGTGTCTTCTGATGCATCGGTTGCCAAAACATAAGGACCTTTATAAGCAGGAGATAAACTTGGGAGATGTTGGCATTCCTCTTGCAGACTAATCACTTCTTTTGTAGCTAACGAAGTCCAGCAAAAGGGTTTTGCGCGCATAGCAATGCGAATATTACGTGTTTTTTCTGATAACTTGGGAATATAGTTGCGCACATAATTTAGACAACCCATAAACCTCTGACATTGTAATAGATTTTCCATAGTGCTAGGAAAAGCTGCCAGTTTCTTGAGTGGATGAGTTTGCATGTGTATCTTGCCATGTTCGATGAAAACTCCCAAAAATTCTACTTTGGTAACCGCAATTTGAAATTTGTCTGGCGAGGCAGATAAACCAATTCCATGAAGTTGCACTAAATCAATGAATTGTTGCAAATGTTGCAGGTGCTCTTTCATAGATGCCGAAAATATTAAAAAATCATCAAGATAATTTGCTATAAAATGGATATAAGGCTTGAAAATGCTGTCCATGCGGCATTGGAATTGTGCTGGGGCATTTTTTAAGCCAAATGGTAAGACTAACCATTCATATAACCCACAAGGAGAAGAAAAGGCTGTTTTGTGAATATCTGTTTCAGCTAGCTTGATTTGATGATAACCAGATTTGCAATCAAATTTAGAGAACACCGAAGCTTGAGCTACGCGCTGAATTAATTCTTCTTTATTGGGTAAGGGCCATTTTATATCAAGAGTAACTGCATTCAGAGGGCCATAATCAATAACCATTCGAGCTTTTCCTCGTTTTTGTTCAGCATGATTGCGCACAATAAAAGCAGAACAAGCATAGTTAGATGAGGATGGTCGCATGAGGTGTTTCTGACTGAATTCCTCAATTTGTTGTCGTATTTCAATTTCATCTTCTAGAGAATGGCGAATGGGTTTGCCTTGAACCGGGATGGCATGCTGTGTTGGAATGAAGGCTTCGGGAGAATCTTTATGCCAATTCTGTAAAGGATGTTCGACACAACAATCTTTTAATTGCTGTGTAATAACTGTCAATGGCCTTAGATATGGCTGAGCTGTTACATCTAAGGCATTTAACTGTTTGACGAGCTCATATCTTTCTCTCTTTTCTTGCTGTTTTTCTTTATACCGGATGAGCTGAGAGATAGACACATCTTCAAGTGATATCCGATGATTTTGAGCAGATTTAAAATAGGGCGATATGCGCGGGATTAACTCTTTGCTTTGGTGAAGATTAAGCACCATCATTTCTTTTGAAATGGTATAAGGACCCATTTTGTCAAGAGTGACACAGCCCAAACCGACTTCGTAGCCACCATCATTAATTTGAAAGAAGTCGGTCAGAATTACCTGCTTTCCTAATTTAATAGGTACTTGTAGGGCAAAATAAGAAACAGCGCGGGAGCCGTTCATGGTCTCAATTTCGCCGCCTGCAGGGTAATATAGCCAGTCGTGCCAAAGCTTTTGATGGCACCAGTTTATATTTGCACCTGTGTCAATAAAGATTTGGCATTTTTTCCATGCTGTGTTGCCATCTGTAGCAATGTGGCCAGGAATAAGGATGCTATTTGTCATCTTTATCATCTTCTTTATTTGGAACACTTGGTGATCTGAAAGAATGTGATGATAATGCGGAATACTGATCTCAGGAACTTTCCCCTTTTTGGCATCGCGAGGTAACGGCAGAGGTGCTGCAACAGGGGCTGCAACTGTGTTGACTGAGGTTAAGGGAACTTGAGGTTCATACCTGGCGGTGTGATAAAAAGGATTGATAAAATCCTCTTCACTGGATGCTGACGAGGAAAGCGAGTGCGAGTCTAGCATAGAGTGTATCTGCTCGTATGAATCAGAATCTGACTCGTCTGATTCAGCTTTTCTTGATTGTTGTTCTTCACGGAAGTCGCATTCATCGTCGGAAGAACAGTATAGTTGGGGTTGTTTACCGCCAGAAGTACTAGCCATATGTGCTTGTAGTTGTTCTTCTTCAGAATTAGAAGAGGGGGACTGGCTGCCGAAATCACAAAGGTATAATTGAGTCTGTCTTTCAAGTTCTTTGTGATATTGCTCTGGTGATTCGATTAATTCCCAATCCGAATCGATCTCGTTAACTGCAAACATTGCACGGATTCGTCTGGGTGCCTTGGTAGGACAATGCTTAGCAAAATGGCCCGGTTGTCGGCAGGCAAAACATTCATCTTTAGCAGTGGCTTGACGACGTTTTGTTTGTCGTCTTTTAAAGAACCGATAAGGTCTAAATGGCTTAGATTTCTTGGTAGACCTGTTGAGGCGAGAGAACCTAGGTCTGAACCGAGGTCTAGCTTTTCTATTTTTGTGTGGGAGATTGAACGCTTCAGCCCCTTCAATTTGAGCGCATGTCTGTTGAGATATCTTGGGTAGAGCTTGCTGCGCTTTCAAATTATAACACAACTTTTTGATTTCTTGTCGCACATATTGAATGATATCGGCAAAAAGTAAACTCTCGAGCAAGACGTTGTTCGTGTTAAGCTCATTGAGTACCAAGTTGCTGATTGCCTCAGGCAGAGATGCTAGAAATTGTGCTTTTGCTGCATCAGAATTGTTGAGTGCCAATCTATAAACTTCTTTTGTGTAACTGTCACAATAAGATTCAAAATAATCTAAATTTGTGAGAGTTCTTTTGGCAAGTAAGAAAATATCCATAGAGGTTTGATGTTCGCGTGAAGGACAAAATTCGCGTAAGAGTTGGTTTCCAAACTCTTGTACCCCTTGGTCAATGACTTGTTGTTTATTGGCCTCATCAGTATGGTCCCAAAGATACTTGACTTTGCCTGTAAAGGCAAGACTCAAAATTTCAAATAATTGCGCATTGGGTGTTTTACTGGCTTGCTGGGCAAGATATACCTTTTGCGTCCAAATGCGTATGATATCTGCTAAGTCTGAGACCGGAGCAGAATCAATATTGAGGATAGGAATGTCCATTCCTAAGACAATGATATGATCCGAATATATTCGGCCAATTCCATACTCTGGTTTAGGGAGTCGGGATCTCATCATCTTGTGTTCTAACTGAGGAACTTTTGTGGGATCATGTGGTAATCTGATGCTCCGTACACGCTCCTTTTCTTTTGCTAGAGGAGCTTGCTTCAGAAGTCGGACGTTTGTGTCATGAACTTGAACTATTGCTTTCTTAGTACTTTTGAACTGTTGAACAGATTGGTCTAAGAGAGCTATATTGTCAAGGATATCAGTTAATTTTGCATCCATTGTGTCTAGCTTTCGTCTTGCAAACGACGTCCAATGATTTACATAGTTTAGCTGACGAACTTCATCCTTTTGAGTTTGTGACGAGTCAGCATTATGGAGCAAAAGATAACTGGCGTCCGCTTTGAGTTCAACTTTATCTTTTCGGACCTGCTCAGGCGTAGTGGCTGCATATGCCATTTCTGGTGGCCATTCCAGAGAATCTGTGGTGATGTAAATGGCTTGAGGTTGAGATGATGTTGTCGAATTTAACATTCTGATTGCTGCGGCATCACGATTAGGAGAAGAGCTAACTGAAGAAGGAGGGGGATTATGGATGATGGGAAGAATTGGAGGTAACTCGGAAGTGGAGGAAGAGGTTGAGGCTACCTGGTGCGAAGAAGAGGGAAGAAGATGGAGTGTGGAGTAACGCAACGAATGGGGTTCAGGAAAGCGAGACATCCAGCGTTTTTTTTGTTTCTTTTCTGAAAAATTTGTGGATGCTAAGAATTGTTCTATGGCAGGAAAGCCTTGAACAAAACCTTCAGTTGTGATAGCTGCTGGAGCTACATTGGCAATATTGCGGTTAAGTTCGATGGGTAATTGCGTTCCATAAGGATTACGAAAATGAGAAACTACTGAGTTAGTTAGATGAAATATACATCTAGAAGCAATGGTGGCATAAACAGAGTTGGGCAACATTTCCACATCTTTTATTTGTACACATACCACAAAAGCTTGAGACAAATGTGGGTCGTCTAAGGCAATTGTGAAGTTGGGCCTTATAACACATAACCCATCTTTGTCGAGATGACCAGAGAATTGGCAGATGACCGCTTTTTCCCAGTCTAGATGACGTACATCCAATAACGTAACTAGATAAGGTGCATTAAGATTATAAGAAAAGTGGGGGTGGACTAAAATATCAATTTGTCCTATATGGACAAATTTAGCCTGCTTTTGTCTCCAGAGTTTGACATCTTCTGGGGAGAAGAAGGGCAAGAACACAGGTCGCATGCCCGTACCCTGGACTTGCATGTTAACCTCAACTTGTTTTATGCTTCTTAGCAGCCGGGCCTGAAATTGAGGAAAAGCATATAAGTCAGTTTTATCAATAGCTGGAAAGGTGACAGCCCCTGTTTCCGTGGTGATGGATTCTTGGGTGAGCATATGAGAATGCAAGGTTGAGAGTGGAATATCTGAAGGATCTACAGAAGAATAACGGGCTTGGAGCATAAAAAGATGAAGAGCCGCGTTAGTCAGAATGATAGAGCCGACATCCTCAACCAAAACCTCATCAACCAAAACCTTACCATTTCAGAATCCGCTGAATCTTCCAGTTCTTCTAGTTCCATGTCAACAATAGTGGGAGGTGTGACTGGAGTGATAAAAACAGTAGCCGCAACTGGCGTGGTGCTGGTAACTCTTATCGGAGGATTTAAGAGTTGTGAGATACGGCGGACCTCTTCTTGAAAATCTTCAGAAGTAGCTGGTTCCTCATCATAAATTACAGCAGTGACATCCAGTGGCAGATTATCTGGATGAGCTAATGCACATGCTTGAAAACTGTTTGTGGGTTTGGCCAACCCTTTCAAAAAGAGGAAGGTATCGGCAGTTTCTTTTGCAGACAAAATCGGTCCCTTTACTAAATAGCAGTTTGAAAAGAGGAGTGGATCATCTTGTCGCTTAAAAAATTCAGCTGGATGTTCTTTGTTGATGAACGAGCTGTATTTGGCCCGAATTGACAAGGGGCGAACTTGCTGTGATTCCTTAGGCGGTGGAGGAGCCCAACGGCCAAGTTTGTAATGAATATCCCGTGGAAGAGTGTCCCTATGAAAGGGAGTTTCTTGTACCGAGACCTGCAGAGTGTTATAATAGATGGACAAAGGTGCCATAGGTTTTGCCAGGTTTACCTCTTTAAAGACGGCAATGAAGTGAGCATTCTCGAAAGGAACGATGTGAGAAAGGGCAAAATAGCGCCGTTGAGTGTAGGTAGCACTCATAACCATGCCTTCCCATAAACAAATTTCTTCAATAGGAAAGGGAATTGAATGCCATTCTCGATAGTGATATTCAGGACGAAAGCGAGGAACAATAGGCAAGAAAGTGGGAATGACTAACTCGCAACCAGGGAGTTCTTCAGCATAAAGGTGAAAGGATTTTGCCGTAGCATCCTGATAGTATAACTGAAGATTTCGAGGCGAAAAAGAATCATCGTAATGATCCCAAATCGTAGTGAAATGCTGGGCGAATTCATAACCATTGTGTACTAACGGTACACGAGAGTTGTAACTTTGAAGGTCCAACGGAATAGGATGTTGAATACCAGATGCTTCCAAGAGGGAGAATAAAGACGCCATTGAAGCTCTAGGAAACTTACTGAAATGTAAGTTCGATTGCGTAACTTGAACAACCGAATGTCCTGCGCTACGCTACCAAAGGCTCTGATACCAGTTAAGGCAAAGGGTCTGTGGCAGAAGAGAAGACAATGCTTGCAAGCAAGGCAAAGGCTAGAACACAAGTGTTTATGAAAAACCTCGATGATCTGCCCTTGCAGTCGAGATGTGTTTTTATAGCTAACAAAATATTACACTAGAATGTACAAAGTAGTGAAGTCCGGCCTCTAGAGAGTTCCTAATTTGTTACAGCTGAAGTCCGACACTTCAAGTCCGGAAGTCCGGACACAAAACACAAAGTATTATACTAAAATGTACAATGTAATGAAATCCGGACTCTAGAGAGTTCCGACATTTCAAGTCCGTCCGGACATAAATCCTTTGAAATCCGCCAGCTGTGATGCATCCGAATCAGAGTTCCGACATTTCAAGTCCGTCCGGACATAAATCCTTTGAAATCCGCCAGCTGTGATGCATCCGAATCTATCTTTATCTTTTGCCTTCCTTCCGCAGGCCTTTACTGTTTGAGGAGCTGTTGTAGGAGTTTATGATGTGTAAGACAAAAACCCGTAGGTTTCTTTTGACAACTTACACAATCATCAATCAGATTGCTGAGCTGCTTTAGTGTAGAGGATGGAGCTTCTTCTTCAGCATTCTCAATGACAAGTTCTTCATCTAGATAACGCCTGATTTGTCCCTGTTCGGAAAAATTATATCTTTGAAAAAAGGAACATAAATCTGGTTCCCATGTATGCGTTTGAAGAATCTTAGTGTAGAGGATGGAGCTTCTTCTTCAGCATTCTCAATGACAAGTTCTTCATCTAGATAACGCCTGATTTGTCCCTGTTCGGAAAAATTATATCTTTGAAAAAAGGAACATAAATCTGGTTCCCATGTATGCGTTTGAAGAATCTCTGTCAAATCTTGTTTGGCTTGTTGATTAGCATATAATTGTCGCCTTGTAAATAAAATATCATCTAGGATCTGTTTATCGATGAGCCAGCGCAAGATTTCTCCTTCTAGTGGTGTCCATTTTAAGTTGTTTAATAAGCAACTTATCCTTCCTGCTGAGGTGATAAATAAATCGAGCGAAGGATATTCACCATGAGTAGAACTACCTTGTGGGAACAACATTCGGATTTTTTGACAAAAATGGAGACGCTGTTGTGGAGTTCTGACAGGGAGATTTTTCCAATTTGCTGATCCGATGCCACGCATCATTTTGATCTGAGGTTTGAGTTCTCGGGTGAGGGCGTCTGGTAAATGATGATCTTTGCCCGATATCTGATCAATGGTAAAACTGTATTGTGCAAGAATAAACTGCCACCATGCATAACGTCTTAACTTGGCACTGTCTGCCAGTTTGCGTTTTAAAAAGGCCCCGAGAGTAGAAGAATCAGTGCGTAAGAGAAAAGGTCCTTCAATTAGATATGGATGGAATTTCTGTACGCCCTGTACTGCTGCAAGAATTTCTTTTTCGGCGGGCCAGTAATTCAACTCATGTTTTTTAAATTGGCCGCTGGCATAAGCACAAATATTCTCGTGGCGCTCTTGTTTTTGAAGTAGAATGGCAGACCAAGTGTCTTCTGATGCATCGGTTGCCAAAACATAAGGACCTTTATAAGCAGGAGATAAACTTGGGAGATGTTGGCATTCCTCTTGCAGACTAATCACTTCTTTTGTAGCTAACGAAGTCCAGCAAAAGGGTTTTGCGCGCATAGCAATGCGAATATTACGTGTTTTTTCTGATAACTTGGGAATATAGTTGCGCACATAATTTAGACAACCCATAAACCTCTGACATTGTAATAGATTTTCCATAGTGCTAGGAAAAGCTGCCAGTTTCTTGAGTGGATGAGTTTGCATGTGTATCTTGCCATGTTCGATGAAAACTCCCAAAAATTCTACTTTGGTAACCGCAATTTGAAATTTGTCTGGCGAGGCAGATAAACCAATTCCATGAAGTTGCACTAAATCAATGAATTGTTGCAAATGTTGCAGGTGCTCTTTCATAGATGCCGAAAATATTAAAAAATCATCAAGATAATTTGCTATAAAATGGATATAAGGCTTGAAAATGCTGTCCATGCGGCATTGGAATTGTGCTGGGGCATTTTTTAAGCCAAATGGTAAGACTAACCATTCATATAACCCACAAGGAGAAGAAAAGGCTGTTTTGTGAATATCTGTTTCAGCTAGCTTGATTTGATGATAACCAGATTTGCAATCAAATTTAGAGAACACCGAAGCTTGAGCTACGCGCTGAATTAATTCTTCTTTATTGGGTAAGGGCCATTTTATATCAAGAGTAACTGCATTCAGAGGGCCATAATCAATAACCATTCGAGCTTTTCCTCGTTTTTGTTCAGCATGATTGCGCACAATAAAAGCAGAACAAGCATAGTTAGATGAGGATGGTCGCATGAGGTGTTTCTGACTGAATTCCTCAATTTGTTGTCGTATTTCAATTTCATCTTCTAGAGAATGGCGAATGGGTTTGCCTTGAACCGGGATGGCATGCTGTGTTGGAATGAAGGCTTCGGGAGAATCTTTATGCCAATTCTGTAAAGGATGTTCGACACAACAATCTTTTAATTGCTGTGTAATAACTGTCAATGGCCTTAGATATGGCTGAGCTGTTACATCTAAGGCATTTAACTGTTTGACGAGCTCATATCTTTCTCTCTTTTCTTGCTGTTTTTCTTTATACCGGATGAGCTGAGAGATAGACACATCTTCAAGTGATATCCGATGATTTTGAGCAGATTTAAAATAGGGCGATATGCGCGGGATTAACTCTTTGCTTTGGTGAAGATTAAGCACCATCATTTCTTTTGAAATGGTATAAGGACCCATTTTGTCAAGAGTGACACAGCCCAAACCGACTTCGTAGCCACCATCATTAATTTGAAAGAAGTCGGTCAGAATTACCTGCTTTCCTAATTTAATAGGTACTTGTAGGGCAAAATAAGAAACAGCGCGAGAGCCGTTCATGGTCTCAATTTCGCCGCCTGCAGGGTAATATAGCCAGTCGTGCCAAAGCTTTTGATGGCACCAGTTTATATTTGCACCTGTGTCAATAAAGATTTGGCATTTTTTCCATGCTGTGTTGCCATCTGTAGCAATGTGGCCAGGAATAAGGATGCTATTTGTCATCTTTATCATCTTCTTTATTTGGAACACTTGGTGATCTGAAAGAATGTGATGATAATGCGGAATACTGATCTCAGGAACTTTCCCCTTTTTGGCATCGCGAGGTAACGGCAGAGGTGCTGCAACAGGGGCTGCAACTGTGTTGACTGAGGTTAAGGGAACTTGAGGTTCATACCTGGCGGTGTGATAAAAAGGATTGATAAAATCCTCTTCACTGGATGCTGACGAGGAAAGCGAGTGCGAGTCTAGCATAGAGTGTATCTGCTCGTATGAATCAGAATCTGACTCGTCTGATTCAGCTTTTCTTGATTGTTGTTCTTCACGGAAGTCGCATTCATCGTCGGAAGAACAGTATAGTTGGGGTTGTTTACCGCCAGAAGTACTAGCCATATGTGCTTGTAGTTGTTCATCTTCAGAATTAGAAGAGGGGGACTGGCTGCCGAAATCACAAAGGTATAATTGAGTCTGTCTTTCAAGTTCTTTGTGATATTGCTCTGGTGATTCGATTAATTCCCAATCCGAATCGATCTCGTTAACTGCAAACATTGCACGGATTCGTCTGGGTGCCTTGGTAGGACAATGCTTAGCAAAATGGCCCGGTTGTCGGCAGGCAAAACATTCATCTTTAGCAGTGGCTTGACGACGTTTTGTTTGTCGTCTTTTAAAGAACCGATAAGGTCTAAATGGCTTAGATTTCTTGGTAGACCTGTTGAGGCGAGAGAACCTAGGTCTGAACCGAGGTCTAGCTTTTCTATTTTTGTGTGGGAGATTGAACGCTTCAGCCCCTTCAATTTGAGCGCATGTCTGTTGAGATATCTTGGGTAGAGCTTGCTGCGCTTTCAAATTATAACACAACTTTTTAATTTCTTGTCGCACATATTGAATGATATCGGCAAAAAGTAAACTCTCGAGCAAGACGTTGTTCGTGTTAAGCTCATTGAGTACCAAGTTGCTGATTGCCTCAGGCAGAGATGCTAGAAATTGTGCTTTTGCTGCATCAGAATTGTTGAGTGCCAATCTATAAACTTCTTTTGTGTAACTGTCACAATAAGATTCAAAATAATCTAAATTTGTGAGAGTTCTTTTGGCAAGTAAGAAAATATCCATAGAGGTTTGATGTTCGCGTGAAGGACAAAATTCGCGTAAGAGTTGGTTTCCAAACTCTTGTACCCCTTGGTCAATGACTTGTTGTTTATTGGCCTCATCAGTATGGTCCCAAAGATACTTGACTTTGCCTGTAAAGGCAAGACTCAAAATTTCAAATAATTGCGCATTGGGTGTTTTACTGGCTTGTTGGGCAAGATATACCTTTTGCGTCCAAATGCGTATGATATCTGCTAAGTCTGAGACCGGAGCAGAATCAATATTGAGGATAGGAATGTCCATTCCTAAGACAATGATATGATCCGAATATATTCGGCCAATTCCATACTCTGGTTTAGGGAGTCGGGATCTCATCATCTTGTGTTCTAACTGAGGAACTTTTGTGGGATCATGTGGTAATCTGATGCTCCGTACACGCTCCTTTTCTTTTGCTAGAGGAGCTTGCTTCAGAAGTCGGACGTTTGTGTCATGAACTTGAACTATTGCTTTCTTAGTACTTTTGAACTGTTGAACAGATTGGTCTAAGAGAGCTATATTGTCAAGGATATCAGTTAATTTTGCATCCATTGTGTCTAGCTTTCGTCTTGCAAACGACGTCCAATGATTTACATAGTTTAGCTGACGAACTTCATCCTTTTGGGTTTGTGACGAGTCAGCATTATGGAGCAAAAGATAACTGGCGTCCGCTTTGAGTTCAACTTTATCTTTTCGGACCTGCTCAGGCGTAGTGGCTGCATATGCCATTTCTGGTGGCCATTCCAGAGAATCTGTGGTGATGTAAATGGCTTGAGGTTGAGATGATGTTGTCGAATTTAACATTCTGATTGCTGCGGCATCACGATTAGGAGAAGAGCTAACTGAAGAAGGAGGGGGATTATGGATGATGGGAAGAATTGGAGGTAACTCGGAAGTGGAGGAAGAGGTTGAGGCTACCTGGTGCGAAGAAGAGGGAAGAAGATGGAGTGTGGAGTAACGCAACGAATGGGGTTCAGGAAAGCGAGACATCCAGCGTTTTTTTTGTTTCTTTTCTGAAAAATTTGTGGATGCTAAGAATTGTTCTATGGCAGGAAAGCCTTGAATAAAACCTTCAGTTGTGATAGCTGCTGGAGCTACATTGGCAATATTGCGGTTAAGTTCGATGGGTAATTGCGTTCCATAAGGATTACGAAAATGAGAAACTACTGAGTTAGTTAGATGAAATATACATCTAGAAGCAATGGTGGCATAAACAGAGTTGGGCAACATTTCCACATCTTTTATTTGTACACATACCACAAAAGCTTGAGACAAATGTGGGTCGTCTAAGGCAATTGTGAAGTTGGGCCTTATAACACATAACCCATGTTTTATCCTTTTTATTTTTGTTTGTATATATATATATATATATATATGTATATATATATATATGTATATATATGTACATATAATATATATGTATATATACATATATATATACATATATATTATATGTATATATATATACATATATATATATATATATATATATATATATATATATATATATATATATATATATATATATATATAAGGTAGAATGGGCCAAGCCCATTAGAATTGCTTTTCTTGGTTTAATGCAAATTTTGAACAAGAATGGGCCAAGCCCATTAAAATTCCTCTTTCATGTATATGTGTATATATAGGGGAGAATGGGCCAAGCCCATGGGGGTTGATTTGTTTAATGAAGAAAAGGTCTTTGAACAAGAATGGGCCAAGCCCATGAGAGTTGATTTCCTTTTGAAAAAGAAAATGTTGTGAACAAGAGTGGGCCAAGCCCATGAGGGTTGATTTCCTTTTGAAAAAGAAAAATTTGTGAATTCCCCCCCTCCCTTTCTTTTTAACATTAAGAGATGGGCCAAGCCCATTGACATTTTTATCTTCTTGTGTAGGAGAGGAATGGCCACAAGCCCATTAGCGAGGGTTTCGTTCATTTTGACAAACAACACTTGACTTTCCGTGAGATCGAATAAAAAATTAGAAATCATTCAAATGGTTTAACTGTGCGAGCCGCTTTGGGGCGTCTTAGCGTAATACGGGGTTTGCTCATCGTAATGCTTAAAATGCCATGTCTACAGTTGCCCCGTCTTGACGTCTGCTTTGCAGGGGAATGACACGGAGTGGAATGGAATAGAAGTGTAATGAAATGGAGTGGGGAGTGGACTGAAAAGTGGATGCCAAGGCGTGATGAGACACGCTTTTTAACGCTACGTGATTAGAATCTTTCTTGAGTTTCAACGAGGCAACCTTGAAGAAGGTCCTCCGAAATCAACGATTGTTTGGCCGGAAATAACAAAAGACTAACATAAATAGGGACCAACTTCTCGGCGTGGAAGTACCTGGGTCGTAGACCCGCATGTTTCGCCTTGGGGAGCGGTTACCAGCCAACGTGGAAGTGCTGCAACCAAGGCGGGTCCAACGGAGTAAAAGGGAAAAGAGTAGATGATAAATCCAAAGAAAGGTTTCTTTCGGCCGACTAGCCCAAGATGGTTTCGCAGAAACTCAATATTCGATTCAGAATGGAATATCCCGTATTAGTCAAGAATTTAAGCACAGCGGCCCTCACAATCGAGTTAAATGAATGATCCTTCGCAGTGGAATCAAAGTCCTACATGAATGCATGCTGGGTTAAAAAGAAAAATTAAAACAAATTAAAAGTAGAAAATAGTCAGGGATAATATTGTTAAGCTGCTAAGGACGGGGCAGGATACCGATTCGGTGAGCCGATACTGAGCCGGGGCCCGTTTATCCACGCGCCGACTCACCGAACGGCACCATCGTTCCCGAGCTACCACAACCTAACGGCCTATCCGTACGTCCTGAACTCCTCTGAAGTTATCACTGTTTTTGTTGGAGGGGAACTCAAACTCCAGATTCATCCAAGGCATAAGGTCCTTGACGTGCTCTAATAGCATAGATATCATATAATAGGATGCATGACATAGTGGGGTCAGTCACCGGGGTGACTGATGGTGGGACATGGTAGGGCAATGGCACCCTCTTGCTCTCTTATTTTCATTTTATTCTTGGAGCCTGCACCGAATAGCAAGCAGTGAAGAAGGATTATTTCATAAGAAGTAAAATTACATTCGACTGTACAGGACATCCGCACACCAATACAGGAGCAGGGGAAAACACGACGTAAGTCAGACAAGATTCATCCGGTTAAAATTCACCACGGTAACTTGTCATAAATGCTTTACATTTACCTTTTTTACCCCCCCCCTTTTTCACTATAAGTATCCCCTTTGATCCTTAGCAAAAGATGATCCATTGGTGGTTCGGGGAGTTAGACACTTTTGAGATGGGAGGAGAGAAGTCCTGCGCTTTTGAGATGGAAGGCGGGTCTTCCCGTCATGCCAAGAGGAGCATGTTCGGCCGCGAATTCAGGAGGTTGACCGACATTGAAGGCCATCTGAGCGAGAGGATTCTCTCACGGGCGGTAAGTTGGCTCTTTCTCCTAGTTTCCTTCATAAGTTCTCCCTCGCTTTTTCATTCTTTTCTTTTCCTTCCTTTCAGCCGTATCCTCTTCTTCCGGGCCCGAGAAAATTCTCAAAGCTGCCCTGGCTATCGAAGCTTACGTCCAACATCACTATCGGTATGAGGGCCGTTATTTCAAAATGGCACCTCCAATGGTTGGTGGTCCATGCCAAGCATTATGACAAGATCTACATGGATTGGGCGGCCCTGGGTGCATTGGCAGAGGTTTGGCATCCGGGAACCCACACTTTTATCTTCCCTACTTTTGAGGCAACGGTCCTCCTCGAGGAGGCAGAACTTCTGCTAGGCTTAAGAAGGTCGATGAAGGATGACATGATAAAGGTTTCGCGGATGCGGACGAGGGTATCTACCGAGGAAGTTCTTGGAAGCTTTATGCCATCTGGAACCATAAAGGGCGTTCAGACCCAAAAGGGAGTCAACTTGCAAAAGCTCGCAGACTGGACCGTGACTGCCTTAGAAGGGTTGATAGATGATGAACATTTAGAAAGGCTTATGAAAGGGTTCACAATTTGTTTGGCCGGAGCTCTTGATGAGCTCGACACCCGTTGTTTAAAAATGCCGTGCCACACAAATTTTAAAATTTATACAACCGCATCCACTCACTTAAATGATATTAGAAATACGAGTAAAGTGGTAAATACGGGTCGATCCCACGAGGAAGAAATAATCTTTATAGATCAATATTGGAAAATATCCTTATGTTTTGAAAATCAAATTTTATCTTTTGAGTGCGATTAATACTAAAGGAATTGAAATTGCAACTTTGAATAAGAAGAGAAAAGTGAATGAAATATTTAGCCAATTGATGAAGAACGCCGTCATTTCCTCGCCGAGCCTTGGATGAAGATCGCTCCGCTTTGAAAGTCGACGCTGTGAGATGATCGGAAGATGACTACCGCTTTGGGTGTGAGTGAAGAACTTGTGAAGAGAGGGGTTGGATAGAACTAGGAACAAAGCAATGTTGAAAACATAACAGAATTCTATTGAAAATAGGGGGTTGGAAGAATAGAATAACTTAAAATCTAGAGGGAATTAGAAAAGTGGAATAAATGAAAGTTGTAGAGAATGAAAAGATGAAGAAGTTTGATGAAGAACATAGAGACAGAAAACGAGAGTAAGATAGTGAAAAATGTGAAAAACTCAAGAGCTATCAGTGCGGATGAACAGTAATATGGTAGAAATCAGAACAGTGAAAAATTAATTATAACTCTCAAAATAAGAAGATTTAGAAGAAGTGGTAGAAGAAGAAAAGTTATATCTACAAGAGAAGAACAACTTTCATGAAAGAACTCAGAGTAAAAAGAAGATGGAAAGACTTCAAAATAGAAGAATACGAAAGATATCACCTCAGATGAACAGTAATCACGTAGAACAGAACTTAGAAAGATGGAAAATAACTTTCAATCTAGAAGGAATTGAAGGAAATACTGGAAAGAGAAGTTGAAGAACACTTACAGATGGACAACGTTGTAGAAGATAATAAATTGAAATAAGGATCACACAAGCTTGTAAATTGACTATGAAGAGCCAAAAATGGCTAAGAGTACAATGAAAACATTCAATACAAACTAACAACAAACTCCAAAACTTAAACACAAAGCTCTCAAAATTTCTCTCCATGACTTTCCTCAAGGCCAAAATGAACTACAAAGTATCAAATGCTACTCTACTCTACTCTCCATCCTCTCCATTACAATGGAAGCTCCCTCCCCTTTTATAGAGTTCATATACTCATCTAATATGAACACTTCTACCAATGTGAACAACCCATTGCTGCTATTTTTGACCCTAAATTATGTGCCAACATGTGTTGCACACTTGGGTATTTTTTTCTGATTTTTCTGTATTTTTTTTCATTTTTTTCTATCCCCTTTTCCTTCCTTTATCTCTCTTTCTCTCTTTTTCTCTCTCCTCCGGCCGCGTGCGCCGCGTGCGTTGCGCGCCTCTCTCTTCCTCTCTCTTCCCCGCCGTGTGGACCGCGGTGCGCCGCCGCCTGCTTGCCTTCGCCGTGTGGCCGCGTGGTGCGGTGCGCCCGACCGCTCTCTTCTCACGCTCGCGCCGCGTGGCGCCTCCACCGCGTGGTTGACCGGTCGCCTGCCGCCCTCCTCGCCTTGTCGACCGTGCCGACGCGAAGGAGGGGGGCAGGCTTCCTCCTCCTGTGCTTCTATATATATTACATATAGTTATATATTATGTATATAGCTTCTAAAAATCCGTAAAAATATCAAATAAATTTATTTTTATATATTTTATTTTTTTTCTTTTCTTTTTGAACAACTTCCTTGGGTTTTTGGCCTAGTTCCACATATAATTTTATTTTCTTTTTTTTTCTTTATATTTGTTTCTTGTAGCTTCCCTCATACCGAGTGCCTGCATAAATACGTAAAAATTATTATTAAAATTATTTAATTTCAGAAAATTAATTATTTGAGTCTAAATTAACAGTAAGTGTGATACGTGTATATTTATTATTATTTAAGCTCATAAAAATATGTATAATCATGAATAAATATGTAAAAATACACACTTATCACACCCCCCAACTTACTCATTGCTAGTCCCTTAGCAATGTAAATAATCTCAAAATGTAAGGACTAACAAGAGTTTACAAAGTTCATGCCTCATTTCTAGATCATCTTTATAGAGTCAACTAAAGATTAGGAATCTGGAATCATTATCACGTACTAGCCTTATGTAGGAAATTCAGGTACATGATCAAGAATTCTAATCAAAATTCAGTAGCACTTGTGCATGTGTAATACTAAATTCATAGTAGAGACAATTGCGTCCTCCAGTTGCTATTCCGAACAAATGCCTTTCAATTCTGCACTTCTTAATCAGAGCATTAAACATAATAGCTTTCTTGTCTGCCTTATTACTTTGTCCCTTTTTGGGATCTATATTTTTTCTTTTCTTCTCTTTTCTTTTTTATCTTTACACACATGATGCTGCACTACCCTTCACTGTTTTACGCGAACCTCAACACGTCTTAGGTGAAGTAGGCCCGGTTACACAGATCAAAGTTCCCTTTTCCTTTTGACGCGAACCTCAACACGTCTTAAGTGAAGTAGGCCCGGTTACTCAGAATCGGAGCATTTTTCATGGTCTTTTTCTCAAAATTTTATTTTTCAAAAGATAATATGGCAGAAAGCTTATAAAAGATTGCTTCTTCAAGAAGTGCAGAATATCAGACAATATGTCTACAATAGCAGAAGGCTTGTCTTTCTTGTTTCGTTAGTGTGCAACATGATTGTATTTTTCTAAAGTGCATATGAACTTTAAAGAGATTCTTAAATCAGTTTTCATGGCTAGAATAAAGAAAGTATCCATCATCCTTTTCCTAGTCCTTTCTATTCCAGATTTCTTTTCAATGGAAACATGAATCATGAAAACTCAATTGGGTGTTTGTAGTGTAGGTGGTCCATAAAAAAAATTGAGGTGAAAAATGAATGCAGAATGTGCAACATGATTTCCTGTCCCCCAACTTAAATGACATTGTCCTCAATGGCATGAACAATAGAGAATAATTGAACAATGTAGATGAGAAGCGTATGAAGGAACGGGACAACCTGATAGAGGTGGACTTCGAACATTGTGGCATTTGAAGAAAAGGTGGTACTTGACGTTTGACGGCTTGGCTGTAGCTGAGCAGTAGAGTAAGCAAACTCCGCTCTCTCCCCAACTGATCGGTTATTCACACCTGCTAAAGAGAAACACAAACACAAGAAGAACTGGGGTTTCCTCCTAAGAAGCCATTTATGAGCATACAAGGAGGTAACTCACCGTGTCCATATTTTTCAAAGGGAATCGACCACCGATTTCAACAATGTCAGCCCGTGGTCCTCTTTTCCCATGCGAACGTTCCACTTTTCCTTGTTTGCTAAGTAGTGCAATAGGACAATGAACACAGGGAATCTTTGGACCGAATAGAGAGGACAAGTCAATAAATTACGCCTCCGACTCGATCACTCTACATGGTAGAGTGGGCGCGAGAGTAAAGGGAGGATGACTTGTCACAAAGGCTGTTCCTAGAGGTGATGGTGATAGATGCAGAGCACCCTCTGTCCAATCCTATAAATATCCCCCCTTTCCACTCGACCTGGGAACATCGAAGTCGTGAGAGTAAACTTTGAGGAGTGAAAGGTTGTAAAGGGGAGTAGTGAGTGTTGCTCAATTTTCAGAATGGAGGTGAATCTAGCTTCAGAGCAGAAGGTGAGTCTTCTCGCTCCTCGAAGAGGAGCAGATCGGGCAGCAGTTCCAGGAGACTCTCAGAAGTCGAAGGACAACGGAGTGAGAGGACCCTATCACAGCTTGTAAGTGGATCCTTTCATTCCTTTCTTCATGCTTTCTTCTCCTTTTTTCCTTTGCAAAGCTCCCATTTCTCACTTCTTGTGTATGTGCAGAGCGTGATGAGATCGCACATCTCGTGGGAGCTGGTAGTGGCGGCATATCGAGGTCTCCCGACCTTCCAGAAGGTGAGATTAGACATCATGGGGTTCGGAGCCTTTCTCAGAATCGAGCCGATCAAGCTCGACCTTGCCCTGATCCAAGCACTACGTGAAAGATGGGACCCGATGAGTCGGGCATTCCTGATGCCGTGGGGGCACATGGTGCCCAGCCTGGAAGACGTGGTCCGGATTACGGGCCTCAAAGTAGATGGGGAAGCAGTGACTGGCGTCACCTATGCGAACTACCGAGAAGGAGCCCAGAAGCTGTTGGGGCTGGACTTAGATGGTCGGAAGAACAGGTCAGTAGCTAGGGCATCGATCATGGAGGCGTTAGGGCTTTCTGACGTTCATCCGCGTGATGACGAGTCCCTAGAGGAATTCATGGAAAAGGCAGAAAGAGGTGCCCGTGCTATATATTGTGTGGATACCAGCAACTGGGAGAGGACCAACATGGATCTGAGAAGGTTCCTCCTCTTTCTATTGGACAAGTTGCTACTGGGTTCCAAGGGAGACAGTATCCACTATCGCTTCTTAGAGCTGCTTGTAGACTTGGAAAGAGTAGGACAATACGCCTGGGGAGCTGCCGTGCTGGCACATCTGTTTACAGGTCTGTCGCAAAGGACAGACCGAGAGATGACAGTAAGTGGGTTTACGCCCTTCATCCAGGTAAAGAATATTTTTGTTATTTTTTGTTTTATGCTTTTGGTATTTGTTGATATTGATGACACATGATGGTGTAGCTATGGAGCTACTATTACCTTCCAATGGGGAGAGCTCGACACTGGCGGCCAGTGACGATTCCACTGGCTAGACGGTGGCAACCCATCATGAGCACATCACCTCTATCCTACCAACTGATGCTGTTAAGGCGGGAGTTGCAAGAGTTCATTGCAGCGATGGTATGATACTTTTTTTCTCTCTCTCTTTTTTCTTATATCATTTTTTTTCTTTTTGGCTAACCAAGAAGATACGTACAACCCATCAAAGGTGAACTGGAGGCCTTTCTCGAACATGGTCGATGTTGACCAGCCGTGGGTAATTGGAAGCCGCGCCCGGTTTGGACGGGACCTCTGGCTGCATTGCTTGAATGAAATCGAGCCCCTCAGGCTACGATTAGCTATGAGGACCCTAGGGCTGGCCCAGGAATGGGTGGATATGACCATATCACCCAGCGTCGGAAAGAAGACGCGTGGATCGGCAACCTGTGTTGATTGGAGGGTGCGCTTCCCCGAACAATATGAAGACTGGCAACGGGGTGGCACGCTCGTGGAATCTCAAGCACAAGACAACGAGGAGTACCTACGCCTCTACAGGGCAATGTATGCAGAGAGGCTCCAGCTGGGAGGGCTTGTAGAGGTAACCATTTTCCCTCTTTTTTTTTTCATTCATTTTTTTTATGAACTCATAAGCCATAACTGTAGGATGCCCGTGATACCATAATAATGAACTTACGAGCTCGTTTAGCGGACACGGAGCAAGAGTTGAGTGACACCCGAGCGGCTCTGGGTTCATCAGTAAGTGTTTATGTACACACTCCTGGTATGATTTGAGATTCATGGTGTTAACCACTTAATGTCACCTCATATGTGTCGCAGCGTGCCCAGCTTGATGCAGTTTCATCAGCGATGGGGGCAGACGGCGTTTCTTCCAGTTTATGGATTCCTACTTCAGAGCTGGATCTACTCCACGAGCAGCTCGCTCATGCCACACAACGGGCTACAGAGGCAGAAGGGATGCTTTCTACACAGGTGAGGGTTTCACCATTTAATATCCCTTGTGCCAGCATGGCCATATGCCTGAGATGATATGTATGGCAGGAGAAAGAAACACAGGAGGCACTCGCGCATGTCACCCAGAAGGAAGCTAGAATAACCGAGCTGGAAAAGGAACTACAACGTCGTCCTGATGAGGACTCTTCTAGGGATGCTGTGGAGCTAAGGATCACCCTTCAGTTGGAGAGAGAAGATAGAGAGAGAGAACGGGCCGAGAGAGAAAGGGACAGGGACAGAGAGAAGGCCAAGAGATTGGCCGAGAAAGAGGAGAAGAGGGCCCTTGAGGCCCAACTATTTGAATTGAGGACCAGTCTCAGCCTTGCCGATCAATGGCTGAAGGATGGCGAGGAACGCTATCGAAGAGCACGAGAGCGTGGCTTTCGTGTCAGTAGCTTCTTTGCTGCCCCCGGGGATCGGCGTCGGGGAGTGGAGATAGAAAGAGGATCACAGAGCGGTAGGAATACCATTTCTTACGGCTTGGGAACACCCTCTAGAGTTTCTTGCCCAGAGAGCGGCAAGACGAGTAATGTGGAGAAAGAGGGTGGAACCTGATGTAATCTCTTTGTTGTTTGTTTTTGTTGTTGAGAGTGGAATAAGATGTTTTATGATTGATTCTCTGCTTCTTTCTGGTCTCTCGAATCCCTGCACACATCTAGCCTCCAAAAAAAAACATTGATTACCACACAAAAATCACTTAGGTTGCCTCTCAAGAAGCGCTAAATTTTATGTCTTCAGCCAGACACAAGGTAGATCACTAACCAACGTGTGGCATTCAGAATGAGCCACCACGTGATCTTGTCCTCCTTCAATTTCCAGCCCTTATGCCATTGGAAGACAAGAGTAACCATGTATGGATTGGGACTAGAAATATACGGGTCGCGCACTTTATTGAAGTTTTCTGTAACCATAAGTGTGAGCAGTTTTTAATTTTCGGGATCATGAAAGGATCAATGGCTGATAATATTTCAAGATTGAGGTGGAACCTTTGCATACTATCTACCCAGTGGCCCCCTTGTCCTATATCGTCTATCCTGACGATCTTTTTAGGAACGACTTCCTCCATGATAACTTGTTCAGGCCTTGGTAGCTTAGGAATAAGATTGTCAGCCTGAGCCACTTTCCTATTAGTAACAACCTCATGAACTTTAAGGGCATTGATCAACTTGTCTTCCTGAGAGGAAGTCAAATCAAAGGTGAATGTGGTTGGCACATCCCCCTCAGGTCCTAGAATGTCAAGTGAGAGAGACTCAACTGGTAGGGGAATCAAAGTAGAAGGAAGCACGAGCCCAGTATCTAACTCATCCACAAATTCAGACTTTATTGAATAGGCTTCAGGGGTTAGATCAAATATGAAATTTTCTAATGAAACCCCTTCATCACACTCATCACTCATCTGAGGATTATTAACCAAATTGCCCACTAATGGGGTGGATAGAGGAAATGTAAATGATTCGAGTCCGGCCCTTTCATCATAGGTCAAATCAAATGTGAATTTCTCTAAGACGGGCCCATCATCATACTCATCACTAAACCCAAAATTATCAACCAAATTTTCTAGAAATGGGGTCGGTAGATGAAATGTAAACTTTTCTAATAAGGCCCCATCATCATGTTCTTCCAGAGGAGGAGGATATTCAGAATTTTGTTTCATTAAATCAACAATATTATTACTTACAAAGTAATCCTCCTCTTTATTTATTTCCTCAATTGAGTTGTCTGGGCCATTATCCTTTACAATAATATTCTCAATCTCAAAACATTCATAGAATGGGGTGATATGATCATCATTATCCTTGAAGCCACCCCCTTCTTCATTTCCTTCCTGCATCATGGTATTACTTGCGCACTCCCCCTCACTCTCAATAGTGATATCGTGAGCCAAAATGACAGGCAGAAGACTGTCATCATCATCATCGTTCACATATTGAGGGGGTTGGTGTAATGTTGAAGGAGAGGGTTGATAAGTAGACTGAGAGTACATGATTTGAGGTTTAAAGTAGTGGCCCGGTGAATCACCCCTAGTATCAATGTTGATTCCGAAATCTGGGTGAGATGAGTTGAGCGGAGGTTGAGTACACATGGGCCGCTCGTGGGCTGCTGGGGGTGAAAGTTCAGACAGATGGGCTTGGAATGATGGATCCATCCAAGGCAAATTTGGGTGATTACTCCAGTCAAGATTATAATCATCTGAAAATGTAGCATGCTTGAGCTGAGAGAATCCTAGGGCATGTTGAACTTGAGCTTGGATGACCAGTGGGAGTTGGGCTATAGTAGGATACTGACTCACATGGTGAGTGAGACTGGCACAGAAATCACAGACTTCCATGCCAGTGTGGATTGAGTTTTCAGCCTGTTTGACAGGTCCTACAGATTGTTGATGAGATAAGATAGAGGCACGATTTATCGAATTTTCACTTAAAATTTCAAACAGATTATATGCCTCATCTTCACCTTTGCTCATAAATGCCCCTCCGCAATATATGTCCACCATTTATCTATCAAAGTCGGATAACCCCTCATAAAATGTAAATATAATTTACCATTTGGGCAACCCATGGTGTGGACATTGACTTACTAGATCCTTCAGTCTCTCCCAAGATTCATGAATTTGCTCTCCCGGACGTTGAGTAAATCCTATAATCGCCCTTCTCATCATGTTGGTCCGGACTATGGGGTAAACTTTTTTCAAAAATTCTAACTGCATAGCTTCCGAAGTCCTGATAGTCTTTCCAAAACTCTTTAACCAACATTTGGCTTTATCTTTCAATGAGAATGGAAATAAGATCAATTTCAGGGCATTATCATTAAAATTCTGAATTTTGATCAGGGAGCAAACTTCTAGAAAATCATCTAGATGCCTATAAGGATTTTCATTAAGATTCCCATAAAAAGATGGGAGCATCTGGATGAGACTAGGGTGAATCTCATATTGATCAACGAGAATGTCAGGGAGTTGAATACAGGTGGAGGGTTTGTAAGTAGAAGGAATAAAGTGCTCCTGCATAGGTGTGGATTTGTTATTTTATTTTTAAATTTTTAAATTTTTTTTTATGCAAACACAAACAAGTTAACACAAATTATCTAATGATCTAGATGCGACTCAGACCTACAAATAGGGTTTCACAAAGTAACTAAAGTACAACTTAAATTCACCCTCAATATTTCCACCGGCCAGGTAAGGGGTGGGGTAGTGGGAGGCTCCCCCTACTTTCGTAGGGACCTAATTATGTCAAACCACTAGCCCGCTTAAGGCGTTTGCCGTCCGACCGTCTTGTCTTAGGCACCGATTTTCACAAGAGGGTAAACTCAAATCGTACTAAAATCACAGTGTGATCCTAGGGCCAATGTCTACTGACTTTTATTTATGGCGTAGGTCATGCAAAGATACAAGGGAAATGTGATTTGTGGGCTAAGGAAGGGTGATGAAATCCCCACCTTATGTTATTTAGGGGTATTGCCCTTAGAATATTTTGAAATGAAATATACACCACAATTTCAAACAAGGGGTTCTTATACAATATGCATGCCATAATAGGATAAGTAGAACATACCTTGTCCCTCGCAATCTTCAAAATGCAATGACAGGAATTAAACAAAGAAAAATTCTATGCTAAATGATGCATGACCTAGAACATGTTGAGTGTGGTTTCTAATCTTAAATGAATTTTTTTTCTTTTGGTGCAAGTAATTTTTTTTATTTTTTAATTAACGAACCTATCTAGCCAGTACAAAAATTTCTTTTGTTTTGATGATTTTGATGTTTATAGATTTTGCAAGGATTTTTCAGATTTTTTTTATAGATTTTTCAGAAATTGGAAAAATAGAACCTGTTCCCACGTTTCTGCCTTTTAGCGACGCTTGACAGCTACAGTACCAGGCCTTCAGCAACGCTTCATTTTCTAGGAATTTCAGGTTTGATTTCCCTCTTTCTTTGATTTTCTGATTTGTTTTCTTTTGCCTGCAAAATAAAAATAGCAAAATCAATATATAAATCAAACACAAGAATATTCCAACATTCTAAAATTCCTTCTCCGGCAACGGCGCCAAAAATTTGATGAGCTCGACACCCGTTGTTTAAAAATGCCATGCCACACAAATTTTAAAATTTATACAACCGCACCCACTCACTTAAATGATATTAGAAATACGAGTAAAGTGGTAAATACGGGTCGATCCCACGAGGAAGAAATAATCTTTATAGATCAATATTGGAAAATATCCTTATGTTTTGAAAATCAAATTTTATCTTTTGAGTGCGATTAATACTAAAGGAATTGAAATTACAACTTTGAATAAGAAGAGAAAAGTGAATGAAATATTTAGCCAATTGATGAAGAACGCCGTCGTTTCCTCCCCGAGCCTTGGATGAAGATCGCTCCGCCTTAGAAGTCGATGCCGTGAGATGATCGGAAGATGACTACCGCTTTGGGTGTGAGTGAAGAACTTGTGAAGAGAGGGGTTGGATAGAACTAGGAACAAAGTAATGTTGAAAACATAACAGAATTCTATTGAAAATAGGGGGTTGGAAGAACAAGAATAACTTACAATCTAGATGGAATTAGAAAAAGTGAAAGAAATGAAAGTTGTAGAGAATGAAAAGATGAAGAAGTTTGATGAAGAACACAGAAACAGAGAACGAGAGGAAGACAGTGAAAAATATGAAAAACTCAAGAGCTATCAGTGCGGATGAACAGTAATATGGCAGAAATCAGAACAGTGAAAAATTAATTATAACTCTCAAAATAAAAAGATTTAGAAGAAGTAGTAGAAGAAGAAATTTTAGATCTACAAGAGAAAAATAACTTTCATGAAGAACTCAGAGTAAAAAGAAGATGGAAAAGACTTCAAAATAGAAGAATACTAAAAGATATCACCTCAGATGAACAGTAATCACGTAGAACAGAACTTAGAAAGATGGAAAATAACTTTCAATCTAGAAGGAATTGAAGGAAATGGTATAAAGAGAAGTTGAAGAACACTTATAGATGGATAACTTTGTAGAAGATAATAAATTGAAATAAGGATCACACAAGATTGTAAATTGACTATGAAGAGCCAAAAATGGCTAAGAGTACAATGAAAACATTCAATACAAACTAACAACAAACTCCAAAACTTAAACACAAAGCTCTCAAAATTTCTCCTCCATGACTTTCCTCAAGGCCAAAATGAACTACAAAGTATCAAATGCTACTCTACTCTACTCTCCATCCTCTCTCATTACAATGGAAGTTCCCTCCCCTTTTATAGAGTTCACATAACTCATTCTAATATGAACACTTCTTGCCAATGTGAACAACCCATTGCTGCTATTTTTGACTTTGAATGATGTGCCAACATGTGTTGCACACTTTTCTAATTTTTTCTGATTTTTTCCAATTTTTTCCAGCCTTTTTCTCATTCTTTTTCTCTTCTTTCTCTCTCTTTCTCTCTCTTTTCTCTCTCCTGGCCGGCGCGTGCACTGCGTGCCTCTCTCTTCCCCGCCGCGTGGACTGCGGTGCGCCGTCGCCTGCTTGCCTTCGCCGCGTGGCCGTGTGGCGCGGTGCGCCCGGTCGCCCGCTTCTCCCGCTGGCGCCGCGTGGCGCCTCCACCGCGTGGTTGACCGGTCGCCTGCCGCCCTCCTCGCCTTGTCGACCGTGCAGACGCGAAGGAGGGGGGCGGGCTTCCTCCGCCTGTGCTTCCTGCGTTATATATATATATATATATATATATATATATATATATATTACATATAGTTATATATTATGTATATAGCTTCTAAAAATCTGTAAAAATATCAAATAAATTTATTCTTTTATATATTTTTTCTTTTCTTTTTGAACAACTTCCTTGGGTTTTTGGCCCAGTTCCACATATAATTTTATTTTCTTTTTTTATATTTATTTCTTATAGCTTCCCTCGTACCGAGTGCCTGCATAAATACGTAAAAATCGTTATTAAAATTATTTAATTTCAAAAAATTAATTATTTAACTCTAAATTAACAGTAAGTGTGATACGTGTATATTTATTATTATTTAAGCTCATAAAAATATGTATAATCATGAATAAATATGTAAAAATACACACTTATCAGCTCTCCTCTTTCCTTGTACTGACAACATCATAGAGGAAGACCAATTGGGAGCGATTTGTGGACTTTGGGAGGGAAAGAGAGTGGGGCCCGCTGTCCTCGTGCATCTTTACAGTGGTCTCACGGCTTCCAGCATGGGTAGGCCTCCTCACGGGTGCATGCTTCTCCTCAACTGCTGGATTGATCTTCACTTCAAATTTCATCACAACGAAGGGGTACAGACCGCCTCCAGGATTTTCGAACAAAGCCCCCTCCGTTACATGGCCGATGTGTTGGGCTTCGGTGGGAAGGTGGCCAATCGCATGCCCTGTCTGAAGACACGCGGCGACTGGCGTACTCACTTCAACTCCTTGGCGCGGGATATGTTCACTTGTGTGCCAGCATGTTTACTTTCACGTGGTCTTCTCACGAGATCTTCTCCCGTCGCGGAACTCCAGTTTATCGGTGCAACCGAATTTGTTCTTTACAGCTCGTACCGGTGCTGCCTGCAAATTGGCCTTCCTCGGCACTCTCTTCCTATGCTATCCGACCTTCCTCTGATTAATGAGAGAGAGCTGGGAACGGAGGATGATGCGAAGGAGGTGAAGGCGATCAAAGCTTCGTGGAAGGCAAGCATTCCAAGGAAGGTGACGGTGTCTGTGATCGGGGACCGTTAATTGTGGAAAGCTTACGTAATTGAGCTGGGGAAACCGAGGCCCGGGGTGCCCAAACCCTAATATATCTTGTTTTTGAAATGAATGAAAAGGCTTAATGCCCTTGCATGCTCTTCGAATCTCCCCTCTTCTTTTCTTTTCAGTTTCTCCCCCCCTTTTTTTCTTTTTTACATAGGCGTCTATAATGGGGATGCCAGGCAGCAGCTACCCGTCACCGGACAGGAGCTGGAAGATCGAAACAATTACAGCAGGAGGAGTTGCCCTGAGACGTCATGGAGCCGAGGGCTTCTCTCTAGGTGATGAGGAGAAAGGTAAAGCGAGAGAGAGAAAGGTGGAGATAAGGCGGCATCGAGACCGAGACGAGAGGAGGGCACTAGAGGCCCGGGCGATGAAGCTCCGGGAGAAGCGGCTGGACACGTCATTCCCTCAGAGCCACTGCAGATCGGAGGGGAGCTCACGGCGGAGGAGCTCCTGTAGTTGGTGCAGCCTCCATCGGTGGTGCTGAAGGCAGCTAAACCACGGCCTCGGATTCGGGTGATTTGCGGCCGTCGAGGTCGCGAGAGAGGCTGAAGGGCGGCGAGGAGCGCTGCCGAAGAGAGTGGGAACGTGTGCTGCGAGACGAGGCGACTGCTGCCCTGCGGAACTCTAGGAGGCCTCCAAGGGACTTCTGCTTTAAGACAGAGGAGAGGTGATCGGTGCGGTGGTGAGAGTGAGTGAGTTGCTTGTACACCCGACCTCTTTCCACCGTGAACATGCCGGCTTATATATGCGTATGAACGGAACGATTCACTTCCATGTGACGTGTTTGCCCTTCACACGTTCCTTCTCTTCTACGCCTCTTTACTTCTGCGCCATTCCCATGTGACGTGCTAAACAGCACTCCCCTGAGATAACTGATCGTGTTTTGGACTCATGGTGCATTTCTTTCGAGAGAATCCATCACAATTTTTAATGATGTGCCACCGAATTCAAAGGTGCCAACCGCCCTTCTGTCCTCTTTCCATGTAGACGAGTCCACTTCAGATTCAAAGATATCGACTCCCATTGTCGCTTCTCCTGTGGATGAGTCCACTCCCAAATTCAAAGAGGTCGACCTGCATTGTCCTTTCTCCATGTAGATGTCCTCATCTCAAATTTATTTGAATCATGATGAACACAGAGAACCTAGACGTGTAGGGTGTGAATCAACCCGCTACGCCCCTGACCTCGTTTACTTTGAGTGAAAGATGGGTGCTTTGTTACGAGGCCCATTGCAAGAGGAACTGGGATAGATCTGAATCATATCCCTTCAATCCTATAAATACTCCCCCCGCCTTCTTCACTTGAAAGCACGGAGTTGTGGAGACTGGTTAGAAGAGTGAAAAGTTGACAGAAGGGAGTAAGAGTTTCTCATTTTCTGAGATAGAGGGAGAGTCCAGTTTCAGGGTGGAGGGCGAGTCTTCCCGCTCCTCGAAGAGGAGCAGATCCAGTGGTAGTTCCAGGAGACTCTCCGATGTTGAAAGGTAACTCAGTGAGAGGACCCAATCGGAGCTTGTAAACGAGCCAGTTCTTCCCTCTCATTCTTGATGATCTCTTTCTTCCTTTCTCATTCTTTTTCTATTTTTTATTTTAATGATGCACCCGCTTCTCACTTCCTGTGTAATCCACAGAGTATGACGAGGTCACACATCTCATGGGAATTAGTGATGGCTGCCTATCGAGGCTTGCCTGACTTCCAGAAAGCCCGGCTGGATGCGATGGGGTTTGGTGCATTCCTCCGGATCGAACCCGTTAAGCTCGACCTCGCCCTCATCCAAGCATTGTGCGAGAGATGGGACCCAGAGAGTCGTGCCTTCTTGATGTCCTGGGGGCACATGGTGCCCAGTCTCGAAGATGTGGCCAGAATCACTAGCCTTAGAGTGGATGGCGAGGCGGTGACCGGGGTCACCTACCCCTATTATCGCGAAGTGGCTCATAAGCTTCTTGGTCTAGAATTAAAGGACCAAAAGAACAGGTCAGTAGCCAAGGCGTCTATCATGGATGCATTGGGGCTCACTGACACTCGTCAACGTGATAACGAGTCCTTGGAGGAATTCATGGAGAGAGCGGAAAGAGGGTCCCGCACTGTGTATTGCGTGGATGCCAATAGCTGGGAAAGGTCAAACACGGACTTGAGGATATTCCTCCTCTTCCTGCTGGGAAAATTACTGCTGGGTTCCAAAGGAGATGACATCCATTGTCATTTCCTAGAATTTTTGGTGGACCTAGAGAGGGTAGGGCAATATGCCTGGGGAGCCGCCGTGCTGGCGCATCTGTTCGCAAGTCTGTCCCAAGGGACAGATCGAGAGGTGACTGTGAGTGGCTTCATACCGTTGTTGACACCCGTTTTATGACCAATGAGTTGGGTCATTTCCTTGTTTATCCATATGATGCTCCGAGTTGTTCACTCTTCATCGAGTCTCCTTGGTCAGTTTGAAGCCTGTTTCTTGGGTCTTCTCCTTGGTTGGAGTGTGGTTTATTGTGGCCTTTTATTCGATGAGCTTAGCAAGCTTTGCACCTTTTTTTTATCCTCATTGTTAATAACGGTCCTCCCTGGGGGCGTTACTTCCTTATAACGCATGATCCGTGGGCCGTTACTTATTGAAGAGTCCTAAAGTTTGAGGCCTTTGTTCTAAAACTTATCCTCTTACTTATCCGTTGAATCTAACGGTCTGTCGTGCAGCCGTTATTTATTCCAACGCGTCCAGCCTTGGCCGTTACTTTCCTTCGAGAGTCCAACTTGTTTGATCTTCTTCCCGTTGATCTTATCTCTTTTGAGATAAGGTTAAATGTAACGGATGTTCCTTGGCGCGTTATTTTCATGTGGCGGTCTGTCGACCAGCCGTTACATCCAACAGAGAGTCCTGGCAGTTCAGGCATTTTCTATGCTACTCCGTGGTCGAGATAAGAGCTTGAATTGTTGATTTCTCTTCCAAATCTGATCCTCAGAACCTTCTGTTTGTGTCTATGGACTCTTGGTGATATTATCTTCAGGGATTTGCTAAGAGTTATCCTTTTATCTTGCTGGATTATCCTCTGCTCGACCGGAGAGTTTGAGGGTCTATAAATAGCACCCTTAACTTCATGGCCCGAGGGAGGAAGATCTGGAGTTCGCGTCGAAGTGTTGCCGCATTCTGGAGTCACATCTGACCAAGGAGAATTGTCTCTCACGTTCATCTGCTTCACGGTGAAGGGAGTATTCGTTCCATTGGTTTTCAAAGTTCATCATTACATATTGTGTTTTTCCTCATCTTCCTTTCATCAAAAGCATTGTCCCACTTCTTTTTCCACGTTCTCCCTGATTTTTTTCATCATCTAAACATCCTCCTATCTTTTTAAAATGCCCAGAGGGGTTAAAAAACCAAAACCTCCCCGGTACTTTCCTTTCCTTTTGCATGCTATTGAGTTTATTGGAGAATTGATGCTATATTGTCTAAAGGGCTAATCTGGGTTTGTTCTCTTGTGTTTTCACGTTCTTTGGCAGGTTTATAGGTTCACCACACGAGGCCCAAGTCTTCTGGCCGGTTGGAGGAGTTGGAGTTAAAAGAATCCACAAGCTATTACTGCAGGTTATTTGACGGTCTTCTGCAGGCGCGTCATATTCATATAGCGGTTCATAGAGCGACCGTCACTTCCCAGTGACGCGTGGGCTTTCGGCCGTTACATCCCGTTGATCTACAGATTTCCCTGATTTTCTCTCTCCCGTGGGCGGGTGCTTCATCCACCTATTTCCAAGGTATTTTCAAGTCTTTGGCTTGTTTCTACTTTGGTGGCGATCATGTTCTTTCTTAGTATTGGGCATTAGCTTTCTCTCCATCTCATATCTCTTATCCTCTTTGCTTGCTCCACCCTTGCGGTGTGTTTTTTATTTGCTCTTGCTCCACGCCCCGGCGTGTATTTTTCTTTATTCCCTTAGTTTAGTTTGATGATTGAGATAGCATGCCCATGCTAGAGCTTGTTCTGGTTGCCTAGGTTCATGGTTCGCATGTCCTTGGGTTGATTGAGATCTTTGATTTTTGCCTATCATCTTTATCACACATCAAAACAAAAAGAAGAAGAGAAGCAAAACAAATCAACAACCGTTTCGCCAGGTAATTATTTATTTATTTATTAATGCAACTAATCTATTTCATGAAATGCTGATGACATGTGACGACACAGGTATGGAGTTATTACTACATCCTAATGGGGCGAGCTCGACAGTGGCGTGTGGCTGTAGCACCACTAGCTCGGCGGTGGCAACCCATTATGAGCACATCCTCTCTGTCTTACCAGCTGATGGTATTAAGGCGTGAGCTACAAGAGTTCCTCGCAGAGATGGTAGGACTCCGTTTTTTTATCTTTTCTTTTGTCTCTCATTTTTGGTCTTTTTGAGTGATTAAGGAGATATACGCATGCCAACGTAGGTGATCTGGAGGCCTTACTCGGGTATGGTCGATGTCGACTAGCCATGGGTCATCACAGGTCGCCCTCGATTTGGTCAGGACCTTTGGGTCCACTGCCTGAATGAAATCGAGCCACTCCGGCTACGATTGGTCATGAGGACTCTAGGGCTTGCCCAGGAATGGGTAGATATGATCGCACCACCCCGCGTCGGGAGGAAGACACGTGGGCCGGTAACCTGTGTTGACTGGCGGGTGCGCTTCTCCGAACAATATGAAGATTGGCAGCAGGGTGGCATGCTCGTGGAGTCGCATGCCCGGGATAGTGAAGATTATCTACATCTCTATAGAGCGATGTATGCAGAGCGACTCCATCCTGAGGGACTTGTGGAGGTGTATCTCCTTTCTCACTTTTTGATCATTTTTTTTTATTTTTTTATCATTTTTCTAAATGTAATGCTGACTCCTATGACATGGATTTAGGATGCCCGTGATACCATGATAGCGAACTTGCGGGCTCGCTTGGCGGACACGGAGGAAGAGTTGGGTGACACCCGTGAGGCTTTACATGTCTCGGTGAGTATGTATGCAAATACATATTCCTAATTATACCCCTAGGTTTCTGGTGTTTAGCCACTCATTGCCACTTCTTGCTATCATAGTGCGCTCAGCTCGACGCAACCCTACCAGCAGTAGGGGCAGAGGGTGCTTCTTCCAATCTATGGATTCCTTCGTCGGAACTAGATTCGCTCCACGAGCAGCTTGCCCGTGTAACACAGCGCGTCGCGGAGGCAGAGGGAATGCTTTCCACGCAGGTGAAGGTTCCTCTTATCCGAGCTTCTCTATTTACATCTCATCACACCCCTGAAATGATGGATATGGCAGGCCGAAGAGATGCGAGAGATGTTTGCTCGTGCAGCACAAGGGGAGGCCAGGATAGCAGAGCTGGAGGAGGAATTGCAGCGTCGCTCAGATGACAATTTTTATCGGGACGCCATGGAGCTGAGGATCACCCTCCAGCTGGAAAGGGATGATAGAGAGAGAGAACGAGCGGAGAAAGAAAGGGATAGAGAATGGGAGAGGGCCGAGAGATCGGCAGAAAGAGAAGAGAAGAGGGCCCTAGAGGCCCAATTATTTGAACTCCGGACCAGTCTCGGTCTTGCTGAATAGTGGCTGAGGGACGGTGAAGAGCGCTACCGAAGAGCACGAGAGCACGACTTTCGTTAGTAGCTTCTTTGCTGCCCCCGTAGATCGATGTCGGGGTGTGGATATGGAAAGAGGACACCAGAGCGGTAGGAATACCGCTTCTCATGATTTGATGACACCCTCTAGAGCATCTTGCCCAGAGAGGGGCGAGACAAGTAACGCGGAGAGAGAGGGTGGAACTTGATGTAAAATTTTTTGTTTTGGAATAAAATGTTTATTTCTTGGTTTTTACCTCTTTCTTGCTTTCTCGAGTTCCTGCACACATCACTTAAGTAAACAAGTTAGAATATCTGTTCTGACTTGGCCCCTTGCTCACTAAGCGAGGTTTGTTTTGAGCCATCCTTGATAATGGGTCAAGGGGCCAAGCCTTTATCAATGAAGGCAAGGTAAAGTGAAATGGTGAATGGACACACAGTCATACTAATGCAAGCGAAAAATTAAAAGTGAAATGTTGCATACAAATGCGATCATGCAGAATGTAGTTTTTTTTCTTGCATTTTTTTGTTGTTTTATTATTTTTTATCATTTTTTTGTTTTACATATATCTACATTTTCCTCTTTTTCCCCCTTTTTTGTTGTTTTTATCATTATATTTTTTAGTTGCTAACGCCTGGTAGATACCCATATAGCACCTAAGCTACATGAGAACAAGGGTTTCTTACTAACCTCCCAGGTATCCTAAGCACACATCTAGGTTGATTCGGGCCTCTAGACTCCTCGAATGATAATCCTGCCGGTTAAGACTTATCCTGATGACAATGTCGTCATGCCATGCTTAGGCTCCCAGTCGCTTCCGACCACATGGATTCACCCAAAAAGTGTTCGAGGTAAATGATTTACCCGACCCGGGTCTATTTTCTCACAACTCTAGATGCTATATAATGGAACACCCTGGAACCCTAACAGCCAATAGCGCGACGCTGACCCGGAATCAGACGCCGTCGCACCAATAGGTGACGCGCTTGCATTGACCTAAGCCCGAGGTTAGATAAGAAGACATCAAGGTGGTAAACAAGGGTGTTGACCAGCCAGAAACACAGAGATTCCTTCGCAGCAATGGCTTTTGCTTCTTCAAAGTAGACAACCATATGGGTATGTTAAAAATAGGGTTGCAGGCCTTGGTGGGATCCACCCTTTGGAAACTCCATTGAGCTTTCATCTTTAGGGGAAGAAGGAAGAGTGTAGGTGGTAAACCTCCTGAGAGGACCGGCAAAACCGTTAACCCGGCGAGCCAATAAGGGTCCATTCAACTCTCCCCTTTCGGGCAACTTCGGACCCAACTCGAGCATTTACATCTCATTGCCCCCCCTTTTTTTGTGGATTCTGGACTTTTACACTTTGAGGGGTTTCATTTATCAAAATCAGGCACGGTTACAACCAGGCTTTTCTTTTGATTTTGATTTGTCATTATTTTTTTTCGAGGGAAATATAGTCATTTAACATTGTAGAATCCCTTTTACATGCCTGCGGGGACACTGCTCTCTTCTCGTGCTCTGACCGATGCTCGAGAAAATAGATCCTACCCTTGCCTTAAGGGACTTGAGTTTCAGGTTCTTATGCTCAGCGTTTTAAGGGCGTCGGCTGTCTCATTCGGTCAAAGAGAAGAGAATAAAGATTACAGCATTCTGGAGACCTTCTGGGTGAGGCCCCACCATAGGTGATGCTACTGATTTTTTTGAATAAAACACGTAAGTATGTACATGTTGGTTCCCTTTGAGCGGGCATAGGCCGACATGGTCGGACAGGGATCTCTACGGTTCTGGCAGACCAAGACCCGAAATCTACCCAGTCTTAATAGGCCCTGTCCCAACATGGAGGTTGAATACGATGACTTAAAGACATAGTGGTCTCCAGGCATTAGCATTTTGAATTTTGAATTTTGAATTTTTTTCTTTTTCCTTTTTTTTTCTATTTTGTGGTTGTATATACATATTTTTGTTGTTTTCATTTTTTTTGCTATTTTTTGTTTATATATTTTTTAAATATTTTTTATTGACACTATGTACACCTATCTAAGGGTAGTACTTCTTAAGATAAAGCCCATTCCAAGGGTGGGATAACTCGATCCCCTCAGCATTAACTAGCCTGTAGGCGTTGCCAGGATGCACAGCCTGAACCACGTACGGTCCTTCCCAATTGGGTTGGAGTTTAGAACGCAGCCCACCAGGTTTTACAAAAACTCTTTTAACTACCATTTCACCGACTTGAAATTTCCTTTCAATGACCTTCTTTTGATAAAAACGTGTGAGTCTGTTCTGATATACACGCGCATGCTCGGCAGCGGCCAGCCGTTTCTCATCTAAGAGTTCCAATTGGGCAAGGAGTGAATCACGACGTTCGTCGAGAGGAAGCTCCTTATCTAACTGTACCTTGAGAGAAGGAATCAAAATTTCATACGGAACTACTGCCTCCATTCCATAAGTAAGGACGAACGGAGTTTGCCCAGTGGGAGTACGGATTGAAGTGCGATAGGCCCATAGAGCTTCAATCAACTTTTCTGGCCAATCCGAGAACTTGTTTGACTCACAGGTCTTTTTTATGATTTTAATCAATGTTTTATTAGTGGCTTCTACTTGGCCATTACCTTGTGGATAATAAGGTGATGAATGATGCAATGTAATTTTATACCCTTTGCAGAGGTCTTGAAGGTCCTGAGAAATGAATTGTGGCCCATTGTCGGTGATGATTGTGCTTGGAATGCCGAACCTGGCGATGATATTTTTCATGATGAATTTGCAGACTGTTGATGCTTTAACCTCCACATAAGCTTCGGCTTCGGCCCATTTGGTGAAGTACTCCGTTGCAGTAAGGATGAATGATTTTTACTTAGTGAGGGAGTTAGGATTACCAAGAGGACCGATGACATCGAAAGCCCACATGGAGAAAGGCCATGGGGAGGATACTGGATGAAGTGAAGAAGATGGGGAATTAATTTTATCGGCGTGAAGTTGACACTTGACACACCTGCGGACGTAGACGGCGCAATCCTCTTCCATGGTGGGCCAGTAAAAGCCTTGCCGAAGGATTTTCTTGACAAGCATTTGGCTATTCACATGGCCACCACACACACCAGAGTGTGCTTCCTCGACACATTTCCAGACCTCCTCTTCGTCGAGACATCTTAGAAGAACATCAGTAAGACTTCTCTTGTATAGCACTCCTCCGATCAGCACGTATCTCTGTGCCACTCTCCTTATGGCTTTTCTATCTTCCGATGTGACTTCTCCAGGGTAGGACTGATCTTTGCAATACTTGGTAATTTCGTAAAACCATGGCTTTTCTTCATCAACCAATTCTTCTTCTAATTCTGCCAACATGATTTCCCTCTTCTCAAGAATTTCTTCCTGTAGGACCTTCCTTGCTATCCTGTCCTTGATATCTACGTAGGAAGCGTCATCGATTGCAGGGGCATGACGCTTGTAGACGGAAATGGAATCAAACCATCTTCCTAGAGGGAACCTTAAAGATGATGCCAACGAGGTGAGGGCATCGGTGAGAATATTCTGGTGACGAGGGACATGGACAAAGATCAGTTTGGTGAACAGTTTGGCAAAGGCAACAGTGAGTTCTTGGTATGGCTTGAGTTTGGGATCGCGAGTGCGATATTTAGTGAGCACCTGACGAAGAATGAGTTGACTATCACCTACGACTCGCAATTCGGTGATACGAAAAGAATGAGCAAGTTCCAGACCAGCTAGAAGGGCTTCATATTCAGCTATATTATTAGTAACTGGAAATTTGAGCTGGTATGTCAGTGGGAATGTAAGGCCTTCCGGTGACATGAGGGCAATGCCGATTCCTTTCCTTTGGGAATTCAGAGCTCCATCAAAATGTAACGTCTACATGTAGTCATCTGATTGGTTGATGGACATTAGTTCCTCATCTGGAAACTCTGATTGGACATGGTCGAATTTGGGAAGAGGATGGTGAGCGAGATGCTCAGCTATGGCATAACCCTTAATCACCTTTTGCTAAATGTAGGTGATGTCAAACTGAGAAAGAAAGCTTTGCCAGCGTGCTAATCTATCTGTAAGGACAGATTTTTCTAGAAGGAACTTGATAGGGTTCATTCGGGCAATCAAATGGACTTCATGAGCTAAGAAGAAGTGTTTCAATTTCTGTACCACCCAGACAAGGGCGGCACATGTTTTTTTCATAGCCGTGTACTTCTGCTCACAGGGGTTGAGAAGTTTGGACAAGTAATAGGTCGCCCTTTCCTTGCCTGCTTCATCGGCCTATGCTAGGACAGCTCCCACGGAGTCGTTCAGGACTGAGATGTAAAGGATTAAAGGTTTACCTGGCGTGGGTGGAATTAGGACAGGTGGATTGTCCAGATATTCCTTCAATCCTTCAAAAGCCTTTTGGCATTTAGAATTCCAAAGGAATTCTACTCCTGACTTAGTCAACTCGTAGAAAGGTTTGCACCTTTGCGAGTGCTGGGACACAAACCGATGAATGAATTGCAACCTTCCGATTAACCCTCGAACTTCTCTCAGATTTTTCGGGGGTGGCATATCCCTAATTACTTTAGCTTTGTTGGGATCTATTTCAATACCCCTCTTACTCACAATGAAACCAAGCAATTTACCCAACGAAACACCAAATGCGCACTTCTTTGGATTCATTTTCAAATTGAACTCCCTTGATCTTTGCAGCACCTTAGCTAGAACTCTCGAGTGTTCTGCCCTAGTCCTAGATTTCACCAGTAAATCATCCACATACACCTCTAAATATACATGCATCATGTCATGAAATATTGCCATCATAGCCCTTTGATAAGTAGCTCCAGCATTCTTCAAGTCAAACGGCATGACTAAATAACAGTAAGTTCCCCAGGGTGTGGTGAATGATGTTTTCTCCTGATCCTCTTCGGCCAAACGGATCTGATTATACCCCAAAAATTCATCCATAAACGAGAGAGTTTCATAGCCAGCCGTGTTATCAACCAACACATCGATGTGAGGCAAGGGGAAATCATCTTTTGGACACGCGCGGTTAAGGTCCCTAAAATCGATACAGATTCTCACCTTTCCATCCTTTTTCATGACCGGGACAATGTTTGCCACCCATTGAGGATATAGGACGACTCTAATAAATCTGGCTTTGTGGAGCTTATCGACCTCTTCCTTCATCTTCAAAGCCATCTGGGGGTGGAAACGTCTTAACCTCTGCTTTACCGAGACAGACCTTGGTTTTAGCGTTAGGCGGTGTTCGACCAGGGTGGAATCCAATCCCGGCATATCCTCGTAGCTCCATGCGAACGTGTCCCTATACTTCTTGAGAACCTCAATCAATGCCTCTTCTTCAGACAATGGCAAATTATCACTTATGAGGACGATCCTAGGGTCTTCCTTGGTCCCCAGGTTGATCTCTTTGGTGGGTTCTTCTATAGCAGCTGATGGTTCATCAAACCTCCTCATTCTACTAGCATATGCGTTAGCCGCGTCCTCATATTCTTCGTCCCCTTCTTCAATAGGGTATTCTCCATCTATGAGCTCATAAACTCCATATCCCTCATCAATTATGCAATCCTTCTCACATTCTAACTCCGACAGATGGATGAGATTTTCTAGCAGCTGAGGAATAGCAAGACATGCCTGGCACCTATTGGCCAAATCTAGAAGAAATCGGCGAGGAACTTGCCTACCCTTGGATTTTCTTCTAGGCACTACCCTTGACTCATTATTGTTAAATTGACCTACCTATCCTACAGACGAAGGGGAAACTGAAGAATGTACAGGAAAAGACCCCTTAATGGAGGGGTAAAGAAGGTCGCTCAAGGGACCTTGAACGAATGGCTCGTAGGTCTGGGCGCACTCGTGGGAGATGTAGGAGGTCTCCTCAAAGGAAATGCACTGTTGAGGAATTTGGAAATTGACATTTTTTTTTCATTTTCATTTTCAATTACAAAACAATTGAAAGAAATTAGGGAATGGGAGGAGGGGACTATAGCTAAGGGGTTGTAGGGCTCATTAAGCAGATCAAGGTTGAAAATTCGGCACGGGTTGAGAAACCCGCGCAAGAATGTGAGCAAAGAAGGGGACCTGGGAATATCATCAGATAAACGTCTAGCCCAAGAAAGAGTTAGCAGTAACGACTGAGAAGAATGATTAGATAGAATGACGGAAAGCGATCTGTCAGTGGCAACATCCTCTTGGCGAGAAAAACTTAGAATTTCGGCAATGTTAACGACACCTTTTGGCACCTCGGAGATCAAAAGCGGCCCCTCCAAGTCCGAAGGCGAGAACATCTGCTGTAGTGCAATGGAAATATCATGTATATCGAACCACTTGTTCCACTCGCAGTCCGGGTCATCGTGCTTCCCCTTCTTTGTAGCCCTCGAGCAACTTCCGGCTAAGTAGGCAATCCGAACTTCCCCATGTGATTCTTGCGGCTGATCCCCCAACTGTATAACCGGCCCTTTTATGAAATGAGAGTACAAGGTCAATGTAAGAGGTTCTCCATCTTCCTCAATCGGGCCTTCAAAGCCTAAGCCAACTCTGAGGATTACCCTGGCCTTCCCTACCGGTCTCAGTCTTCCTTACAATTGTGCTCCTAGACCTTTGCCTTGATGGTAACCTAAGTTGTTCATGATCTCCCATCCCTTGGAATGGGAAGGGGAACATGGCATTGGCCCGGGAAGTGGCTTTCTTTGTGTTGGTGAAGGGCGGATAGGGTCACACACATCTAGCAGGGAAAGGATAGGCCTATGGGTCGGCCAGACAGAGGGTAATGAAGTGTTAATAGCATCCACCGTAGGAAGCAGGGGCGTGCTAAACACCTTGATGATCCGTCCCTTGTACGGGAATTTTAGGCATTGGTGGTTGGTGGAAGGGACGGCATTCAGCGTCTCTATGTAAGGACGACCCAATATGCCCTTGAACGTGGGGTCCATGTCGAGGATGTGAAACTCCGTAAGAACAGCAACATGACCCACTTCTACATTAAGGATAATCCTTCCCTGCGGAGGCCTCTTGCTATTATCATATGCGGTGACTGTGATAGCCGATGGCCTTATCTGTTCTAAATCAACCCCACATAGCAAGAGAGTGTTCATGGAGATCACATTGATTGAGGCACCCGTGTCCACTAGGCATGGGTTTACGGGCACCCCGTTGATCTTCACTGCAATGCACAAAGCATATTTCCGAGCTTTCTGGGGGGCAAGCTCGTGGTCATGGAATGTGATGGCCGGTTGCGTGCTTGTCGGTGTCAGCACCGACGATATCTGCTCTACCGGGAGATCCTCGTTCACCATGACCATTTGGAGATACTTCATTAGTGCCTCTTGATGGGACGTGGACCTCTTAATCAACTCCAAGATGGAGATTCGGGCAGGCGTCTTGTCTAGATGTTTTAGAAGATCATATTGTGTCCCGGGGATGGATTCCTCTAACTGCTCTTCAGTTCCTTTCTCTTGTTGGGACTGTTATGGACTCTGACCGTTCTGGGGAAAAACTCTGTGGAAGATCCTTCCACTTCGGAGCACCATGGCTTGTTGCTTTGGTTGCACCTCGACGGGGTTAGGTATGGGTTTTATCAGAGGTTTAAGTGGGGGAGGGATGGTTGGCAGAGCGGAGGTGATGACGGGTGTAGGGATCCTGATGAGGGGTTTGTTTGGGAGAGATGGAGGCGGAGTGGACGGCACTTGGGATGGATGGTGGATGATGAGAGGTTTCGAGGGTAGGGGTGAAGGAGTGGCGGAGGTGGATGGGGCCTCGGATGGGCGAGGCAAAATTAGGGGTTTTGAGGGTGTAGGTAGAGGTGTGGTGGAGGGCTGGACCGGGAGGGAACTGGCGACGGGGGAGCGGATAAGAGGGCGTGATGACTGTGGGACAAAAAGAGGTCCACTCGGGGGTTGTGACGTGGTTCGAGCAGAAAGAGGTGCCGACCGGATGAGGCGAGGGGGTTGGCTAGGAACATGCTGGGCAACAAGAACGGAGGTGCCCTCCGCGTGCCAACCTTGCCCTCTTCCGATTTCTGGGAAGGAAGAGATGTGGTTGACTTGCTGATTGGGTCGTTGGTGCTCCGGAAGTGGGTTTTGAACAATGCCCATGTTCGGTTGTTGCTGTGAGACCTGCTGAGGTTGTTATTGTTGTTGGGGTTGTTGTTGTTGTTGTTGTTGTAATTGCGGTCTGGGGGGAGGTCTCCTTGCCTTCAAAGTGGCGACAACTCTCCTCATTTCATCCCAATCAATTAAGTGTCCATCATTCATATCATAAATGTAGTCCTTAAAATCAAAACAGTTCTCCACTGTATGGCCCGGCTGCCTATGGTAAACACAATATCTGGACGTGTCAACATTTAGTGGCCATATGGGTCTTTCTTTGGGCAAGACGAGTGAATTAACAGCCATGAGAGCATTAAAGATGTCCGGTAGTGATTCCGACAATGGTGGGTAGTGAGCTCTCTTCGGGCCAATTAGCCTTCTCTGTTGTTGTGGGGGGCTGTAGTTCCCCGGGGGTGGAACATGATGGTACTGAGCAGGTGGCTGTTGTTGTTGTTGGGGACGGAAGGGTCGTGCCACATTGTTCTGATGGAAGTTGTTTTGTAGGGGAGGACGATAGGGTTGCTGACTCTGTTGGTTCTGATGGAAGGGGAGTGGTAGGGCTTGTGGAGGCCTGGGGTTGGCTTGCTGGTTGGGATTGCCAACCGCACTCACCTGCTCATTTGTCACTACCCCTTCTGTCACCCCACCTTGGACACCAGTGCCCGGCTTCCTAAACACCCTCGAATTTGGTGGCTCGAACATATGCATGAGAGGGGAATCTTTCAGTTGTGTCTGGACATACCGAGCCCTCTCGTACAATTCCTCCATGGTGTTAAGCTTGTTCATTGCTAGGATATGCCTAAACTGGGGGGTAGCATTTGATATAATCATCTTCACATGCTCTGGCTCTGAGATGGTATCCTTTATCCTCTCTGCCAGGGACCTCCATCTATCGGCATACTGGACGAAATCTTCATCCGGCTTCATTTTTTCAGCGACCAGGTCGGTGATAGAAAGAGACGGGCCAACCCGGTCCTGGTACCTCTGTAGGAACTTCCTCTGAACCACGTCGAAGTCCTCAGCCTCACTTGGCTCTAGGGCGTAGAACCATTCCAGCGCAGGGCCATCTAATGATCTCCTAAAGAGGTATGCCAGGGATCTTTTATCATTCTGCCAGAACGAGGACTCATACATGAAATCCTTCAAATGGGTAAAGGGGTTGCCAGTGCCATTGTACCTATGGTACGTGGGCATCTCAGAAGGGGGAAGGCGAAACATTAGTAGGACAGGTAGAGAAACTTCAGGGGTGGATTTTACATCCACCATTTTCTGTAAGTTTCAGAATTGCTCATCCATCTTGTTCAGCTTGTTTAAGAGGGACTGGGTAAGCGGGTCAATTGGTGAAGGTGGCGCTTGCCACGGAGAAGCGGTAGGCCTCCCGGAGGCCTGAGAAGGAAACCTAGGACAGGAAGGGTATTGGGGTCTACCAGTGGATAGGCCCGGTTGGATTGGTGTTTGAAGGGCGGCTGGCGCCGGAGATTGGGAGGGGACTTGGAAGGAGGGAGGCTATTGATTTGCCTGCCCGAAAAGTGAGGGGGAGGGAATGGCCTGTACAGACTCTTGGACAGGAGTAGCAGCCGGATTCTGCTCCGTGGGAGAGGGGGAAACCGATTTCCCTTTCAGAATGGCCTGGAAGGCCTGGAGTTACTCAGGGTTGAGCTGGGTGTTGGCAAGGACACCTAACAGAGAGGAGATGTCCTGAGGGGGAGATGTATCCCCGGCAACATTCGGCACCTCATGTGAGGGCTCGTGGGATGGACCGGCGTCCATGGCGTAGACATGGGGCTCACCTTGGTAGCCCTGGTCCGGGCTGTATTCTATGTAAGAGCCATGACCTGGGTCATGCATTTGGGGCTCATAGCCGAAGGCATCAGCCTCGAAAGCATCGTAATTATACTCGGCCATCCTTAACACTTTTCTAGAACGTAATAACATACACCGGCATACAAGTAGCAGAGATTAACACACAAGTGGATGCTTTACGTCCCTTTTTGTTTTGGTTTGTTTTTCATTTTTTTTTCTCTATTTTTTTTCTTTTTTTCTTTTCTCTTTTTACAAATGAGGAGTTCACGCAAAAGACAGGACCCTAGTTAGAATTTTGGCCATCGCCGTGTCAGCTAAGGTCGCTCGCCTCACCACGAATGGGTAACTAAACTCCGGGGAACTTCAGTGGTACAACCTGCCCAGTGAACGAAGAGGGAATCCTTCGCTGTCGGGGACTTACAAAGGTCCCGATGAAGGAGATCCTAGTCCGTCGAGAGAATTCCCGAACGGAGAGTCCTTCCTTCACCGAGAAAAGGTGATCCTTAGAAAAGGCAAAAGAAAGGGGGAAAATGCATGTAATGCAGTGTCATATAACTGAGATACGTGAAATACAAACAAGGCAAGGAGAACAGGGATTATGCAGGATCTTAGAACTAAACAACTTTAACGAGAATAGAACTTCGGACAGGATAGAACTAAACAGATTCAGGATCAAAACTTATTGCAGGACAGACAGAACTAAACAATCTCACAAGATCAGAACTTATGCAGGACGGGACAAAACTTAAACAATTTTTACAAGAACAGAGTTTATGTGGGATAGATTAGAACTAGACAATTTATCACAGGATAGAACTTATACAGGATAGAATGTAACTAAACAATTTATCATAAGATCGAAACCTATGCAGGAAATGAAACTAAACAAATTTTCACAAGAATAGAATTTCAGTAGGGTGGAATAGAACTAAACGAATTTTCACAAGGTAAAGGAAAATAGGAAATGTACCTGATAGAGCACCATTGAGGTTTTTTTCTTTTCTTTCTTTTCTACCTTCTCCCCCTTTTTTTTTCTTTTCTCAATTTGGGGATGCTAGATGGGAAGTGCATTTGGGAGAACACGTCCACTTGTCAGGACGTGTCCGCACAACGGCTGACAGTTGCTGAGGGCGATGACGCTGAGTACGCACCTGGGGCTCCAGGCACGCCCTCGAGCTGAAGCCCGTTTTTCGGAAAACAACGGAAAGAAAGGGAACAACGTGAATCTCTTGAGAAATCAAGGGAATGAGGGGGAAGTGCACGAGGTGCACGAGGGATAAACGCAAAGCAAGGTGCTGCTTGGAGCACGACTGTAGTGCACGCGGGCGCAATGGGGAGGGGCACACGTGGGTGCCAATGGGGGAGGGGCACATGCGGGTGCCAATGGGAAACTGTAGCGCACGTGGGCGCAATAGGGAAGGGCACACGCGGGTGCCAAATCACACGGGTAGCCGAACGGAAAGCAAAAGATGTCCCACCGTGATCGCCAGAGATGTGGACGGACGTCACGGGGTTTAGGAGAGGAGAGGGAAACACGTTACGTTGGGAAAATGCGGGAAAGGGACTCCCGGGGAGGGTTGTCTCTACCGGGTTTAGAGGCGGAAAATATACGGAACGAGAAAACCCACAGAATGGAAATGTACAACAAAATGAATTGACATAAGGAAATTACAGAATGGAAACCACCGCGAGGAATTACTTCTATCCACAGGGTTTAAACAGAAATTGAAAGAACAAAATTGCGGAATGAAAAGGCTCCACGAGGAATTACTTCCGTCGCAAGGACCTCCGCGAGAAATTACTTCCGTCACGGGGTTTTGACAGAAATTAAAGGAATTAAAATTACAGAATGAAAAGGCTCCGCGAGGAATTACTTCCGTCACGGGCACCTTCGCGAGGAATTACTTCCGTCACAGGGTTTAGACAGAAATTAAAGAAATAAAATGACAGAATGAAAAGGCTTCGCGAGGAATTACTTCCATCACGGGAACCTTCGTGAGGAATTACTTTTTTTTTTTGTATAAACTGAGTCATCAAGTAGGAAGAAGGGAGAGTGCACCCCCATTCCAAAGGAAGGGAATGTTCTCACTCCACCAAAATCACCACTTGATGCTATATTTTATTGATTTTATCAAATGTGTACAATTTCATAGGAGGCCCAGCCTCTAAAATACAAAGAAACAAGAAATGAGATGCTATACAATCCTCCATCTGGAGCATGCTTCTTTATGAGTATAAACAGATCAATGTTCCATGCTACTGTAACCCCTTGTTTTGAGTCAAGTATAGTCGGGGTAGAAAAATCAGGTACTGTCCTTTCTATATTCTGGCCGATCAGTGCATGCCTTGTTGCTGCCCATGTGATGAAAAGGATGAGACAGCTATATATGTCGAATTCGTATGTTAGGGAGGTTGGAAGCATCTACTATAGAAATTCCTCTAGCAATAATCGGCAGCTCTTTAGCAGTTGAAAATTCAGAATTTTGTCCCATGAGAATAGCATGATTTGCCAGCGCATCAGCTAGCATATTTGTCTCCCTGTATGTATGCACAATTGGACATTGACTTCTGCTGTAGATTTCCTATAACTTGAGCCACCAAGGAAGTAAAGACCAAGGAGGGCTTCTATTGCTTTTTAATAGTTCAACCAAGGTTAAAGAATCAGTGTAAATCACTAATATTGGAATGTTGTGCAGTAGAGCTAATCTTAAGCCATCGAGTAGAGCCCTTCCCTCTGCTACCATATTGGATCCTTGGCCATAATAGTAAGAAAATCCCAATAGCATTTTCCCTTGAGAATTTCTGAAACATCCACCTCCTCCAGATGGTCCAGGATTGCCTTTACTAGCACCATCTACATTGAGGGAATAGTTAAACTTTGGGGCTAACCAGCAGACAGTGAAGCAGCAGAGAGCTTTATGTTTAATTATGATGCCCATGGTTTGAAACCTATGGTAAGTAGGATAGCCAATCCCCCATTTGAATGTGATCTGCTGCAAAATATGGTTAATGTCTTCTTGTATCTGATCAGCAATGTGTGGGATATTTCTTCTAATGCCTTCAAATCTATTGCAGCATCTGTATTTCCATATTTCCCAGACAATTAGCATAGAAATAAGCAATGAAACAAATCCTTGCAGACTGTAGACAGTAGCCTCATTGAGGATTTTGTGCAACCGACCATAGATGATGTTTGTTTCCAAATATGAACTGTCCATGAGAGGAGCAAATTTATTCCACAAGTAGCTGGCTATTTCGCTGTTAATGAAAAGATGATCAGTATCTTCAATATCATGTGAATGGGAGCAGCAGTTGCAACATGAAGCCATGTGTATTCCTTTATTTTGAATTTGATTATCAACTGGTACAGCATGATTTAAAAGTTTCCAGTAAAATAGAGAGGCCCGAGGGGGAAATTTTTGATGCCATATTTTACTGACAATGTTAACTGCCATTTGCCCTTTGATGTATTTGTAGGTAGACTTGATATCAAAATTTCCAGTAGTAGTGAAGGACCAAACTGGGATATCATTTTCTTCTTGTGTAGAAAATCTGAGAATTTCATTCTGCAATATGTTGTCTTCAAATCCTTGCCAAATAGGATGCTGATGATTAGCTAAAGCAGTGTGAACAGAGCAGTCTTCAGGAAGAGGAATTTGAAGAGAGTAATGTTCTCTCAAGGGCTTATTTCTGTACCATTTATCCTTGAGGAAATTGGTAGTTTCACCATTAAAAACAATCTTCCTCATACCAGCTAATAGAATGGTGCGAGCTTTATGAAAGTCTCTGATTTTTTTCCTGCTGGAAATGGTATTTTGCAGTCTGATATGTGCTGGTTGTGTATATATTTGCTTCTGATATAGGTAGCCCATAAAGAATTGTTGTGTAAGGATTGCCACAGTTGTTTAACATATGAGCACAGTTGAATGTCCCTTAGTCTTCGAATCCCCAGACCCCCTTCAGATAAGGATCTGCATACTTTGTTCCAAGAAACCCAATGTTTCCTATGAGCATTTTCTGTTCCTTGCCATAAGAAGTTAGCACATATTTTCTCAATTTGCTTGTGTATGGTGTATGGAATGGCAGCAGCACTGGTTGTATATATGGGAATAGAAGATAGCACCGATTTGATAAGTGTGATTCTTCCTACCTGAGAGAGGAATCTGCTTTGCCAGCCTGCGAGCTTTGCATTTACTTTGTCAAGTAAATACTTAAAATGTGGAATTTTGATCTTCCCTTTGAAGAGAGGAATTCCCAAATAATTGATGCTTCCAGTTCTGTATTGAGAGCCAGTTATCTGTCTGATCTTATCTATTGACTTCCTAGGCATATGTTTGGATACCATGAGTGAACTTTTATTGGAATTAATCCTCTGCCCTGAAGATTCTTCATATCTTCTCAGAAACTTGAGAAGATGTTTTATTGAGATCAGGCCCCCATTTGTGAAAATGATGGAATCATCAGCATATAGTATGTGAGATATGGGCATAACATTGCGGGGGAGATGATAATATTTGCATTGTCCAGAGTTGAATAACTGGCAAAGACCCCTACTTAGAACCTCCTCTGCTAAAATGAAAAGGGCAGGTGCTAACGGGTCTCCTTGTCTTACTCCTCGAGAAGATTTGAAGTAACCATGAGATTGACCATTAAAAGCAATTGTGAACCAGCAATTCTGTAAAAGCTGAGAAATAAGGGAAACATATCTGCTTACAAACCCAAATCTTTTCAAAACAGCTATAATGAAATCCCATTCAATTCGATCATATGCTTTAGCCATGTCAAGTTTGCTGAGAATGTTATGCCCTCTTACCGGTCTGTCTATTTCCATGAATAATTCTTTGGCAAGTAAAAAGTTGTCAGTGATTATTCTGCCACTTATAAAACCACTCTGTTGTTCTGATATAATGACTGGAAGAATGTGGCGCAGGCGATCACAAATGATTTTTGAAACAATTTTGCATGTGAAATTGCATAAGCTGATTGGCCTAAAATCAGCAAAGGAAGTAGGGTTTTTTACCTTGGGTATCAGACATAGTAATGTAGAAGTGACTCCCCTCGGAAGTCCCCCTCCTTGAAAGAAACTTTGGATGGCACTTATTACATCATTTCCCACAACATCCCAGCAGTAGGTAAAGAATGTACCAGTAAAGCCATCAGGACCAGGGGAACTATTTCCAGATAAAGTAAATACACTGCCTCTAATTTCCTCTGCTGATGGAATGGAGCATAGAGCCATGTTCTGATCTTCTGTGATCAGATTAGGGATGACTGATAACAAATGGCTGTCAATATTGTGAGTTTTAGAAGATAATAAGTTCTTGAAGAAGTCAATAGCACCATTTAGTAAAACTGTCTGATCCTCCACCCAAATTCCATCTAATTTCAACTTATGAACATAGTTCCTCTGTCTTTTTATTTTTGGTATAATGATGAAAGTATTTAGTGTTGCGATCTCCACAGGTTATCCATTGAAGCCTGGATTTTTGAAACCAAAAAATCTCCTCCCTATGATGAATAAGCTTCATCTCAGCATTAGCTTTTTGGAGATTTGTCCTGTTTTCCACAGAAGGAGTATCATCATAGCTCTCTTGAGCCTGTAATAAATGAGTCTCAGCAAGTTCCTTGGCTTGATGAATGTTGCCGAATACCACTTTGTTCCATCTTTTCAATGCATCTTTTAACTGCTTCAATTTTTCCTGCAGTGCATAAAAAGGTTGATAGTTTTGAGCATGTCTGTTCCAATGCAGCTTGATAAATTCCATGAAGTCTGGATGAGTATGCCACATTTGTTGGTATATGAATCTCCATGGAGTAGTTTTCATTGGGAGCATATTCAAATGAAGTGGAGCATGATCAGAAGGCCCTCTGATTAAATGTTTGACAGACAAGTTAAAAGGATAATTTAACCAATTTTCGTTATAAAGAACCCTATCCAGTCGAGCTCTGATGTGGGAGGACCCAATTTGATTATTGGACCATGTGTAGGGAGTTTCTGTGTATCCAGCATCAATTAAACCCACAGCAGATATGAAACTTTGAAAGTCTAACATGGCATCAGCAGAAGGCATAAGCCCACCAATCTTTTCTTCTGGAGTGATGATACAATTAAAATCACCACCAATAACCCAGGGGATGGTAACACCTTGACTAAAATCCATCAAAGAGTCAAACATGTCTCTCCGAATTCTAGCATTACATGATGCATATATGGCAGTGAAGTACATATAAACTGAATTACCCTCTTTGAGAGCAACTGTAATGAATTGAGGATGCAGCTCAACAACATCAATGCTAATATCATTGATGTAGAATAGCCATATTTTTGAATTATCTCCATTATTACCAAAAACAAACTGAAGATTAATATGGTGAGCCACTTTATTAGTACGACTAAACTCAATGCGAGGTTCAGATATAACTGCCATGCAAATCTTTTGAGCTTTTATAGTCTGTGCAAGGCTCCTGACAGTAGCCTTGTTTCCTATACCCCTGACATTCCATATAAGAACCGAGCTAATCATGGGCATAAGAGTATGAGGAATTGGCTGCCAATACCTTGGCTTTAGCTCTGGTTAATCGAGCATCATTGATAAGGTCCCCTGGGATATTTGAAATCTCATTTATTTCTTTGACTTGAGCAAATACGGATGAATTACTGGTTTCCTGACTGATCATCCGAGAGTTTTCTGTAGCAGATAATTCAGAAACAACCTTTGAATTAATGATTTGAATATCTTTAATGCCCAACTGTTGAGATGACAATGTGATTTCCTCATTCATCTGAAACATCTTTTCTGTTTGGGTTGAAGGGAGTTCCTGAGGAAATGCTTTATCAGATAATATCTCCTCATTGTGCCTTGTGATTGTAGCATTTTGATTAGCTGAAACATTGTGACAAACATCTAGAGGACAGAAAGAGTCCGAGTCATACTGGATGTAAACCTTGGATTCGGCATCAGAATTATTAAAATTCCATTCTATATTCTTCTTATGGATTGGATCACCCTCAGTGCCTGATTCTTCAGCAATTTGAGCCAATGCAGAGAATCTATTAGCATCTTTAATAATCAACTTGTTGTTGAGAATTTGAGGCAGTCGAGGTCTGTATTCCTGTCTGACAATTTTCTGAAATCCAGTGAGATCATCTTTGCTCAATAATTGATTCCGATTTATATTCTTTTTCTCTTTTTTCTTGCATTCATTTTCCTTGTGCCCAATTTTGTGACAAAATGAGCACAAATGCGGCACTCTGTGATAATTGATTGACTGCCAAAAGCCACCTTCTCCTATCCCAATCCATATTCGATTTTTCTTTTGCTCAACAAGATTTAATTCAACACATACCAAAGCCTCTGAAGTTTCGGTCATAGCAGATGTGGCTTCATGAATCCGAAGAACAGGGCCTATATTTCCTGCTATAGAACGTAGCATATCATCATGATAAAAATTGACAGGTAACGACGGAAGGCCAATCCAAACAGGTACAGTAGAGGGATCTGTATCAAAGTCGAAATCATGTGTCCATCTGAAAAATCTGAATAAGAAACCTTTGATGTATAAATTTTTTTGGAGAAGTATTTTAAGAAAATCTGCTTCGCTTTCTAGCCGAATGAGTATGTGTCTGGCATTCATCCTACTAATAATGAAATCTGAACTAAGAAACAACCGCTGCGATAGACAATCTTTAATTTCCGGAATAGAAGGACGACCATACGAGCACTTGGCTATGACAACATTGCGAAGATTTGAGCAGGATTTCTGGATTTCTTCCCGGGAAAAGAAGACAGCAGGTTCTCCCTTGTCTGTGAATGCTGGGGCTTTCATCTGAAAAGAGATTTGTGACCGTTTCTGAGCTTCCATCAGAATTTGTGCATATGATTTCCGAAGAACTGTTTCAGCAGCCTCCGATCCAGCTTCTTTGAGGTTCACAGGAGGGATCTGATCATCCCCCACCATACCAGCCATGGCCGGCAAGGAGGGGGATGCTCCGAAGAAAGCAGACGAAATAGGCGGGAAAGAGGGAACCGGAGTTTCTCCCTCAAGGATTCTAGAGAGAGAACGTTTAGAAAGTCATCAACCCCTCGTGAGGAATTACTTCCGTCACAGGATTTAGACAAAAATTAAAGAAATAAAATGACAGAATGAAAAGGCTCCGCGAGGAATTACTTCCGTCACGAGAACCTTCTCGAGGAATTACTTCCGTCGCAGGAACCTCCGCGAGGAATTACTTCCGTCCACGGGGTTTAAACAAAAGGAAAAAGTAACAGAAAAGAAAGGGGGAGGGGGATGTGATCACCAGGGGTTGAGAACCCCACAGGAAGTGTTTTGATCGCGTTCGCCGCCGGAGCGGGAGCAGTGCGGGTCCTCTCTTCCTCTTCTGTCGGCCGGCCGACGAAGAGGGCTTCCTTCGGTTACCCTGATTTTGTTATTCTTTCTTTTTTTAGCTTTTATTGTTGTTTTTGGTTTTTGTTTGTGTTGCCTTTATTATTTTTTGTTCTTTTATGTCTTTTAAAGGGACAGGAGAAAATGATGAGGGGAATCGAGATATAAGAAAACAAAGAGAGATAGTGGGGTATAAAGTAGAATAATACAGATATTAAAGATTGCTAAGAAAATATATCAAGTGAAAGAATCTTTTTGTTTGTTATTTAGAAAGCAAATAGAGAGGGAGAGGGACAAAAGCCTAATAACAACTAATGAAAACAGGGGAGCGGAGAAGATGGAAACGGGGAAGGTGACGGTCGAGTACCTCAGAATAGGGGGGAACGATTGCTTTTCATCTCTGGGCTGGGGGATTCCGTAGGCTCCTCCTCCTCCTCCTTTGGGTTACCCTTGCAAAAGATCAGACAAGGAAAGAGCAACGAAGTAAGAACAGAGGTAGTGTAGCATCAATCCCATACGCTAAGCAACGATGAAATCGTAAACGATGATGCACCTGGTTGGTGCTGGTTTTGAAACCCCTTTTAGACACCAATGGTAGATAGATGATGTGATGAATGAATAATACACAAGGCTCTCTCGGGTAGAGGAGTGCAATATGGATAATGCATGCGTACAATGCAACTAGTGAAATAAAAACAAAGCAGGGCAAAGGGAGATGAGAAAGTTTATTGGGGGAAGCTGTTGACGGGCTTTGGACGAGCTCCTTAAGGACGGGGACGGAGCGAACGCACGGCGCTGCAGAATGGCTTTCCTCGCACACTCGAACGCCCAGGAACTCGGCAGGATCTTCCTTAATTTTACGGGCTTCAAAGAGGACCGGATTGGAATCTTTCTTTTCACTTCAAACAGACTCATACACGCCCTCACAGACACATGCACACACACACGAGACAATAACAATAACACAAATTAAAGAAGACAGATACTAAGAATAATAAAAATAAGAATATGGGAATATGTATGGGAGGGAGATAGAGAGAGAGGGCTAGAGAGGGAGAGACGAAGAGGGGGAGAGAGAGAGAGAGAGATCGAGGGAGAGATCCTCTTTTTTATCTTTTTTCAAAGTAAAAAAGTACAGGAATAAAAGAAATAAAAGCAGAATAGAATGGATGATAAGATAAATAATATATATATATATATATATATATATATATATATATATATAAAGGAGGGAAAGATAAAAAATGGAAGGAGAAAGGGCGGAGAGAATAAAAATAATAAAAAAAGAAAGCGGGGTGAGAGGTCGAGAGGGAGAGAGAAGAGAGGGAATGGGAGATGGAATGAGAGAGAGAAAGAGAGAGTGTGAAAGAAAGGGATAAAAAAAAATTGAGAGAGAGAGATCGAGGGGTGAGAGGCGGTGAGAGAGAGAGAGAGCACGTGAGGGAGAGAGGAAAAGAGAGGATGAGAGAAGGGGGAGAGGGAAATAATAAAAAAAGGAAAGAGAGAGGGATCGAGAGAGGGAGAGAAAGAGAGTGGTGAAGAGAGAGAAGAACCAAGAGAGAGAGAGAGAGAGAGATCGAGAGAGAGCGAGTGAGGGAGATATATGAGAGCGGAAGAGAGAGAAGGATAAAATAAATAAATAAATAAAAAGTTGAGAGAGAGATCGAGATAGGGAAAGGGAGGGGAATAAAAAAATAAAAAAAGTGAGGGGGAGATCGAGATGGAGAGAGAGAGAGAGAGAGAGAGGCCGCGATTGGGAGGGGAGTAAGAGAATGAGAGAGAGCGTGAGAGAAGCCGCGGGGGAGAGAAGAAGAGAGAGAGAGAGGGAGAGGGAAGAGAGAGGGATCGAAACAGGGAGAGAGGAGAGAGGGAAAATAAATAAAAAATAGAGAAAGTGAGAGGGAGAGAGGGGGGGTCGCGAGAGGAGAGAGACAGAGGGAGAGACAGAAAGAGAGACGCAGGGGGAGAGAAAGAGGAAGAGAGAGGAGGGAAAGAGAGAACCGAGAGGGGGAGAGAGATCGCGGCGGCGGGGAGGATGAGAGAACGAGAGGGAGAGGGGGAGAGAGGTCGTGGGAGGAAGAGAAAGACGAGGCGGAGGGGGGGGGGACGAGAGAGAGAGAGGAAAACGGAGGAGGAAGAAGAGAAGACGGAGGGAGAGAGAAAGAGAAGAAGAGGAAAACGCGGCGGGGGGGTCGCGGTGAAGACGGCCGGAAGGTGCTCGCCGACGGGCTTCACGGCATCACGGTGCAGGGGGAGGGCTGCGGCATCGAGGGCATGCAGGGGGGGACGTTGGCGGTGAATTCACGGCGAGGACGTGGGCGCGGTGGAGACGGCCAGTGGTGCAGGGGAGTGCCTCCGCGGTGACGGTGGTGCAAGGGAGTGCCTCCGTGGTGAGGACGTGAGCGCGGTGGAGGCGACCGGGCGTGGCTGCATTGGCTGGAGGTTGATGAGGGTGGAGAGGGTGGCGTGGAGGACGCGGTGGTGAGGTGTAAGGGGAGATGAAGGCGGTGGAGGGTGCATGCAGGGGCGTGGGGTGGCTCACGGAGGTGACAGTGGCAGTAGGAAAGGCCCAGGTGGAGGTGGTAGAGAAGGTGGGGGAGAGGGAGGTGGGGAAGGGAGTGGAGTGGCTGCTGTGGGGTTGGAGAGAAGGAGAGGTGGTGCGGTGGTTGGGTGGCTGCAGAGGAGAGAAAGAGAAAGAGGGAGGGGAGACGGTGGAGGTGAGGGTGGTGGCCGGAGGTGGCAGCGGCGGTTGACGGTGGTCTGAGGGAGGCGGTGTGGTGGCCGGAGGGGAGCTGTCGGCCTGGTCTGCGGTGTGTTGGTTGGGAGGAAAAGAGAAATGGGAGATGGGGAGTTGGGTCGTGGGAGAGTGAGAGTGGAGGGGTTCTGATGTAGGGTGTGGCAGTGAGGAGAATGAGAGGGAGTGTTGGCAGTGTGTAAGAGTTGGTTTCTGGAGAGAATGAATGGGAGAGATGAGGGGGCTACGTGAGTGTGGTTGGGAGAGATGAGAAGAGAGTGGGTCCCTTCCCATCGAATGGCCTGGGGGGTGTGTATGAAAAAAAATGAAAATCAGTCCATCTTACGTAAGTGGGGGTGGGTGTATTGAATGGGGGAGACATGATCCAAGAAATGAGGAGGGATTTAAGGAGAGGAGTTAATAAAAATAAAAGAAAAATATTTATTATATTTTTGTTTAGAGGTTGGCCCAAGCCATTTATATTTATCAATATTTGCATATATGTTTATTTATACAAAATAAATGATGGGCCACCTATTTAGTGTTATTATATATTTTATCCTTTTTATTTTTATTTGTATATATATATACATATATATATATGTATATATATACATATATATATACATATATATATATATACATATATATATATGTTGGAACAGTGCGATCGATACAGAGGGGGGGTGAATGTATCCCCTTCAAGAATATTGCCCAAATTAAAAACAATTCGCCTGCTACTAGATACAGTTGCGGAATAAAAGCTATCGAGTTCAAATAGACATTTGATCGACCAGATGAGCTGCTGACTATACTAGTGGAACCTGATGAAGTCTAATGCCAAATGACATTACAATGCAAACTAGACTCACTTACCAAGATGTAAAGCTCAAGGCCACTGTAACTCGAAACAAGACTATTCAAACAACCTGTGAAACAGATAGAAGATATGGAAGAGCACACCACAAGCAAACCACAGAACAGCAGGGTTTTTAGGTGGTTCGGTCCACAGACCTACGTCCACCCCTCACTCCCAACCGGAGTGAGGCTTCCACTAGCACAAGCTAGAAACCGCAGACTCAGTCTGCAACAGGTGCTGCCACACAGCTTGACCAGGGGAACAAACTCCCCTCTTCCTCCCAACCGGAGGGACACCCCAAGTGACTCCCAACCACTTGGAAACTAGAGGTCGAAGACCTCTCTTCCTCCAGACCAGGAGGGACCCCTGGACTTGCAACCCACAAGCCCAGAACCGGAGATCAGATCTCCCTTCCTCCAAATCGAAGGGAGACACACAAGTGACTTCCAGCCACTTGCAAACCAGAGGTCGCAGACCTCTCTTCCTCCAGACCAGGAGGGACCCGACCTCAGTCCAGAGGATCGGAAGAACACAGTAAATCAGATCGAATAAAAGGAAAAATAAGAAATGAAAATAACACAGCAAACACAAGCTGTAAATGAAAGAACATCAGATGTGGCTCTCATCGGAGCTGACTGGCCTGGATTTGATCCACGGTCCAGTAGACAGATCTTCAGTCGAGACTACTTTCTTCTTCTCCACGAACTCTCACTATCTCTCTGCTCCTTCTCTTTTTCTCTTTCTTTTCCTAACACTCAATCGTGCAGCCTCTCTCTGTCTCTTCTTTTTCTCTTCTTCTTCTTTATCTTCTTCTGTTGCTCGTTTCTCACTGTATAGACTTTGCCCCTTTTTCTCTCAGCTTCAATCTGCCTTCATCCGAAGACGAACCCTTCTATTTATATCAGCAGCAGCACTGGGCGCGTGTGGTCTCCACAGCTCCCGCCCAAACCTTGGACCACGTGGCAGCTCTCCAGCAAGCTTCAGCACACGTGTCACGATCCTGGGCCTTTATCCATTCTTGGATCACGTGCTCTCATTAATCTGAATCCTCTGCAGGCAGAGACAAAGGAAAACATGATTAGTTAGTTCAGTCATACAACCACGACTGTATATACTTTAGAAACAGCAACTGAGTAAGTGTGTACAATCGTGAGAGAGTGTATAGACTTAATGAATAAGCGACAGTGTACAGACTTAAAAGATGCAGCGTGATAAGCAAACGAATGTATATACTTTGAACAGCAAATGATCAAGTATGTACACTGAGAGAGTGTATAGACTTGTAACATGCGCTCTCAGTGTATAGACTTGCTGATGAATGCATTATCATAACAAGATAGAATGTGTAGACTTCTGTGAAATGCATGAGGGAATCGAGTGTATAAACTTGACACAACAGTTAACCAAGTGGGTATCATGTGAGAGTGTATACACTTGGAGGTCTTCAGCGTCTTCAGTGTATAGACTCAACCAATGTATATAGTTGAAGGTCTAACAATTGAGTGTATAGACTTAGGCCTAATAATTGAATGTATAGGGTTGAAGACCTAACAATCGAGTGTATAGACTTAGGCCTAACAACTGAATGTATAGGGTTGAAGACCTAACAATCGAGTGTGTAGACTTGAAGCTTGAAGGATGTATACACTTAGCCTTTGAGGAACGATGTATAGACTCTGATCGTGAAGGCAGGCCGTATAGACTTGAATCGCTTGAAGCGATGTACAGACTTGGTGAGGCTCAAGCAGTGTACAGACTTGTGAAGGCTTCAGCGTTGTACAGACTTGAAAGTTCCACTGTGGATGTATGGACTTGATGATCCACTGTGGATGTATAGACTTGATTGAGTGAAGCCGATGTATAGACTTGCCGATTCGAAGCCACTGTACAGACTTGGAAAACGTGAAGCCAATGTACAGACTTGAAAGTCCACTGTGGATGTATAGACTTGACGAGTGAAGCCGATGTACAGACTTTGCTTAGGAGACCAGTGTATAGACTTTCACAGAGCTCCCAATGTATAGACTTCACACTGTACAGACTTTCCAAAGAGGCGAAACAGTGTACAGACTTGAGGCTTTGAACGTGTAAGCTGAAGTGATGTACAGACTTAGCGATGTATAGACTTGGCCAGAAAACGTAGGGAAAGATATGCGTGTATTGACTTGGCCAAGCGTAGGAAAAGATGTGGAGTGTACAGACTTGGTGAAACAAAGTCCAGTGTGTAGACTTGGTGAACACTGTAACAGTAATCGGATGTATAGAGTTGAAGTTAGACAATCCAGTGTATAGACATGAAGCTTGACAATCCAGTGTATAGACTTCAGTTAAGTGCATTGGCTGTACAGACTTCAATTAGAAGTTGCCCGATGTACAGACTTGAAGATAAGACTCCAATGTACAGACTTGCAAAAGTGAAGCCAATGCACAGACTTTGAAAGACTTGAACACTGCGATGTTCAGACTTTAGCAGTGTATAGACTTAGAGTGTAGCTAAAGCTTCGAGCGTAGGAATAGGCCAAAATGTATAGACTTTCAATGAAGGGCGTTGTGTAGACTTTGGAAAGTCTGAGCCAATGTACAGACTCTGCCTCAACAATGAATAGGAAAAATGGATGTACAGAGTTGGCCAAACACTTGAAGATCGACTGTACAGGCTTTGATAAAGTAGCGATGTACATACTTGGAGATGAGATGCCAATGTACAGACTTAATGATATGAACAATAAGGCATGATGTACAGACTTACTCGATCAAGCTGATGTATAGACTTTGATACCCAGACAGTCAATGTTCTGATTGGTCGACGCATCAGTAGGGGTGGGTCGACCCACTACTGTCCATACTAACTAAACAGACTTGGCCAATGCTTGAAGCACAGTCCAGTGTATAGACTCGATGCCTTGAAGATCAACGTACATACTTTGAAGACCGACCTAGCAGGATGTGTAGACTTAGAATGCAACCAGGATGTCTAGACTTGATGTGAGGCAATGCACATTGAACATGAACCAATGAATTGAATGCATATAGCAGACAAGAACTGAATGTATGCTGGAGAACTAATTAACGCATTACCTGATCTGAGCATTCACCTTACCTGTCATGATTTGACTTTGACTTGGGTTAACTTCATGACCTGTGAGTCATCCTTAAACCTGTTCTGACAGTTTCTCATAATGCAACAAGATTATATCATCAAGGATGTAAACATAATGAGGCATAATACTGTCATCATCAAAACTCAGAACCACAGGGGACACATCAATCTCCCCCTTTTTGATGATGGCAATATTATGAGTCATTGCAATAGATTCATCATGGTGATTATGAAATACCATATAACATGCACCACAGATATGACAAAGTTCATGAACATAAACACCATGTGATGCAAGTGTTGATTGATGCAAAAAATAAAAAAGAATGACTCACAAAAGTTCTCCCCCTTTGACAACATCAAAAAGAAGGGAATGTTCATTGACTGTTGAAGGAGCTATTATGCAATGCAGTGAGTTACAGTCATCAAAAGCAAAAACTCCCCCTGACAAGATACTCTCCTGAGTGAGCATTGAACCACAGGGACATGCAAGAATTCTCCCCCTTAGATCAACAGTCAGGTTTGAAATAATGGAGTCCAATGTGAGAAAGTAAGTACTCAGAATGAATGAGAAAGGTTTTCAATGGGATATCAATTTCATAAATCTGATTAAACAAGTATTTCAGACTCTTCTATTATAGAGATTTATGAATGATCTTCATTGACAAGTCAGATCAGAATATGATGTATGCAAGGCTTGGTTATAAGTTTCCTGTACTCATATCTGAAATCAGTTTTAATAAAAGTGAACCTTGCTTTCATATTGACAGTCTTGTTTGATCTTCTTCTTTCTTACTCACTCAATTTCAAAGATTCCTTTAAGAGATGCAATCAATAGTAATGAAGTTAAACACATAAGAAAAATATTTGTTTCTGTCAAGGGTTCCAATAGAATATTTCTTTTGCACATATTTTTCAAATGATATACTAGATTAGCAGCAATTTTCATAACATTCTTCATGAGCACTTGAGTTTAGTACACCCTTGTAACTAGAGGATACACGTTGTTTAGACGCCAGTATCCCTAAGCACTTGGATGGACTAACTGTCGTGCTTCATAGGAACAGAGATTGTATTTACACTTCATGACACACTACAGATCATTTCTTTGATGAGTGAGATGTATTTCTCAGTGTGCATGCTATTGCTCTGCCAGATTATCAATCATTTTTAAGCAGAGTTAACTCTGGCACCTCATGACACAGTCCTTTGGACATGGTTTCTCAGTGACCAAGGTCATTGCACTGACAGGATTTACTCTTAGACATAATCCATATTCTCAGATGTTTAAAAATCAATACTAATTTCATACATATCAATCAAGGAATATCATGATTTCAGAATTTTCAGAATTCAGAAGAGTTTAAAAGACTCAACATGAAAATGTTGGTTAAAGTTTATTAAGACCAACTCAGATATTTTCAAGATATGTTCATAAGCAAACACAAGACATACATGAAACATCAACCGGCTGAAAGAATCAGACATTCATAATCCTTTATAATAGAAGATTCCTCTTTAATTTATTTTCAGATTTATGATCAGGATATGTACAGAGAATACTTTCTGAGTTTTCAGGAAAGGCCGAAATATTTTTGGGAACAGCCAATTCAACAGATGATACCAATGAATAAGATGAGTGAAGATGGCTGATAACAGTTGAAGCAGGAAGTTGAAATGTGTTGCATTACATATTCATCACAGGGATTTAGGCAAGATAGCAGTTCAATCTGAAGATGGGAAGTTCAGATGGTAGAATATGAATAATGCTCCCCTTAAATGTATGCATGATCTAACATTCCTAAATGTATGCAACTCTGACCTATGGTACCAGACGGAGGACTTGGTCTAAAGACTACCTCACACATAGTAAGCACTTCCAGACAGAATTCATCTGCCCTTTAGTATCTCACTAGTTATATACCAAGAGTCATGCATGACAATCCAATGCATATGCAGTTCTACATGCATCTTTTAGCTAACACTATGCCACTTATATGCAATTGTGATGCATGTGCATGTCAAATGTGCAGATGAACATTTTTAAGCATGAGACATCATCCAAGCAACAAACTTACTCAACTCACCTTTTCAGATTTTTTAGAATGCAATTTGTTTTCAGAGATTATGCATTTTAACAAATATCAACTAACTGCAATTGACATATGCATGCATCAAATGCAGACATCCTTTAAACTCATGTATGCACCAGTGCATGATAAAAGAAAATTACAAAGGCAGATGCAGTTCTGGACATGTATGCATTGACATATTAAGCACGATGTTTAATTAAAACAAAAATTCAGGTGAACAAACATTTAATCAGCAGAGTTGGGGTTTACCAAACTTTGGATGCCTTGGTTTATTTGACCCCCTTTTATTCCTCATCCCAAGGCATACCTGCAAAGCACAGATCTCATTTTGTGTTTCTGGGTACCCACGACTTCTTGGGTCCTACTTTGTTAGTAACACCTCTGATTGGTGCTTTCCATATTCTTTGGGCATGTAAGTCATCAGACTTCATTAAATTACACTCACTCATGGAGTGCCCAACCTGCCCACAATAATGATAGGAAACAACAGATCTTGAATTCTTTTTATGCACAACATTGTTAGCATGGAATCTGTGTGCATTATTCTGAACATAAATTTTATGTGCATTGGCATGAAGATTTCTGTTACTTGCATGAAATTTTGGTTTACCTTTACCTGCCCACCAGCATTCCGAAGCTCGGTGGCCAAATTTTCCACATTCAAAGCATGCCAGACTCTTTTCTTTAAAAACAGATTTATTTCTTCCAAAAATATTTCTATTTGTAGGGAGTTTTATATTTTGAGAGAATGTTCTTCCCTGAGCATGCCAACAGTCCTTGACTGTATGGCCATGTTTTCCACAATGAGAACAATTAGAGAAGGTATTTCTATGAGGGCCTAACCAGCATTGTGCAGCAACATGTCCTATTTTTCCACAGTTACAACAATGAATTTTCTTTTCCCTAAGGACATGATTTCTACCCTGATTATTTTGAGCAGCTGCTAGGTCATCTTTTTCCATCAAATTACACTCATGCATCAAATGTCCATATTTGTGACAGTAGTGACAGATCATTTTCTTTCTAGATGCATGCGAGTGTGTGGGTGAAACATGCAGAGTGGGAAGAGGAACTTGTTGATTCTTTTCTTTCTGTTTTTCTGTTGTTTTCTTTTGAGCAGTTGACTGATAACCAGGAAGGTTCTGAGGGCTTTGAGAAGTTGAACTGGACACAAAGGAAGTTTAAACTTTGTTTTGAAAACTCTTCTTATTTGAGGGATTATAGCCCAACCCTTCCTTCTGAAAATTTACCTTAGTTCCTAGAATTTTGTCCAGATTATCTTTTTCGTCCACAAATTTTGACAAGGAATTATTCAAATCTTCAATTTCATTTTCCAAAGAAACGATGTGTATTTCATAACTGGCAATCTCTTGTTCATTGCAATTTACACATTCGCTTAGTACCTTGTTTGCAATTTTACATTCCTCAATTTCTTGTTCCAGATTTCTCAATTTTTCAGACTCTTCAATGTAAACAGTTTTTCCTTTTTCTAAGAGAAGAAGTTTCTCTGACATAGCAGTGTTCAACTGCTTCAATCCTTCAACCTCTTGAATTAGTTTGTCATTTTTTGATTTCAGATTTTCAATTTCTTCAACAGAGTCTTTATCAATTTTTATTGAGCTCATTTTATCATTAAGTTCTTCCTCTATCTGTTCAAGCTCCAGAATCTTGTTTAACAGATCTTTGTTTTCTTTCATTAGGGAAACAATAAACTCCTTCTGACATTCTGAATTTGAGTGAAGATCTTCATTTATTTCCTTGAGAAATGGACACTCATTGCATGCAGATTTAACAGAACATATTGTTTGAACCTGGAGTTTTTCACATTGTTTCCTAAGACATTCATTTTCAGATTTTAGAACATCCAATTCAGCGCTAACAGAATCAAATTCTTTCAACAGTTTTTCATTTTGAACTAAATCATTAACATGAACCTGATCATCCTCAATCGAGCCAAGTTTTTCTTTTAGTTCAGAGATTTCACATACAAGTTTTTGATTTTCTTCTTTAAATAGGTCAATTTGTTTCCTTGAACTTTCTAACCCAGCTTCAAACTCTTTTAATTCTTTTTGTTGTTTTTCAAGATCTTTCTGCAATTCCATGTTTACAGATTTTATGGCATTAGATTTTTCAGCAAACAAATTCTTCTCTTGCTCAAGTTTCTCAAATTTTTCTTCATTTTCTTTAACAGATTTTCTAAGAGAGTCATTTTCAGATTTCAGCCTACTTAGTTCAGAGCAAACACATTTAAGTTCATTCATCAATTTTTCATTCTGGTTTTTATGCATATGGATATCTGACAAATAGGCATCATGAGATTGCTTCATATTTGAACAATTTTCACATGGTGAACTTGAACTACCCTGATCACTTTTCTTTTTCAAGTTCTTGTATCGTTTTCTTAATTGTTCATGAGACTCAAACAGCTCAGCATATGCATTCTCCCAATCATCTAAAGAAAAATTCTCGAAGATGTTTACCTCCTCCTCATCATCTTCTTCTTCATTTTGGCTGCTGCTATGAATACTTCCTTTAGCCATCATGCAGTTGTCTTCATTTAACCTGTGAGCTAGCTTCAGCTCCTCCAGGATGTCCTTGGCAGACCTGTAATCATAAAAACAAGAGTGTAAGGCTCTGTCAGTGGCTGCTTTCATCAGATTGAAGGCTTTCTGATTTTCTCCATCCTTTGATCTGTGGCTGTTGGTCCATTTAGACACTTTCTTTGATAATGTGTGAGGACCTTGTGAAATTAATTTCCACAGATCAGGATTAACTGCATCAACATAATTTCGTAGACTGATAAACCACGCATTAAAATTAGAACCATTGAAAACCGATGGATTACCCATGAAAGCTGATCAGATAAATGCAATAGGAATAGTAAAGCACCAAGACAGCAGGATCGAATCTACAGATCACTGGACCTTCTAAGCAGACAACCCGCTCTGATACCAATTGTTGGAACGGTGCGATCGATATAGAGGGAGGGTGAATGTATCCCCTTCAAGAATATTGCTCAAATTAAAAACAATTCGCCTGCTACTAGATACAGTTGCGGAATAAAAGCTATCGAGTTCAAATAGACATTTGATCGACCAGATGAGCTGCTGACTATACTAGTGGAACCTGATGAAGTCTAATGCCAAATGACAGTACAATGCAAACTAGACTCACTTACGAAGATGTAAAGCTCAAGGCCACTGTAACTCGAAACAAGACTATTCAAACAACCTGTGAAACAGATAGAAGATATGGAAGAGCACACCACAAGCAAACCACAGAACAACAGGGTTTTTAGGTGGTTCGGTCCACAGACCTACGTCCACCCCTCACTCCCAACCGGAGTGAGGCTTCCACTAGCACAAGCTAGAAACCGCAGACTCAGTCTGCAACAGGTGCTGCCACACAGCTTGACCAGGGGAACAAACTCCCCTCTTCCTCCCAACCGGAGGGACACCCCAAGTGACTCCCAGCCACTTGGAAACCAGAGGTCGAAGACCTCTCTTCCTCCAGACCAGGAGGGACCCCTGGACTTGCAACCCACAAGCCCAGAACCGGAGATCAGATCTCCCTTCCTCCAAACCGAAGGGAGACACACAAGTGACTTCCAGCCACTTGCAAACCAGAGGTCGCAGACCTCTCTTCCTCCAGACCAGGAGGGACCCGACCTCAGTCCAGAGGATCGGAAGAACACAGTAAATCAGATCGAATAAAAGGAAAAATAAGAAATGAAAATAACACAGCAAACACAAGCTGTAAATGAAAGAACATCAGATGTGGCTCTCATCGGAGCTGACTGGCCTGGATTTGATCCACGGTCCAGTAGACAGATCTTCAGTCGAGACTACTTTCTTCTTCTCCACGAACTCTCACTATCTCTCTGCTCCTTCTCTTTTTCTCTTTCTTTTCCTGACACTCAATCGTGCAGCCTCTCTCTGTCTCTTCTTTTTCTCTTCTTCTTCTTTATCTTCTTCTGCTGCTCGTTTCTCACTGTATAGACTTTGCCCCTTTTTCTCTCAGCTTCAATCTGCCTTCATCCGAAGACGAACCCTTCTATTTATATCAGCAGCAGCACTGGGCGCGTGTGGTCTCCACAGCTCCCGCCCAAACCTTGGACCACGTGGCAGCTCTCCAGCAAGCTTCAGCACACGTGTCACGATCCTGGGCCTTTATCCATTCTTGGATCACGTGCTCTCATTAATCTGAATCCTCTGCAGACAGAGACAAAGGAAAACATGATTAGTTAGTTCAGTCATACAACCACGACTGTATATACTTTAGAAACAGCAACTGAGTAAGTGTGTACAATCGTGAGAGAGTGTATAGATTTAATGAATAAGCGACAGTGTACAGACTTAAAAGATGCAGCGTGATAAGCAAACGAATGTATATACTTTAGAACAGCAAATGATCAAGTATGTACACTGAGAGAGTGTATAGACTTGTAACATGCGCTCTCAGTGTATAGACTTGCTGATGAATGCATTATCATAACAAGATAGAATGTGTAGACTTCTGTGAAATGCATGAGGGAATCGAGTGTATAAACTTGACACAACAGTTAACCAAGTGGGTATCATGTGAGAGTGTATACACTTGGAGGTCTTCAGCGTCTTCAGTGTATAGACTCAACCAATGTATATAGTTGAAGGTCTAACAATCGAGTGTATAGACTTAGGCCTAACAATTGAATGTATAGGGTTGAAGACCTAACAATCGAGTGTATAGACTTAAGCCTAACAACTGAATGTATAGGGTTGAAGACCTAACAATCGAGTGTGTAGACTTGAAGCTTGGAAGGATGTATACACTTAGCCTTTGAGGAACGATGTATAGACTCTGATCGTGAAGGCAGGTTGTATAGACTTGAATCGCTTGAAGCGATGTACAGACTTGGTGAGGCTCAAGCAGTGTACAGACTTGTGAAGGCTTCAGCGTTGTACAGACTTGGAAGTTCCACTGTGGATGTATGGACTTGATGATCCACTGTGGATGTATAGACTTGATTGAGTGAAGCCGATGTACAGACTTGCCAATTCGAAGCCACTGTACAGACTTGGAAAACGTGAAGCCAATGTACAGACTTGAAAGTCCACTGTGGATGTATAGACTTGACGAGTGAAGCCGATGTACAGACTTTGCTTAGGAGACCAGTGTATAGACTTTCACAGAGCTCCCAATGTATAGACTTCACGCTGTACAGACTTTCCAAAGAGGCGAAACGATGTACAGACTTGAGGCTTTGAACGTGTAAGCTGAAGTGATGTACAGACTTAGCGATGTATAGACTTGGCCAGAAAACGTAGGGAAAGATATGAGTGTATTGACTTGGCCAAGCGTAGGAAAAGATGTGGAGTGTACAGACTTGGTGAAACAAAGTCCAGTGTATAGACTTGGTGAACACTGCAACAGTAATCGGATGTATAGAGTTGAAGTTAGACAATCCAGTGTATAGACATGAAGCTTGACAATCCAGTGTATAGACTTCAGTTAAGTGCATTGGCTGTACAGACTTCAATTAGAAGTTGCCCGATGTACAGACTTGAAGATAAGACTCCAATGTACAGACTTGCAAAAGCGAAGCCAATGCACAGACTTTGAAAGACTTGAACACTGCGATGTTCAGACTTTAGCAGTGTATAGACTTATAGTGTAGCTAAAGCTTTGAGCGTAGGAATAGGCCAAAATGTATAGACTTTCAATGAAGGGCGTTGTGTAGACTTTGGAAAGTCTGAGCCAATGTACAGACTCTGCCTCAACAATGAATAGGCAAAACGGATGTACAGAGTTGGCCAAACACTTGAAGATCGACTGTACAGGCTTTGATAAAGTAGCGATGTACATACTTGGAGATGAGATGCCAATGTACAGACTTAATAATATGAACAATAAGGCATTCTGTACAGACTTACTCGATCAAGCTGATGTATAGACTTTGATACCCAGACAGTCAGTGTTCTGATGGGTCGACGCATCAGTAGGGGTGGGTCGACCCACTACTGTCCATACTAACTAAACAGACTTGGCCAATGCTTGAAGCACAGTCCAGTGTATAGACTCGATGCCTTGAAGATCAATGTACATACTTTGAAGACCGACCTAGCAGGATGTGTAGACTTAGAATGCAACCAGGATGTCTAGACTTGATGTGAGGCAATGCACAATGAACATGAACCAATGAATTGAATGCATATAGCAGACAAGAACTGAATGTATGCTGGAGAACTAATTAAAGCATTACCTGATCTGAGCATTCACCTTACCTGTCATGATTTGACTTTGACTTGGGTTAACTTCATGACCTGTGAGTCATCCTTAAACTTGTTCTGACAGTTTCTCATAATGCAACAGGATTATATCATCAAGGATGTAAACATAATGAGGTATAATACTGTCATCATCAAAACTCCAGAACCACAGGGGACACATCAATATATATATATATATATATAAGGTAGAATGGGCCAAGCCCATTAGAATTGCTTTTCTTGGTTTAATGCAAATTTTGAACAAGAATGGGCCAAGCCCATTAAAATTTCTCTTTCATGTATATGTGTATATATAGGGGAGAATGGGCCAAGCCCATGATGGTTGATTTGTTTAATGAAGAAAAGGTCTTTCAACAAGAATGGGCCAAGCCCATGAGGGTTGATTTCCTTTTGAAAAAAAAAAATTTGTGAACAAGAGTGGGCCAAGCCCATCAAAATCTTTATTTGTCCCCCCCCCCTTTCTTTTTAACATTAAGAGATGGGCCAAGCCCATTGACATTTTTATCTTCTTGTGTAGGAGAGGAATGACCATAAGCCCATTAGCGAGGGTTTCGTTCATTTTGAAAAACAACACTTGATTTTCCGCGAGATCGAATAAAAAATTAGAAATCATTCAAATGGTTTAACTGTGCGAGCCGCTTTGGGGCGTCTTAGCGTAATACGGGATTTGCTCAGCGTAATGCTTAAATTGCCATGTCTACATTTACTGCTAATGATATTTTGTGATAAGCTTGCAGGCTGCCCCTTCTCTCGTTGATGTGGACTACTCCTTCCTGTTGATGTCTCCCTCCCCTTCATTGCTCCTTCCCGTTTGCTGTGTGAACTGCTCCTTCCCCTCCGGTGTGCGAGTTGCTCCTTCCCATAAGGTAATCGCGTATCCTCATACCACTGTGTTAGATATGATTTACCTCTCTTGTGGATGTCATTGATGCTATTGTGAAATGCTATTTATGAATCCTAGTGTGATGTATAACATGCTTAATGTGAAATTTTTTTTAGGCCATGTTAATTATTTTGTTGAGGGCATGTCAAAGTCCATGTTGTTGTTAGTGTGATTAGAATATTATCTTGTAAAATTTTCAGGTCTTTGGGTGCTTCATAATGTCTTTATTAACGGTCATATAGACATTCTATTTTTTTAAGTAAAATACTGGTGCATGTAATTACTCATTTTTGTGTGTTAGTCTGAAAGTTTATTCACAAGCATGCGTTGTATTTGCATTGGTCTCATTTCTCCTTTCCTAATGATTAAATATCTTCTTGTAAAAGTATGAGTACATTCAAAGACAAGAAAATTAGAGTTGAGAACTAGAGCAACGAGGCAGATTTATATTTTGTGGATCTCCATGTAGAGTATACAGTGAGCAATGATGGTTTTGCCGATGAGAATTTCACAAAGGAGACATGGAAACAAATAATAAATAAATTTAATAAGTTGACCAAGTTAGGATATTCAATGGAGAATTTGAAAAATCGGTTGAAAAATTTGAAGAAAATGTACTATTTAATTGTGAGTGTAAAGAACTGATCAGGATGGGGTTGGGATGAGGACAAAAAAATGCCAGTCCTAAGCACAGACGAAACTTGCATTGGGATGATCTTATAGCGGTATGTAACATATGTATTGCACAGTCAATTATTCAATTTTATTTTGTTTGAATGAATAACATGTGAGTTTAATTTTAAGACTAATAAAGAGTACAAATCAATTCAAGGAAAGCCTTTCTTGGTTTGCAATCAAATGGAGCTTATTTCTCTAATTCTATGTCAGGAGGGGATGGCATTGTATGCAACGAAGGTCCCTCTTATCTAGACACACGCAGTGACCCTAGTGAAGAAGCAACAAACTATAGAGGAAGAATCATGATTGGATTTCAATATTAATAGTTTGATTAATGACACTGACACTCTTGAAAATATTGAGCAACTATCCCAAATGGTAGTTCCGAATGTTGATTCAACCAGGGTCGCTCCCTCTATCTCCAAGAGTATTCCTTCATCTAGTAGTATTAGTGGGAAGAGGAAGTAGGCTTCTCACGATAATGAGGATGCAATTGAGAAGTTGGTAGGCCTAAGTCATGAAAGGTTGAGTTTGGCAAGGGAGATGCTTCAATTATAGAAAAAAGTTACACCGTCAATGGATGAGGTAATTGATATGCTCATCAAGGTGCTTTGACTTCCTCGGCATGATATCTATAGAGCTATTGAGTTTATCAGGGCTACCGAGGATCGTTCCATCTTTATGGTCCTCTCAGAAGACTTGAAAGTGGGATGGATATTGAGCCGCTTGGGCTACTATTGATTATTCTTCATATCATTTTTATGCTTTCAATTTCATGTGCAATTTTTACTATTCTCATTTGCTTAAATGAAATGTGAATAACTTTTATAATGCTTCATTTACATGAATTGCTTCATGATATGCTCTTTCACACTTTTAATGTTGCTTGTTTTTTTCATATAGGATTTTTTATTTTTACTTCATCAATGAATTCTAGAACCACTAACACCGATCCTTCACTTGACGAGCTCATCAAGTTTATGATGGATGAAAAGTATTGGGATGAAGTTGAACATGTACTTCTCATTCAGCACTTGTCCTCACACATATGAAAAGTATTGGGATGAAGTTGAACATGTACTTCTCATTCAGCACTTGTCCTCACACATATGTATCTCTAGAACCCCAATGCACATAGATGTTGGGAGAGGTGATAGGTGGATTAAACAATTAATGGCTGGTCATGTGGGTAGATCATACTCCAATTTTCGGGTGCACCCAACCTTATTTTTGAGGTTAAGGGATAAATTGATGAAAATGAGTGTACTCAATGACACCAAAAATATGTCGGCCACTGAGCAATTAGCTATCTTCCTTCTCGAGATTGGTCATGGAGTTGACAATAGGTTGCTCAGAGAATTATTCCAACATTCAGGTGAGACGATAAGTCGACATTTTAACAATGTACTCATGGCAGCCTTATCCCTACATCACAACTACATTAAGAAGCCCTCTGTTGAAGATCCAGTACATCAAAAAAATAGACATGATCCAAAATTTTACCCATTCTTCAAGGTGACGTGGTGTACCCTCACTTACCAAATACATATGCATTTATTAGTTCCTACTCATTGATTGTTAATTACTATTAATTATGTCTTTCTCTTCATTAGAATGCATTGGGTGCAATTGATAGGACACATATATCTACAAAGGTTCCGATCGTTGACCACTCTCGTTTTCGAAATCGGAAGGGTGAAACATCCCAAAATGTAATGGGGTGCGTCAATTTTGATCTAATGTTTACTTATGTCGTTGTGAGTTGGGAGGGATCAATTGCAGACATGAAAGTCTTGAAGTGGGCCATTGAAAATGTGGATTTACCGTACCAGAAGGTAAATGTTAATTAATGGTTACTTAAAATTTCACGCATTCCTTGTCGGAGGGAAATACTGGTTGGTGGATGCAGGATATACAAATACCCCTCGCTTCTTAGCTCCATACCGTGGCACAAGATATCATCTACCGGAGTACAAGTTTAATAGGAGAAGACTTATACATAGGGATAAGAAGGATTTGTTTAACCATGGACACGCTCAACTACGTAATTGTGTTGAATGTGCATTTGGTGTCCTCAAGTCACGTTTCACAATTATGGTGAAACGTCATAATTATCCAATTAAGACACAAGCCAAGATTACAATGGCATGTTGGGTACTCCACAACTTCATTAGAAAGGAACAATGTCTTGATTTAATTTTCCAACAAGGAAAAGATGATGTGGATAATCTTGGTGATGAGGAGGTACATGAAGAGGACAATGTCAGTAAGACAGAGGCAACTAGAGGGGAGAGATTCTGGAAAAGTATGTCAACTCGTCTTTGGGCCCATCATAATATACGAGTGTATTTACTAAGTCTAAACCGTTGAGCAAAATTTTATTCATTTGACTGCCTTCACAATTTTACAGTTTGTATGTAACATGTAACTTGTCTATTGCAGGCCTCGTCAAGTGGAAACCCCAAATGATGACTGACATTCTTACGTTATAATATTAAATTGGATAATTTTACATGTTGTGTTCTTAGATAATTTAGATGTTGTATACCTGGATAATTTTATTATGATTCTCATTTATGTTATGTTTACTTTTTTACTATGCAAATGTCCTATATAACTTAATTTCCTCGACAGTTTCTTAGATATGACTGCTAATCCTTCACGATGACCTTGAGATACACTCTAAACTATACTATGCACTCTAAACTATACTTTGCACAGTTCTTGAAAGTGACACTTCAAACACTCACATAATTGTTTGGAGTAGCCTGGCTCAATTGCCACTTATATGAGCTTCTGGCTACTACACTGCACATATCTTGGAAGCAATTTTTTGTGCACATGCTTGGACTTCTATTTTTTATGCTATGTCTGTGTTCATATGTGCTATGTTGGTTGTATCTAACATATATGCTTGTTACAGGAATATTATCCTTACAGAGGAAATTGATCTATAATGACGGGAAGGAGTATTCACGTGGTGAGAAGGATTGTGGGGACATCTCATTTTATTTTTCTGTATGTAGGCCACACCTATAGTAGGTTGGATGGCCTTGACGATAGCTTCTACTAGTAGGTTGGATGGTGTTATTGCAGGTGTCATAGAATGTGACTGCAACACTTGTCCTCTAATGAATATCATTTATGAATATTGTCCATCTGAGTCTAATAAGATGACATATCTTCATGAAGTATACTTAGCATTTATGTTTAAATGATATTAGATTCATCCACAGTCTAGTGTGTGCTATGTTAGAAGCGGTGTTTCATGTTTAGAGTGCCATTAGATTACTCTACAACCGAGTGTGTGTTATGAATGATGAAAATTTTATTTTCAATGATGAATTAATAATACGTTGCTCGTACTTGTATAGTGAAAGTATGATTCTCACTTACCAAATATGCCTCTAATGCGTACATGATTATTATGTTTGCTATGCCATTATGTTCTAAAATTTTGGAATAGCTTTTGGACTATTAGCTTAATGGAATCTGTAATGTTCACATGTTCAATATCTTCATATGTGAACTCTAGTAATGGTCTGAAACCTTCATTTATGTCAGCATTGTTTATCTATTGAGACACAAAAAAATACTTTCAGAATAAATTTATGAAGCATCAAGGCTCTCCAGTAAATTTATGCACATAACGAGCTATAGGTGATCATTCACCAATTAGCTGGGCCTTTATGAGAAAGATATGACTTTTGAAATCAATATCAGTAATACTCCATAGCTTCTCTCCTAAGTTGTTTTATTATTGATAAATCTCAAATACCAAACAAAGACAAGATACTCTAGCATAGTGAGATTATTGATAATCTTTTGTCTGTTCTTTTATCATTATCCCTAACAGGATGGACAATGATGTTGAAAAGGAGCATACATGTGATTAGGAATATTATGGGGCCATCTCATTTCATTTCATTACTTGTACTTCACACATATAGTAGGTTTGACGACTTAAGGTCTACCCCTACTTATGATGGGGTTTATTGCAGGTGATATGAAATGTGACTGCAACATATGCACTTCAATGAATCTTAACAAATGGGTTATCCCCATATGAGACTAAGAACACATTTTTCAAATTGTAATGGCATGTACATTAAATGTGTATAATTATGTTTTAGAATATCGTGAAAATGGATTCAAAAGATATGGGCGATGGTAAATATGATCGTATTCAATATGAATGTGGCAATGGAGAATGTAATGCCCTACGATTTTTTTAGTAGTTTATTTATTTGTTTAAAAATTTTGTATGTCCAAATGTTTAAATTTTTTATTTTATTATGTTTATTTAGTCATAAACAAAAATTATGTTGATTGTTTTAAAATAAAATGAAAGAAAAGGATAAAAAAGGTCATAAATATAAAAAATAAAAATCGAAGGTCAAAAATGAAAAAAATTTAAAAAAAATTTAAAAAAAATTTGGTTGGGGGCAGCCCCCACGCGGCCGCCCGTGTGCACGCGCGAGGGCGCCGCCCCGCCCCCCCTTTCGGCTGCATTTGCGGTCGATTATATAAATTTTTTTTTGTGTTGTTTCTTAGTTAAAGTTCCATTAGTTTAATTTCTTTCTTCATTTAGTCAAAAGCACACATGCTATAAATATATATAAAAAATACAGGATAGTCAAAAGATGTTAGGTGAGGGGTTGGTGAAGTTTGAATGACTAATTTTAATAAAATAACATTAAATTAAATGATTTAATCTCAACCATTAGATTAAGTGGATGGTTAGGATTGTTTAAGCCAAAACCCCCTATAAATAGATGTGTATAGGGGGCTCATTTACTCCTCTTGGAAGCTGAGTTCGTGGAGTGTAGCAGGGGGAGGTGTGAAGGTCATTAAGGAGTGTTTAAGTATTTTTAAGGTAAGGGATTAGCACTTTATCCCCTAGATTAGCATGTATTAGCGTATTTAGAATGATTTATGGTGTTTAATTAGCATCTATATAGGTAGTTAAGTCCATAGATCGTAGTTTCATATTCTGTAATCTTATCTTGGTCTGATTAGTATTAAATCATTAAGTTAAATCATGTGATTAATGGTGTAATTAAGTGATTAATGTCTTAAAATTAGCAACGGTGTATGATAAATTAAGAGAATTTTCAGAATCCTAAAACCTCATGTTATGAACTTTCTGTAAAAATTTCTATGTCTGATTTAATTTAATTTCACGTTTAAAGATATTTTCATATTGTCTTAAAGGTGTTTAAATTATACTAAAATACCAAAGGATGATATAAAATCACAATAAATTGTAGGAAGGTATCTTACTGTGAGAATCATGTGTAGAAAAATTTCATAATTTCTGGATCATGATATTTATTTTAATGAATTTTCATACATGATAAAATATATAAATAATCATATATAAATTATGGAAATTAGAAATCATGTTCACAAAATTCTTATAATTTTACAGTAAGGTCCAGACATTGAGTGTGTTGTATTATGAAAATATCAATAATTATTGATATATGTAAGTAATATTAGATAATTTTTGATATTTTAATAGAAGTATAAAATTATAAGAAAAATAGAAATAATAAATTAAAAATCTTGAAACTTTACTAGAAGACTTAAATGTTTGTTACAACTAATTTATAAAAATATCATCGCATTAGGATATCAGAATCATCATTATTATAATTATCAATGTTTAAACAAATAATTAAAATTTTTGAATAAATATTAATATTCTGTGAAAAATCTAAAAAATCACAGAACTGATGTTTTGATATCTGTAAGTTAATTTTCAGTATATTTTGGCCATTGTAAGTATTATGGATAATTGTCTCTATTTAAAAGTTATTATTATAAATTATTGTAAATTTTAGAAATTGATATAAAAAATAAGAAAATAGACATACTGAATGAAAAATGATAAATTTTTTTACATATGACACTTCTGTCTGAAAAAACATTCTATAAATTTTTAGAAATTATCTGATCATTTTGGATATATTTAGTTGATTTATTATTCATGATATATTTTTCTTACTTAGTGTGAAAAATAGTAATATAGTGTTAAAAATAGTAATGCAGTGTGAAAAATAATAAAAAGTTTTAATAATAATGTTTCTGTTATGAATTATGGTTTGACAAATTATGGTGACTTTTAGAGTGTTATGGATATATTTAGTTAATATTCCATGTATTTGATAATTTATATATTATGTGAAAATTTTAATTCCTACATGAAAAATTATGAAATAAATTTATATGCATTGTTACAGACAAATGTAAGTTACTGTAAAAGTTTAAGGATTTTATAAATTTAGTAGCTAAATTTAGTCATTTTATGACGCATGTTGGAATATAAGTAATTTCAGAAAAATTATACTTACTATCTGTAAAATTATGAAAATTTACAGTTTTGATCCTTTCTGTAAATATATTGATTCCATGAAATTTCAAGGCATTCTGATACCTGTAAATAGATTTAGTAAATTTTGATATTTAGATATGTCATTATATTTGAATAACTTGAAAATTTCAGAAAAAGAAAAATGATTTTCAGTATTGGTATATTAATATTCACAGTATGAATTTTGAGTGGCATGTGTCCATTTCATATAAGTCATATTTATATTTTTACCGTACCGTTAGTAATGCCACTGCCACCATAGGGGGAGACTGGAACCAAACTATAGAAATGCCCATATGGGGAGGTTCACACTGTATTGGCCCCGAGGGTAACGGGGATGAAATCCTGGAGGTGGACAAGTACCACTGGTTAAGGTGGAGAGGACTTCTCCCGTTTCTGCGCAGTAATCAAGACTCATCACTATTTACCTAGGTGATCGAGTACCGACTGACTGTCCTTCTAGTGGTGGTTTGGGCACGGTGTCTGACTATTTATACCACTGTTACTATTTATTGAACTGAAATTGAACAACTGTTATTGCCGACTGAATTGACACTGAACTACTATTATTGTTCACTGAGTCGTTATTAATACGACTATTACTGCTCACTGAATTGATACTGAAACTGTTATTACTGTTCATTGATTCATTACTGGAACTACTGTTACTACTCAATGAAATTATATTAAACTGTCATTACATTTTACTGTTATCACACTGTAAATGCTTACTGCTAATGAATCTCCAGTATATCGAATGGTGATTTGGAAAAGGGCAGATTACGTCTGTCTGGATCCTTTCACTATGTGTGAGACTACTCCGCCTAATACTGGAATCATTCATTAATGTTTACAAATGATGAATTTTTATTTACTTTGTCATTGGTAGAATAAAGTTTTAATGTACATGCTTTCGTTGTCAAATGATAATAGAATGACTTATGAAATAAATTACCGCAAATCACTTTGGATATGTTGATACATGTTTTGACTGGGGACTATGCTTAGTCTCTTACTGGGTCTATTCGTAGACTCACCCCGTTGAACAATTTCAGGAGAAGCGGTAGAAGGAAGCGAGGAGTGATCTCGCAGTGTTTGACCGTGGCTCGGATTTTACTACCAGTCTTTATCTTAGGTAGTTATGTTATGAGTTATGTCTTATGTAAGAAAAAAAAAGTGTGTGAAATTTGGTTATATAATAAAAGACGTGTGAAATTGTTATCGTTATTTCTATCTGTGTGGATGTCGTCATTTGACTGTAAGCTGATGAATTGAATATTTTCATTTCCGCTGCAATGATATCTCAGTGTTTATGTGTAATTCTCAATTGTAATTGTACCACTTGGGTTGTTCCCACTGTGACGTTCCGATCGGGATCCGACGCGAGTCTTTACGACTGGATCGGGTTTACGAGTCGGGGCCTCACATAGATTGGTATCAGAGCCCAAGATTGAGAATTTACATAAATGGTCATCAACTTAATCCACATTTTAAAAATCTTAAATTAATAGGGAGTTATGATGAAAATCTAACCGTATTACTGCATTGTCAGACCATGGCGGGAGGAGGTCGTCGTGCTGTTCAAAATGACGATGCTCAGAAGGAGCTGAGAGGACCCCCAGCTCCGCCCCCACCACCTTTGGTGGACTATGGGATGTTCATGCAAGGCCTGGTTCAGGCTATGCAGACCCAGGCACAGACGTAGGCGGCACTTCAGGCGCAACTCCAGACTCAGACAGCATCACCTCAGGAGCAGGCTTTAGGAGGGGTGACTGTGATGGAGAGTTTTGGCGGATGTCACCACCCTCTTTTAAGGGGGAGAGTCAGCCAATCAAGGCTGAAAACTGGCTCCGCGAGATCGAGAAGATCTTCCGGGTCATCCGATGTGCAGATGAGGACAAGACCAGTCTGGCGGCGTATATGTTACAGGAGAGAGCGGACGTATGGTGGGTGTCCATTCTGAGGAATCAACCTGACAGGCTGGAACATGAAATTACTTGGGAAGAATTCACGGAGCTATTCACGGCAAAGTACATATCGGAACATGTGCAAGACAAGCTGGAGCAGGACATTCTGGCCCTAACTCAGGGGTCGAAGACCGTGCTCGAGTACGAAGTAAAGTTCGCGTAATTAGCAAAATATGCACCACATATTGCTACAGATGAAAGGAGGAAGGTGAAGAAATTTGTGGCGGGTCTACGACCGTCGCTTCGGACCCGCCTAGTTGCACTAGATCTGGCTACTATGGAGGCGGCTCTTGGCGCGGCATGTCGTCAAGAGAGCGACATGGAGTTATATCAGGAGGAGAAGACGACTTCAACAAAAAGACCATCGACACCCTTTCACCGGAATGATAAAGGCAAAAGGGTGATGAGCAATCCGTCACAACCGTTCGTGGCAAGGAAGACCACGCCACCAATTTGGGGCAGCAACAAACCATAATGCAAGCAATGCGGCAAGCGTCATGGCGGGGAAGTATGCTGGATCACCACCGGCAGATGTCTCCGTTGTGGTGAGAGGGGCCACATGATTTGTGATTGTCCGAAGATCATGCAACATGTAGCAGCTCGGCCAATAGCAGCAACATCAGCTCTAGTGGCAGCCAGACCAGCAATAGTAGCAGCCAGACCAGGAGCAGCGAGACCCGCGGGGAGACCTTGAGCGCCAGCTCGGGTATTTGCACTTACGAGAGAGGATGTCGAGCAGGCGGAGGATCTCACAGAAGGTACTATTTCTATCAATGGTATTCATGTTAGAGTATTGTTTGACATCGGTGCCACACATACTTTCATCTCTGAGAAGTTTGCTAGTCAATTGCATGAAGAATTTGGAATTGAATCAGTAGAACTAGACGTGCCCATGTTGGTACACACACCTGCAGGAGCAGGGTCTACCAAGAGGCACATCCCCTCACTATCAGTCAATATAGAAGGAAGAACTCTGCCTGGTTGTTTTTGTTATTTACCTATGCAAGACTTTGATGCTATCCTAGGACTGGATTGGTTAGAAGAGCATTACGCTCTGATAGATTGCCGAAGGAAGAGAGTAATTTTTCGCATCCCTAGAGAGAAAGAGTTTTCTCATCCCTTACTGAAGCATATGGCTGGGAAGAAGTTAGTAGTTTCAGCAATGAAGACTGTGCGAATGTTGAGAAAGGGTTACGATGCATTCTTGGCAAGCGTAGTCACGAAGTCGGATGTTGATCAATCACCGACTATAGCAGAGATCGAGGTTGTTCGGGAATTCGTTGATGTGTTTCCAAAGGATTTGCCCGGGTTACCACCTACAAGGGAGTTAGAGTTTGCCATTGACTTGTTACCTGGCACATCACCTGTCTCTAAGGCACCCTATAGAATGGCCCCAGCAGAATTGTCAGAGTTGAAAAAGCAACTTCAAGACTTGTTAGACAAGGAGTTTATCCGTCCAAGCGTGTCATCATGGGGAGCTCCAGTTCTATTTGTGAAGAAGAATGATGGTTCTCTTAGGTTATGCGTTGACTATCGCAAACTTAATGAGGTGACCATTAAAAATAAATATCCTTTACCCTGTATTGATGACTTGTTTGACTAGTTGCAAGGAGCCACGGTGTTCTCAAAGATTGATCTACGTTCGGGATACCATCAATTGAGGATAAAGAAAGAAGACACATCCAAGATAGCATTCCGAATGAGATATGGTCATTATGAATTCTTGGTGCTACCTTTTGGTCTGACAAATGCCACTGCTGCTTTTATGGACTTGATGAATCGGGAGTTTAGATCGTATCTTGACACCTTTGTGGTTGTCTTTATTGATGATGTGCTGATATATTCTCCTGATGAAGCTTCACACCGGGAACACTTGAGAATCGTCCTCGAGACGCTAAGAGCGCATGAGCTGTATGCTAAGTTCAGCAAATGTGACTTTTGGCTGACGGAGGTTCATTTCCTCGGACATGTAATCTCAGGCAATGGTGTTGCCGTTGACCCTGCGAAGGTCCAGGCGGTTCTGGAATGGGAGACTCCTAAATCTCTCACAGAGATTCGGAGTTTCTTAGGGTTAGCTGGTTACTATCGTCACTTTATTGAGGGATTTGCATCTCTAGCGGCGCCACTAACCAAGTTGACCCGAAAGGGAGTCAAATATATATGGTCTGAGAGCTGTGAGAAGAGTTTCCAAGAGCTGAAGGCTAGGCTGACATCGGCACCAATTCTTGTTTTGCCTAACAATGAGGATGACTTTGCTATCTATTCTGATGCATCGAAGGTTGGGCTAGGCAGTGTATTGATGCAAAATGGAAGGGTGGTCGCTTATGCTTCTCGCCAACTAAAGGAGCATGAGCGAAATTACCCGATTCATGATTTGGAATTGGCTGCAGTGGTTCATGCATTGAAGATCTGGCGTCATTATCTTTACGGCGTCAAGTTCGAAGTGTTCACTGACCACAAGAGTCTGAAGTACCTATTCTCTCAGAAGGAGTTGAATCTAAGACAAAGAAGATGGGTCGAATTCTTGAAAGATTATGACTTCGAATTGCGATACCATCCAGGAAAGGCAAATGTAGTGGCCGATGCTCTCAGCAGGAAGAGAGTTATAATGCAAAAGGATTGGAAGATGATCGAAGATGCAGTGCAGCTTATGGCTGTGATCGAGCCTCAACTATGTCAAACATTTGTATCTCAACTGACCATTTGATCAACAATGCTTGACAAGATAATAGATGTGCAAAAAGATGATCCCCAGCTGCAAGGATTGATCGGGAAGACCGGCTTTGATCGTGATGAAGATGGAGTGAATCGGTTTCAGCACCGGATCTGTGTACCTGATATAGCTAATTTGAGAAGGCAGATTCTGGAGGAAGCACAACGATCAATGTTCTCTATTCATCCAGGAGGTGGTAAAATGTATCAAGAGTTGAAACGGTCTTTCTAGTGGCAGGGAATGAAGAAGGATGTAGCCGACTTTGTGGCTAGATGCTTGGTATGTCAGCAGGTAAAAGCAGAGCACCAAAGGCCATCTGGGCTAATGCAGAAAATGGAAATTCCTCAGTGGAAATGGGAAGCAATCAGTATGGACTTTGTGACCGGGTTATCCAGATCGGTAAAAGGCAATGACTCTATATGGGTGATCGTGGACCGATTTTCAAAGTCTGCACATTTCCTTCATATGAAGGTAAAGCAATCGGTGGAAAGCTTGACAAGACTATATGTTGATAACATTGTCAGACTTCACAGGATTCCAAAGTCTATCATCTCCGACAGGGATCCCCGGTTCACATCCAGACTGTGGCAAGGGTTGCATGAAGCTTTTGGTTTGCGGCTCAAGCTCAGTTCAGCTTTTCACCCACAAACTGACGGTCAGTTTGAAAGGACGATTCAGACACTGGAGGACATGCTTCGGGCTTGTGTTCTTGATTGGAAGGGCGATTGGGAGCGACATTTACCTCTCGTGGAATTTTCTTAATAGCTTCCACGCGAGTATAGGCATGGCTCCATTCAAGGCACTATATGGTAGACCTTGTAGGTCTCCGTTGTGCTGGGAGGAAACATGAGATAGGCAGCATGTGGGTCCAGAAGTTGTTCAAGAAACTACTGAGAAGATCAGGTTGATCAGACAAAGACTGATGACAGCACAAGACAGACAGAAGAACTATACTGATAATCGTAGGAAGGAGCTATCATTCGAAGTTGGTGATCATGTCTTCCTCAAGGTGTCTCTGTCAAAGGGAATCGTTCGGTTCGGCAAGCGTGGAAAGTTAAATCCACGATTCGTCGGACCATTCGAGATTCTGGAGAGGCTGGGAAATGTGGCATATCGGTTGGCTTTACCTCCGTCTCTGGAGGGAGTACATCCGGTGTTCCACGTGTCCATGCTGAGGAGGTACGTACATGATCCGGCGTATGTGATCAGTTCTGAGCAGATGCAGTTTCAACATAACCTATCCTACGAGGAGCAACCTGTTCGAATTCTTGACCGCACAGAGTAAGTGATGAGGACTAAAGTCATCCCACTGGTGAAGGTACTATAGAGGAACTTCTCGCATGAGGAGGCAACGTGGGAACCAGAGGAAGCGATGAAGAAGAAGTATCCTCATCTGTTCGGTATGTGATTTAACCCCAAACTTTAAGGATTCTCCCGGGCGTCCCCCAACCTCCGCGCCCCCTCTCTCTCCTCTTCTTCCTTCTCCACCTCCTCCATTCTATCTCTCGCTTTCCTGCGATCGCGGGGGAGGGGGAGGGGGAGGAGGATGGCTGGGGCGTACTTCGTCGGGAGGAACGAGATCCTGTCGTGGATCAACGCCACCCTCTAGCTCAACCTCTCCAGGATCGAAGAGGCTGCTTCTGGTGCCGTGCAGTGTCAATTGATGGATGCGACCCACCCAGGTGTTGTTCCTATGCACAAGGTTAATTTTGACGCGAAAACAGAATATGATATGATTCAAAACCACAAACTCCTCTAGGAGGTATTCACCAAGTTAAAAATAGGGAAGCATATTGATGTCAACAAACTAGTTAAAGGGCGACCATTAGGCAACTTGGAGTTTTCACAATGGTTAAAACGCTACTGTGATTCTGTGAATGGTGGAATTATGAACGAGAATTATAATCCTGTGGAAAGAAGGTGCAAGACTGGGAAAGAGAGAACTACAAAATGTTCCAACAAATCATCAAAAACTTTGCAAGCAAACAATATGCGTATGCATACTTCAGTTGACGGTCTCAAGCAAGTAAAAGAGTGTTCCTGTCCTAAGGGAGAAAATCTTGAAGAAGAGATAAAAGTTCTCAATGACAAGATTGTGGATCTCAAGCTTTCAGTGGACAATGTGGAGAAGGAAAGGGATTTCTACTTCTCAAAGCTACGTGAGATTGAAATGCTTTGCCAAAGGCCAGAATTGGAACATCTTCCAATGACAAAGGCAATCCGCAAGATTCTGTATGCTGCTGATGCAAAAGGATCTCCCATTTCTGAAGCTCAAGGACTTGTTAATAGGTCGTTGGATCCTGGTGTAGGAACCGATCAGCACGAAGACAGGCAAACTGCGTCTAATGAAGCTGACCGCCCAGCCATCATCTGACTTGGGGAACATCTTGTTCCGTGATTTTTGGCCACTATCTCTTTAACTAGACGACATCTGCTCCGGCCTCAACCATGGAATTATCTTTGTGAATACCTAGACAGAGAACATTTTTGCTTTTCTTGACTGATGAATTGTTGCTGCTAGCTTCCAAGCTGTTGGAACTGCTAGAAACATCAAATGCTCTCTCTGATAATTTGCCACTGGCAATGCCTTCATTTGACGAAGAGGCGAAGTATGGGGCCAATGTTCGAGCCTAGTCATGAGTTGCTCTTTTACAAGCTTAGTGCATTGTGGTTACCTTTAATGTGCTAAAAAAAAAGTTTTCTTTAAGGGGGAGAGGGTGTAATGCCCTACGATTTTTTTAGTAGTTTATTTATTTGTTTAAAAATATTGTATGTCCAAATGTTTAAATTCTTTATTTTATTATGTTTATTTAGTCATAAACATAAATTATGTTGATTGTTTTAAAATAAAATGAAAGAAAAGGATTAAAAAAGGTCATAAATATAAAAAATAAAAATTGAAGGTTAAAAATGAAAAAAAATAAAAAAATTTAAAAAAAATTTGGTTGGGGGTGGCCCCCACGCGGCCGCCTGCGTGTTAGCGCGAGGGCGCCGCCCCGCCCCCCCCCTTTCGGTCGCATTTGCGGCCGATTATATAAATATTTTTTTTGTGTTGTTTCTTAGTTAAAGTTCCATTAGTTTAATCTCTTTCTTCATTTAGTCAAAAGCACACATGCTATAAATATAAAAAAAATAAAAAATATAGGATAGTCAAAAGATGTTAGGTGAGGGGTTGGTGAAGTTTGAATGACTAATTTTAATAAAATAATATTAAATTAAATGATTTAATCTCAACCATTAGATTAAGTGGATGGTTAGGATTGCTTAAGCCAAAACCCCCTATAAATAGAGGTGTATAGGGGGCTCATTTACTTCTCTTGGAAGCTGAGTTCGTAGAGTGCAGCAGGGGGAGGTGTGAAGGTCATTAAGGAGTGTTTAAGTATTTTTAAGGTAAGGGATTAGCACTTTATCCCCTAGATTAGCATGTATTAGCGTATTTAGAATGATTTATGGTGTTTAATTAACATCTATATAGGTAGTTAAGTCCATAAATCGTAGTTTCATATTCTGTAATCTTATCTTGGTCGGATTAGTATTAAATCATTAAGTTAAAGTATGTGATTAATGGTGTAATTAAGTGATTAATATCTTAAAATTAAGAACGGTGTATGATAAATTAAGAGAGTTTTCAGAATCCTGAAACATGATGTTATGAACTTTTTGTAAAAATTTCTATGTCTGATTTAATTTAATTTCACGTTTAAAGATATTTTAATATTATCTTAAATGTGTTTAAATTATACTAAAATACCAAAGGATGATATAAAATCACAATAAATTGTAGGAAGGTATCTTACTGTGAGAATCATGTGTAGAAATTTTTTTATAATTTTTGGATCATGATATTTATTTTAATGAATTTTCATACATGATAAAATATATAAATAATCATATAAAATTATGGAAATTAAAAATCATGTTCACAAAAGTCTTATAATTTTTTAGTAAGGTCCAGACATTGAGTGTGTTATATTCTGAAAATATCAATAATTATTGATATCTGTAAGTAGTATTAGATAATTTATGATATTTTAATAGAAGTATAAAATTATGAGAAAAATATAAATAATACATGAAAAATCTTGAAACTTTACTAGAAGACTTAAATATTTGTTGGAACTAATTTAGAAAAATATCATCGCATTAGGATATCAGAATCATCATTAGTATAATTATCAATGTTTAAATAAATAATTAAAAATTTAAATAAATATTAATATTCTGTGAAAAATATAAAAAATCACAGAACTGATGTTTTGATATCTGTAAGTTAATTTGCAGTATATTTTGACTATTGTAAGTATTCTGGATAAGTGTCTCTATTTAAAAGTTATTATTGTAAATTATTATAAATTTTAGAAATTGATATAAAAAAATAAGAAAATAGACATACTGAATGAAAAATGATAAATTTTTTTACATATGACACTTCTGTCTGAAACAACATTATGTAAATGTTTAGAAATTGTCTGATCATTTTATATATATTTAGTTGATTTATTATTCATGATATATTTTTCTTACTTAATGTGAAAAATAGTAATATAGTGTTAAAAATAGTAATGCAGTGTGAAAAATAATAAAAAGTTTTAAGAATGATTTTTATGTTATGAATGATGGTTTGACAAATTATGGTGACTTTTAAAGTGTCGTGGATATATTTAGTTAATATTCCATGTATTGAATAATTTAAATAATTCTGTGAAAATTTTAATTCCTGCATGCAAAATTATGAAATAAATTTATATGCATTGTTACAGATAAATGTAAGTTTCTGTAAAAGTTTAAGGGTTTTATAAATTTAGTAGCTAAATTTAGTCATTTTATGACGCATGTTGGAATATAAGTAATTTCAGAAAAATTATACTCACTATCTGTAAAATTATGAAAATTTACTATTTTGATCTTTTCTGTAAATATATTGATTCCCTGAAATTTCAAGGCATTCTGATACATGTAAACAGATTTAGTAAATTTTGATATATAGATATGTCATTATATTTGAATAACTTGAAAATTACAGAAAAAGAAAAATAATTTTCAGTATTAGTATATTAATATTCACAGTATGAATTTTGAGTGGCACGTGTCCATTTCATATAAGTCATATTTATATTTTTACCGTACCGTTAGTAATGCCAAATGGACACTGCCACCATAGGGGGAGACTGGAACCAAACTATAGAAATACCCCTATGGAGAGGTTCACACTGTATTGACCCTGATGGTAACGGGGATGAAATCCTGGAGGTGGATAAGTACCACTGGTTAAGGTGGAGAGGACTTCTCCCGTTTCTGCGCAGTAACCAAGACTCATCACTATTTACCTAGGTGATCGAGTACCAACTGACTGTCATTCTAGTGGTGGTTTGGGCACGGTGTCTGACTATTTATACCACTGTTACTATTTATTGAACTGAAATTGAACAACTGTTATTGCCGACCGAATTGACACTGAACTACTATTATTGTTCACTGAGTCGTTATTAATACGAATATTACTGCTGTAACGACCCGAGAATCCGATTACCGGGAAGGCCCGATAACCCGAGACTCGCACCGCCGCCCACGAGCCGGGAGGGCTCGGAAGGGCTAAAAGGAGTGTGGAGGCACAAAGAAATAGGAAATAAAGCAGGACAACCAACAACAACAAGCTGAAAGAAAGAACAACTACAGCTACAACAGCGTCCAGTCCAACAGAAAGTACAGTCTAAAGCAGTAAAACGTACCACATGCCAAGTGAACACTCGGCCCGGCAAGCTGGCAACTGAGAACCTCCGCTCCGCACCCTCGAACCTCGAGGAAGAACTGCCACACCTGAAAAGCAGGGAATGAGTCTCCAAAACAGAGACTCAGCAGGGATCCCGCGGAACCCCAACCGGAAACAACGGCGGTAGCGGACAGGAGAGCTACGACTACAGCAGGAACAGCGAACCGGTGGCCGGTCAAAACTCGGCACTACAGCTACTCCTACTGCCAGAAGGCAGACCTCGACCACGCAGTCGAAGCTACCGAACCACGCTAGTACCACCTACCGAAGTAAGAACACACGGCAACCGCGCCGTAGAGGCCTGTCCCCCGGACACAGCCGACCTGGACACGCTGTCCAAGGTGCAACCCCGACCATCCGATCGCGGGTACCGCACAACAAGACCCAACCTCGGTAAAGCCACTAGCACTAATCTCACGGCGCAAGAACCGACACACGCGCCAAGATGAAACAACCGAACTCACCGGTCAACACGACCAAAAACCCGAAGGTCAAAGACACAGAGACTGATAGTCTGACACTCCGTACTCGACAGGAGTACCACCCACTAGAAGCACAGCCGGTAGCGTCCCCTGACGTCTTACACCGCACTGCAGGTGAACCGCCTGACGTGGTAGGTCCTACCCGAGGCGCGAACACCGTACAAGTAACCACAAACAAGTAACTAGCTGGGGTCACGCCCGTCGACGTGGGTCCAACCGCCCCCAACCACGTGTGCACACACAGACCTTACGTCACTAGGTCTGGTCCTCTGACCGGTTTTCCCCCGTAGCCGGACTCTGGCTACCGACGAGGGGCCTACGGTAACCGGTCCACAAACCGTCTGAAAGGTAAGCCTCTCCACCTACTCCCTGGTGGGACCACTCGCGTGTAAGCAGGCTACGACTAGTGGAGGGTCACTGAAGGAGTAGACTCTCAACGGAAAACAACGTCTGCATCCGACGACGTACGGGGGACACCCCACGTACCGGCCCCGTCACACGGTGACTACAGTCGGAGAAGACACAGGACTCGCAGTCCACGGTCACGCACGCACCGTGCGCGAGAGTCGAGAAAACTCAAGTGGCGCTAAGCCACTGGACTCTGGACAGTCCTCTAGACGCACTACACCCAACGGTCCTTGAGTCACAAGACTCGGGGTCAAGACCGTTGCACGTGACAGCACAAGGCCGTCAATCTAGTCCAATCTCTAGGTCTAAAACCACGGTAGCACAAGTACCGAGACAACTCACGAGTTGCCAAGGCCACTCCCTCGAGAAGGGAACGCAAGGGACAAAGGCCACTCACACGGGCCACACGGAAAACACAGAAGCACGATTCCCAAGGCAGCACACAAGCCGCCACGACGATTTCCCATCTTGAAGCAAGCGGGAAACCTCCAGCCCCAGGCCGGACAACTGGACTCACAGTCCAAGGCCAAACACATGGCCCACACGGGAATCGCCTTCCGAAGGAACCCACGATATGCGGGGGAGACCCCACCACACACACACCGACACACGGTGACTCGATCAAGCGTAACACAAGAGCCCGGAACACGTGGGGTCACCCGGACCCACCACACCTATGGGCACGCTAATCGAGGTAACACGGTCCCTCCTGACACTCCCAAAACAAGGACACGGAACCCATGGGGTGCCCGGGATACTCACAAGGCCAAAGGTCGACCACTGGGTCACAACCGGGTCGAACGGAGACCAACACAATGCGAACGGACGCTAAAAGGTCACCCGGACCCTTAAGCGCACGGGCACGCAAAACGAGGTAAACGAAACCTCCAGACACCCCAAAACACGGTCACGGAACTCCACTGGGTGTCCAAGGCACACACGGCCCAAGGGGAGCACGATCAGCCGCAGACCGCCCGCCCCGGGCAGCCCGGCTGGTCCCTCCAAGAACGCGCTACATGTGCATAGCGCGTTCAGCCAGAACGCGCTATACGCGCCTAGCGCGTTCAACACGAACGCGCTACATGACCATAGCGCGACAACCAGAACGCGCTGGGGCCGTAAGGCGCGACCCAAACCGCCTTACTGTTCATCTTCTCCGATGAACGCGCCCTATCGGGACAGCGCGACCTTCAAGAACGCGCTACCCAAGGCTAGCGCGTTCTCAGTCCGTGCCCGAAAAATGGTGGAAACCGCGGGAAAAGCCATGCCACGCCCCGTTCACCCCTAGGTGAAGGGGACACAAAAGGGGAAACCTTCCCCAAGCCCCTAGGCATGCATCTAAACCCCTGGATCGCCCAAAAACACCAGAGAACGGGAGATCCGGCTCACACCCCGAAAACACACATTTTGCCCAAAACGCCCCGTTTAGCCCGCTCGGCTCACCACGGCCTACGAAACTCGCGGGAAAGGAAGTACACGGGCTGAGGGTCCATCTCCCTACCTCCACCGAAGATTTCGCGCCCCGAGCTCACCGATCCGCAAAGAAACGCCGTGAAACCCTCGCCGGCTCGCGACCGCGCCACGAGCTCCCACGCGCCTCCACCGCCTCGATCCTCGCCCATCCTCGCCCGCGTCCTCACCCGCGCCGCCTCCGCCTCGCCCCCGCCTCGCTCCGTCGGCCGCCGGAGAAGAGAGGGGAGAAAGAGGGCGTGAGAGAAGAGAGAGAGTGAGAAAGAGAGAATGAGAGGGGGAGAGAGGAAAGGGTTAGTATATATAGGAAAACCCGAAAATTCGATAAATTCAGAAAATTACGAAAAATTACCTCCGCGATCCTCGGAAGGAACACAACGCAGTGGTACTGTCCCGGAGTCGTAGAACGCCACGGTTTACCCTGCAAAGAGTTCCGAAGGCACATCAGGGGAAAACACGTGTAAAGCACAAAATACACTCCGAGACCCACTAAAATGATCCAAAAAATATCCGAAAAATCCGGGGCATTACAGCCCTCCCCCCTTAAAGGAATTTCGTCCTCGAAATTCAGGACCTAGCACGACGTCCTAGGGGAAGAACACTCAACCAACTGACACACTGTCAGAGCCCCAGCACAGAAAACCTCGATTCTCACGAAAACACCGGTCCTGAGGGACACAGCCAGACTTACAATTACAGACAACACCTCGCTCCTCGCGCCGAGCACACATGCCAACAGATCAGGCATACAGCAAAGGACACAGTCCGGCATCACCTCAGACAACGCGAGAATCCACCATGGCGCCGCAGCCACGATCTCGCTCACCGAAGAATCACAACCCTCGATACGAGCAACAGCTACTGATCCATCCAATGGTCAGCAGACAAATCGCACGTCAGCTTCGCAACCAGCTGACAGGTCGCACACCCTCCTCAAGGGAGCAACCAAAACAGAGCCTCCACCAGCTCAAGCAGCCATCTCAACGGACCGCAACCAGCACATCGGCTCAACACCAAGAAACACCCCACACATGGCAAGCCGAAAGCCGGACACAACACTATGCCAACTCTTGTCAGAAGACAAACTTCGACAAAGCCCAGATCCCGTCCGGGAAGGCACATTACCGAAACGACCACCAAAGGTCTCACTGGAACACGGCTCTCGCCACGCTCGAGCCCCAACAACCAGCATCTTCTATCTCTGAAAAGACCATCCACTGGTCACCAACTGCTCGCCAACTCGACCCTCTCGGGAAGCACGACGAAACCAAATGACAGAACATGGCGTCTTCAGTCATCACCTCACGGGACTCAGACTTATAGGGAACCACCCCATGCTAGTCACCAAACCAGGGATAACCTTGCGACACCAATGTCCTATCAGGGACCACCAAGCCGACGCCAACCTCACAGGAGGCCTCCGCCCTAAGGCGTCACTTTTCCATCTGGTCTCATCAAATCCTTCGATCAATCCAAGTGGACACCTGCCAATCCCGATTCTGCCCTTACCACAGAGCCACGGGACACCACCTGGACAGAGCTCACGGGTCCCTAAGCAACGAACATTCCACCGTCACAATCCGACAAGACCGTAGAACCAACAGGAACCCACAGCCTGCCAGAGATCACTTCCTCAAAGCACGATCTCAAGCGAGGACACGACTGGGAACACAAGTCGGACACCAAGCCACCGACTCTGACCAACACGTCCTCGACCACCGTCAGGCGACATTCTCAACAACCCCATCCAGGTCCAACACCGACGCCTGACACGGCTTCCAACACAGGAACAGGGTACTCATGCGGCGCACTAGCCAGCACATTTCCCAACACTCCATCCTGCCAGTGCCAACAACTATGACTTCTCGGGCAACGGCATGGCAACAACACGTTTCACACCGAGGAACCAATCCTCCGATGCTCAACGCAAACTCAGGAATCCGCCCGTAGCAACCAACGCTACGATCCTGAACCAGTGGGTTACAAGCCCACCACGCTCCCGCTGCGCACTCAGATTCGCGCGCACAGCCGAGAAAGCAAACATCGCCCAACCAACACTCGTCCTTTCGGAACAGCGCCAGCACCCTCACACGACAAGGGAATGGGCACGACTTCTCACAGGCAACCACCCTGCCAAGGCAAGGAGCACGTCTCGCACGGACTTCATGGCATACAAGGCCAACCAATCCGAACACGCAATGTAAGACGACGAACCTTAACCCAACACAATCTCTCCAACCAAAGGGGAAACCAACACACTTCCGACCAACGGAAGAACTCCACGCTCGACCTGACCTCAAACCTCGCGCACGCTGGAAACAGCACCATCCAGCACCAAGGAAAACCATCGCTTCCATCAGGTCAGCGCCTCCGACACACTCGACGAGTGTCACGTCGGACCACAAGCACAGCATCTCTCGATGCACCACCACTGCAATTCCTCGAACTGCAACACGGCATGCCAAGAGCCGCAACACGAGCCATAATAACGACCGCCGATGCTCATCCTCGAGTCCCGAACTCGCCATGGAGCCTTCACATCTCAAGCCAACTCCAGAGCGAACACAACCCATCCACTGACATAAGCGCAGGAGCAAAGACTTAACGGGACATCTCTGCCAAATCCTGCCTCGAAATCAGCAGAACGATCAGGACCGACACGTCATTTCTGACGCCACAGAGCGCGACAAGAACATCAGGCTCGACGAAACAGCAGCCCACCGAGAAGATCCTCCGCTCACCCGAGCACACTTCTCGATCAAAACGCCTCAGGAGCTGGACAAACCTCAAGCTGGAGTGACCAAAAACCGACAGCAGCTCCCTCAGAGCACGCTCAAGGCCACTTAACCAAGAACAGTCCGCACCAGCCACCTGACCACGCTGCAGGTTCCTCGAACGCAGCACCGCGAGCTCACGCCTGCCAGCAACCTCTGCCCAACGCAGCATAACCAGGGCCACCACCGATGAGGGAGAAGGCTCTCAACCTCGATCCTTAGACCCCACGCTGGCACGAAAGCCACGGACAGCGACCACCTTCACAGCGCCGCACAGCGCACTCAAGCTCTCAAGCGAGAAACAAGGCAAAAAGTGAACACAAAACCCTAAGCCAGCTGCCGACTGTACCGGACCTTACGGACTCTGATCACTGCAACATTTCAAATTCCTATGTACGTCCACAACCACCGCTCTGATACCAGCTATAACGACCCGAGAATCCGATTACCGGGAAGGCCCGATAACCCGAGACTCGCACCGCCGCCCACGAGCCGGGAGGGCTCGGAAGGGCTAAAAGGAGTGTGGAGGCACAAAGAAATAGGAAATAAAGTAGGACAACCAACAACAACAAGCTGAAAGAAAGAACAACTACAGCTACAACAGCGTCCAGTCCAACAGAAAGTACAGTCTAAAGCAGTAAAACGTACCACATGCCAAGTGAACACTCGGCCCGGCAAGCTGGCAACTGAGAACCTCCGCTCCGCACCCTCGAACCTCGAGGAAGAACCGCCACACCTGAAAAGCAGGGAATGAGTCTCCAAAACAGAGACTCAGCAGGGATCCCGCGGAACCCCAACCGGAAACAACGGCGGTAGCGGACAGGAGAGCTACGACTACAGCAGGAACAGCGAACCGGTGGCCGGTCAAAACTCGGCACTACAGCTACTCCTACTGCCAGAAGGCAGACCTCGACCACGCAGTCGAAGCTACCGAACCACGCTAGTACCACCTACCGAAGTAAGAACACACGGCAACCGCACCGTAGAGGCCTGTCCCCCGGACACAGCCGACCTGGACACGCTGTCCAAGGTGCAACCCCGACCATCCGATCGCGGGTACCGCACAACAAGACCCAACCTCGGTAAAGCCACTAGCACTAATCTCACGGCGCAAGAACCGACACACGTGCCAAGATGAAACAACCGAACTCACCGGTCAACACGACCAAAAACCTGAAGGTCAAAGACACAGAGACTGATAGTCTGACACTCCGTACTCGACAGGAGTACCACCCACTAGAAGCACAGCCGGTAGCGTCCCCTTACGTCTTACACCGCACCGCAGGTGAACCGCCTGACGTGGTAGGTCCTACCCGAGGCGCGAACACCGTACAAGTAACCACAAACAAGTAACTAGCTGGGGTCACGCCCGTCGACGTGGGTCCAACCGCCCCCAACCACGTGTGCACACACAGACCTTACGTCACTAGGTCTGGTCCTCTGACCGGTTTTCCCCCGTAGCCGGACTCTGGCTACCGACGAGGGGCCTACGGTAACCGGTCCACAAACCGTCTGAAAGGTAAGCCTCTCCACCTACTCCCAGGTGGGACCACTCGCGTGTAAGCAGGCTACGACTAGTGGAGGGTCACTGAAGGAGTAGACTCTCAACGGAAAATAACGTCTGCATCCGACGACGTACGGGGGACACCCCACGTACCGGCCCCGTCACACGGTGACTACAGTCGGAGAAGACACAGGACTCGCAGTCCACGGTCACGCACGCACCGTGCGCGAGAGTCGAGAAAACTCAAGTGGCGCTAAGCCACTGGACTCTGGACAGTCCTCTAGACGCACTACACCCAACGGTCCTTGAGTCACAAGACTCGGGGTCAAGACCGTTGCACGTGACAGCACAAGGCCGTCAATCTAGTCCAATCTCTAGGTCTAAAACCACGGTAGCACAAGTACCGAGACAACTCACGAGTTGCCAAGGCCACTCCCTCGAGAAGGGAACGCAAGGGACAAAGGCCACTCACACGGGCCACACGGAAAACACAGAAGCACGATTCCCAAGGCAGCACACAAGCCGCCACGACGATTTCCCATCTTGAAGCAAGCGGGAAACCTCCAGCCCCAGGCCGGACAACTGGACTCACAGTCCAAGGCCAAACACATGGCCCACACGGGAATCGCCTTCCGAAGGAACCCACGATATGCGGGGGAGACCCCACCGCACACACACCGACACACGGTGACTCGATCAAGCGTAACACAAGAGCCCGGAACACGTGGGGTCACCCGGACCCACCACACCTATGGGCACGCTAATCGAGGTAACACGGTCCCTCCTGACACTCCCAAAATAAGGACACGGAACCCATGGGGTGCCCGGGATACTCACAAGGCCAAAGGTCGACCACTGGGTCACAACCGGGTCGAACGGAGACCAACACAATGCGAACGGACGCTAAAAGGTCACCCGGACCCTTAAGCGCATGGGCACGCAAAACGAGGTAAATGAAACCTCCAGACACCCCAAAACACGGTCACGAAACTCCACTGGGTGTCCAAGGCACACACGGCCCAAGGGGAGCACGATCAGCCGCAGACCGCCCGCCCCGGGCAGCCCGGCTGGTCCCTCCAAGAACGCGCTACATGTGCATAGCGCGTTCAGCCAGAACGCGCTATACGCGCCTAGCGCGTTCAACACGAACGCGCTACATGACCATAGCGCGACAACCAGAACGCGCTGGGGCCGTAAGGCGCGACCCAAACCGCCTTACTGTTCATCTTCTCCGATGAACGCGCCCTATCGGGACAGCGCGACCTTCAAGAACGCGCTACCCAAGGCTAGCGCGTTCTCAGTCCGTGCCCGAAAAATGGTGGAAACCGCGGGAAAAGCCATGCCACGCCCCGTTCACCCCTAGGTGAAGGGGACACAAAAGGGGAAACCTTCCCCAAGCCCCTAGGCATGCATCTAAACCCCTGGATCGCCCAAAAACACCAGAGAACGGGAGATCCGGCTCACACCCCGAAAACACACATTTTGCCCAAAACGCCCCGTTTAGCCCGCTCGGCTCACCACGGCCTACGAAACTCGCGGGAAAGGAAGTACACGGGCTGAGGGTCCATCTCCCTACCTCCACCGAAGATTTCGCGCCCCGAGCTCACCGATCCGCAAAGAAACGCCGTGAAACCCTCGCCGGCTCGCGACCGCGCCACGAGCTCCCACGCGCCTCCACCGCCTCGATCCTCGCCCATCCTCGCCCGCGTCCTCACCCGCGCCGCCTCCGCCTCGCCCCCGCTTCGCTCCGTCGGCCGCCGGAGAAGAGAGGGGAGAAAGAGGGCGTGAGAGAAGAGAGAGAGTGAGAAAGAGAGAATGAGAGGGGGAGAGAGGAAAGGGTTAGTATATATAGGAAAACCCGAAAATTCGATAAATTCAGAAAATTACGAAAAATTACCTCTGCGATCCTCGGAAGGAACACAACGCAGTGGTACTGTCCCGGAGTCGTAGAACGCCACGGTTTGCCCTGCAAAGAGTTCCGAAGGCACATCAGGGGAAAATACGTGTAAAGCACAAAATACACTCCGAGACCCACTAAAATGATCCGAAAAATATCCGAAAAATCCGGGGCATTACAGCTGCTCACTGAATTGATATTGAAACTGTTATTACTGTTCATTGATTCATTACTGGAACTACTGTTACTACTCAATGAAATTATATTAAACTGTCATTACATTTTACTGTTATCACACTGTAAATGCTTACTGCTAATGAATCTCCAGTATATCGAATGGTGATTTGGAAAAGGGCAGATTACGTCTGTCTGTCTGAATACCCAACATATCTGCAAAAGAACGAGAGGTAGATGATCATGTTGTATTGGAAGATTTGTGGCTAACAACCGAGAAGGAGAAATTTACTGCCAATCGAAAACTTGCGTCATGTGAAACTTTGTTAGAAAAATTTGATCAACTAAAGTTATCTAATACGCTGTGATCAACACCTTTTGTAAACTTTATCTTATGTGAGAATATGTAAACATGAAACTCTTTAACGCTTTTACTTTTTTCTAAATTTTATTACGAATATGTTTAGCAAAAATGTAGCTATTTCTTTCGTCGATGTGTATCATGTATGTTAGAGGTTAATTTAAATAAGTAATAATATTATTATTAATTTTATTAGTTATGTGAAATTACACTTCCTCAAAATTACATTAAGTTAATTTAAATAATTAATTAGTTAATAAGTAAATATTTTCCAACAACTGTTTGTATAAAAATATTGTGATAATGAATTATACGCATCAAAATGTGTTAATCGGAAAGACGAGAGATAGTGAGTGAGTTCAATGTGTTGTTCGGTATGCACAAGGGATATTCAAAGGCAAAGATAAGATTTCACTCAGTGATTATTAAATATTATTAATAAAAAATTTCAAAAAAATAATTAAGAATAAATTTATTGTAAATGATGACCGTTGATAATGAATTAAAAATAATCAAAACAAAGATTACAACATTAATTAATGTTATTGATTTTAGTTAACAACAGTAAATAGTTATTGAAGTGTATAATTATTACTAAGTAGATTTTTAAAGGAGAACATTTAATTAATTATCATTAATGCTAATAAAATTTAATGTATAAAAAATATGTTAATCAAAAGTCTCATTATTACTAAAAAATAATTTGAATTAAAAAAGTTATTTAGAACTTTCATTATCACTAATCATAATTAAAGTAGAGTTTGATTTATGTTAACGATGATACGGTATTAATAGTAAATTAAATAATATTATTAATCATCATTAAATTAGATAAAAATATTAAAGTCAAGTTGTACTATTAATTAATCATAATTATGAAGGAAATAATTATTAAACAATAGTATTATTATTACTAAATATTTTAAGAAAAAATCTTAAATAATATTTTCATTTGTACTATTTAACACTATTAAAAAATTAATTTTATAATATTTTTATTAATCCTAATAATGATTATCCATTAAAATTCATTAGGATCTTCATTAGTCGTAACCATGATTTTAAAGTCTAATGGAATAAGCCTTTTCACTAAAAAAATTTGCCTAAGTCCCCTAATCCCATCCAAACAGAGAATGTCGGACCTCTATACCCTCATCCCAGTATTGCCTTTTTCACCCTAGCCCCTCTCACGATTTCAGAGTTCCCATGCGGACGCCGATCGTCTTCGTTCGTCCGGTGAACCTCAAACATTTGTGGCCCCCAGTGAGGAAGGCTTGTCCTCCATTGAGGATGTCAGACCTCTCTACACTCATCCCCGTGTCGCCCCTTTTCTGTGTCATGACCTTTCTCTTATCCCTCCATCCACAAGAGCATACCACGATCCTCTATGGTCATCTAATGATGGCGCCGTCTCTTCTAATGAGTAGGCTACCACCCTATCTCGAGTCACCCCTGTGTTGTCCCTTTATCATGCCAACCTTCGCTCGGCCCTCTCTTCCCGTGAGGAAACCCTAGCGAGCCCTTCCAATAGTTTCCTCCTTTGCGAACCGCAACTATCTCCGTCTGCAAGTGAACCATGATCCTCTGGCCGTATGGGGATGATGCCTTGTCCTTTGGTGAGGACGTCAGACCTCTCCCGTTACCCTTGTGTGGCCCTGATAAGTGTCTACTTTTATATATTTATTTATGTCACACGCATCATTTCTGAACTTTACTGTAATTAATTATCCAAATTTTACACTTTAATCTCAGTCTCACATAAAATTGAGATTTTAATGTAATTAATTAAAATTTTGAGCCTAATTTGATCAAGGAGATTTGAGAAATATATGAGAAGAATAAATATTATATAATTAAATATATGTTAATAATACCATGGAGGGGGTTATGTGTACTTTTTTTGATAGCCATAAACATCACCTAAGTTCTTATTTTGTGAATAGTGAACTCTCGTGGGCTTCGCACTGGAGATGGAGAAGACGGTGGGCTTCACCACTGGCGAAGTAGGGCAGCATGCATTCACGCACTGTGAGTGTAATGCCCCGAATTTTTCGGATCCTTGCTCGTGGGTCCCGGATCTGGTTTCTCGGAGTGTCCAACTCCATTGTGTCCGAAATTTCGTTTCGGACATCTTTCGTGTTCGGATCGGTGTGATCCGGAGTTGTTTCGGAGGCCCGGAAGCCTTCCGCGGCTTTTCCGCGTGTGTTTTCCGATTCCCGGTGTGTGTTTCGGTAATTCCTTCGGAACCTCGTTGCGGGTGAACCGGGCCGTTCACCAGGGCGCGAGTGGTGCCGTTGCGATCGGTGCGTTCCGAGGATCGCGGAAATGTGATTTTTTATTTTCTGGCATTTTTGGGAATTTCCGGATTTTCTATATATAACCTCCTTTTTCTCTCTCCCCTCTCATTTCTCTCTTCTCTCCCTCTCTCTTCTCACGCTCTCCCCCTTCTCCCTCTCTCTCCGGCGGCCGACGGGGTGGAGCGTGGGCGAGGCGGGGACGGCGCGGGTGAGGCACGGGCGAGGATGGATGAGGATCGAGGCGGTGGAGGCGTGGTGAAGCTCGGCCGTGGGTTCGTGGAACGGCGAGACTTCAACGGCGTTTTCTTCATGGATCGGCATCCACGGCGCGTCGAATCTTCGGTGGAGGTAGGGAGATGGACCCTCAACCCGCGTACTTCATTTCCCGCGAGTTTTGTAGGCCGTGGTGAGCCGAGCGGACTAAACGGGGCGATTTGGGGAAAATGCATGTTTTTGGGGTGTGAGCCGGATCTTCCGTTTTACCGTGTTTTTGGGCGATCCAGGGGTTTAGATGCATGCCTAGGGGCTTGGGGAATGTTTTCCCTTTTGTTTCCCCTTCACCTGGGGGTGAACGGGGTGTGGAATAGTTTTTCCCGCGGTTTCCACCATTTTCGGGCGCGGACTGAGAACGCGCTATGCTCCAGTAGCGCGTTCTTGATGGTCGCGCTGTCCCGATGGGGCGCGTTCATCGGAGAAGATGAACAGTAGGGCGGTTCCGATCGCGCTATGGGTTCCTAGCGCGATCTTCCTTGTCGCGCTAGGGGTCCCTAGCGTGACCTGTCTTGTCACGCTAGGAGGCCCTAGCGCGATCTTCCCTATCGTGTTAGGGGGTCCTAGCGCGTTCTTCCTTGTCGCGCTAGGGGTCCTTAGCGCGATCTGTCCTGTCGTCTGGTGTTCCTCTTGGGCCGTGTGTGTCCCGGACACCCCGTGGAGTTCCGTGACCGTGTCTTTGGGTGTCCGGAGATTCCGTTTACCTTGATAAGCGTGCCCGTGGGCTTGGTGGGTCTGGGTGACCCCAGGTGTTTCGAGCCTCCGTGTTCTCACCCGATCGAGTCACCGTGTATCGGTGTGTGTGCGGTGGGGTTCCCCCGCATGTCGTGAGTCTTCCTGGAAGATGATCCCAGAGTGGGTCATGTGTTTGGCCGTGGGCGGTGCGTCCGTTTCTTCTCCGACCGTGGTCACCGTGCGATGGTGCTGGTACGTGGGACGGCCCCCGTACTTCGTCAGGTTCGGACGTTGTTTTCCGTTGTCTTGAGAGTCTACTCTCTCAGTGATCCTCCACTAGTCGTAGCTTCCTACGCACGCGGGTGCGGACCCACCTGGGAGTGGTGGAGAGCGCGACCCGGTGAGACGCGGTTTTTAGGCTAGTTTCCGTCGGCCCCTTGCCTTTGCCACCAGAGTCCGGTGGGGGGGAAAACCAGCTAGAGGACCCGACCTAGAGCAGATGGTCTGTGTGTGCACACGTAGTTGGGGGCTTAGGACACCCGCTGACGAGCGTGACCCCAGCTAGTCCTTGTTGTGGTACTGGTTACATTGTGTGTCTGAGTCTCACGCCTAGGGCGTCGTAGCTAGACACTTGTGACGCGGTGTAAGACATCAGGGGACGCATCCGGTCGTTCTTCTAGTGGGAGGTACTCCTGTTCTGGACAGAGAGTGGCAGACTGTCAGTCGCGTGACTTCGACCTTCGGGTTTTTGGTCGCGTTGACCGTTGAGTTTCGGTTGTCTCGCCGTGGCACGTGTATTTTTGTACCGTGTGGCTGGTTCTAGTGTAGTTTGGTAGCCCTTGGCCGTGAGTCTGGGGTGTGTTCTGGTACAGTAGGAGTAGCTGTAGTGCCGAGATTTTGTCGGCCACCGTAGTTACTTTCCTGCTTTCATAGTTACTTCTTTCCATTGCTGTCTCGCTAGCGTAGCTTTCCTTCTGCCGTTGTTTCTCAGTTGGGGTTCGCGGGATCCCTACTGGGCCAGTGACAGGAGGCTCACCCCTGCGTTTCAGGTGCGGCGGTTCTTTCTCGGGGTTCTAGGGCGTTGCGTGGAGGTTCTTAGTTGCCAGCTTGTCGGGCCGAGTGTTCACTTGGCATGTGGTACGTTTTACTGCTTTAGACTGTACTTTCTGTTGGACTGGACCCTGTTGTAGTTGTTCATTTATTTCTGTTAATTTTTGAATTGTCCTGCCTTATTTCCTATTTCCTTGTACCTCCACACTCCTTTTTAACCCTTTCGAGCCTCCCGCTCGTGGGCGGCGGGCCGGGATTCGAATGGTATCGGGCTCCTCCCGGTATCCGGATCTTGGGTTGTCACAGTTGGTATCAGAGCCAGGTTGTGGACGTACATGGGAATTCGAGATATTGCAGTGATCAGAGTCCGTAAGGTCCAGTACAGTCGGCAGCTGGCATAGGGTTTCGTGCTTGTTTTCTGCCTAGTTTCTTGCTTGAGAGCTTGAGTGCACTGTGCGGCGCTGTGAAGGTGGTTGCTGTTCGCGGCTCTCATGCCAGCGTGGGGTCTGAGGATCGAGGTCGAGAGCTTTCTCCCTTGGGTGGTGGCCCCGATTGTGTTGTGTTGGGCAGAGGTTGCCGGCGGGTGTGTTGCTGTGGTGCTGCGTTCGGGGAATTACAGCGATGGTGCATCGAGAGATGTTGTGATCATGGTCCGACGTGACACTTGCTGAGTGTGTCGGAGGCGCTGACCTGTCGTGGTGATGGTTTTCTTGGTTCTGGAAGGTGCTATTCTCAGCATGCGCGAGGCTCGAGGTCAGGTCGAGTGCGGAGTTTTTCTTCCGTTGGTCGGAAGTGCGTTTGTCTTCTCCTTTGGTTGGAGAGATTGCGTTGGGCTAGGGTTCGTCGTCTTGCATGCTGTGTTCGGATTAGTTGGCCTTCGTGCGCCATGAAGTCCGTGCAAGATGCGTCCCGCATTTTGGCAAGGTGGTTGCCTGTGAGAAGCGTTGCCCGTTCCTTGATGTGTAAGGGTGTTGGCGCTATTCCAGAAGGACGAGTGCCGGCTGGGCGGTGTTTTGAGATTTGCGGTTGGTGTTGCGATTTCCGAGGTGCGGAGGATCGAGTATGCGGGGTTGCAGATGGTTGTCGGGTTGGTGGATCCCGAGTTGTTGTCGTGGTGGTTGTGCGTGTGGATCAGAGTGTGTTGGATCGTGCCTACTGGGCCGGTGGAGGTTTCATGTTGACAAATGTCTAGTGACCAGCGGATGGTCTTTCACAGACAGAAGATGCTGGTGGTTGTGCATCGAGAACGGCGAGAGCCGTGTGCATATGAGGCAGTTGGTGGCCGTTTCTGAGGGCGTGGGATTGGTCAGCTGCGGGTGAACCGGGCCGTTCACCAGGGCGCGAGTGGTGCCGTTGCGATCGGTGCGTTCCGAGGATCGCGAAATATGATTTTCTATTTTCTGGCATTTTCGGGAATTTCTGGATTTTCTATATATAACCTCCTTTTTCTCTCTCCCCTCTCATTTCTCTCTTCTCTCCCTCTCTCTTCTCACGCTCTCCCCTCTCTCCCTCTCTCTCCGGCGGCCGACGGGGTGGAGCGTGGGCTAGGCGGGGACGGCGCGGGCGAGGCACGGGCGAGGATGGATGAGGATCGAGGCGGTGGAGGCGTGGTGAAGCTCGGCCGTGGGTTCGTGGAACGGCGAGGCTTCAACGGCGTTTTCTTCATGGATCGGCGTCCACGGCGCGTCGAATCTTCGGTGGAGGTAGGGAGATGGACCCTCAACTCGTGTACTTCATTTTCGCAGGATCCCTAATGGGCCAGTGACAGGAGGCTCACCCCTGCGTTTCAGGTGCGGTGGTTCTTCCTCGGGGTTCGAGGGCGTTGCGTGGAGGTTCTTAGTTGCCAGCTTTTCAGGCCGAGTGTTCACTTGGCATGTGGTACGTTTTACTGCTTTAGACTGTACTTTCTGTTGGACTGGACCCTGTTGTAGTTGTTCATTTATTTCTGTTAATTGTTGAATTGTCCTGTCTTATTTCCTATTTCCTTGTACCTCCACACTCCTTTTTAGCCCTTCCGAGCCTCCCGCTCGTGGGCGGCGGGCCAGGATTCGAATGGTATCGGGCTCCTCCCGGTATCCAGATCTCGGGTCGTCACAGTGGGCTTCATGCCGGAGCCGGAAAAGAGGAAGAGGGCGTGCATGGCCGTTCGCAGAGCAGGCGGTGTCATTCACGCGTGCTGGAGCTACCGTTCGCAGGCCAGAGGTGCTGTTCGCATGAGGAGTTCGGTGAAGTCGTGCATGGGCCGTAGGGCAGTGGTTCCCGGTGCGTGCGTGCGAAGAGAAAGAAAACGGCGTCGTTGGCTCCTCGTCGTTGCCAGCTGGAGAGGAACGGGGGGCTATTGACACTGAAAATATTCTAATATTTTCTGACTTCTGCTTCTGCAGGTCTTAAGTTCTGATCGGGTGCTCCTGTGCCGGCAGAGAAGAAAAGAAAGAAAGAAAGAATGGCGGAAGCTGAACAAAAGATGAGACCAAAAAGAAGAAGAAAAGATAAGATGCTCAGCTCCAACAGACTGCCGCTAAAGCAAGACCCTGGAGCTCGGGAGAGTATTCGGGATCATCCCCGAAGAAGCAACCAAAAAGCTACAAATACAAGTGAAGCCAGCCCGGCATCACAAATTATGGTACCGAAGGCCATGTGAGCGGAAGACCCGCGTGCTCGAGCCGAATACACACGAAGTTCCGATTAAGGCCATTCATCGTATCGAGAGCTTCGTCAATGCCCCGTCAAGGTTTTCCAAGGACCGTGGCGAGAGGACGAGTCAACGGGGGCTTTCGGAACGATCCCCGGACCCATCGGCTGACCCGCGCCGAGCAAGCAAGCTAAAACGGCGCACGAAAGGTCATCGGCGCCCCTTAAAACGGCGCCACCTAATCCGGCGTGCCAAAAACCAATTGGGGAACACCTCCCCCGATGCCACCAATTCCGGCGCACAAAAGCTGGGCAGAAGCTCCTTCCCCGGCGCCATGTTCGCCGGTGCGCCCCTCCGTGGCGTCGGATTAACTGGTTGCTATAAAGCAACACTTGTTCGACCAACGAAAAAGAGGAGAGAAAGCAGTCAATCGCCTGAGAAGAGAAATAGAGAGAGCCAATACGAGAGAAGGATCTGAAAAGAGCCAATCAGAGCCCGTTCGTCCGAGGGAGGGAGGAACCTTGGGGGAGAAGTAGGGTTTCCACTGAGAGCTCTCGCCGCCGTCTTCCCCGTCTGCTCGCCTGAATATCTCCGGAGCCGGAGAAGAGACTCCCGTCATCCGATACTCGGTTTTAGGGAAGAAGCTTAGGTGGGTTTCGCGGTTTTCTTCCGACGATTCTCTTTGGTTTCTCTCTTCTGATATAATGTAAGTGAGGGGGGAGGGGCGATGACATGAGCCCATCTCCCCCCTTCACCATCTCTTCATTTCTTTGGCCTATGTAATCCCTTCTCTGCAACTAATGAAACGGCCGCCGAGCAACGATGTCGGGCCGCGCTGAATGGTTGTGATGATCCATGTAGCTACTCTCCCGTTGATGGAAGGAATGATTTGTGCGGCTGCGTACGCTTCTTATACTTTTCCTTCGATTTACATTTTCAGTCGCCTCGTGTATGAATTTTGTTTTCATCTCGTGATACCGATCATGCCCGGGAGCCATACGGGCTATATTGATGTCACCCCCTCCCTGGGGCTCCTCCCTTCTAGAGTAATGGCCATGCCTCGCTGTATATGTGCCGAGGGTTTTGTGGTTAGAGACACACTCGTGTGTGCATCTTTACCTATTCCCGTTATGAGGTCGAGCCCGTCAACACCCCACTGCACTTCTTCATAGTCCAGAGGGAACGGGGTCACCTCCACAGCCTATGCATTCATTATATGCTTATGGTCCTGATGGCTGCTCTTTGTGTCTTCATCATCGTAGCTCGCAATGCTAACCCACTGACCCCGTGAGCATCAACCTGTTAACCCCTGTGAGCATCACTTCTATAACTCATCGGTCATTGTATGATGCCATATTCTTATTCCGTCTATGATCGAGAATGTCTCAGCTTGGTTATTATTGATAACTCTACTTCAATCGTCTGGGGAGGGGGACATACCCCATTGGTTTCTTCGAAACACCACCTGGTCGAAGGGTCTCATCTGTGAGTGATGAGAACCCCTACGGGCCATAGGGTGAACACTAACAGGGCCAAGCCCGATATCAAACCCACAGTCCTTAGGGGCATTGTGGTGACCATGGGATGTGTGCCCCTCGTAGGCTAGCCCTCGGGGTTTTCCTTCCCTACTGGTTGTCCCTTTGGATCGTGATTTGGCCATGGGTTGTGTGCCCCTCGTAGGCTAGCCCTCAGGGTTTCCTTCCCTTATTGGTCATCTCATCCGATCGAGCTTTAACCCACGGAACCATGGTGCCCCTCGTAGGCTAGTCCTCGGGGTTTCCTATCCGATTGGGATCCGCTGGCCGCCGTTGCGCCGTCCGGCTTGTTAGGGGCTTACTCCATGCGTGAGTATGACCCCGCTTCTCCCCTGCAATCCTTCAGGGATGGGGGAGATGCTGCCCAATTTTCGCCAGGCTTCGAACACTAAGTTACCCTGGTGATTTGGACTTAATAAAACATGTGCTTTCAAACAATGAACCTATGTGCTTGAGTATGAACCTCGCACGAGCTTTCGACTCTGCTTCTGGGGTATCCAAGCCTCCAGTTCAATAATTAATTAACTCAATTAACATCAAAGAGGCTAATAAACAAATCTGGAACTCAAACGGGTTGAAAATAGCAAGAAAATGGCCTAATCCGACGCGCCCCTAATCCAGCGCGCCCTAATACGGTGCGGTACCCCCCCGCGCCGTATTAGCTTTACACTCAAAATTTCAGATTTTCAAATGGTCCTATTTCGGCGCGCCCTATTCCGGCGCGCCCCAAGCCATCCACGCCGGTTTAGCCCATCCTCCATACCGCGCCGTTTTAGCATTTTTACCTACGCTACCCCGCGCCGTTTTAAGCTATACCTACGCTTGACCGCGCCGGATTTGAGCCAATTGTTTCCTTTTGCGCCGTTTTAACCCCGCATTCATTACCGGGGCAACCCTTGCCTTCTATAACAGGGATTGGTCAACCTAATTGACCACGGGTCGGGTAAAAGAAATTAATTAATTTAAACCTATTTTCTATCATGCTCTTATTGTATGCATTATGTATGTTCATGTATATATATATCACCTTGGTGCATGCTGGCATGAGCTGACTCTTCGGTATATCAAACGGTGATTGGCAGAAGGGCGGGTTATGCCTGACCGGAGGCCTTCACTATGCGTAATGGTGGTCCTCGGACCTACGTTCTCCACCACGTACCGAGAGCCGACCTAATAAATAAACACTACCACATTGTGTGCTTGCACGCAATCACATCTTTTACATATTCTACGAGCCCCATGGCCTCTCTATTTTGGCGATTAATCAAGGGTTTTCTCTCTTCTGGAGAGATATAATTAACGCCGTAGCCTTTACGGTACTGTGGGTTCTGGGTCCCGACACGATCACCCATCTTCGTCTGGTCAGTCAGACGGTGCGCATAATAAACTTGTCACTCAGTGACTGGCACGCCCTGCGTAAATAAACCTCTAATAGATAAACCAAATAAACCCATAATAAAATATCTTTCTTAATAAAAATCCATCTCCCACAAGCTGGCACGCCCGGTGGGACTCAACCTCCCTTCATCTCTTCGCCAAAATAGAGGAACCATGGGGCCCCCACCTAACTACCTCAAATGCTACTTATTCATTCGTCTTGTTTCTCCTCTTTTCAGGTTGAAGTGATGGCGAGCGGACTGTCTGGAGTTATTTTTGGCCCCCAAATCATGGCCGACCATGCTGCATACGGCTACCTTGCCATACCTACTAGCTTCGGCAACTTTCCCCCGGTCGTTGGCTTCCCCAACTTCTTGGGAGTTGCATTCGCGGATCTCCTAGACGTGGCGAGTTCTGGACCTGCGGAGCTGAAGAACAACAAAGCTGCGGCCAACCGAAGTGAGGGCCAAATTAACGAAACTCTGCCGAAAACTCCGGTGATCGTGAGCTACCATGTCCACCATACTGTTTGCCCAGCTGCGGTACATGAGAAGAAGCCCACTGGGGGCAACAAGAAGAGCTCCAGAGGAAGGGTTTCTGCTACTCCCCGAAGCCGACTTTCGACGTCTGGGAAGTCATTGTTGATCGGGGGCGTCCAGATCCACTTCAATGGACGCGGCGCCGAAGTTCTGTCGGATCGGATCATCCCGACCGTGCCCACTTACAACACTTTCCAAATGCTAGCAAGCCGAAGGGTGGATTTTAATGACAACAATCAAGGGAGGCAAACCCCGAACTTGCCTAAGTTCAAGCAAATGTGGGTACCCAAGAAGACCCAAAACACTGCACCGGCCTCGCAGAACTTCAACAATTCTACTGATGTCCCCAAGAGAGGGGGCAAAAGGGCTGTGCATGCGAAAGATACCGTGGTTGCAACTCCTCCGCCTGCCATCAGGGTCTTCACAAGACAAGCCCACATCTCCAAATTATCGAGGAATTTCAATCAAGTGGCCAAATTGACACGGCTTTCATACATGCCGTCAGCCCGAATCCAAGTGCTACCTTTTGCCATCTCTACAGAATGCCGTCGGGAAGACACAGTAAGGATGGTCTGGGAATATTTCCATGGCTTTGGAGGTCCCATCATGGGTCGGCAAAGGTCGCTTTGAGTCATCAGGGCCGAAGAGGAAGAAAAAGACAAGATGGCACCGGTTGAGGTGAATGAAGAGGGGAGGCGAGCCAAAGCTAGAAGCCTTGAAAGGCCTCCACAAAATGAAAAGATGAAAGGAGCTTCTATATCTGAAGAGCCGACTTTCTCCCGTCAGGCCCGAAGGGGAGTCAGAAAGCACAAAAGAAGAATGCAAGTTCTTACTTGCAATATGACAGGGGTGATGAGTACACCTGGTCCCCTACCAAATGAACAAGAAGAGCCGGTCGAGATTGCCAGAAGAATAGACCCGATGACAAGACGGGGTAGAAATGACGCTGAGCTACTGTAAACCACAAAGGGCAAGCAGCTTGCTGAAGAAAACATCACTACTGTCACCGCTAGAATAGTGGCGTCTGAGCAAGAAGGAGCACCTCTACCTCCTTCCATTGAAGGTCCTTTGGGCAACACACTCGAGGGCATCAGTAATAAGACAACAATAGACCCTGCCGTCCTGATGGCACTACAAAAGTACCAGCAAGAGATAGAACTACTGAAGAAACAACTAAATGAAAAGGCCGAACATGCTATGGTGCCCGAGGAGCCGGGGGCACGAGCTGAGCCGCCACGGGAAGGTTCCGACCCCACAGGCGCTCCTTCACCGGCTGTTCTACAAACTGCTGATCAAACTGGGCTGCTCCCCAGCATTATTCCCAGTGGCTCCAGCCAACACGGCCAATGCCCCTTCAGATGCAACGACAGGCTCCCCTGTTAGAGCCTTTTCCATCCAATGCTATGACTTCGGCCGCATTATCGATGCAGCCCGCCCACCTCTACCCTCAACCAGAAGGGTCAACTATGGTGAACAAGTTGATGGTCGAACAAGTGATCGAAGCGAGGCTGGCAAAGAGGGGTGGCGATGATTACACCCCCTTCGACATATATGAACTGCCATATCCAGCCTACCATGCTGCCAAAAGATTGCCACCCGGCGTCAATAAACTCCCAAAATTTGACAAATACAATGGGCAGGGCTCCCCGAAAGAGCATGTTGCACAATATATAGCCGTCATGGGTGACTTGGTGGCAGACGAGTCGTACCTACTCAAGTTCTTTGGGTCTTCATTGACAGGACCTGCTTTTGAATGGTACTCTGACCTGCCAGCCGGGTCTATCCACGACTGGCCAGACATGCAGCAGAAATTCACTGAAAGATTCCACGTCGCTGAGACGGAGGTGACCATGGCCGAGTTATTGGCGACCAAACAAAAAGATGATGAGCCTGCTGCAGAATATATCAAGAGATGGGAGGATCTCAGCATGAGGTGTCGGTGTCCTCCGCATCCAGAAGACGCAATACAAATATGTAAACAAAATCTAAAGAAAGAGATTCTGGAAAAGATGATTGGAATAGAAATTCGGTCTTTTGACCGATTAAGTGATATTGCCACAGAGGTTGAAGATTTCTTCACAAAATATCCCTCCATTTCTGCTGACTCAAGTTATGAAGCCAAGCAGGTTAATAAACGGTCGATACTGAAAGCGGTTCATGCTGTCAGCCTCACGGCGAAAAGGCATAAATGGGTGCACGATCCTCCTCTTAATGAACCTGCTGAATGTCGAGAGAGTCATCCTCCGCAGAACAAAGCAAAGAAGCTATATGCCTTCCCCCGGGATCGGACTCGAGCATTGTTCGAGTGGGCTGTCAAATATAGCAAAATCAGGCTTCCGAAGACAAAGAGACCTGATGACGTCAAAAGAAGAGATGATCCTTACTTCTGCCCCTACCATCAAATCTCGGGGCACCCTATTGAAGATTGCCAAATATTCAAAGACATCGCCCAAGGCTTAATAAAAAGAGGGGAGCTACAAATGGAGGAGGACAGAGTCGATCCTCCGCGCCCTCATGAAGTGCCTACTCCGGGGGCATCAATTAATGTAATATCTATATGTCAACGACTGCCTGAAGAAGTGCCAGAGGCTTTTAGCCAACACACCAATGAAGACTGTGCCCTAGAGCCTGAAGAAAAGCAGAGAAATTGGCAAGCATCGTCAATGAAGAAAAGAACAAGATCAACATCCCTTCCGACTCCAAGAGTCCATGTTAGTGGAGCCATGGGCCGGCCCGCTCCGCCCAATATAGCTCCGGCTTGGCATCAAATAGCCCCTCCTGTGGCTATCAGAAGGCCAGTGGATAACACAAAGAAACAAGCCCCGGCGCGGGCGCATGAAGAAATCAACTCATCCGTGGAACGGCTACAAACTATTACAGACAGGTTAGACGAGCAGGAGCAGCTCAAGAGCCAGCCTATGCAGGTCAAGAAGCATGTCCTTCAAGGACACAATAAGTCTCACAGGCTAACAAAAAGAATTAAAGAAAAGGCAAGGGTATTCAATGCACCGAATGACCCACTGCGGGGGCAGAGGCCAGCCATATGGGAGAAGGAAAATGAGAATACAAAAGCTAAAATAAGACATGTTGCTCTCTCTTGCAACATGCTGTCAGCACCGTCTAGTGTGGCTCAAGCTGCTGATGAAGAAGATGAAGAAATTTGCTTTATGCCAAAAGGAGCAAACCAGGCTAAAGCTTCTGCCTCCCATCATGCTGTTAGACCCGGGAGGATATCAGGACACCCGTCAGCCAACAAGGGGGGGCAATACCACGCTCCTCCTCCATTCGAAGGTATAAAACCCAGGGAGTTCATCTCGAAGAAACTGAGCGCGTCCAACAACAATGACGGGATGCCACTCACCCTAGTCAGACCGGAGGCGCAAGATAGCACTCCCGGCCCCTGTTGGCAAGGCCCCGCTGTGATGGCACTGCTAAACCAGAAGCAGCAGGAAATTGAAATGCTGCAAAGGCAGCTGAATGAAATGAATCTAAGTCCACCTATGCCGCAACTGGCAGGACATCTACATGAGGCGACACAAGGTAGTGCTAGCTCACTTGAAGCTTCAGCATAGCCAGCCATACCTCGAGTAGCACATGATCTTACAAGGGGTATCCTCCCTCAACCACTCAAGCATACAGTCTCCCGGGCATGTCAGGGGGTGACTAAAGCATCTCTGAAGATGGTGCCAATGAGACCGTGCAGGCAGTCAGACGAGCTGAAGGTGAGACAAACAATGAATACGAAGGCGGCCGAAGGGGAAGTCACCGAGGCCGAATTACAAACAGCCAAACAAAAAGATAATGAGTCTGTCATGGACTACATAAGAAGGTGGAGGAATCTCCGTGAAAGATGTAGACATCCACCGAGCTACGGAGACTCTGTTCAAATCTGCAAAGAAAATTTGAGAATAGAAATTCTACGATGGGTCATTGACATTGAAGTCACGATCTTCGAACAACTAGGCGACATTGCAGCTAATGCCGAAGTAGTTCTGGCAAGGCTTTGCTCGTCCTCTACGGCCTCGAGACAAAAGAACAAACCAATCAATAAGCCTTCGGCACAAGAAGAAGTTTGCACCTCAAATTTTGAAGCCTTCGAGCAACAGAAGAAGAAAATGAAAGAGGCATCTTCCGCCGATCCGGTAAAGCAAGGGTCCTCCTTAAGGGGCAAGACGATGAAACTGTATTCCTTTCCAAAGGACAAGACTAGGGCACTTTTTGAGTGGACCCGTGAATACGGCAAAATAGTGCTTCCGGAGCCGAAGAGGACAGGCGATGCCGAAAGAAAAGACGATCCACGACTCTGTCCTTATCACCAAATGTTGGGGCATCCCATTGAGGATTGCTATGTGTTCAAGGACATTATTGAAGGCCTGATCAAGAAAGGCGAACTACAGATGGACGAGTATAAGGTGGACCCACCGTGCCCTCATCAAATATCCGTCCTTAAAAGAGCAGCCCCGCGCGGCGTTACCGCCTCAACTGCTCCTCGCAAATCTGGCTGAAGCCGATGTCTAACAGGCCCGCATAGCTTGAACGCGGATGCTTGCCAACAAAAGAAGAATATCAAATGAAGCAAAAAAAAAAAGAAAAAAAAAGAAAGGAAAGGTCTTGTTCTGGGGGCAGGCACAAAAAAAAAAGAGAAGAGAAAAAAATTCTTTTGAAGGAGGCCTGGATGGCTGCATCTGTCAAGGGAGATATCACTCCCCCCCCATGTCTTGGTCCGTGCCAAATAAGAAACTACCATTGTGGGGTTGGCGTGGTGGAGCGAACCACTTATCCCCTCTCTGAGGGGGTGAGCGCTCTCCTATGCACCCACCTTGGTCTGTTAAAAAAATGGATGAAGGGTAGTGACCTTACACTGCACTACACTATCAGCATCATCTGAGCTATCTGTTAAAAAAAAAGCATGAATGCAAAAAGGGGGGAAAGGAACTTATATGGTCAGCAAGGCCTCCCCATCCTCCCCATAGGCAGAAGACTCCTTAGTAGCATTGCATGGTGAATGCCCAAGGAATAATAAAATGATTACATCATCTGTGGAGGTGGGAGGACCCTGCAACTGTAGCTTCTAAGGATAAGCGTCAAGAGGAGGACACTTGGCGTAAGCGCCAGAGGCCCGAACCGAAGCTATTTGGAGCATCTCCTAAAGAAATCAATGATGAAAGAAAATAGCTATTGATCTGATGTATAGCTGTCACTAAATACTCCCAGGGGGATCATGTTAATCAACAATCCCACCGACGCTAAAGGACCTTCATTGGCCACTAGGCCTCCCGTTTCAAATACGGGTCCAAACCCTGTTGGGGAATGAAAAGAACAAGTCCTCCCGAGTTGTCTGCACTCTCGGCTCCTTTATCCTCATCAAGCCAACAAATAGGCGCCTTTCGGCTTCTAGTGGCCTATCTCAGCACCCCTGGTCCCACCAGAATTCATGGTGCCTTGCCGCCCTCCTATCACACGGGGATACTCCCCACTCGTCCCACCAAGACTAACCCTCCACACTTGATCTAGGACCTATGCTCCCAGCCAATGCACTCTCATGGCCTTTCGGCATTCAGCCACAACAATGCCATATTTGTCCCATGGGACTCTCCTATCAATGCCGGTTTGGATTCCTTGTCCAATGTTGGCCCAATAAAATCTCCTATTTCCTTGGCATAAGGCACTCTGCCCTTGTCAAGCTCAAAATTTGCCCATCAGCCCCGTCGGGCCGAGCCCACAAAAGCTTTCCCTTGGTCGGAGGCGCTCTGCCCTAACCGAGCTACCCTCACCTTGGTCCAGTGGCACTCCGCCCTGACCGAGCTACCCTTTCCTCGGTATAGTGGCACTCCGCCCTGACCGAGCTACCCTTTCCTTGGTCCAGTGGCACTCCGCCCTGACCAAGCCACCCTTTCCTTGGTCTAGTGGCGCTCCGCCCTAACCAAGCTACCCTCACCTTGGTCCAGTGACACTCCGCCCTGACCGAGCTACCCTTTCCTTGGTCTAGTGGCATTCCGCCCTGACCAAGCCACCCTTTCCTTGGTCTAGTGGCGCTCCGCCCTAACCTAGCTACCCTCACCTTGGTCCAGTTGCACTCCGCCCTGACCGAGCTACCTTTCCTTGGTCTAGTGGCATTCCGCCCTGACCGAGCTACCCTTTCCTCGGTCTGGTGGCACTCTGCCCTGACCGAGCTACCCTTTCCTTGGCCTAGTGGCACTCCGCCCTCGCTAGGCCCGCCGGGCTCTTGGACATCAACCCCTAGCCCCACCAGCATAATAAATAGTCAAATTCATCAATAGTCCCACCAAATAAAATATCCCGCATCGCAAACGAGACTACGTCAGGGAGCCCAACAAAAACAAACGAAAATAATGTTAACAAAAAAAAGGAAATGAAAAGAAGAAAGAAATGAATAAAAAAATGAATGATGAAAATGAATAAAAAAAGGAAAATGATGATTTAAAACAAATTTAATAAACCCAACACAATTCAATAAATCTAATAAGCTAAGCAAAATCAATCAACTCAATAAATCGATAAACCCCAAAAAAAAATTCAATAAACTCAATGAATCAACAAACTTAATAAACCCGATAAGCCCAATAAAACCAAACAAATCAATAAACCCAATGGAATTGATAAAATGCAACAGACCTAATGAACTCAACAAGTCAATCGACTCAACAAATTCAATAAACTCAGTCAATCCAAACTAATAAACCAATAAAAGACCTCTTCGCTTTGTCTTGGACCTTCTGTCTTAGCAAGGTTTGTTGATCCCGATATCTCCTCGGGTCAATGTCCATACTCTACCTTGGCTTAGACCTCACGTCTTTGCCAAGTTGGTCAAGTTCGACATGACGTCGGGTTGACATCTTCACCTACATATTCTACCCTTGTTTCAGACCTATCGTCCGAGCAAGATTGGTTGACTCCGACACCTCGTCGGGTTGACATCAATATTTAGCCCTGGGTCTGGGCCTCTCATACGTCTACGATCTAGTCTACCCTCACCCCAAACCTTCTATCAGGGTAGGGCCCATTGACTTCGACATTCCGTCGAGTCAACACCTATCCTACATTATGCCCTCGGCTTAGACCTCATGTCTCTGTCAAGTTTGTTGGCTCTGACAGGACGTCGAGTCAACACATATCATATATTCTTCCTTGGCTTAGGCCTTACGCCTCTGCCAAGTTCGTTAGCCTCGACAGGACGTTGAGTCAACATTTATACTCTATATCCTACCCTTGGCATAGGCCTCACGCCTTCGCCAAGTTCGTTGACTTCGACATGACGTCGAGTCAACACTTATCCCACATTATACCCTTGGCTTAGGCCCCACGCCTTCGCCGAGTTCGTTGACTTTGACATTCCTTCGAGTCAACACCTATCCTACATTATACCCTTGGCTTAGGCCTTACGCCTCTGCCAAGTTCGTCGGCCTCGACAGGACGTTGAGTCAACATTTATACCCTATATCCTACCCTTGGCTTAGGCCTCACGCCTTCGCCAAGTTTGTTGACTTCGACATGACATCGAGTCAACACTTATCCTACATTATACCCTTGGCTTAGGCCCCACGCCTTCGCCGAGTTCGTTGACTTCGACATTCCATCGAGTCAACACCTATCCTCCATGATGCTCTTGGTTTAGGCCACCCGCCTTCGCCAACTTTGTTGACTTTGACAGAACGTTAAGTCAACACCTATATTGTGTTCTGCCTTTGGTTCAGGCCTTACGCCTTTTCCAAGTTAGTTGACTTTGACAAGTCTGCCAAGTCAACGGCCATATTCTGCCCTGGCCCGGACCCTTCGTCTCTTCCAGGTTGGTCATGTTCGACATGACGTTGAGACGACAACAATGCTTTATTTCTGCCCTTTCCTAGACATACCGCCTAGGCAAGGTTTGTTAAGTCTGACATCCCGTTAGGTTAACGTTCATATTCTACCTCTGGCTCAGACCTTTCATCTGGTCAGTCAATAAAAAGACCCTTTCACCTTTGGCTTGGATCCTTTTGTCCATCCAGACAACAAAAATACCTTTCTACCTCTAGCTTGGACCTTTCGTCCAGTCAGTCAACAAAAAGACCCTTTCATCTTTGGCTCGGACCTTCCGTCTGACCATACAACAAAAAGACCCCTCTACCTCTGGCATGGACCTTTCGTCCAGTCAGTCAACAAAAAGACCCTTTCACCTTTGGCTCGGGCCTTCCGCCTAGCCAGGAAACAAAAAGATCCTTTCTGCTTGTGACTCTACCCTTCCATCCAGTTGAAGAACAAAAAGACTCCTTCTATCGACGACGTCATGACTTTACGTCTAAGCCCTTAAATATCCTCGTCCAGCGTCATGGCTTTTTCGCCTAAGCCGGTAAATATTCTGCCTTGGCGTCATGGCCTTCCGCCTAAGTCAAGTTGTACGGCGTCATGACTTTTCGTCTAAGCCGTTAAATATCTTTGTCTAGCGTCATGGCTTTCCACCTAAGCCGGTAAATATTCTGCCTTAGCGTCATGGCCTTCTGCCTAAGCCAAGTTGTCCGGCGTCATGGCTTTTCGCCTAAGCTAGTAAATATTCTACCTTGGCGTCATGGCCTTCCGCCTAAGCCAAGTTGTACGGCGTCATGACTTTACGTCTAAGTCGTTAAATATCCTTGTCCGGCGTCATGGCTTTTCGCCTAAGCCGGTAAATATTCTGCCTTGACATCATGGCCTTCCGCCTAAGCCAAGTTGTACGGCGTCATGACTTTACGTCTAGGCCGTTAAATATCCTTGTCCGGCGTCATGGCTTTTCGCCTAAGCCGGTAAATATTCTGCCTTGGCGTCATGGCCTTCCGCCTAAGTCAAGTTGTACGGCGTCATGACTTTACGTCTAAGTCGTTAAATATCCTTGTCCGACGTCATGGCTTTTCGCCTAAGCCGGTAAATATTCTGCCTTGGCGTCATGGCCTTCCGCCTAAGCCAAGTTGTACGGCGTCATGACTTTATGTCTAAGCCGTTAAATATCCTTGTCCGGCGTCATGGCTTTTCGCCTAAGCTGGAAAATATTCTGCCTTGATGTCATGGCCTTCCGCCTAAGCCAAGTTGTACGACGTCATGACTTTACGTCTAAGCCGTTAAATATCCTTGTCCGGTGTCATGGCTTTCCGCCTAAGCTGGTAAATATTCTGCCTTGGCGTTATGACCTTCCATCTAAGCCGTTAAATATTCTACCTTAGCGTCATGGCCTTCTGCCTAAGCCAAGTTGTACGGCATCATGACTCTATGTCTAGGCCGTTAAATGTCCTGCCTTGGCATCATGGCCTTACGCCTAAGCCAAGTTGTACGGCGTCATGACTCTATGTCTAAGCCATTACATATTCCCCCTTGGCGTCATGACCTTACGTCTAAGCCAAGTCATCCGGCGTCATGACCTTTGGTCTAAGCCGACAAACCTCTTACCCTTGGCTCGGAACTGTTGTCCGAACTAACGAACGAAAAGATCTCCTTTGATTTCACACCAACCCGTGATCCCTCTAGGGATTTACCATCACATATGACACCTTCTCTCCAATGCCATGGCATCGGGCTCCGACGCCAGAATCATTGCGGGCATGCCCATTAAGCCCTTTAGAAAGAATAAAACAACAAAAAAAAGTAGAAAAAAAAAGATGAGAAGGAAACAAAAAAGAAAAAAGAAAAAAAAGAGAGTAAAGGAAAAAAAAGAAAAAAAAAGAAGAAGAAAGAAAAAAAAGAGCAGGAAGAAGAAGAAAAAAAAGAACAGAAGGAAAAATGATAATCATGGCATGATTTGTGTGCTTGTCTGCCTCACGTGCATGTCTGCCTGAAATATAATATTAATACGCTTCCTTCAAATTTCTAAGGCCGCGTACTCCTTTGCTAAATAACGTTGCCCTGATTCAGGATATGTGTGCGTCACGGCATACACTAAGGAACGAAAAGCCAATTCTCGGTGAGTGCATACTGCTAGGGGAAGAGTCGTAGCTATGTTGCTAGCACAACTCGCATGATATACCCTAGGTGAAACTCCCACACTTTGCGCACAATATGAGCAATGGTCCTTAGCCGTAGGGACGTCGTAAATTCTTCTTAACACTTCGTGGATGCTCAAATCTCTACACTCGCGTAAAGGGTGACCGTGAGGAAAAAGCTGCCTACCCCCTTAAAAAAAAGAAAAAAAATGATGATAGTGATAAGTGGAATGTGAATCCAAGTAGCCAGGAATCCCCACTGAAACAAATGAGGAGACTTGCGCGAAAACGGTGCATCAAACCCTACAATTAAAGTAAGGATGAATCCAAGTAGCCGGGAATCCCCATTGAGACACATGAGGAAACTCGCGTCAAACGGTGAAATCCATCATAAAACCATAATATAGGATGAATCCTAGTAGCCGGGAATCCCATTGAGATATAAGAGGAGACTCACGTCAAACGGTGAAATCCACAATAGTATCATAATAAAGGACGAATCTTAGTAGCCGGAATCCCCATTGAGACACATGAGGAAACTCACGCCGAACGGTGAAGCCCAAAATTAAGAAATAAATAAGGGGGTTGTGCGAAGCTACCAAAAGCCGAGAGTCCCAAATGCATGTGTAGGCAATAAAGTAATCCTCGAGTGTTACTCAGAACGTCTGCGCGTCCCTATGTCTAGGGTTCACTACCCATATAATTGCACTTTCACACTATGGAGGAATAGTCCTGGGTGTAGATTGTGGTTTATGCTATGCATATGTTCTACGCGGCATCCCCTTTACGTATGCACATCTCCCTTAGTTGTGCTTCGTGAGCCGCACTCTGTCCGTGAATCGTAGGCACTGTCCTTATCCTATCCCTGTTATAGGGGAACTATGCTACATATATCTACTCTATGCTTGCAGTCGATGAGTGCCTGCGTGCTTGGATGAGGTTATATATAAAAAAAGGAGATAATAAAAATGAATGATGAAATAAGAAATAAATGAATGATGATAAATAGAAATGGAATAAAAAAATATGCAGTATTTTCAAACGGGCCATGGGCTACACCCGCACGTCCCGCTCTTTCGTCCCTCTGTCGCGAGACCCGCGGGTGGGGGGCATTTGTTGACACTGAAAATATTCCTAATATTTCCTGACTTCTACTTCTGCAGGTCTTAAGTTCTGATCGGCTGCTCCTGTGCCGACAGAGAAGAAAAGAAAGAAAGAAATAATGGCGGAAGCCGAACAAAAGATGAGACCAAAAAGAAGAAGAAAAGACAAGATGCTCAGCTCCAACAGACTGCCGCTAAAGCAAGACCCGGGAGCTCGGGAGAGTATTCGGGATCATCCCCGAAGAAGCAACCAAAAAGCTACAAATACAAGTGAAGCCGGCCCGGCATCACAAATTATGGCACCGAAGGCCATGTGAGCGGAAGACCCGCGTGCTCGAGCCGGATACACACGAAGTTTCGATTAAGGCCATTCATCATATCGAGAGCTTCGTCAACGCCCCGTCGAGGTTTTCCAAGGACCGTGGCGAGAGGACGAGTCAACGGGGGCTTCCGGAACCATCCCCGGACCCATCGGCTGACTCGCGCCGAGCAAGCAAGCTAAAACGGCGCACGAAAGGTCATCGGCGCCCCTTAAAATGGCGCCACCTAATCTGGCGCGCCAAAAACCAATTGGGGAACACCTCCCCTGGTGCCACCAATTCCGGCGCACAAAAGCTTGGCAGAAGCTCCTTCCCCGGCACCATGTTCACCGGTGCGCCCCTCCGTGGCGCCGGATTAACTGGTTGCTATAAAGCAACACTTGTTCGACCAACAAAAAAGAGGAGAGAAAGTAGTCAATCGCCTGAGAAGAGAAATAGAGAGAGCCAATACGAGAGAAGGATCTGAAAAGAGCCAATCAGAGCCCGTTCGTCCGAGGGAGGGAGGAACCTTGGGGGAGAAGCAGGGTTTCCACTGAGAGCTCTCGCCGCCGTCTTCCCCGTCTGCTCGCCTGAATATCTCCGGAGCCGGAGAAGAGACTCCCGTCATCCGATACTCTGTTTTAGGGAAGAAGCTTAAGTGGGTTTCATGGTTTTCTTCCGACGATTCTCTCTGGTTTCTCTCTTCTGATATAATGTAAGTGAGGGGGGAGGGGCGATGACATGAGCCCATCTCCCCCCTTCACCACCTCTTCATTTCTTTGGCCTATGTAATCCCTTCTCTGCAACTAATGAAACGGCCGCCGAGCAACGATTTCGGGCTGCGCCGAATGGTTGTGATGCTCCATGTAGCTACTCTCCCGTTGATGGAAGGAATGATTTGTGCGGCTGCGTACGCTTCTTATACTTTTCCTTCGATTTACATTTTCAGTCACCTCGTGTATGAATTTCGTTTTCATCTCGTGATACCGATCATGCCAGGGAGCCATACAGGCTATATTGATGTCACCCCCTCCCTGGGGCTCCTCCCTTCTAGAGTAATGGCCATGCCTCACTGTATATGTGCCGAGGGTTTTATGGTTAGAGACACACTCGTGTGTGCATCTTTACCTATTCCCATTATGAGGTCGAGCCCGTCAACACCCCACTGCACTTCTTCATAGTCCAGAGGGAACGGGGTCACCTCCACAGCCTATGCATTCATTATATGCTTATGGTCCTGATGGCTGCTCTTTGTGTCTTCATCATCGTAGCTCGCAATGCTAACCCACTGACCCCATGAGCATCAACCTGTTAACCCCTGTGAGCATCACTTCTATAACTCATCGGTCATTGTATGATGCCATATTCTTATTCCGTCTATGATCGAGAATGTCTCAGCTTGGTTATTATTGATAACTCTACTTCAATCGTCTGGGGAGGGGGACATACCCCATTGGTTTCTTCGAAACACCACCTGTTCGAAGGGTCTCATCTGTGAGTGATGAGAACCCCTACGGGCCATAGGGTGAACACTAACAGGGCCAAGCCCGATATCAAACCCACAGTCCTTAGGGGCATTGTGGTGACCATGGGATGTGTGCCCCTCGTAGGCTAGCCCTCGGGGTTTTCCATCCCTACTGGTTGTCCCTTTGGATCGTGATTTGGCCATGGGTTGTGTGCCCCTCGTAGGCTAGCCCTCAGGGTTTCCTTCCCTTATTGGTCATCTCATCCGATCGAGCTTTAACCCACGGAACCATGGTGCCCCTCGTAGGCTAGTCGTCGGGGTTTCCTATCCGATTGGGATCCGCTGGCCGCCGTTGCGCCGTCCGGCTTGTTAGGGGCTTACTCCATGCGTGAGTATGACCCCGCTTCTCCCCTGCAATCCTTCAGGGATGGGGGAGATGCTGCCCAATTTTCGCCAGGCTTCGAACACTAAGTTACCCTGGTGATTTGGACTTAATAAAACATGTGCTTTCAAACAATGAACCTCTGTGCTTGAGTATGAACCTCGCATGAGCTTTTGACTCTGCTTTTGGGGTATCCAAGCCTCCAGTTTAATAATTAATTAACTCAATTAACATCAAAGAGGCTAATAAACAAATCTGGAACTCAAACGGGTTAAAAATAGCAAGAAAATGGCCTAATACGGCGCGCCCTAATACGGCGCGGTACCCCCCGCGCCGTATTAGCATTAGACTCAAAATTTCAGATTTTCAAATGGTCCTATTCCGGCGCGCCCTATTCCGGCGCGCCCCAAGCCATCCACGCCGGTTTAGCCCATCCTCCATACCGCGCCGTTTTAGCATTTTTACCTACGCTACCCCGCACCGTTTAAAGCTATACCTACACTTGACCGCGCCGGATTTGAGCCAATTGTTTCCTTTTGCGTCGTTTTAACCCCGCATTCATTCCCGGGGCAACCCTTGCCTTCTATAACAGGGATTGGTCAACCTAATTGACCCCGGGTCAGGTAAAAGAAATTAATTAATTTAAACCTATTTTCTATCATGCTCTTATTGTATGCATTATGTATGTTCATGTATATATATATCACCTTGGTGCATGCTGGCATGAGCTGACTCTTCGGTATATCAAACAGTGATTGGGGCGGGTTATGCCTGACCGGAGGCCTTCACTATGCGTAATGGTGGTCCTCGGACCTACGTTCTCCACCACGTACCGAGAGCCGGCCTAATAAATAAATACTACCACATTGTGTGCTTGCACGCAATCACATCTTTTACATATTCTACGGGCCCCATGGCCTCTCTATTTTGGCGATTAATCAAGGGTTTTCTCTCTTCTGGAGAGATATAATTAACGCCGTAGCCTTTATGGTACGGCGGGTTCTGGGTCCCGACACGATCACCCATCTTCGTCTGGTCAGTCAGACGGTGCGTATAATAAACTTGTCACTCAGTGACTGGCACGCCCTGCGTAAATAAACCTCTAATAGATAAACCAAATAAACCCATAATAAAATATCTTTCTTAATAAAAATCCATCTCCCACAGGGGCGTGTTCGCATGCTTCCGGTGCCGAGCAATTAAGCAGAGGATCGGCTAGGAGGTCCGGTCGGAGAAGGAAGAAGAAGAGAGAGGCCTGCTGATTGAGCGTGGAGTAGGCAAAACAGGGGCACCGGTCGGGTAGAAGGAGCCTCGTGGGATTCGGCGAAGCAGGCCATGCCGTAAGGGAAGAAGGAGAGGAGATGAACAGGGGACTGTTTGTGGTTGTGTGCCACTTGTGGGCATCAGAGGTAGAAGCACGACAGTGACTGGGGTGAGGCGTGCGTTCGTGTGCAGGGCTCGACGTGGGCCTTGTGTACAGGGCCCATGGTGTAGAGAAGAAGAAGAAAGATGAGGCATGCCGGGTAGGCTTAAGGGGTCCGTGCGCTGGTTGCCGGAGTCAGAGAAGAGAGGCCTCGTGTGTGCTGGTGCAGGGGCTCGTAGTCAACTCTACGGCAGGTAGAGAAGGAAGAAGAGAGAGTGTTGCGAGGGCTATGGATGTAGCTTGGTTTTCACACGGGAGAAATAGATCCTATGGCATGTAGAGGATAGGAGAGGAAAGGAAAGAAGAGACATGGCCACGTGAGAAATGGCTGCACCACGGAATACGGCGGTCTGCGGTGGCTTAACATCAAATGCCAGAGACGGCGGCAAGGTTGGCACCATTTGAAAAATGAGTGGAGACTTGTGGAAAATGAAGGCACGTGGGTAGGAAAAAGAGGTGCCATGTTCACATGAGAAAGGTGGTTACGTAAAGGTGGAGGACTGGTTTTGGCCCCTATAAAATGGCATGTGAAGGGCTGTCTTCGGGCTCCCTCTCTCTCATTCTAGCTCCCCCCCTCACTTCTGTCTCCCTACAGTTAGTGTTAGGAGTAGGGCCTCCCTCCCTCTCTCTCCCTCTATATCTCCCTTGCGGTTCTATAGGATATTTAAGACTTCTCCTTCTCCCTCTCTCTTTATTCTTCCACCCTAGACTTGTAATTTATTTTACTATTTTTTTGTAATTTTTATGCATAATTAAGTTTGCTTTAAGTTTACTTCTAGTCTTGTTGATTAATTGTTAATTTTAATTTCACACATTCTCTCTATCTATCTCTAATCTCTCTCTAAAATTCTTTATCTCTCACCCTCTAAATTTCTTCCAAAGTCGGTTTAAGAGGGGCGATCTTCACAACTCCGGTCGAGTGCACGTAGTCGTCCTCGACGACTCGTGAATCAAAGACTCAAGAGACGATGACATCTCCCCTATACCACAGCCTCAACATCTCATCCCCTACTTCGTCTATTTATGTTATTAAGCATTTAATTTTGTTAGATTAAACCTTTCTCTCTCTAGATCTCCATCTTTCTCTCTCTTAACCCTACATATTTCTTTACATAGATTTATTTCATGTTCTTTTAAATTCTGAAAATCAAAATAAAACACTCATCTATTTTTGCTCTAAAAGAAACTCAAAGTTTTAAATTCTAAAACTCAACCTTCTTGTGGATTTGATCCGTGCTCGCCATTACACTACATGTTTCTATTTTGTTGCAAGTTTGGTATTTTTAAGATTGAGTGTCGCGTGTGTTTTTAACGACGAACGTTCCGGCACGTCAATTTTTGGCGCCGTTGCTGGGGATGACGACGGCTTTTAAGTTGAAAGCTTTATTTTTCTTGTGTGTATATTTATACTAAAAAAGTGAAAAAAAATTGAAGTGTGTCTCCCCTTTTACATCTCTTTAAAAAATAAAAAAAATAAAAAATAAAAAAAATATAAAGGACGAGAGATCGTGATCCAAATTAGTGTCTTAATCTTCCCTCTTATGGTTTAGTTTATTTTCTACATTTTTTTAGCTTGTGATTTAATTCATTTCCTTCATATTCTAAATTTTGTTAGCTTTTATATTTAAAAAATCTCAAAAAAATTGTGTTGGCCAAGTAGCTTCATTAACTAAAAAAAGAAAAAAAACTTGAACACATGAATAAAAGACTTCATCTCAAGATTAGAAATATCATGTTTAGGACATGCATCATTTAGAGTTGCATCTAAGGTAGTTAGTTAGTTAGTTATTTTTTATTTTCAGTCATTTTATTTTTGAAGAATGGGGGGAACAAGGTGAGCACTTTAATTTTTGTCAAGATCATGCTCGTGCATTTTACATTTAATAATGTATTGAAACACCTTGTTTGAACATTGGTTGTTGCATCTCATTTCAAAATACTTTAAGGCCAATACCCTCTAAGTAAGATAAGGGAGAGATTTCATCATCCTTCCTTGGCCCAAAACAACCATCCTTGCATCTCTTGCATCACCTAAGCCCAATAAAATCTAGCAGACATTGGCCCTAGGGTTCACTTTGAGATTTGGGTTCACTTAGGCCCATTATCAATTTTGAAAACTGGTATCTAGTCTAGAGGTCCAACGACAAACGTCTTAAGCGGACTTGTGGTTATTTAATTAGGTCCCTACGAGAGTAGGGGGAGCCTCCCACAACGTCAGCTATTACCTGACTAGTGGACAAACTTGATAGTGCACTTGGGCTGGGCTTAAGTCAATTTGTGAGACATCTAACTGGTAGGTTCAAGCCATACATTTAGTCATATGATTAATTGTTTGATAACTTATTTAAAAAAATAAAAAAAAACAAATAAACAAATAAAAAAAATAAAAGGAGATCAATAAAGGGAGAATAATAAAATAAAAAATTTATTTTTTTTGTTAATCTATTGTGATCAATGGCTGAGTATCTAGGAGGGAAACCCAAGCAAATGAAGGAATACTTTCTTCCTTCTACCTATAAGCCCTCAACCTGCATCGAACTGCCTGATATCCCTGTAGATCACTATGAGATTGAGCCCAGTACCATCTAGATGCTCCCATGCTTTTATGGGAATACTAATGAAGATATTTATAGACATCTAGGTGATTTTCTAGAAATTTGTTCCCTGGTTAAAATTCAGAATTTTAGTGATGATGTCCTAAGATTGACACTGTTTCCATTCTCTTTAAAGGATAAAGCAAAATGTTGGTTACAAACTTCGAGGAAAATTATAGGGACTTAAGAAGAAATGCAACAAGAGTTTTTGAAAAGATTCTGCCCTATAGTCTGGACCAACACAATGAGGAGGGCAATCACAGGATTCACTTAGATACAAGGAGATCAATTTCATGAATATTGGGAAAGATTGAAAAATTTGTTGTGACAATGTCCACATCATAGTTGCCTAAATGGCAAATTGTTCATGCATTTTATGATGGGTTATTAGATCATTATAAGTAAATGGTGGATGTATCGTGTAGGTGGACATTTATAGATAAAAGTGAAGATGAGGCATATGATCTATTTGAATTATTGAGTGAGAACTCTATGAACCATGCCTCACTTTCATTTTATAATCAATCTATAGGGTATTCCAAACAGCCTGGCCTTTATGAGATAGACAATTGGGTAGAACTTGACTCTAGATGGACATTAATGCCACTGTCCAACCATCACTAAGTCCATACCAGGGTTCAACCCAATATTTTAAGGAGGCATGTGATTTTTGTACAAGTCCAACTCACCAGGTGAGTGAGTGTCATAGTCTAGCCCAACTCCCACCATTCATCCAAGAGCGAGTCAAAGCTGTCCAAGGGTTCTCTAGACTCAATTATGAACCCATTTCAAATACTAATAACTCAGGCTGGAAAGATCACCCAAAGGTCTCTTGGATGGATCAGGTACACCAGACCCATTTGCCTGATCTTTCACCCCAACAAGTTCAAGGGCCACCCATGCAAAATCACTTTCAGCCCTACCCATTTCAACCCAATTTCAACATCAACACCTATGCTAGGGGGTCACAGGTGTATCCACAAGGCTGTTATTCTACACCACAATTCGCACACTTTCAACCCGTCTATCACAACCCTTCTCCACTGATATATCAACCTCCTCAACATGTAAACCAAGATGATGATGGGCTAATGCAAATACGTCTATTACAAAAGCCCATTGCCAACATGGAGGCCCAGCTTAGCCCAATTATTGAATGTACTATAAAGAGAAGTGGGTCAATGTTGCATGGGTTTTTATGCCGATTAACCGGGGTGAAAGAAGGGATGCAACAGGGAAGGAAAATACGGGAGTTTGATATATCTCGGGTATTCCCCTCACGGTTGTATGCCTCTCACGGCGGTATCGGGCACTCTCCTTTTACGGAAAGTCGGGAAGGGTCAAACGGCACGGAAGTGTCAGAAATCGACTATCACTCATGGAACCAAGGGTTGACCGGGGAAGCGCCACCAGGGCGCGGCACGTGGGCTCGGGCGATCGGGCGACACGTGGAGAGAAGGGGTTCCACGGGTGCGAGTGCGTAGGCGATTGCGGGAATCGTGTACTGGACGTCTTTCCCCACCGGCCGCAAGCAATCAGTGTTTATTTACATCGGATTGAATCCGAATACCTTTGTTCTAACCCGAAGAAAAGTCTGTATATGTGTCTGAAGCTATGGGTAGAGGGATGGGGCATTCAGTAGGTATGGGTGGGCGTTAGACTTAGGGGTGTTTATTGGGGTTAGGGTGTTAGGCACGGATGCCAAGTGGTGTAGATAGAAAACCGAGGGCCTGAACGTGGGTGCGAGAGAACTCGTCCAATCGGCGGTGTTATACTGAGGTGTATACTTCTTTATAGAAAAGCCGCAATGGCCAAGGTACAACTGGCGCATGCCACGGGACAACTCCGACGTGCTGGTCGGTCCCCGGGTCGATGCGTGATGAATGAACACACAAGCGTTTTACAGAGGGCTCCTCTCGTGGCGTGGGCTAGGGCCGTGATGCCGAACGGGGGGCCTGTGACTAGATGACTGGAGGGATACATCGATCCGGTATCTGGGCGAGGGTCGATTACGACTCGAGTTGAGCGGTCAAACATGGCCTCGGGACTGCGAGAGAGCATGACGTCATGGTACGCGTGTGGTTGCAACCGACGGGCACGCGAGGGGAAATCCTGTCATGAGGGGACGTCCGCCCATATCATAGCGTCTCACATACGGTGGGTGTCGACTTGTGTGTGACGGCTATATACGGCGTGAGGGGAGTGCGAATGACATACCCCCGGCGTATTAGGCCGATGAACAAGTCACATGCACAATTCTCCTTAGCTCGCTGCTCGGAGCCGCGCTCGAAGTCTTGGATGCTCGGTACTTGCTAGATGCTGGATCTTGGATGGATGAACATGCCCTACCCCTTGAGCTCCTAAGGGGTTTTTATAGGGAAGTTGAAGGGTCACAAGGGGTTTACGCAGACCAGCTAAGGGGGGTGAGCTGGTCCGCGTAAACCCAAGTGAATAGTGGCGCTTGGGTCACACGGGTTGAGAAAGGGGGAAGGGGTTTACGCGGACCAGCCTAGGGGGTTGGGAAGGGGTTTACGCGGACCAGCCCAGGGGGCTGGGCTGTTATGCCTAAACCCCACCCAGGGGGGTTTAGGCGGGCCGATTATGGTCTTTTTTCTTTTACAAAAAATTAATTTTTTTTAATTGAATGGGGGTTTACGCGGACCAGCCAGGGGGGGTGAGCTGGTTCGTGTAAACCCCCCCCCCCCATGGGGGGTTTAGGCGGACCAGCCTGGGGGCCTAGGCTGGTCCCCGTAAACCCCCTCCCTAGGGGGTTTAGGCGGGGTTGTGCCAAGGAGAGAGGGAGGAGCGGTCCCACCCTATAAAATTGATTTTTTGGTCTTTTGATGGGGACATCCCCAGCCACTTCACTTTTTTGGATACTCTTGTTGCTTGCCATCAGCACGTCATCATTTTCGGCCATTAATCTTGAGTCATAGCATGCAATTTTTATTTCATTTGGGTCTTGTATGTGTAATCTTTCTTTATTTGAGTCAGTTAATAGGTTAATGGGTCAGTTTGTTAGTCAATTGGGCCCAACTAGTGGGCTAGGCCCAAGGGCGCCCCTCCCTAGGAGTTATTGGTCATTTACTTGTTTGTCAATGTCATTTTGGTCTTAGGAATTATGTAAGCCTATAAATAGGCCCCCACTCCTCTCACATGTAACAACTTTTGATGATCAATTTAAATTGAGTGAATTAGAGTCTTATTGGAGAGGATTCTCCACTTCTCTCTCTCTCTCTCTCTCTCTCAAAGGGGTGGATTCCCCTCTCTCTTTCTACCTCTTCCTCTCTCTCTCTCTCTCTCTCTCACCACCCAAGGGAGGGCTGCGCCCTACCCTCTCTCTCCTCCCCTTCCCAACCACCCCTCTCCCACCTACCCCATTTAAAACCACTCCCCTTCCCCATAGCCCTCTTTACTCCACCCCCTAGTCCCAAGGAGATCCCTCCAATCCCCACTCCACCCTCCAACCACCTCATCCCTTTCCCAAGCACCCTTCCCTCTCCCCCATGCAACCCACCACCTCCCTAGGCCATTTGAATTCAAAATCCCCCATCCCTCCACAGCCCTAGGGCGCCCTCATCCCCCCCCCTTGACTAGGGTCGCCCCCCCCTCTCTCATCTCCTCCATTCTTCCTTGCTATTCTCCTTCATCCCTCCCTCCACCTTTGAAGAGAACCCCAAGCTACCTGCGCCCTCCCCCTTCCCCAGTTCTTCCACCATACCCTAACCACCCTCCCACACCTTCCCACATTCCCCTCCTATCACTAAATCAATCCCCTTCACCATTATCCACCTTCTCTCCTCTTTCTAGGTCAATTGGAGGCTTCTTCGACGAGCCTGGTTGCAGCTGGCGACCTGCAGTGTACCATCAACTTGCAGCGGCGACCTCGGCTCCATCTCGGCGACTCTGGAAGCACAACTGGTACCATTGGAATCTTATTCGAGTCATCTTTCCAACGGTGGTGGTCCCGCCGACTTCCAAGATTGGAGCTGCTCGGAAGAGGCGATCTACTACGACTGCGCAAAACTTCTCAGGCAGAGGATCAGAACCTAAGTGGAAGCTCTTCCACGGCCATTCTAGCGTGAATCTGGGCGAGAGTTCTTCTACAAACTTCTTCCTCGACCTACCGACTTCCAGGATCAAGAAGCAGAACTTCGATTGGCGCCCGGAATCAAGAGTTATCAATTTCTTCCTCCTGGTGCTTGGTTTTGTTTCTGGTCAGTCTGCTCCGACCTCCCCTCCTTGTTTGAGTTCTACCAGTCCACTCCGACATCATCTAGCGTCCTCGTTGCTTGCGTTTCGAAGAGGACTCGACAAAAAATCCATCGGTACCAGCCATGCTCAAATTGGAGTTCTGAAGGGCCCGTGGTATCCTTATCTTTCTGCAGTTGAGGTTCTGCGACAGTCAAGAACAGCAACCTGATTCCCTGTTCAACCCTCTGCCCCGACCAGAACCGGCGACCACAGAAATCAATAAAATTCTGGCATCATCCCGCTCTAGTTACGAAGAAATCCCCACTGGTCCCGTCTTCATAAAAATTTCGGAGCGGCTTCTGCGTCTACAACTTTGACTGACTGCCTCCATTCGTAGAGAGCTGACAGAACCGGCCTCGGTCACCATTCGGCGTCCATTTCCTACCGGCTGAAGGCCCCTCTCTGCGTGGAGGTAGTATTGGTTGTAATCTCATAATCCCCACCCCGAGATCCCCCCCCTCTTGCATGGGGTGTAGTTCATGTAATTATTAAGTCGCAGGTTTGAAGCGTCATCGACGCGGCGTGCGGGTGCGTGCCCACGCCTCCCCGCTCGACATCGTCTCCGGCCGGGATCGGCGTATTCACGCTGATCAGGTGAGCTCCTGAACACCTTTCATTGCTGAGATTTAATTGCTTAGTTTAGTATTACTTTTAGTTACTCCGTCGGCGGTGAGAGAGTGACCGGTCTCAAATTACCATCAAATTGAGTGACCACCGCGGGGCGAGTTGTGAGAGCAACCACTTAACCCACGCCCTTGGCGTGCCGGCCACCCTTGAATTGGGCATCCCTGGCCCATTTGGGGTCCTCCATAAGCTAGCCAACCATTGGAGTATCAAGGTCCCGACTCGGACCCTCTCCGTCATCGCTCAGTCGCCTACGGGCACTAGTGTGTGCTTCGCGATCGTGTTCACTAGTGTGAGTCCGCTGCTCAATTTGATTGCTTGCAATATAGGTCCAAAGGTAGTTTCACATCAAGTGGTATCAGAGCAAGTTCATAACTTGTCTCTATCAAGTTGGTCCTAGGACGCGCATATGCATTTAGAGTCTTCCAGTGCATCGCTCTTGTCCACTAGTATGGCCACCTCATACCGACCTTACCAATCGGCCCTCTCCATAAGTCCAAACCACCAAGGGATGCCTACCACAAACACACATAACCTCCCTGGCCATGTCAACTACCTCATGAAGGCCTTGACCTATGCCAATGAGCGGCTTGATAACATATCGGGTCGACTCAACCAACTTGGAGAAAATGGGCCCGCCCCAAGGACGGACGATAGAAGGACATGTCCCCACCTCCCACTTTTGATGGAACTCATCTTAATGACTATTTAGATTGGGAGGCATCAATGGACCATTACTTTGAGAGGAATCCCATGTCTGAGGATAGGAAGGTTCGATGTGCCAAAATGTAACTAACCAAAAGGGCTCAAACTCATTGGTTAAAAATTGAAGGCTTAAGGATAATTAGAAGGGAAGCTCCCCTCACCACATGGGAGGACATGAAGGATCAACTTAGGGCTAGATATGTTTTCCCCTCCTACCCGGATCACCAAAGCCCAAGGAGCATTTCAACTCCACCATCCCCACCCGACCAACCCAAGACTCCAACTCCCCAATTCCCCACAATGCAACCAAAACCCCATTCCACAACCCACATTACCCAAGCCCCTTTGACCACCTCTCCCCTTCTCAAAAGGGAAAGAGCCCAATGGAGATAGAAGTGAGTGAAATAACCTCGGGTAAGTGCGAGCCGGAATGTTATAGGTGCCACCAATTGGGGCACATCGCCGGGCAATGCCCCACAAGGAAGCATTTTCCCATGTCCCTAGTGGTTGAAACATCTCCCACCCCGGCCACCATTACCCCTCCATCGTTCCCCAACAAGGACACTCCTCCCAAGAACAATCTTTCCAAAACCCCTCAACCCACCCATCTTCCTCTTCCTACCCCAACCCAACCACAACCTAGACCTCCACTACTTCCCTTACCAATCCCAACCCAAGCCCATGCTTGTTCACCACCTCGGGTGCACCATGCTCCGGCTATAACCAATTCCCCCGCATTAGACCTACCCAACCCATTATCATTAGGAGTTGAAACCCACACACCCATCCACATGGAAATGGATGCTAGTCCCGATCAACAACCTACCATAAAGGAAATCCAAGAACCTCCACTTCCACCCACCTCCCCTAGTCCGGATCCTCAAGAGCCACACACCTTCACCGTGAATGAGTACATACTCCAATGGCTCAAGCAAGGCCCCACCATCCTTAGTTCACCCCCACACATCTCACCCATGAGACATCAATCCCAAATTGTGGCCCTCCCCTCCTTTCACACCACGATCCAATCCTACTACGAGGTAGAGGGTTGGGATGATCTCCTCAAGGGTTTAGAATGGCAACTAAAGTTGACTTACTTATTGACCTTAGGAACGGCCCACCCAAGAAGCCTTAGTCTCATCCACCCATGTGATGGTTCTATCACCTCGGTCTTCACCATTGGTTGCTACACTAGTGACCTCCTTCTCATTCTCCCTATGGATGAAGAACCCATCATGGTCCACTCCACTTCCATTAAGATCCCAAGTACCTTGATCGACTGGCCCACTAACGACCTTGGTCCAATTACCTTGGGGGAGGATGACCCACCGTGCGTAGACCATGTGGACATAGAGTTTCTTCCTCTAGGAAGCCCAGTCCATGACCTCTTTGATCCCTTCCAATGGGAGCCTAGTTACCCATGTGACCCACCCACCTTACCCACAACTCACATTTCCCTACCCCAACCAACCATGTGGGACTAAGTTCACCTCTTCCAAGACTCGGGCCACACAAAGGGAACCATCGCCATAGGCAACATATGCCTAGGAAGCAAGGAAGAGTCCCACTCCATAATGCCCACCTTCCTAGATCCTTTCGACCCTTTCACATGGAAGCTCAAGGGCCACCCCACACCCATGCACATGGAGGTCATCTCTAGGATAGGAGTGCATAAGTCTTGACACAACCCACCACTTGGCATGAACAGAAAGTCGGGTCCATTTATTCATATCACCCACATGTCAAGTAGGAAGCATGAATGGTCTATATTCGGATGTAATGGCCCTCCTTCATTCATCATGAGTCTTAAGCATGATAGGTGCATTCTTGGATGTCCGGGTCCCCCGACATTTGTTACCCCCATGCATGACCGAATCACCTACGGATGCCCCGGCCCTCCAACCTTTGTTAGGAAGTCCATGCATGATAGGGCCACATTTGATTGCCCCGGCCCACCAAGGCTCATCAATATCCATATGACATCATGGCATTATAGGTCCATCTATGGATGTCCTGGTCCACCTTTATCCAAATACATTTTCACACACCCACCGCATCATTGTGCATGGCATATGCATCTAAGCAAGTATCAAGCAACAAGCGGTGAGATTCACAAGAAGCGGGCAAAAACTCGTGAGCGCCACTTGAAATTCCAAGTTGGCAACTTGACGATGATGACTTTGGAGTGGCTCTACCCTAGGGTCACCTCCAATTTGAGGGCATGAGGACTTGGACCTTGCCAAGTTCCGAGTGGCTTTGGCAACCCGGCTTATGGGTTGGACTTACCTATGGGTTTTGGGATTCACCCCACTTCCCACGTGGCGGATCTGGCACCCTCTAAGGGCACCGCGGTGGATCCTAGTGAGTGCCTTGAGCTTACACTTATCCTTGCGAGAGACACCCTCGGAGTGCCACCACAAATTAGCCTGAGAGCCCGACGTGAGCACACAGCGGCAGTACTAGGCAAGCAAGATCTCATCACCAGCATGAGAGTGTGTCCAAGTCACTTTGAAAAGCTGAAGCGCCATTCCCCGGCTATGGACGCGGTTTGAGTTTGGAGATCGTGGCGCGCCTGGAGCTGCATTTGGTGTACTACTTTCCTGGTGGACCCATACTCGACAGGGTCGAGTTTTTCCCACCCCGGGGGTATGATGGGGACATCCCCAGCCACTTCACTTTTTTGGATACTCTTGTTGCTTGCCATCAGCACGTCATCATTTTCGGCCATTAATCTTGAGTCATAGCATGTAATTTTTATTTCATTTGGGTCTTGTATGTGTAATCTTTCTTTATTTGAGTCAGTTAATAGGTTAATGGGTCAGTTTGTTAGTCAATTGGGCCCAACTAGTGGGCTAGGCTCAAGGGCGCCCCTCCCTTGGAGTTATTGGTCATTTACTTATTTGTCAAGGTCATTTTGGTCTTAGGAATTATGTAAGCCTATAAATAGGCCCCCACTCCTCTCACATGTAACAACTTTTGATGATCAATTTAAATTGAGTGAATTAGAGTCTTATTGGAGAGGATTCTCCACTTCTCTCTCTCTCTCTCTCTCTCATAGGGGTGGATTCCCCTCTCTCTTTCTACCTCTTCCTCTCTCTCTCTCTCTCTCTCTCTCACCACCCAAGGGAGGGCTGCGCCCTACCCTCTCTCTCCTCCCCTTCCCAACCATCCCTCTCCCACCTACCCTATTTAAAGCCACTCCCCTTCCCCATAGCCCTCTTTACTCCACCCCCTAATCCCAAGGAGATCCCTCCAATCCCCACTCCACCCTCCAACCACCTCATCCCTTTCCCAAGCACCCTTCCCTCTCCCCCATGCAACCCACCACCTCCCTAGGCCATTTGAATTCAAAATCTCCCTTCCCTCCACAGCCCTAGGGCGCCCTCATCCCCTCCCCCTTGACTAGGGTCGCCCCCCTCTCTCTCATCTCCTCCATTCTTCCTTGCTATTCTCCTTCATCCCTCCCTCCACCTTTGAAGAGAACCCCAAGCTACCTGCGCCCTCCCCCTTCCCCAGTTCTTCCACCATACCCAAACCACCCTCCCACACCTTCCCACATTCCCCTCCTATCACTAAATCAATCCCCTTCACCATTCTCCACCTTTCTCTCCCCTTTCTAGGTCAATTGGAGGCTTCTTCGACGAGCCTGGTTGCAGCTGGCGACATGCAGTGTACCATAAACTTGCAGTGGCGACCCCAGCTCCATCTCGGCGACTCTGGAGGCACAACTGGTACTGTTGGAATCATCTTCGAGTCAGCTTTCCAACGGTGGTGGTCCCGCCTACTTCCAAGATATGAGCTGCTCGGAAGAGGCGATCTACTACGACTACGCAAAACTTCTCAGGCAGAGGACCAGAACCTGAGTGGAAGCTCTTCCACGGCCATTCTAACGTGAATCTGGGCGAGAGTTCTTCTACAAACTTCTTCCTCGACCTATCGACTTCCAGGATCTAGAAGCAGAACTCCGATTGGCGCCCGTTATCAAGAGTTATCAATTTATTCCTCCTGGTGCTTGGTTCTGTTTCTTGTCAGTCTGCTCCGACCTCCCCTCCTTGTTTGAGTTCTACCAGTCCACTCCGACATCATCTGGCGTCATCGTTGCTTGCGTTTCGAAGAGGACTCGACAAAAAATCCATCGGTACCAGCCATGCTCAAATTGGAGTTCTGAAGGGCCCGTGGTATCCTTATCTTTCAGCAGCTGAGGTTCTGCGACAGTCAAGAACAACAACCTGATTCCCTGTTCAACCCTCTGCCCCGACCAGAACCGGCGACCACAGAAATCAATAAAATTCTGGCATCATCCCGCTCTAGTTACGAAGAAATCCCCATTGGTCCCGTCTTCAGCAAAATTCCGGAGCGTCTTCTGCGTCTACAACTTTGACTGACTGCCTCCATTCGCAGAGAGCTGACAGAACCGGCCTCGGTCACCATTCAGCGTCCATTTCCTATTTTCCCCTCCCCGCTTGGCCGGCTGAAGGCCCCTCTCTGCGTGGAGGTAGTATTGGTTGTAATCTCATAATCCACACCCCGAGATCCCCCCCCTTGCATGGGGTGTAGTTCATGTAATTATTAAGTCGCAGGTTTGAAGCGTCATCGACGCGGCGTGCGGGTGCGTGCCGACACCTCCCCGCTCGACATCATCTCCGGCCGGGATCGGCCTATTCACGCTGATCAGGTGAGCTCCTTAACACCTTTCATTGCTGAGATTTAATTGCTTAGTTTAGTATTGCTTTTAGTTACTCCGTCGGCGGTGAGAGAGTGACCGGTCTCAAATTGTCATCAAATTGAGTGACCACCGTAGGGCGAGTTGTGAGAGCAACCACTTAACCCATGCCCTTGGCGTGCCGGCCGCCCATGAATTGGGCATCCCTGGCCCATTTGGGGTCCTCCATAAGCTAGCCAACCATTGGAGTATCAAGGTCTCGACTCGGACCCTCTCCGTCATCGCTCAGTCGCCTACGGGCACTAGTGTGTGCTTCGCGATCGTGTTCACTAGTGTGAGTCCACTGCTCAATTTGATTGCTTACAATATAGGTCCATAGGTGGTTTCACATCATCTTTTTTCTTCCTAAATTGACTAAGAAAGAAAAGGACAACTGGGTGGAAGGATACGTGGAAGCTTGCGAGTTTTGTACGCGTTGACCTGCGGAATCCCCGCGTGCTGTCGCTTTGCACTCCCGCGTCCATGTGTCAACTTCTCGAATTGGCACGGCACACGAACTGCATCATAGGATCATAAATCGAACGAACTGGGCTGAGTGGGGTTGTGGGAGCACCGGGTTGGAGGGAGGGTGCGGTCCCCCAGGGAGTTCGCCCTCCCTGGGGCGTGCAGCCATGCCCCGGGGTGAACTGGCCCCGGGCCAGCCGTAACCCCGGGGGATGGCCCCCGGGGGTCTTCTTGTGTTGCCTGGGGATGTCCTTTGACAGACTTGGAACTTCGGGAGGCTGGCATGGGCCCGTGGGGCCGTTGTTCTTCGGGTAGTCGCAGTCGCCCGCAAGGTGTTCGAGTAAATGCCCGATACACCCCAGATTACCGAGCGGCTTGAGTAGATGGCTGAGGGGCAGCACGGCGGGCCTTGGATTGAGGATAGGAGCTCGTGAGAGCTAAGAGGGGGCATTTTGTGGACATGTATAATGTCTCGGGCTGTGTGCCGTATTGCACGGCGGGTTGACAGGGTAGCCTTGGGTTGGCCCGAGTGCTAAACTTGAGTGGCTCGTTGCCACGTATCTGAGGGTCGGGGGTGGCCCCGACTTACTGGGGGATCATTGTGGGACCCCATTAGTGTGCTGGAATCACGGGGTGGCCCGTGATTTTGTGTAGAAGGGCTGGAACATATGCGCCCACAAGGTGTTCGGAAATATGCCGAACACGCGTGTGTGGGCCGTATGCACGTGTTGCGGGCCTCCAAAGCCTGTGGTTGACTTGCTCGGGTCTCTCTTTGACCTTGGAGGGTTGAATGAAGTGTCTCGGAGTGGACCCGTGGCTCTTTCACTGGGTGCCGCGTGGCGTAGCTTAGTGTTGGGGCACCCCCGGGTGGTCCCGGGCAGCCATGCAGGATATGGGCAAAGCATGTATGTGAGTGGCTGGGGTTGACCCCAGACAATTGTTGGTGTCGCCGCGTGTCACGGCAAGTTGGTCGGGACCCTTGTAGGGACCCGCAGGGTTGTAGAAATGGCTAGATAGCCCATGCCTTGAAGGTGTTAGGGAAATACCCGAACCCTTATTCCTTGTTATTTTGGCTGGGAAATAGTCTGGGTACAACAAATGCCCCCCACGGGGCGTGCGTCGGAGGCGGAGACGAGGGCGCACAGCCCGTGAAACCCTCCTTCTAAGTTGTTGTAGTTGTATTTTGACACTTCATGTGCCTTTATTTTGCTGTGATGTATACGTTGATTTTTTGGTATACTGACTATTTTTTTGGGTGCCCCGTCTTGCAGCTATGGCACGCTTCGGCAGAGACGGGCGAGTCCCGGGGCGGATGGCTCGGAAGGAGGATCACTGTGTGCGGCGAACCGATCGACCGATGCCCCTCTGGGCGCACCCGTGATCACTGCGGTTGGCATAGATCAGCTGGACCGGTGCCATATGGCAGTGGCTGAGGGTCCGATGGGTGAGAGGACAACTGGAGCAGGGGCCGTGAAAGTGGCCAGGATTTTGGAGGCGGGTGGTTTGTACAGTTATGACCGGAGCGTGGGCTATCCATTGGAGTTCCCCCTGGATCATCACCTGTCTGAATTCATCCACAACTACGTCCCTCCTGGCATGGAGGATGGAAACTCGCAGGTCCCAGGGGCCCACCGTCGGCTTGAGAGGGCCATCTTGATTGGCAGGGACAGCCTGCATGGTACATCGTTCTACAGCTATCCGAGCTTTTCGGAGGACTACCGGAGGCAGCGCCAGTTTCCCAGTGTTGACTGCCTGGGATTCTTCGACATGGTGGAGCCGTCCGGAGTCAGGGTTGGGCCGATGGGCCTCGCTAGTTGGGATTTGCATGGTCACCATCGCACGGAGATAGAGGGGATTGCTGGGTTGGTATTGGAGCATACTGGTGTGCAGTACACTGGAGAGGGCTATGATGATCACAGTATGCTGAATGGAGTCATGCGACAGACCGTCACTAGCTGGTATTGTCGCTGGACAGTGATCTCGTCACACAACTATCGCCAGGGCGCCACTGAGTGGCTGATGGGGATCGTCCACCACTATCGGGCGTTGCTGGATCGCGCTGAGATCAGGTACGCGGTGATTGCCACTCTGTATGCGTACCCGTGCTACACCGGACTACTGCAGAGCTTGGCCGAGTGCTTCAACCGTCATTGGAACACGGTGGCAACAGCAGAGGGGGAGACCAGTCTTGACTTGTGGTCTTTGTTCAGGATTTCTGACTTGCCGATCGTCGGCGAAGGATACGAGGAGGTAGTGCTGGATGACCTCCACCGCAGTCATACCGACGGACTGGGAAGATACCGAGTGCCTTACAGTTATCGGTATCTCATGAAGACCTAGAGAGATTTAGCTCTGGTAGGGAGAGAGAGAGCCGCTCAGACTCCCCGGGTACCACTGAATGTATGGGTCCATCATTTCTACAACGGGCCATTTTGCTTCTACCAGGAGTTCTCCCGGAACCAGACTCCATGGGAGGAATACACTGAGGTGGAGCTACACTTCTAGACGTACTCCCGATATGTGTATGCACCGTAGGAGGGGTGGAATCCCCATGGTCTGCCAGATGTGACATACCTTGCAACATATCTGGCATATTGGTTGGCGACTTTTGTAGTTTCCCACGGAGAGGACGGGCTGTTGAGAGCTGAGTTATTGTGGCCGGCTTGCTTGTTGGCTGAGGAGAGATAGTTAGCTCTAGCTCCTGCTGCACTGGCCAACATCTACCAGGGACTTGGAGTTCTGGCGGCACACTCAGCGCCGAGGGAGAGGAGTATGCTCCTACCGACTCACTACCTTAGTGTGTGGGCTGGGTTACTGTTCCCGGGGCTATTGACGCGAGGTACCGTGGCGAATCCGATGGCACCACTTTTGTTCAGCTTTACTGGGCAGCCGGATGGGGATGCGGAGGAGCAGCTTGAGGGGGCCAGGAGGGTCCTTTATTACCTGCCCGCCCGGGGCGAGGAGGGACTGCCCTTTGATAGTGCAGTGAGGGACTCTGGCCTTTTTCTGGGGGCTTCAGGTGGAGAGGCGACCAGCGCCCGCCTCGATCAGGGGGCGGTTGCTACAGGACCACAGACTGAGTGGATATTGAGCACCCGAGCAGCCGTGTTGGCGTTGCACCGGTCGGCGACGAGTTCCTTGGAGCCGTACTACCCGCATCGCTTTGCCAGGAATTTCAGGTACGACCAGGGGATTCTGCCACACAGGGAGTTCCCTCTGATGGATAGATATTACAAGGGCAAGGATACCCACCTACTTACAGTAGCCTGGTGGGACTTTTACTGCCACTGGGAGTCGGAGCGATTTCTAATGCCGGGGCAGGGACGTCGGGGATGGTTTGATGTGCATTACGCCCAATGGTGGTTCGAGCACAGTCACCTTTACCGATAGAAGGCCTTCGTGATCAGGAAGGCGGAGGAGAGTCGCTTACTGAGGGAGGATCTGCCTCCTATTGCACTGGATGAGGGGTACATGAGGACCCATGTTGCTCGGATCCGCCGAGAGATCGAGCGGATTGTAGCACAGTGGCCCCGGAGTGGCCGAGGTTCATCTTCTGGGGGCCGAAGCAGTGGAGGGGCATTGAAGCCCCTGGGACGGGCATCGGCAACAGTGACTGGAGCAAAGGTGTCTTGACCGAGGGCACCTAGGGCATGGTGGGCTCAGTTCTTGGCCGATTGTAGCATTCGGGGCAGAGGGTCACTGGACCGGGAGCTCCCGCATGGGAGCTTCGCCGATACAACGGTTGATGACTGGAGACGGCACATCGCCCATGCGATTGGGTCAGCTGGACCTGTGGAGTTTGTGTCCCAGATTGAGTGCGCACGCACTCCACGGGATATTCGGGAGGCCGTCACGATGGCGGCCCGAGCCCTGGCGTTGGGGTTGGAGGAGCTGGTGTCTTTACCATTGACCCCCTTTGGGGCTCCAGGTTAGGCTTTCCTCCTTTAGCCTACTCTTTTCCTTTCATTCTATAGTTCTCAGGTACAGAACTGAGGTGTTGTATAATGCTGTGTTTGTTGGCAGGTTCTGTGGTAGAGGGCGACCAGCCCTCCACGGGAACATCCTTAGGGAGTGGGGATGGGAGCTTGCAGCCCCGGAGGAAATGCCCTCGTGTGGAGGATGCAGCGGTCGGGGCTGGTGGGTTGTCTGAGGGACCCATGACTAGAGAGCAAGTTGAGGAGGTGGCGGCCTTGAGTAAGTGTCACTTTGCCTTCTTTGCTTCCGCTTGGTTTAGCCATGGTAGTTGGCTAATCTTGTTTTACTGGATTTGTGTTTTGTAGCCCCATCGGAGACTAGAGCGGAGGCGGCTTTCTCGCCCCCTCGGGAGGTGGATCCTCCTCCTAAGGAAGGGGACGAGTTCGAGATAGATATTGAGGGGCTCCTTCATCTGATGGATGAGCCTGCACCCCATGCTGGGACCTTCCCCGACTTTGAGTTGTGGGAGGCTACTGGCGAAGCTCCTTTGAGTAAGGGCTTCTAAGGCTAAGTGTGAGCTACGATTCACTTGCTTTCGGTTACTGACATAACCATCTGGATTGTGTAGAGGAGGTAGAGATGTCGGGGGCCAAGGCCCCTATTGAGATACCGGGCGGAGCCCCTGGGCAGGCGGAAGAACCATCACCCGCGGTGGCTAGTAGCTGTCCGGGTAAGTGTCCAATTGTTATTGAGGGGATCTTCCCGTTGTTGTTGGACTCTTTTAACAAGCCAAAATTATTGACTTGACTTATGTTGCTGGTTTGGCAGGTGAGGACGCGGCGGCTACTCTGGAGATGATCCGGGAATTGGCGGATGCCGGCCGGTCAGTGGCCTTGCCATCTTTTGGAGATGAGCCCGGACCGGTGACTTCCGTGCCCCCAGCTACCGTTGAGGACACGTTGAGTAGACCACCGCCGCTACTAACGAAGGTGCCTCTCCCACCTTTGCCGACCGTGGTGTCGGCCTGTACGGTGGGGCTGGTGGAGTCCTCCAGTGTGGGACCATCAGGTATGTAGCTGAGCACTTGATCGCTTTAGGGTGGATTATTTGACTCTCCCACCCGTGCCGAGCTTTGACTGGGATGGATTATAGGTGCCTCTTCCCCTCTGGAGGAAGGAGAGCTCCCTCGAGACACGGACCGGCTACCAACAGACGAGCCTCCCGTCACAGCTATTGCTAGGGGCGACGAGGAGTTCGTCAACATTGAGGGGGTTTCTGAAGGGGACGCCCCAACTGGTGAGCTTCTTCCCTAGCACCTTTGCCCAGGGAGCTATCTTCATGTGAGGCTGGACTTGACAGTAGCCTAATCCGGCTTCTCGATGTACAGGTGCCCCTGATTTGCCCACGGCTGGGGGTTCATCAAAGAGCTTGTCTAGTTCTTTAGGGGGTGGCAGCGCCATAATAGAGACTGACGAGAGCTCGAGCTCGAGCTCTTCTTCCTCCGAGGCCTCTTCTACCGGGGACGCCGAGATGGAGGCGGCGTTGGAGGGTATATGCAGCTTCTCCTTGCCTCCGCATTGGCTTTGATACATAGTTTATGGAAGAGTGCTGCCATTTTTATGTTATGCCCAGGACTGGAGTCTGAAGAGGAGCACGCACCAGCTCCCGTCGAGGAGGGTCGAGGGGAGCCCTCTGTCACCTCAATGGCCATTGGGGAAGACCGGGTTACAGGTGAGTCCCTACCTTCTCCGACTCCAGCAGGGGACATTGCCGGGGCAGAGGAGAGGTTACCCTCACCGATCCCGAGCGGGGAAGTTACAGGCACGGCAGGAGCCACACTAGGTGAGGGTCAGGACCTTTCTCAGGTTTTTCACCTTGTCTTGTCATAGGGAATCCCTGAACATTGTTGACCCATTTCGTGTTCGATGGGGTTGTGCAGGTCCTTCCGGTGTGCTGCCTGAGACGGGTCACTCCTCTCTCGAGCTGGGGATCGAGTGGCCTACATCCGTTTCACCACCGGAGCCGCTGCTGGACGCCAGTGTAGGTGCAGCCTTGCTTCAACGAGCCCGGGGCTATGTAGGGGGTGATCCCCTGCCTTCCCTAGAGGAGCTTTGGCAACGGCTGAGGGAGTGTACACGCGGCTACCATGGCCTTGGATTCCTTCGTGGGCTCTAGATGTCTGGCTTGGCCGGCATCTGGGTGGAGTACCTGCGACTCCTGGAGGCTCAGGAGCAGCGGGCATAATGACTGGATGCCATTCGGGAGGTACAGGAGCAGTGTGTTCAGCTTGCGTCAGCTGCAACCGAGCAGAGGAGGCTTGCCGACGCAGCCACGTCCCTTGCTTAGGACCATGCCAGGCAGCTGAGTGAGGCGACCAGCAGATCCGAGGCCCTGCAAAAGGCCTTGGAGGAGCAGTGGCAAGCCGTAGAGCTTGCTAGAGTTGAGTGGCGGACTGCCGAAGCCGGAGCCGAGGCCAGCGTTCAGCTTGCGTCGACCTTGGAGGCGGAGCTGGCGGCTGCGGAGTCCCGCTTGACGGAGCTGGAGGGAAGCGAGGCTAGGCCGTGATTGTATTGCTTCCCTTCCTTCTTTTTGTTATCCGGATTGTATATTTTTGTTACCCCAAGGGCATGTCTTGGGCTCCCTTTTACAGAGTGTTAATGACAAACTCCGGATTTTAGTGTTGTTATTTACTGAGTTGTTCTTCTCCCTAATCTGTAGAATGGGGTTGGGTAGAAGGGATGGCTACCACTTACTGTCGGCCGTGCTTGATTGTCTTAACACGCACCGGCGTAAGGGGTAGGGGACTGGGTTTTACCCAAACTGGAGCTCGGATAAAAGACTGGGTGAGGAGAGTGGTGTGACTGGATTTTAGGTACTGGGAACTGAGTGCTGGTTACTGGGATGTAGGGAAAAAGCCCTAGCATAGGGTTGGCGTAGGCCCGTCCAGACGTGGCGGCCTATTTGGTTAAGGTCGGGAGCTGATTCTGGGATGTATCGATTGTAGGTTGACGCCTAGGTGTTGGTTGTTTGTATGTCGTTAGCTGGTAATGTAGCTCTTTTAGGCTTACGAAACTGGGGCTGAGCTGGCCGAATGGCCTCAAAAGACATTACAGTTGAGGGCTGTGATCTGGACTGGGACTGGTTGGCCCACCCGCGAAGGGATCGTGGCCAAACTGGAGCTGGGAGATGGCGGCTAGCCTATAAAGGCGTTGTAGCCGGAGGCTAGAACTGGAGACAGGAGCTGGCCGGCCGGCCTGTGAAGGCGTTGTAGTCGGAGACTGGAACTGGAGACTGGGCGGCTGACCTGTAGAGGCGTTGTAGCCGAAACTGGGACTGGAGGTTGGCGGCCGGCCCGTAGAGGCGTTGTAGCCCAAACTGGAACTGGAGGCTGGCGGCTGGCCTGTGGAGGCGTTGTAGCCGAAACCAGAACTGGAGGCTGGCGGCTGGCTTGTGAAGGCATTGTAGCCAAAATTGGAACTGGAGACTGGCGGCTGGCCTGTGAAGGCATTGTAGCCAAAACTGGAACTGGAGACTGTCGGCTGGCCTGTGAAGGCGTTGTAGCCAAAACTGGAACTGGAGGCTGGCGGCTGGCCTGTGGAGGTGTTGTAGCCAAAACCGGAACTGGAGGCTGGAGAATGGCGGCTGTCCTGTGAAGGAGTTGTAGCTGAAACCGGAACTAGAGGCTGGCGGCTGGCCTGTGAAGGCATTGTAGCCGAAACCAGAACTGGAGGCTGGCGGTTGGCCTGTGAAAGCGTTTTAGCCGAAATCGGAACTGGAGGCTGGCGGTTGGCCTGTTAAGACGTTGTAGCTGAAATTGGAACTGGAGACTGTCGGCTGGCCTGTGAAGGCGTTGTAGCAGAAACTTGAACTGGAGGCTGGCGGCTGGCCTGTGGAGGCGTTGTAGCCGAAACTGGAATTGGAGACTGGCGCTAGAGATGACAGACCCTCGGGGGTGTAGTGGCCGTTATCGTCGTGGAGTGATGTTGAGCTTGCCATCGGGGCGTGTCAAAGCCGACGGCTTTGTAAGTGAAGAGTGGAGAGGGAGAGAGAGTTTTTTTTCTTTCTCTTTACCAACCCTACTACCCTTGCGGGTTTCCGCCAGAGCTGGCCCCCTTTTGCTTTTTCCGATACGCCCTTACGGGTTTTCACACCGAGGGGTTACCCGATTTTACCTTAGGCGCCCTTTCGGGTTTTCACCTGAGCTGGGTTGGTGGCAATTTTTGCCCTCAGTAATCCTGTAAAAGGAATTAACCGAGGCCGCCAGGGTATCTCTATTTTTAACCCCATTTTTTTATTTTGAGACTGCCGCCCGTAGCGTGTTGCTGTCAAGGGACGTAACCTGAAACTGGAAGGTGTGGGTGGTTAGATATTGTTCCGCCATTAACAAGGGCTCTCAGAAATCCTCATGCCATGGTGGAGTTATGGCTAATGGACCAGGGATTGTATGGGAGAACTGGGATTATAACAAACTTGAAGGCTTTGGATTTGCAGGGCATGTAGGATATAGTGGCGTTGAATAATGAGTGTCTGGGAATGTGCTGGGATATAAGTCTACTGGGATGGTGACTGGGAGGTTGACTGTCACAGGGACTGGTTGACCTGTGTTGTTAAAGCAAGGGCCAAAGGTTGGCCAAACTGAGTGGAGGTAATGCAAGGCCAACTGGGGATTGGAGGGTTTATGTTCTAGCAGTGCAAATGGATTGGAGACTGGCTCTGGATGAGGCTAACGGCCCACCAAGGAATAGGTGGAAGGTCGTTCTGACTGGTAGGGAGAAGAAGATTTTCTCGTTATCGGCTCTACCGCCCTTTCGAGTTTTCGCTAGAGCCGACCCCCTTTAGCTTTTTTCGACGCGCCCTTGCGGGTTTTCACGTCGAGGGGTTTCCCGATTTTGCCTGAGGTGCCCTTTCGGGTTTCCACCTCAGCCGGGTTACTGGCCTTTTTGCCCCCAGCCACCCTATTGTGGTGAGGATGACTGGGTCTGCCAAAACATCTCTATTTTTAACCCCATTTTTTTGTTATTTTTTTGACTTACTTGAGAGCCTGGCGGCTAGACTGGTGCCAGTGCAGAAGTGCCCATGCTCCCGTGGTGACGGGAATGATGGCAGGAGATTAGTCCCCGAGGATGTCTGGCGGTGGTTCCGAAGAGCTGAGCTGGCTGGCTGACTGGGAATTGAAGATTGGGAGGACTGGCCGGTTAGATCTTTCACGGGGAATGGCCGGCCTCACTGGTAGTAGCTGGGACGTGCGTCTTAGTCTGGCTGGCGGGCGAACTCGTGCTCTGGTGCATAGTATAGCTTCATATGTTTGCCGTTGTGAGGCGGGAACGGTTTATGACCTTTATGATCAATGACCGTGTAAGCCCCACCCTCATAGACATTCTGGACAATGTATGGACCTTGCCAGTTTGGCTGAATTTTTTCACTGGAGTGCCCTGCCATGACTTCTTTTTCCTTGATCATGACAAGGTCGCCTTGTTTGAAAGCTCGCTGTTTGATGAGCTTATCATGGGCCCGGGCCATGCGGGCCTGGTATACTTACAGGTGTTTGTAGGCTTCGAGTCGCTTGCCTTCTCGATCGACGAGCTCTTCTAGCCTTCTCTGGTACTCATTTTCGTCAGGGCCGGCAAGGCCGATGTGGATCGCCACACGGTAAGAAGCTAACTAGATTTTGATGGGAATAACGGCTTCTGTCTCGTAAGCAAGGGAGAACGGCGAGCACCCCGTGGGAGTTTTGTAGACCGTCCGATAGGCCCATAATGCTTCAAAGACCTTCTCACCCCAATCACGTTTCCGGTGGCTAACCATTTTAGCCAGGAGCTTACAGATGGTTTTGTTGAAGGCTTCTGCTAAACCATTAGCCTGGGGATTGTAGACCGAAGAGGTTCTCCAGTCGATGTGAAATTTGGCCGCTAACTAGTATACGGCCTTATTCTTGAATGGTGTCCCGTTGTCGGACATTATGCGACTGGGGGTACCGAATCGGTATATGATGTTGTGCCGGACGAATCTAGCAACGATTTCCCCAGTGACCTCTCACAAAGGTAGAGCCTCCGCCCAACGAGAGAAATAGTCAGTGGCGGCCAAAATGTATTTATGGCCCTTGGAAGATGGCGGGAAAGGTCCCGCGATGTCCTTGCCCCACTCAGCGAATGGCCAGGTGGGGGCTGTAGGACATAGTGGGTTGGGAGGTCTTCTGGGTACTGGGCCAAAGGCTTGGCATTGGTGGCATGTACGGGCATACTGTATGCAGTCCACGTACATGGTTGGCCAGTAGAAGCCTTTGAGCTTGATGTTGTGCTTCATTTGGTCTCTGGCCTGGTGTGCGTCGCACAACTCGGAGTGGACCTCCTGCATGACGGTTTGAGCTTCGGTGAGAGAGATGCATCTCAGGAGGATTAACTTGTCCTTCTCATGGACAAGCCTATACAGGGAGTCACCAATCAACTCGTAGGAGGTTGCTCGGCGGAGTAGTTGGACTCTTTGAGCTCGGTCAGGAGAGAGCCACCCTTTCTTGAATTTGATGATGGGCGCACGCCAATCATCTTCTTCTGGAGACGCACTCTGGTCAAGGTTGTGGACCTCGTAAATGGTGAGACCGGTGTTGCCTTCGAGCGAGCTCGGCATTAGCCTCCCATGTTTGATGACGATGTCGACCTCGCCCTCGGGCGGGAGCTTGATGGCCATGGCCAATTTTGCTAAGGCATCTGCCTGAGCGTTGCTGCTTCTGGGAATATGATCTATTTCGAAGAAATAGAACTTCTGGGTTAATCTGGTGACGGCGGTGTGGTATGGAACCAACTTTGGCTTCCGCACGTCATAGATGCCGAGGACCTGTCGGACTATCAGTTGGGAGTCCCCGTAGGCTTTGAGGCATTTAATGCCCATGTGAAGAGCCATCTGGAGTCCGATGAGTAGAGCTTCGTACTCAGCTTCATTGTTGGTTAGGGACTTCATGAGGGCGCAGGAGTTGTACAAAACTCCGCCCTGAGGAGTCAGAAGGACTATGCCGGCACCTGCCGTGGTAGCTGGATCCTGGTTGCTCTCGGGAAGCACCATCGAAGTAGAGCTCCCAGCAAGGCACGCTGGTTGTGAGAGCGCTTGGCTGCCAATAATGCAAGACATCTCCGCTCTGTTCAACTGGTTGTTGTGATTGAGCAATAAGGGACTCCTCGTCCGGGAGCTCCGAGTTGAAGGGTGAGTCGTCTGGTACTGGATGGGCTGCCAAGAATTCAGCCATACCATGTCCCTTGATTGCTTTTCTGGGGACATAGGTAATGTCGTACTTCATCAACAGGAGAGCCCACCTTCCCAGTCTGCCTGAGAGGACAGGTCGTCGAAGGAGATACTTCAGGGGGCCGTGCTTGGATATAAGCTCGACTTGATGGGACAGGAGGTAATGCCGCAGCTTCTTAACTGCGATCACCAATGCCAAGCAAACCTTCTCCATAAGGGAGTCACGGTTCTCGGCACCAATTAGCTTCCGACTAAGGTAATAGAGGGGCTGCTCTTTACCTTCTTCATTGATTTGCGCCAACAAAGCTCCCAACGAAGCGTCCATGGCAGCAATGTAAAGGATGAGGGGTTTACCCTTGATTGGTGCCCCCAGGACTGGGGGAGTAAGGAGGTACTCCTTGATTTGCTTGAAAGCCACCTGGCATTTCGAGTCCCATGTAAACGGGGCGTCTTTCTTCATCAACTTGCCGAAATGCACGCATCAACCGGAGAGGTTAGAGATAAACCTCTGAATGTAGGTCAGCCTCCCTTGGAAGGATCTGAGTTCGGTGATGTTGCTGGGTGGTGGAAGCTCCCGGATTGCTTTGATATTGCTGGGATCCACCTCGATTCCTCGGTACCTGACGATGAAGCTGAGAAATTTGCCACTGGATACGCCAAAGGCGCATTTCATGGGGTTCATCGTGAGCCCGTATTTCCGGAGACGCTCGAAGACTTGGCGAAGGACGCAAATGGTCTTCTCACCTTTTGGTTTTGACGATGAGGTCATCGACATAGCATTCGACGGTGTTGTGCAGCATCTCGTCGAATATTTTGGTCATGGCCCTTTGGTAAGTGGCGCTTGCATTCTTCAGACCGAAGGGCATGCGCTTGTAGTTGAAAATCCCCTTGGGGGATCTGAAAGCTGTGTGGTTCTTGTCTTTGAGGGACATCCGAATTTGATTGTAGCCGGATGACCCATCCATGAAAGATAAGGCCTCATGACCGGTGGTCATATCGACCATTGTTTCTGTGATGGGGACTGGAAAGTCATCCTTCGGACATGCTTTGTTGAGGTCTTGGAAGTCGACGCAGATACGGACTTGACCATTCTTCTTCTTGACTGGAACTATGTTGGCGATCCAAATCGGGTAGATGCATGGCTCGATAAAGTCGACCTCCGCCATTTTATGGACTTCGGCTAAAACCTGGAGCTCCAGCTCATGGCGCATGTGCCGCTGTGGTTGCTTGACCGAAGCGACTGAGGGAGAAATGGCTAGGTCGTGCTCCGCCACAGAGGGATCTAGCCCTGGCATCTCCTTATATGTCCAGGCAAAGTAGTCCTTGAATTTGAGAAAGAGTTGCTTGTAGTCCTATTTTTCTGCCTCGGGAAGGAGAGCGCTGACGAATGTAGGTTGAGGGGCTTTATCTTTGCCCAAGTTGATTTCAACGAGCTCATCCATGGTCGCTTGGCCGCCGTCCTCCAACTCGGGAGGAGCGGGTTGAAGGTCGATGAAATCCTCATCATCGGTGTCAGTTTCGTGTATTTCTTGGTTCTTGAAGCCACTGGTCGACGCCGATGGGACTGGAGAGTCGTTGTTGCTGGGATCCATCGAGGATTGATCTGGGTCGTCGGTTCCCGGCCGTCAGTTATCAACTGGGGCTGTTGAGATCTCCCCGGGGTTGCCTGGCAAAGTTGACAATCCTTTGCAGCTTGGACCGGAGATATCCCCCTCCTTAGGAGGGTTTGTTGAACTGGGTCCTTCGATTGGCTGCGAGGCCGGAGGAGCTTCTTCTCCCCCTTTGTCTTGGCAGGGAGACGAAGAAGGTTCCTCGACGGCTTGAGTTGGGGTGCCGGCTTTGACGGGGGTCGGGATCAGAATTTCCTCTTCCTCATCCCCGGAGCTGTCGAATTTGGCTTCGACTCTAGCTCTGTCGTCGGTTGGTTGTGCCAAGCCTATGGCGTTGACTGCATAGTGGATGTGAAAGTTCGGGTCTTGGTCGTAGCCAAGTCCCCTGGTGTCCTTGTAGAAGGATGGGGGTTGCCCCCGGACCTGAGAAGGGGTCCACAGTTGACGGAAGTATCTTTGTTGTGCAGAAGTTTGCCACAAGGGAATGTGTTGCTTCAGACACATTTCTTGAATATGCGGCGACAGATTGCCCCACACCTGAACTGCTTCAGGGGTAGCGTCGGCTTGCTTGGGCTAGCCGAGGTCATCATCTGGTGCGGTTTGATGGACTGTGTCTCCCTTATAGAAGACAATAGGTTTGTCCTTGTTAGCCTTCTTCTTATTTCGGCATTGTCGCTTGAAGGTGACAATGAATGTGGTCAGCGACTCGACGCTGTGCTCCTCGGATGCACATGAAAGCTGGATGCAGTCTGGTGGCAAGCATATACTTTTGCCGATAGCTCGGCTAATGAGATTAGTCTCGAAGTCGATTTGGTGTCTCTCGGGGCGGTCTGGGGTTGACTTGGAGCTGAGGCGCAGCCGGTGAAGCTTGGCTTTTTCCTCGTCAACGGAGAAGAGATTATCATCGTCTTCCTCTGAGAGCCAGCCGTTGCTTTTGCTCTTAATTACAGGGTACAGACTAATCCCCTTGAAGTAGAGCGCAGCGTCGACCAAGTTGCATTCTGCTGGTGTGAATGGCGTCAGGTCTGCAAAGACCGTGTGTTGCTCCCCATCCTTGGCATACTTGATGCATTGGTGGAGAGTTGATGGGACGACCCAATTTTCATGGAGCCAGGGTCTGCCCAGTAGCATCTTATAAGATGTGTTGGAGTCGATGATGTAGAATGTCGCCTTGGAGGTAAAATCCTCAAGCACCAGGTCGACATCCACCCGGCCGAGGACGTCCTCGATGTTCTGGTTAAAGCCGGATATCTTGACTGCTTGGACCTTCGAGAGGTATGGGGTCAGATATAGAGACTTGAATGTCTTGAGCGGCATGATGTTAACAGCGGCACCAGCGTCTCTAGACACGCCAAAATTGACGCTTTGTTGATTAAATCTCATGTCACTATGTTGACGCCCCAAAGTGAACTTCAATATTTCCATAATATTAAGTTTTTCTATTTTTTTTGGGTTTTCCGTTGCATTTGTTGCATTTTTTATGATTCACGACCTGAAGTAGGGCGCGTTTTAAATAACGACCTTATCCAGGGCGATTTTCAAAGAAAGGACGACCATGGGTCAGGGCGTCAATTCTTGGAAATATCATTTTTCAAAAATTAAGCGAAATAAGATGCATTTTATGAGTAACGTCCTTCCTCAGGGCGTATTTTTAAGAAAAGCCTTGATCTAAGGCGTCTTTCAACATTTTTAAATGAAGAAGGGTTTTATTGCCAAAATTAAATTCAGGAAGAAACGCCCTGGTCTGGGTCGTGTTTTATGAAACACCTTTTGGGCCGGTCGTCAATTCTTGAATTGACGCCCTGTTTTAAGGCGTGTTTCACCTCCGAGCCCTTCTTTCTTCTACCTTTCCCTCCCAGAGTCCTGCTTTGTTTGGTGTTATTGCTTGATCGGGCTCTTGCCTTTTGATAACCATTGCCATGGTTATCTCTTGCCCGTGTTTATCTTCGGATCTGAACCTTATTTAAAGGATTCATGGTCGATCCTTTGAGAGGTTACCAACGAAGCTTACCCACACCCACAGAGCTTTCCCAAGTTTACCCGAGGACGAGCGCTTCTTCCTAGTGCCATCTGCTTCCTCGTCTTCCCTGTTCTGATTGCCCCTCTACTGTCATCAAGGGACAGCAGGGTGCTTTGTGGGTCTTGTTTTGTTTCCATGTGTCTTTAGTCATATCGTCGCATCACTAGCATCAGGTTTTATCATATCATATATTTCCCTTCCCTAGCTTTCTCTCTAGGGGTTTTTAAAAAAACAAAAACAAGGTGCGCATGTGCCTTTCTTCCTTTCCTTATTACACGTCTTATTTGGGCTGGTACTACTGCACTTGGCTGATCTATCTTTTTGTTTGTTTTACTGTCTGTCTTGCAAGGTAATCAAAGAGAAAACCCTTCTCTTCGGCCGGCCGATTGAAGAAGGAGGAAAGAATTCACACAATCCCGCGTTTTCATTCTTACCAGGTATTTGCGATCTCTCCCTATTAATATTGAGGTAACCCCTCTGGCGATCACATCTCCACTCTTGCACCTCGTGCATACTTTTATTCCCATCTTATTTATTTCCATATTATTATTGTTATATTTGGTGTTTGTGTGGATTTTTAATCTACATCGACAAATTGGCGATCACGGTGGGACCTCCACTGTTTTCTTTTTGATTACCATCTCCATTGGCACCCTTGCGTGCCCTTTCCCCTTGGCACCCTCGTGTGCCCTTTCCCCTTGGTACCCTCGGCACCGCTTTCCTTTGTGCCCCTCGGGCACCCCCCACTGTGCACACTGCACACTCCGGGATCAGCCAGTTAGTGTTTGCATATCTCCCAGAATTAACGCCTTCCACGAGGGCGCCTTTTGATTTAACGCCCTTGACAGGGACGTTTTTTATTTGATTAACGCCTCTTTGCAGGGTGTCCTTTTCATATCTCCTGTTTCGTTTGATGCATTATTGCATTATCTGAGGATTCACGCCTACCCCTAGGGCGTGTTATTTATTCTTAGCGCCTGTCGTCAGGGCGCGTTATTCATTTCTCCTGTTTTATCCTTATCTTGTTGCACTGTCTGAGAATTCACGCTCTGCTCTAGGGCGTGTTATTTGTTATTAACGCCTTTAATCAGGGCCTGTCCTTTTGATTTGACGCCCTCCATTGGAGGCGTCCTTTCCTGATAACGCCTGACTCCAAGGCGTGATTTTTCTTCTTCCTGTGAGCCCTTCATAGAGATTCACGACAGCCACGCTGCCGTTTCCTGTTTGGTAGTGACCCCTCCCAGGTCGTGTTTTTCCTCCTGCTTTGAGTAACGGCCTGTTCCAGGTCGTGTCTTTCCTGAGTTTTCACAGAAACTGCTTACTGGCTTATTTGTGATTCGTTGTTTGGCATATTGATCTATCTTGATATATTGCTGTGATCTGCATTGATTTCATTATACTTGTGGGTTTTTGGTTGAGAGACCTCCTCTCTCTACACTAGGATTCCACACACCTTTCTTGGAATCGGGACGACCCTCCATTGAGCATTCGTCTCTTTGGACCGGAGATCCCTTTTCCAAGACCTCCATAAGTCCCCGCACCCGTGGATTCCCTCACGGACGCCGGGCTGGTTGTACCCTCGAAGTACCCGGAGTTTAGATATCCTATTCGTTGGTGAAGAGAGAGAAAACCTAGTTGACCCGGAGGTCACACTTGGATCAAAATAGGTTTCATTTGGCAAAAGAGTGAACTATTCACAAATAATCCACTTTAATCTCAAACATCCAAACATTAAAATCTTCCGTGCTTTCCAACATTGTTTGCATAACTTGGTTGGGTTGATTTGATTGAATTGGTTTGATTAAAGTGCCTTTTTTTGTGGTAATTCCTTCATTAAACATCCTCTCTCTTAAGAATGAAACTCCGTTCAGGTAAAATCATCAACATGTCGGGCAACGGGTACTCTTATGATGATGAGGATGAGAATGTATTTGGTCAATATGGTGACCCTTTCCAAGATTCGGTTTATTATGAGGGAAACTATCTCCCTCCTCATCCTCATTACTCACAAGTTCATGTGGTTGATACCACTATTCATGAGGCGGACCCTTCGTCTCAAGTTCCATCTTCCAACACTTCGGGGAACCCTTCCCCATCCATTAATGTCACAGATTTGATCCAAGCTCTCTCCCAGTTGGATGACTCCCAGCGGCAAGCCATTCAGGCCGCCTTGAAGGGGAAATCCGTCCCTTCGTCTTCCTCTAATCCCCCTCCGGCCGTGAGTGGCCATCAGATTGTTAATGACCAGGCGGTCTTGCATCCCCCCTCCTCTCGTCCACAAATGCCTACTGCGGCCATGCCGGCCCAGCAGGCGAGCTATTCAGCGGTTAGGCATCAATCTTCCCAACCTCCTCGGATTCTACGAACGCCTATACCGCATTCTTTTGTTCAGAATCAGGCCCCGGTCGAGCCCGATACCAACACTCTCTTGCTTCAGAAGCTGGCCAGCATGGAGGAGCAGCTCAAGAAGGTTACAGCGACTAAGAATGCTCCGGAAATTTCTCTTCCTACGTTGCCGGTGTTCCATTTACCACCTTCTGAAATGCCGAATTTTCGGCGATATAATGGGACGGGCAACCCATTCATTCATTTAAAGGATTTCCGATATGAGACTTCCTTCTGGCAAGACAATAAGGCCTCCCTGGCCTACTTGTTCAGGAGATCTCTTGAGGGCCAGCCCTCGAATGGTTTTATTCTCTGGAGCCAGCTGATGCCGGCGATTTTGATGTTATTCAAAGAAAATTCTTGCAAAAGTACAGAGACCGGGTGGGACCTTCCCTTTCTGTTACAGATCTAGTCGCTGAGAAAATGAAGCCCGAGGAGGACTTCATCGTATTTGCTGATAGGTGGCGGTCTATGGCCGAGAAATTGAAGGACACTTTGTCGGAACAGGAGCAAGTGAAAATGGTTATTTCTAACGCAACTCCTCAATTCCGGCATATTTTGGCCATGAATCGGCTGACAACTATGGAAGAGCTCTATGAAAGAGCTCGTTATATACAAACGCAAATGAAGGACTCGCCCATCATGGGCATGTTTGAGCCGAAGCCTCGGCTATTTAAAAAGAATACAAATGTCAACAGCGGGCCCACGACTGAGGGCACTGTCACAAATGAGCAGGTTGGCGTAGTTGGCCACCCCCACCACCAATCAAACCCACGACCTCCGCCACCTCCACAGCAAAACCCCCATTTTGCCTCCGCTCCACAACACCACTTCGCACCCCAACCTTCTTTTGCTCCATCACCAAGCCAAGCGCCCCGCACCGACCCTCCAGCACCACCACAATACCATCAAGTCCCTCCGCCTACCAACTATGGCCAACAACAACGGAGACCACCGCTTGGCCCCAAGAGGGCCCATTATCCGCCGCTCCCAGAGAGTCTCCCTGATATTTTTAATGCTTTGATGGCCGCCAACCTGCTCGTCCTACCAAAAGAAAGAACGGTGTGGCCCGCCAATGTTGACACATCCCGTTACTGTGCTTTTCACCGCGCCCCTGGTCACAACCTTGATCGTTGTTTCCACTTCAGAGATCATATTTATGATTTGAATGACCAGGGTGGCATTAATTGGGATGAAATGAGGCAATTCATCGCCACCATGAAAGAAAGAAGGCCTCCTCGGCAACAGCAAAATCAGCAACAACAGCAGCCAGCTCCGCAGCAAGTTCAGCCACAGCAAGCTCCAGCACCCCAGCAGGATATGGGGATCGTCCGTAATCCATTGCCGGAGCACGCTCCTAATCAACACGTGAACCCTGTCACGTCTCTCTACGAGGTGGAGAGAGGGCAGGGATGGCACGAAGAAAACGCCTCTGTCGGGGCATTTCACCATGATCCAACTCAAAATCAAACTCCGCGCCTTTTGCGCACCCCTCCTTCTTCTTCTGTCAATCTTCAATCAGGACGTTCTCTTTTACGCCCCGTCAACCCATCTACCCCCACCAATTCCACGGCCTTGCCGGCTCGCTCTCTTCTTACCCGCTTGCCACCCCCGCAACCTGCCACTTCTTCATCCATCACCAATCCCACACCCGCGCCGTCCAGGTCGCTCTTGCTTCGCTCACCGTCGGCACCGGTAACACCCGCCACCACTACTCCCCCACCGGCAAGGGTACCTCCACCATCAGTGCAACCACCTTTTGTGCCCCGATCTCTCCTTATTCCACCACCCACTAACGCTCCTCGCATTCGGGTATCCCTCTCTTCTCCCACGCCTCCTGCGCGGGCGTCTTCGTCAAATACTTCTCCCATGCCTCCTGCGGGGGCATCTTTGTTAAACACCACTACCGTGCCTCCTACGGGGGCATCCTTTTCATTGAATTCCCCTTTGATTTCCCCCAGCAGGGTCTCTGCTACCAACATTCCTTCTTCTTCTTCCAACCCTCCTCCTATTTCTGCCCCGACAGAGGCGCGTCAAGGCGTGGCGCCGCTCCACAGTGGACGGATATTCCACCGAATTTTCCCACAGAGAGAGCTAGAGCACGTGCAGGGGCCGCAAGGGCAGGAACATGAACAAGAATCAGTGCCAGGGACTCAGTATGATCTGTTAAAGCACTTGGACCGCACTCCCGCCAGTATTTCTATTCTTGAATTGATCAAACGGTCCACCACTCATCAGCTGGCTTTAAAGGAATATTTGCAGAAGGTCATGGTCAATGAAGACATTCCGGTCGAGCAAATAGTTACAGTCTTGACACCTGCTAGCAGTCAGCCGGCAATCACCTTCCATGAGCATGAACTAGCACCTCTTCAGGCAAGAAAATATGCTCTTTGTATCACAGTCGACATCAACAAAGTGGCTGTCAAGCAGTGTTTGGTGGATACTGGGGCATCCATCAATGTTTTACCACCGAGCACTTTAAAGCTGTGCGGCATTCCAGAAGATCAAATTCGGCCATCCACTATAACGGTCACTGCCTATGATAATACCAAGAAGCCTCCTCTAGGCATGATCACTTTAAAAGTAAGTTTGGGTCCAGCTTCCATAACAGTAGATTTTCACATCTTGGACATGGATCCAACATTTAACGGCATTCTGGGCCGCCCCTACATACAGCAGCTTGATGCGGTGCCATCTACAAATCATCAGTGTATTAAATTCCCCACAAGGGCCGCATTATCAAGGTGACCAGTGTGCCGATCCTGCCAGAGGAAGATATTCATGCAGCTTCATCAGTTCCTTCCATTTGGCCAGCCAACAAGCCACTTTTGTCTGTGCTGGACGTCCCTCGTCCGCAACCGAGGCCGTCTGAGACCGTCACCACAGTTGCTATGACGCCCCTACCTTCCAAGGGGAAGAAGAAAAAGAATATGATTAACACCCCTGGTTGGAACATTCTGTTGAAAATGGGGTATCAAGACGGCAAGGGCCTGGGCGCCAATTGTCAGGGCAGGATTAGGCCCATTAAGCCGCAGAAATTGCTTGTACGAGGCGGCTTGGGCTATAAAGGGCCCGGTAAAAATGAAGAAGAGCCATGGGCTTTTATGACTTCTACTTTAAAGCCAGATCGCCAGCCACTCACCTGGACATTAAAGACACATTTTGTCACGGGTGGCATTCATAATGATGAGCAGACGACTATGATTACTTCATTGCTGGATTGTCAGGATGTTCACGCCAGACAGTTTGCTCGTCATATTGCACCACTGGCTACCTACAAGGCCCTGGAGTCTTTAAGGCCGGACAAAAGAAGGAAAATGGACGATCCGGAATGTGATTGGTACAGGTGGTTCGACCTGAATGACATCACTATTTCTTTAAGCCGCCTGTTCATGCCGACAGATCCGGAATGGCCGCCACTGATTCAAGAACTGATTGAGATGCCAGCTGTGATTGCAAACAAAAGGCAGTTGCTAAGTGACTTTACAGATACAGGGGAGCCAGATGTCCCTTTTGAAGAAGGTTTTACCGTGGATAGGCTGTGGGCCGGCCTCTTTTCCCTCACTTCTGTGCATCCATCTTTGCTGGCTTCTTCATATTCCCGTTGGTTTGGTCACGTGCCACGACCACCACCGATCATAATCAACTTGTCTCCCGATTCAATTCAGATTTCCCTCCCGATTCCTCCTTCGCTCCGCGAGCGATTTTCCACACTCTCCATCTCGCCCCCGCGTGGGCCATCACTAATTGAAGCTTTCTCTGATCTTGCAATTTCCACTCACCCTGCTATTCTCCCTTCACATTGCTTTCTACTTGAAAAAGAAAATAAAAATGAAGAAAAAGATAAAAACGAAAAAAAAACGCCGATTTTCCAACTTTCCAATCCTTCATTTCTATTGAGGAGGCCTCCTATCTTTCTCCCGAGTGCATCCCGACCCAGGGGCCGCTCTTCCAAGATTCCTTGGTAAGTCTTTTCTCCCCCTCCGGTGAGGGGTCCTCCTCTGTATCACCTCCTGTATCCACTTTTTCACCTCCTTCTTTCCTTTCTAATCAGCCTAGTTGCTCTTCTTCTTCGTCTTCCTCTTCTTCTTTTAATAAAATTCATGGGGTAGATTCACACAAGAAGGCCAAGGGTAAGCAGATTCCTCGCAGATTTTTGTTGGAATTGGCTATCAGATGCCAAGCTTGTTTAACGATCCCTGAGTTTGTGAAAGAGCCAATTATCCTGCCGGAGTTAGAATATGAGGATGCTGATGCTTCTTATGAGGGTTTGGGCGTTTATGAAATTATGAATGATGAAGACCCTATTGAAGAGGGGGATGAAAGTTATGAAGAATATGAGGACGAGGCTGATGCTTTTGCTAGTGGTATGAGAAGATTCGACGAACCATCAGCCTCTGTAGAAGAACCTACCAAGGAAATTAACCTGGGTACTGAGGAAGACCCTAGGATTGTCCTCATTAGCAAGAATTTGCCGCCCTCCGAGGAGGAGGCGCTCATTTTAGTTCTTCAAGAATACAAAGACACGTTCGCATGGAGTTATGAAGATATGCCGGGATTAGACCCTGCGCTCGTTGAACACCGTCTTACACTTAAGTCAGGGTCTATTCGGTCAAACAACGGTTGAGGCGTTTCCACCCTAGCATGGCTTTAAAGATGAAAGAAGAGGTCGATAAGCTCCACAAGGCTCGATTTGTTAGAGTCGTCCTCTATCCCAACTGGGTGGCTAACATTGTCCCGGTTATGAAGAAAGATGAAAAAGTTCAGATTTGCATAGACTTCCGGGACCTCAACCGGGCGTGTCCTAAAGATGACTTCCCCCTCCCTCATATTGATGTGCTAATTGATAATACAGTAGGATTTGAGACTCTTTCTTTTATGGATGGCTTTTCAGGTTATAATCAAATTCGATTGGCTGAGGAAGATCAAGAGAAGACTTCATTCACAACACCATGGGGCACTTATTGTTATGTGGTCATGCCCTTTGGACTTAAGAATGCTGGAGCCACTTATCAGAGGGCTATGATGGCAATTTTTCATGACATGATTCATATCTATATTGAGGTGTATGTGGATGATCTGGTTGTGAAATCAAGGACAAGGATTGAGCATCCTGGGGTTCTGGCTAAGGTTTTGCAGAGATCTCGAGAATATCAATTAAGATGAACCCCAAGAAATGCGTGTTTGGCGTTTCATCGGGGAAATTGCTTGGTTTCATAGTCAGTAAGAGGGGAATCGAAGTTGATCCCAACAAGGCAAAGGCCATTAGAGACATGCCTCCTCCCAAGAATTTGAAGGAAGTTCGAGGATTAATCGGGAGGTTGCAATTTATTCGCCGCTTTGTCTCCCAGCATTCACAGAGATGTAGGCCGTTTTACGAGCTCACTAAGCCGGGAGTCAAATTTGAATGGGATGACAAGTGTCAGGCAGCCTTTGACGGATTAAAGGATTATTTGGCCAATCCTCCTGTCCTGAGGCCGCCAGTTCCAGGCAAACCACTTGTTCTTTATGTTTCAGTCCTGGATGACTCTGTAGGTGCTGTTCTGGCCCAAGTGGATGAAGAAGGTAAGGAGAGGGCAGCATACTACTTGTCTAAACTTCTTAACCCCTGTGAGCAGAGGTACTCAGCCATGGAGAAGACTTGTGCAGCTTTGGTTTGGGTAGTTCAGAAATTAAAACACTATTTCCTAGCTCACGAGGTTCACCTCATTGCACGCATGAACCCAATTAAATTCCTCCTTGAAAAATCTGTCCTCACTGATCGATTAGCACGCTGGCAAAGCTTCCTTTCTCAATTTGACATCACTTACATTCAGCAAAAAGCTATCAAAGGTTATGCCATTGCCGAACATCTTGCTCACCACCCTCTCCCCCGCTTTGATCCTGTCAATTTAGAGTTCCCAGATGAAGAATTAATGTCCGTTAATCAACCCCACGATCCTATGTGGACATTACATTTTGATGGAGCTCTTAATTCTCAAGGAAGAGGGATCGGCATGGTTCTTTTAACACCTGAAGGGGTCACCATTCCATTTGCTGCTCGGCTCACTTTTCCCGTCACCAATAACATAGCCGAGTATGAAGCTCTTTTGGCCGGTCTTCAAACCGCTCATCAATATGGTGTCACTCATTTACGAATTGTCGGTGACAGTCAGCTTATTCTGCGTCAGGTGTTGGTCAAGTGTCGCACTATCAATCCTAAGCTCAAGCCCTACCAGGAACTCGCTTCAGCTTACGCCAAACTCTTCACTAAATTGATCTTCGTTCATGTCCCGCGTAGCCAGAACATCTTGGCTGACGCACTTGCTTCTTTAGCTTCCGCTTTAGTCTTCCCTCCTGAGCGTGATTTTCATGTCCCCCTGATTCATCAGCGTGATACTCCAGCTATTAAGGATCGTGCTTTTCTCGATATTAAGGATCAGGTGCTTGAGAAAGTTAGACGGAAAGAAGCTCTTGAAGGCAAGGAAGTCATGCTATTGGATTGGCAAGAAGAGTTGGCTGACGAAGAAAAGCCGTGGTATTATGAGATTGCCAGATACTGTAATGATCAGTCCTATCCTGAGGAAGCCACTGTAGAAGAAAAGAAAGCAATCAGAAGAGTGGCTCAGCGTTATGTTTTGGTTGGAGGTGTGCTCTACAGAAGAGGGCTCACCGGTGTTTTATTAAGATGCCTCGATGATGATGAATCTTGGAAAGTTGTGGAAGAGGCGCATTCAGGAGTGTGTGGTGGTCATGTGAATAGCCAGATGCTAGCTAAGAAGATTCTTAGACTAGGTTTCTATTGGCCCACTCTAGAAGAGGATTGTTCTATCTATGTTCGAAGGTGTGTTAAGTGCCAACTGCACGCCGACAAGATTCATTCTCTGCTTCTTCACTCCATCCTACGTCCTCCCCATGGCCTTTTTCCATGTGGGCTTTTGACATCATTGGACCTCTTGGTGACTCGAATCTCCTCACGAAGCAAAAGTCGTTCATCCTGACGGCAACGGAGTACTTCACCAAGTGGGCGGAAGCAGAAGCTTACGTGGAAATTAAAGCGTCAACTGTCTGCAAATTTATCATGAAGAACATCATCACGAGGTTCGGGATCCCGAATACCATCGTCACCGACAATGGACCTCAATTTATCTCTCAAGATCTCAAGGATCTCTGCAACAGGTACAACATTGCATTGCATCATTCTTCTCCCTATTATCCGCAGGGCAATGGCCAAGCAGAGGCCACTAATAAAACCTTGATCAAAATTGTTAAGAAGACGTGTGAGGCTAATAAATTTGCGGACTGGCCAGACAAGCTGGTTGAAGCTCTTTGGGCCTACCGCACTTCCATTCGAACTCCCACTGGGCAAACTCCTTTCGCCCTTACTTATGGAATGGAGGCAGTAGTCCCTTATGAGATTCTTATTCCCTCTCTGCGAGTACAATTGGACAAGGAGCTCTCTATTGATGAGCGTCGTGATTCACTCCTTGCCCAGTTGGAACTCCTTGACGAGAAGCGTCTGGTCGCCGCTGAGCATGCGCGCGTTTATCAAAACAGGCTCTCACGTTTTTATCAAAAGAAGGTAATTGAGAGAAAATTTAAGGTCGGTGAAATGGTAATCAAAAGAATTTTTGTAAAACCCGGTGGCCCTCGTTCAAAGCTCCAACCAAATTGGGAAGGGCCGTTCGTCATAAAAAATGTTTATCCTGGCAATGCTTATAAACTGGCTAATACTGAAGGAGAGGAATTGACTCACCCATGGAATGGTTTGTATATCAAGAAATATTACCCCTGAACAAAAATCCAAACAAAAATTGAAAACTTCATAAAAATCCAAAGAAAATAGAAATCTCCCAAAATAATCCAAAAAAAAAAATGAATATTTTCAAAAAAGTTTCTTTCATGGTTTTCCTTTTGGGTTGACATGGCATACAAAGGTCCACGGTCCGAAAGGTCAAAATTCAGAATCCATTCATCAGTCTTGCTAATTTAAAATGGGAGTTGACCCCGCACACACTACACACTTTACTCTTGAGCTCAAGTAGTGCAAAATCTAATGGAAAGTCAAAACCGGACTAAAGGCGAAAGACGATATCCATTCTTTTTCTTCTTCGGCCCACAAGGGAGGAAGGGAGGTCTCGAGGTAGACACGCCAAGCCTATCCGCCGCCCTAGTAGGAGGAAGTCAGGGCCCAAAAGGGAACAAATGCCACAAAAAGCCCAAGTACAATTAGGCTGTTCATCAATGCAAATCAATTCCAAAGTGAAAGTCAAATGGTGAAAAGAAAAGCATGTCAAGAGGGCAAAGTCCCCGCAAGGAAAACCTTGGGCGTATGCATGCAATATGAAAAGAGGCAAAAGGCAACAAAACGTCCCTACGCCAAAGACCGAACCCCAACAGGCATAGGGTAGGGGAGGTAGCTTTGCCTCAGGCATCTCTGAATCTTTTGTGGGCTTCCTTATATCTTCTCTTTTATTTTTGGAAAAGTCATGAACCAGCAGAATGGTCGAGACAAACCGAAGAGAATGCACTGCACGAAATCTTGTGTATAAGTTTAATTATATGCACGCCAATCCCCCTTTTAATTATTCAAGAAAGGTTAATGGATCTTAGATGATGACCAAGTAGGGCCCACCACCTTAATGGCTTTATCAGCCCAATTTGGGAAGAATAAAATTAACGCCTTTGTTCAAGGCGCGTTCATGTTAATTCACGCCTCGCTTAAAGTCGCTTATTAAAAAAATAACGTCTCTGGGAAGGTCGTGTTTTCAACAAAATTCAAAAATCTTTACAAATTCACGCCGCCTTCGAGGGCGTCTTTTACTAGAGTAACAACCTAATCTAAGGCGTGTTTTTCAGAAAATCCCAAAAAAAATAGAGATAATGAAAAGAACAAAAATAAATTCTTCATGTTGCATGAATTTCACTGGACATCTTTTAATTATTGTTTGCATATGTGTGATTGCATGAGGCATCTCCCAGTTTTGGTTATTTCATTTTGCCTTATTTAATTAAAGGCTTGGCCCCTTGACCCATTATTAAGGTCAGAATATTGACACCCCTTGCTCACCGGGCAAGGGGCCAAGTCGAACAGATGAATTAACCTGTTTGTTCAAGTGAAAACCGCAGCTGCAGATACAGGGCAAAGTAAAGCAAACACGAGGAACGTGGAAAGAAAAAGTACACAAACACAAGTCCACAACCACACAAGTGCTCAGGTAACAAAAGCTCAAATCTCATATATATATATATATATATCATCATGTCTATCATGTACAGGTGTGAGGGTGGAGGAGTACAAGTACAAAACTCTCAGCTCTCGCCTCCACCCTCCTCTACTCTCCTACTCTCAACCTCCTCCTCACCGTCCCGAGCTGGCGCTGGTGGAGGAGGCATAGGCCCCCGTGAAGAAGCCGGAACCCGAACGTGTCCCCCTGCCTCGCTCCTCTCTCGGAGGGAAGAACCCGCCACGAAGGTGGAGCTGGTGAAGGAGTACCCCGCAGCCCGTGCTCGCTCACGGCCTCGCTGCAACCGCTCCTCGGACACTCGCAGCCGCTCCTGGGAAAGGATCAACTGGGTCCTCGAGTCCGCCAGCTCACGCTCCCGTGCCGCCAGCTGCTCCTGGAACCGGGCACGCTCCGCCTGGTGCTCCTCCCGCTCACGAGCCCGCTCCTCGCGCTCCCGAGCACGCTCCGCCTGGTGCTCCTCCCGCTCATGAGCCCGCTCCTCGCGCTCCCGAGCACGCTCCCTCCTCTCCAGCTCCAGGGTAACTCGCAGCTCGGCCACGTCCTGAGGCAGCTCATTGCGTCGCCTCAGGGTCCTCTGAAGCTCTACGATCTGCTGATCGCGGATCGACAACTCGGTACGTGCCGCCCGTAGCTGAGCAGCCTGCAAACAGGTAAACAAATCATCAGTTCCACAGTTCAATAATTCATGAAATGAAATAACAACATGTGGCTGAAGGTAGATCACGCACCTGAGAGTTCGTCATGCGGAAGCCCTCATCCACACAGGTCATGGCTGCTCGGAGCTCCTCGGCCTGCAAAACAAATTTCATCAGTGCACAATTTATATCTAATCATTATTTGAATGAGGTTTTGAGTTCAGAATTTACCCGTGAAGCAAGGTCACGCTCCGCCGCCTCGGCTCGCGCTATCGCGCCGGCCAGCTGCTCTGTTAGTGCAGTCACCTCTGCACTAGGCCCCCTCGAGCTGGAGGCCTCCCCCGGATCTCTCCTCACTGCTCCCTGCTGGGCACGCTGCATTCATTAAGACCGTCAGTGGCTAATCATTAATTCAACAAAAATTCATTTGCATATAGGAATAATTTAAACACTCACCAGGGTCTCCAGGTCTGCCCGTGTGGCGGCCAGCTGGTCCTCCAGGCCGTGTAGATGGGCCTGGGCATCCATAGCCGCTATATCTCGCGCATCCTGCATTCATCACATATTAGTTGCATAATAGACATGTATAAGCATCGGCATTTAGAAATAATTGCATTCATACATACCCCTAAGACCTTCATCTGAGGTCTGCCGGCGTGAACCTCCCAGTAGCGCCGGAGGTACTCGGAGCTGTCTATCGCCTGGGAGGTGACTCGGGTCCCGCCTCGCTGCCAGTCTCCGTACTGCTCCGCGAACCGAACCCTCCAGTCGATCGCTTTTGTGCGACCGCGGGTCTTCTTGCCAATCCCTCGAGGCTCCCCGACCTCGATCCATTCCTGGTGCAAGCCCAGGGTCCTCATCACCAGCCTCAGCCGTAACGGCTCAATCTCGCTCAGACAATGAATCCATAACTCACGCCCGAAGCGAGGTCGCCCCGATACGACCCAGGGCTGGCCCTCATCCGTCATCCCCTCATACGGCCTCCACTGTACCTGCATTTATGACATACATATCATCACTTCATCACAAGCATAATAAATTCATAATAAACACAAAAAGAAATGCATAACATTCATTCATACGTACCAGCGAGGGCGGGAAGTCACGGAACTCTCTCCGTAAAACCCATAACTCGTAACCGAGTGGGGCGCCGAAGATCACTGGTAACCAACGCCGTGCCAGAGGGAAAGCTCCCTCACCTCCGGGCCGTGGGTCGACGCGCCCCATCGGCATGTACAAGTGGCTCCACACCTGCATCCATGCATTGCATTAGTAAGGCGTTCATTTGCATGAAAAGAAAAGGAAAAAAGGAAAATAAATACCTGAAGAAAAGGTGAGAAGCCACTGACGGTCGTCTCACGTCCTGTCCCCGTGGACAGGTCCGCCAGCAGGTGTGCCAGCAGCGCCGCTCCCCAGGCGTAGGTGCCAACTCTCTCCAGGTCCTCGAGGATCGCCAAGAACCGACAGTTGATCACGTCGGCTTTCGTCCCCAGCAGTAATCTACCGAGCAGCAGCAGCAGGAATCTCCTCAGATCTCGGTCAGCTCTCTCCTGGTCAGTCGGGTCCTGGCAGTAAACCGCTCTCGCCCCGTCGGTCAGCCGCTGTGCAAACTCGTCCAAGGTCTCCCCTGACCTGTGTCTAGCATCTCCCAAACCCATCACCGTGGTCAAATCTATGCGGAAAATGGTCCTACACTCACTAGGTACCTCGTAAACCATATCTAGCCCTAGCAGTCTCTGGGCCATCTCCGTATAGTCAGAATAGGTGAACCCGCTCACGGCCTCACCATCCACTCTCAGCCCGGTGATCCTAGTCACATCCTCTAGGGTAGGAACCATGTGCCCCCAGGGCATCAGGAAAGCACGACTAGCCCTATCCCATCTCTCCCGCAAAACCTGAATAAGTGCTAGGTCAGGCCTAAACGGCTCGATAGACAGGAAGGCCCCAAATCCCATAGTATCTACCCTGGCCCTTTGAAAGTCGGGGAGACCGTGGTATGCTGCCCGGACCATGACCCACGAGATCCTGGTCCTCATCAACCCCTGCATGCACAAATAACAAATTTTGTTTAAAACTGTGTTGTTTATTCATGATGAATCTCATTAATTGCCTTGCTTTAAATGTTGAGGGTTGAGCTTAATTCACGACCATTCTCAGGTCGTGCCTTTTTAAATTCACGCCCTGATGAAGGGCGTGCTTCTTGATCACGTTTGAATTCACGACCTGACCAAGGTCGTTTCTTCTTTAAGAGACGCCTCTGAGAGGGACGTGGTTCTGTGCTTTTAATTCTATTTCCCATGGTTTTGTAATTAACGACCGCTCTTGGGTCGTTTTCTGGTTGAGTCACGCCCCTGTGGGGGGCGTTGTTTTCGTTGGGTTGGTTAATTTAAAAACTCAATTAATGAAGAGACGACCTCTGGTTTGGTCGTCTCCTGTTTACTTTACGCCCTGCTAAGGGGCGTGGTTTTACAGGATTTTTCAGAAAATGAAAGAAAATGACAGCATGCGCAATAATTCATGGAATATTGTCTTTAATACATGTAAAGGCATGGAATTACTGAAAATAAACAACATGAGCAAGGATAACGAATTTTAAATAAACGACCTACTGCAGGGCGTTTTCATGAGGTTTAATTATAAATTAAAGAATTTACGCCCTGGGGCAGGGCGTTTCATGTTCAAATCACGCCCTGGTGGGGGGCGTTTCTTTCCTGGGTTGCAGGTTTCAACCCGACGGCTATGGAAATTCAAATAAAAATGAAATAAAAATAAAAAAAATGGAAAAAGGGTTCGGGGCTTACCTTCTTGTGTCTCTGAATCTGAGGGCGTGGCCGTGGCTGCCGTGGTCGCCGGAGCTGGCCACGGGGAGCGAGCGCCGCCGTGGGCGGTGGCTCCTGGCCGTATTCTTCTTCTTCTCCTCCTCCTTGTTCTCCTCCTTGTTCTCCTCCTTGTCCTCCTTCTTCTTCTTCACCTTCGTCTTCTTCTCCTTCTTCTGTTGCTTCACCTGCTGCTTCTCCGGCCTCGTCGCCGGCCACCGCTGCGGGAGCTTCTTCGGCCTCGTCGCCGGCCACCGCCACGATGGCGAGTTCCTCCTCGGCGTGGGCAACCTCCAGATCAACGACCTCCGGGGCATTGATGCGCTGCCGTTTGTGGGCTCCTCCGGCCATGGCTAGGGCTAGGGGAATGGGAGAGAGAATGAGAGAGGATGAGAAATGGGGTTTTTCGTTTCGGTTAGGGTTTCAGAAAGAGGAAATGAGACGGTGGAAGGAAGAAGAAAGGGGCTGAAGCCTTTTGAGATTCGAAAAGAAGACACGCCTTTTGGAAGGGCGTCTTTTATGAAAGAAACGACCACAGATGTGGGCGTGTTTTAAAAATGAACGACGTCGAGTAAGGCGTTAATTTCTCTTGCATGGGGAATGATAACCGTTGTCAGACGCATTGAAGAGGCGTTGATTGAGGCGATGAAGTAATTATTGCTGTTTTTTGATTAACGCCTGAAGTAAAGGCGTCTCTTTTATGGAACGTGGCTAAGGAATGGGCGTTACTTTTGGGGTTTAACGAATATGGCTTTTTGAATTCAAATCAAATAACGCCCTGTTTTAAGTCGTTATTCGATTAACGCCCATAGGTACAGGCGTTTTGGCTGAACATTGGAAGCGCCCTGAGTAAGGGCGTCCTTTTATGAATTTACGCCCTTTCTGGAGGCGTTATTTTCAACAGAGCGACAGGTTTTGGAGGATTTGATCTGAAGCACTGAAATTGGCTCAATCAAGGAACAATCTTTATTATTGAATTGACAGAAAGAATTACATTGTCTAATGAGCCACCTTGGGCCTGAGCTTTCTCAAAGCTGTTACATAAATTTTCCACTCTTCTTTGTCTTCATCCAGATTCTCTACAGGTTGATGCAGTTTATTGATTTTCCACAAGGCTTGGATCGTTGTGCATTCTTCGCCATCCTCGTTGCCGCCAAGATCCCGTGTCTTGATTGGAGGAAGGTGAGATGGGTCTTCAAGGATTTGCCGTGGAAGCCCGAGTTGAGGAAGGCACCGATGTGAGTTGTACAAGACAAATTTCGAAGCACCTATGAGACGAAGGTCCGTCCCGGTGGAGAATCGTGCACGAAGTTCCTGCATTTCAAGTATTCCCGGGGCGCAAGTAAAGAGTTTTTTTGGCATTACCTTTAGGTGTTCCCTCCATTCCACTCTCTTCTTGATTTGAGGAATTCGGTTCGTCACCCGATTGCTTATTCCTAGCGAGCCGGTAATATAGGAGAGTGGGCTCTTTGAGAAGATCCTAGATGGTTGTTGGGCCTCATCACATGGATCGAACTTGAAGTGGAGATCTACCCAACTAGAAAGGGCTAGCATGCATCCGTATATGGGCCTTCCCATTGCCGCCGAAGTGAGCCCACTATAGAGGTAGGCTAGGATCGCCGGTCCAACTCTTTCTTCTTCCCACAAGCTCACTACCGCGCTTACTTGGGTTTCTTCGAGGAAGTCCTCCGTGGATGGGAATAGGAGTGCTCCTGCTAAGCACACCACGAAGGCCTTTGTGACTCTTTCTATCTCTTCCTCCTCTTTAGCATGATCCGCTCTCTTGTATACCCACGAGGCGAGCTTCAAGAGGTTGATTCCTTTGTTGACCTTGATCTGATTCACTAAGTTTGGGCTAGGTATCAATGAGATAAGTAACTCTTGTGAGGAGATTGGCCTTGGCACGATGGCCATCTTTTCTTCTTCTCCTTGTTTCATCCTCTTCAAGCCTAAGATCAACTCTATTTCTTCCAATAAGATGGTGGCTTCAAAAGTGGAAAAGAGGAAGGTATGGGTGGAAGGGTGCCATATTTCTATAAGAGCTCCTATGGCAGCCCAATCTAAGTGGATTTGATCATAATGCTTGGCATGGGTAATTAAGCCTAGAAGATGCCACCTTGCTACAAAGACCCTCATGTCAAAAGAGAATTTAGAGAGGAGGAGGGCAGCCACTTTATCTTTGTGAACCTCCTAGCTCCGGGCATATTTGGATAGTCCTGTGGAAAGCAAAAGCAAGAACAAACAGAGCAGAAGAGATGAGAAGAAAGAACAGTGATGATATAAGGATGAAAGAAAGAGCAGAAGCAGTTAGCTTACCTGGTTTAATGCTATTCGGCTGCTTATGTGCCCGTTGATCTCAGTAAGTCTGGGAGTAGAAGCCTTCGACCTTTTGATGGCTCTATCCATAGCCGCTGCAGAAGAAGTTCGAACGGCAGAACCTGCAAGCAGAAGCAATAGCAGAAGAATTCAAAGGATTTGATTTGATTAATTCTTGAGGAAAGCATGCCTTTAATATAGAAGGTTGAACCCTAAGTTTGTTCGGAATTGCAGTGTTTAATTGGCATTAGAACTGTGTTTTGCTCTCGATTTGGAAACGGAAGTTTGTGGTTAATTAACGCCTTCGGTAAGGGCGTCAATTTCTTAAATTGACGACCTTTCTTAGGTCGTGTTTTATGTAACGCCCTCTCATGGGACGTTTTCTTCTTGAGCTATGGTTGCTGTTAACGCCTTTGTGAAAGGCGTGTTTTAAAATGGACGCCCTAACATCGGGCGCTTTTCATGATTTTGACGCCGTCAGGTGCAGGCGTGTTCTTGTGAACTTATGGGTTTGGTTTTTCTATATATGCTTTGATGAACTTAAGTGCTGTTATTTTATTGAAATTGTTTTATTTAAGCACTTATGATCATTTTTTGGAGAATCAAGATTATTTATGATCATGAAAGGACTGATGAGTATTGAGTGCAGAAGTTTTGCAGGTTTCGAGGTGCTTGGATATGTGGGAGTACCATTATGCTGTTCTTGTATCATTTTCCTGTAAGCATTGTTACTATATGATATTTACATTATTATAACATATTAGGGACCTTGTGGTTCTGATGAACTTGGAATTTGAGTTCCCCTTCATCAAAAACAATGATAATTCCAGGAGAGTCTTGATCGCACGGATAGGCCGTTGAGTCATTAAAAGGTTGGGGACGATGGTTCCTCTTTCTGAGTTGATGCGTGGACAAACGAGCTTCGGCTTAGTGTTGGCTTAGAGAGTTGGGTTCTTGACCAAATCTAAATGGCTTAGCAATATTATCCTTGATTATTTTCTATTTTTGTTTGTTTTAATTTTTCTTTTAGCCCAGCATGCATCATGTAGGACTTTGAGTTTCATGATGAAAATCTTTATATTATGGCAATAATGAAGGTCACTTGCTCTTGATTGAGTTGACATGAGATATTCCATTCCAAATCAAGTACTTCATTCTCTTTGAAGCCGCTCAGGCTGATTCCTTGAAAATGTCCTTTTGTTGGAACTCTATCCCAATTCTCTTTATTTTCCTGCAAACTTACCTTGGTTGTAGCACGTCCACATTGGCTGGTAATCGCTCTCCAACGGTCTTTCCCTGTCGTGCCCACGCGCACACTTTTACTTTCCTAGTTTAATTTCCTTTATCCAGCAAATCGATGCTTCCTTGGAATTATTCAGAGTTGTTTCATTCAGAATCTTGGAAAGATTTCCAGTGCTCAGTGTCTGAGGCGTGTCACATCACACCTTGGCATCTACTTATCAGTTCGTTCCACTTCATTTCCGCTTGTGGCACTTCGCTCTATTTCCGTCGCACTCCCTTGCAAAGCAGACGCCAAGGCGGGGCAGCTGTAGACACGCCAAAATTGACGCTTTGTTGATTAAATCTCATGTCACTATGTTGACGCCCCAAAGTGAACTTCAATATTTCCATAATATTAAGTTTTTCTATTTTTTTTTGGATTTTCCGTTGCATTTGTTGTATTTTTTGTGATTCACGACCTGAAGTAGGGCGCGTTTTAAATAACGACCTTATCCAGGGCGATTTTCAAAGAAAGGACGACCATGGGTCAGGGCGTCAATTCCTGGAAATATCATTTTTCAAAAATTAAGCGAAATAAGATGCATTTTATGAGTAACGTCCTTCCTCAGGGCGTATTTTTAAGAAAAGCCTTGATCTAAGGCGTCTTTCAACATTTTTAAATGAAGAAGGGTTTTATTGCCAAAATTAAATTCAGGAAGAAACGCCCTGGTCTGGGTCGTGTTTTATGAAACACCTTTTGGGCCGGTCGTCAATTCTTGAATTGACGCCCTGTTTTAAGGCGTGTTTCACCTCCGAGCCCTTCTTTCTTCTGTCTTTCCCTCCCAGAGTCCTGCTTTGTTTGGTGTTATTGCTCGATCGGGCTCTTGCCTTTTGATAACCATTGCCATGGTTATCTCTTGCCCGTGTTTATCTTCGGATTTGAACCTTATTTAAAGGATTCATGGTCGATCCTTTGAGAGGTTACCAACGAAGCTTACCCACACCCACAGAGCTTTCCCAAGTTTACCCGAGGACGAGCGTTTCTTCCTAGTGCCATCTGCTTCCTCGTCTTCCCTGTTCTGATTGCCCCTCTACTGTCATCAAGGGACAGCATGGTGCTTTGTGGGTCTTGTTTTGTTTCCATGTGTCTTTAGTCATATCGTCGCATCACTAGCATCAGGTTTTATCATATCATATATTTCCCTTCCCTAGCTTTCTCTCTAGGGGTTTTTAAAAAACCAAAAACAAGGTGCGCATGTGCCTTTCTTCCTTTCCTTATTACACGTCTTATTTGGGCTGGTACTACTGCACTTGGCTGATCTATCTTTTTGTTTGTTTTACTGTCTGTCTTGCAAGGTAATCAAAGAGAAAACCCTTCTCTTCGGCCGGCCGATTGAAGAAGGAGGAAAGAATTCACACAATCCCGCGTTTTCATTCTTACCAGGTATTTGCGATCTCTCCCTATTAATATTGAGGTAACCCCTCTGGCAATCACATCTCCACTCTTGCACCTCGTGCATACTTTTATTCCCATCTTATTTATTTCCATATTATTATTTTTATATTTGGTGTTTGTGTGGATTTTTAATCTACATCTACAGCGTCCACCAGGATCCAGTTCACATCATGCCCATCGATCTTCCCCTTCATGTAGAGAGGACGGTTGTGGCACGGAGGAGAGAGCAGCATGTTTTTCTCCGTGAAGGAGATGGCGGCTGTGAAGGCTCCATAGGCAGCCGCCTTCATTTTCGCGGCATGTGCTTCATAGGCTTCCGACTCTTGGAGTATCTTGATAAGAGTTTCTCTTAGATCCTTACTCCAAGCAATGGCTTCCCAAATTGAAATACTGGCGGGGAAGCGCTTCATCTGGTGGAGGACCTTCCGGTCAGCTCGGCCTTGAGCATCCTCCAGAGAGGGTAGTATGTTAAGCTGAGCCTTCTGCGAGCTGCCGTGTTATTCTCCATCGGGAAGTTGCACTGCCTTGCCCTTACCACCAGGATCAGACTGACCTTGATCGCCAGCGGACTCTTGAAATAGGGATGCCAATGACTGCTCTTCTGGGGGTGACTGGCGGGCTGGCTCGTCCTTGTCGGACGATCCTGCTTGCTCTACCGCAGAAGCCGGTACTGGTGCAGGGACTGGGAGGTTGATAGTAGCCTCGTCAAAGCCGAAAGGATTGAAAATACCGGGTCTGCCCCGAATTTCTACTTCCGGGATGGGAGCCGGTTCCTCTCCTCGAAAGGGGATAATTCGCTCCGGATCGAAGGTGGATGGGGAGATGGGCAGCTTGGGGATTCTCCCGCGGCCTCTACCGCGTCCCCGGCCACGACCTCGGCCGTGGCCGATGTGCTCTGGAGCTGGCTGTAGCCCAAGAGGAGCAGCAGTTCTTTGCCTTGTCCGGGAGGTGACTGGCTCGCCCCGCCGGGAAGCATTGATATTGTCAGGAGGTGGAATGGCCACCATGTTGCAGGTGCAGCGCTGAAGCATTTCTTCCAGCTGCTCTGTGGTGATCTCCTTATCTTTATAGCACAAGGAGAGCTCGTCCGGGATCACGAGTTTCTCGCCGTCCTTGAGCTTTTGGATCATCTCTTGGACCCAATTCTTGAGGCGGGCTCGTTTCTGCATTTCTTCCCACGGGATGTAGCTATCGAGTGGGAGAGCCCCGGTAGGACGAGGAGGAACGTATTCTTTCAGATCATCAATAAGCCACTGGAGCCTTTGGAGAGGCATTGGCTTGGCCGAAGATTGCAGGGCGGCTGCTTGTTCATCTTGTTTCTTGAGCTGTCTTCTGAGATTCTTCCTCCTATTTCTCTCTTGTCTCTTGGCAATAACAGTCTCCAAGGGAGTAGGAGGGAGAGGTGCTGGAGCCGGAGTTGATAAATCCTGGTGAGAATATCTCCGAGCTGGTGTCTTTGCTGGGCGAGGTCGATGACCCTTCTTCGCCCGAATTTTGATCCAAGAGCCTTTCGCTTGTTGTATTTGGAAGGTGGCGTTGATTGCCTGCTCGATTACTTCGAGCGGCAATGGTACGCCGGAATGCTGTGACTGGCGTCCGAAGACGTATATGCGGTTTGGTGCCTTACTTGCGGTGGCGGTAGCTTTGGAGGAGTTAGTTGACTAGAGCTAGTGTCCGAAGACGTATACGCGATTTGTTGCCTTATCCACGATGGCGACTGGAGCCTACGAGGAGCCGGTAGGCTGGTGCTGGCGTCCGAAGATGTATGTGCGGTTTGATGCCTTAGCCGCGGTGGCGACGGCTTTTGTTGAGGAGCGGGGTGAGAGACATGCTGGTTGTTTTGCTCCTCAGCCTTGCCTTTGTGATCATGCTGAGGGCTGGGTCTGGCGACGACTAACGGCGTCGCGAGACATTGTTGCTCTACCCAGTTGTCCCGACTCCGCGGACTGGCTGAGCCTTGTGGCGGTGGGCCCGCCACTTGAATAGAAGCCGCTGAAGACTCCAAAGATGTTTTCTTCATACTCCAAATTGTGTCAACGGGTAGGTGGAGAGGACCTGATGGCCCATCCGCTAAGGGGATGTGTCGAGGCTGAGGCGGGGCCTCACCCTGCTTTTGCTTTCCCTTCCTATCCGCGGTTGTCGGAGGCGGAAGTAGAGCGGGAGGAGGATGAGGGAGAGCTATGGAGCTCGTTGTCGTCTAGCCTACCAAAATGTCCTCTCGGCTGAGAAGGACCCGGAGGAGCCTGGCAGTGTCTTCTTCAGGGAAAGGGAGAGACTTCAGCTCCCGCCAGGACCGCCACCGCATGGCCGAAGTGGCTGGGGCTGGCTGGCTAGGTGCTGATGTATGGGAGCTCGAAGGGGCGGGAGGAGCAAGGGAATGGATGACGTTGACCGAGAAGTTAGTCGGCCCTGTCTCTTGACTGGCATCCTGCTCTCTACGCCTCTGCAATCACTCGAGTGCTTCTTGGTTGTCAATCCGGAACTCGAGCCATTTTGGAGGATGCTGGTAAGGCAACCCGTGCCCATTTTCTTGGGGAGAGTCTGGCCGCTCTGGCGCGTCCCTGGCGATGCTTAGGGTCTCTTTGACAGCTTGCCGAAGCCTGAGAAGCGACATGGAGTTTCCCTCCGTATCGATCTACTCCCATTGGATCTGTTCCTGGATGAGGTGTTGAACTTCCTCGCAGGACTCGATCGGGTGGCAGATTCTGGCGTGGAAGGGGCAGTACTGGGGGTGACTATGATCCCAATGGGTGTAGCCGGCAGGCGAGTCGCGGGGCATGATTTGTGATGCGGGACGGACACGGGGACCGACTCTACGTGGTATGGACCTCGGACTCTAGATGCGGACACGACCAGCAACACATGATTGGAGAGACACTAAGCCCGACACAGAGAGCTCCTATGGGCTATACGTCGCTAACAGAAACGCAAGCTCACTCGTCGTCCCAAGCGAGGGAAACGCGGATCGTGCGCGGTTGAAGAACCGGCAGAGTTCACGGGTAGTCGACTCACTTCCGGACTCGGATCGAGTCACGGGACGGGTCACTCTCACACTCACAGCGGTGACATGGACACACGGGCTAGTACCTATCGCTCTTGGCAGCGGCAAAAGACCATATACTAGCTAAGCAAATGAATGCCAAGAGGTTCGGACCATTACCTCCACACACCCGGCGTGGCGAAGACAACCCCGGCCGAATCACGGACTCCCGGTTAACAATTATTACAGCTATACACTAAGTCGACCCACTCCACGCAGGGAGGTAAAAGGTCACATGTGGGGCCCGGGAATCACGCAACTCGGGTTGACGGGTAGCATCTTGATGTCGCCCGGCGGTGCCGAACTCTGCGTTTTCGTGCTTTCCGAACGGCGGCTTCTACGGGCCCGTGGGGCCCACAGACGGTGCTGTCCTCCGGATCTGCGGGGGTGGGACCCACTGTGATGGGGACCCCTGGTGACGCGCCTCCACGGACGGCGGTCGGCCGGGACCACCGATCGGGGGTCGATCGGCCCCGATTCCCAATTCTTGAACTAACTTCCCACGGATTTTGATTGCTATTTTTCGGCGCGCGCTCCGACGAAAACGACCGCTGCGATCAATCTCGACGTCGGATCGGGACGCATGAGCTATCGTTGGAAAGCTCTCTTCAAATTCTTCAATATAGACCCAGAGAGATCTGATGGATCTGGTCGGGTCAGAACTTTATTGAATTGACAAGTCCCTGTTGTACAGTAACCGAAACCTCAGATCTACAGGTGAGTTGTCTGAATACTACCTTTGACGGCGAGGAAGATTGCCGATTCAGCTCATGAGCTCTTCATCAAACTTGTAGGATTGTGAACAAGGAAACCGGAAATATTTTTTATGAAAGGATTGGAGGTAGCTACGAATTGTTATGATTTTTGAATTGTAAGGGGGTCGGATCTGGACAGAGGTGGACAGCACTGTAGCTAGCTCTGAAAGCGATTTTTGACAAATAGGTGAAGGGCGAATAAAAATTCCAGAAAAATCTTGGAGGGAGGGGTTGATGGACAAAACTCTTAGTAAAATGGGGAGCCCCTGGAAAAATCACAAATGGGTTCGAACACTAGAAACACAGGACGGGTGGAAATCTAAACAGGAAGCAGACAGATCTGGGAAAAGAGGTTGGACGAAAATGAAAAATTATCAAATGGAATATTCATGATCAACCAATTTTTTTGGATCGTGAGGAACACCTCTGGAACACCCCCTAAAAATCCCAGCTCAAAAACACGACGGGGTGGAGAGCAAGAATTAGGAGAAGACACCTCTATCCTAGATGGACAGAACACCGGCGGTGATGGTGGAGGCGCGATGGCGGCACGTGGCGGCGGCGGCGGCGGCGGCGACCGGAACTGATAGGGGTGGAGTCACACCACCAGAATACAGCCTTCCCAGCTGCAAGGAGGAGAGAGGGGCGGCCTAGGCCTTGCTCAAGGGGAGTTTCTTCCAATTCAAATGCATTAATTCTCCTAAATGAGAAAATACAAGGTACTTATAGGTTACATATCAAATCCAATAGCCACCCTTGGATCTAGGGATGGGGGAATGGATGGCCTAGATTGAATGTGACACACACACAAAAATTAAATAAAATATAAGGGGGGGTGGGCAGCCTATTGACCAAGGGGGGGACATGGTAGAATGGTAGGTAGCCTACCTTGGACTTTGAAGTCCAATTGTCTACCCATGTGGCATTTACCATTCAACCTTCTAGATGTCTCCATTTGAAATGTTGACTGACCCCACATGGGGCCCTAGGCTGAGGTGGATCAATGGGAAGAGGTCTGGGGGGCCTGTGGGGCCCGGGGGTCCCATTTTACAAATAAACCCCTCTTACAATCAAAATTACATACCGAATAAAATGAAGTAAACACACATTAAACACAAATAAAGTCTAACTAAATATGATAAATGCCAGGACTCATGGGGGAGTCTCCAGGCTGTCTTCGAGCCAGATGGATGCTGAGGTGGCTCGAGTCGTGCTCCGTGTGCGGTACCGGTAGCTCGACGTATCACGCCGCTCAACTGCTCGGGTGTCCGCACCAATGCCCACTCTCGACGAGGATATCGAAGAGTCACCGGATTCTCTCCCTGGGGAAGGAGAGAGGTCTCTGACCATGCCAGGGCCTCCACCCAGGATACCAAATTGAACATTCCCTTCGAGCGGCGTTGGGCTCCTCTGACTCATTGTCAGAGAGAGAAAATGCGGCCATCATGTGGATGACATTGGCTGAGGGGTGAGCCACGCGTGCTGCCTTAGCCGGCCTGGCCCACATATGTGGTTGCAGGAGATCAACGAGACCGCTCTTCATTTTGACGAGGCCGTCTCAGATCAGCTTCTGCACCTGGGTTTTGAAGACGTAGCAATCTTCGATTGAGTGACCCAGCATGCGATGATACATGTAATAACTGGGATCGTTGGTCTTCAGGGCCTCGTTCGGCTTGCGGATTTCGGGCAGCTCGACGATTTTATGGGCCATGCAGAGGTCGAAGATTATCTTCGTGTGTTCCTTGTTGAAGGAGAAGGGTATCTTCATACGCTCCGAGAAGGAGGGAGCAGTCGGCTTGTCCACTGGCTTTTTGTCAGAGCCATTGGACTCGGCTTCCTTACTGGCTTTGACAGTAGGGGTGAATTCTATGATATTGTCACGCCCCGAGCGCGGAAGATACCCGGAGATGCGCGACGTGTCTATATCAATCATGTCAATCAGAGTGGTCGTGTATTCGACACAAAGACAGAGATGCGCAAAATAGCAAGATAACCCAATCCTTTATTTCATAATGGATAGACTATTACAAATCCAATACTCTGTTTAATAAAAAGGAAAAGAATACATAGTTGACTCAAGAAACTATAGAAAAGACTAGATGACACTTGGAGAATCTCTATCTCTTCACTCTTGACAATTCCCATCCGATTGACTTCCATCGTCGTCGGACTTACCTGAAAAGTACAAAGGGACAAACGGAATGAGCGAACGCTCAGTAGGAAATTATATCTCAAGTACTAGCAAGTGGTTTAAGTAATTACATCTTTCATGAATGCAATAAAGCTATGCATGCTCGCATAAAACGACAGATAGAGAGAATGTAGTATCAAGAAATAAGATGAACTTATCATGAACTTCAACAAGATAACAAGTTTATTCAAGATATTCAAGCAAGTACATTTAACAAGTCATGTCAAGAACTTTGGCTATCATGTATCAAGCAAGCAAGTAAATTACCCTTTTTCGGGCCACGCATTTCATTTCATGTCAAGTACGAGTCAAGTACAAGATGTGTGTGGAATGTCCAATCAAGCAAGTCAAGTACTCGGTATAATGCCAGATACCTTATCATTTTAACTCCCATGGGCACAAGTACTTTCGGGTGCTCCTCCCAGGACCAGATCGGGCCCTATATGCGCAGGCATTTATCATGTGTTTTGACATCCACTCTTGTTTATAGCCAACATAGAATTTCAATAATCAAGCTTGTAGACACGTATGACAACTTTGATAGAATAGAGTCCAAAATATGACAAAGGACATAGAATGGCGATAATAACGGTATAATCACGATATCGATAAAACTAGGTAGAATATGGTTCCCTTAACTTAGGTACCATGACAAATCAATATGGACATTCTTTATATAGAATTGAGGTCCACATGAACATTAGATCAAGCAAGATACCCTCATTCTTATCATAGAATTGGGGTTTACAAGAATGACACGATATGGCATGATATCATCATCCCATCAAGAATTTCTTATGATATACTCTTTGTATAATCATAAGGGCCGGTATACCATGTTTCTTTAGATTGACATGGCAAGGATCGTGTAATGGGTTTTTAGGGTACAACCAGCTCAGTCGGCCTTGAGGGAATCCAAGGCTACGAGGAGTCTTACGGAGGTCTCTATGACTAACTCGCTAGTCCAAAGGAACGGAATGTCCAATGGAGAGCTTGTATGTCAATGAGAGTTGAGTGTGATCGGTAAATCAACATGAAAACATGGGACTATACTCACGGAGTGGAGAATAGTGCCGATATATATATATATTATAATATATAAAACCATCGGTTAGCAAATCAGATGAAAATCAGTTTATAGTAAAATAACGACTTAGGTCAAGTCGTTTCTCAAGTAATTAACGCCTAACAGAAGGGCGTTTACATATGGTCCGTTTTGCAGAATTTTCAATAATTCAATAATTTATCTAAAACGCGCCTTGGGAAGGGGCGTTTCTTCAAGAGTTGACGACTACAGTAGCAGGCGTCTCCTTATTTATATATTTGACAGAATATCAATAATTTCATGAATTGTCTAAAACACGCCTTGGTCAGGGTCGTTTCTTCAAGATCTGACGACTACACCAGAAGGCGTCTTATTGTTTACATATTTGACAGAATACAATTAATTTTCAGGAATTATCAAAAAAACGCGCCCTGGGCAGGGGCGTTACTATTTAATTCTATTTTTCAGAATATATAAATTTCAGGATTTTAACCGATACACGCCCTAGGAAGGGGCGTTACCTTTCAGATTCACGCCCTATGAGGGGGCGTTAATATGTGGAAAACGACTTTGTCCAAGTCGTTAATTCAAGTTCCTTCAGAAACTTTAAGGACAGTAACAATTTCAGGATAACAGAGGAACGAATGTAATATCATGACAGTAAAGTTAGCAGGTTGAAGACAGAGGATCATGCATTATTTTATAATCATGATTTCATAGATAATCAATTCTTAAGATGGGTGATTAACGGTTTAAAGAAATTAACGCCTGAGTACGGGGCGTTAAACATGAAATTAACGACCTGGGAAGAGTCGTTTCATGTGAATTAGCGCCCTTGACAGGGGCGTCTCTTTCAAAATATTGCAGAAAACGCATGGAAACTATAATAACCGTATGCATGACATGCTTATATATATATATCTTGCATTAATTTCATTTGGGCTACAATAACTTGAGAAAACCTACCTTTAAGAGTTGATTTGGAGATGACCGTGAGGGGTTTTTGGCTAGCAGAAGATGATGGCTTTGATGAAGAGGCTTCTACAACAGCTTTCCTATGAGAGAAGAAACTGTATCAGTTTCTTTGAAATCTGATCATCACGTCAAAAGTGAAGAAAAGATCTTTACCAGCTCTCAACGTACGGCCACCGAGCTCCCTTAACCTGTATAGAGAAGAAGATGAAGAATTGTTAATTCTTCATGCAACTGAAGCAGAGAACAAAAAGGGAAATTAAGAAGAACGGTTTGTTCTTCACGTACCTCTGCAGTCGGAGGTATCAAATAGGTTTAGGGTTGTTCGATCAAGGCTTATTTATAAGATTTTGGAAATCCTATTAGGGTTAGTGATTGTGTGGAAGTAATGCTTCCCTAATAGAGTCCTTACCCTAGTAGACACTTACTGGATCAGGTTGATCCTTCCCCTGATAAGCTCTGGGTCGAACGGGTCCGAATGGAATTAACGCCTTAGGTAAGGGCGTCGATTCTTTAATTAACGACCTAGTTCAGGTCGTTTCTTAAGAAACGTCTTGGATAAGGGCGTTCCTTGTTTTTGAAACACGCCCCATATATGGGCGTTTCTTTTACTTGCCTATTTGGTCGTGAGAGTTGACGACCGCACGTGTGGGCGTCCTTTCTTTAGTCACGCCTTTGATAGAGGCGTTTCTTTTTGAATTAACGCCCTAATAAGAGGCGTTATTTTAATTTTGTTTTACTTCATCTAATTAACCCTATTCTTATTATCTGTATTACTACTGTAATATATATATTTTAATTTATTTCAAATATTCATTTATCAGGGTTGCTACACCCTCCCCCACTTAAAAAGAATTTGGTCCCCAAATTCAATATATATATAATTATACATGTGGAGAGCGTAGAACATATACCTCTTAGAATAACTCGGGAAATCGTTTCTTCATAGATTCTTCGGTCTCCCATGTCGCTTCGCGTTCGGGATTCTTATTCCATTGCACCTTGAGCATGGGAATGACCTTATTCCTTAGAGCTCGTATTTCTCGATCTAATATCTTTAAAGGCCTCTGTTCATATGTGAGATCTTTCTGGATCACCAGATCTCCATGCTCAATAATATGTGACGGATCGTGCACATACTTCTTCAACATAGATATGTGAAATACATTGTGTACCTCGGACAACTGAGGAGGCAACGCGATGCGATAAGCAACCTCGCCAACTCTTTCGAGTACCTCAAATGGTCCGATGAATCTTGGCGTAAGCTTGCCCTTAACACCAAATCTTCGTATGCCACGTCCAGGGGATATTTTAAGAAATACATGATCTCCAACCTGGAATTCAAGATCTCTTCTCCTGGTATCAGCATAAGCCTTTTGCCTTGTCTGAGCAACTTGTAATCTTTCTCTGATTACCTGTATCTTCTCAGTTGTATCCCTTACCATGTCTGGACCTAATAGTTGTTTCTCTCCAACTTCGTTCCAACATATGGGAGATCGGCAACTCCTTCCGTATAAGGCTTCGAAAGGTGCCATTTGGATACTAGCTTGGTAGCTATTATTATATGCAAATTCAACTAAAGGTAAGTGGTCATGCCAGCTTCCTCCAAAGTCAATAATGCATGCTCTCAGCATATCTTCAACAACTTGATTAGTTCGCTCGGTCTGACCATCCGTTTGTGGGTGAAAAGCAGTACTAAAGTTGAGCCTTGTTCCCAACGAATGTTGTAATCCCTTCCAAAAATGAGAAGTAAAACGGGGATCTCTATCAGACACGATTGAGACAGGAATTCCATGTATCCTGACTATTTCTTTGATGTATAGTGCAGCTAGCACATCAATTGACCATCGGCTTTTGATTGGCAAGAAATGTGCCGATTTAGTCAATCGGTCAATGATAACCCAGATTCCATCATGTCCTCCTTTAGATTTAGACAAACCCATGATGAAGTCCATACCAATATCCTCCCATTTCCACTTAGGAATATCTAGAGGATGTAGTTTTCCCGCAGGCTTTTGGTGTTCCGCCTTGACCTGTTGGCATGTGAGACAGCGTGATACATAGTCCGCTATTTCTCTTTTCATATTAGGCCACCAAAAGTTCCTCTTTACATCTTGGTACATTTTGGTTGATCCTGGATGAATAGTGTATCTTGATCTGTGAGCTTCATCTAAGATCTTCTTCTTTAATTCCGGACAATCGGGTATACAAGTTCTATCTTTGAACGATAATCTTCCATCAGAAGTTAGTTGAAAATCAGATTGTCCTTCTAATCTGCCTTTGATTTCTACTAATATAGGATCATCATCCTGAAGTGTTTGTATCTCAGATAACAAATCTGACTGTATGCTTACATGAGATAGTGTGACAATTTTGGATTCCGTGTCCAAGCTTATATTGAGCTCGGAGAATTGTTCAAGTAACCTCCATTCTTGCATCATACAATTTGCTATCATTGCTCTCGGCTTTCGACTAAGGGCGTCAGCAACATAATTACCCTTTCCGGGATGGTATTGTATATTGAAGTCGAAGTCCTTGAGATATTCTAGCCAGCGTCTTTGTCTCATGTTTAGCTCCTTTTGTGAAAATAGATATTTGAGACTTTTGTGATCGGAGTATACAGTAAACTGTGCTCCATATAAGTAGTGTCTCCATATCTTTAGGGCAAATACTACCGCGGCCAGTTCTAAGTCATGGACGGGGTAATTCTCCTCATGCTTCTTCAGTTGACGTGAAGAGTATGCTATGACCTTTCCTTGTTGCATTAGGACACATCCGAGGCCAATGCCAGAAGCATCAGTGTAGACCTCGAATTTCTCTCCTTCTATCGGTAGAGCTAAGACCGGAGCTGTGGTGAGATGATCCTTGAGAGTTTGAAAACTTCTTTCACATTCCTCACTCCATTCGTATCGGATCTCCTTGCGAGTTAACCTTGTAAGGGGCACGGCGATCTTAGAGAAATCTTTGATGAATCGCCGATAATAGCCTGCAAGACCTAAGAAACTTCTGATCTCGCTTGCATTAGTGGGTCTTTCCCAGTTTCTTACAGCTTCAACCTTTGACGGATCTACAGATAAACCGTCCTTGGATATGACATGTCCGAGAAAAGCCACTTCTTCAAGCCAGAACTCGCATTTGCTGAGTTTAGCATATAATTGATTTGTCCTCAAGACTTGCAATGCAATCCTCAAATGCTCTTCATGTTCTTCCTTAGTCTTAGAATATATCAATATATCATCAATGAAGACTACTATGAATTGATCCAAGTAAGGCCTGAATATGCTATTCATTAACTGCATAAAGGCAGCAGGGGCATTTGTTAGTCCAAAAGGCATAACAACAAATTCGTAATGGCCATACCTGCTTCTGAATGCGGTCTTGTGAATGTCATCATCCTTGATTCTTAATTGATGATATCCCGACCTGAGATCAATCTTGGAGAAATATTTGGATCCTGAAATCTGATCAAATAACTCATCGATTCTCGGCAGTGGATACTTGTTCTTGATAGTAAGATGATTCAACTGTCGATAGTCGATACACAATCTCATGGATCCATCCTTCTTCTTTACAAATAAGACTGGTGCTCCCCACGGGAAGTACTTGGTCTAATAAACCCTTTTCGGATTAGTTCCATCAACTGCTCCTTCAACTCCTTGAGTTCAGCAGGGGACATTCTATATGGTGCCTTTGAAACAGGACCAGCACCAGGGACTAAGTCAATGGTGAAGGCCACTTCTCTTTGAGGGGGTAATCCCGGCAAATCTTCTGGAAATACGTCTGGGAATTCTCGTACTACTTGAACGTCTTCTATCTTGGTTTCCTTAGCTTCTTTAATAGTGACAAAAGCAAGGAAGGATACACATCCTTTCTTGACGAGCTTGCTTGCTCGAAGAGCCGAGATAAGAGGGGATTTGCTTCGACTCTTAGGACTAGTATAAGTCAGTTCCGAAATTCCTTGAAAACAATCTTGCTATCACGGCAATCAACCGTTGCCTGGTATTTGGATAACCAATCTGCTCCTAGTATAACATCATACTCTTTTAGATCTAAGCAGATAAGATCAATAGGAAAATTCTTTCCTCGAACCAATACCTCACAGTTTTGGTAATGATGTGTGATATCCGTCTCGTTTCCGAGAGGAGTAGACAATATTAACTTCATCCATTCTGGTTCTAGAGGTAATGGGTCAGCAAACTTCTTGGAAATAATGGAATGCGATGCACCCGTATCAAATAAGACATGTGCATATTTGGAACAAATTTTTAATGTACCTTCCACCAATCCGCCTTCTTCTTCTGGTTCGGTCTCTTGGATTGCATGAAGACGCGCGTTCCTTGTCACTGGGCGTTTACCCTCACCGTCTTGGTCATTCATTAATGGACAATCGGGAATCCGATGTTCACGACTCCCACAACGGAGACATGCTCCTAATTTCCTCCAGCATTCTTCTGTTTTGTGACCAGCCTTGTCACAATGCTTGCATACTACGTTTGAAGGTGTAGTGGTGATAGAGAAAGGCTTGGATTTCTTGAACTTCTGATCTTGAGAGGAAGAACCTCCATTATTGGGCCTCTTCTTAAAGTTGGGTTTAAAAGAACCCGAACTTGTGACTTGCTCCTTTTTGTCTTTCCCACGGATCCTATCAGATAGTTCCGTGGCATCTTCAAGCAACTGAGCTCGGCGCACTATTTCAGTATAAACTTGAATATCCATAGGCGCCAGTTGAGTAATGTAGTGGGGCCTAAGCCCATTAAGAAATCTACGGGCTTTCATCTTTTCCGTGCTAATTAAATGCTTAGCATATCTAGACAGTCTAGAGAACTGTGCTTCATAATCAGCCACCGATAAGATCTTTGCTTTAATGCGGCAAATTCGGCGGCCTTCTTTTCCTGGACCCTATCAGAGAAATATTTGGCGTTGAAATATTCAACGAATTCTCCCCATGTAACTTGAGTTGGGTCAATTGTAGCTTCAATCGACTCCCACCAGCATCTAGCATCCTTTTCTAACTGGAAAGTAGCTAATAAGACTTTGTCCTGATCCGTGCATTGCATAACACGGAATATACGTTCAATCTCCCGAACCCAATGCTCGGCATCGTCTGGATCGGTCGATCCCATGAACTTCGGGGGATTCATATTCTTGAATGCTTGGTGTAAGCTTCCAGCTCGTGGAGCACCACCTTGTGCTACCTGTTGTAGCACTTGGGTCATCCCTTGAAGGGTACGCTGCATGTTGCGCCATTGAGCACGTTCGGCAGCCATTATCCTACAATTACAATAGCTATGTTAGTATTATATCACTATGATCTTATAAAGGACTCATTGATCATTTAACCCTTGGTTCTACCCACTCTCACTTGGTTAAAGGTTTTGAAACCTATCCTTGGACTTGGGTTTCCTAGGAATTGAATACCTTAGGCTCTGATACCACAAAGACTGTCACGCCCCGAGCGCGGAAGATACCCGGAGATGCGCGACGTGTCTATATCAATCATGTCAATCAGAGTGGTCGTGTATTCGACACAAAGACAGAGATGCGCAAAATAGCAAGATAACCCAATCCTTTATTTCATAATGGATAGACTATTACAAATCCAATACTCTGTTTAATAAAAAGGAAAAGAATACATAGTTGACTCAAGAAACTATAGAAAAGACTAGATGACACTTGGAGAATCTCTATCTCTTCACTCTTGACAATTCCCATCCGATTGACTTCCATCGTCGTCGGACTTACCTGAAAAGTACAAAGGGACAAACGGAATGAGCGAACGCTCAGTAGGAAATTATATCTCAAGTACTAGCAAGTGGTTTAAGTAATTACATCTTTCATGAATGCAATAAAGCTATGCATGCTCGCATAAAACGACAAGATAGAGAGAAGGTAATATCAAAGAAATAAGATGAACTTAATCATGAACTTCCAACAAGATAACAAGTGGTTCAAGATATTCAAGCAAGTACAATTAACAAGTCATGTCAAGAACTTTGGCTATCATGTATCAAGCAAGCAAGTAAATTACCCTTTTTCGGGCCACGCATTTCATTTCATGTCAAGTACGAGTCAAGTACAAGATGTGTGTGGAATGTCCAATCAAGCAAGTCAAGTACTCGGTATAATGCCAGATACCTTATCATTTTAACTCCCATGGGCACAAGTACTTTCGGGTGCTCCTCCCAGGACCAGATCGGGCCCTATATGCGCAGGCATTTATCATGTGTTTTGACATCCACTCTTGTTTATAGCCAACATAGAATTTCAATAATCAAGCTTGTAGACACGTATGACAACTTTGATAGAATAGAGTCCAAAATATGACAAAGGACATAGAATGGCGATAACAACGGTATAATCACGATATCGATGAAACTAGGTAGAATATGGTTCCCTTAACTTAGGTACCATGACAAATCAATATGGACATTCTTTATATAGAATTGAGGTCCACATGAACATTAGATCAAGCAAGATACCCTCATTCTTATCATAGAATTGGGGTTTACAAGAATGACACGATATGGCATGATATCATCATCCCATCAAGAATTTCTTATGATATACTCTTTGTATAATCATAAGGGCCGGTATACCATGTTTCTTTAGATTGACATGGCAAGGATCGTGTAATGGGTTTTTAGGGTACAACCAGCTCAGTCGGCCTTGAGGGAATCCAAGGCTACGAGGAGTCTTACGGAGGTCTCTATGACTAACTCGCTAGTCCAAAGGAACGGAATGTCAAATGGAGAGCTTGTATGTCAATGAGAGTTGAGTGTGATCGGTAAATCAACATGAAAACATGGGACTATACTCACGGAGTGGAGAATAGTGCCGATATATATATATATTATAATATATAAAACCATCGGTTAGCAAATCAGATGAAAATCAGTTTATAGTAAAATAACGACTTAGGTCAAGTCGTTTCTCAAGTAATTAACGCCTAACAGAAGGGCGTTTACATATGGTCCGTTTTGCAAAATTTTCAATAATTCAATAATTTATCTAAAACGCGCCTTGGGAAGGGGCGTTTCTTCAAGAGTTGACGACTACAGTAGCAGGCGTCTCCTTATTTATATATTTGACAGAATATCAATAATTTCATGAATTGTCTAAAACACGCCTTGGTCAGGGTCGTTTCTTCAAGATCTGACGACTACACCAGAAGGCGTCTTATTGTTTACATATTTGACAGAATTAATTTTCAGGAATTATCAAAAAAACGCGCCCTGGGCAGGGGCGTTACTATTTAATTCTATTTTTAGAATATATAAATTTCAGGATTTTAACCGATACACGCCCTAGGAAGGGGCGTTACCTTTCAGATTCACGCCCTATGAGGGGGCGTTAATATGTGGAAAACGACTTTGTCCAAGTCGTTAATTCAAGTTCCTTCAGAAACTTTAAGGACAGTAACAATTTCAGGATAACAGAGGAACGAATGTAATATCATGACAGTAAAGTTAGCAGGTTGAAGACAGAGGATCATGCATTATTTTATAATCATGATTTCATAGATAATCAATTCTTAAGATGGGTGATTAACGGTTTAAAGAAATTAACGCCTGAGTACGGGGCGTTAAACATGAAATTAACGACCTGGGAAAAGTCGTTTCATATGAATTAGCGCCCTTGACAGGGGCGTCTCTTTCAAAATATTGTAGAAAACGCATGGAAACTATAATAACTGTATGCATGACATGCTTATATATATATATCTTGCATTAATTTCATTTGGGCTACAATAACTTGAGAAAACCTACCTTTAAGAGTTGATTTGGAGATGACCGTGAGGGGTTTTTGGCTAGCAGAAGATGATGGCTTTGATGAAGAGGCTTCTACAACAGCTTTCCTATGAGAGAAGAAACTGTATCAGTTTCTTTGAAATCTGATCATCACGTCAAAAGTGAAGAAAAGATCTTTACCAGCTCTCAACGTACGGCCACCGAGCTCCCTTAACCTGTATAGAGAAGAAGATGAAGAATTGTTAATTCTTCATGCAACTGAAGCAGAGAACAAAAAGGGAAATTAAGAAGAACGGTTTGTTCTTCACGTACCTCTGCAGTCGGAGGTATCAAATAGGTTTAGGGTTGTTCGATCAAGGCTTATTTATAAGATTTTGGAAATCCTATTAGGGTTAGTGATTGTGTGGAAGTAATGCTTCCCTAATAGAGTCCTTACCCTAGTAGACACTTACTGGATCAGGTTGATCCTTCCCCTGATAAGCTCTGGGTCGAACGGGTCCGAATGGAATTAACGCCTTAGGTAAGGGCGTCGATTCTTTAATTAACGACCTAGTTCAGGTCGTTTCTTAAGAAACGTCTTGGATAAGGGCGTTCCTTGTTTTTGAAACACGCCCCATATATGGGCGTTTCTTTTACTTGCCTATTTGGTCGTGAGAGTTGACGACCGCACGTGTGGGCGTCCTTTCTTTAGTCACGCCTTTGATAGAGGTGTTTCTTTTTGAATTAACGCCCTAATAAGAGGCGTTATTTTAATTTTGTTTTACTTCATCTAATTAACCCTATTCTTATTATCTGTATTACTACTGTAATATATATATTTTTAATTTATTTCAAATATTCATTTATCAGGGTTGCTACAGATATTCACCTCCTTACCGGGCTGGCGTTCTCGCGCTTGTTTACCCTTTGCTGCAGTGTAGCTCGGGTTATCGACGAAGAACATCTCTATTTCGGTGACTGTCAAATTGAGTTGGTCGAAGCCTTTAATATTGGTGCCAAGGAGCTTTTCACTGACCTCGGCAGCCAGACCTCGACGGCATATGGTGATGACGTCCTCTTCAATGGGTGGATTGACACACCTCATGCTGAGGTCTCGCCACTTTTTGATGAAGTCGAGGGCGCTCTCGCCCTTTTTCTGCCGGAGAGAACAGAGTTCGGCTAGGGAGACCCTTCACTCGGCCGTTTGAAAGTGATCGAGGAATTTCTTCTGGAGATCCGCCCAGTCGATGACTGAGCCGGGCTTTAGGCGAGAATACCATTGAAAGGCCGTTCCTGTGAGTGAAGTGGCGAAGTAGTGGAGGAGATATGATTCGTCCAACGCTAACTCGCCCATGGCCATAACATAGTAGGCCAAGTGTTCATGTGACGACCCCTGCCCGTCGAACTTTTGTAGCTTCGGGGGCTTGGAGTATTCTGGGGGAAGCTTTTTCAGCTGGTGGTGAAGCGGGTAGGGCACACTGTAGAGATCCACCGTGACAGCCCCTTCACCATACTGGGCGAGCTTTGTCTCGATGATGCGCTCGATCATCTGGCGTTGTGCCAGGAGAATTTTCTGCATTGGCGTATTGGAGGCTCCTGGCTGGGCCTCGACCGGAGGCATGCCAAATCCAGTTGCCAACGGGGTTCGGGCAATCGCCGCTGAGGTGTTGGCAGCATCACGGGCCGCCGAGAGTACCGGTGCCTCGGCTTGGGGCCTAACAGGTTGCTGAGGATGAAGGTCCCGTTCCTGGAGGAGGTCCTAGAGGAGGGCCTTCAGATGTTGATTCTCCTTCATGAGAGTGTCGAGGGTCACCTCCTGAGCCTCGTTTGCAGGAGGGTCATTGTTGACTGGTTCTGCATGGATGGGAGGGTCGCGGTCGTCCACCGGGACTTCTTTCACACGTTTTGACACCTGCGGTCCGGCAGAAGTACCGATATGACCTGTTGGAGGCGGCGGTGGAGCCTGATGGCACGGCCTCCTGAAGTGGGACAACGGCTGGTTCAAGTCGTCAGACTGGGTGTCCGGCTGGTGTCCGGTGGTGTAGCACGCGAACACTCGGACCGTGTCATTGATGAGCCGGGCCGTCCGCTTTATGCACGTGTGCCGCTATGGGCGGACATGCGTCCCTAGTCTATCAAAGATCGAGGTGCGTTGCAAAGGGGGCTCACTCTCGATATCAGTCGGAGGGGAACTCTGGACAGGTTGCTGGAGGGCCCAGGAGCGGGCTCGCCTTTGCCTCCGCTTGCTCGCGCGGGGGACATTAGGCGACTGGGCGTCGTCTGACGGTGCTACTGTGAGGCTAGTCGCATCCCGTCTGATGTCGCGTCTAAGTGCTCGCAGGGGGTTTCTGATACGCGCCCTTCGAACGGCTTGAACTTCTTCTGGGGTAACCCAGATTCTTCTCAAGTCAGGTTCCTGGTCTCCCTTGTCGCCACCTTTCCAACGAGGCGTCTTGGGAGTCCGTGTGTCAGGCTGTGATGGGTGCCCCTGGGCTACCACCGAGGAACCTACTCCTTTGAGTTTCGCCCCGTCCTCTCGTGTTTGACGCAAGAGATCAAAACGATTGGAGGTGGGGATGGTGGGAATGGTCCGTTCCTGGGGTATGATTGGTTCACATCCGTCGAGACGGATCCGTAAGTCATCGACAAGAACAGTCTTGCCAGATTTGTTGGTTGCAGCAGTGAGCTGTCTGCCTCTGCGGCCATGGCGACGCTTCTTTTGAGGAGCTGAGGAAGACTCCGCCCCGAGATGGTAGACCGAGAAAATCCGTCCTGGAGCGACCGGCAGCGTGAAGCTGTCAGTCTGAAGTGCTGGGATCAGCCCCGGGACATGGGACCCACGCCGGGAGTCAATGGCTGGGCGACTCGGGTATACGCCTTCACCTGCACCGATAGGAGTGTCACCGATGCTCGAGATGACGCTCTTGCATCGGAAGGCGACGCTGTCGGAAGTGCTGAGGTGCCGACGCCCCTGGGTCGAATACCCGCGGTAGGTGCCGGTGTAGTCTGGGCTCGGGTCAGAGGACCCGAGGAGGGTGCTGAGGAACCTTGCCCCCTGGGCAGAAGACCCGCGGGGAGAACCGGTTCAACTGGAGCTCGGGACCGGGGTTTCGAGTGCAATACCGGGGAGCCGCGAACTCGGGGCTGGGATCAAGAGTCGGCTTCGCTGCGGTTCGGGGTCGGAAACCCGATGAAGATGCTAAGGAGCCGTGAACCCGGGGCTGGGAGCCCGCTTTGGGTACCGGCTTGGCTGGAGCTCGGGATTGAGAACCCGAGGAAGGTGCTGGGAAGCCGTGAACCCGGGGCTGGGAGCCCGTGTTGGGTGCCGGCTTGGCTGCGGCTCGGGGTTGAGAACCCGAGGAAGGTGCTGAGAAGCCGTGGACCCGGGGCTGGGAGCCCGTGTTGGGTGCCGGCTTGGCTACGGCTCGGGGTTGGAGACCCGAGGAGGATGCTGAGATAGTGACCGAACTCCAGGGCGCGGGGCCCTTGCCGGAGATCGGACGAGGCTGGCCTCGGGAGCTACTACTTACCCGGACCGTCGTTGATCTGGGGGCCCTGCAGGGGCCAGTGGTGGCAGTCCGGTATCCCGTACTCAGGTGGGCCACCGGGACTGGAGGTGCACGTGGCACATTAGCCGCTGTTACCAATGGAGAGACTGGAGTTGGCTGAAGAGCAGCCACAAGGATCACACCCAAGAAGTTGGGTGATCCGATAACATGGGCGAAGCTGCCGAAAGCGATCGACGTCGCCAAGTAGCCCACCCGAGCGTGGGTGGCGATGACGTTGGGACCGTAGGTGACGGACGCCATGGTTGGAGTGCTGAGTGCTACAGAGGTGATAGTTACTGACAGTCATCGAGCGCGGTCTGACGATCAGAACGTGGACCAGAAGCTGCTAGAAAATGCGCGCACGAGTGCCCTCCTCTGCCTCTCCTGCAAGGACAGGGAAAGGGCACTAGGGCTTCAGGTCTGGCACTGACTTTTCTTCAGTAAAAAGAAGGAAGGCGGGAGATGTCCCACCGGGCGTGCCATCCTCTCTATTGCGCGGGTTTTTATGCCGATTAACCGGGGTGAAGGAAGGGATACAACGGGAAAGGAAAATATGGGAGTTTGATATATCTCGGGTATTCCCCTCACGGTTGTATGCCTCTCACGACGGTATCGAACACTCTCCTTTTATAGAAAGTCGGGAAGGGTCGAATGGCACAGAAGTGTCAGGATAAGAGTTAACCGGACAGGGTGCGGGCGTGCCAGTCGATTTCTCGACAATCTCATGGAACCAAGGGTTGACCGGGGAAGCGCCACCAGGGCGCGGCACGTGGGCTCGGGCGATCGGGCAACACGTGGAGAGAAGGGGTTCCATGGGTGCGAGTGCGTAGGAAATTGCGGGAATCATGTACTGGACGTCTTTCCCCACTGGCCGTAAGCAACCGATGTTTATTTACATCGGATTGAATCCGAATATCTTCGCTCTAAACTGAAGAAAAGTCTGTATATGTGTCTGAAGCCATGGGTAGAGGGCTGGGGCATTCAGCAGCTATGGGTGCGTGTTAGACTTAGGGGTGTTTACTAGGGTTAGGGTGTTAGACACGGATGCCAAGTGGTGTAGATAGAAAACCGAGGGCCTGAACGTGGGTGCGAGAGCACTCGTCCAATCGGCGGTGTTATACTGAGGTGTATACTTCTTTACAGGAAAGCCGCAATGGCCAAGGTACAACTGGCACATGCCACAGGACAACTCCGACGTGCTGGTCGGTCCCCGGGTCGATGCGTGATGAATGAACACACATGCGTTTTACAGGGGGCTCCTCCCGTGGCGTGGGCTAGGGCCGTGATGTCGAACGGGGGGCCTGTGACTGGATGACTGGAGGGATACATCGATCCGGTATCTAGGCGACGGTCGATCACGACTCGAGTTGAGCGGTCGAACATGGCCTCGGGACTGCGAGAGAGCATGACGTCATGGTTCGCATGTGGTTGCAACCAACGAGCACGTGAGGGGAAATCCCGACATGAGGAGACGTCCGCCCATATCGTAGCGTCTCACATACAGTGGGTGTCGACTTGTGTGTGATGGCTATATACGACGTGAGGGGAGTGCGAATGACATACCCTCGACGTATTAGGCCGACGAATAAGTCACACGCGCAATTCTCCTTAGCTCGCTGCTCGGAGCTGCGCTTGAAGTCCTGGATGCTCGGTGCTTGCTAGATGCTGGATCTTGGATGGATGAACATGCCCCACCCCTTGAGCTCCTAAGGGGTTTTTATAGGGGAAGTTGAAGGGTAACAAGGGGTTTACGTGGACCAGCTAAGGGGGGTGAGCTGGTCTGCGTAAACCCAAGTGAATAGTGGCACTTGGGTCACACGGGTTGAGAGAGGGGGAAGGGGTTTACGCGGACCAGCCCAGGGGGCTGGGCTGGTCCGCGTAAACCCCCTCCCCAAGGGAGTTTAGGCGGACCAGCCTGGGGGCCCAGGCTGGTCCGCCTAAACCCCACAAGGGGGGTTTAGGCGGGCCGGTTATGGTCTTTTTTCTTTTTCAAAAAATTAATTTTTTTTAATTGAATGGGGGTTTACGCGGACCAGCTAGGGGGGGTGAGCTGGTCCGCGTAAACCCCCCCAGGGGGGTTTACGCGGGGTTGCGCCAAGGAGAGAGGGGGGAGTGGTCCCACCCTATAAAATTGATTTTTTGATCTTTTTTCTTCCTAAATTGACTAAAAAAGAAAAGGACAACTGGGTGGAAGAATACGTGGAAGCTTGTGAGTTTTGTACGCGTTGACCTTTGGAATCCCCGCGTGCTGTCGCTTTGCACTCCCGCGTCGACGTGTCGGCTTCTCGAACTGGTACGGCACACGAACCGTGTCGTAGGACCGTAGATCGAACGAACTGGGCTGAGTGGGGTCATGGGACCACCGGGCTGGAGGGAGGGCACGATCCCCCAGGGAGTTCACCCTCCCAGGGGCGTGCGGCCATGCCCCGAGGTGAACTGGCCCCGGGCTGGCCGTAAACCCGGGGGATGGCCCCCGGGGGTCTTCTTGTGTTGCCTGGGGTTGTCCTTTGACGGAGTTGGAACTTCGGGAGGCTGGCATGGGCCCGTGGGGCCGTTGTTCTTCGGGTAGTTGCAGTCGCCCGCATGGTGTTCGAGTAAATGCCCGATACACCTCGGATTGCTGAGCGGCTTGAGTAGATGGCTGAGGGGCCGCACGACGGGCCTTGGATTGAGGATAGGAGCTCGTGAGAGCTAAGAGGGGGCATTTTGTGGACATGTATAATGTCTCGGGCTGTGTGCCGCGTTGCACGACGGGTTGACAGGGTAGCCTCGGGTTGGCCCGAGTGCTAAACTTGAGTGGCTCGTTGCCACGTATCTGAGGGTCGGGGGTGGCCCCGACTTACTGGGAGATCGTTGTGGGACCCCATTAGTGTGCTGGAACCACGGGGTGGCCCGTGGTTTTGTGTAGAAGGGCTGGAACATATGCGCCCACAAGGTGTTCAGAAATATGCTGAACACGCGTGTGTGGGCCGTATGCACGTGCTGCGGGCCTCCAAAGCCTGTGGTTGACTTGCTGGGGTCTCCCTTTGACCTTGGAGGGTTGAATGAAGTGTCTCGGAGTGGGTCCGTGGCTCTTTCACTGGGTGCCGCGTGGCGTAGCTTAGTGTTGGGGGACCCCGGGTGGTCCCGGGCGGCCATGCAGGATACGGGCGAAGCCCGTATGTGAGTGGCCGGGGTTGACCCTGGATAATTGTTTGTGTTGCTGCGTGTCACGGCAAGTTGCTCGGGACCCTTGTAGGGACCCGCAGGGTTGTTGAAAGGGCTAGATAGCCCGTGCCTTGAAGGTGTTCGGGGAAATGCACGAACCCTTATTCCTTGTTATTTTGGCTGGGAAATAGTCCGGGTACAACAATCAACTACCGAGTCAGTCTGTTACAAATCCACGACACCATCCTTCGGGCTTTCACCAACAACCCCTCCATGTCTTTCCACCTCAGCTGGGTCTTATGCCACCGGAAGGCCCACAATTGGAGAATGAAGTTTCAGCCTTCAGCAAGATCCTAGAGGACCCATACAAGGCCCATGATTCTAACCATGTTTCATCCAGTTGGGCCCAAGGGATTAACAAAGATAATGAGTTGGGAGATCCCACTAGTAACACAATGATGGAAATTGAGGAAGGGAAGGAAGTGGGTTAATTGCATATGAATGATTTCACTATTGATATTATCACCCCTATTGATCATAGTTTTGGGACTGAGAGTACTAATTCAAAGATGAAGGTCCAATTCCACATTTTTGAGGAAGATGATTCAATTCCAAAAAGGTCTCTCTTGATGAGTTTAAAGAAAAAGCTCATACTTATGAGGTGAACACCCAACTCGAGGCATCACTCCCTATATCACAGTCTATGCTGGAGTATATCCTGAACTCTTAAATTCTTCAAATCAGATTCTTCTACAATTTGAGTGTGACCTTCTAGAAGCAAGGGCACCTTGCGAGACATCGCTACTTTTGATCCAAACCCTGAGCAAGTGAGCCACCTGCTAGATGACCCCAATCCATATGAAGCTCCTTTTGAGTGTATGGAGGCTGATCAGATAGACATTCATCCCTGGGCATGCACGCATCATATCCATACAAAGACAATGTCGAACCTGGGCATGAGATTGAAAAGTAATCTAATTTTACCATACAAGGGATAGACAAGTTGGTGGACACCCGACAAGGATACAAGTGGGTAGATACTAGGCAAATGTTCCACCCAGACCTTGTAGGGATCATGGCTATTGATGTTTATATGACCCCTAAGGAAGAAAACTGGTTAGCATATGATCACAATGCCATAATCAATAATGCTAACAACCAACATACTTCTAGCCCACAAACATACATGCATAATCTTGTCATCCAATGGTACAAGGGCTGGAATTTAAAGGAGGATAAGATCACTTGGTGGCTCATTCTAAATGCCACCGGTTAGTTATTGAGCTACATTGCGTCTGATTGAAGATGTTAAACTTAACGCTTCTTGGGAGGCAACCTTAAAATTTTTTTAGGAGTTTTATCATAATAAATGGGTTCTTGATGGGCAACCCAAGTTTTTAAGAGTTTTATTGTGATTTTGTTGATGTAGGTTTGAATAAATGACAAGTTGGGGGGGAGAGATGTCAAGTACCACCATTTATTCATGAGAAGAAGCCCGTCGAGGACCACTTCTACACGCCTCAAGTTGTACCGTTCCTTCACAAAATTTTATATCTACATCATTCTATTGTTACATATTGTTCATGCCATTGAGAATAATGTTATTTAAGTTAGAGGGAGAAAAATTCATGTTCAAAATTACTTACAACCTATTTTTGAAAAAAAATTACACAACCAAAATCCCAACTGAGTTTTTTATGATTCATACTCTCATAAAAAAATCTAGATTGAAAAAGACTACGGAGAATGATGATGAAAATATTTTTAATATCTAGCTATGGAACTGACTTAGAATCTCCTAAAAGTCCTTTAGCACTTAAAAAAAATCGCTTGCACACTAATAAAGCAAGCTGCACAAGTCTTCTATCATTAGGTGATACTTTGCATCTCCCAGGGAATAGATATTCTTAGAAAATCTACCTGCCAACTAAAGTGAAAAAAAAACACAAAAAAGAGATTGTGAAAAAAATCATGAAAAATATCCCTGATCTTACTAATGGGTCTCCCCACCTAACAAGTGAGGAGCTTCGTGTCAAATGGTGAAGGAATGTGCGGCACCATGAGTTTGAATAAAAAGAGAAAATAGGGCAGAGTGAAAGTTACCATGCTCAACATTCTAATCTAGGATATGTACATGGTCGAAAGATATCTATCTTAAATGACAATATGGGGGATGCAATTGTTCAACAGTGGATTTAGATTTCACAAGCACAAGTGCTATAAAACTTTGAGTGTAGTCTAAAGTTAGGTGCATTGATTTCCAATTAAGGCTAGTGTGCTTCAATATTTTTTAAAGTTTGGATCCTAAGTTAATTCTATGAAAGATGATATTGAAATGAGGTATGAAAATTTTTAATTCTTTGTTGGTCCTTAATTTTTAAGTGTTTGTATTACTAAGGGGCTAGCAGTGAATAAGTTGGGGGGTGTGATAGGTGTCTACTTTTGTATATTTATTTATGTCACACAGATCATTTCTAGGCTTTAATGTAATTAATTAAAATTTTACACTTTAATCTCAGTCTCACATAAAATTGAGATTTTTATATAATTAATTAAAATTTTGAACCTAATTTGATCCAGGAGACTTGAGAAATATCTTAGAAGAATAAATATTATATAATTAAATATATGTTAATAATACCATTGAGGGGGTTATGTGTAATTTTTTTGATTGCCACAAACATCACCTAAGTTCTTATTTTGTGAATAGTGAACTCCCGTGGGCTTTGCACCGGAGATGGAGAAGACGGTGGGCTTCACCAGCAACGAAGCAAGGCAGCAAGCATTCACGCGCTGTGGGCTTCATGCCGGAGCCGAAAAAGAGGAAGAGGGCGTGCATGGCTGTTCTCAGAGTAGGCAGTGCCGTTCGCGTGTGCTAGAGCTACCGTTCGCAGGCCGGAGGTGCCGTTCGCATGAGGAGTTCGGTGAAGGCGTGCATGGGCCGTAAGGCAGCGGTTGTCGGTGCGTGCGTGCGAAGAGGAAGAAAACGGCATCGTTGGCTCCTCGTCGTTGCCAGTCGGAGAGGAACGGGGGGGCATGTTCGCATGCTTCCGGTGCCGAGCAAGCAGAGGATCGGTTGGGAGGTTCAGTAGGAGAAGGAAGAAGAAGAGAGAGGCCAGCCGATTGCGCGTGGAGTAGGCAGAACAGGGGCACCGGTCGGGTAGAAGGAGCAGCGTGGGCTTCGGCGGAGCAGGCCATGCCGTAAGGGAAGAAGGAGAGGAGATGAACAGGGGACTATTTTTGGTGGTGTGCCACTGGTGGGTAGCAGAGGAAGAAGCACGACGGTGACTAACGTGAGGCGTGCGTTCGTGTGTAGGGCTGGACGTGGGCCTCGTGTACCTGGCCCGTGGTGTAGAGAAGAAGAAGAAAGAAGAGGCATGCCAGGTAGGCTTCAGTGGTCTGTGCGCCGGTTGTCGGAGTCAGAGAAGAGAGGCCTCGTGTGTGCGGGAGTAGGGGCTCATAGTCAACTCTATGACAGGTAGATAAGGAAGAAGAGAGAGTGTTGCGAGGGCTTTGGAGGTAGCTTGGTTTTCACACGGGAGAAAGAGATCCTATGGCATGTAGAGGAGAGGAAAGAAGAGACAGGGGCGCGTGAGAAATGGCCGCAACAAGGAATGCGACTGTCTTTGGTGGCTTAACATCAAATGCCGGAGATGGCGGCAAGGTTGTCATCGTTTGAAGAAAGGGTAGAGGCTTGTGGAACGTGAAGGCACGTGGGTAGGAAAAAGAGGTGCCATGTTCACATGAGAAAGAGAAAGAGGGTTACATAAAAAAGGAGAATGACTGGTTTGTTCCCTATAAAAGGGCATGTGAAGGGCTCTCTCGAGGCTCCCTCTCTCTCGTTCTCGTCCCCCCCTCCCGTTCTATCTCCTTGTAGTTACTGTTAGGAGTAGGGCCTCTCTCCCTCTCTATCTCTCTTGTGGTTCCGTAGGATATTTGAGACTTCTCCTTCCCCTCTCTCGTTGTTCTTCCACCCTAGACTTGTAATTTATTTTGTTATTTTTTATAATTTTTATGCACAATTAAGTTTGTTGTAAGTTTACTTCTAATCTTGTTGATTAATTCTTCATTTTAATTTCACACAATCTCTCTCTAGTCTCTCTCTAAAATTCGTTATCTCTCACCCTCTAAATTTCTTCCAAAGTTGGTTCAAGAGGGGCGATCTTCACAACTCCGATCGAGTGCACGTAATCGTCCTCGACGACTCGTAAATCAAACGCTTGAGGAGACGATGACATCTCCCCCACACCACGGCCACAACATCCCATCCCCTATTTCGTCTATTTATGTTATTAAGCATTTGATTTTGTCAGATTAAAACTTTCTCTCTTTAGATCTCCATCTTTCTCTCTCTTAACCCTCCATATTTTTTAGATAGATTTATTTCATGTTCTTTTAAATTCTTAAAATCAAAATAAAACACTCATCTATTTTTGCCCTAAAAGAAACTCAAAGTTGTCAATTCCAAAACTCAACTTTCCCGTGGATTCGACCCGTGCTCACCATTACACTACATGTTTCTATTTTGTTGCGAGTTTGATATTTTTAAGATTGAGTGATGCGTGTGTTTTTAACGACGAACGTTGCGGCACTTCAGGCCCCCATTTCTATCCCGCTGTCTTCCTCTCTGCCCTCCCTCCCTCCCCGCAAGCAAAACCTAGCGGAGCCCCTTCCCCGATCGGCTCCTCCTCGGAAGCTATCTGTCTTACAAAGAACCTACTCCACATAATGACATCCTATGCAGCTCTCTCCTTCCGTTCTCACGTAGTCATATTCTTGTTCCTTGTTACAGGTGATGAAGTTCTAGTTGAATTTTTTTCTCCTTATCAATTGTGGCAATGATGGTATTTTGTACACAAGATGTGGGTTGCTCCTTCCCCTTTCGTTTTGTGGACTGCTCATTCCTCTTTTGCTCTATGGATTGCTCCTTCCCCTTACTCTTTAGGCTACTCTGTAGTCACCTATGCTTCACAAGAGAGATTGCTCCTTCCCCCCTCGATCTGTGGGCTACTCCTTCCCCCTCAGGTAACCTTGTAGCACCATACTAGGTATGAGTTTGAATAACGATTCTTATTTTCTGTGAATGGTTATGATTGTTAATATATATTTGTAAACCAAATTTCTATGGATGCCTATGATGCTAATATGTAAGGCTATTCATGAATGTTAGTATGATGCATACCATTATTTGTTCTGAGCATGATGATATAGAATGCTCTATCTATATTATGTATAACGTGCTTTATGTAAAAATTCTATTTTTGTTTAGGGCATGTCATAATTCAGGTTATAGTTACTATTTTTTCTAATAAATTAGTAGTGCATGTGTAGTCATTTTTATGTGCTAGAATGATAACTTATTCATAAGCATGTGTTATATTTAGATTGCCTCACCTCTAATTTTCTAATGATTAATTATTTTCTTCTAAAAAAATATGAGTGGATCCAAATATGGGAGAGTAGGGTGGCAGATTAGAGTAACGAGATAGATTTGTGTTGTACAGACCTCCTTGTAGAACACAAGATCAATAATCACAGTTTTACTAATGAAAATTTTACAAAAGAGGCATGGAGACATACGACGAGGAAATTCAATGAGTTGATCAAATTAAGATATTCAATGAAAATTTGAAAAATTAATTTAAAAATCTTAAGAAAAAGTAGTATTTAATTATGTCTACAATGAACCGATCAGGATAGAGCTGGGATGACGAGAAAAAAATGTCAGTTCCAAGTGCAGAGGAAACTTTGGATGATCTCATAGCAACAAGTACCATACGCATTGCATAGTTCTTTTTTAAATTTCGCTTTCATTAGAAGAATAACATGTGACTTCAAATTTCAGAGCAATGAAGAGTACAAAGCAATTCAAGAGAAGCCATTCTTAGCCTTCAACCAAATGGAGTTCATTTGTATTAACTCTATGTTGAGTGGGGATGCCGTTGCATGCAATGAAGGTACCTCCTCTCTTGACACATGCAGTGACAATAGTGATGAGGAGCAGTATGATGTGGAGGATGAATCATGGGTGGATTTCAATATAAGCCGTATTGTGCCCTATGGTGATTTTGATAATGACAAAGATTTATTTGTATGTGTGGATCATGATTTGGAAATATGTGTTAAATTGTGTTTTGTCTTTGGATGGATGAGATATTATTAAATTAAATTGTTCAAATGGATATCTGGAGGAGGTGCTAGAGTGTGAATGTTTTTGTGTGCTCTTGAACTCTCACAGTCCCTGGAATGATAGTGCTCATACTTTTATTGTTCATAAGGATCTTGTCTTCAATAATTTACAGGTGAAAAGGCCTTCAAAGACATCAAGAATTATGCTACGGTATGTGGCCATTTATTTGGATCAAAGAAGGGTTAACTATATTTCAATTCTTTATGTTTCATGTGGTAATGGATAGAGCCTGAATCAAAGGGGTTGACTCCCTGAAACAAAGGGGCCGACACCTGTACAAAGTTGGTTCTGGTTACAGAACCTACATAATAGGTGTCGACACCCTCATCCATAGGGGTCAACACATGTGCACCGAAGGTTCTGCTAATAGAACCACAAGTGTACAAGGGTCGACACCCCTTCCCCCAGGGGTCGACACCTGTTCAAGCAAGTTCTACTTCTAGAACCATGGGTGAACATGTGTCTACACCCTCAAGTAAGGGGTCCATACCCTTCTCCCGTTCGCCCTTCACATGCCGGAGTGTTTCTTCACTGGTAATTTTGGTTTTTGGGTAAAGATTAAGCATCTAATCTTAACCTAATTATCTATTCCAAGGTGCTTAAGGACATAAACCATGTGATTAGGTGGATAATCTTACTTTATCATCTTATTATCTCTTAAAATTGCTCGAATGCATTTCACGCCCTATTTCATGCGTGCTTTGGGAGTGAGCCCATGGCACACACTCCCAAGGCCAATCATTGGGAAGAAAAATAATTTTCTTGTACCACATATAAGGATTATTATCTGGGCCATAAATAGGTGATGAGTAGGGCATCTTAAAGTGAGAGAGAACGAAGCAACCAAGGGAGAGGTTGTGAAAGGAGCAGAGCCAGAGAAAGAAGAGAATGAGGGCGGCAAAGGCTTCGAAGGAGACCAATACACAGCCATCCCATGGATCTTCAAGAGGTCTGATCATGCCAAGAAGGTCGTCCATTCATCCAACATCCACTGTGAAGAGCTGATCGTCAAGAAGACTTTATCTCTCCATCATCGTCCAAGAGCATCAACGAGAAACTGAAGGGGGAAACTCATATCTCTACTGCTTATTTCATTTTGTACTTTATTATATATAATTGAACACATTTTCATCATTCAAATTGAGACATACATTGTGTGTGTGGAGATTGGATTCTCCGTACGTGTGTGTGTGGTGGAGACTCGCTCTCTATGTGACCTCGCTTGGCAAGCCAATCGAAACATCGGCTTCCACATCTTCTGAATAAGTAGATGCCATCATAACATCATCCCCCAGCCTTGCTCATCTTATCCATCCCTTTATACTATTCACTTCAATGCCTCGATTCCATGCCACCAACATTTGATGCTTTACAAGCTGAGTCGCCATCAAATATCACTGGAGGATCTTTGACCCCAATACCAAGCTTCCACTAGACACTCTTAACACCAAAGGAACACAACACAATCGGCAACCCAAGGCCTCACATCACCGTGGTTCACATCATGCCACTCTCCATCTGCCCCAGTCGGGTAGTAGCTTGGTCACGAAAGTCTATCCATGATCATCGACCACACGCCGACAGAGAACTCCCATTCATTAAATGTCAGGAATAACTCTGATTCTTCGATGAATCGCCTCAAAATTCAAACCAAACGTGTGAACCACAGTCTTATTTGCACGAATTGATTCTTCCTTACTCCTGTGAGCTACCGTCCAGTGCCATTGCTGTCTAACCGAGCTCCCTCACACTCCACCGTCTATAGTCGGGGTAGGAAAGGAGAAGGACCGAGGAAGTTAAGGGAGGGAGAAGATAGAACGAAGGAGAGGAGAAGAGATTATGGGAAGCTTCAATTATTCACCACCTCCGGATCTAAACTGGCCAATTGGTCCAAACCACTCCACGAGGGCATGTCGAGGTCCTGCAAGAGCCTCAAAAATTCTTAACCGTACCACCTCTGACTACCATGCTTTTGCACCCGATCCAAATTGGAGTGACACAGGGCGTTCCTACTAGGTGCAAGGTGGGATGTAGAGGGGGGGTGAATAGATCCTTCTACAAAAATTAGGCTCAATTAAAAACACTCCCAATTCAGATTAGAATGAAGGGAACACTACAGACTAAGCAACCTACTGAAAGATCAAATCTATTCAAAACTACTCGCGAGCATTTAGCGTATAAGGAAGGTTGCAATGCTAAACATATATAAGTCGTATAAGCGATAATTCAGAATTCAAGTTAACAGTTGATGCTTCAATCAGAGCTAATATCGAACACTTAACCACTAAGCTAGTTCCAAACAATGAAGCAAAATTGACGCACAACTCACCCTGTGAAGTGGGGTAGAGGAGAAGGAACGTACGCACAATTCAAACCACGATGGACATGATTTTTAGGTGGTTCGGTCTGCTGCCCACAGACCTACGTCCACCCCTCACTCAAACCGAGTGAGGCTTCCCTTGCAAACGCAAGAACGTGGAGAACCCTCTACTACAAACACTGCCAAACAGCTTGACCCGAGGGAAACAAATCTCTCACCCTGATCTCGCACCCAGCAAGACCAGACCCACTACCAAGGCAGTGACCGGAGGAACTGATCCTCCCTTCTTCTGCAATCACAGAAGGAGACGTGAGACAGCACCCAACTGCTCACAAGCCCAAAGGATTCAATCCTCTCTTCCTCTGAAATCTCAGAGGGAACAAGTCGCTGATACATAGCTTCCCTGAATCCCACAACAGGGTATCAAAATTACAGTGTAGAAAGGAAAAATAATAAAAAAGAAATCACAACGGAAAACAAGGAAAAATATAACTCCAAAGGAGTAGGATGGCTTGGATTTGATCCAGAGGGCAATGGACAAACATGTCTTCAATGTAGACACCGACTGCACTCAAACTCATGAGCTAGACTACAACTTCTGAACTGGGCTCTCTCTCGAGCTCTCTCTCTTCCTCTTCTTCTTTTTCTCACAATCTTCTCTCTCAACTGTTCTCTCTGATTTTTCCTCTCAATTTCTTCTTCAAACTTCACAGCTCTCTTTTTCTATAGCTCTCCCGCCTTCTATCGCAACTCTTTTTCCTCTCTATTGCAGCGCCTTTCTTCTTACGAAGAAGACATGTATATATAGAGCAGAGATAACCAATTTCTGAAATCTTCTTCAAAAATAATTCCCGCCATTAATTCATCTGTCCTTGAAGAACAATCTTCTTCAGAGGCTTTCATAGAGTGTGTCAGGTGACGTGTCAGATCTTGGATCTCGTGCCAATGATTGGCCTTCGAGCATAAGTGTGAAGCTTCCGTGGCAGACATAAGGCTTCAGCCTTCCCAGCTATTTGTCAGTCTTACTAAGTTATTTTTCACCCTTAACGGCTATTTGTCAGCCTTACAGACTTATTGGTCACCCTTGTTCGCTTGAGTCGTCGCCTTTGAGCTTTTTGTCTCTTGCTTTGAGAGCCGTCGTCTTGCGACCTATTTGTCACCCGTATCGGGTATTTTTCACCCTTGAACACCTATTTGTCACCCTTATGTGTTCATTTGTCAGCCTTGTTTTCTTGAGTGTCTTGCGACCTATTTGTCACCCGTATCGAGTATTTTTCACCCTTGAACACCTATTTGTCACCCTTATGTGTTCTTTTGTCAGCCTTGTGACCCATTTGTTTCCCTTGTCTGTTTGTTACCTTTGTAAGCTATTTGTCAACCTTACTGACTGGGGTTGACTACTTTGACTCTAGGTTGACTCCTTCTTATGAAATGGCGTTGAAGTAGCTGGTTGACTATGGACTTAGCTACATTGGCTCTAAGGCTTGGCTACCTTGACTTCGTTGACTACGTTGACTTCTTTGACTTCGTTGACTCTGTGACCCATTTGTCACCCCTACGAGTTGTTCATCACCCTTGTGTGACTATTTGTCACCCTTGAAGCCTTGAATGTTTTGAACTTGCCTGGAGTTGAAGTTTGGCTTGAGTGGAGTCGACTCTAGTTTCATATGGAGTCGACTCGCCTTCTTGCTTTTCTTCTTCTCAGCCCTTTTTCTCCTGTCCAAGCTATTTGTCACCTCTACGAAACTATTTTTCACCCTTAAAGCGCTATTTGTCACCTGTATGAAGCTATTTGTCACCCTTAGTCTCTTCAGTTGGCGGGTGACTCTAGAGTTGGTCGACTCGAAGCTCAACTCTCCTTCTTGTAACATCTTCTTATCCCATTCTAAGCACTTGATCAGTACTAAGGGCAGCTCGAGTGAGCTTTTCTGACTGGATCTGATCAAACTTGGAATGTGTTTTCATATAAAAAGAAACCCTACTGATGAGCTTGAGACGTTGTTATGAAGTCGACTCCAGTTGAACTTGGAGTTGACTCTTCTTCTTCAGTGTCTTCATAAATCTTCATCAATTCTATCCAACTCATGCAATCTCCATTCACTGACCTTGTTCTTCTGACTTTGTATATACCTTCTGCTCTTGCTTGATCTGGACTATGGTTTTGTGAACCTGTTCAACCTGTTCTTTAAGGATGTGCACATATATATGACATCAAACATATGACATCATTAACATATGAACCCAATGCACCAAAATCAAATGCACCAAAACCAATGACTCATAGATGAGTCATAGTGTTTGACATCATCAAAATCACAGGATACACAACATTCTCCCCCTTTTTGATGATAGCAACACTATGGGTCATTATGATCAATTAACACACAATTGCAGGAGAAAAAAAATACTGACTCATCAAACTAGTCTCCCCATTTGACATAATCAAAATGACAGAAATAGTTTGATACAAGTAGTAGAGACGTGCTCCCCCTTAGACATTGAATTAAATGCTTATCAATGCAATTAAAAAAAACTTCCCCCCCTTGATGAATGAACACAACAAGAAATAAATACACACATCTCCCATAAGTAATGACTTAGCAATGGAAGCTAGAGATGATTGAAGCAATCAAGAAAATTTTGATACCAATTTGAAGAAGCAGTGAAGCAGTGGGTATGACATGGACACTAGCAAATGATTTCCAGCAAAGATTTCAAAAGAATGGATCATTCAAGAAGAGTTCCAGTCTGATACCAATTTCATAAATCAGAAGTGATTGAATTGTCAGATTCTTCCATTATAAAAGTCTTATGAAATGATCCTTATTTGACAACATGGCTTAAATTTGATGTTTTCAGAGTTTGTCAATAAATTTTATGTATTCATATCTGATATCAAGCTTTAAAAGAAATGAACCAAACTTTCATATTGAAAACTTGTTTAACCTCCCTTCATCTTACTCATTCAAATTCAATGACTCCCTCAGGAGTTACAAAAATTAGTATTGAGATTAAACAATCATGGTGATTTTTGACTTAGTTCCTGGGTTCAGCAATTTCAATTTTCTTTTAACTTTTGCTACGATTTTCAGAGTTTTCTTTTGCTCACCAAATTTTTAAGAGCATTCAAATCCAGTACAGACTTTGTATCTTGAGGATACACATTTTTCAGATGCCAGTATCCCAAGATATTTAGTATGATGGTCTATCATGCTTCAATTTGAACAGAGGTAGCTTTTCACCTCATGACATATCTCATCTCATCTCATTTCATTGATAAATGAGACATATTTCTCAGTAAGCTAGCCATTGCTCTACCTAGGTTTTCAATGATTTTTCTGCAGAGTTAACAATGGCACTTCATGACATAGTCTACTTTTTCTTCTTAGAAAAGAGACATGGTTTCTCAGTGACCAATGTCATTACTCTGACAAATTGACCCTTAGGAATTATCAGATTATTCAGATGTTTAAAGATAATACTCAATTCAAGTATCTCAACCAGAGTTGCCATGATTTTAAAATTTTCAGATTTTAGAGAATTATTCAAGACATAATATGTAGAAGCTGGTTAAGGTCTATTAAAATTGGCATAGATATTTTTAAGATATTTATATCTAAACTCAAAGAGTTCATTAAACTTAAACCAGCTGATTGTTTTGAACATTCATAATCTTTTATAATAGAAGATTCCTTGTTCAAGTTGTTTTCAAATTTATGATCACGATACACACATTAAATTTTTCCTAAATTTCAGTTTAAGAAGCAATCAGATACAGTGCAACAAGCATGATGGTGGCTTCAAGAATAAACATACAAGTGGGCAGACATCAATAAGACTATTTCATGGGTATGGCAAGAGTGTTCAAAAATCAGCAAGCAGAAATGATTTCATTTATACCAATGAATGTGAAAGATTTCCAAGGTGACTAGCTCAAAGATATGACAATGATATTCAAGCAAGTGGCAATCATGTAAAACTTCTAGTGAATCAAGACAGTCAAGTTGACCATGAAGTAGAATCTTTAGCAGACATCAGAAATATTGGATTTTCAGGGTGAATCCGATAGAATCAGTTCTCATGGAAATGAGATTCATGAGATACACTGTAGTTTAAGAATTTTCATATAAAGCTCCCCCTTGGCAAATGCAGGAGCTAGCAATCAAAAGATTCTAGAAACAAGGCAATGTGAGCTCAAGCATTTTCAGAGATGCCATAACATGTAATGAGAGTGATAAACAGACAATTATGCATTCCAAATTGGATTGAAGAAACTAGGAGTGAAGATAGAATCAGGGTGAATCTGATAGAATCAGTTCTCATGGAAATGAGATTCATGAGATACACTATAGTTTAAGAATTTTCATATAAAGCTCCCCCTCAGCAAATGCAGGAGCTAGCAATCAAAAGATTCTAGAAACAAGGCAATGTGAGCTCAAGCATTTTCAGAGATGCCAGAACATGTAATGAGAGTGATAAACAGACAATTATGCATTCCAAATTGGATTGAAGAAACTAGGAGTGAAGATCAAAAATAGACAAACGACAGATGAAGCTTTTAGATTCTTCACAGGTAAGTCAACTTGGGCTTAACAAGAAGTCGACTTGGGAGACTTTTTCATAGTACAACATGTGAAAAAATAACTATATGCATTAACTCCCCCTAAATGTGTGCATGCATTTCAAATGTTCTTTTTGAAATTTTGAACATGAATGATATGCAAATGAATTTGAAACCATTGTATGCAAGATCAAACAAATGTATGCATTGACTTCCCTTATCTAAATGCACTAAACCATTAAGCTCAACATGAAAACTATGTAGGGAGTTACTGAACTATGCTCATGAATATCTAGACTGCTCTACATGCAATTTTGACCCATAGTACTAGGTGGAGAACTTAGGTCAAAAGATCACCTCACGCACAGAGAAAGTTTTCAGACATGCCTTAGCCTTACCTACCCTTCAGCAATACACTATTTGATATACCATGTGGCCATGCATGAAAGTGCACAACAAATGCAGTTCATTCAAGTATGAGCAAAAAGTTTTCCAAATAAAGCATGACAATACAAGATAACATATGCAACATATTTTCAATTTGCATTTTTCTGACATGCAGTTTAACTCAGAGGAAACAGACAAAATTTTCAAAGAGTGTGTATGACACTGCATGAAGACATGAGATCATGGAAGCATATGCAGCTCAAAATTTCAATTCACAATCTGAATTTTCATTGAATACCAAATTATTTCAGCTTCCCTTTGATTATTCAAACTAGAATTCTAAATGAACTACACAAGCAGTCCCATGGTACCTGGTGGAGTTACAACACTCGCGCATAGTGAGGGTTTTCAGATAGACATAATCTACCCTTCCACCTTCACCATTTTATATACCACAGGGTTTTTCATGTGGATAATTCAAAACTCAAAATCATGACAGTTAAGCATGTTTGTGCAAATGACTTTATGCAAACATAAGGATATGTGTAGCTCAATTTATTTCAACTTCCTTTGTCTATATGCACACTAGTCATGAAAGAAATGCAGTACAATATGTTTTTCAGTCTATGCAAGAATACATGTGTAGCATGAAAGACATGATATGCACTCTAACAGAATGAAGTTATTGAATACCAAAAAATAAAACAGTGAATGCAGAAATTAGGGTTTTACCAACCACGGGTGCCTTGATTTATTGAACCCCTTTTTATTTTCCTTCTTCAAGGCACACCTGCAAGACAGATTCTCATTTTGCATACAAAGGTATTGTTGGATCTCCGAGTTGATTTTGAGTAGTTATGTTTCAATAATGACAAATCTTGTGTGTGTGTGTCTTTGTATGGTGAATTGAGAAATACTTGATAACCAAGGTGCTAATATAGTGACCATCCGGTTATGCAGGAAAAATAGCTTTGGTGGACTCTTGGAACTCTAATTCTTGAGTGATTCAGTAATTTTAAACTTGGATTCAAATCAAATGGTAAACCATGCTTATACATCTTAAGAGGAAATGGTAAGGTCTTATAACTCTTAAATGCACAAACTAGGTGAGTTGGTTTCATGATAATCACTCTTGTGCATTATTGGATAGCCATGGGTTTTTGGTGTTTAGTTATATCACTTGTCATTGCAAAGGTTATTCCATGCATATTCTTCATGAGATTTTTGAGCTTGCATGTTGATTAATCATTTCTTGTGATGATTGGTAGAACTTGGCCAAATTGATTCTCACACCTTCTTCATATTCATGGTCATATGATACTCATGTTAAGTGTATCATCTTTGTTTTCAAAATGCCTTCTTGCATACTCTTCATATAGAATGGAAACATGTTTAAGGTTTTGTTACAAACCTTGGTTGTAACTTGGCAACTCATTGAGTTCTCATGCTATTTAAACTCTAGGTTGTTTGATCCTATTTTTGATTGGCTAAAATGATGACTTGAATAGGTTTCAATATGGTGAAATGTCTCTTATCATATCAGGGTTTTATGTTCACACTTCATGCCATATGCATATGGGGTTATTGCTTTTCAGTTCTCAAAATCTGCATATTACTGAATTTCGGTCGACCGCCCCTGGGCCTTAGGTTGACCAAATTTCCCAGCAACAGAAGGTGTCCTGCCCTGTAAAACTTAGGTCGATCGGCCACCCCTTAGGTCGATCGAACCCGGTGGGCGACCCATTTTCGTTGAGTTCGAAACCCATTAAAATGAGATCTGTTTTGGTTAAAATTTGACCCCCTTGCCCCTAAAGTTATGATACATATCTTGGGGCTTGTTCTAAGGGTTTTAGACAAGGGTTAAATGGTCTTTTCATACTTTTCTTTTGGATGTATAAATGACCTGCGAATTTAGGAGAATATTCAAGAGTTCTAATGTTATATCTTTTCTTGTAGGAGAAGGAAAAAGGGAAAGGAGAGGAGTTGAAGATTTCTGTAGATATCATCTACATCCGGGAGGATTTCTTGATCATGATAGAAAATAAAGTGGAGTAGTTCGAAGAGAGGATCGCGGTGATGTTCAAATCATCAACATTCGACAACCCTCCAACCTGTTCTTCAACAAGGATCTCCTCCAGCCCTTTCACCTCTTGAGGATCTAGTTCTTTACCCTTTTTACATCTATTCAAGTGGTTTACATTTGGTTTGAAAGCATGTATTGAACATATCTTTTATTTTCAAACTCTGTGTCTGTGAGTGTGTGAACCATCTGTGAACGGTTGTGGTGATATTGTGCCGCAGGTGTTGCGGTTTGTGTGTGTGTGCGTCTTGATCCCTTGTGGATCGTGTAGGAGACGACGTCTCCGTGTTTCTGGAGCGGAAGCTCCGTGCGCTTCATTTGAAGCGAGTGGATCCTCACGGTTTGGTGAGGGGCGGACGTAGGGAGCCCGTCGTGGTCCCGAACCACCTAAAAAATATGTCTCGCATCTGTGTGATTGTGGTTTGCATGATTATTATTATCGTCTCGATCGTGTGAGAACGGAGAGGTTGAGGGAACTAGTTTGATATTTTCATCCGTTTATATCTTGAGTTGGTAGTTAATTTTATTCCGCTGTATTAATTTAAAACTACCATTACGTTTGGCGGGGATAATTCAACCCTCCTTCTTGTCCATACGAGAATCTAGGGACAACAATCTGGTATAAGAGCGAGTCTATGATCTTTAGGACAACCTCACGGTTGTAGAGCAAAGATCTTTGCTATGGCCAACAAGGGAATGATCCCCGAGGGACATTCGATTCACAGACCACCCTTCTTTGATGGGACTAACTATCCCTATTGGAAGAATAGAATGATTATGTTCATGCGAGCACAAGACTATGGCACGTGGAAAGTTATAAAGAAAGGTCCTTATGTTTTACCTCTGAATGAGGATGAATGGGAAGAAGAGCATGTTAAGAAATCATGTGCGAACTTTAAAGCTATGAACATTATTCAATGCGCGATACATCCTAATGAATACTCACGCATATCTATGTGTTCATCTGCACAGGAAATGTGGAACAAGTTCAAGGTCATTTGTGAAGGTACTTCGGAAGTACGGGAGACAAGAGCAAACATGCTGGTTCGGGAGTATGAGTTATTTGCTATGAAGCCCGAGGAGAATATAACCGAAATGTATGCAAGGCTAAGCGAGATCACAAACAACTTGAAAGCCTTGGGAAAGGAGTATTCAAATCAAGACTCGGTCAAAAAGGTGCTGCGGTCCCTCACATCACCGTGGCACACAAAAGCGACCATTATCGAGGATTCGAAAGATCTCACCACACTCAAGGTGGATGAGTTGATTGGGTCGCTAATGACTTATGAAATCAACATCATGAAGCTAGCTGAGGAGGAGAGTAAGAAGAAGAAATCGATTGCACTAAAGCTATTCCAGGATCATCTGAAGAGAGTGATGGAAACTCATCTATTGATAGTGAAGAAGAAGAGTTGATGGCTCTAGTCACAAGGAGAGCCAGAAAGTACTTTAGAAGGGCAAGTCGAGAAGGAAAATTTCTGAGGAGATTCTTGAGAAGAAACGCCATCAAGAAAGGAGAGCCGAGCAAGAAAGAGGAGATAATTTGTTATGAGTGTAAGAAGCCCGGCCATATGAGGGGTCAATGTCCCGAGCTCCAGAAAAAGTTGAAAATGAACAAGCCGAAGAAAGGAAAGGTGATGAAAGCTACATGGAGCGATGAGGATTCAGATAGCTCAAAATCCGAAGGCGACAAGGATGAACTAGACGAGCTAGTCCAGAATCTCTATCTGATGGCAGATGAGGAACACTCTGAGGTAAACTCTGATTATGAAAATCTTACTGCTGAACAATGGCATCTAGCTTATGCGGAGTTATATCAAAAGTACAAGAAATCTAAATCTGATGTCAAGAACTTAAAAAAGAAATTCCATGACTTGATTAGCTCCACAAATCCATGTGCTTGGTGTAGTTTTTATGAAATGCAAATTCATAAATTCAAAGAAGAAAATGAAGACTTTCAATCCAAAATGACTTTGTATGAAGATGAATTGGCATGTTTGGAAGTTGAAAAATAGAGTGCTTATGAGAACATTGAAAAATTGAAAAATGAGAATGAGAACTTGGTAGTTGAGTTGGATGAGCTTAAAACGAGATTGAGTGAATGTGAGAAATCAAAGAAAGAAGTAGAAACCAACTTAAATACCATGCATGATGAACTAAAGAGATTGAAAGAAATTGTTCAAAAGGAATTAAGAGGAAAAGAGAAAATAGTTGAACATTGTCAGACTAGCAATGGAAAGGTTAGAAACAAGAGAATTGATGTGGGATGCTTACCCACAAAGAAAAATTCATTTGTGAAAAATAAAGTTCAAAACTCATTTGACTCATATGGCTATACTTGTGTTGACTCATGCATGAATTCTTACGTTGATAGATCATACATGCATAGGAGTCGGTTTAGAAAGCCAAATGTTACTTGCTTTTATTGTGGAATGTTCGGCCACTCGATGTTTATGTGTAATCTAATGAGGGCCAATGATGAATATTTTGAAAAGAAAAATAGAATGTATTTCTCTCATGGCAGGACTAACACTTCGGGACCCAAGCTTGCTTGGGTACCTAAATCAACTTGAAAGTTGCTTTGATTGTGCAGGTCTGTCTAAGAGCCAAGAAGAACAAGTGGTATCTGGATAGTGGATGCTCCAGACATATGACGGGAAATGAGGAACTCTTTTCAGACCTGAAGGAAAAGGATGGTGGATTGGTCACCTTTGGCGGGAACGACAAAGATAAAATTGTGGGAATTGGACGAATAGGTAAGGATTCGAACCAATCCATTGAAGATGTCTTGCTTGCGAATGGTTTAAATCATAATTTATTTAGCATTAGTCAACTCTGTGACAAAGGTCACAAAGTCATTTTTGAAAACACACACTGCTCAATTGTAGATAAAGATACACATGAAATAAAATTCATTGGTCTTAGAGATGGAAATATTTACTCTGTTGATATTGAAAATTTTTCAAAAGAAAATCTTTGTTTAGTTGCTAATAAGTCGGATGATGCATGGTTATGGCATCGACAACTTGGTCATGCGAGTTTTAGTGTTCTTTCTAAACTATATAGAAAAGAATTGGTAAGAGGTTTACCAAAACTGAATTTTGATGTAAATAAAGTTTGTGATGCATGTGCTATGGGGAAACAGACCAGGGTGTCTTTTAAATCTAAAAACATTGTCACCACCACTAGACCCCTTAAACTCCTTCATCTAGATTTATTTGGTCCCACTAGGACACACAGTCTTGGAGGGAAACTTTATGGGTTTGTTATTGTAGATGATTACTCAAGATTCACTTGAGTATTATTTTTAACCCATAAGAATGATGCTTTGCAGGAGTTTGAAGATCTTTGCAGAATTTACAAACTGATAAGGGGTATCAAATCAAAGCTATTCGAAGTGATCATGGAAGAGAATTTGATAACCATGATTTTGATGATTTTTGCAGGAAACAGGGGTTGTCACACAACTTCTCAGCACCTAGAACCCCACAACAAAATGGAGTCGGGGAAAGAAAGAATAGGACACTCGTGGAGATGGCAAGAACAATGCTTGCGAAAATGGCTTACCAAGGTACTTTTGGGCCGAGGCGGTGAGCACGGCCTGTCACATCATCAATCGAGCCATGGTAAGACCTATTCTCAAGAAAACTCCATATGAGCTTTATAAAGGTAAGAAGCTGAATATTGCATATCTTAAACCTTTTGGTTCTCCATGTTTCATTTTGAATAATTCTAAAGAATATTTGGAGAAATTTGCCGCAAAGAGTGATAGAGATATATTTCTTGGATATTCTTCATCATCTAGAGCATATCGAGTATACAACCTACATACTCTTGTGGTAGAGGAAAGCCCTCATGTGATCATTGATGAATACACTTTAAGGTTGTCTGACAAAGATAATCATTTTATTGATGTAGGGCATGAAGATGGAGAAGAAAAGAAAGACAAGGAAAATCAAGACGTGGATCAAGCGGAGTCGAGCAACAAAAATGATAAGCTCAACCCAAAATGAAGATCTCCCTAAGCAATGGATGTTCCACAAGGACCACTCACAAAACAATGTTATAGGAGACGTGGAACAAGGCGTAAGAACAAGGGCTTCAATCAGGGAAGTAGAATAATTCGATAATCTTGCATTACTTTCTGATATTGAGCCCAAATCTATAGATGATGCATTAAATGATAATTTCTGGATCTTGGCTATGCAGGAGGAATTACATCAATTCCAAAGGAATGAGGTGTGGTTTCTTGTGCCTAGACTTAAGAATCACCCGGTGATTGGAACTAAGTGGGTTTTTCGAAACAAACTTAGTGCTCAAGGGGTGGTAATTAGGAATAAAGCTCGGCTTGTAGCCCAAGGCTTTAGTCAAGAATTAGGAATTGATTTTGATGAATCATTTACACCCGTGGCTAGGCTTGAAGTGGTTAGAATATTACTTGCCTTTGCATGCTCTAGGAACATTAAACCTTTTCAAATGGACGTTAAAAGTACATTTTTGAATGGTGTAGTGAAAGAAGACGTCTATGTTGAGCAGCCACCGAGATTCGAAGATGAGAAGCACCCGGACCATGTATATAAACATGACAAAGCATTGTATGGTCTGAAGTCTGAAGCAAGCCCCCTTTGTGTGGTATGAAAGGTTAAGTACATTCCTTTCGGAAAATGGCTTCAAAAGAGGTAATATCAATCAAACCCTTTTCATTAAGAGCGATAATGAACACATGCTTATTGTTCAGGTATTCGTTGATGACATTATCTTTGGAGCCACTTCTGATTCATTAAATGATGATTTTGTTCAATTGATGCAGGGGGGGTTTGAGATAAGTTTGATGGGAGAGTTAACCTTATTCTTGGGTTTGCAGGTGAAGTAACGAAAAGATGAAATTTTCATAAATCAAAGGAAATACACAAAGGAGCTCATCAAGAAGTTCAAATTCGACAATACGAAGCCACAAAAGACGCCGATGTCAACAACGGTGAAATTGAAGAAAAGTGAACAAGATAAGTCTGTTGATCAAAAACTTTTTCGTGGAATGATTGGTTCATTATTGTACTTGACTGCTAGTAGGCCGGATATCATGTTTAATGTTTACATGTGTGCTAGATTTCAATCCGATCCAAGAGAACGACACATGTTAGCAGTCAAAAGAATTTTCAGATATTTGCTAGGCACCACTGAACTTGGTTGTTGGTTTCACATAGTTGTAGTTTTGATTTAGTAGCATATACGGATTCCGATTATGCTGGGTGTTTAGTGGATCGTAAGAGCACGAGCGGGTACTGTCAATTTCTTGGAGGTTGCATGGTCTCATGGGCCTCTAGGAAACAAAATACTGTGGCATTGTCAACTGTCGAAGCTGAGTACATGGCGGCGGGCAGTTGTGCAGCCCAAGTACTTTGGATCCAACAATAATTAGTTGATTTTGGCATTTCCACTTCTGCAATTAATATTTCTAAAAATCATATTTTGTATTCTCGCACCAAGCACATAGAAATTCGACACCACTTTTTGCGAGATCATGTGAGTAATGGTCATTTTGAGCGTATACATGTAAATACGGAAAACTAACTTGCAGATATTTTTACAAAACCCTTATCTCCTGAAAATTTCTAAAGAATAAGAAGAGAACTAAGAATTTGCTGTTTGAATGAGTAATTGCACATATTAGGCTTGAATAAACACTTTTGCTTATTTTGCAAATGACATTTCAGATTTGAATATATTCAACTTTCTGATTAACATTGCATATATTTTTGCATGTTTGTGAATATGAATAATTCTTTTCATCATCTTTTCATTCACTTGCATATGCTTGTATATATTTGACATACTTACTTGCTTGAATGCCATGATTCTTCGGTATCTCAAATCTTGAGTTGTGAAAGGGTGGAAAAACTCCACCTGGAAACACTCTCGATGCGTGAGTTGGGTCTTTGGACCTTCACCTCCGCCATGTACTAGAAATCATAATTGCATGAATTTACTTTCAAATCCTTGCATGTCTGCATGTTATATATTCTAGAAAACTATTTCTTGAAAATTTTCTAAGACCTGACCTCCTTGCTAGATAAGATACAGTGATTTTGATTATTTATGAATAGTGACATATACAAAGGAGGAGGATTTGATTCAGATGTGCATACATTTAGGGGGAGTCATAACTATGTTTTGGCAAATTCATTTTCAACATCCAAAGTAATTACCCACACACCTTGTACAAAATGATGCATATGACTTTAATCGATAAGGATTTCAGAAGTTCTTCTCAACACTTTAAGGAAATAAATTTCTACATGGAAATCAAGAGTAATCGTGAGAAAAAAGCTGCCTACCCCATAAAAAATTTCAATAAGTGGAATGTTAAACTAAGTAGCCGGGAATCTCCACTGAAATAAATGAGGAAACTCGCGTCGAAAGGTGAAACAAAAATCACAATGCGTGATGAATCCTAGTAGCCGGGAAACCCCATTGAGACACATGAGGTAACTCGCGTCGAACGGTGAAACTCAACAAAAAAACTAAAAGGGGTTGTGCGAAGCTACCAAAAGTCAAGGATCAAAATGGAATTGTAGAAAGGAAATAACCCTCTAGTGTTCTTTAGAAATTCTACTAATATCCATATATTTTTGAAGTTCATTACTCATTCCCACTCATTTCACTCTTGGGTATTATTGTGATGAATGTGTATTTTGAATTTGTTCTTATCATGGTTTATGCAGTGCCTCTAGCATATGCATGCACTACCTTTTTTTATTGTGTTTCATGTTTCACACTTTGATTTTGAATCAACTATTCACTTGCTATCCTTTCACCCCATTGAGGAGGAGTTATAGATATTTACATGCTAGCTTGACTTTCATGCTTGCTTGCTTGGTTTCTTACATGAAGAATTTCACATTTCAGATCATACATGTTCATAATAGCTTTAATAACCTCGCTGTCAATCATTTTTTTTGTTGATGACAAAAAGGGGGAGAACAAAGTGCATTCATGTCACACCCCCTACTCTATACCGGGGAGGTATTGTCCGCTTCGGGCTACTGGCATCACGGTTTTATCCCTTTCTGATAGTGATCGGCTCCAGAATGGGGGACTTCTCGGGAGGTCACCCATCCCAGTACTGCTCCCCATTAAGCACGCTTAACTTCGGAGTTCTTTTCAAGAACTGAGCCGATACTTCAAAAGACGCCTTGGTGATATAGAGTACAACTTAGCTATATTTGAGGGTGTTACAATCTACCCCTCTTATATAGGCGACGTCCTCGTCGCTGGGCACATATAGCACGCAATCACGCAATCAAACTCCCAGGAAGGTAGGACTCTAGAGGTGGCTCCCACTATGTAGCACTTTATCCCATTACGGGTTCAAGAGGTGGCTCCCATAGCGTAGCACTTTTCCCTGCATGGCACTTAGTTCCCACACTTCCGACTGGGGTCTAGCTCTGATACCATTCTGTCACACCCTGTACTCTATACCATCAAGGTATTGTCCGCTTCGGCCTACTGGCCTCACGGTTTTATCCCTTTCTGATAGTGATCGGCTCTAGAATGGGGGACTTCCCGGGAGGTCACCCATCCCAATACTGCTCCCCATTAAGCACGCTTAACTTTAAAGTTCTTTTCAAGAACTGAGCCGATACTTCAAAAGGCGCCTTGGTGATATAGAGTACAACTTAGCTATATTTGAGGGTGTTACAATTCAAGTTTTCATATATGTTCTTAAAAAAGTGCATACATACACATGTTCATACCCGTTTACATGTCAATAGTTCTATACTTGTTTATAGGTTCATATATGTTTATGATTTTAATTTCTCAAATAATTTGTTCTTGGTATTCATGCAGACACATGCACACGCCGTTTTGTCATCATCAAAAAGGGGGAGATTGTTGGATCCCCTAGTTGATTTTGAGTAGTTATGTTTCAATGATGACAAATCTTGTGTGTGTGTCTTTGTATGGTGAATTGAGAAATGCTTGATAACCAAGGTGCTAATATAGTGACCATCGATTATGCAGGAAAAATAGCTTTGGTGGACTCTTGGAACTCAAATTCTTGAGTGGTTCAGTAATTTTCAGCTTGGATTCAAATCAAATGGTAAACCATGCTTATACACCTTAAGAGGAAATGGTAAGGTCTTACAACTCTTAAATGCACAAACTAGGTGAGTTGGGTTCATGATGCTCACTCTTGTGCATTATTGGATAGCCATGGATTTTTGGTGTTTAGTTATAGCACTTGTCATTGCAAAGGTTATTCCATGCATATTCTTCATGAGATTTTTGAGCTTGCATGTTGATTAATCATTTCTTGTGATGATTGGTAGAACTTGGCCAAATTGATTCTCACACTTTCTTCATATTCATGGTCATAGGATACTCATGTTAGGTGTGTCATCTATGTTTTCAAATTGCCTTCTTGCATACTCTTCATATAGAATGGAAACATGTTTAAGGTTTTGTTACAAACCTTGGTTGTAACTTGGCAACTCATTGAGTTCTCATGCTATTTAAACTCTAGGTTGTTTGATCCTATTTTTGATTGGCTAAAATGATGACTTGAATAGGTTTTAATATGGTGAAATGTCTCTTATCATATCAGGGTTTTATGTTCACACTTCATGCCATATGCATATGGGGTTATTGCTTTTCTTTCTCAAAATCTGTATATTACAGGGTAGGACACCTTCTGTTGCTGGGAAATTCGGTAGACCTAAGGCCAGGTCGACCGGCCACCCCGTTAGGTCGATCGAACCCGGCGGGCGACCCATTTTCGTTGAGTTCAAAACCCATTAAAATGAGATCCATTTTGGTTAAATTTTGACCCCCTTGCCCCTAGGGTTATGATACATATCTTGGGGCTTGTTCTAAGGGTTTTAGACAAGGGTTAAATGGTCTTTTCATACTTTTCTTTTGGATGTATAAATGACCTGTGAATTTGCGAGAATGTTCAAGAGTTCTAATGTTCTATCTTTTCTTGTTGGAGAAGGAAAAAGGGAAAGGAGAGGAGCTGAAGATTTCTGTGGATATCATCTACATCTGAGAGGATTTCATGATCATGATAGAAGATAAAGTGGAGCAGTTCGAAGAGAGGATCGTGATGATGTTCAAATCGTCAACATTCGACAACCCTCCAACCTGTTCTTCAACAAGGATCTCCTCCAGCCCTTTCACCTCTTGAGGATCTAGTTCTTTACCCTTTTTACATCTATTCAAGCGATTTACATTTGGTTTGAAAGCATGTATTGAACATATCTTTTATTTCTGAACTCTGTGTCTGTGAGTGTGTGAACTGTCTGTGAACGGTTGTGGTGATATTGTGCCGCGGGTGTTGCGGTTTGTGTGTGTGTGCATCTTGATCCCTTGTGGATCATGTAGGAGACGATGTGTCCGTGTTTCTGGAGTGGAAGCTCCGTGCGCTTCATTTGAAGAGAGTGGATTCTCACCGGTTTGGTGAGGGGTGGACGTAGGGAGCCCGTCGTGGTCCATAACCACCTAAAAAATCCGTCTCGCATCTGTGTGATTGTGGTTTGCATGATTATTATTATCGTCTCGATCATATGAGAACGGAGAGGTTAAGGGAACTATTTTGATATTTTCATCCATTCATATCTTAAGTTGGTAGTTAATTTTATTCTGCTGCATTAATTTTAAAACTACTATTGCGTTTGGCGGGGACAATTCAACCCCCCTTCTTGTCCATACGAGAATCTAGGGACAACATGTACCCAATAATTCTTTGGTCCTCTAGGGTCAGTAGCACCTCTAGTGGGTGCTTTCCACCATTTCTGGGCATTGAGGTCATCAAGTTTCATCAAATGGCAATCAAACATTGTGTGCCCAAATTGACCACAATAATGACAACAAGCTGAAATTTTCACATTTTTCTTATGTCCATTAGCATTGAATTTTTGTGAATAACCAATGTTGTTACTTTTAACATGGAAATTCTTTCTCTCATAAACAGCTGATCAGCATTCAGATGCTTTGTGGCCTAGCTTCTCACAATTAAAACACACAATGTGCCTACGATTTGAAACAAATTTATTTCTATGAAAAGCATGTTGGTTCACAGGAAGATTGGCATGTTCAGCATGAGAATGAAATTCTCTTTTTCCTTTAGCAAACCAACATTGTGCAACAGTGTAACCTACTTTGCCATAGTTAAAACATTTAACATTCTTTTTTCGATCAGTAAAAAACTTCTGAGCATGAAAGTTCCTAGCATGCATTCCACCAATATTCAAATCATCCTATTCCATCAATTTACAATCATGAATAAAGTGACCATGCTTACCACAATCGAAACATGAAACATTAGATTTCTTTGAAGCATGGTTTTTCACATGAGGGTTCTTAGAATGCATGTAATTGAATTTTCTTTTCTGTGGTTGCTGCAGATTGTTTTTGGTTTTCTAGTTTTTATTTTCTTTTTGAAATTTCTGGGCTGCAAATTATTTTAAGGATTCATTAGATGTACCAGCCATTTCTGAGCTTCGCACAAAAGTACTGTATAGCTGATTCCTAATAGCCTCTTTATTCCTAGAGATATGGCATGTCCCCTCTCTTGGATTACCAGCCTCATCTTCCATGGTAATTTTCATTTTTCCTTTGTCTTTGACAGAATTAGATGAGAGCTTTGCCAACTCTTTCAGTTTGTTTTCCAAGGAAGCTATGAGTATTTCAGAATTAGCATTCTCCTTTTCACATGCAACTAGCTTTTCTTTAAATGTCTCATTTTTATTTTTATATTTTTCAATTTCTTTTTCCCGAGAAGGAGCCATAGATTTTTCCTTCTCAAGACTGAGCAATCTATCAGACATGACAATGTTTAGCTCCTTCAGTTTTCCATTTTCATTTATTAGTTCTAAAATTTTGGCCAAATGATCTTGGGTTTCAATTCTTAATGAACTAACCAACTCCTTGTTCATTTCTTCATCAAGCAAACAAGCATCATATGATTGTTTCAATTGCTAACAATTTTTACATGAAGAATTTGAATTATTTTGCTCAATTTCCCTTTTCAACTTTTTATTTTCAGACTTTATTTTCCTATTACTATCTGACAGTTCTTCATAGAGACTCATCAATTCATCAAACGAGAGTTCTTCAGATTCAGCGCTTACCTGAGATGATGAGTCATCCTTTTGATCATTGCTGTGGTCTCCTCCTTCAGCCATCAGGCATTTGCCCTCCTTTCTTCCATTGGCATCCATCAGATTGTCCAGTATGACTTTAGCTGTCCTACATGCAGAGACACAGGGAAGTATGTTAACATCAATAGCAACTTTCATCAAATGTAGAACACTAACATTACTAATGTTCTTTGATATATGATCGTCAGTCCACTTAGATTTATCCTTAGGCAATTTGTGTGGACCATGTGAGATTAAATTCCATAACTCAGGATCAATCGGATTAACAAACCTACGCATGCTGCTTAGCCAGAGAGAAAAATTAGAACCGTCAAATATGTGTGGATGAGCCATTGAAACCAATTTAAAACAATAAACCAAATATGACAATGCACCAAATTAGCAGGATCCTCTCTGCAGATTGTTGAATCTGAATTAATCAGAGACTTACTCTGATACCAATTGTTAGGTGCAAGGTGGGATCTAGAGAGGGGGGGTGAATAGATCCCTCTACAAAAATTAGGCTCAATTAAAAACACTCCCAATTCAGATTAGAATGAAGGGAACACTACAGACTAAGCAACCTACTGAAAGATCAAATCTATTCAGAACTACTCTCGAGCACTTAGCATATAAGGAAGGTCGCAATGCTGAACATATATCAGTCGTGTGTGACAATTCAGAATTCAAGTTAACAGTTGATGCTTCAATCATAGCTAATATCAAACACTTAACCATTAAGCTAGTTCCAAACAATGAAGCGAAATTAGCACACAACTCACCCTGTGAAGTGGGGGTAGAGGAGAAGGAACGTATGCACAATTCAAACCATAATGGACAATTTTTTAGGTGGTTCGGTCTACTACCCACAAACCTACGTCCACCCCTCACTCAAACCGAGTGAGGCTTCCCTTACAAATGCAAGAACGTGGAGAACCCTCCACTACAAACGCTGCCAAACAGCTTGACCCGAGGGAAACAAATCCCTCACCCTGATCTTGCACCCAGCAAGACCAGACCCACTGCCAAGGTAGTGACCGGAGGAACCGATCCTCCCTTCTTCTGCAATCATAGAAGGAGACGTGAGACAACACCCAACTGCTCACAAGCCTAGAGGATTCAATCCTCTCTTCCTCCAAAACCTCAGAGGGAACAAGTCGCTGATACACAGCTTCCTTGAATCCCACAACAAGGTATCGTAATTACAGTGTAGAAAGGAAAAAGAACAAAAAAAGAAATCACAACAGAAAACAAGGAAAAATATAGCTCCAAAGGAGCAGGATGGCTTGGATTTGATCCAGAGGCCAATGGACGAACATGTCTTCAATGTAGACACCGGCTGCACTCAAACTCACGACCTGGACTACAACTTCTGAACTGGGCTCTCTCTCGAGCTCTCTCTCTTTCTCTTCTTATTTTTCTCACAATCTTCTCTCTCACATGTTCTCTCTGATTTTTCCTCTCAATTTATTCTTTGAACTTCACAGCTCTCTTTTTCTATAGCTCTCCCGCCTTCTATCGCAGCTCGTTTTCTTCTCTATTGCAGCGCCTTTCTTCTTACGAAGAAGACATGTATATATAGAGCAGAGATAACCAATTTCTAAAATCTTCTTCAAAAATAATTCCCTCCATTAATTCATCTATCATGGTAGAACAATCTTCTTTAGAGGCTTTCATAGAGTGTGTCAGGTAACGTTTCAGATCTTGGATCTCGTGCCAATGATTGGCCTTCGAGCATAAGTGTGAAGCTTCCGTGGCAGACATAAGGCTTCAGCCTTCCCAGCTATTTGTCAGCCTTACTAAGTTATTTTTCACCCTTAACGACTATTTGTCAGCCTTACAGACTCATTTGTCACCCTTGTTTGCTTAAGCCATCGCCTTTGAGCTTTTTGTCTCTTGCTTTGAGAGCCGTCGCCTTGCGACCTATTTGTCACCCGTATCGGGTATTTTTCACCCTTGAACACCTATTTGTCACCCTTATGTGTTCTTTTGTCAGCCATGTGACCCATTTGTTTCCCTTGTCTGTTTGTTACCTTTGTAATCTATTTGTCAACCTTACTGACTGGGGTTGACTGCTTTGACTCCAGGTTGACTCCTTCTTGAGAAATGGCGTTGAAGTAGTTGGTTGACTATGGACTTAACTACATTGACTCTGAGGCTTGGCTGCCTTGACTTCGCTGACTACGTTGACTTCGCTGACTTCTTTGACTTCGTTGACTCTGTGACCCATTTGTCACCCCTACGAGCTGTTCATCACCCTTGTGTGACTATTTGTCACCCTTGAAGCCTTGAATGTTTTGAACTTGCCTGGAGTTGAAGTTTGGCTTGAGTGGAGTCGACTCTAGTTTCATCTGGAGTCGACTCGCCTTCTTGCTTTTCTTCTTCTCAGCCCTTTTTCTCCCGTCCAAGCTATTTGTCACCTCTACGAAGCTATTTGTCACCAGTATGAAGCTATTTGTCACTCTTAGTCTCTTCAGCTAGCGGGTGGCTCTAGAGTCGACTCGAAGCTCGACTCTCCTTCTTGAAACCTCTTATTATCCCATTCTAAGCACTTGATCAGTACTAAGGGCAGCTCGAGTGAACTTTCTGATTGGATCTGATCAAACTTTGAATGTGTTTTCATATAAAAAGAAACATTGCTGATGAGCTTGAGATGTTGTTATGAAGTCGACTCCAGTTGAACTTGGAGTTGACTCTTCTTCTTCAGTGTCTTCATAAATCTTTATCAATTCTGTCCAACTCATGCAATCTCCATTCACCGACCTTGTTCTTCTGACTTTGTATATACCTTCTGCTCTTGCTTGATCTGGACTAGGGTTCTATCAACCTATTCAACCTGTTCTTCAAGGATGTGCACATATATATGACATCAAACATATGACATCATTAACATATGAACCCAATGCACCAAAACCAATGACTCATAGATGAGTCATAGTGTTTGACATCATCAAAACCACAGGAGACACAACAGTTCCATCTCATAACGCCATCACTGAAGTTCTCGCATTCAGGGACCGTCCGTCTAAACTTCAACCAGCCAACTGACACTCAACGAAGCCACAACCTCCTTCTTAGCTGGCTAGCCAACAGTTATTAAATCTTGGGGGCCACACATGCATCATAGCCCACTCAGGTCGGGCGACCACAAGCTCACAAATCCTGATCTACTATCTTCCGAAGAGGAGGGTGTCGTACCTTGTCTTTAACAATCTGGTCAATAGCACAAAACTCGATACCGAACTCTAGACGTTTATGATTTCTTGCCAAATTCAAGTCCTTGCCCCAATAACTATCACATCACTTGTGACGACCCAGGGTCCGGATACCGGGTAAACCCGATAACACTTGGATCCTGCGTGCCCTCCCAAGAGCGATAAAGCTCTGAAGGGATGAAAGGAGTGTGTGTGGAGTACATTGAAGTCCCAGATAGCAGTAAGCAATTACTATTTCATTGATTAGGTTTGCTAAAGTAGTAGAAATAAAATTAAATTTTCAATTAACATTTTAAATTAACAGAGTCCAGTCCAAATTAAAGACAAGTACAAGCCAACAGAAAGGAAAACGTACACTGAAGTCGGGGGAAGCCCGACGCAGAGAACGCTGGCAACGCTGGCACAAAGAACTGACGCACCGCGCCACAAACCACGAGGAAGAAGAGCGACCACTCCTGAAAAGTTGGGGTGAGCCTCGTGTCACTGGCTCAATAGGGGTCACGCGGATCCCCACTGGAAACAACACAGTAACACGCTAAATAGTGCTAAATAGTAAAGCAGGAAGAACAAGAGCAACCGCAGTAACTACAACAATAAAGCTGTAAGCAAAAGTAAGAACAACTAAAAGAAGAGTAAAGCCGTACTAACCAGAAAGACGGCCGCCGACCAAACCACGGCTCCCTAAGCTACTCCAAACAGCAACAGAAAGGCTAACCCTGATCTCGTAAAGTCAGGCGTTACCGATCCGTTGACAAAGCACAACTCCAAACCTAAAGCCTATCAAACAGGCAAGTAAAGGCACGAACATACACAACTAGATCATCGTGTACGTTACACAAGACTGGACCTCGAGTAAAGCCATACACCAGGCTACTCGGGAACCAATGACGAAAAGACACGTCACGAGACACAAGAATCACTAGAGTCATGTGCCAAGTGACAAGAGCACCTCCTCACTAGAAGAACAGCCAGATGCGTCCACTGACGTCTTACACTGTGCCACAAGTATCTCCCACACACCTGGAACGGCGGTAACTGAGATACTCACAGAACCGAGTACAAGGAACAACAATAACGAGTGACTAGACAAGGTCACGCCCGTCAGCGCTCGTCCAAACGCCCCTGACCACGTGTGCACACACAAGCCCAATGCCTTGAGCCAGGTCTCTAGCTAGTTTTCTCCCCCAGCAGGACGCTACTGCAAGGCAAGGAAGCCCACGGAAACTAGCTTACAAACCGTCTATTGGGAACTGCCCCGCCACCACTCTGAGGTGGGCCGACACACTGGAACGTGCCGTCAGGCTACGACTAGTGGAGGCTCACTAGACATAGAGACTCCAAAACACCAGTGCTGAAGTACAGATATGCTAAGTATGCACTGTTACACGTACTACGAAGCACCAATAGCATACCAGACTACCACCGGACTCAGGACAAACAACTAGCCCTGCTAACACAACGATCCTTGAGTCATAAGACTCGAGGTCAAGATCGTCGCACATCACAGCTCACGCTATTAATCAGCCTAGTCCCTAAGCCAAGGTCACGATAAAACACCGATAAAGGAAACGGCATAGGATCACCTGATCCATGCCTCCGCATAACACAACCCATGGTGACATGAGGAATCACTAAGATCCTCAAAGCACATGGACACACAAACCGAGGTAAGATAATATCTCAAGGCATCCAACATCATCTCTCGATCCATACAGGACCACCGAGACAACTACAAAGTCATATGTCAACCACTGGATCACACTGGGTTGACCAGACACCAATAATGACTCTGAAACAGTACGGAACACTACGGAATACAATGGCACTCCCCGGCCACCTCACGACATGGTCATCACCCTCATAGGACATCCAAGATATCCAAGGGACTACGGGTAAACCACCAAGTAAGGCCAAGACAAATGGAGGCCAAATATTAGGAAAACCAGGCTCTGGGAAGGAAACGATCACACGCCAAGCTGCTAGATAAACCAATCAGTCAGCTAACGAGCCGCCATCCTCACACAGAGAATACAAACACTGGGCGGTCAGAAAAGAGCCGCACCAAGACAATCGGCCTATAAATAAGCCATCTCACTAAGTTAAGCGGTCGAGGACATGGCCACTTCACTCAGAGACTCAACAATCAAAACTACAAATCCATAGGGGTAAGCGATCTATCGCAGGACCGCAAGGGAGACAGTAGCGGTCGTCCATATGACCGCTAAACCCAGTCAACACCCGAACCGACATAAATCAGTCAAACAGACCCTAGCGGTCATATACTAAACTGCCAAAAGCCACTAAGCGGTCGGGGCTAGGACTGCTAGCCCAACCAACTTAAAGCTATTAAACCGACATAAAACAACAATTAGCGGTCATCTCTCAGACCGCCACTGCTAGATTAGCGGTCTATCGCACGACCGCAAATTCGAACCGACATAGACAACCTCTCTTAGAGGTCTATCGTATGACCGCTGACAGGGATTAGCGGTCATCCACTGAACCGCTAGCCAGGAGAAATGGTCTATCGCATGACTGCAAAGACTCAAACTGACATACTATTCAGAAAGCATAAACGGTCACCCAAGGATTGCTAAAGCCCTAAAAATGGTCTCTGGTAAGACCGCTAAAGCGCTACGGCGGGTAAAACAGAGGATTGGCCGATCCCGGCCGTTCCACGCCCCAATCACGTCTAAACGACGAGGATACAACCCTAATGACCATACAAGCCTTCCACAGACCGGAAGGGGTCCAAATGACGCATAAAACATAAGAAACGGGCAATTCCTCCGAATTGACCCAAATTGAGTCACATGGGTTCCTGGACTCACACCGGTCCCAAATGACCACCAATCGTAATGAAACCAGTGGGAATGAATTGCTGACATGCCAGGGATTGAAATAGCTCCGGTTCTCTTTCCTTCCCGCCACCTCTTTCTCGCTGTTCATCATCTTCTCCCCGTCGGCCATGGCCGATGCGGCGGGGGAGACCTCACCCTCTTCGAAAAGGTTCGAGGATGGATGCGCGGATGCGGCCATGGTGGCTTCACGGAAATATTTTGCTCAAATCCTCATGGAGTCCAAGCCTCGGCAGCAAGTTGCTTTTCAGGTGAAAGCTCCGGCATACACGGACCAGGGAGAGCCCGCTGTTTTCTTCTCCAAAGAAGAAATCCAGGCTTCCTATGAACACCTCCAGAATGCAACTATAGCTAAGTGTTCCTATGGCCGACCTTCCATTCCAGAGATTAAATCGTGCCTCTCACAGCTCCTGCATCTAAACTCTGATTTCATTATCAGCCGGTTAAACGCCAGACATATCTTGATTCGTCTGGGATGCGAAGCGGATTTGCTCAAAGTCTTGATTCAAAAGAACCTATACATTAAAGGATTTCTATTCCGATTCTTTAGATGGTCGCAGGACTTCCAATTTGACTCTGATCCGTCAGTTGTTCCCGTATGGATCGGGTTCCCTTCTTTACCAGTTAATTTTTATCATGATGATATGCTCAGATCTATAGCAGGGAATGTAGGCTACGTCTTGCGGATCCATGATACAACCTCTGCCATGACGGAAACCTCGGAGGCTCTGGCTTGTGTAGAACTGGATTTAGCTATGCAGAGGAAAGACCGGATATGGATTGGCTCGGAAGGTGGAGGTTTTTGGCAGAAAATCAGCTATCATAGAGTCCCACACCTATGCTCTCACTGTCACAAGATTGGGCACATGGAAAGTCAATGCAAGAAAAAGCAGAGCAATAAACTGGTGCACAACCAACCTTTGGTTAATAATGCTTCTCTTGCAACTCAGAAGGAAAATCGCCAGGAATATAGGCCCCAGATGCCCAATACTTCAGGCTCTAAAATTATAGCTACTGATACCAATAGATTTTCACCATTAATTCAATTAGCTGATGTATTGGAATCTGAGGAAGCAATTACACAAGACAAATTAATCTCTAGAGAGAACAAGCTTGTCGATAATTGTCAGCAACCAATTCTTACATCAGAACCTTTGGAACCAAAAGGGAATGATGGCCCCTCATCTTCTGTTTATGGAAATGCCACTACAGAGGTTCTTACAACAGATTTGATCCGAAGAGAGAAGGCTTTATTTACAACTGAGCTTCCTTCAATCCATTGCAGCAAAGATATAACAAAGAATAAGCTATCTAAGCAACCTCTAGCTACTATATGTTTAGATTGTATTGTCAGTTCGGAAGCTATATCTACACTTTCAACTATGGAGAATTCCAGGATGCTATGTCAAGGGAATGTAAGTAAAATTCCCTCTCAAGACTTGAAATCAAATGAGATTTCTTTTCTTCCAAGTGTTTTATTCAGTGATGCTCGTTTAACCAGGGCCAAGGCTAAGATATTAGCTGCCCATTCATATTCTAGCATTGATCATGATTAACTCAGTTTTGATATGGAATGTGAGAGGCATAGGAAATAAAGCCAAAGTTAGAAGCTTGGCTCAATACATTAAAGATTATGATATTTGTCTTGCTGCTATATCAGAGCCCATGATCAAATTAACCCGTGCCCAATATGTGGCTCGACGCATCAAATTACTATCAGTCATTGGTAATAATGGAGACTCCTCCAAAATCTGGCTGTTTCACAAGCCTAGCATCTGTTTTGATGTTATAGAACTGCATCCACAATACTTGACTGTGGCCTACAAGGGAAATAATGCAGCTACATTGCTTTTCACTGTGATTTATGCTTCCTATAATGTGAGATGTCGCAGAGACTTATTTGATTCTCTTATGGAATTTAGCAAAAATGTGAATGTTCCTTGGATCATAGGAGGAGATTTCAATTGCATAGTATCCCCTGAGGAAAAAATAGGTGGCTCCCTCTCTTCAAGGATTTCCATGACTGATTTCCAAGGTTTTTTGTCTGCTACGGGACTGGTTGATGCTGGTTACATTGGATCCAAATTTACATGGACCAACAATCAAACCGGGTCCTCACATATTAGGTCTCGGTTGGACATGGTCTTATTGAATTCCCACTGGTTGCAATCAAACCAAAATATGGTTGTTCGGCATTTAACCAGAGGCCCTTCAGATCATGCCCCACTGCTCTTACAAATGGCTTCTACACAGCCTGCCCCAGGGAGATTCCTTTATCAGCAAATGTGGCATACGCATGAAGGTTTTTTGGAATTTGTTAAAGTGAAATGGCTTAAAAGCATTCACATTGATAGTCATCCTTTCCAAGTTCTTCAGAGGAAGTTAAAAGATTTGAAGACAGCTTTAAGAATTTGGAATAAAGAAAATTTTGGCAATATCAACCAGGCCAAGGATGATGCTGTTGCTCAGGTTGAACTGGCTCAGTCCTCCTTTGATGACAATCCGACTATGGACAATCGTATTAATCTTCAGAAGGCCAATGCTCACATGCGTCTTATTTTGGCCAGAGAGGAAATATTTTGGTATCAAAAGTTTAGAGTACAATGGATTTCTTGTGGAGACAGAAATACTCATTTTTTCCATCAATATACCAAGGTCAAAAGGCAGAGAAACCATGTTCATAAACTGAAAATAAACGATCATTGGGTGGAGGATAAGGACTTATTACTAAATGGTGCTGTTGATTACTTCAAAAGCTTATTAACTATTGAAGCTCACAACATAGATGAAAATCTTCTCTCAGTAATCCCTCGGCTGATAAATGAGGATCAGAATAAAATGCTATGTGCTATTCCCTTGGCAGAGGAAATTAAGTCTTCAGTTTTCTCCTTACCTGGCAACAGCTCCCCTGGTCCGGATGGGTTCAGTGGGGGTTTTTTCACTCACTGTTGGGACATTATTGAAGAGGATGTTGTTAGAGCTGTTCAGAGCTTCTTTCAAGGATGGGGCTTACCAAAAGGTGTCACTTCTTATATTTTATGCCTGATTTCGAAGGTACATAATCCATAATCCCTCATCTTTTGCTGAGTTCAGACCAGTTAGCCTATGCAATTTCACATATAAAATAGTCTCCAAAATTATCTGTGATAGACTTAGACATATACCGCCTCTCATTATATCAAATGAACAAAGTGGTTTCATTAGTGGAAGGCAAATTATTGAGAACTTTCTGCTGGCCAAGGAAATGTTTATAGAGTTAGATAGACCAGTCAGAGGTCACAATATGCTGCTCAAACTTGATATGGCTAAAGCTTGTGACCGGATAGAATGGGATTTTCTTTTCATGGTGCTAAAAAAATTCGGATTCTCTAATAGATTTGTCTCTCTAATTGCCCAAATGGTAGTTAACTGTTGGTTCTCTATTTCTCTAAATGGTTTCTCTCGTGGCTACTTCAAGTCTTCCAGAGGGGTAAGGCAAGGGGATCCCTTAGCCCCTGCCCTTTTCATTATTACTGAAGAAGTCTTGAGCAGGGACCTTAATCATTTGTTCTCTAATGGCCAGTGCAAGTTCTTTCACCTTCCTCGAGGTGTCCAACAAATTTCACATATTCTTTATGCTGATGACTCCATCATTTTTATGAATGGTGGAGTTTCATCTCTTAATCAGTTGCTGAAGTTCTTGAAGAAATATGAATTGTCCTTTGGTCAGAAAATCAATGCCCCAAAAAGCTGTTTCATGGTAGCTAAACAGATGCCTCGAAGATCCATAGACTGCATAAGCCAATTAACAGGTTATCAGCACAAGACTGGTAGTATTAAGTATTTGGGCATTCCTCTTTTCAAAGGAAGAGTTAAAATTCCCCACTTCAGATATTTGCTAGACAAAATCAATGCCAAGCTAGCTGGCTGGCAAAGCAAAATGTTGTCCCAGGCAGGTAGACTGGTTCTTATCCGTGCGGTCCTTGCTTCTATTCCCATGTACAGTGCTAGTGCAGCTTCTATTCCTTACACTATACTTAAACAAATTTGGAACATTTGCTCTAATTTTTTCTGGCAGGGATATGAAAATGCCCACAGGAAGCGTTGGGTATCCTGGAATAAAATGTGTTGTCCTGTTCCTTAAGGTGGATTAGGCATCTGAAGCCAATCAGAGATGCAATTGTGCTTTTATGTCAAACAACTTTGGCTGTCAGTTCACAGTAATTCTCTTTGGGCCAAGTTTGTGAGAAGCAAGTATTTTCATGGTTTACACATATCAGACTGCAAGTCTCCATTCCCTACTGGCATAAAATCAAAAGACTTTGAGAAGGCTCGGAATATTCTCTTGGCCAACTCCCGAATGATAGTTTTCAATTGTGCTTCCACTAATTTTTTGAAAGACAATTGGTACAATAATAAGCCTCTGATTGATATCTTTAATATACATCAATCTCATATATCTGAAGAATGCACTGTTCAAGATGCAATGGCTGATCTTCAACATACAGTCTGGCAACACTTGGAAAACCAGCTGCTGAGAGATGCCATACATAATTTCTCTTTACAGAACGGAGAGGATGTACCTGTTTGGTCCCTCACAAATTCAGGTAAATTTAGTATCAAATCTACATACAACTTTATTAAGGAGCAACCATCAAGGCAGGGTGAAGTGTTCAGCAAAATTTGGAACCCAAGATTCCCTCCTCAGGCATCCTTGTTATGTTGGAAACTTCTGAAACATGCAGTCCCTATGGACAAGCAAGTACAAATGTGTGGGATTAACATTGCTTCTAGATGTGTATGTTGTCTAAACTCCCATGAAACAGAGGATGAAAACCATTTATTCATTGACAGTGAGGTGGCTAAATTTCTATGGTGCAATTTTGCTTCATTGCTTACTTCCTCTTGCTTGGAAATTCCCACTATCTGTAGCAGATTAAGATTCATTATTAATGAGGCTGTTCTGAACAAACCCGAAGGATTTATGTCACTGCTGGTTTCTATTATGATAGTTTGGGAAATATGGAAATTCAGATGCCAAGCTAGATATGAAGGGAATAGAACAAGTGTAGAAAAAATCTCGGAACAAATCATTGCAGATACAAATCATACTGAGTCAGATTAAATTTAAACAAGGAACTAGTATTGAATATCGGACAGCTTTGCAAGGTTTTGGTATATCAGTTAGCAGCTATCATTCATCATACATGTCCTTTGGAAAGCCCCTGTCAGAGATTTCTTCTTAAATGTAGATGGTGCCAGTAAAGGTAATCCGGGTATCTCTGGGGGTGGTGGATGTTTCAGGGATCATTATGGTCAATTAAGGCTGGACTTTTCTTATTACTATGGGGTTGGATCAAATATGGTGGCAGAGGGTCGGGCCCTCTTTGATGGCCTCCGACTAGCACAACACCACAATATGTTAATATCAGCCATTTTGACTGATTCTATGGCCCTGATCGAGATGTTGAAAAACAAAAGTGATCCTCCTTGGTCTTTACTCCCTTGGTGGGACTCTTTGCAACAAATCCTTTCTTCATTTCATTGTCCTATTATCCATTCATATAGAGAGGGGAATCAGCTTGCGGATGCACTTGCCAACCATGCTGTGTAGGCCGGATGCAACTTGGAATTCACTTCAATTCGGGAGCTGCCAACAATAGCTAAAGGATATGCTATTGCAGATGCCAATGGCATTCCTAATTTCCGTAGAAGGCTTGTATAGATTTTTTTGAGCTTTCTCATTGTACCTCAAAGGAAATGCCTTATGGGAATGTAATTCTTTGATAAATCAATAAAATATAGCATCATGCGGTGATTTGGTGGAGTGAGAACATTCCCTTCCTTTGGAATGGGGGTGCACTCTCCCTTACTCCCACTTGATGACTTGGCTTTACACAAATAAAAAAAAATCAGGCTAGAAATCGTCGCCGAGAAAGGCGAACTCGTCTTACACCCCCTAAAGCATGCTTTACCCAAACCAAAGCCAAACCCGCTCATACGCGCATCGTTCGGCTCCAAATCGCGAGGAAATGTAGAAGAAGAGTAGGGCGTCCATCTCCCTACCTCCACTGAAGTTCTAGCGCGCCGAAGTGACTAAACCGCGCCAAAAACCATCTCACGAGCTCGTCACGTCGGCTTTGAATCCACCGAGGGATCGCGCCAATGCCACACTCCATCCGTCACACCATCACGCGCCAGGTCAACTCCATGACGTCCCTGCCTTGCCCAGCTCGCCACGGTCGTATGCCCCGCGGAGAGAGGAGAAGAGAGGAGATAGAACGAGAGGGAGAGAAGTAACGGCGGTGAGGAGAGAGGAAGGAGAAAGAAAGAATAAAAAGAAAAGGAAAAAATAATTTTCCTAATTTTCGTAAAATTTGATTTTTGGTCTGAAAATGCACTAATTCAAAAAAATATGAAAAAATAGTCTAAACGATCCTCGGAAAGAATACAACGCAACTGTAGCATCCTCGAGTTGATGATTTGAACAATAAACTCACCACGGGGTTCCGTAATTTGTACGAGAGAAAAATCCACGCGGATCGTAAAACACAACTCAGGACCCACAAAAGCGATCTGAAACACTCCGAGAAAGATCCGAAAGAATCAGGGCATTACAGCCTCCCCTCCTTATAGGAATTTCATCCTCGAAAATAAAGAAGCTAACAAGAAAGAAGTAGGGAAGAACAAACCCAAACATTGGCTACGCTCTTCAAGCATTAGCCAACGCCAACACCTAGAACACGACAACACAATTCTCGCAAAACACGATTCAGAGGAACACTGCCAGACCACCATCACAGGTACACATTATGGATCTCAAGATAAATCGATCCAAAGAACAAGCACGGCACCCAAGTGAACACAAGTCCAACACCTCCGAAACAAGGCAACGTTGCTTCCGTCTCACAGGGAAAGGAGACACGACTCATGCCACGAAAATAGCTATCAGTAAAATACTCGGCAACCACAACAAGCATCAGCTTAAATAAGGAAACATAGTCCTCAGCTGACAACTCGACAACATCAGCTTCTGCACCGAGAACAACAAATCTGGCATGCAGAACACCAACGACAACACTGGACCACGAGCACAATCAAGTCAGTCCTCACTCAGACATTACATCTGATTCGAGTCGCATGCCAACTCCATCATAACAAAAGAGTACAGCAAAACCAACTGACAAGACCTCGATCCACATAATGCCAAATCAGACTCACAGGGAAATCCTCCCAAGCTGAGCACGACCACCGACAAACGACAACAATAACAGCAGCACTTGCAGAATCCCAGCTCCGTTCTGAACATAGAACCACGGGACACAACTACAAGCTAGGTCGTATCAAGGCACAATTACAGCTGAACACACGACTAACATGTACAAGCCATGCCACGAACAGCTCACCAACAAGGACCAACAACAATAACAACAATCTCAGAGAATGCATCTCAAGGACCACGATCACGTCCCAAGAGCACAACGTCCAAGAAAAGTATAAAGGAAGGAAAGGGTACTCAACCAGAAAACATGCCGACAGATTCCCCTAATCCTCATACATGCCAGTGCCAACAACCATAATGTCTCCAGCAACGTCACAACAACCAACAACATCAAGGCACACAAATAGCCAAGGCGACAGACATGTCGAGGAAACAACTTCTCGGCCAACCAGAATCTGCCAACTTCACGATCCTGAACTGTGGGTTATCAGCCCACACGCTTACGCTGCACGCTCAATACACACACACAGGCTTCAATGATAACTCGGCATCCGCATCTCAGCACACACTCGGCACCATCATAATTCAGAAACCACAATATACCACGCCTCGAGTACTGATCCTACTAATAATCGATCACAAGTCGCCAAAGTGCAAACCATGAAGAGCATCAGCTTTAGCACAAAGCATAAAGAATGCTAATATCAGCTTATCCTTACGTCCTGGAACGATTATTGAACCTTCAAAGCACAACAGTCACCAAACACGGCACATCGAACACGGTGCGCAACGGCTCCCAAACACAAAATCTGGGTCCAAAGCCAAGCAACCGTCGAACAAAGGCAAAGCAGGTTCAGAATTAACAATGTCCACACTTAAGCAGACACAGGACAAAGGCTTCACCAAGACAGCACTTCCAAGGCTTACCTCGAAAAGACGCCACCAAACAAGAGGAGAAGAATCAAGCTCAATCAACAGTAGCTCACCAGGAAGGAAAATCCTAGGTTCGCTCGAGCATTCTCTCAATTAAGGCATCTAATCGAACACCTCAACACAAACTTAACACCTCAGGGGCTGAACAAAGCTCAAGCTGGGATGACCAAAGCAACATAGGAATGTGCACGGCCATTACACCAACGAGAAAGTCACCAGCCACCTGAACAAATTACAGAAACATCTTGAACACCGCACCACAGATTCACGCATGTCGATGAAATCTACCAAGTACAGCATAACCGAGACAAACACCATAACAAAAGAAAAGCACTCCGTCACATCCTGACAAGAGCAAAACCATCTCGCACAGTGCCAACACAGCACGCACAAGACCACAAATGGAAACAAAGCGACAAACAATCGTAAAACCGATGCCAACGCTAATGCCGACAGCTGGCTGTACTGGACCTTAAGGACTCTAAATACTGTAATATCTCAAATTCCCATGTACCTTACACACAACACAGCTTTGATACCAACTGTGAGGACCCAGGGTCCGGATACCGGGTAAACCCGATAACACTTGGATCATGCGAGGCCTCCCAAGAGCGGTAAAGCTCCAAAGGGATGAAAGGAGTGTGTGTGGAGTACATTGAAGTCCCAGATAGTAGTAAGGAATTAATATTTCATTGATTAGGTTTGCTAAAGTAGCAAAAATAAAATTACATTTTCAATTAACAGTTTAAATTAATAGGGTCCAGTCTAAATTAAAGATAAGTACAAGCCAACAGAAAGGAAAACGTACACTGAAGTCGGGGGAAGCCCGACGCAGAGAATGCTGGCACAACGAACTGACGCACCGTGCCACAAACCACCAGGAAGAAGAGCGACCACACTTGAAAAGTAGGGGTGAGCCTCGTGTCACTTGCTTAGTAGGGGTCATGCGGATCCCCACTGGAAACAACACAGTAACACGCTAAACAATAAAGTAGGAAGAACATGAGCAACCGTAGTAACTACAACAGTAAAGCTGTAAAAAGCAAGAGTAAGCAAAAGTAAGAACATCTAAAGGAAGAGTGAAGCCGTACTAACCAGAAACACGGCCGCCGATCAAACCACGGCTCCCTAAGCTACTCCAAACAGCAACAGAAAGGCGAACCTTGATCTCATAAAGTCAGGCGTTACCGATCCGTCAACAAAGCACAACTCCAAAGCTAAAGCCTATCAAACAGGCAAAAAGCCCTATAAAAGGCCTATGCAAGTAAAGGCACGAACATACACAACTAGATCGTCGTGTACGTTACACAAGACTGGACCTCGAGTAAATCCATACACTAGGTTACTCGAGAACCAATGATGAAAAGACACGTCATGAGACACGAGAATCACTAGAGTCATGTGCCAAGCGACAAGAGCACCTCCTCACTAGAAGAATAGCCAGATGCGTCCACTGACGTCTTACACTGCACCACAAGTATCTCCCACACACCTGGAACGGCGGTAACTGAGACACTCATATAACCGAGTACAAGGAACAACAGTAACGAGTGACTAGTTAGGGTCACGCCCGTCGATGCTCGTCCAAACACCCCTGACCACGTGTGCACACACAAGCCTAATGCCTTGAGCCAGGCCTCTAGCTAGTTTTCTCCTCCAGTAGGACGCTAGGCAAGGAAGCCCACGAAAACTAGCTTACAAACCGTCTATCGGGAACTGCCCCGCCCCCACTCCGAGGTGGGTGGACACACTGGAACGTGCCGTCAGGCTATGACTAGTTTAGGCTCACTAGACATAGAGACTCCAAAACACCAGTGCTGAAGTACAGACAGGCTAAGCATGCACTGTCGCACATACTACAAAGCACCAAGCACGAAACATAAGGTAGCATACCAGACTGCCACCGGACTCAGGACAAACAACTAGACCTGCTAACACAATGATCCTTGAGTCATAAGACTCGGGGTCAAGATCATCGCACTTAACAGCTCACGCTGTTAATCAGCCTAGTCCCTAAGCCAAGGTCACGATAAAACACCGATAAAGGAAACGACATAGGATCACCTGATCCATGCCTCCGCATAACACAACCCACGGAGACCTGAGGAATCACTAAGATCCTCAAAGCTCATGGACACACAAACCGAGGTAAGACAATACCTCAAGGTGTCCAACATCATCTCTCGATCCATACAGGACCACCGAGACAACTACAAAGTCATATGTCAACCACTGGATCACACCGGGTTGACCAGACACCAATAATGACTCTGAAACAGTACGGAACACTACGGAATACAATGGCACTCCCCGGCCACCTCACGGCATGGTCATCCCCCTCATAGGATATCCCAGTATCCACAGGACTACGGGCAAACCACTAAGTAAGGCCAAGACAAATGGAGGCCAAATATTAGGAAAACCAGGCTCTGGGAAGGAAACGGTCACACACTAGGCCGCTAGGTAAACCAAGCAGTCAGCTAACGAGCCGTCATCCTCACATAGAGAATACAAACACTGGGCGGTCAGAAAAGAGCCGCACCAAGACAACCGGCCTATAAACAAGCCGTCTCACTGAGTTAAGCTGTCGAGGACATGGCCGCTTCACTCAGAGACTCAACAATCAAAACTACAAATCCATAGGGGTAAGCGGTCTATCGCAGGACCGCAAGGGAGACAGTAGCGGTCATCCATATGACCGCTAAACCAAGTCAACCCCCGAACCGACATAAATCAGTCAAACAGACCCTAGCGGTCATATACTAAACTGCCAAAAGCCACTAAGCGGTCGGGGCTAGGACCGCTAGCCCAACCAACTTAAATCTATTAAACCGACATAAAACAACCGTTAGCGGTCGTCTCTCAGACCGCCACTGCCATATTAGCGGTCTATCGCACGACCATAAATCCGAACCGACATAGACAACCTCTCTTAGCAGTCTATCGTGCGACCGCTGACGGGGATTAGCGGTCATCCACTGAACCGCTAGCCAGGAGAAACAGCCTATCGCATGACCGTGAAGACCCAAACCGACATACTATTCAGAAAGCATAAACAGTCACCCAAGGACAGTCTAAACGATCCTCGAAAAGAATACAACGCAATTATAGCGTCCTCGAGTCGATGAATTGAACAATAAACTCACCACGGGGTTCCGTAACTTGTACGAGAGAAAAATCCACGCGGATCATAAAACATAACTCAGGACCCATAAAAGCGATCCGAAACTCTCCGAGAAAGATCCGAAAGACTCAGGGCATTACATCACTGATTATGGACCACTAGTGCCAAAGCCATAGAATGCCGATGCACCAATTCATGAATCGTCGGGGTGCTAGATAGCTCAGTTAGCTTTACTGACTGCCCCTGGCATCTTATCGAAATTCTTGACATTCGCATCTTCTAGGTCACCTATCTTGACCAGGGCGGGTCAATTCAATGTCTCAACTCTGAGCAACATATACTTGCTTGCCTCATGGCCCAGCCTAATCAACCACGATCTTGCTTGCCGAATTTCAACCACTAGCCAACTCCACTCTGAACTACACAACACGTTTATGGGAAAAGACTGGCGCACATCATTATCCTTGCCCAACAGCTCCTACAGACATGCCATCCGATTCCCAACGCTACCAGTGTCACTCAGCATGATGTCTTCGTTGATGACATGGTAATCAATGCCACTTGCACGGCTAACACAATTTCAAGCTAAAAAAACAACTCTCTATAGTTGACTACAACCCTTCAGGACTCGCTTATGTAACGCCCCGAATTTTTCAGATATTGTGCGGATTGAGATCCGTGGGTTTCGGATCGCTTTTGTGGGTCCCAGATTGAGTTTAGCGGTTTACACGTGTTTTTGTCTATCGGACCTTCGGAATCCCGTGTAGGGTGAACCGTTGCTTTCTCCGACTCCGGGACGTTACCACAACGTTGTGCATTCTTCGAGGATCGTGGGAAGTATTTTTCCATATTCTTGGTATTTTCCCAATTTTTTGGATTTTCCTATTAATAAACCCCTTCACCCTTTCTCTCTCCTCACTCTCATTTCTCACTCTCTCCCTCTCTCTTCTCTCACGCTCTCCCTTCTCACCCTCTCTTCTCCAACGATCGAAGGAGCGAGGCGGGGCCGAAGCGGGGTGACGCGTGCGAGGAGGACGGCGAGGATGGCTCGAGGATCGGGGGACGGAGGCGCGGTGAAGCTCGGCCGTGAGTTCGTGTCTCAGCGAGGGTTTAACGGCGTTTTCTTCGTGGATCGGCGTCCACGGCCCATCAAATCTTCGGTGGAGGTAGGGAGATGGATCCCCAGCTCGTGTACTTCCTTTTCCGCGCTTTTGGTAGGCCGTGGTGAGCCAAGCGGGTTTATTTGAGCATTTTGGGGAAAATGCATATTTTTGGGGAGTGAGCCGGATCTAGCGTTTTAATCGCATTTTTGGGGTTTAAATGGGTCCTCTCGGTGCTAGAGAGGTTGGGGACTAGTTTCCCCTTGTTTTCCCCTTCACGTGGGCGTGAACGGGACGTGGAATAGAGTTTTCCACTGAACTTGCCATTTTTGGGTTTTCGGAATAGAAATGGTCCTAACAGGAACCATTATTAGGTGAGGCAGCCCTCAGGGAGGCTGCTATTTGTCCGTCTCACCGTGTTTTGGGGCTGCGGTATTGCGATAGACCGCTACGCTTGGCTTAGCGGTCTAATGCAGACCATTTTTCTTGGCTGGGCGGCCACGGGCCGGCCGCCACTTACCCCCCCTATGTCGGTTGGTTTTGCGGTCGAGCGATAGACCGCCTGAGGCGTTTAATAGCCTGGTGTGGACCGTCGTTCACCGTGCAGCTGTCAGGCCAGGACCATTTTTAGTCTCCGTCGTGGCGGGCGTGTAGCGGCCTAAGGATGACCGCCTAGGTCATGGGGCGCCCACGCGACTGGCCGCTACTCTCTGAATAGCGGTCAGGGCACGACCGTTTTATGTTTTGGGTTCATTCGAGGCCAGGAGGTGTAGCGGCCATGCGACTGACCGCTAGGTGACACCCAGCAGTCAGGCAATGGACCGCCACTCTTCTAGGCGGTCTGAGGGTGACCCCCTGGGTCCTGGTAGCGTCTGGGGCTATGCGGTCCTGGCTGGACCGCTAGGCCAGGATTTGCGGTCCTAGCCAGACCGCCAAGCTCTGAGACAGTCCAGGGAGGACCGCCCCATGGTTTTCATGCTTTTCGGGCCCGTTTAGCGTCGTGTTGGTCTCCGATCGACCCGGTTGTGAGCTAGTGGTCGACCATCGGCCTCGTGAGTGTCCCAGACATCCCATGGGTTCTGTGACTGTGTTTCTATGGTGTCTGGACATCCCTTTTACCTCGATTAGCATGCCGATAGATTTAAAGGGTCCGGGCGACCCCGTGTGTGTGCTGCGAGCTTTGCGTTACTCTCGATCGAGTCACCGTGTATCAGTGGGAGTGCGGTGAGGTTTCCCCCGCATGTCGTGAGTTTCTCCGGAAGATGGTTCTAGAGTGGGCCAAGTGTATGGCCTTGGACTACGAGTCCAGTCATCTAGCTTGGGGCTGGAGGTTTCTCGCTTTTCCCTGGGATGGGGAATCGGTGTGGCGGCTTGTGAGTTGCCTTGGGAATCGTGCTTCTGTGTTTTTCGCGTGGGCCGTGTGTGTGGCCTGTGGACTGTGAGTCCAATTACCCCACCTAGGGCTGGAGCATTTCTTGGTTCCCTTTTCGAGGGAATGGTCTCAGCAATTTTGAACTATCTCATGAGTCATCATGCCGAGATTTCTGACCCTAGGGTAAGGGCAGATTGATGGTGTGGAGCCGTTCGGTGCAATGGTCTTGACCCCGAGTCTTGTGACTCAAGGACCGTCCAGAGTCCAGTGGCTCGGTGCCGCGTGGTTCTTCTTGACTTTTGTGCAGGGTGCTGTTGACACCCATTTTTTGCCGACAAGTTGAGTCATTTCTCTTACTCCCATTTATTGATGCCTCAAGTTGTCCATCACTCGCTGGGCTATTTTCTGGCATGTTCTGGGCCAATTTTATGGGTGGCCTCTCTCCCTGACTAGGTCCAAGTTGATTCAGAGCTTAATGGGCCTTGGTTTTGGTTGATTAAGCTTTTCTATAAATTTCAAGCACCCATGTACATGTGCAGTCAACCTCCAGCCGCATAACCATATGTGCAGTTGATACTGGGCCATTCATATATTTATGGGATATTTAGCTGATTTTCTGAATTATCACCGACAAGTATATATACGACCTAGCCATAGCCGCATAAGACCATTGTGTGGTATATACTAAGCCATCTATCTCTCAAGAGTCCTAACGTCGGTTAACTATTCAGATAATTACCTATTTATCTTTTTATTTATCACCGACAGGCTTGGGCGGTTTCCCAGGAGCCGTTCAACTATGAGAGAGTCCAGCGGCGAATTTATCGGTCAGTTCAGTGGATAAATTAATTATCTCATGATTTATTTGAATTTCCACCGACAGGGATGGACGGCCCATTGCTGGCCGCTCACCATTTGAGCGGTCTATCGTGAGACCGTTTATCCTCTCGGACCAGAAAGTGGTTAAGGATTTTTTATCCATTCGTGTTTTTTCTCCTAAACTTTCTCCGATGATTTCTCCGTGAATCCTTAACCATTTTGAGTGCCGATTCTTCCGAATGAAAGATAATTGAATTATCTTCATCTTTTATTTGATTATCTCGACCTGAAAATGGATGGAAATCCTAATTTCGGGGCTGGCTTCCTAGGCTCTATAAATAGACCCTAAAGCCAAGTTTCAAAAACGGGGGGAGATTTTTGGTCGACGACGAAGCCCTGTCGAATCTTTGAGTGACCTACAACCAGGGAGGGAGGTCTTCTACGTCCATACAGGCCTCCGGTTCAGGGAGTATCTCATTATTTTGTGTCTTTAGTCATTAGTCCGTTGCTCTCTCTTGTTTGCATGCGTCATTTTCTTCACGTTTCTTCCACGTTTTTGTCATTCTCATCACATTACACACATCCTCCCACATTTTTGGTGCCCCTAGGGGTTTAAAACCCCCTAGGTATCCCCCATTCTATTTAGTTATATTTATTCCTTTCCGTTCTAGCACTTACTACACTTTGCAGTTCTGATATTGGGTTTCTTTTTGTGTTCTACACTCTGTCTCGCAGGTCAGCACCACACTAACGCGAGGCCCATCCTTTCTGGCCGGCCGAAAAGCGTGGAGGTTGGACCCTTATAACTTCTGGCGTGGTGGACTTGTGCGGCTTCTTCCGGACCGTTCAGGGATACGTATGGCCTAGTATCAACCATTCTTCCTCCTCCTGCGGTCACCACCAAACCGTTCAACCCTCCATCCATCTTCATCCTGCGTTACACCCCAACGCTGATGAGCGGCCTATCGTGAGACCGCGGGTACCTACAGGCGGTCCATGAGGAGCCGTTCAACGCGTCCGTGCTGATTTTAAGGCGAGTACCTGTTGGCACCTAAAATATGATCATTGGTGACCAAGCCAATAAAGACGAATGACCCGGTACACCGAAGCACGGAAGCCGATGCAGATCAACACATCGAGGATCTCTCAAGCTGCCAAAGCCTCGAGTCATTCCGTATGGACGTGGGGACTTCACCTCAGGAGAGCCGAGATGAATCTACAACCAACCGGCAGTGCGACCAAGCCTGCCCAATGAACCGGCATCGACTTTGTCGTGCTGCATCCACTACACCCGTTTTCCGACCAAGGTCGACTGTCTACCCGGTGGCTACCCACCTCATGAAAGGCTCTCCCGAGGATAAAGGAGTCCCCCCGGCTTCCCGAAATGGAGAACCGAAAGCTCTGACGGCGGAAGATCCCGATCGCCCGGCATGGGCACGGCTTCCCGTCAGGATGGGCCCATTAGTGGCCGAATGATCGCCTGGCTCAGGCGGAACTATCTCCCGGCTATCTAACCTCCTAGAAAGCTCTGAGTACGAGCCAGGCCGGACCAATAGCATGGATCGTAGAGCCGAAGGCCATGCCGGTAGAAAGCCCGTACGATCAAGATAAAGCTATTCGGAACCTCGAAAATGGCCGTACGTCAACCTGGGAGCTTCTACAAGACATCTCGTCGAAGTTTCGAGGAGCATTGGCAAGATAAATGTTCACGGTGACCCCCGGAATCATCCCCGGACTCATCAACTGGCTCAAAGCCCACGAGGAGCATTAGCCCGGCGCGCCCTAAACCGGCGCGCCCCTCACTTGATGCCCTCTATCCCGGAGCACTGAACCCCATCCATGGCCTGGCTATTCCGGCGCGCAAAGGCCCATGAAGTCTTTCCCGGCGAGCATTTCTTCACGCCGTATGAGGCTTGGGGCTCGATCATGTATATATACAGATGGCTATTCGAAACAAAAAAGAGGGGGCTAAAAAAAAAAGGGCAAAGAAGCAGAGAAGAGCTGAGAAGCAGAAGAGGGGGTAGACAGAAGGTTAAGAAGGGGGTCTTTCGAGAGAGGCCTTCGGGAGGAGAGAGAGCCTTCTTGGAAGAGGAGTTTCTGTCCGAGCGTCCTTCAACGGCCGTCTTCCTCTGTTCTGGTTGAAGTCCTCCGGACCCGGAGAAGGAGAAGCGGGCCGATACTCTGTTTTGAGAATAGGTGGGCGCCGTCGTCTATCTCTCTTTGCTTTTCGTGGATTTTCCTCTTTCGGAGTCTCCGTCTACCAACTGTAAGCAAGAGAGGGGAGGGATGGCAATGATATGAGCCGACCCCTCCCCTCCTCTGCAATTTCTTTTCCTTACTGTATTTTCCTCTGCGAATGATGAACGGCAACCGAGCAATGATGCCGGTGCCGGATTCTTAACGTGTAAATGAGTGGCCCATTCCTGTTTCTGGGATGGCAAGGTGTATTTGAATGTCTGGACCAGCAGGTCGAATGAGTGATTTGAAACTTCTGTCTACTTCTCTATCTACATCGATGTGTATGTTTAAGGTCTTCTGTGCGTTTTCTCTGATCCTGGTTTTCCCGAAGCCCCGATCATGCCCCGAAGCACCGTGGGCTACAGAAACACCCCTCCCCAGGGTTTTCCCTTCTTGACCATGCTCGTGTCTGATTTAAGGGTCTCCGCATACCCTCCGTGGACAGAGCTGCGCTTCTGCGTATGCTTCTTTCTACCGTATTGTCAAGGGACTAACTCCCCTCGATTCCTCTCTTCCTGTTGCCCTGTGGCTCGCGAGGTGGGAGTCGTTCTTGGGATTGCAAGATGCATCGATTTAACACTGCGCCGTAACTGTTCGAGCATATGCCTCTATGTTTGGCTCGTCTCGCCTGTGAATTGATTACCCCTCTGCATTATAGTCATGTGAACCGCTCCGAGATTCCTTTATTTCGTCTTAATCGTCCGGGGAGGGGGACATTCCCTGTTACTTCGCACAGCTGCTGGGCGATCGGGAACTTTACCCCTCAATGGTAGATGTTTCCCCAAGGCCATAGCAGATAGCAACAGGGGTCTTAGCCTAACAGGCTTAGCCCCGACAATCTGAGACCCAATCGAGGCCGAGAGATGTATGCTCCTCGTAGGCCAGCCCTCAGAGCTTCACCCTCTTGGTGGTCGGTTCCTCCACGGGATGAGTCATAAGCTGTGGGTTGTCCACCCCTCGCAGGCTAGCCCTCGGGGTGATGCTCCCATCATCAATGACCTCATCTCTCTATCTTTCCCCTTACGGAGCCTTGGTGCCCCTCGTAGGCTAGTCCTCGGGGTATCCTATCCGATGGGGTTTGCTGGGTGCCTCCGTGTACACCGGCGGTTTAGGGGCTTATTCCACAGGTGAGCATGACCCCGCTTCTCCCCTGCAACTCTTCAGGTTCAGGGGAGATGCTGTCCAATTTTGGACAGATTAAGATTGAATAAGCCTTAATGAAACGCTCGTTCTGGACTTAGTTACCTCAGTGCTTGAGCATGAACCTCGCACTGACTTGCTCCCTTATTCCTAGAAGGCCATGGGCTCCAATTAAACAATCAATTGGCCTAAACAACTCTAAAATGTTCTATGGGAGCTTAATAAACTTGAAAAAAGTTCAAAAATTAACAAAATAGGGTTAATACGGCGCGGTCTTAACCGGCGCGCCTTAAACCGGCGCGGTACCCCCCCGCGCCGGGTTAACCCCACACTCATAATCAAAAAAATTTTCCTTGCGACTTTCTGGCGCGCCCCAAGCCGGCGCGCCCCATCCTCTTGCGCGCCGTTTTAGCCGGTTATGGGGCCGCGCCGTATTAGCCATCCATACTGATGTTCTATCGTGCCGTATGAGTTACCTCTCGCATGGTTGCGCCGGTTTTGGAAGCATGTTGCCGTTTTTGAAGCATAGCTGGTAATAAATTGAATAAAAGAAGGGCCTAGCGAGCCCGAACTATATTGTTATCATATCTTCATTACCATATCCGTTAGCACTTTGCTTTCGCCATCATATTTGTGCTGCCTTCTTCCTTCCTCTCGATGGGGAGTAATAAACATGGTTGATCACCATTTGCTTCCACAATTCCATTATCATGCTTAATATAGTTATGAACGTCATGTGTGCATCCATGCATACATCCTCGAGTAGATCAAATGGCGTTGACAGAAAAGCCAGATTACGTCTGGTCAGAAGTCTTCGCTGTGCGCGGCGGTGGTCTTCGGACCTACGTCCTTCGCCACGTACCGAGGATCCATAATTCCCTGAACTATGCATCTTCTACACGATAAACATGTGCATCCTGCATGTCTTCCTCATGATCATCATGTAGCTCTTTTTAATCTGGCTTCGACAGCCCGATGTCTCGGCAATTAATCAAAGGTGTTCCCTCCTCGTGGGAGATGTAATTAACGCCATAACCTTTATGGTATGGCGGACTGCTGGTCCCGACCGAACCTCACATTCGCCCGACATGGGTCAGAATGAGCGCACAATAAAATTGTCACTCATGTGACTGACACGCCCGCGTCATCAATCAGTCAGTTGACTACCAGTTAGCCAAATGGTTGATTGATACGCGAACGAAAAGGGAAAGAAAGAAAACGCTGAAACAGTACCTCCCTCTTTCCAAGGTACGGTGTGCGTTCATCGCATGTCCGACATCTTGGTGGCGATCACGATCACAGGTTCACTCCTCTATTCCATCCCACCTTCATTTTGTTTTATTTCCCATATCTGCATAGAAGAGGGATATTTTAACGCTGGTAGGAAGAGGAGGAGTCACTATTTTCCACTTTCAACACCCCATTTTTTTGGCGATCACGGTGGGACACCTAGTGCCCAACATGTTAGTGGCTTGCTGACCCTCCCTTTTGCTTTGTTAGTCCTTTTTCTTTAAGTGGTTTCAGGTTGTTCTTTGCTGGTCGCGTTCTCTATCCTTTGGAACTTGAACGGTCCCCCCAGAGCAGTTCAACTTTTGTGTGGCTGCAGGTTCACCGTCCTTCTCCGCGAGTAGTGCCACATTTTCTGCAAGCCTCCTGTGGTAAGCGGTCTCCTATCGCCCGTTCATCATCCTTACGGCCTTTGTTTGGCCATCCATCTTGCTGGCACAGGTACGCCTCTGCCTTCATATTGTTGGTTTGGTTGCTGTCGCACGGTTGCTGCAAGTCCGTTCCAGAATTTAAGTGGTCTGTCGATAGATCGCTCATCCGGGTACGCTTCTCATTTCTGTCTTCTTTCATTCCAGCATTTTATGATTTTCCTGTTACTTTGTCGTTACTCCCTGGTTTGAACGGCTCAACAAGGACCGTCTATCTCCCTGCGCAGTCTTACAGAGGCTGTCCTTGTCCTGCTATAGTGCACCTGTGCTTCACTTCGATTACCATGTTATTTGATTTTCATGATATTTGGTGCTGATTATTGATCTCCCCCTGCTCTTATATCATTGTTGCATACTTGTTTTCACTTCTCGCATATTTGTTTGATTATGGATTGCTAGTTGCTAGGCTAGACTTTGCATGCACTCCGGTGCACATAGGGGCATTCATTCTTTTCATAGTAGTTGCATTCCTACCGAGGTAGGGTTTCTTATCGTCTCTATACTCCTTGGAGCCGACTAGGGGACCTTGCTGAGGACCTCCGTAAGCCCCCGTGAGCCGTGGATTACCACACGGACGCCGGGGATGTTGTATCATTACCACCCCCCAGTCTAGGGTTTGCATCAGAGAGAGAGAGAGAGAGAGAGTCCTCTAGTGTCAGCCAGTTGCCCTATTCCCTACCTTGGCTAGGTACCTTGTGGTGGAGTGAATTCAAATCTTAATTAATTCACCAAGGTCCAAGAAAGAGAGAACTTATAAAATTTTGCGTACATCATTTGAAGCTTGGTTGCGTCAATTGATTGATTCTCTTCTCATCTCTCTCCTCCGTTGTTTGCATCTTGTTTGGATTGTTGGTTTTACTTTGGTTAAGGTTGTCTGTCTTCTTCTCTAGGTGTGTTAGTGTATGTGGAGCTGTCTCACGCCCTCAGGATTGTCTCCTAAGGGCGGTTCGCCTTCCCACTCTTATCTCAATCCCTTGTTCGATTCACCGCCAGTCATGTCATCTTACAACTTCTCCCATCCCCCTAAGGATTCTCTCCCTCAGGGACTTCTGGAGGACCCACCTATGGTCGCTCATGTGCAAGGGAGAGAGGGGACTGCCCTCCCTCTTTCAACCATTGTTGCTGAGGGTGCTCAACCCTCCCTCTCAGATCCATCCACTCGCGGCTCGGCCAGTCGGGTTCTCCAGATGATGGCCCAGCTGGATCTTACTCAACTCCACCTGCTAAAGCAGGCCTTGCAAGGGGAAGATCCCTCACCCTCATTTCTCTCTTCTGGCACGACTGTTGTGGCCACTTCCACACCCCCGATTGTTGGGTTAGGGGCTACCTCTGCAGCCCCCATCGATCTTACTCCCATCCATCCTCAGGCTCTTCGATTATCCACCATGGAAGCGGGCCAGGCTTCTACCTCGGCCCATCAGCCGCTTGATAAGGGGAAAACCTAGGTCCCCTCCAGCTCTTATGTTGATCCTTACACCACCATCTCTTCAATACCGCAGGCCCTCGTGGCCCCAGCCGATTTTGTCCGTCTGCAACCAGGGGCCGCCCAGTTGGCTCACTCGGATATAGGCCCTTCCTTGGCCCATTATCCATCTTATGGGCTCCCCTCTCAGTCAGTATACCCTTCGGCTCTGTATTCTGGCACCATCTTTCCTACTGCATCCCCTCCTTCCTGGGAGCGGGAACTCCTTGACAAGTGGGCTGCTATGCAGCAACAAATTGACCTCCTCCACAAGCGGGTTGGCTCGCAGTCCTTGGCCGATGTCCCTACTCCTAACTTCAGGGACATTTGTTTCCCACCCCAGTCCGAGCTCCCCATGTACCAGAAATACGACGGGAACGGCAACCCGTTCATTCATGTCAGGGAGTTTATTTATGAGTCGGCGTAGTTTCAACACGATGACCGCCTGATGGCTTACTTGTTTCGCCGATCTTTGGATGGGGTCGCCCTAGAGTGGTTCTACACATTGCCTCTTGAGGAGGCGGAAAGTTTCAAGACTGTCAAGGAGAAGTTCATTCAGAGATTCCAGGATCGGGTCGGTCCCGAATATTCTTTCACTGATCTAGTAGCATAAAAAATGAAGCCGGATGAAGACTTTGCTATATATGTAGATAGATGGAGGCAGATGGCCTCGTGGGTGCCCGGGCAGATCTCGGAGGAAGAAAAAGTAAAATTGTTAATTTCTAATGCCACTCCGACGTTCCAGAATATTTTGGCAATGAACGACCTTTCTAACATGCACCAGTTGTACAGTTTTCGGGCCCGGTTTATCCAGACCCAATTTAAAAACTCCCCCATCCATTCATTGTTTGAAGCCCAGAAATCCAAGACTACCCGAAAATCCCAGGGCCCAGTTACTGAGGGAGTCCAAGTCAACGAGCAGGTCCAGGCTGTTCAATTCCCAAACCAGCCTGCTTCACCCCGTTTCCAGCAACCCCCACGCAACCCCCAGTTCGCCACTCCGCAAGCTCCCCGACCCGCCTTCCCAGCTCCTCAGCACCCCCAACAACAACCACCACCACCTCAACAGCCGCAACCGCCACCCCAGTACCACAATGTTTCTCCTCCCGCTAGTTATGGGCCTGCTCGGCCGGGACCCAAGAGGGCTAATTATCCACCACTGCCAAAAACCCTCCCCGACATATTTTCAGCTCTAATGTACACTGGTGACATCCAATTGCCTCCCGAACGTCAGAATTGGAATCCGGCAGCCGATCAGTCCAGGTATTGTATATACCATCGGCAGCCCGGGCACACAATAGAAAGATGCTTTCAGTTTAGAGATTTGGTGTATGATCTGCATGAGGGCTAGAGGATTGATTGGGCCCAAATGCATAAGATAATTGAAGATATAAAGGAGAGACGAAGACAAGCAAGGCCGCAGCAGGCGGCGCCCCAGCAACAGCAGTTCCAACAACAACCCCTCCAACAACAACAACAACAACAACACCTACAGTAGCAGCAAGACCTCGGGATTCACCAAAATCCCATGCCAGTACATCCACCAGCTCCTCAGCAGCAACCACAACAACAGTCGCCGGCACCGGCTCAGGTAAACACAGTCCACCGCCCAGCCCCTAATGCTGGGTGGTCTTTTGATGATGAGACCCCCGCCCATCTCTTGGCCTTCCACCATACTAGCCCCACGCCTTCTGTTCCCTCCATCCTCCGACCCACCACCTTCACTACCGCTCCACCCACTATCCCTTCCCGACCACCTTTCTCACCCGCCACATTCCCTACCATTCCACCCGTCCTTCCGCCATCACCCGCCATTCCCTCCATCATCACTCCTCCACTTAACCCTTCACCCGTTACCCCTCCGCCAGGGCCCGTCAGACCAACCTCCGTCATCTTCACTCATATTTCTACCCCCTCTACCTACCCCATTGGGCCAAGCGGGGGCCCGTCCCAAGCTGTGCCGGCACAACATTATGCCCTTCGGAGCGGGCGTCCATTTCATAGAGTTTACCCTTCCTCTGGTGTGTCTGCACCCAACCCCCAAGTTCCTTTCCCTACAGCTGAAACAGAAGAAATAGACCCCGTGCCAGGCACGGAGTATGATATACTGCAGCACTTGGACCGGATGCCGGCCAAGATATCAGTTTTGGAGTTGATCAAGAGATCCACGCTACACCAGGACGCCCTTAGGGATTTTCTTCAGAAGGTTATGGTTAGCGAGGATGTGGCGATAGACAGCTTGCCATCGGTGTTGGCGACCATTACGAGGGGGCCTTCCATTTCATTTTTTGAGTCAAAATTGACACCCCCAGAGGCACGGCATATGCCACTCTACATCACCATTTCTTTAAACAAGGTGGCCGTTGAGTCTGCCCTAGTGGACACAGGAGCATCGATAAATGTGTATCCGCTGAGTACACTGCGTGCCTGTAACATTTCAGAGGACATGCTTAAGCCGACACCGACCACAATTGCAGCCTACGACAACTCCAGACGAGCATGCCACGGGGTCGTGACGGTCCAGGCCTAGCTAGGGCCTTTAGTGATGGATGTGGAGTTCTACGTGTTGGACATAGACCCAATGTTCAAAGCAATTCTGGGTCGTCCATGGATTGATAGTTTAAATGTTGTGCCCTCGACTACCCATCAATGCCTGAAGTTCCCATTCCAAGGCCGGGTGGTTAAGGTAAAAAGTATCTCTACTATCCAGTCAGTCGATGCAATTACAGACAAGATTCTCCCTACTCTATGGGCAAGTAACATGCTAGTTCTTTCAGTGATGGACTTAAACTACTCATGGGCATATGCGTCACGCAATCCCACCACTGCACCAGTAAATGTGAAAATTAAGTCCAAGATTAGAGATTCGAAAGGGTGGCATATGATTCTGAAGTTAGGCTATCAGCCGGGCCTGGGCCTCGGCGCGCAATTGTAGGGGCGGACCAAGCCCGTCCCTAAAGGCAGAAAGATGGGCCGCAGAGGCCTTGGTTATCAGGAGTCAGCATTGTCCATCCTGGGAGACTCCGGGCCACTGACGTGGGATTACCGTCAACATTTCGTGAAAGGCCCGTTGTAGCCCGGCACCTTGAAGAAGCCGCCACCCTGTCCTGAGAAGAAGATCGATGCCGCCTGTGATGTTTCTGACCCACCGTCGCCGCTGAAGGGGCTGGGGGGTGATATGGAAGATTTTTGTGTCTATTTTGAAAAGATGTTCAGTGAAGAAGAAGACCGTCCGAAGAAGAAGGAGATGCAGCTGGTGAAGCATTCTCCAACTTAGCTAGTTTGTCGGGGGCCACGGGAAGTGGGGAGCTCTATCACTACCTTTGCTATATCCCCATCCCGTCTTGCCTCATTGTTTCAAAAATTGGGGTTTGTCCCCCGTTCCCCTCCGATTATGGTCGACCCGTACTTCACGGAAAGACCACCTGAAATTCTATTTGTGCCATGTGCATGTGGGTGCTGCCCACCCATTGATCTGTCAACTTTGTTTACTCCTCCCTCCCCCAATGCTCAACTCCATGAAATGTGGTTTCGATCCTCTGATCCATTATTTGATTGCATCTTCCCCTATCTATTTCCCATGCAGCTCCCTCCTCCCCCGTCTTCTCCTTCCTGTTGCGTGATCTCCTCCGACTCCCAAAAAAAATGCCAATTTTAAAACGGAGGTTTCTATGGAAGATTACGCTGTTTTTATTCCATCCTCCTCCCAGGGGCACGAGACCCCTGCTTCTTTCCCAGTAGATTTTTTATCTCCTAGGTTAGATGTACAGTGCGCAGAGTCTCCTAGGTTAGTTGAGTCAGTTGGGGTAGAGCCTAGTTCGAGTCTAGTCGGCCCATCCACGTCTGCGGCACACCCTGTGATGCGTCATTCTAAATCCATTCCAGATAGGTTTCTGCAAGACTTAGCTCATAGATTCCATGCCCTCCTTAAGTGCCCTGAGTTTGTAGAGACCGCAATTGTTTTGGAGGATGATGAGGAATTAGAAGGGGTGTGGAGCAATGACGGATTGGGAGTATATGAAATTGTAGATGAGAAGGACCCAGTCGATGATGAGGAAAGCGAGGTGGATGACACTGTCGATTTGTACGCGCAAGGTTTGAAGAGGTTTGACGAACCGTCCTCGGTAGTGGATGAACCCACTAAAGAAATTAACCTTGGAACAAAAGAGGACCCCAAGCCCATACTCATTTCTGCTAACCTCCCTCCTCAAGTTGAAAAGGAGCTAATCAAGGTGTTGAGGGAGTACATCGATTCCTTTGCCTGGTCCTATGAGGACATGCTGGGTCTTGACCCCACGTTGGTTGAACATCGACTGATTCTTAAACCAGGGGCAACACCCATTAAGCAAAAAGTGAGAAGGTTCCACCCACAAATGGCCTTGAGAATAAAGGAAGAAGTTGATAAATTACATAAGGCCAAGTTTATTAGAGTTGTATTGTATCCACAGTGGGTGGCAAACATAGTCCCAGTAATGAAAAAGGATGGCAAGATTCGGATTTGTATTGATTACAGGGACTTAAATAAGGCATGTCCGAAAGATGATTTCCCGCTTCCTCACATTGACGTATTAGTTGATAACACGGCTGGATATGAGGCCCTCTCATTCATGGACGGATATTCTGGTTATAATCAAATCCGTCTTGCTTCTGAAGATCAAGAGAAGACCTCTTTCACAACGCCCTGGGGCACATACTGCTATGTCGTTATGCCGTTTGGATTGAAAAATACAGGTGCCACATATCAACAGGCAATGATGGCTATCTTCCACGACATGATGCATGTGTATTCAGAAGCTTACATGGATGATATTCTGGTAAAATTGAGGTCTCAAGAAGAACACCCTGCCATTATAGCCAAGGTGTTGCAAAGGGCTAGGGAGTACAAATTGAAAATGAATCCAAAGAAATGCGTGTTTGGAGTTGCATCAGGGAAATTGCTCGGGTTTATAGTTAGTAAACGGGGGATTTAGATCGATCCGAACAAGGCAAAGGCCGTTATGGAAATGCCGCCGCCTAAGAACATCATCGAGCTCAGAGGTTTGATTGGGCGCTTACAATTCATTAGGATATTTATATCTCAACATTCGCAAAGATGCCGCCCATTCTATGAATTGTTAAAGGCAGGAGCTAAATTTGTGTGGAATGAACAATGTCAAAAGGCCTACGAGGATCTTAAGGTTTATCTTTCTAATCCCCCAGTTCTGCAACGACCCGTCCCTGGAAAACCTCTGATTCTATACATTTCTATGATCGAGGACTCCCTAGGAGCTGTCCTGGCTCAGGTGGATGATGAAGGAAGGGAAAGGGTAGCATACTACCTATCGAGGTTGTTTAATCCTGCTGAATCCAAGTATACTGCCATGGAGAAGACCCGTGCAGCGCTAATATGGGTAGCTCAGAAGCTCAAACACTATTTTCTTGCCCATGAGGTTAAGTTGATCTCTAGAATGGACCCCATTCGTTACCTATTAGAAAAACCTGTCCTTTCTAGCCGATTAGCTCGCTGGCAGAGCTTTCTTTCCTAGTTCGATATCACCTTCATTGTTCAGAAAGCGATCAAGGGATATGCCATTGCTGAGCATCTTGCTCATTCTCCTATCCCTCGCACTGATTCAATCCAGAACGAATTTCCTGATGAACACTTGACAGTAATTACTCATATTCCTTTTTGGTCTCTTCATTTCGATGGTGCTCTTAATTCCCAAGGCCGTGGAATCGGTGTCGTTCTCCTCACTCCGGAAGGAGTGACCATACCTATTGCTTATCAACTCTCTTTTCCTGCCACAAATAATATAGCAGAGTATGGGGCTCTCCTTACCGGTCTGAAACACGCATACCTCATGGGCGCGCGATACCTAAACATCATAGGAAACTCTCAATTGGTGCTGCGTTAAGTTCTATCAACTTACCGCACCCGTGACCCTAAACTTAAGCCCTATCAAGATTTGGTCACGCTCTTGGCTAGACAGTTCCGAAAGCTCATCTACATTCATACACATCGTTCTCAGAACATTCTTGCCGATGCATTGGCATCGCTTGCTTCATCTCTTTCCTTTCCTCTCAGTCGTTCCACTGAGACTATTGTGGTCCAGCGGTTAGATGCACCTTCCCTTCAGGACCCGTGGTTCGATAACCTTAGGAAGTATGTAGAGAAGAAGGTAGAGAGGGAAGAATTGAAGGAGGTTTCATTAACTGAGCTCGAGGAGATTATTGAGGAAGAGGAACTGTCGTGGTACTATGAGATAGAGCAGTATTGTAGGGATGGTTCATTTCCGGAGATGGCAAATGCCGAGCAACGCAAGGCCATTCGAAGAGCCGCCTCCAGATACACAATTGTCGCAACAGAGTTATATAGGCGGTCTCTTAATGGAGTTCTAATGAGGTGTCTGGATGACTGTAACGACCCGAGAATCCGATTACCGGGAAGGCCCGATAACCCGAGACTCGCACCGCAACCCACGAGTCCGAAGACTCGGAAGGGTTAGAAGGATGGTGTGGAAACTACACAAGTATCACAAGTAATTGTAGAAATTAAACAGTTATAATATTAAGTAGGAAATAAATTAGCAATTTACATGGTCCACAATAGAAAATGAATAACAACAACAGTAGTAGTCCACAACTAGTACAGAGACAAAAAAGAAAAGTACAGCTACACGGGGCATACCCCGGCTCTGACCTCTGGCACTACCTCTGGGCACCCGCACCATGCTGCACCCCAGACGCGCTCCCCTGGGGCGGCGCCTCACCTGAAACACGGTAAAAACACGCAGGGAATGAGTCTCGGAACAAGACTCAGTAGGGATCACTCGAACCCTACCTCGTAAAATGGGAAACCACTACGCTAGCGGTAGGAGAGTACCTCAGAAAGGAAAGTCAAGTACTCTACCAAACAAAGGTCCTACGGCATGCAAATCGGCACACGTGCCACGGAGAGACAACCGAAACTCAACGGTCGACCCGGCAACCCGAAGGCCAAACACACGACTGACAGTCTGACACTCCGTACTCGACAGGAGTACCTCCCACTAGAAGCACAGCCGGTAAAGTCCCCTGACGTCTTACACCGCACCGCAGGTGAACTGCCTGACATGGTAGCGCCTACCCAAGGCACGAACACCGAACAAGTAACCACAAACAAGTGACTCGCTGGGGTCACGCCCGTCGACGTGAGTCCAACCGCCCCCAACCACATGTGCACACACAGACCGTGCGTCCCTGGTCTTGTCCTCTAACTGGTTTTCCCCTCAGCCGGACTCTGGCTGCAAGACGTGGGGCCCGACGGTAACCGGTCCACAAACTACCTCTAAGGGTAAGCCCGTACCCCACTCCCTGGTGCGACCGGTACCGCGTACTGGTAGGCTACTACTAGTGGAGGGTCACTGAAGGAGTAGACTCTCAAGTCACGGAAAATGACGCCCGCATCCGACGATGCACGGGGACCACCCCACGCGCCGGCCCTGTCGCACGATGGCCACAGTCGGACTAAAAATGGGGTTGCAGCCCTCTCGGGGAAACCAGGCGCCTGACGGTCCACCCCAGGACCGTCACAAGGCTGTAACGGTCTAGGCGAGACCGTTACACACACACCTGGCGGTCTAACGTAGGCCGTTACACGGCCTGAGGAACGCAGAGGGTAACGCGCCTGGTCCAGCACGTTACACGAATGTAACGCGCCTGGCCCAGCACGTTACGCGAATGTAACGCGCCAGGTACACGAATGTAACGCGCCTAGCCCAGCGCGTTACGCGAATGTAACGCACCCGCCCTGGCGCGTTACACGCGCCTCACGCTCCCCTCGAGAAAGCAAGATGTAACGCGCCTGCCCCAGCGTGCTACACGAACGTAAAGCGCCTGGCCCAGCGCGTTACGCCCCCTCACACCTGGGGTAACCCAGGGAGTAACGCGCTCGCCCCAGCGCGTCACTCGGATGTAACGCGCTCGCCCTGGCGCGTTACACATGCAGACCCCCAATTATCAAAAACTAACGGTCGGAAAGCCCCTGATGGCCCAGCCCAGGCGCGTCACATACAAGTGGCGGTCAATCGTGGGACCGTCACAGTCCCTGACCCCCGAAGGCTAACCAAAGGGCATGTGACGGCCCCCCCGAGGCGCGTCACATCATGTGACGGTCCCTTGAAGGACCATCACACGCGCCCGACGGCGAGAACGGCGGGAAAGCCCAAAAACTTCAACCACGCCCCCATGCCTCCACCGGAGATGGGGAAATCAAAGGGGAAGACCCCTAGGGACCCCCAGCATGATTCTAGGCCATCAAAATGTGAAATCATGCATCAAATCCATAGATCGAGCGAGCTCTCCCCAAATCATGAAAAAATCCCAACATGCTCAATCACACCCCTCTCGGCCTCCCCTCGGCCTATAAACCACGGAAATGAACGGCGGGGAGCTAGGGAACGTCACCCTACCTCAATGGAGCGAATGCTCCACCAGATCGTCCACGAACGTAAGAAATCACTTTGGAAAACCCTCGATCTTCAAGCTTCCCACGAGCACTGCACGTCCCCACGATCGCCTCGCCGCCGCCCACGTCGCCGCGCCGTCGCCCCGCCACTGTCTACAGCCGGAGAGGAGCTCGCCGCAGTCGAATGGGAGGAAGAGAGGGAGAGGGAGAGGTCACGGTGGGGAGGAAGGAAGGAAAAAGAAGAAGAAGAAGAGGGTGGGGAGAGAGAGAAAAATGGGATATTTATAGAAAATCTGGAAAATCCAAAAAATATCGAAAAAAATAAAATTTATATTTCCGGAATCCTCGGGACGCACCGATCGCAACGGTACCACTCGTGCCCAGGTGAACGATCCGGTTCACCCACAGCGAGGTTCCGAAGGAATTACCGAAACACACACCGAAAATCGAAAAACACGTGTGGAAAAGCCGCGGAACGCCTCCGGGCCTCTGAAACGACTCCGGATCGCGCCGATCCGAACACGAAGAATAACCGAAATGAAATTTCGAACACAACGGAGCCGGACGCTCCGAGAAACCAGATCCGGGACCCACGAAGAAGGATCCGAAAGGTCCGGGATATTACAATGACGATGAGACATGGAAGATAGTTGAAGCAGCTCACTCTAGTGAGTGTGGAGGGCATGTTAATGGGCAGGCATTGACGAAGAAAATTCTTAGGCAGGGCTATTACTGGCCAACCTTAGAAGAAGATTGCTCCACCTATGTCCGTAGGTGTGTCCAATGCCAGCTTCATGCTGACAAGATCTATGCTCCTGCTTCTTCTCTCTATCCTCTTTCTGCTCCTTGGCCATTCTCCATGTGGGTCTTTGATATAGTTGGCCCTCTCGGTGACCCGAATTCCGCAGTCAAGCAGAAGTCCTTTATCCTGACGGCTATGGAGTACTTCACCAAGTGGGCGGAAGCAGAAGCTTATGTAGAAATCAAAGCCACCATAGTATGTCGCTTCATCTTGAAGAATATCATCTCGCGGTTCGGGGTGCCAAGCGATATCGTCACCGACAATGGGCCTCAATTTGTTTCTTAAGAACTTCGGGACCTCTGTAAGAAGGTTAACATTTCATTGCATCATTCATCACCATACTACCCCCAAGGTAACGGCCAAGCTGAGGCCACAAACAAAACTCTTCTAAAAATAATCAAGAAAACATGTGAGTCACACAAATTTGCTGATTGGGCCGATAAACTGGTAGAAGCTCTATGGACTTATCGCACCTCCGTCCGCACTCCCACGGAGCAAACTCCTTTTGCTCTCACCTATGGGATGGAGGCGGTACTCCCGTACGAGATCTTGATCCCTTCCCTAAGAGTGCAGCTAGACAAGGAACTTAATCTCAACGAGCGTCGGGAGGCGTTGCTAGTACAACTGGAACTCTTAGACGAGAAGAGGCTTAACGCGGCCAATCATGTCTCTATTTATCAAAAACGTGTCTCGCGCTATTTTCAAAAGAAGGTTATTGAAAGAAAATTTCAAGTGGGTAATATGGTTTTGAAGCACAAATTTATCAGATCAGTAGGTCCCAGGTCTAAGCTGCAACCAAATTGGGAGGGCCCGTTTGTAGTTAAGGAAGTCTATCCTGGTAACGCATATCGTTTAGTGAACGCGGAGGGTGAAGAATTGCCGAATCCGTGGAATGGGCTATATTTAAAACGTTTTTATCATAGAGTCAAGCCAGCGATAGCCCGACAGTGGGGTATGCCTTCACTTGGTCACGAAGGGAGACCCTCGGTTCAACATTTCATACACTACACGACCGCCTATGGTTCGGTTTTCTTCTTTCGCGCAACATCGTTTCTCCCTTGGCCGTGCTTAGGGGAGGGTGAAGATCCTTATTTTTCTTCTCTCTCGGCTGAAAATAGGGGCAAGTGGTGATTAAGGGGGTGAGAACTGATCTAGGCCCCCCGATAAAAGAGGTCTCAAATAGGGGCAGTCCGTTATGACCTTATTCCGCAGGTGAAAAGAGCAAGAAAAAGAAAAAGGAAAGAAATAGAGGAAAAGGGGCAAAAATCAAAAATCAAAGCTAAAAGCTCGCAAGCTCGAAGCTCTCGAAAATCTGAAAGTCCCCAAAATAATGAAACTAGGCATGGCAAGAGTGGCAGTACAGTTTCCCTGCGGGACGTTATGAGCCCGGTCGTATGCGTGCCTAGAGCGGATGTAGGTTCGATGACGGACACAAAGCCCCGATGCAACAGACCAGATTCTTTGAAAAGGGGGGTGTCATGAGAAGAACTCAAGCCCTAAAAACCCCTATACCTATCGCCAGTTTTTCTGCTAAATCCTGTTTTATTTTCCAAGGAATGGATCCCACCCCGGGTATGGCCTCGGTAGAGGCACCGTTAAGCGAAATTGGCCCCGGCCACGGGCGGTCCCTTTTAGCACACGTTGGACCTGGGAGACCCCCCTGTGGGACAGTAGGTTCCCCGTCGTCAGGTTTAAACTGGTTTCAAAAAAAAATCAAATATTTCAAAACCTAAAAAAATTAAATATTTCAAAATCCAAAAAAATCAAATATTTCAAAACCCAAAAAATCAAATATTTCAAAACTAAAAAAATCAAATATTTTAAAATCCAAAAAATCAAATATTTCAAAACTCAAAAAAATTAAATATTTCCAAAATCCAAAAAAATCAAATATATCAAAACTAAAAAAAATCGAATACTTCCAAAATCCAAAAAATCAAATATTCCAAATCTAAAAAAAATCAAATATTTCCAAATCCAAAAAATCAAATAGTTCAAAATCTAAAAAAAAATCAAATATTTCAAAACTCAAAAAGATCAAACATTCCAAAATCCAAAAAAAAATTAAATATTTTCAAAATCACAAAAAGGGTTTTTCGATTTGCATTCATAGCATCCATTGCATCCATTGTCATTTTGTTTGCCTAGTTAATAAGGCTTACCCCCTTGACCAAAAATCAAGAACTGGTCATTCCCTAACTTGCTACAGGCAATGGGTTAAGCCTAAACCAGATTTAATCTATCTTTTTTATTTTTTTGTGTGTGCAGGGGTACGTTGAAGCTCAAGATTCAGCACTTCGATCTTCACACGGCTATTTGTAAACCATTCTATCAATTTCAACGGTCTTGGTCAGACCGTCCAATCATTCACACGGTTTTATTAAGACCGTTCCAAGTCTTAAATCAACTCCGCTCAACTCCCTTCTATCAGGCCCGCTGTAAATCTGATGCACAACTCCAAGAGAGCCATCCTGATCTCTGAGCGGTCTATGTGTGACCGCGTAAATGCTGAAGTCATATCCAAACTCACTCATTCACACCAGCAAAGCCCAAACTCAACTCAATCCAATCAAATCATCAGCTTTATTCATTCATATATCAAACATCTCTAAGCATAAATCTTTACATCAATATCATCATGAAAAGAAAGAAAGGAAGAATCACTCAGTCCTCCGCTGGGCATCCCCGCGGGGACGAATCTCTCTCAGCTCTCTAACGTATGCCTGGCGTGTCACTGGAATCTCTGCAACCTCTGTCGGTAGGGTAAGCACCCTACTCACCTCCCACATGATCAGGGCACTCCTGACCGCCTGCTCATCTTCCTCCGTACCGATCCTCCTCGCCTGTAGTGCGGGAAGGTGGGGTAGCGCTGGTAGTACGGTCCTACGTAGTCCAACCTATAGGTAGCTATACATCGCTAGTGTGATGTCACTCACGAGCCTCAGATCTAGACCTGGCCTCCTGGGTACTCTAACAGTGGTGTCGCGGAGGAAGTCCAGGCGCATCACGAACCAATCCAGGGGCAGTCTGTTGATGTGCAGTCGCTACTCATCCCTGGTCTTCTTCTCTGCTGTCCTGCACTCTACCTGTGGAGAGAATCCGAATGCACCACCTATGAAGAAGAGGGGGTGGCTCCCGAAGATCCGGCTAGCTGAAGTGACTCCTCCTTATAAATGAATTTCATCCTCACACCCATCCAACACTCTAAACGGATCATAGAGCCGAATAGAGGACCACCTAAAGCTGCAGAGCTAAGACCCTCGTACAAGTAGGCAAGGATGGCTTGGGAGATAGAAAGAGCCTGCCATAGGTCACTGATGGTGCTGAGTAGGGGAGTATCTAAAACATGGTCAGCAGAAGGAAAGAGGATAGCCCCGCACAAGCAAATGGACGTGGCCTTAGCTATAGCCTCATTCCACCCACACCGGTTCCTGCAGTGCTCAACTACCCACTGGCTAAGAGGAAGAAGGTTGATCTGACGTGGGCCTATGAAGGTGTGGACGCCCCTGCTATCTGGTATGACCCTCCCAAGATGAGCCTAGGGTCAACAGGGGCAACTATATGACACACTGAGTCCTCCTCTCCCACCTGGGACCTAGGGAAAGAGAAGTAGGTCTCTACCTCCTCTAGTAGGATAGTGGCCTCGAATGATGGAAAGATGAATGTATGAGTCTGAGGGTGCCAGATTTCTACTAAAGCCGACATGCTGTGCCAGTCAAGAGAAAGCTTTGGGTAGTTCTGACCTAGTACTAGGAGAGGTTGTAGGTGCCAATATCTCAGGATGGATGTCACTCCTAGGGGCAATGTGCGGACCATGGGAGCCATCCACTTTAGAGTGGAATAGTGCCTGGAGCCAGGAAGAAGCTGAGGTGGAGGAAGAAAGAGAGGAAGAACGTGTAAGTAAAAGAATAATTTGAGTTGGAATGAAATCATGCTAACATACCTCACTCAAAGGGCTCGAGCTAAGATGACGGGGGATTGCGGTCAGTCGTTGGAGCACTTCCCGCTCCTTCCTGGCCGGCTTTGGCCCCTAAAAAGATGCTCCCTCCATGGAACTCCCCTCCAAGGCCCTCTTCATGATGATTTGGTGATGAATAGCAAAAGTTTCAAGGCTTAGAAGAGGGAGGATGTGTGAATCATGAATTTAGACTCCCCTCCTATTTATAGGGCTTGTCGGGGGTTAGATAAGTCTAGGACGGGATAAGATAAGGTTTGGATTGAATTAAGCAGTTTACTCTCGGGTTACAAGAGTCCAATTCAAATTCGCAGGGCGTCATCTTGGACAGTCGTACGATAGACCGCCTATCTCTTTGAGCGGCCTTAGAGGGACCGTTTATCACCTTCCAGAGAGTTCGAGTGCTGGAGTTTGAGCGGCCTGAACCAGACCGTGTTTCTATCGCGCGGTCATTTATAAACCGTTCTACGAGTTGAACAGTGGACAGAAGACCGTGTAATATCTCATTTTGACGGTCTACTCAGGATCGTGTGTCTCTTTGGGCAGCCCACTGAAGACTATTTTACTCATCTGAAGCCTTCATTCGACAAGTTGTGCACCTTTGCTACTAGTGGTCGTGTCCATCACTCATCTCACTCATTTGGCGTCACTCGTATCACTCAGTTGGCGTCACTCTTCTCACTCAGTTGGCGTCACTCTTCTCACTCATTTGGCGTCACTCCTCTCGCTCATTCGGCGTCACTCTTCTCACTCATTTCACTCATTTAGCGTCCCTCTCTCTCACTCTGAGTCGGCGTCCCTCTCTAACTCTAAGGCAGTGTCTCTCACTTGCACGTCTCACTCGTAGTCGCGTCACCTCACTCGTGGTCGTGTCTCGCTCGTGGTCGCCTCTCACTCTCGCGTGTCGTCTCACTCGTATCAAGTCAATAGTCGTGTTTAGCATTCATTCATTCATTCATTCATTCATACACCCATTCAAAAAAAAATGCATATCACTATCATGTCATGTCATGTGTACAAAAGTCGTGTCCCTAGTACAAGAGTCAGGCCGGTCCCTCTCCCTGGCCCCCGTCACTATCGTCAATACCCTCGTGCCTCTTTGGTGGAGGCATCATTGAGGTCGCCTCATCACGACGCCGCCGGCTCCGCTCCTCCTCCTTCTCACTCCTCTGGTGATCGGAGGAACCCGTAAAGTAACTCCTCACCGAGCTGTGGGTGCTGTGAGTGCTGTCGCTCAGAGTCCCACTGCACGCTGATCGCCTGCTCATCTCCTTGTAGGCCCACAGCTCCCCACTCAGCCCAGATGCCTCGATTAGAGCACGGTCCCGCTCCGCTCGGACTCGCACCAGCTCGTCTGCTCCAGCCCGAAGCCGCTCCAACTCAGCCCGTAGAAGTGCTGTCTCCTGCGCGTCCGTCGGTCAGCTCTGCGTCGCCTCCTCTCGCAGCCGGGCGGTCTCCTCCCTCAAGCGGGCTGCCTCCTCCCTAGCCGCTGCCTCGCTCTGCTCAAACTCCACCCTAAGCTGGGTCAGCTCGATCGTCTGCATACGCATTTTCCTAGTCAGTCAATGGCATTTCATACATTTCATAAGCATAAATAACAAGGGAAAGTGTAGTGATTTGCGTACCCTCTCGGTGAGTGCCACCTCGGCCGCCTTGGCCCGCGCTACCATCCGAGTGAAGTCGGCCTCCCGCTCAGCCCGGTCTGTGGGAGTCAGGGTTTGTTAAGAAGAAGGAGCATGGGCCCCTCGGCACGCTGCATCCAAAACTCCAGGTTAGTCACATGCATAATCATAATCATAAGCATTTGCATAATTTAAAGAGTTTAGGGTTTAGAAAATTCACCAGTAAGGCCAGGGCCTGCCGGGCCTCATCCCGCTCCCTGATCGTGGAGTGTAGGAGCCCCTACAGCTCCGCAAGTCATCCCTCAGGGTCAATCTACATTTAGAAGTCCAAATGTCAGTGCATCATATGGAAATTATATGCATAATAGATAGAGTTTAAGTTTAGAAGTCGTACCGGTCGGTGTGCACCCTGAAACACCTGGTCCCGGTAGTGTCGTATGTACGCAGTATAGTACGCCGCGTTGCTCTCTGCCCGGACGGTGACCACCCATCCAAGAGCCGTCCAGTCTGCCACCTGCGCGGCGTTCCTCGTCATCCAATCAAACGTTGTCGCCAGGCCTCGAGTGGTCCTCGTCACTCGCTCCCCCGCCTTCTCGGGTGCTGGGAACTCAACCCGATGGTCCTCATCACTAGTCGAAAGTGCAGTGGCTCCACTACATTCATGCAGTGCAACCACACGTCTCGTCCCGAGAAGGTGAGAGCCCCAGCCACCCAGGGCTGACCCTCCTGGCCCTCCTCGGTGTAGGGTGTCCACTGTACCTGCAAAAGTAAGGAGTCGCATCGGCATCATCATCTAGAATTGCATTTAATTAGAGAGTCTAAGTCTAGAAGCATACCGAGGCGAACGGTAGAGCATCTATGTCATCCTGCAGCTCCCGGACCTATCTCCTAAGGGCTGCGGTCTCTCGAGGTGCTGTCCACCTCCGGGCAATCGGTAGGAGCCCAGGACGGGTCTCTTCACCTCTGCCTAGCCCACGTAAGTGCACGTAGGCCCACACCTGCATCATAGCATCGTGTCAGCATCTAGGAAACATGCAGAATTGCATAATCAAGTCTAGAGTAGGAGTCATACCTGGAGTAAGGGAGAGAAGCCCCCGAGCATGGTCTGACGGGCCGTCGAACTCAGCATGTCGAAGAGAAAGGCAAGGACTGCCGCTCCCCATGCGTAGTCACCCACGTGGTCAAGCTCCTCGAGGAAGGGTAAGAAGCGGCAGCTCATCACGTCCGCCCAAGTGGAAAAAAGGAGTCGCCCGAATAATAGCATCAGGAACCTCCGCAACACTCCGTCGGCCTCTGCTTCCGGCTCTACCGCAACTCTCGGTCTCGCCAGCTCGATCAGTGGCTGTAGATGCTGCTCTGGCTGCTCTCCGACCGCTACCCCCGCCCGTCGCAGTCCCAAGCTGTCCTGAAGGCTAGCCCGGGGTAGGAGGGTCGACTGCCTCTCGGGGCACCATAGCTCTAGGCCCAGCAGCCACCGAGCCATCGCCCGGTAGTTGGGAAAAGTGGTCCCGCTAATCGGCAGCCCGTGCACCTAAAGGCCAGTGAGTCTGGCCACGTCCTCCAGCGTGGGGACCATATGTCCCCATGGGAAGAGGAACGTATGACTCACTGGATCCCAGCGGTCATGCAAGGCGTAAAGGAGTGCGGTGTCGAATCGACACACCTCGGTGCTCAAGAATGGGGCGAACCCCATGGCAGCCGGCCGCTCCCGCTGGAAGTCCGGTAGTGCCAAATACACTGCCCGGACCTGCAGCCACGAGATGCGGGTCCTGCGCTTTCCCTGCATGCATTTATTAATTTTGTGCATTTAATAAAAGGTTCAAACTTTTTTATCCAACAAATAAATGAAAACAATAAAGGTTGCATTTCTGTCATAAGGGCGGTTCCTTATGGACTATTCTTCCTGATACACGGTCCGATATGGGCCGCATGAGTTCTGAGTCCCCAAGGGTTTGAATGGCCAATGGAGGTCCGTTCTTGTGTTATGCGGTGGACTTTTCATCGCTCATCCTTTTGTTCGACTCTCTTTGATGGGGTCATCGCTTGCCACTTCCCATTTCTCCAAGGGTCCCGATGCTCGCCATTATGTTCGTCTTAATTTCCTGAGTCTGGCTATGTAATTTTCATATCTTTCTCGAGTCACTTTGATGTATTTCACCTTTATTTTGAGTCGAGTCCTAGGTGCTCATGCTTGTTACCTAAGTTGATGGTCATATTGGGCTTGTTTGGCTTTGTGGCCCATTTAGAGGAGCCAGGCCCATGGGCGCCCCTTTTTGCACTTTTGGTTATCTGTTATTGGCTCTTTCCTCAGGGGCTTTTGTACAAAGTTGGGATCCCTATATATAGGACCCCAACCCCCTCTTGTGGAAGCGAATGAAGTATTAAAGAATTTGCCACAGCATTTGTGCACCTCTCCTTCTCTCTCTAGCTATCTCTCTCTCTCTCCTCTTCTCTCTCTCTCTAAAGGGGGTGGCCCCCTCTCTCTCTCCTCCCTCTCTCTCTCCCTTGGGCGAACCTGCCCTTTCACCTTCCCCTTCCCCTGCCACCTCAGCTGCCACCTCACCCTCCAACCTTTCACCTCCCCAAGAGCCTTAACTCCCATCAATACCTCCACTTCCCCAAGCAACTCTTCCCATTCCCCATACACCTTCTCCACCTCCAAGGCACCCATCCCTCTTCCCCAAGCAGCCCTTCCACTCCCCCACACACTCATTCATATCCCCAAGCATTCAAACCCCCACCCCACTACCATTTGCACAACCCCCTCCATCCACTCACCCCTCCTCTTACCTTGGCCGACCACCCCCCCTTCCCCCCATCTCCTAGCTTCGGCCCCCTCTCCCCTCCACCCTCCTGCACCTCCATACCACCTGCTCCGCCCCCATCATCACCCCCACACATCCCTCCCCCATCTGCAATCACCTCCACCCTTCCCTCCATTACCAAACTCCAGTCCCCCTACACCTAACCCCACCACCATCCCCTTCATTCAGTCACATCTGCAGGTGGCAGAAGAAGGCCCGTCTTGCAGAAGTTCCCCCGAGGTCATCAGGCGACATCTAAGGGCGTACCTTACCTTTCTGGAAAGGTCGTCCAGTCCACTACGCAGGCGAGGTGGAATCGTCCTGTTCCGAGTTCGGGGCCGTCCGGGAGAGCCATTCTCCCCCGACTGCGCCAGACTCCCTCCGCAGCTAGCCTGAGCCCGATTTGAAGCAGCACCACGACCAACGGCGGAGGATTCAGACCGAAGGCCCTTCATCAAAGTTCTTCCTCCATCTGTACCCAACCAGGAGCAAGAGACAGAACCTCATTCGGCATCCGGGGGCCAGAGTTCCGAATTTTCTCCCTCAGTCGCGCGGGTCTGCCTCCTGCGGTCTACAGCGACCAGTTCCCACTCGCCGGCGTCCCCCTGTCCACCCCGACCTCAGAAGGTGTTGCCGTCAGTTTTTCTGTGTAGAGGCTTTGTCCCCGGTTCCAGCGACTCCAACGGTTCATGATTCGGCATCTAGGAGCGACCGGGACAACTTCTGCAAGTTGTAGACAGAAACAGGGAGCCATCCGCCCCAGAATCTGTTGCCCTACTCAGACCTCCACTGCAGCCATCGACGACGTCAGAATAAATCGATATAAATCATAGGTGTTTGGGTTCCTGTTACGAGAAGAGCCCCCCTGGGCTCGTCATCGGCGAAATTCCTGATCGAGATCTACAGGGACTACACCGACTGCCTATCAACATCCACAGCCAGCGGTCCAATTCGGAAGCGGCCCCTCCTCGTGGGCTACTAAGCTTATTTCTCCCCTCTTGCCTGGCCGGCTTACCGCCCCTCCCTGCGGGAGATAGTGTTTGTTGTAATCCATCCATTCCCACCCCCGAGATCACCCTCCTGCGTGAGGTGTAGTGAGTGTACACTTAAACAGGTTCGAAGCTTCATCGGCGCAGTGTGCGGGGAACCCACACTTCCCCGCTCGCCCTCGTCTCCGACCGGGGTTGGTTTCCTCAAACCAACCAGGTGAGCCTCCTGCCCTTGCCTCCTTATACCTGTTTATTTAATATCCGCGAAACATATCGGTCGGTAGGAGAGCGAGTGCCCGATCCCGACGCCACCTTTCAGTGTGGTCACCGTGGCTATAAGTGAGCGAGTGACCCCGTGCCCTTAAGGCATCCGGCCGCCCTTGTTTGTGGGCTTTCAAACCTTCGGGAGGAATAACTAAAGTGGTGCTGGTCCTCTAACCAATCAGAGGCTATCTCCATCACCTCGACTCGGCATCACCGGGTCACCACGGGAATCGTGTGCGCACGGTGTGTTGGTAGCTTTAACATATTCTCGGTGCCTTGTAATTATGATTGCGAATTAGGTCCAAGGAATCAAAGTCTCCGCTGCATTTTGTGTCACATCAATTGGTATCAGAGCAAGTTATAGACTTGTCTCTACAAGCCTAGGTCCTAGGGTATTTGCATTTTCATCATCCGTGTGCATGTCCACCCGTAGTGGTACCTTGTACCGAGCCGACCCCTCTACCTCGGTTCCACCATGAATCCCATTCTCCAAGGTTACCCAAACATCCCTAGGGAGGCTCCCCAAGCTCCAATGGATCGACTTGAGGCTGCCATTCAAGCCCTCTCGGAGAAAATGAGTGGAATTTCCACCCGCCTAGAGAGACTCGATGAAGCTAGGGCCCCGCCTAGGAACCATGCCCAACGGGCACCCCCTCCACGAGTTGAACTTGATAGGGAGGACCATGAGGATGACTTCCACCGTGAGTATGAGAGGCCCCGCCAACCTAAACATTTTGAAAGGCGACCACGGGAGGATCCGGATGATTACCTCTTGAGGATGATTAAGGTTGAGGCTCCTAACTTTGATGGGTCACATAATCCACATGTCTACCTAAAATGGGAGAATGCTATGGACCAATACTTTGGTTGGTACCCTATGACGGAAGATAGGAAAGTTAGGCTCGCGAATATGCACCTTACCAAACTTGTCAAGACCTATTGGATGAGTGTAGAAACTAGGAAGAGGATTAGGATGGAAGAACCAATCCATACCTGGGAAGACATGAAGACCCAACTTAGGCTCCAATACCTCCCCAACTCCTACCGTGAAGACCATAACCCGAAGAGCACTCCCACTCCCCCGTTTCCTCCCAGTCAACCCAAGACTTCCCTTAGGGCCCCCGCTCCACCTAGGCCCATGACGGCCATCACCCAACCTAAAACTCTCCATCATACCCACACCCCACAAGCTTCCACGGTCCCCACCACTACCCCTCCATCTTCCCCAAAAAGGGACACACCTCCCAGAATCAATCAACCCAGTCCTCCTCGACCCACCCATCTTCCACTACCAACCTCAATCCTACCCCAACTTAGGTCTCCACTTCTTCCACTCCCAAACCCAACCCAAGTTCAAGCCCCCTCACCACCCCGGGTGCACCATGCCCCAACCTTCATCACCCCATCCACAAAAGACCTTCCCATTCCCTTGGAAAGCAAAACCCCCACACCCCAAAAGGATGAGAACGTGGTTGAGGAATATGAGGCTTCCCTAGATTGGGAGGAAGAATATGAAGCCCAATGCCAAAGGTTGGGTCAAGAATACTCCCCTTTATCCAAAGAGACCACATCGAGCCTAACTAGGAACATCCTCCCCCTTGAGTTGCCAGATGACCATCCAAGTCCCCCCACCCATCCTTCCATAAGACCTGTGATTTTAGGGGAACCCCTCATTGAGTGGCTAAAGCAAGACCGCCTCCTCCACATCATGCACCCCCCTATGAAAAATCATTACCCAATTGTGCCCACCTCTCCATTCCACACAACCTTCCAATCGTTCTCCTTTGTAGGATCCATGAGGGCCTTGGTTAGGAGTGTATTTTGGCAAATAGAGGTGACAAACATGTGGGCCTTAGAAGCAAGCAACATGGGGTACCTTAGTTTCTCACACCCCTCTATCGGGACCATCACCTCCATTTACACCAAGGGTCCTTGCACGAGTAAGCTCTTGTTGTTTCTACCGGAGCCTAATGAGTTTTACCTCACCCCCTTGCCCTCCTACAAAGAGCCTTGCGTTGGGCCCCACCAGGATCATGACTTCCACTTCCCTATGTGTGCTAGGGACCCTAGGGCGATCACTTGGATTGAAACCCCCCTCCACGTCACTCACCCCTTAACCCATCTTGATCTGTTTGGCCACTCCCCATGGGCTTCCAAGTACTCATCACTTACCACCCACTCCCTCCTACCCTCACCCACCATGTCAGTCCTAGCCCACCCATTCCAAAATTCCGCCCACACTAAGAAAGTCAAGGCCAAGGGTGACATCAACCTTGGAGATAAGGGAGTGACCCATCCCAAGAACCGCTTCGATCCCCATGAGTGGAAACCCCCAAATCTCACAGAGGGGACCATCTTGATAGGAATCCATGTATCACAACCTTTCGCATCATGTGGTCAAGCTAGTCACATCACTTGTGTCACTCACACATTAGGTCCAGTGCATGATAGGTTTACATTTGGACAAATTGGTCTTCCCCCACTCTTCATCCATCTCATGCATGATAGGGCCACTCATGGCTGCCCCGGTCCACCTAAGTGCACCAAGGTCCACATGGTTTCTAAGCATGATAGGTCAATTCATGGATGCCCTGGTCCTCCTAGGTCCATCAAAGTCTACGTAGCACCATGGCATGATAGGTCCACATTTGGTTGTCCAGGACCCCCTTTATCCACTAGTGAGTCAACATCCACAAAGACACATGAAAACATTCGCAAATACATCAACAAGAGCAACGAGAATTATAAAAAGACTGTCGATCCCCACCGTCGCCACCAAGAATTCAAAATTGGTGATTTTGTGATGATGAGAACTGAGAGGCTATTCCCTAGGAATGCCTCAAAGTTGAGGTCTCGTGGAGCTGGCCCCTTCCAGGTGTTGAGACAACTTGGCACCAATGCTTATGTGTTGAAACTCCCTGAAGAATATGGAGTAAGCCCCACATTCAATGTGGCTGACCGGGTACCCTACAAAGGCCCCACGGTGACACCCAGTGAGGAGATCCAGCCTACTCCATCCCTTGAGAGCGCCCCTACACCTCAGAGAGCTCCACCCAACTTGAGAAACCAGCGTGACAAAGTGGAGCGAATATTAGATGAACAGGTCACCAACACAAGGGGCAAGGCGTATGGGCGATACCTGGTTAGGTGGAAGGGACGGCCACCTTCGGACGATGCCTGGGTGAGCCGGGAGGACCTCCAGCAGCTGGATCCTAACCTATCGGAGCAGTACCGCAGCAGAGAGGACCCTTACTCGACAGAGTCGAGTTCTCTGCACCCCGGGAGTATGATGGGGTCATCGCTTGCCACTTCCCATTTCTCCAAGGGTCCCGATGCTCGCCATTATGTTCGTCTTAATTTCCTGAGTCTGGCTATGTAATTTTCATATCTTTCTCGAGTCACTTTGATGTATTTCACCTTTATTTTGAGTCGAGTCCTAGGTGCTCATGCTTGTTACCTAAGTTGATCATCATATTGGGCTTGTTTGGCTTTGTGGCCCATTTAGAGGAGACAGGCCCATGGGCGCCCCTTTTTGCACTTTTGGTTATCTGTTATTGGCTCTTTCCTCAGGGGCTTTTGTACAAAGTTGGGATCCCTATATATAGGACCCCAACCCCCTCTTGTGGAAGCGAATGAAGTATTAAAGAATTTGCCACAGCATTTGTGCACCTCTCCTTCTCTCTCTAGCTATCTCTCTCTCTCCTCTTCTCTCTCTCTCTAAAGGGGGCGGCCCCCTCTCTCTCTCCTCCCTCTCTCTCTCCCTTGGGCGAACCTGCCCTTTCACCTTCCCCTTCCCCTGCCACCTCAGCTGCCACCTCACCCTCCAACCTTTCACCTCCCCAAGAGCCTTAACTCCCATCAATACCTCCACTTCCCCAAGCAACTCTTCCCATTCCCCATACACCTTCTCCACCTCCAAGGCACCCATCCCTCTTCCCCAAGCAGCCCTTCCACTCCCCACACACTCATTCATATCCCCAAGCATTCAAACCCCCACCCCCACTACCATTTGCGCAACCCCCTCCATCCACTCACCCCTCCTCTTACCTTGGCCGACCACCCCCCCTTCCCCCCATCTCCTAGCTTCGGCCCCCTCTCCCCTCCACCCTCCTGCACCTCCATACCACCTGCTCCACCCCCATCATCACCCCCACACATCCCTCCCCCATCTGCAATCACCTCCACCCTTCCCTCCATTACCAAACTCCAATCCCCCTACACCTAACCCCACCACCATCCCCTTCATTCAGTCACATCTGCAGGTGGCAGAAGAAGGCCCGTCTTGCAGAAGTTCCCCCGAGGTCATCAGGTGACATCTGAGGGCGTACCTTACCTTTCTGGAAAGGTCGTCCAGTCCACTACGCAGGCGAGGTGGAATCGTCCTGTTCCGAGTTTGGGGCAGTCCGGGAGAACCATTCTCCCCCGACTGCGCCAGACTCCCTCCGCAGCTAGCCTGAGCCCGATTTGAAGCAGCACCACGACCAACGGCGGAGGATTCAGACCAAAGGCCCTTCATCAAAGTTCTTCCTCCATCTGTCCCCAACCAGGATCAAGAGACAGAACCTCATTCGGCATCCGGGGACCAGAGTTCCAAATTTTCTCCCTCAGTCGCGCGGGTCTGCCTCCTGCGGTCTACAGTGACCAGTTCCCACTCGCCGGCGTCCCCCTGTCCACCCCGACCTCAGAAGGTGTTTCCGTCAGTTTTGCTGTGTATAGGCTTTGTCCCCGGTTCCAGCGACTCTGACGGTTCGTGATTCGGCATCCAGGAGCGACCGGGGCAACTTCTGTAAGTTGCAGACAGAAACAGGGAGCCATCCGCCCCAGAATCTGTTGCCCTACTCAGACCTCCACTGCAGCCATCGACGACGTCAGAATAAATCGATATAAATCAGAGGCGTTTGGGTTCCTGTTATGAGAAGATCCCCCCTGGGCTCGTCATCGGCGAAATTCCTGATCGAGATCTACAGGGACTACACCGACTACCTATCAACATCCACAGCCAGCGGTCCAATTCGGAAGCAGTCCCTCCTCGTGGGCTACTAAGCTTATTTCTCCCCTCTTGCCTGGCCGGCTTACCGCCCCTCCCTGCGGGAGGTAGTGTTTGTTGTAATTCATCTATTCCCACCCCCGAGATCACCCTCCTGCGTGAGGTGTAGTGAGTGTACACTTAAACAGGTTCGAAGCTTCATCGGCGTAGTGTGCGGGGAACCCACACTTCCCCGCTCGCCCTCGTCTCCGACCGGGGTTGGTTTCCTCAAACCAACCAGGTGAGCCTCCTGCCCTTGCCTCCTTATACCTGTTTATTTAATATCCGCGAAACATATCGGCCGGTAGGAGAGCGAGTGCCCGATCCCGGCGCCACCTTTCAGTGTGGTCACCGTGGCTATAGGTGAGCGAGTGACCCCGTGCCCTTAAGGCATCCGGCCGCCCTTGTTTGTGGGCTTTCAAACCTTCGGGAGGGCTAACTAAAGTGGTGCTGGTCCTCTAACCAATCAGGGGCTATCTCCATCACCTCGACTCGGCATCACCGGGTCACCACGGGAATCGTGTGCGCACGGTGCGTTGGTAGCTTTAACATATTCTCGGCGCCTTGTAATTGTGATTGCGAATTAGGTCCAAGGAATCAAAGTCTCCGCTGCATTTTGTGTCACATCACTCTTGTGTTCTAGTTTTGAACGGCAACTCCTGGGCCACATGTGTTTTGGGCGGCTATTTATGAGCCGTACGTTCTAGGTTGTGTGGTTCCCTGTGAGCCGTTCGTCCGTCGTCTTCCCCGACGACGGCGAACGTCCCTCCCACTGGCGGCGGCGGCCCCATGGCCCCCAAACCAGCTCCTAAAATGTCTAAAGCCCCTATTCTACCCCGTGAATCGACATGCATAGATTAAAATCAAAATGGGTGAGGTTTTGGGGCCTACCTCGGGGTCCCGTGAGATTTTACCCTTCGCCGCCGTAAGCACCGCCGCCGGTTCGCCAGCGAGTTCTTCAGCCATGGCCTCTGCTTCCTCTGTCGTAGCGGCCGGGGGTGCGTCCTCCGCTTCGGCGACAGGTGGCGGTGGGGCTCCTCCTTCGATGACGGCCTGCACCGCCCTCTCTTCTTCCGCGGCCATCGGTGGCGGCGTCTCCTCACCGGTCACCCAGTCACGGGCGGCTTGGTGCTTCGACCGCATGCTTGAGGGTGTGAGGGAGAGAATGAGAGAGTGGGAGATTGAGAAAGGGGGGAGGTGAGGGTGTTTTGGTTCCCTTCGTCCTCCCTCTCCCACCGGTGGTTACAGTGGCGGGGAGGGAGATGAAGGGGTTTTTGTTTCAGAACCCCAGGAGTTATGCGGTCTAACGATAGCCAGTTCACCATTTATGCGGTTCATATTTGGCCATTTTTCTCTCACGGTATACTGTCTGAGCCCGGTTCAAATCCCATGTGTACAAGCGGCTAATACCTAGCCGTTCTTCACTTTGAACAGGTTGTATTTGACTGTTCATGTTTGAGAAACTGATCTTGCCATTATTGCTACACTTTGTGTTCAATGGATAAGTTTGGTTGTTTGATATCATTGCAAATCTTGCTAACCATCTCATGTACATCATCAAGCCTTCACTTGCCGTTTCACCTACACAGGTAAGTCAGGTATGGCCTTCTATCCCTACATCCCTTACTGCATTACTATATGGTACTATATTATATTACCTCAAGAACCAGTTGGTTGCTCGCGTGTCCTAGGATCTGATGTTCCCCTTTAACAAAAACGATGATGATCCAGGTTCACGTGCTTAATCTTCGGATAAGCCGCTAGGTTGGGATGTCCAGGGGAGGATGGTTCTATCCTGCACGTCGTGGTTGCGGATTGTGTCTTGACTTTGAATCTCCCAGCTTACCAATATTATTCTTGAGTATTTTATATTTTATCCTTTCTTTACATTTATTTTAATGATTTCTTTTATTTTAGCCCAGCATGCATCATGCGCATCTTTTGAGCATTCATGACCCATGGTTGGCCTGCAAAATATCCCACCAGTGATGGTTAGCTGTGCGTTCAGTGATTGAGTAAGCGGAACAATTTCGCTCTGAGTTGGAAGGTTCTCTTTGGTCGATTTGCTTGGTTCGGTTGATTAAGAGGTCCCCGTTTGGAGTTTTAGTCCGCTTCTTTATTTTTCGCTGCTTATTTCGGTCTCCTCATCGGTCCGAGGGATTGTGTCCCCCATGAGGTTGATAGTGTGTTTCTTTTTATTTAGTTTAGTTCCTCCAGATTGGCGTCGCTTTTGGTCTAATCATTCCTTGTGTTCGGTTCAGAGTTTTCCGGAAGATTCCCATTACTTGTTGGCAAAACGGGTGTCGTTTTACCTTAACGCCCGCTTTTCAAACCGCTCCGATTCATTTCCACTTCATCTCCATGTTTCATTTCACTTCCGCTTCACCTCCGCACGCTCCCCTGCAAAGAGGACGTTAAGGAGGGGCATCTGTTGACACCCATTTTTTGCCGACAAGTTGAGTCATTTCTCTTACTCCCATTTATTGATGTCTCGAGTTGTCCATCACTAGCTAGGCTATTTTCTGGCACGTTCTGGGCCAATTTTATGGGTGGCCTCCCTCCTTGACTAGGTCCGAGTTGATTCAGAGCTTAATGGGCCTTGGTTTTGGTTGATTGAGCTTTTCTATGAATTTCAAGCACCCATGTACATGTGCGGTCAACCTCTAGCCGCATAACCATATGTGCGGTTGATACTGGGCCATTCATATATTTATGGAATATTTAGCTGATTTTCTGAATTATCACCGACAAGCATATATACAGCATAGCCATAGCCGCATAAGACCATTGTGCGGTATATACTAAGCCGTATATCTCTCAAGAGTCCTAACGTCGGTTAACTATTTAGATAATTACCTATTTATCTTTTTATTTATCACCGACAGGCTTGGGCGGTTTTCCAGGAGCCGTTCAACTATGAGAGAGTCCAGCGGTGAATTTATCGGTCAGTTCAGTGGATAAATTAATTATCTCATGATTTATTTGAATTTCCACCGACATGGATGGACGGCCCATTGCTGGCCGCTCACCATTTGTGTGGTCTATCGTGAGACCGTTTATCCTCTCGGACCAGAAAGTGGTAAAGGGTTTTTTATCCATTTGTGTTTTTTCTCCTAAACTTTCTCCAATGATTTCTCCGCGAATCCTTAACCATTTTGAGTGCCATTTCTTCCGGATGAAAGATAATTGAATTATCTTCATCTTTTATTTGTTTATCTCGACCTGAAAATGGATAGAAACCCTAATTTTGGGACTGGCTTCCAAGGCTCTATAAATAGACCCTAAAGCCAAGTTTAGGAAAGGGGGGGGGGATTTTTGGTCGACGGCGAAGCCCTGCCGAATCTTTGAGTGACCTACGACCAGGGAGGGAGGTCTTCTACGTCCATACAGGCCTCCGGTTCTGGGAGTATCTCATTATTTTGTGTCTTTAGTCATTAGTCCGTTGCTCTCTCTTTTTTGCATGCGTCATTTTCTTCACGTTTCTTCCACATTTTTGTCATTCTCATCACAGTACACACATCCTCCCACATTTTTGGTGCACCTAGGGGTTTAAACCCCCCCAGGTATCCCCCATTCCATTTAGTTATGTTTATTCCTTTCCGTTCTAGCGCTTACTACACTTTGCAGTTCTGATATTGGGTTTCCTTTTGTGTTCTACACTCTGTTTCGCAGGTCAGCAACACACTAACGCGAGGCCCATCCTTTCTGGCCGGCCGGAAAGGGAGGAGGTTGGACCCTTATAACTTCTGGCGTGGTGGTATTGTGCGGCTTCTTCAGGACCGTTCAGGGATACATACGGCCCAGTATCAACCATTCTTCCTCCTCCTCCGGTCACCACCAAGCCATTCAACCCTCCATCCATCTTCATCCCGCGTTACACCCCAGCGTTGACGAGTGGCCTATCGTGAGACCGCACGTACCTACATGCGGTCCATGAGGAGCCGTTCAACGCGTCAGTGCTGATTTTAAGACGAGTACCTCCCTCTTTCCAAGGTACGATGTGCGTTCATCGCATGTCCGGCATCTTGGTGGCGATCACGATCACAGGTTCACTCCTCCATTCCATCCCACCTTCATTTTGTTTTATTTCCCATATCTGCATAGAAGAGGGATATTTTAACGCTGGTAGGAAGAGGAGGAGTCACTATTTTCCACTTTCAACAGGTGTGTGTGTGTTTCTTGGAGTTTCTCCCCGTAGAGTGGTCACATTAGTGACTCCCCACTAGTCGTAGCCTTCCGACACACTAGTGGTCCCACCAGGGAGTGGTGGCGAGGCTACCCTAGAGAGATGGTTTTTAGGCTAGTTACCGTCGGGCCCCACGTTTTGTAGCCAGAGTCCGGCTGAGGGGAAAACCAGTCAGAGGGCCAGACCTAGGGCGCATTGTCTATGTGTGCACACGTGGTTGGGGGCAGTTGGACCCGCGCTGACGAGCGCGACCTCAGCTAGTTCTTGTTGGTGCGGACACCAGAGCACGCGAGAGGCACGAGCCGGCGAGTCATCAGTACCGTACACGGAGCACCACTCGAGCTACAGCAGCATCTCTTTGGCTAGGCGATAGCCTGGAGTCCCCACTTTGATTTTTAGTCACATTTAGCATTTACTTGCATTGTTTTAGCAATTGTTTGCTTTGCCATTGGGTTGTAATGAGTGTTTTATGTGGGTTTTTCATATTGGGTTCAATGTAAGGCTCTTAATAAGCCAAATGGGTGCCAAATGGGTGAGTCCTTTAGGGTCCATTTAGGGTTAATTGCCATATTGGGTAATAAGGCCTCATTAGGCTTCATATTGGGTTCTTAAGCCACTTAAGGCCCAATTAAGCCTCCCCTCCACATGGGCCTCCTAGATTGGAGTAATATGGACTTGTGGAAGGCCTTATGAGACTTGAAGCAATTTGGCCCAAGAAGGGCCCAAGCTTGGGGCGCCCCCTCTTTTGGCCTTATTAGGCTAGGTTAGTTTTTTTTCTTTTCTTTCCTCTCCTTCTTTGACCACATGGGATAAAATTATGAATTGGTTTCTTTTAAATATTTCTTTTTGTGGTTGGTCACATCCAATCCAAGCCATCCATTCCCCCATACCTAGATCTAAGGGTGGATATTGGATTTGGCATGTAACCTATAAAGAGTTGTATTTTTTCATTTTAGTGGAATTAATGCCATTTGAATCAAACTTAATGTTGGAGCAAGGCCTAGGCCGCCCCCTTCCTCTCTCCCTCTCCCCCTTGCAGCTGTGAAGGCTGCCTCTTGGTGGTGTGACTCCACCCTATCAGTTCCGGTCGCCGCCGCCGCCGCCACGAGCCGCCATCGCCACCGCCGGAGTTCTGTCCGCGCAGTACCACAGCAGCTTCTACGAAATTTCAGTCTCAGCCACGGCCTCAGATCGAGCTGGGAATTTTACTGGATGTTCCAGAGGTGTCCAGCACGTCCTCAGAATTTTGGTTGGTCATAAAGAGCTCATTTGGTATTTTTTTATTTTCGTCCAATCCCAGTTTCCAGATCTGTCTCCTATCTGTTTCCATTTCCACCCGCCCTGCGTTTTAAGTCTTAGGTCCACTTTTTGATTTTTTTTAGTTCGCCCAATTTTACTGGGCATTCTGTCCACTATCCCCTCTATCCCCAAATTTTCTTGAATTTTTGTGAGTCCATCTTATATTTTACAAAAATCGAGTTCTTCCCTAGCTACAGTACTTTCTGCCAGTTCCCAGATCTGACCACCAGACACTCTAAAACTCCTATCAAATCACCACCACCTCGGAATCCAATTCCAAAAATTGTCCCAGCTTCGTGGTTTAAATATCAATCACTTCGAAGAAGAGCTTGATGTCTGAATCCCACTGTAAGTAGGCGGTCAACGGCCGTTTACAGGGAACTAAGGTACTGATCTGAGAGTTCTGGAACTGTGTAACAGAGAATTGAAAATTAGTTAAGGTCCAGGTCCGCAGAGGTTCAGAAGATTCCACTGGCCCTAGGTTGGAGGATTTTGAGTCCTCTTTCCAACGGCGCTGGTCTCGTCGCATTCCGGCGACGGGGCCGACCGCAGCGGCTGTTTTCGCCGGAGCGCGCGCAGGGAAAACAGAACTGAAATCCGTGGGCAGCCATTCCACAACTTGAAGATCGGACCCGACCGGCCACCAATCGGTGTCTCCGGCCGACCGCCGTCCGTGGAGGCGCGCCACCAGGGGTCTCCATCATAGTGGGACCCACCTCCGCAGATCCGGAGGACAGCGCCATCCGTGGGCCCCACGGGCCCGCAGAACCCGCCGTTCGGGAAGCACGAAAACGCGGAGTTCGGCGCGTCGAGTCGACATCAAGATGCTGCCTGTCAACCTGATTTGCGTGATCCCCGGGGCCCACATGTGACCTTTTACCTCCCTGCGTGGAGTGGGTCGAATCCTTTTGTACTGCTGTGAATTATGTTAACCGGGGGTCCGTAAGTCAGCCGGGGTGTCTTCGCCACGCCGGGTGCGTGGAGGTAAAGGTCTTAACTTCTTGGCGTTACATTGCTTAGCTAGTATACGGTCTTAGGCCGCTGCCGAGAGTGTAGGTTCCTAGCCCGTGTGTCCATGTCACCGCTGTGAGCGTGAGAGTGACCCGTCCCGCGACTCGATCCGAGTCCGGAAGTGAGTCTGACTACCTTGAACTCTGCCGGTTCCTTAACCGCGCACGATCCACGCTTTCCCTCGCATGGGACGCCGAGTGAGCTTGTACTTCTGTTAGCGACGTTTTGCCACTAGGAGCTCGTAGTGTCGGGCTTAGTGTCTCCCTGGTGTGTATTGTTGGTCGCGTCTTCATCTAGAGTCCGAGGGTGGCACTGTATAGTGTCGTCTCCCGTGTCCGTCCCGCATCAGTTTGGTATCAGAGCAAGTCGAGTCTAGGGTAGTCGTTGCATAAGTCTTGCATAGTCTAAGGTTACCCCACACACACCTTCACTCGGTATATCCAAAGGTGTTGTCCGACCGTTAGGCTTCGCCTACCGGGAAGACCACACACTTGCGCGAGTGACCTTCGGGTCGATTACCTCCGCCGCGTACCGAGTCTTGGCCGTGTCTAGGGTGTAGTCGAGTCTCATTCTTTTCAAAACAAAAAAAAAGTGTTTTAAATTGCATTCTTTCAAAATACCAAAAAAGGAGTGTTTTCAAATTGCAATTAGGTCTAAGTGTATCATTTAGTGTGTTTGCATTAGTCGGTCGTTGTCACCTAGTCCGTACGTCTTTGCATGCCCACCCGTCGAGGCACCCAATACTCGCCACCACCACCTATGGCGGACTCCCGAGCCCGTAGTTCCGATGAGTCTTCCACGGCCGAGATGTTCCGGGCCATCATGGATCGTTTAGACACGCGTATGGATGGTCTTAGTACGCGTATGGATGGCATAGGGACGCGTCTAGAAGGGAGGATGAAGGTCCTCGAGGATCGGGCCGGGGTTTCGGAGCAGTCCATTCAAGGCCTTGTTGGGAGGATTGCCGTCCTAGAGAGGGGCCCAGTAGCGGCGCAACCCGCGCCGACGAACGGCCAACAAGAGCCGGTGCAGCAACCCGCTGTGCCAAGGGCTCAGGTAGAGGATGTCGGGAGGCAACAGGCGCCTATAGTGGATGATTATGCCTCCGACAATGATCACGGGGGTAACGGTCGTCGTCATCAACGACGGAATCGTGATGACGAGGATGACGACCGCATTCTTAGGGGTGTGCGTGCGGACCCTCCCACTTTTAGCGGGTCCTTGGACCCTAGGGTGTATCTAGATTGGGAGGCCGGTATGGACCGGTACTTCGAGTGGTTTGAGATGACGGACCACCGAAGAGTCCGATATGCGAAGATGAAGCTGCAAGGGCAGGCCCAAACTTATTGGATCAATGTGGAGAGCCTGCTCAACCAGCGACGTCAACCCCAAATCGGTACCTGGGATGATATGAAACTCAAATTGAGGGAGAAGTACCTTCCTGCCTCATATCGCCAACGTCTTATAGACAAGTGGCAAAGCATCTCCCAAGGGAACCGATCCGTGACCGAGTACACCGCCGAGTTCGATGAGTATTATTTGCGGTGCGGGGTCACGGAAGAGAGCACCATGACGATATCCCGCTTTCGGAGAGGTTTGCGGCCTAATTATCAATATGAACTCTTTCGCCGCAATGCCACCACTTTGGAGCAGGCATATCAGATTGCTCTCGAATTGGAGCAGTTCGAGGCCGAGTTCGAGTCACCCCATCGGTTGGGCTCCTTTCCCCTTCGTAGTGTCGAGTCCCGTGGCTCATCTGGCACATATCCGAGGGCCCCCATGGCTCGACCTCAGGAGCCCGCTCGCCACGAGCCCTTTGCTCCTAGGCCTCGCCCTCCACCCCCGAGGGACCTTCCTCGTCCCCAGCATCTTACGGCCCCACCCATAGCCCGTCCCCCGGCACCCGCACCACCCGCACGTCCTTTGTTGCCTACGCCTCCTATCCGTCGGGAGGATAAAGGTAAAGGACCTATGATTGGGGAGCCTAGTGGATCACGGCAGCAGTGTTATCGCTGCAATGGGTTTGGCCATTTCGCCAACCAGTGTCCCACCCGCCCATCTCTTCACATTGGGGACACACAGGCCGAGGATACCACCCCTGCGGGCCTAGAGTTAGTCAGCTATGAGGCAGATGAAGAGCTAGCTGACGAGTACTATGAGATGGGAGGTGAGGCCCAGGATGCCCAGCAGTTAGACGATACCCATGTGGGGGTCGTCAGATGTATCCTCACCCAGCCACAGGTCAGTGATGACTGGCGTCGGACCACTATCCTTCATGTATTCTGTAGGCTGGGAAAGCAAATTTGCAAGGTGGTCATCGATAGCGGGAGTTGTATCAATGCAATCTCCACGAACGCTGTCACTCGTCTTGGTCTCACACCCGTAGACCACCCTTGCCCCTACCAGGTATCATGGGTGGATACCACTTCCATTTCGGTCAGGCTGCGGTGCTTGGTCCCGCTGCAGCTCCACTCCTACCGTGACGAGATCTGGTGTGATGTTCTTCCCATGGAAGTGGGAAGTATCATTCTTGGTAGGCCGTGGTTATTCGACCGAGATGCCACACTCCATGGTCGGTCGAACACCTGTACCTTCGACCACGATGGCCAGCGGGTCACCCTCCAACCCGTTCGGCCCAGGAGCCCATCTGTTAGGGGTCCTACTGGCCCTAGTACTCCGAAGCCTTCCGTTCCCGGGCCTAGTACCCCATCCCCAGCTCGGGCTATGACCGTTACCTCTGGCCAAGGAGAGCCCTCGACGAGGAGATTGATGATGATTAGCTCCCGGGAAATGGAGCAGGAGCTTAGTCAGGGCTGTCCGGTGTTTGCCATTACGGTCCGAGAGGTGGAGCGGGACTCCGAGGGTGAGCTCCCACCCGAGGTTGTTCCCATTCTGCAGGAGTATGCTGATGTATTCCCCGATGAGCTTCCCGAGGGACTCCCACCTATGCGGGATATTCAGCATGCCATCGACCTTGTTCCGGGCTCTTCTTTGCCCAATCTTCCTCATTATCGAATGAGCCCCACGGAGCATGCCGAGCTTAAACGGCAGGTCGATGAGCTTGTGCAGAGAGGATCTGTCCGGGACAGCATGAGTCCATGTGCTGTACCCGCATTACTCGCCCCGAAGAAGGATGGCACGTGGAGAATGTGCATTGATAGTCGTGCCATCAACAAAATCACCGTGAAGTACAGGTTCCCTATTCCCCGCCTTGATGACATGCTAGACATGATGGCAGGTGCCACTATCTTTTCGAAGATCGATCTTAAGAGTGGCTACCATCAGGTGAGGATTAGGCCAGGTGATGAGTGGAAGACCGCATTTAAGACCAAGGACGGTCTATATGAGTGGTTGGTCATGCCTTTTGGGTTGACCAATGCCCCTAGCACTTTCATGCGGCTCATGACTCAGGTCCTTCGACCTTTCATTGGAGTCTTTGTAGTGGTGTATTTTGATGATATCCTTATCTATAGCCGCACCACAGGGGACCACTTAGACCACCTTCGGCAGGTCTGTCTACTTCTTCGGCGAGAGCAGTTATTTGCAAACCCACAGAAGTGTGCTTTCATGACACCTCAGCTTACCTTCTTGGGTTTCATTGTGTCTAGTACTGGGGTCTCCGCCGATCCGGAGAAGGTCCGGGCCATTGTTGAGTGGCCGGAACCCCGTACGGTTCATGATGTCCGCAGCTTTCATGGCCTTGCGACGTTCTATCATCGCTTCATCCGCGGATTTAGCTCCGTCACTGCCCCGATCACGGATTGCATCCGGAAGGGCACATTTGTATGGACGAAGGCCGCATCTGCTGCCTTCAGGGACATCAAGGAGCGTATGACCCAGACACCTATCCTTCGACTGCCTGATTTCTCGAAGGTGTTTGAGGTCTGTTGTGATGCGTCGGGTGTTGGGATTGGAGGAGTTTTGAGTCAGGAGTCCCACCCGATCGCATATTTCAGCGAGAAGCTGAATGACGCGAAACTGCGATATTCCACGTATGATAAAGAATTCTACGCAGTTGTTCAGGCTCTTAGGCATTGGAGGCACTATCTTTTACATCAGGAGTTTGTCCTATACTCCGACCACGAGGCATTGAGGTACCTCCATTCGCAAAAGAAGCTTAATTCGCGTCATAGTCGTTGGGTCGAGTATCTCCAGCAGTTCACCTTTGTGCTTAAACATAAGGCTGGAGTGGAGAACAAGGTGGCTGATGCCTTGAGTCGGCGAGCATGTTTGCTTACCACCATGAGTGCCGAGGTCATAGGGTTAGAAAAGATGAAGGAGGCCTATGTTGATTGTCCTGACTTTGGTCAGATTTTTACCACCCTCCAGGCCGGACCCTCGAGAGACCTTGATGAGTATGTGCTTCAGGAGGGTTACCTCTTTCGAGGTAGCAGGCTATGTGTTCCCCGAACTTCGGTTCGAGATTTCTTAGTGTGGGAACTACATGCGGGAGGTCTAGCCGGCCACTTTGGTCGGAACAAGACTATTGAGGCAGTGGAGCATCGTTTTTATTGGCCGAGCTTGAAGCGCGATGTTGCTAACATCGTGGCTCAGTGCCGTACTTGTGCTACGGCCAAGATGAAGAAGCAAAGTTCGGGTCTTTATACGCCTCTCCCCGTGCCTGATGCCCCGTGGCAGGATGTTAGTATGGATTTTGTTTTGGGATTGCCACGTACCTCTAGGAAGCATGACTCGGTCTATGTGGTGGTTGACCGTTTCTCGAAGATGGCCCTCTTTATCCCCTGCTCGAAGACTTCGGATGCTTCTAGGGTAGCCCGCCTATTCCTTACTCATGTGGTGTGCAAGTTCGGGTTGCCTCGCACTATAGTGTCTGACCGTGATGTTAGGTTCACTTCCTATTTTTGGAAGACACTATGGCATATGATGGGTACGCACCTCAAGTTTTCCACTGCATACCATCCCCAGACAGATGGTCAGACCGAGGTGGTCAATAGGAGTCTGGGTGATCTTTTGAGATGTCTTGTTAGGGACCGCATTGGGGATTGGGATCTCATTCTACCTATGGCTGAGTTTGCATATAATGATTCGGTGAATAGGTCTACTGGCATGAGTCCATTTGAAATTGTCACAGGTCGTAGGCCTAGGAAACCCGTTGACCTTGTCCCCATGCCTGTCCATGCTAGAGTGTCGGAGTCGGCCGAGTCATTTGCTAGGCATGTTAGGAGTTTGCATGACGACATCCGTCGTCACATTGAGTCCAGCAATGCACGGTACAAGGAGTTAGCCGATGCCCACCGACACCACCGAGAGTTCCAGGAGGGCGAATACGTCATGATCAGGGTAAGACCTGAACGGTTTCCCTCTGGAACCGTTAAGAAGTTGCAAGCTCGCGGAGCCGGTCCCTTTAGAGTGTTGAAACGCGTTGGATCCAATGCGTATGTTGTGGACCTGCCCGAGGAATATGGTATAAGCTCTACCTTCAATGTATCGGATCTTGTTGCATATAGGGACCCAGCGGTGATCCCTAGTGAGCCTTTTGAGCCATCTCCTCCCCTTGAGAGTGATCCCACACCTGAGTGTCCACTTCCACCTCCAGCCCCTTTTTCACGGCAGCGTGAGCATATAGATCGTATACTGGACGAGCAGGTGACAGTTACCAGGAGTGGATCTTACCCGCGCTACCTAGTGCGATGGAGAGGACGGCCCGCTACTGAGGACACTTGGATCACACATGGCGAGTTGCAGCGGATCGATCCGGACCTTTTGGAGCGATACAGGAGCGATGCAGACCCTTACTCGACAGGGTCGAGTTTCTCCCACCCGGGGAGAATTGGTGCGGACACCAGAGCACGCGAGAGGCACGAGCCGGCGAGTCATCAGTACCGTACACGGAGCACCACTCGAGCTACAGCAGCATCTCTTTGGCTAGGCGATAGCCTGGAGTCCCCACTTTGATTTTTAGTCACATTTAGCATTTACTTGCATTGTTTTAGCAATTGTTTGCTTTGCCATTGGGTTGTAATGAGTGTTTTATGTGGGTTTTTCATATTGGGTTCAATGTAAGGCTCTTAATAAGCCAAATGGGTGCCAAATGGGTGAGTCCTTTAGGGTCCATTTAGGGTTAATTGCCATATTGGGTAATAAGGCCTCATTAGGCTTCATATTGGGTTCTTAAGCCACTTAAGGCCCAATTAAGCCTCCCCTCCACATGGGCCTCCTAGATTGGAGTAATATGGACTTGTGGAAGGCCTTATGAGACTTGAAGCAATTTGGCCCAAGAAGGGCCCAAGCTTGGGGCGCCCCCTCTTTTGGCCTTATTAGGCTAGGTTAGTTTTTTTTCTTTTCTTTCCTCTCCTTCTTTGACCACATGGGATAAAATTATGAATTGGTTTCTTTTAAATATTTCTTTTTGTGGTTGGTCACATCCAATCCAAGCCATCCATTCCCCCATACCTAGATCTAAGGGTGGATATTGGATTTGGCATGTAACCTATAAAGAGTTGTATTTTTTCATTTTAGTGGAATTAATGCCATTTGAATCAAACTTAATGTTGGAGCAAGGCCTAGGCCGCCCCCTTCCTCTCTCCCTCTCCCCCTTGCAGCTGTGAAGGCTGCCTCTTGGTGGTGTGACTCCACCCTATCAGTTCCGGTCGCCGCCGCCGCCGCCACGAGCCGCCATCGCCACCGCCGGAGTTCTGTCCGCGCAGTACCACAGCAGCTTCTACGAAATTTCAGTCTCAGCCACGGCCTCAGATCGAGCTGGGAATTTTACTGGATGTTCCAGAGGTGTCCAGCACGTCCTCAGAATTTTGGTTGGTCATAAAGAGCTCATTTGGTATTTTTTTATTTTCGTCCAATCCCAGTTTCCAGATCTGTCTCCTATCTGTTTCCATTTCCACCCGCCCTGCGTTTTAAGTCTTAGGTCCACTTTTTGATTTTTTTTAGTTCGCCCAATTTTACTGGGCATTCTGTCCACTATCCCCTCTATCCCCAAATTTTCTTGAATTTTTGTGAGTCCATCTTATATTTTACAAAAATCGAGTTCTTCCCTAGCTACAGTACTTTCTGCCAGTTCCCAGATCTGACCACCAGACACTCTAAAACTCCTATCAAATCACCACCACCTCGGAATCCAATTCCAAAAATTGTCCCAGCTTCGTGGTTTAAATATCAATCACTTCGAAGAAGAGCTTGATGTCTGAATCCCACTGTAAGTAGGCGGTCAACGGCCGTTTATAGGGAACTAAGGTACTGATCTGAGAGTTCTGGAACTGTGTAACAGAGAATTGAAAATTAGTTAAGGTCCAGGTCCGCAGAGGTTCAGAAGATTCCACTGGCCCTAGGTTGGAGGATTTTGAGTCCTCTTTCCAACGGCGCTGGTCTCGTCGCATTCCGGCGACGGGGCCGACCGCAGCGGCTGTTTTCGCCGGAGCGCGCGCAGGGAAAACAGAACTGAAATCCGTGGGCAGCCATTCCACAACTTGAAGATCGGACCCGACCGGCCACCAATCGGTGTCTCCGGCCGACCGCCGTCCGTGGAGGCGCGCCACCAGGGGTCTCCATCATAGTGGGACCCACCTCCGCAGATCCGGAGGACAGCGCCATCCGTGGGCCCCACGGGCCCGCAGAACCCGCCGTTCGGGAAGCACGAAAACGCGGAGTTCGGCGCGTCGAGTCGACATCAAGATGCTGCCTGTCAACCTGATTTGCGTGATCCCCGGGGCCCACATGTGACCTTTTACCTCCCTGCGTGGAGTGGGTCGAATCCTTTTGTACTGCTGTGAATTATGTTAACCGGGGGTCCGTAAGTCAGCCGGGGTGTCTTCGCCACGCCGGGTGCGTGGAGGTAAAGGTCTTAACTTCTTGGCGTTACATTGCTTAGCTAGTATACGGTCTTAGGCCGCTGCCGAGAGTGTAGGTTCCTAGCCCGTGTGTCCATGTCACCGCTGTGAGCGTGAGAGTGACCCGTCCCGCGACTCGATCCGAGTCCGGAAGTGAGTCTGACTACCTTGAACTCTGCCGGTTCCTTAACCGCGCACGATCCACGCTTTCCCTCGCATGGGACGCCGAGTGAGCTTGTACTTCTGTTAGCGACGTTTTGCCACTAGGAGCTTGTAGTGTCGGGCTTAGTGTCTCCCTGGTGTGTATTGTTGGTCGCGTCTTCATCTAGAGTCCGAGGGTGGCACTGTATAGTGTCGTCTCCCGTGTCCGTCCCGCATCACTTGTTCTGTGGTTACTTGTACGGTGTCCCCGTTCCGCCAGGGTGCGATGAGGGGGACACCTGAGGCGCGGTCTAGGACGCCAGGGGGCGCATCCGGCCTTGCTTCTGGTGGGTAGGTACTCCTGTCACGTGAGACGTGACTCTCGTATTTTTGGGTTTCGTTTCCCGTCTGCGAGACGTGGTTCCCCCGACAGTTTCAGGGAGTGTTCCTGAGGTAGAGGTCTAAGGGTTTTCTGGTGAGCGTCATCGAGGGTTTTCCCTAGACGGTATTAGGTCCACGACTGCGAGGTCGTGATGGTTTCTTCTGGCGGCGTAGCCAGAGGTTTTTCAGTTAGTTCGGTAGTCCCCCGACTGTGAGATCGGGGTGTGTTTGTCCAGTATAGTAGGAGTAGCTGTAGTGCCAAGTTTTGATCGGCCACCGGTTCGCTGTTCCTGCTGTAGTTGTAGCTATTTTTCCTTTCCATTACCTCCATTGTTCTCGGTTGGGGTTCCGCGAGATCGCTATTGAGCCAGTGATAGGAGGCTCACCCCTGCTTTTTAGGTGTGGCGGTTCTTCCTCGAGGTTCGAGGGTGTTGTTCGGAGGTTCTTAGTGTAGATATATTTTTCTCCTCCTACTAAAGATCAATATGCGTCATGAATGGAGCAATATGCGATGAGCAAATAACAACATTCAGAGGAGAACAGAAAACAAAAGACCGTGATCGCCACCAGGGTGCCGTACGTGATGGACACGATGTACCTTGGAAAGAGGGGGAGTACTCGCCTAAGTTGCAGCGCTGGAGAGATGAACGGCTCCTGAAGAACCGCCTTATGATGTACGGTCTTACGATAGACCGCCTAAGTGCGCTGCAGAAGGTGCGGGAGGAACTACTGCTGAGAGATGAACGGCTTTATGCTGACCGCACTAACAGGAAGAACGGCCCTCACTGAGCCGCACGTACTGTTGAACGACGAGAATGAAACCGCATAGATCTACCACGCAGTAAGTTTCAAGGGGTCCAACCTCCACCCTCTCCGGCCGGCCAGAGGGGATGGGCCTCGTGCTGATGATTGCTGACCTGCTAAATAACGTAAGAAACACACAGAAAAGACCTAGATTAGAACTAAATAGTGTAGTAAATGCCAAAATGATAAGAGATGAACATTAACGAATGGAAAGGTGGGTACCTGGGGGGTTTTAAACCCCTAGGGTGACAAAAACGTGGGTGGATGTGTGCATGGTAATGAGGAAGAAGGGAACGCAAAAAAGAAGTGATGCATGCAATGAAGGGAAAGTGATGAAAACTATAAACGAAAAGACTCAAAACCAAACTACTCCCTGAACCGGAGGCTTGTATGGACGTAGAAAGCCTCCCTCCTTGGTGCTAGGTCGCTCAAGAATGCGGCAGGGCTTCGCCGTCGACCAAAATCTCCCCCCTTTTCAAGTCCGGCCATTAGGGTCTATTTATAGAGCCTAGAAAGCCAGCCCCGAATACTAGGGTTTAGAGCCATTTTCAGGTCGGGATTATAAAAGATAAATCATAGATAATGTCATTATCTTTCATCCAGTCGAAACGGCCTCAAAAATGGTTGATTATCCACGGAGAAATCGACAAAAGAAGTTGGGGATAAAACCATGCATAAAAGGGATAAAAACTGTTTAAAAATCACCAATCGACAGGATGAACGGTCTTACGATAGACCGCTCAAAATCATGGGCGGTTTAATTTGGACCGTCCAACCCCGTCGGTGGAAATTCAAATAATCAGAAAATTAGCCCAATTATCGCTCGAACTGACCGAAACGTCCGCCGTTGGACCCTCAAAGATGCACGGTTCTCATAAGACCGTTCAAATGTAGAGCGGCCAATCAGAGACCGTTCTAACCCTGTCGGTGATAATTCAAATAATTGGATAATTATCTGAGAAAATTGGCACGCGTAGGACTCTGAGATATGGGCGGTTGGAATTCGCCCGTCCATTGGTTTGAACGGGCCTGATAGGGCCGCACAAAAGCCTGTCGGTGAATATTCAGAAAATCCTCAGAAATTAGCCAAAATGTATGAACGGTCTGGGGTCAACCGCCCCAGTCCTGAACGGCTGATGTTGGACCGTTCATGCTCTTGGATACTTGACTTTCATAAAACACGTTCAATTAATCAAAGCCAAGGTCCAATAAGCCCTGAATTGATACGAACTTTACCAAGGAGGGAGGCTACCCATAAAATGGGCCTAGGACGTGCCACAAAAAATGGCCCAATGAATGATGGACAACTTAGGGCATCAACTAATGGGAGTAAGAGAAACGACTCAGCTTATCGGCATAAAACGAGTGTCAACAGATGTCCCTCCTTAACGTCCTCTTTGCAGGGAGCGAGCGAGCGGAGGTGACATGGAACATGGAGCTGGAGCGGAAATGCAGCGGAGTGGACCGGAAAAGCGGGCGTTAAGGTAAAACGACTCCCGTTTCTACCAACAAGTGTTGAGAATCTTCCGGAAAACTCTGAACCGAATGTAAGGAGCGATTAGACCAAAAGTGACGCCAATCTGGAGGAACTAAACTAAAAAATGAAACAAATCGACAAAGCCAACCTCATGGGGGACACAATCCCGCGGTCCAATGAGGGGGCCACAAAAGAAAATAGGCTAAAGCTCCAGACGGGGACCCTTCAATCAACCAAACCAAACGAATCGACCAAAGAAAACCTTCCAATTCAGAGTGGAATTTGTCCTTCTTACTCAAACATTCGAACATACAGCTGACCATCATTGATGGGACATTCTTCAAGCAAACCATGGGGCATGAAAGCTCAAAAGATGCGTATGATGCATGCTGGGCTAAAATAAAAGAAATCGTTAAAACAAATGCGAAGAAAGATTAAAATATAGAATACTCGAGAATACTATTGCTAAGCTGGAAATATCAGAGTCAAGATACCATCCGCAACCACAGCGTGCAGGATAGAACCATCCTCCCCGTGACATCCCAACTTAACGGCCTATCCGAAGATTAAGTACATGTCCTGGATCATCATCGTTTTTGTTGAAGGGGAACATCAGATCCTGGAACACGTAGATAACCGACTGGTTCTCGAGATAATACGACATAATACCATATAGTAATGCAGTAAAGGACATAGGGATAGAAGGCCATACCTGACTTACCTGTGCAGGCGAAACAGCACGTGAAAGCTTGGATTGCTGTACGTGAAATTGTTAGCAAGCTTTACAAAAGCATCAAAATCCATCAATTGAAGTGCAACCAACATTAAAGAATGCACGGTTAAGAACAAACCGCTCCAAGTAGAACGGTTACGGGTTAGCCGCATATATCAGGGAATTTGAACCGACTTAAGAAGCTTACCGTTGAGTATAAACGGTCGGTGGAGAACCGCACAAATCCATGGATGGTCTATCGCTAGACCGCGCAACGTCTGTAACTTCAAAAAAAAACAAACCCTTCGTCTCCCTCCACCGTAACCGACGGTGGAGGGGACGAAGGCCAACCCAGGGCCATTCTACCCTTCTCAACCCCTCTCTCTACCTCTCATTCTCGCTTTCATTCCCTTTCAGCCTCTCCATGCGCCAGAAGCACCAAGCGAGACGCTCCGGGATGGCCGGGGAAGAGACAACCACGCCGCCGCCGTCGACGACCGCCGCCATGGCACACACCGAAGAACGGCCGCCGGAGAGGGTCACACCGCCGCCTGACGCTGAGGGAGAAGCCGGCGCGATCGTGGCCGTGGAGGAGGTCCCCGCCGCGGACGAGGACGCCGGAGAAGAAGCACTGCCGGAGAAACCGGCCAAAAAACCACGGGACCCCGAGGTAGGTCAAAAAAAAAAACTAAAAAACCCTCCCCATTTCCATTTTTCCTTTATTTTGAGCCATGCATGCTAGTTTAGGGAGGTTTAGGGGGGTTTTAGATACCTAGGGGCCGGTTAGGGAGGCCATGGCGGCCTTCCCGCCGGCATGGGGAATGTCCACCGTCGTCGGGGAAGACGATGGTGAACGGTTCAACAGAAACCGCACAGACCAAAACAAGCGGTCCACATAGGACCGCCCAAACACATACGGCCTAGCAACGGCCGTTCAACATCATTCAGCAAACGAACCAAACCAAACCAGGACGGTGAGGGGATCACCGTTCAATCAACAAACGGGCCATATAGGTCCATCCAAACACCCATCCAATGCCAAACTAAACGGTCCCCGTAGGACCGTCCACCATTCATACGGCCCAGGAGTAGCCGTTCTACCCTAGGAAGATGAAAATACGGACGGCGCATGATGGCCCGTCCAAGATAAGAACGGTGGAAAGAAGACCGTTCTTCAAGCTGAGAGTTGAATTCTTGGGGATCTTATTTGAATGACACAAAATGCAAAACTAAATTACTAAAATGCATCTAAAACGAATGAAATAAATGCAGGGGAAGCGTAGGACCCGCACCTCGTGGCTGCAGGTCCACGCAGTGTACTTGGCACTGTCGGACTTCCAGAGGGAGCGGTTGACTGCCATGGGGTTCGCCCCCTTCCTGAGTATTGAGGTGTGTCGCTTCGACGCAGCTCTGCTCTATGCCTTGCACGACCGCTGGGACCCAGTGAGTTGGACGTTCCTTTTCCCATGGGGGCACATGGTCCCCACGCTAGAGGACATGGCCAGGCTCACGGGCCTACGCGTGCACGGGTCACCGGTTAGCGGGACTACCTTTCCTGACTACCGGGGGTTGGCTCGGGAGTTGCTGGGCTTATAGCTGCGGCGCCCCGAGAGGCAGTCGACCCTCCTACCCCGGGCTGCTCTCCAGGACAGCCTGGGTTTACGACGAGCGGGCGTTGCGGTTGGCAAGCAGCCGGAGGAGCACCTGGAGCGGCTAATAGGGCTAGCACGGCCGAGAGTCACTGCAGGACCAGGAGTGAGGCTGACCGAGTGCTGAGGCGGTTTCTGATGCTGATGTTCGGGTGACTCCTCTTCTCCACGCGAGCGGACGTGATGAGCTGCCGGTTCCTTCCCTTCCTCCAGGAGCTGGAGCACGTGGGCGACTATGCTTGGGGAGCGGCATCCCTTGCCTTCCTCTTCGACACTCTGAGTTCGACGGCGCGTCGGACGATGCTTGGGGGCTTCTCCCCCTTACTCCAGGTACGACTCTTACCCTAGACTTAATTATGCGACTCTGTGTGTTTCCTACATGCTGACACAGTGCTGTGATGCAGGTGTGGGCCTACGTGTACCTGCGTGGGCTGGGCAGAGGCGAGGAGCCCCGTCCTGGGCTCCTGCCGATCGCACGGAGGTGGACAGCACCTCGGGAGATGGAAGCCCTAGACGACAGGTCCGGGAGTTGCAGGATGACCTGGACGCTCTACCGTATACCTCGGTATGCTTCTGGACTCAGACTCTCTAGTTAAATGCAATTCTTATATGGTTATGATGCTGATGAGACTTTTTATTCTATGCAGATACGGTGGACACCCTACACGGGGGAGAGCCAGGTGGGCCAGCCGTGGGTGGTGGAGGCCCTCGCCTTCTCCGACGAGACGTGTGGCTTCACTACATGAATGTGGTGGAGCCCCTACACTTCAGGTTGGTGATGAGGACCACCGAGGTCCATCAGCCAGCCGTGGAGTTCCCTGCGCCTGAGAAGGCGGGGGAGCAGGTGACCAGGATGACACGGGGGCTCGGTGACGCATACGACTGGACAGCTAGGAACGCCACCTAGATCGCCGACTGGACCGCACGAGGGCGAGTGGTGACCGCCCGAGCTGAGAGCGACAGCGCGTACTACACCGCGTACGCACGGCACTACCGGGACCAGGTGTTCCGGGGTGCTCACCGACCGGTACGACTTCTAAACTTGAATTCTTTCTATTATGCTTATGATTCCTATATGATGATGCACTGACACATGGACTTCTGAATGCAGATCAACCCCGCGGGACGAGTGGCGGAGTTGCAGGGACTTTTGCACTCTACCATCAGGGAGAGAGACGAGGCCCGCAGGCCCTAGCCTTACTGGTGAGTTTTCTAAACCCTAAACTCTTTTAAATTATGTAATTCTATATGATTATGCATGTTACTGACCTGGAGTGTTTGCATGCAGTGCACCGAGGGAGCTCAGAGGGCGGGACAAGACGCCCCTTCTTCTTCTACGACCCGGACTCCGGCTGACCGGGCTGGGAGAGATGCAGACTTTGGCAGGATGGTGACGCGGGCCAAGGCGGCCGAGGTGGCACTCACCGAGAGGGTACGCAACTCTAAACTTCCCTTTGCTTATTTATGCTTATGAATAGAGTGCTTATGCAACTGACTAACAACGCCATGTGGATGCAGACGGCCGAGTTGACTCGCCTCCAGGCAGAGCTGGAGCAGAGCCGGGTGGCGGCTAGAGAGGAGGTGGCCCGTGTGCGGGAGGAGGCTACGCGGAGCCGACCGGCGGACACGTTGGAGACGGCACTTCTCCAGGCTGAGCTCGAGCGACTTCGGGCTGGTGCGACCAAGGCGGATCGCCACCGGGCCGAGGCAGAGCGGTGTCGGACTGAGGCAGAGCGCTATCGGATTGAGGTAGAGCAGGCCTGGCTGCAGGTTTCCAGGTTGGAGGGCAAGGTGGAGGGTATGAGAGAGGCGAGTCGGGAGCGCAGCAGGGCGACTGCGAGTGGTAGCCACGGCACCCACGGCTCCGTGAGGAGTTACTTCGCTAGTTCTTCCGGCCACCGGAGGAATGAGGAGGAGGAGCGGCGCCGGCGACGGCGTGATGAGGCGACCTCAGCGATGCCTCCCCCAAAGAGGCATGAGGGCGGTGGAGACAGCGACGGGGGCTAGGGAGAGGGACAGGTTTGACTTTGTACTGGGCCCGACTTTTTGTACATGGTGTGATATGATATGATAGTGATATGCATGTTTTTGTTCTAATTTTTGTGGGTGGCTATATGTATGCATGAATGAATGAATGTGACTTAGCTACTCGAGAGGGTGATACAGACAGGTGAGATCGAGAGATGCGCGCGTCCTGAGAGGGGGATGCTCACGTCTACTTGAGTGAGATGAGTGACGTACACGCCGACTTGAGTGAGATGAGTGACGCACATGGCGGCTTGAGTGAGATGAGTGACGTACATGCCGACTTGAGTGAGATGAGTGACGTACACACCGACTTGAGTGAGATGAGTGACGTACATGCCGACTTGAATGAGATGAGTGACGTACACGCCGACTTGAGTGAGATGAGTGACGTACATGCCGACTTGAGTGAGATGAGTGTGCCTATTAGTTGGGCAGGTGGATAGAAAGGGTGGACCAGATGGGCGGTTCTCATAGGGCCGCTCAAAGTGACAAATGGTTCACAATAGACCGCTCCAATAGGATTTGAACGGTTGAATACTCACCGTGTTGATTAAGAACGGTCTGTACTAGGTCGCACAAGTGGTTGGATCCGGGTTCTCTAGTAGGAGATGAACGGTCAGTTAAGGACCGCACGATAGGATACCCTGCAAGCCTTAAAGAGGACTCTCTGGAGAGTCCTCAACCCGAGGGTAAGGCGATTTGAACCTATCCACACCTCATCCTAATCCGTCCTGAACCTATCCAACCCTAATCCTAAGAGGCCTAGGCTTCCTAACAAGCCCTATAAGTGGGGGAGGAGTCTAAATTCGTAGCTCACACATCCCCTTCCTTCCAAACCTTGAAACCTTTGATTCTCATCACCAATTCATCATGAAGAGGGCTCTAGAGGGAAGTTCTATGGAGGGAGCATCCTTTGAAGGGCCAAAGCCGGCCAGAAAGGAGCGGGGAATGCTCCAACGGCTAAGCTCAATCCCTCGGCATCTTACTGCCACTCCTATGAGAGAGGTAAGCTCATCACGGTTCATTCAACTTCTTTTACGCCAACTTCACTTATGTGTCCTCTCTCTCTTACGTTCTCTCTCTTCTTCTTTCAGCTCCTTCCGGGCCCGAGGCGCTATTCAGGTTTGAAATGGGTGGCTCCCATGATCCGTGCTTTGCCCCTAGGGGTGACTTATCTTCTCAAATCCTGGCACCTACACTCCCTTTTAGTCTTAGGCCAGAACTACCCTAAGCTCTCTTTAGATTGGCATAGCATTTCTGCTTTGATAGAAACATGGCATCCTTAGACCCATACCTTCTTCTTCCCATCCTTCGAGGCCACTATCCTGTTGGAGGAGGTAGAGACCTACTTCAGGTTCCCTAGGTCCAAGGTAGGGGAGGAAGACCTGATATGCCATTCAGTTGCCCTTATAGACCCAAAACTCATCCTAGGAGGGTTCATACCAGACAGCAAAGACATTCGTACCTTTGTAGGTCCTCGTCATATTTACCTCCTTCCTCTTAGTCAGTGGGTAGTAGAGCATTGCAAGAATAAATGTGGGTGGACCGAGGCCATAGCCAAAGCTGCATCTATCTATCCTGTGCGGAGCCATCCTTTTCCCTTCGGCTGACCATATCTTAGAGATCCCCTTACTTAGCACCATCAGCGGCCTGTGGCAGGGGCTTCCCATCTCCCAGGCCATCTTAGCCTACTTGTATGAGGGTCTCAGCTCTGCGGCCCTAGGAGGTCCTCTCTTTGGCTCTATGATTCTATTGGAGGGCTGGATGGGGGTCAGGATGAGGTTCATCCCGAGAGAGGACATTACTTCAGTAGCAGGATCTTCGGGAGCCACCCCTTTACTTCATAGGAGGCGCCTTCAGGTTCTCCCCATAGGTTGAGTGCAGGACGGCCGAGATGAAGACCAGGGACGAATGGCACCCGTACCTCCATAGACTGCCCCTGGATAGATTTGTGATGCGCCCGGACTTCCTCCACGACACCACTATCAGACTACCTCGGAGGGCGGGCTTGGACTTGAGGCTCGTGAGCGATACTGCATTGGCGATGTACAGCCCACACAGGTGCTACCTACAGGTTGGACTACCCCGGACCGTGCTACCGACGCTACCCCACCTTCCCGTGCTACAGGCGAGGAGGATCGGGACAGAGGAGGACGAGCAGACGGTCAGGAGCGCGCTGATTATGTGGGAGGTGAGCAGGGTGCGCACCCTACCAGCAGAGGTTGAGGAGGTTCAGAGACACGGCAGGCTTACCTTAGGGAGCTGAGAGAGATACGTCCCTGCGGGAATGCCGAGCGGGGACAGAGTGATTGTTTTATCTTTTCATGATGATATGGATATGGATGTTTAGAGTTTGATATGAGAATGAATAAGATTGATGTTTGAGATGTTTTTTTGAGTTCGGATATTCTCTGATGTGATTGCGTGCGTCCAAGGCTTGGCTGTATCTTCGATCTTCTGTTTGCCCCTGTGCTTACACAAAATGAATAAAGAAAAACAGGTTAAATCTGTTTTAGGCTTAACCCCTTGCCCGCGGCAAGTTTAGAAAGTGACCAATCCTTTATTTTGGTCAAGGGGCAAGCCTTGTCAACATAGGCAAAAAAGACACAATGACAAAGTGCAATGCATGCGATGCACATGAGAAACCAAAATCTTTTTTTGGAGGTTTTGAAATATTTGATTTCTTTGAGTTTTGAAAATATCTGATTTTTTTGGGTTTTGAAATATTTAATTTTTTTTGGAGTTTTGAAATATTTGATTTTTCTGGAATTTTGAAATATTTGATTTTTTTGGGTTTTGAAATATTTGATTTTTTTTGTTTGGGTTTTGAAATATTTGATTTTTTTTGGTTTTGAAATATTTGATTTTTTTTTGGGTTTTGGAACCAGCTCAAGCTTAAATAACAAGGACCCTCTTATCTCGCTATGGACTTCCCAGACCCAGCACGTGCGAAAAGGGGGCCGCCCGTGGCCGGGTCAACTTTGCTCAACGGTGTTTCTGCCGAGGCCATACCCGGGGTGGGATTCATTCCTTGGAAAATTGAAAAAGATTGAGTAGTGAAGCTGGTAGGTGTAGAGGTTTTAGGGCTTGAGTTCTTCCCAAGACACTCCCCTTTTCAAAGAATCCGGTCTGTTGCGCCGGGGCTTTGTGTCCGTTATCGAACCTACATCCGCTCTAGGCACGCATACGACCAGGCTCATGATGTCCCTTGGGGAAACTGTACTGCCACTCTTGCCATGCCTAGTTGTATTATTTGGGGATTTTGAGAGCTTCGAGCTTTGTGCTCTCAGCCTTGACTTTTGATTTTGCCCCTCTTCTTTCCCCCCTTTTTTTTTGCTTTTCTTTCTTTTTTCTTTTTTTCTTTTTTCTTTTCTTTGCGGAATAAGGTCTTAACGGGCTGCCCCTATTTGAGACCTCCTTTAGAGGGGGGGGTCCAGGTCAGTTCTCGCCCCCTTATTCACCACTTGCCCCTATTTTCAGCCGAGAGAGAGGAAATACAAGGACCTTCACTTTCCCCAGGCATGGCCAAAGGAGAAACGGTGTCGGGCGGGAAAGCAGGAAACCGAACCACGGGCGGCCGTGTAGTGTGTGAGATGTTGGACGAGGGTCCTCCTTTTGCGGTCAGGTGGGGTGCACCCCGCCATCGAGCCGTTACTGGTTTCGACTCTATGGATAGAAACGTTTTAAATACAACCCATTCCATGGGTTTGGCAATTCTTCACCCTTCGCGTTGATTAGACGATACGCGTTACCCGGATAAGCTTCCTTGATTACGAATGGCCCTTCCCAGTTGGGTTGTAGTTTAGACCTGGGACCTGCTGATCTGATGAATTTACGTTTCAAAACCATATTACCCACTTGAAATTTTCTTTCAATGACCTTCTTTTGAAAATACCACGAGACATGCTTTTGATAAACCGAAACATGGTTGGCCGCATTAAGCCTCTTCTCGTCCAAGAGTTCCAGTTGGACTAGCAACGCCTCTCGACGTTCGTCGAGATTAAGTTCTTTGTCCAGCTGCACTCTTAGGGAAGGGATCAAAATCTCATACGGGAGTACCGCCTCCATCCCATAAGTGAGAGCAAAAGGAGTCTGCCCTGTAGGGGTGCGGACGGAGGTGCGATAGGCCCATAGAGCTTCTATCAGTTTGTCGGCCCAATCAACAAATTTATGCGATTCACATGTTTTCTTGATAATTTTGAGAAGGGTTTTATTTGTGGCCTCAGCTTGGCCATTACCTTGAGGGTAGTATGGTGATGAATGATGCAAAGCTATATTGAATTTCTTACAAAGGTCCCGGAGTTCTTGTGATACGAATTGAGGGCCGTTGTCGGTGACGATGTCGCCTGGCACTCCAAACCGCGAGATGATGTTCTTCATAATAAAGCGGCATACTGTGGTGGCTTTGATCTCTGCATAAGCTTCAGCTTCCGCCCATTTGGTGAAGTACTCCGTAGCCGTCAAAATGAAGGATTTCTGCTTGACTGCGGAATTCGGGTCACCGAGGGGTCCGATGATATCAAAGGCCCACATGGAGAACGGCCAAGGAGCAGAAAGAGGATGAAGAGAAGAAGCAGGAGCATGGATTTTGTCAGCATGGAGCTGGCACTGGAGACACCTACGGACATAGGTGGAGCAATCTTCTTCTAGGGTCGGCCAGTAATAGCCCTGCCTAAGAATCTTCTTTGCCAACGCCTGTCCATTCACATGCCCTCCACATTCGCTGGAGTGAGCTGCTTCTACTACTTTCCAAGCCTCTTCGTCATCTAGACACCTCATTAGAACTCCGTTCAGAGCCCGCCTATATAACTCACCGGCAACAATCGTATATCTTGCAGCGACTCTTCTAATGGCCTTTCTCTGTTCAGCATTCGCAGCCTCCGGAAATATGCCATCCCTGCAATACTGCTCAATTTCATAGAACCATGGCAATTCTTCTTCTTCGATGATTTCCTCAAGCTCAGTCAATGATACTTCTCTCACCTCCTCCCTTTCTATCTTCTTCTCTACAGACTTCCTAAGGTTGTCGAACCAGGGATCCTGTGGGGAAGGAACATCTAACCGCTGGACCATAATGGTCTCAGTAGCACGACTGAGGGGGAACGCGAGGGAAGAAGCGAGTGACGCAAGTGCGTCAGCCAAGATGTTCTGAGAACGAGGAGTATGAATATAGATAAGTTTTCGGAACTGCCTAGCCAAGAGTGTGACCAGATCTTGATAGGGCTTAAGCTTAGGGTCACGGGTGCGGTAAGTTGACAGAACTTGACGCAACACCAATTGAGAGTCTCCTATGATGTTAAGGTACCGCGCGCCCATGAGGTAGGCGTGCTTCAGACCGGCAAGGAGAGCCTCATACTCGGCTATATTATTAGTGGCAGGGAATGAGAGTTGATAAGCAACAGGGATGGTTACTCCCTCCGGAGTAAGAAGAACGGCGCCAACTCCGCTGCCCTGGGAATTGAGAGCACCATCAAAATGAAGAGACCAGAAAGGAAGATGAGTAATTACTGCCAAGTGTTCATCAGGGAACTCGTCCTGGATTGAATCAGTACGAGGGATAGGAGAATGAGCAAGGTGCTCAGCAACAGCATATCCCTTGATTGCTTTCTGAACGATGTAGGTGATGTCAAACTGGGAAAGAAAGCTCTTCAAGCGAGCTAGTCGGCCAGAAAGGATAGGCTTTTCCAAGAGATAACGAATGGGGTCCATTCTAGAGATCAGCCTAACCTCGTGGGCGAGGAAGTAATGTTTAAGCTTCTGAGCTACCCATACTAGCGCCGCACAGGTCTTCTCCATGGCAATATACTTAGATTCAGCAGGATTAAATAACCTCAAGAGGTAGTATGCTGCCCTTTCCCTTCCTTCGTCATCTACCTGTGCCAAGACAGCCCCTAGGGAGTCCTCAATCACAGAAATGTACAGTATCAGGGGTTTCCCAGAGACGGGTGGTTGTAGAACCGGGGGATTAGAAAGGTAAACCTTAAGCTCCTCATAGGCCATTTGGCATTGTTCATTCCATTCAAATTTTGCTGCCTGCCTTTAACAGTTCATAAAATGGGCGGCATCTTTACGAGTGTTGAGATATGAATCTCCTAATAAATTGTAAACGCCCAATCAAACCTCGAAGTTCAGTAATGTTCTTTGGCGGCAGCATTTCCATGACGGCCTTTGCTTTGTTTGGGTCGATCTGAATCCCCCGTTTACTAACTATGAACCCAAGCAATTTCCCTGATGCAACTCCAAATACACATTTCTTCGGATTCATTTTTAACTTATATTCTCTAGCCCTTTGCAACACTTTGGCTAGAATGGCGGGGTGTTCTTCTTGAGACCTCGATTTGACCAAAATATCATCCACGTAAGCTTCTAAATAGACGTGCATCATATCGTGGAAGATAGCCATCATCGCCCTTTGATAAGTGGCACCTGCATTTTAATCCAAAGGGCATGACAACATAGCAGTATGTGCCCCAAGGCGTAGTGAACGAGGTCTTCTCCTGATCTTCTGGAGCTAGAAGGATTTAGTTATATCCAGAATAACCATCCATGAAAGAGAGGGCTTCGTATCCAGCTGTATTGTCAACTAAGACATCGATGTGAGGAAGTGGAAAATCATCTTTCGGGCATGCCTTATTCAAGTCCCTGAAATCAATGCAAATCTGAATTTTACCATCCTTCTTCATTACTGGGACTATGTTTGCCACCCATTGTGGATATAGCACAACTCTAATGAACCTGGCCTTGTGCAATTTATCAACCTCTTCCTTAATCCTCAAGGCCATCTGCGGGTGAAACCTTCTCGCTTTTTGCTTAACGGGTGTTGCCCCTGGTTTTAGGATCAATCGATGTTCAACCAGTGTGGGGTCAAGACCTGGCATGTCCTCATAGGACCAGGCAAAAGTGTCGCTGTACTCCCTCAAAACCTTGATAAGTTCCTCTTCGACCTGAGGAGGGAGGTTAGCAGAAATAAGTATGGGCCTGGGATCCTCTTCTGTTCCGAGATTAATCTCCTTAGTGGGTTCATCCACTGCCGAGGAAGGTTCGTCAAACTTCTTTAAGCCTTGTGCGTATAAATCAGCAGTGTCACCCACCTCACTTTCCTCATCATCAGCTGGGTCCTTCTCGTTCACGATTTCATATACCCCTAGTTCATCATTGCTCCATACCCCCTCCAATTCTTTATCATCTTCCAAGACGATCGCGGCTTCTACAAATTCAGGGCACTTCAGAAGGGCGTGGCATCTTTAAGCCAGATCTCGCAGAAACCTATCGGGAATGGTTTTGGGATGACGCGTCACGGGGTGCGCCGCAGACGTGGATGGGCTGACTAGACTCGAGCTAGACTCTACTGCCACTGACTCGACTAACCTAGAAGACTCTGCACACTGTACATCTACCCTAGGAGAGAGGAAATCTACTGGAAGAGAAACATGGGTCTCGTGCCCCTGGGAACCTGAGCAGAACATAGCGTAATCTTCCATTGAGACCTCCGTTTTGAAATTGACATTTTTTTTTTGGAGGCCGGAGGTGATCATGCAGCAGGAGGAGGAAGAAGGCGGAGGAGGAGGTAACTGCATAGGGAACAATTCTGAAAATATGCAATCAAAGAAAGGATCAGAAGAAGAAAACCACATTTCATGGAGCTGAGCTCCGAGGGGAGGAGGAGTAAATAGCGTTGACAGATCAATAGGCGGGCAGTGCCTGCAAGCACAGGGAACGAATAAAATTTCAGGTCTCTCCGTGAAGTGTGGTTCGACCAGGATTGGAGGGGAACGGGGAATAGACCCCAATTGCTGAAACCAAGAGGCGAGACGAGATGGGGACATAGAATAAGTAATGACAGAGCTCCCCACTTTCGGTGGCCCCTGGCGGACCAATGGCATCGGAGGCCGCTTCACTAGCTGTGTCTCCTTCTTCTTCGGCTGGCCTTCTCTTTCCTGAAACAACTTCTCAAAACAACTAGATAAATCTTCTAGGTCACCAACCAGCCCTTGCAGCGACGGTGCGGGATCAGCAACAACACAGACCTCATCTGCCTTTTCTTTGAGACTGGACGGCGATTCCTTCAAGGTACCCGGCTGTAATGGCCCTTTTACAAAATGTTGCTGGTAGTCCCATGTTAATGGCCCAGAGTCTCCCAATACTGACATTGAGGATTCGCGGTAGCCGAGGCCTCGGCGGCCCATCTTCCTTCCTTTGGGAACGGGGTTGGTCCGGCCCTGTAACTGTGCGCCGAGACCCAGACCCGACCGGTAGCCTAATTTTAGAATCATGTGCCACCCTTTGGAATCTCTCATTTTGGACTTGACTTTCACATTGACTAGTGCCGTGGTGGGCTTGCGTGACGCATATGCCCATGGGTAATTCAAGTCCATTACTAACATAACTGGCCTATTACTTGGCCACAATGTAGGCAGAATCTTGGCTGCTATCGCATCAACATTCTGGACTGTAGAGATGCTCTTTACCTTGACCACCCGCCCTTGGAAGGGGAACTTCAAACATTGGTGGGCGGTTGAGGGGACGACATTTAAACTGTTTAGCCATGGACAACCCAGAATAGCTTTGAACATCGGGTCTATGTCTAGCACATAAAATTCCACGTCCATAACCAAGGGCCCTAGCTCGGCTTGTACAGTCACCACCCTGTGACAAGCACGTCTGGAATTATCATAGGCTGCTATTGTAGTCGGTGTTGGCTTGAGCATGTCTTCTGAGATGTTGCAGGCGCGGAGGGTACTTAATGGACACACATTTATTGAAGCTCCCGTGTCCACAAGTGCAGATTCTATGGCCATTTTGTTCAGAGAAATGGTAATGCACAATGGCATCTGCCGTGCCTCCGGGGGTGCTAGTTCTGATTCAGAAAATGAAATGGAAGGCCCCTTGGTGATTGTTGCCAAAATCGACGGCAAACTATCCACTGCCACGTCCTCACTCACCATGACCTTCTGTAGGAAAGTCTTTAAGGCATCCTGGTGTAGTGGCGACCTCTTGATCAATTCCAAGACTGAGATTTTGGCCGGCATCCGGTCCAAATGCTGCAATAAATCATATCTTGTGCCCGGCACGGGGTCTACCTCTTCTGTCTCAATTGTGGCGGAAGGAATTTGGAGGTTAGGTGCCGACGCACCGGAAGGAGGAAACATTCTCTAAAAGGGACGCCCGCTCCGAAGGGCGCACTGTGATGCCGGCATGGCCTGAGATGGACCCCTGCTTGGCCCTGTGGGGTAGGTGAAAGGAGTAGAAATGGGGGTGAGGATGGCAGAAGTGGGTTTAATGGGCCCTAGTGGAGGGGAAATGGGTGAAGGGTTAAGCGGGGAGGTAATGACGGAGGGTACAGTGGATGGTGATGAAAGGACTGGTGGAGCGGAGGGGAATGTGACGGGTCTAATGGGCGATGTGGAGGGAGCAATGAGTGGTGTAGTGGTCAGAATGGCGGGCCTAAGGATGGCGGGAATAGCAGGCGCGGGGGAATGATTGTGGTGGAAGGCCAAAAGGTGTGCGGGGGTTTCATCGTCAAAAGTCCACCCAGCGCTGGGGGCTGGGTGCTGGACGATATTCACTTATGCTAGAGCCGGTGCCGGCGGCTGTTGTTGTTGCTGAGGAGCGGGTTGATGTACTGGCATGGGATTCTGATGGATCCCGAGGTCTTGTTGCTGCTGGTAGGGTTGCTGTTGCTGCTGGGGTTGCTGTTGATGCTGCTGGGGCGCCGCCTGCTGCGGCCTGGCCTGTCTCTGTCTTTGCTTGATATCCTCAATCAGCTGGTGCATCTGGGCCCAATCAATCCTCTGGCCCTCATGCAAGTCATACACCAGGTCTCTGAACTGATAGCACCGTTCTATCGTGTGCCCGGGTTGCCGATGGAATATGCAGTATCGAGACTGATCGGCTGCCGGATTCCAATTTGGACGCTCAGGAGGCAACTGAAGATCACCAGTATACATTAAGGCAGAGAAAATATCGGGCAAAGTTTCAGGAAGAGGAGGGTAATGGACCCTCTTTGGACTTGGTCGAGCAGATCCATAGGCGGCGGGTGGCGGAACATTGTTGTATTGTGGCGGCCGCTGAGGCTGTTGGGGTGGCGGAGGTGCCTGTTGCGGATATTGCGGGACTTGGAAGGCGGGCTGGGGAACTTGTGGAGTGGCAAACTGGGGGTTGCGTGAAGGCTGGGGGAAGCGGGGTGGAGCGTCCTGGTGGGGGAACTGAACAGCCTGGACCTGCTCATTAATCTGTACTCCCTCAGTGACGGGCCCCTGAGATTTTCTGGCGGCTTTGGGTTTCTGGGCCTCAAATAAAGAATGGATGGGGGAGTCCTTGAACTGGGTTTGGATAAACCGAGCCCTGCTGTATAACTGGTGCATATTGGAAATGTCATTCATTGCCAAGATATTCCTGAATGTTGGCGTGGCATTGGAGATCAGCAACTTCACTTTCTCTTCTTCCGGGATCTGCCCGGGCACACGCGAGGCCATCTGCCTCCATCGGTCTGCATAGGTTGCAAAGTCTTCCTCCGGCTTCATCTTCTCAGCTACTAAGTCAGTAAAAGAATGCTCGGGTCCGACCCGATCTTGAAATCTTTGAATAAACCTTTCTTTAATAGTCTTGAAACTCTCGGCCTCCTCCATGAGCAAAGTATAGAACCACTCCAGGGCAACCCCTTCCAACGATCGGTGAAATAAATAAGCCATCAGACGATCGTCTTGCTGGAACTGTGCTGACTCATATAAGAACTCCCGAACATGAATGAATGGGTTGCCATTCCCGTCATATTTGCGGTACACGGGGAGCTTAGATTGAGAAGGAAAATGAATGTCCCTGAAGTTAGGGATAGGGACATCATCAAGAGATTGCGGGCCAACCCATTTGTGGAGAAGGTTAATTTGTTGCTGCATAGCAGCCCATTTATCAAGAATCTCCCATTCCCGGGAAGGAGGAGAAGGAGCAGGAGGAGTAATACCGGGGTAGGTGGCCAAAGGATAAGCTGATTGAGGGGGCGGCCCGTAAGACGGATAGTGGGCCGAGGAAGGGCCCATATCCGCATGAGCCAGCTGGGCGGCCCCTGATTGCAACCTAACGAAGTCTGCTGGGGCTACGAGGGCCTGCGGCGACGAAAGAAATTGTGGCATATGGATCAAGGTAAGGAACAGAGGGGATTGGAGACTTTCCCTTATCGAGCTGCTGATGGGCCGAGGTGGAAGCCTGGCCCATTTCCATATTGGAATAGCGAAGGGTCTGAGGGCGGACAGGAGTAAGGTCGATAGGAGCCACAGAGGTGGTCCCGACAGCGGGAGACGTGATGGCAGCGGCAGTCGTGCCATGAGAAGGAATTGAGGTTGGTGCATCGGCCCCTTGCAAAGCCTGCCGGATGAGATGGAGCTGGGTAGGGTCCAGCTGGGCCATCATATTGAGGATTAGATTGGCTGAATTCTGATTGGACGGATTTGACAGAGAGGGTTGGGAACCCTCGCCAAGAATGGTCGGGAGTGGAGGAGCAGTCTCCTCTCCTCCCTGCAGGTGGGCGACCCTGGGTGGGTCCTCAAGAAGGCCACGAGGAAGGGAGTCCTCGTGGGACTGAGAGAAGTCGTACGACGACATGGAAGATGATGAATCAAACAAGGGGTTGGAGTATGAATGGAAATAAGAACCAACCCTAGGAGGTGATCGTGAGGGAAAGAGACAATCCCACATACACCAAGACACCTAGGACTAGGACCAACAAAACTAACCGACCAAACCTACAAAGCAAATAACAAGCATGCAATGGAAGGGAGAGACGAGAGCGGAATCACCCAATTATGCAATCAAGTTCTTAAATGATGCTCGTTAATTTCTTATGATTTCCTCTTTGGACCTTAGTGGGTTAGCGAAAATATAAATTCTCTCAACCACTAGGTGCCTAACTGGGGTAGGAAATGAGGAACTATATGACTCTACAAGGATCTCTCACTCGCGGATGCAAATCCTAGACTGGGGGTGGATGTGGTACAACCTGCCCGGCGTCCGTGTGAGAATCCATGGCTCACGGGGGCTTACGGAGGTCCTCGGCAAGGTCCCTAGTCAGCTCCAAGGAATATGGAGACGAGAGGAAGCCCTACCTCGGTAGGAATGCAAATGAAAAGAGATGGATGCTCCTATGCGCACCGGAGTGCATGCACAATCTAACCTAGCAACTATCAATCAATGATCAAGCAAACATATAAGCAATAAAGAAAATGATGATGCAACAATGGTAAGAGAGCAGGGGGGAGATCAACAAGCAGCACCACGAGTAGCAAATCGCATGGAATATGACAATCGAAGTAGACCGTGAGTGCACTGTGGCACCAGATGAACGGTCCTGATGCGACCGCTCAGAGAGTAAAACGGTCCGTATGGGACCGTATAATCTAGGGAGAAAATAGAATGATCACAGAATGCTAAAAATACAAGACAGTGGTGACAGGAAAATACCAGAAGCGCGGTCTGTGACCAACCGCGTAATCTCCTGAACGATTCTCCAGCAACCGTGTGCCTGCAATCGAAACACCGTGACGCGTACCTATGCCGAAGAGATGGACGGCTATATTCCAGCCGCTTAAACTGATGAACGGTATACCAGGCACCGTGCAAAATAGGGAACAGAAGCGGGACTGGCTCTGGTCGCAGGGGATGGATGGTTGAATATCAGCCGCTCCTAAAGATGGATGCCTCTGGGAGAACCGCGCACGTCCCAGGAGGCAGAAAATGCATCCAACCTACAAGTCACTCCAAGAAGAAAACTTGCACAACGAAGGGGGGTCAGCAACTCAAAAGCACGATGGGCATTAGGGGTCCCACCGTGATCGCCACAAAAGGGGTGTAGATATATTTTTATCCTCCTACTAAAGATCAATATGCGTCATGAATGGAGCAATATACGATGAGCAAATAACAACATTCAGAGGAGAACAGAAAACAAAAGACCGTGATCGCCACCAGGGTGCCGTACGTGATGGACACGACGTACCTTGGAAAGAGGGGGAGTACTCACCTAAGTTGCAGCGCTGGAGAGATGAACGGCTCTTGAAGAACCGCCTTACGATGTACGGTCTTACGATAGACCGCCTAAGTGCGCTGCAGAAGGTGCGGGAGGAACTATTGCTGAGAGATGAACGGCTTTATGTTGACCGCACTAACAGGAAGAACGGCCCTCACTGAGCCACACGTACTGTTGAACGGCGAGAATGAAACCGCATAGATCTACCACGCAGTAAGTTTCAAGGGGTCCAACCTCCACCCTCTCCGGCCGGCCAGAGGGGATGGGCCTCGTGCTGATGATTGCTGACCTGCTAAATAACGTAAGAAACACACAGAAAAGACCTAGATTAGAACTAAACAGTGTAGTAAATGCCAAAATGATAAGAGATGAACATTAACAAATGGAAAGGCGGGTACCTGGGGGGTTTTAAACGCCTAGGGTGTTAAAAACGTGGGTGGATGTGTGCATGGTAATGAGGAAGAAGGGAACGCAAAAAAGAAGTGATGCATGCAATGAAGGGAAAGTGATGAAAACTATAAACGAAAAGACTCAAAACCAAACTACTCCCTGAACCGGAGGCTTGTATGGACGTAGAAAGCCTCCCTCCTTGGTGCTAGGTCGCTCAAGAATGCGGCAGGGCTTCGCCGTCGACCAAAATCTCCCCCCTTTTCAAGTCCGGCCATTAGGGTCTATTTATAGAGCCTAGAAAGCCAGCCCCGAATACTAGGGTTTAGAGCCATTTTCAGGTCGGGATTATAAAAGATAAATCATAGATAATGTCATTATCTTTCATCTAGTCGAAACGGCCTCAAAAATGGTTGATTATCCACGGAGAAATCGACAAAAGAAGTTGGGGATAAAACCATGCATAAAAGGGATAAAAACTGTTTAAAAATTACCAACCAACAGGATGAACGGTCTTACGATAGACCGCTCAAAATCATGGGCGGTTTAATTTGGACCGTCCAACCCCGTCGGTGGAAATTCAAATAATCAGAAAATTAGCCCAATTATCGCTCGAACTGACCGAAACGTCCGCCGTTGGACCCTCAAAGATGCACGGTTCTCATAAGACCGTTCAAATGTAGAGCGGCCAATCATAGACCGTTCTAACCCTGTCGATGATAATTCAAATAATTGGATAATTATCTGAGAAAATTGGCACACGTAGGACTCTGAGATATGGGCGGTTGGAATTCGCCCGTCCATTGGTTTGAACGGGCCTGATAGGGCCGCACAAAAGCCTGTCGGTGAATATTCAGAAAATCCTCAAAAATTAGCCAAAATGTATGAACGGTCTGGGGTCAACCGCCCCAGTCCAGAATGGCTGATGTTGGACCGTTCATGCTCTTGGATACTTGACTTTCATAAAACACGTTCAATTAATCAAAGCCAAGGTCCAATAAGCCCTGAATTGATACGGACTTTACCAAGGAGCGAGGCTACCCATAAAATGGGCCTAGGACGTGCCACAAAAAATGGCCCAATGAATGATGGACAACTTAGGGCATCAACTAATGGGAGTAAGAGAAACGATTCAGCTTATCTGCATAAAACGGGTGTCAACACTTAGTTGCCAGCTCGCCGGGCCGAGTGTTCACTCGATGTTGGGTACGTTTCCTGCCTTAGACTGTACTTTCTGTTGGACTGGACTCTGTTGTTGTAGTTGTTATTTATTTCTATTAATTGTTGAATTATCATGCTTTATGTCCTATTTCTTTGTACCCCCACACTCCTTTTAGCCCTTCCGAGCCCTCCCGACTCGTGGGCGGCGGGCCAGGATTCGAATTGTATCGGGCTCCTCCCGGTATCCGGATCTTGGGTCGTTACAGTTTACCATCAGAATATTCGCTATTTCCACCGCCAATCTAGTTCTGGAGCATGTAGGTCATGGGCCCACAATGCTTCCGCTGTGCAAATCTGCACAGCCCATACCATCGAAGCGAAAGAAGATGCTGATATCTACTTTGGAACATCCTTCGATTAATCCATAAAACAGGGGTGATGAAGCTTCAACTGCCTCAAATTTAGAGTACAGGTCTTCTCTCTTTTGGTCAGCACCTATCTCGACGCACTCATAGCACCGTAGGTTTATGCTCGAAATACATCGAGAGTGACAATACCAGCCCCAAGACACAACACGCAAGATCCGGCTGGCATTTCTTGCTCACTCTCAGTGACACCATCTCGCGCCTTCCACAGTGGGAAAATAGAAACTCTTGCGGACAACCCTATAGCTAACACCCAAGGCACTCTTACAGGCTCTACGATACGCTTAATGAGATTCTTAAGGATGAACAATATCAAAAAAATAGTGGAAGATAGCAAAACATAATTGATGCAGTTAAACAAAACTCAATCATACCTTCTTCAAGGTGGGGCACCACCAAGTCCGCACAGTCATGTGCCTTGCGCACGTCGGGATCCCTACCTCGCCAGATTAGTAAATGGCTACTGGGATGGTTGGGACTAGGGTGGCCTCCAGGGACACTCGCATGCGATATGTCCGACCTGACCACATCTAAAGCATTCCAACCCTGCTACATCTACTGTACACAGCTTGCCCACATGAAATCCACCACATCTCGGACATTACCCTGGCTGCTCAGTCATGCCATGATGCAGTGGTTGAACCGCTGACTGTTCACATCCACTACTGAAGCCAACTCCTCCTACTCCTGGCATCTCCTGCCAGACCTACTCCTCCTGAGCAACCTGGTCATTCGACTGAGCCTCGATCCAGAAGAGGAAAGATCCACAATGGGAAATGAGAAAGATGGCGATTTTGGGTACCTCAGAGATTGCTGAGGGACATTTACTGAGAATGCCCTGCTGGCCTACTTCTGAGTCCGCAACAAATCCGCCTCTAAGGCTGCTGCAACCGGATACACTGCCTCCATATCCACAACACAGGTCACAATCATAGGATGCCAGAGCTCTCATCTCAGACCTGTGACAAATTGCTGAGTTTTGAATCTCTCATCTGCCATGATATGAGGGGCATAGTGACCCAACTCTATAAATCGGGACCGGTACTGCATCACTGTCATATCCTCCTGGGTTAATTCTATACATTGATACATCCTCTTTGTTCTGACATGCTCTGGGCTGAAAACTCGCTCAAAGGCTAGAAGGAATTCCTGCCACAGAATCTGTCGTCGAGGACAAGATTGGAATGTCGATTCCCATTCTGAAGTCCACCATGAGAAAGTTGAACCCCGCAACTGGTAGCTAGCCAGCATCACTTTCTCATCCTCTGCACATTCCATGGAATGAAACACCCTTTCCATGGCATCTACCCAAGCTCTCGCTGCAGCTGGATCTAGCTGCCCCTCAAACTGAGGTGGGTGGAATTGCAGGAACTCCTTCAATGATCACCCACAACCTCCTTAAAATGACGAGCCCTCTCTAGCCTCTCTGCCATGCTGCCGAAGATAAAACTGGTACATCCCCTCAATGAACTCCTCTCATCCCTACACTCCCACAGCAACAGCCAAGGAAGGTGGTGTCCTGCTATGCTTCTCCTGATTCTCGGTCGACAGCTCTATAGATGTCTAATTTTGGACATCCCGTGGATCCCCAGTTAGACTGTCATATCGGTAACACTGTCATTTTCTCAGATTGATCGACGTCCCGCGTTTAAAGTCCAGCCCACCTTGCACTATCACTATAAGAAGATGTGAAATTCCGACGTCCATTTGTCGTCACAAATACGTCGAAAATATGTCGCAAAGTAAATTTCCGACGGAATATGGACGTTGAAAATCTTACGTCGCAAATTTTCGACGTATTACAATAGCGTCGCCAATTCGTCCAAAATTACCGATGAAACTACATCGTCGAAGTTATGGTGGCTATTTATGTCGGTAATTAATAATACGAAAATTAATTAATCATTGTGACTGAACATAATTTAGTTGAAAATACGTCTAAAATTTTTGGCGTATGTCCAATAGAAACATTATGTCGTCGCAAACCTTTGGGTTAAATTAGTTCCGACGAAAGTTATTTTGGTCGGAAATACGTCGTTAATTTTTGACATATTTCAATCGAATAAGTAATACGTTGGAAACCTGTGGGTCAAATTAGTTCCGACGAACTATTATTGTGTCGAAAATACGTCGTTAAACTTGGACGTATTTGAGACGGATAATTAATACGTTAGAACTAATGTGGATCAAATTAGTTCCGACGAACCTACCTTGGGTCGAAAATACGTCATTTATGTTCGACGTATTTGAGACAGATAATTAATACGTCAGAACTCATATGGCTCAAATTAGATCCGACGAACATTTAGTTGGTCAAAAATATGTCTGAATCTTTTGACCGATTTGCGCTGGAAAATAAATACGTCAGGAAATAAGTGCGTGAAATTGGTTCCGACGAATTGTTAGTTGGTCAAAATTCCGTCGAAAACTTTCTCCACATTTTTTTATATATTTTAAAATTTTAAAAACCTGTTTAAAGCTACAATTATACACCACAATCGACACAACTCAACATAAAACACGCAATAAACAACATATACAACACATAATAGGATAAAGTCATATTGTAAATTACAATAAAGAACGCCCACAACATATAAATATTTGAATAAAAAAAGTTACAGTTATATTAATTGAAATGTATCATTTTTTCACAATATCATTAAAAAAATCAAGAGATATCTGCTGCATCATCCTCATTCGTCATTCGTAGCATCTCCACTATCACCGACTGTAGGAGGATCCTACATCACAAAAAATTAATAATAAATAGATTTAAATAAATATAATTATTAATAAATCAACTTAAATATTTTTTTGATTTTCTAAATTCGAAAGTAGATAACATGAAGATGATTTCTTTCACTCTCAAAGCTGAATTCTTTGAACTAAGTAGTAATTTTATTGTTGTGCCCTATGGTTTTGATGATGTCTAACACTATGAATCATATTATGATAATGGTTTTTTTTTATCATGAATTTGATGTGTGCTAGCTAATGTCCATATGTTTTCTAATGCCTTGAACAACATTTTCATATGAAGGCTTGAAGAGTTGTAATGTCAATGCTATGAATGCTTGAACTGTTATGTCTGTATGCTTGAAGAATGTCTGTTTGAAGAACTGTAATATCTGAAGAATTCATTTAATCATAAGAATGGCAGTGTCACAGTAGCCCTAGAAGCAACTTTGCAGAAGAAGCCTCCAATTGCTGAAGAAACAAGCTGATATATCACCTTAAGATAGACTTTGTACCCACTGAAGGGTGAAAAATATTCCTTAAGGCTGACAAATGTGCATTACAGGTGACAGATACTACCTTAAGGGTAACAAATAGATGGACTAGGTGAATAATAGACAACGGTGATGACAAATAGCAATGCAAAGGTGAATAATAGGCAGCAGGTGTGAAATAGTTGAAAATCAAGAACCTCAAGCCGACTCGGAAGGGCTTACAAGTCGACTTCTGACAGAAGAATTCACAGAATGAAAGAAGACTTTTTAGCTGCAGATTAAGGGTGAAAATGGGTGGACAAAGCAGACAAATAGCTGTTCAGTGGTATAAAGTGGCTCATGGCTATGACATTTGAAGAATGATCAAACTGGTTGAAGAGAATGATTGTCCATGAGGTTCCCAGCTTTCCCATGATGATTCTGGAGAATCATTGAGCATCAAACGACCCTGATGATCCTTATTTAAAGTCAAGAAACTGACTTGGACTTCAGTTCTCCTGGCCTTCAACGGTGAAATCATTTAACATGGCACCGTGTTCTTGTTGGTTTAGTTGAAGCTGCACTCCAGTCATACAGCATTCTGCTATGGCTGTTTGGATGACTTATGGAGCCATGGCTTGCATACAGATCTATGACCATTGTGTCGAATGTGCTCGACATTTTACCTTTTGTTTTGTTCTTTCTCGTTTTAGTTCGGTTTGTGTTCGTTGCCTTGTAGTGCCCAACGCACTCAAGGTGTTTGCTCACAGGTACTATCAGTGTGTTGCTCTAGGTAACCAGAGTGTAGTGGAGGTGTTTCCTCCATCGTCCCCTCTGGTATCAGAGGAAGGAGGAAGGGAGATCTTGATCTCCAGGTTGTGGGTAACTTGGTGTTGCTCACGGGGTTCCCTCTGTGCTTCAGAGTAAGAGAGGACTGGTCCTCTAGTTGTGGGTAACTGGGTGTTACTCACGGTTCCTTCTAATTTGATCAGAAGAAGAGAGGAGAGTGTTCTTGTAGGTCAAGCTGTAAGTCAGCGTTTGTTTGCCGACTGAGTCTGCGGTTATTGCTGTTGCAAGGGGAAGCCACACTCAGGTTTGAGTGTGGGGTAGACGTAGATCTACGTGGCAGATCGAATCACCTAAAAATTTTGTGTGCTGTGATTTGCATTGGTGTGATTGGCCCTTATCATCTTCCTCCATTCACAGGTTTGCGTATGAAAAGATCTTCCCTATACGCTAAGTGGTTGTATTGCAGTCTGTTAGATCTGTCTGATCTAAGTGGATTATGTGAGATAGCATTCTCTTAGTTAGTGCATTCTTGTCACTTTCATTTATATTGTTCTCACATATATCATTTGAGCTCGTTGTTTGATAGCTGTGTGTTAAATTATCTTAGGCTTAAAAATTGAGGTTAAAATTTTTATAGGATCTATTCACCCCTGATAACGCGAAAGTTCGTCGTTTAAAACACGCGTATAACAATCTTAAAACCGAACTCGCACAAAATGATCAAAAGAGAACGTAGTACTATGGCAAGCACGGGTCGAATCCATAGGGAAGAAGAGATTTTTAGAGTTAAAAACCTTAGAGTCCTTTGAAAAACACTTGTGATTTGGATTTGCTTAAAGAAAGTGAAATGATGAACAAACCAAACACTTAATTGAACACACCATGACTATGCGCTTATGCTATAGAAAATAATTGCATGAAGTGGAAAGAAGATATAGAAGAAAGAGATAGAGAGGGAAGAAGAGCAAGAACTAGATCAAGAGAACAACTCCTTTCATTAACTTAAAAGAAAGAGTACATGAAATGTGAAACAAGTTTATACTAATGACACAATGAGATTACAATGAAGTGAAATATCACAAAAGCAATAACACAAGAAAAGCTTGGAGTTTGGAGTTTGGAGTTTGGAGATGGTAGCAGTAATGGTGATGATAGCGCCGTCCTCTCTTGGCCTTGGATCACGAACAACCTTGTGGAAGATGTCGTCTACGCCGGGAGGAAGTCGCCCTCGTCGTTGAAGCAGTCTTTGGAGGGTGAATAACTTTGAACCCAAGAGGAATTAGGGGATGCCCAAGAAGAAGAAGTTGAAGAGGGGGAAGAGAGAAAAATCTTTAATGAAGAACTCAGAGAGAAAATAAGAGAAGAAAGGCTTCAAAATGGAGACATAACCGAAGTTAGCACCTCGGATGAACAGTAAAAACACATGATAGCACATTGCAAAAGAGATTATAACTTAAAAACAGTAGAGAATTAGAAGATGGTGTAGAAGCAGAAGTTGTAGAACATTTAAAAACAAAGGACTTTCGTGAAGATAATAAGAGGAGAAAATGATGAGAAGGGTGAGAAACAAGGGGAGAACAGGGAGAAACATTGGTTCGCAGATGAACAGGATAGTACAGTGAAAAATAAGAAATAGCTTAAAAACAAGAAGGAATTAGAAGATGAGGCAGAAGAAGAAGTTGTAGATAACGTAAAAACAAAGAAATTTGATGAAGAGTGAATGAGCTGAAAATGAACTTATGTGGGAGAACTCGGAGGCCTAAGGTTGGGAGAGAAATTGTCAAAAGAAGAACTCCCTTCTCCTTCTTGTCATGGGCTATTTATTAGAAAATTTGGGTAGATGGAGGGTGGAGATTGTATCAAAGGAGATGGATGGATATGATTTAAGTAGAATATGATGTATGGGGAAGAGAAAAAGTAGGTGAGTACACCCTCCTTGGGCTTTGGACAACCCCCTTCCCAAGACTCATCATTCCTCTCCTTTATTTCAAACTTTGAATTCAATTTTCCCTCCAACCGAAATATGTGTTTCTTTTCTTCAATTTCAAACTTTTGAAATTTCTTTTCCCTCCAATCAAAATATGTGCTTTTGACTTTGTCAAAGTAGTGGTGACAGTTTTGCCCTCGGCTTCTTTTGTAATTGCCTTTGGTGTCCTACACACACATAATTGCACTTTAGTCCATAAAAATTATCATAATGTGCACATAAATCTTAAATGCTCACGATTAATTATGCAATGGAGAATTAATGCTCATGGCCCTCAACTTTAATTCATTAAATAATATCACCAAATTAATCAATTTACGTGAAATACCTAATTTACATGTAAAGTTGAGATTAATGATGGGACATGCATAATTATCTAATTATATGCACATAAAACGGTGTACATGTGATGAATTATCATCGAAAATGAACACTTATCACACCCCCAACTTACTCATTACTAGTCCCTTAGCAATGCAAATAAAATTGAAATTTAGAACTAACAAGAGTTTATAAAATTCATACTCTCATATCCAGCTCTCCCTTCATAGAATCAACCAAAGATTAAGAATCTGGAATCATTAATACACACTAGCCTTACGTAGGAACTACATGATCAAGAATTCAAATCAAAGCTCAATAGCACTTGTGCATATATAACTACCAAATCTACAGCTTAGACAATTGCATCCCTCATTCGCTATTCCAAACAAATACCTTTCAACCCTGCACCTCTTAGATCAGAGCATTATGTATATTAGCTTTTTGTCTGCCTTATTGCTTTGTCCCTTTGGGATCTTTTATACCACACATGATGCTGCACTACCCTTCACTGCTCAACGCGAACCTCGACTCTTACCTTAGGAGAAGCAGGCCCAGTTTCACAGATCAAGGTTCCCTTTTCCGTTTTACGCGAACCTCAACACGTCTTAAGTGAAGTAGGCCCGGTTACTAAGACTAGGGGCATTTTTCATGGTGTATTTTTTTCTTCTTTTTTTTCTCTTTTTTTTTGTACCATTATGCTTATTTGATAGATAATTTGGCAGAAAGCTTTGTAAAAAGATCTCTTTTCTTAAGAAGTGCAGAATATCAGACATCATACCAAAAATAGCAGAGGGCTTGTCTTGCTTGTTTCATTAGTGTGCAACATGAATTTTTTTTTCTTTTTCTTTTTTTTTCAAAGTGCACATGAACTTTAAAGAGATTCTTATGTCAGTTTTCCATGGCTATATTGACTAAATTTCTCATCATCCTTCTCCCTAGTCTTTTCTATTCCAGAATTACTTTTAAATTAAGCATGAATCATGAAACTCAAAATGGGGTTTATATCTTTCTACTTTCATGGAATGATGACATGCAAGATAAAACTCCTATCAGGTTGTGCAATATGCATCATGAAAATTTTTCTCTCCCCCCCAACTTGAATGGCATTGTCCTCAATGACATGTAGAATATATGAACATGACAATGCATACATGAATGCTTGGGAAGGAAAGGTACAACCTGGGGTGCGCAGACGTGGCTATTTTGGTAGGCAATTTTGCGAACGACTTCTTCCAGCTCCTACAAACACAAATGAAAATGACTCACTAGATTTTTGAAGAGAAATGGTTGGGTTGCCTCCCAACAAGCGCTAAATTTAATGTCTTCAGCCAGACGACATTCTTGTATTTATCATGGGTCACTCAGTGGGATTGATTCCTTTGATAGAAGTTGTGTGTTCTCCAAGTAGAGTTTGAGACGCTGACCATTGACAGTGAAAATTTGACCATTTTTAGGATCTAGAATTTTGACAACACCATGATCAAAGGCTTTGAGCACAACAAATGGTCCATCCCATCTAGACTTTAATTTTCCGGGGAATAAGCGCAACCTTGAATTAAAGAGCCAAACTTTTTGATCAGGTTGAAATGATTTTCTCATAATGTGTTTATCATGGAAAGCTTTGGTCTTGTCTTTGTAAATCTTGGCATTTTCATAGGCTTCATTCCTCAGCTCCTCCAACTCATTTAGTTGTAGGGTCCTATGAGATCCGGCTTGGGCTAAGTCAAAATTGAACTGCTTAATAGCCCAATAGGCCCTATGCTCAAGCTCAACAGGTAGGTGACAAGCTTTTCCAAAGACTAACCTATATGGAGACATTCCAATGGGGGTTTTGTATGCTGTCCGATAGGCCCAAAGAGCGTCATCCAATCTTTCGGACCAATCCTTCCTATCGGGCCTAACAGATTTCTGCAGGATGTTTTTGATCTCCCTATTGGATGTCTCCACTTGGCCACTTGTTTGGGGGTGATAGGGGGTGGCAATCTTATGAGTGATCCCATATTTCCCGAGAAGAGCTCGGAATTGGGCATGAGTGAAATGAGAACCTCCATCACTAATGATCGCCCTCGGACACCCGAACCTTAAAAATATATTCTTTCGGACAAACTTCATGATAACTTTGTGATCATTAGTCCGGGTGGCAATGGCTTCAATCCATTTAGACACATAGTCGACTGCCACAAGAATGTACTCATATCCGAATGATGGCGGAAAGGGCCCCATAAAATCAATTCCCCAAACATCAAAGATTTCGACCACTAGAATGGGGTTGAGTGGCATCATATCGCGTTTGCTCATGTTTCTAATGGCTTGACACCTAAGACAAGTCTTGCTAAATTCATAGGCGTCTTTGAAGAGAGTGGGCCAGAAGAATCCACTTTGCAACACTTTGGCGGCTGTTTTCTTTCCCGCGAAGTGTCCCCCACAAGATAGAGTGTGACAAAAATTCAGGACGCTTTGTTGTTCTTCCTCGGGGACACATCTCCTAATTATTTGATCTGGACCTACGTGGAACAATTCAGGATCTTCCCAGCAATAGTGTTTGATTTTGGCAAAGAAATGTTCTTTTTCATGTTTAGACCACCCATTAGGAATTTGTCTCACAGCTAAGTAGTTGACAATGTCTGCAAACCATGGGAGTTGACTATGGGTGATGGACATGAGATGTTCATCTGGAAATGAATCTTGCAAAGGAGCATTATCAGTTGTGAGAATCCGAGAAAGATGATCGGTAACTTTATTCTCAGAACCTTTTTTGTCTCGGATCTCAAGATCAAATTCTTGGAGTAGGAGGATCCACCTAATGAGTCTAGGTTTGGCATCCTTTTTAGAGAACAAATATTTGAGAGCTGAGTGATCAGAGTACACAATGACTTTTGTCCCTAAGAGATATGATCGAAACTTTTCAAGGGCAAAGACAACAGCTAACAGCTCCTTTTCCGTGGTGGTGTAGTTAAGCTGAGCATCAGCGAGGGTGCGACTCACATAATATATCACCACCGGACACTTGTCAATTCTTTGGCCTAGAACTACCCCGATAGCATAGTCGGAGGCATCACACATGATTTCAAAAGGCAAAGACCAATTAGGAGATTGGAGAATGGGTGCCTTGGTCAAAGCCTCTTTAAGGGTATTGAAAGCCTCAAGGCAGGCAGCATCTAAATGGAATGGAGTGTCTTTGGCCAAGAGAAGAGTTAACGGACGGGCAATCTTAAAAAAGTTACTTATGAACCGGCGGTAAAAACCGGCATGGCCGAGGAATGAACGAATTTGCCTCACAGAGGTCGGAGGAGGGAGATTAGAAATAAGGTCGATCTTGGCTTTATCCACCTCTATACCCCGTTCGGACACAATATGGCCCAAAACTATGCCATCTTGAACCATGAAGTGACTCTTTTCCCAACTAAGAACAAGGTTGGTTTCAATACATCTCGCAAGCACTTTCTTCAAATTTTCCAAGCAGTTTTCAAATGACTCCCCAAACACAGAAAAATCATCCATAAAGATCTCCAAGAATTCTCCTACCATATCAGAGAAAATGGCCATCATGCACCTTTGAAAAGTGGCCGGTGCGTTGCAAAGACCGAATGGCATTCTCCGAAAGGCAAATGTTCCATATGGACAAGTGAATGTGGTCTTCTCTTGGTCTTCCGGATAAATGGCCACTTGATTGTACCCAGAATATCCATCTAGGAAACAAAAATATCTTTGGCCCGCCAATTTCTCTAGAATTTGATCAATAAAGGGGAGTGGAAAATGTTCCTTTTTGGTCATGACATTGAGTTTCCTATAATCGATGCACACTCTCCATCCCGTGGTGGGCCTAGTGGGCACATCTTCTCCTTGTTCATTTTGGACCACGGTGAGTCCCAATTTCTTAGGAACCACTTGAGTGGGACTCACCCATTGGCTATCCGATATGGGATAAATAATTCCCGCATCGAGCCATTTGACAACCTCCTTCTTCACCACCTCCTTCATGTTCGGGTTCAACCTCCTTTGCATTTCCCGACTAGGTTTGGCGTTGTCCTCTATGTAAATGTGATGCATACAAATAGACGGACTTATCCCCTTAAGATCGGCCACTGTCCAACCTATTGCACTCTTGTGAGTCCTAAGGACTTCTAGGAGAAGTGTTTCTTGGGTAGGGGTAAGATTGGAAGCTAAGATAACAGGAAGGGTTTGATCAGGGCCTAGGAATGCATATTTGAGAGAGTCTGGAAGGGGCTTAAGCTCAAGTTTAGGATGACTTTCAAGAGATGGAAGGGCTGGTTCATCTTGCAAAGCTGAAAGTGGTTCAACCTTATGCCAAATGCTACTATGATGAGGGGAATCTTGAAGAGCATTGACCTCCCTTATTTGACCCATGCCCAGATCATTCTCAATAAGTTCATCGTAGATGTCTATGAAGTGGCATTCTTCATCTAGGTCCAAATATTGGGAGGCTTTGAACACATTGAGAGAAACTTTTTGACCTCCGAATGAGATGTCCATCGTCCCCGTAGCACAATTGATGTTGGCTTTTGTAGTAGCAAGGAATGGGCGGCCTAGGATGATTGGGGTGTGACTTAGCTCCGAGGAGGAGGCCATGTCAAGAATGAGGAAATCAACGGGGAAGTAGCAATCATGGACTTTCACAATCACATCCTCTATCAAACCTCGAGGGGTCTTGACTGAGCGATCGGCCAGTTGGAGAATGACGGGGGTTGGCTTGAGTTCCCCTATATCAAATTGCTCATAAACAGAGGTGGGTAAAAGGTTGACACTAGCTCCTAAGTCAAGGAGGGCACGGTCAAAGGTTACACCACCTATATCACATGAGATGAGGGGAGCACCGGGATCCTTCAACTTTCTAGGGAGATTGTTCATCAAGACTGCACTAACATCCTCGGAGAGCCAAATTTTCTTAGGGGTCGACTTGGGCCCTCTTCTTGGAGTGCAAAGCTCTTTGAGAAATTTGGCGTAGGCCGGAACATGTTTTATGGCATCTAGGAGTGGAATATTGATGTGAACTTGTGAAAAGAGCTCCATGAATTCCTCATTTTGGGCCGGCCTAGTCTTAGTGGGCTTGGGTTCTAGGGCATTAGGAAAGGGGACCTTGGGTTGATAGAAATTTGGATCTTCATGGGCCTTTCCTTTCCCTTTAGGATCTCCCCCCAACTTATCTTGAGTGCAATCCTCCTTGCTTGCATCCTCATTATCTTGATTCTTTTCTATAGAATCTTGCAACTCCTTTCCATCCTTGTATGGGTCATCTAACACCTTCCCACTCCTCAAAGTTGAAATAGCCTTGACATTTTCAAATTGTGGTCCTTTAGGTTGGGCTTGTGGGATGGGTTGAGGTAGGAGGCCCGATTGTGAAGGAAAACCCGGGGGTTGGTTTCTTGGATTGGCCACGGGTTGACTTGGAAGTTGACCCACTTCTCTTCTCATTGTAGCTTCCGCCAATTGTCCTATTTGACTTTCCAACTTGGAAATGGATTGTTGTTGATTCAAGATAATTTGTTGGAGTTGATTGAATTTATCTTCAAAGTTGGATTGAGGCGGAGGTTGGTAAGTGGGTTGGCCTTGATTAGACTGAAAATGTGAATAGCCCATAGGAAGGAATTGAGCTTGTGGACCTCTACCAAATGGATTGAAGGTGTTGGGTTGGGTTTGAAATTGACTTTGCATGGGTTGCTTTTGGACTTGATGAATAGAGGGGTTGGTTGCTTGAGGTGGAGCTTGTTGGGATTTCCAAGAAAAGTTCGGGTGATTCCTCCAGCCCGGATTGTATGTGTTTGAAAATGGGTCATTATTGGGTTTAGAGAATCCTTGGGCTGCAAAGACTTGCTCCTGGATGGCAGGGGGTAATTGAGCCGCAGTTGGACACTCCGTGATGTTATGGGATGGGCTTGCACATAGAGTGCATGCCTCATGTGGAGTGACAGATTGACCCAAGTAGGAATGGGATGATGGTTGGCAAGAAGGGTCTTTCAAAGTCAAGAGTTGATCTAACTTTTGAGTCAGACTCTCTACTTTATCCAACTTTTGAGTGATGAGATTTATGTCCAATCTTGGTTCAAAATCACCCCGGGCCTTGATCTCATATAATCCGGCCCGCTTGGAGGGCCCAATGGATCTCTCATAGGATGATAAAGAAGCATGATTGATAGAATTCTCACTAAGCATCTCGAATAAATCATACGCCTCATCCTCACTTTTGCTCATGAATGCCCCTCCACATGATGCATCTACCATTTGTCTAAATTGATCGGATAGACCCTCATAAAAAGCTTGGACTATTTGCCATTTGGACAACCTATGGTGAGGACACTTCCTAAGCAATTCCTTGAGTCTTTCCTATGACTCATGCATTTGTTCCCCTAGAGTTTGGGTAAAACCCGTGATTGCCTTTCTCATAGTATTGGTGCGGCCTATAGGGTAGAACTTCTTCAAAAATTCTTGTTGCATCTCGGCCCAAGTTCTCATTGGCTTCCCTATAGTGCCTAACCAATATTTAGCCTTATCCTTAAGAGAGAATGGAAAGAGGGTCAATCTAAGGGCATCATCCGAGAAATTTTAGATTTTTACCGTGGAACAAATTTCTAAAAATTCATCAATGTGCTTGTAGGGGTCCTCATTGGTATTTCCATAAAATGAGGGGAGCATTTGAATTATGCTTGACTTGATCTCATAATGGATGGCTTGATTTTGAGGAATGTAAATGCAAGATGGAGGTTGATATTGGTTGGGAATGAAATAATCCTTCATTTGCTTTGGAGGATTGGGATTTCCGGCCATGAGATTTTGGTGGTGAGGTCCTTGATTTTCGGCCATAAGATCTTCTTGGAGATCGTCTCTTGGATACAAGACTCTCTCTATTTCCTGAATGGGTCCTAATAGGTTTGGATGTTGTGATCTTCTTCCTTGCATAAACTAGGACGAAGAGAGATGAGAGAGATTTTTTTTTATGATGATTTATAATTTATTTTTTTTGGTTTTGACACAAACTAGGACGGAGAGAGAGAAGATGAGGATTTTTTTGTTTTTATTTTTATTTTCTATTTTTTTTATGCAAACACAAATAAGTTGTCAAACAAATTACCTAATGACCTAGATGTGACTTAGACCTACAAATTGGGTTTCACAAAATGGCTAAAGTACAACTTGAGTTCACCTCAATATTTCCACTGGTCAGGTAAAGGGTGGGGTAGTGGGAGGCTCCCCCTACTTTCGTAGGGACCTAATTACAAACCACTAGCCCGCTTAAGGCGTTTGCCGTCCGACCGTCTTGCCTTAGGCACTGGTTTTCACAAGAGGGTAAGCCCAAATAACACAAGAACCACAGTGTGAACCTAGGGCCAACGTCTATTGAATTTTATTTAGGGTCTAGGTGATGCAAAGATGAAGGAAATTGTGGTTTGTGGGCGAAGGAAGGGTGATGAAATCCCCACCTTATCTTGCTTATGGGTGTTGCCCTTAGAATATTTTAGAATGATATGCAACAAACTAAGTTCAAACAAGGGGTTCTATGCAAGTATGCATGAGCATGTGATTAAGAAAAAGATTAGAAAAGAACTCACCTTGCCCCTCGCAATCTCCAAAATGCAATGACCAAAGTTAAACAACAAGGGAAAAAAATTCTATCCTAAATGATGCATGACTTAGAGCATGAAAATGTGATTTCTACTCTTGGAATGAGGATTTTTTTATTGGGTTCAAGTGAAGAGTTTTTTTTTAAATTATTTTGTGAACCTATCTAACCACAATATGTAAGAATCATTAAGGAAATGACACAAAATGAGAGGAATATGTTTGAAGACTTACTTGATGCGCAATCCCTCGTTCTCTCTCTCTCTTTTCTTTTTTGAAATGAATGACAAACTCAAAAGATGAAAGAAAGAAATGCAAACTTATCTCTAATTTTTCTGGGTTTTATTTTTAACCTGTAAAAAAAAATAAAAGAGAGCTTTATTAGTACACTATATACACAAGGAAAACAAAGTTCTTAAATAAAAAATCATCATTCTTCCCCGGCAACGGCGCCAAAATTGATAACGCGAAAGTTTGTCGTTTAAAACACGCGTATAACAATCTTAAAACCGAACTCGCACAAAATGATCAAAAGAGAACGTAGTACTATGGCAAGCACGGGTCGAATCCACAGGGAAGAAGAGATTTTTAGAGTTAAAAACCTTAAAGTCCTTTGAAAAACACTTGTGATTTAGATTTGCTTAAAGAAAATAGTGAAATGATGAACAAACCAAACACTTAATTGAACACACCATGACTATGCGCTTATGCTATAGAAAATAATTGTATGAAGTGGAAAGAAGATATAGAAGAAAGAGATAGAGAGGGAAGAAGAGCAAGAACTAGATGAAGAGAACAACACCTTTCATTAACTTAAAAGAAAGAGTACATGAAATGTGAAACAAGTTTATACTAATGACACAATGACATTACAATGAAGTGAAATATCACAAAAGTAATAACACAAGAAAAGCCTGGAGTTTGGAGTTTGGAGATGGTAGCAGCAATGGTGATGATAGCACCGTCCTCTCTTGGCCTTGGATCACAAACAACCTTGTGGAAGATGTCGTCTACGCCGGGAGGAAGTCGCCCTCGTCGTTGAAGCAGTCTTTGGAGGGTGAATAACTTTGAACCCAAGAGGAATTAGGGGATGCCCAAGAAGAAGAAGTTGAAGAGGGAGAAGAGAGAAAAATCTTTAATGAAGAACTCAGAGAGAAAAGAAGAGAAGAAGGGCTTCAAAATGGAGACATAACCGAAGTTAGCACCTCGGATGAACAGTAAAAACACATGATAGCACATTGCAAAAGAGATTATAACTTAAAAACAGTAGAGATTTAGAAGATGGTGTAGAAGCAGAAGTTGTAGAACATTTAAAAATAAAGGACTTTCGTGAAGATAATAAGAGGAGAAAATGATGAGAAGGGTGAGAAACAAGGGGAAGAACAGGGAGAAACATTGGTTCGCAGATGAACAGGATAGTACAGTGAAAAATACGAAATAGCTTAAAAACAAGAAGGAATTAGAAGATGAGGCAGAAGAAGAAGTTGTAGATAACGTAAAAACAAAGAACTTTGATGAAGAGTGCATGAGCTGAAAATGAAATTACGTGGGAGAACTCGGAGGCCTAAGGTTGGGAGAGAAATTGTCAAAAGAAGAACTCCCTTCTCCTTCTTGTCATGGGCTATTTATAGGAAAAGTTGGGTAGATGGAGGGTGGAGATTGTATCAAAGGAGATGGATGGATAGGATTTAAGTAGAATATGATCCATGGGGAAGAGAAAAAGTAGGTGAGTACACCCTCCTTAGGCTTTAGACAACCCCCTTCCCAAGACTCATCATTCCTCTCCTTTATTTCAAACTTTGAATTCAATTTTCCCTCCAACCGAAATATGTGTTTCTTTTCTTCAATTTCAAACTTTTGAAATTTCTTTTCCCTCCAATCAAAATATGTGTTTTTGACTTTGTCAAAGTAGTGGTGACAGTTTTACCCTCGGCTTCTTTTGTAATTGCCTTTAGTGTCCTACACACACATAATTGCACTTTAGTCCATAAAAATTATCATAATGTGCACATAAATCTTAAATGCTCATGATTAATTATGCAATGGAGAATTAATGCTCATGGCCCTCAACTTTAATTCATTAAATAATATCACCAAATTAATCAATTTACGTGAAATACCTAATTTACATGTAAAGTTGAGATTAATGATGGGACATGCATAATTATCTAATTATATGCACATAAAACGGTGTACATGTGATGAATTATCATAAAAAATGAACACTTATCAACCCCCCTCTAGATCCTATTGCGCACACATATTCATATACTTGCTTCCAGCTTTGCCTATAGAGCACGCAACATTGGTATCACAGATACTCCTTTATTATAACTCTAAGGTCTACGAAATTAAAAATTAAATTAAATACTCACATGAGAGGGCTGTGGTGTGCTCGAGGGTGCTCCCTAAGACAAAATCCCCTCCTGGGCTAGGAGGGTAGCAACCACCCAAGTAAAGCGTGCCTCCATGCGTTCCTCGATAAGGTCTATCGCATGTTCGACGATGGATGTAATCTGGCTCGTAGAAGTGTCGATGGAGGGAGTAGAGAAGGAACTGCTACTGGGGTAGGACAAAGCTAAGCCCGAAGAAGATGCTAGAATGAGGTTGGTGTCCAAGTTCTGCCCAAAACCGTATACTCGTCCTTTCTTCGGTGGGCCGGCTACTACTACCCATGCCTCAGGATCTAGTTGCGGCCGCTGCGTCTGCTCGTCCCCATACTTTTCAGTCATATGCCTGTCATATGACTCCTGTAAATTGAATAAAAAATATTGTAAATGTCATATTAATCAATCATATTTAAAAATAGAAATAGAAAAGAAATGTGTATGTATATAATCTTACCACTACCGAGCGAGCTCTCTCGCTCACATACTGATCCGTCCCCTTCTTTTGGTGAACTGTAGCAAATAAATCGCGGTACGAGACCGTACCACCCCTCTTCTTTTCCTGTTATACATGTTATAGAAAATAAATAGGGACATATAAAAAATAAATTATAATAAAATTAAGATGATTACTTACCAATCTCTCCTTCTTGGTCGCGAAGGAAACGTATCCAGAAGTATGGAGATGCACGTCTGGATGTAACGTACGTGTGGCTTTGGCTTTTACGGATTTGGCCATCTAATGAGGTGCGGCCCATCTATCACAGAGGTCCTCCCAATGCTCCCTCCTCATCCATGCGGGGCCGTGTGCCTTCCAAAGGCCACAATCCTCGCTCCCCCTGGCTAGAGCCTTGGCACGTTCCCGACAGCCGTGTAAATGATGCTTATAATTTACAGTTCCTGTGGCCTCCCATGCACGTCGAACTCGTCCGACGTCAGCTCGCCTCACAAACTGATATCCTTGCTGTCAAGAATTCAAATTTTATAAGTTAGTCGATTGAAATTGTGTAGTTGAGAAATATGTAAGTTAAAAGATTAAATCGTATACCAGGAACTCGTCATACAATCGATCGTGGATATCCTTAGGAAACTTTCGAAATGACTTATATGGGCCGGTCACATGTTGCTCAATAATGTTGGTAATAAAACGAGAAGCCTCACTGGGCTCTACTTTATCCCTGTAATTACAAATGTTAAAATGATAGCCAACAATTATATATATAGTTGATGGATAGATAACAAACATAATTCATGAGTTTAAATATTTACCCAGAGACCCAAGATGGCTTGCGTCCCTCTTGCAACACCACTTGCTCGCCCTCGTGATGGCTAACAACATCGTCTGCCTGTTGTGTGCTCGGGTGGGCGGACGAGCCAACTATCGCAGGTGGTGTGCCCGACATACCTATTACAAGTAAAATAGAAGTAGTTAATAAGAATTTAGCTCATTATTAAATAAAAAATTTTAACAAGTAAACATATAGAATTCTTATCATTTAACTAAGAATTTAAATAAACATAGCAGTAGAATATGATGGAAGCGGTGTACTCTGTAGACCGGATGTAGAGGCACTCAAACCTGTAAACATAAAATATCGTGAGCAAAATAAAGTGCATATTCACTACTCATTTATCTAAGAATTTAAATAAACATACCCGCAGTTGTTGGCGTGGGCGATGCACTCTGTGTACCTGGTGCAGAGACATAAAATATCGTGAGCAAAACAAAGTGCATATTCACTACTCATTTATCTAAGTGATGTGTGGAAGGATAGGATATAGAGGGGTGGTGAATATATCCCCCGATTAAAAACTATGCCCAAATTAAATTAAAAAATCTGGCACTACCCAATTTTAAAACATAATGAACAATATGTTAACAAGAGTTTGCATAGAACATACGTCGAACACTTAAGCACTTAAGCTAATGTCTCCGTTGACATCTATTTTTCACCCTTAAGAGGGTATATGTCACCCATAACAATATATTTGTCAGCCTTATGTGTGCATTCGTCATCCTTAGCTTCTTCTGCTGGCGGGTAAACACAAGTGGACTTCCCCTTCATGCAGCTTCAACACTTCACACATATTCAGTGCTACAACCTATTTTTCACCCGTAGAGAGCTATTTGTCACCACTAATGAGTCATTTGTCTGCCTTATCTTCCTACCTTCCCTTGTATTAATGTTAATAGATTTGTTCATCATTTCTAAAGAATTCAGACTTTGACTGCACAGACTTGGGTTGACCACTGTCTTAGCTCCATTGACTATGCGTTGACTACGTTACAACGTTGACTTTTCTTCGTTTCTTGAGAAAATAATTGGCTTTCAGGCTGTTTTATGTGCAATTATCAACATGTTCTTTGTGCAATTTAGAAGTAAACTACACACACAAAATCATTATAGCTCCATGGATGATTCTACATCAACAAAACACATTGACTATCCACGTGAAGAGTATACATGAATCTAAATTTTGACGGCATCAAAACATGGAGCTGAAACACTAAGGATTTAAATAAACATACGCGCAGTAGTTGGTGGGGGCGGTGCACTCTGTGTACCTGGTGCATATATTTAAAATATCGTGAGCAAAATAAAGTGCTAAGTCACTACTCATTCATGAACGATCTTAAATAAACATACCCACAGCACGTGGTGGGGTCTGTGTACTCTATGTACTTGGTGCAGAGACATAAACTATCATTACCAAAATGAAGTGCATATTCACTACTCATTTATCTAAGAATTTAAATAAATAGACCCGCAGCAGGTGGTGGGGGCGGTGTAATCTGTGTACCTGGTGCCATAAACACAAACTATCATTACCAAAATGAAGTGCATATTCACTACTCATTTATCTAAGAATTTAAATAAACAGACCCACAGCAGGTGGTGGGAACGGTGTAATTTATGTACCTGGTGCCGTAAACACAAACTATCATTACCAAAATGAAGTGCATATTCACTACTCATTTATCTAAGAATTTAAATAAATAGACCCGCAGTAGGTGGTGGGGGTGGTGTAATCTGTGTACCTGGTGATGGGGACATCGAAGCAAGACCGCTCACATTTTTTTTGCATTTATGTCCTTTTATATTTGTATGTATACCCTTATATTATATGGGTACACAATTGTAAGTCTTGGTGGGTTTATCTGTAAAATATCAGTAGGTCCAGCAAGGGGGCCCCCAGTCCTTCTCCATTGGTCCACCTAAGCCATGTGGGGCTGGTCAAACCATCCTAGGTGGCTTCTAGATGGATTGACTAGTCAATTGACACATGGGGGGACAAAGGGGTTAAAATGTCAAAGTTGGGTGGCTCTTGGTCAAGGGGCGCCCCCCTCCACTAGAACATATTATAATTTTAATTTTTTTTGACCATGTGGGATTAAATGTGATGTCCCTAGTATGCCCCTCTTAGTTCTAGATCTGAGGGCATTTTGAGTCATTTTTCATTTTGTATAAATGCTTGTAATTTCCATTTGTTAGAATTAATGAGAAGAAAAATTATGCAAGCATTGGAGCAAATTTGTGCCCCCCCTCTCTCTCCCTGGTGTTCTTCCTCCTCCTTCAAGATTTCAGGGTGTAAACCCCTTCTATCTCAGCCCCTCTATCTCTAGATTCATCTCTGGTGCCGCTGCCACCGTTCGTACCGCCATCGAGCCGCCGCGAAGCCGCTTCCGAAGTGCTGTCCAAGGTTCTGTTTTGCTGGACAGAGGTTCACTCCAAGATTTTTAACTCCCAACGTCGACATCATCTGGAGTTGAGATTTTCAGAGTTGGTTCCCCACTTGATCCCCAACCTCCAGTAACATTATCCCGTCATTTCACCTTCTTTTTATATTTTTCTATTTTCATGTCTTTCTATCTTCCTGATCTGTTCCTTTTCAGATCTGTGTAGTAGAAGCTTAGTTCTTCCCCATTTCGACCCCCTTTCTGATTTTTGTTAGAATCTCCAAATTTATTGGAGGTTCTGTCCACCATCCCCATCCTCCAAAAATTTTCTTCGAATTTCAAAAGCCCTCTACCTATTTTTAGAAATTGTGTCTTTCCCCCAAATTCAGTTCTGTCTCTGCTGTCTAGATCCGACCCCGGGTCAGTATAAAATCCCCAAAAAATCGAAACTTCCACAAAATCTTACATAAAATATATCCCCGTTTTCCTCTCTTCGGCCTATACAACGGTCATGAAGGACTCAAAGGCTGAATCAAAGGTCTACATCACAGTCAATGCCAACTCTCAGAAAAACTCAAAGCTGCCGTGAGTTTTCAGATCTTGTGAGTCAGCAGCTTGAAAGTTTGACAAAGGCCATCAAAGGGAAACTCAAATTTCTTTCTCTGGCCATAGATCGAAGGATTTCAAGTCATCTTTCCATCGGTACCTCTTGTGCGTTGATCTGACGTCGGGAGTGACCGCAGCAATGGATTTCGTCGGGACGCGTGGGTCTGAAACAGTAGTTCAGATCCGTGGGCAGCAACTCCGAGAGAAGTTCGGAGCCGCCCGGCCTCTGACCGGCAAACCAGCGTATCGCCGTCCTAGGGAGCACCCCTCCGGGTGTCCCCACCATAGTGGTGCCACCTCGGTCCCATGCGGTCCCACTGATCAGCACGTGGGTCCCACGGTCGTGAGTACGTGTGCCGTCGAAGCTCCACAAGAAGTTGCCCGTCAACCCCAACCCGCTACTCCCGGGTCCCATTGTGTCACCCTTTACCTCCCTGCGTGGAGTGGGCACTCATATTCATTGCTGTAATATTTGTGTAATAATTGTTCCGGGAGTATCAGTTCGACCGGGGTCATCTTCCCCACGCCGAGAGCGTGGAGGTATCGTGTTCGCTCCTTACTCGGCACTTTGCTTAGTTCGTATATGCTTTATATGCCGCTGCTAGAGAGCATGATAGGGTAACTTAGCTCGCTATTTATTGTTATTCACTGCTGCGAGCGAGAGAGAGATACCGTCCCGTGACCCGATCCGGGCACGAAAAGAGAGCCGACCACCCTAGCTCACTGTCGGTTTTTCAACCGTGCACGTCCGGCGCTTCCCTCGCTAAGGGACGATCGCGAATTTGCATAGAGTCCAAGGATCGCATTTCAATTGGAGTCGAGTCCGTGGTCCATCCCGCATCAATTTGGTATCAGAGACAGGTTGAGTCTAGGGTGTTTAAAACAAAAAAAAAGTGTCATTTACGTCTAGTCATTGTCTAAGTCGGTCTAGGTTGCACGTGCATCCAATTACTCGGTATATCAAAAGGTGTTGTTCTAACGTTAGGCTATGCCTATCGGGAAGGCCGCACACTTGCGCGGGTGATCTTCAGATCGATTAACTCCGTCACGTACCGAGTCTTGGTTAAGTCTAGGTGCATCCTCTTTGCTTTAGTCTGTGTTTGCATTAGTCGGTGTCTCCGTGTGTCTTTGCATGCCCACTCGTAGAGGTACACAGTACTCACCTCCACCACCACCTATGGCGGATCCCCGAGCCCCTAGTCTCGATGCGTCGTCAGTGGCCGAAATGTTCCAGACCCTTATGGGGCAAATGCAAGGGTTGACTACACATATGGATGGATTGGGTACATGCATGGATGTGTTGACTACACGGGTAGATCGGATGGACGGGTTGAGTACGCGGATGAATGGCTTAGGCACCCGTCTGGAAGAAAGGATGAAGGCCTTAGAGGATAAGGTCGTCGAGTCGGACCAGTCCGTTCAGGGCCTGGTAGGGAGGGTTGCCACATTAGAGGGAGCCCCAGCCGAGGTACCCGTGAGATCCCTAATTGAGGCACCCCCCCCACCTACACATGTTCAACAGGACCTGGTTCAACAACCTGTTGTTCCGCGGGATCAAGGGGTAGATGTTAGGAGGCGTCAATTCCCCGAGGTGCTAGACTATGAGTCCGAGGATGAAAATATGGGATATGGATGTGACTGTCATGTTCAACAACGAAATCATGATGAGGATGAGTGGGCCCTCAGGACCGTTCGTGCCGACCCTCCCACTTTTGACGGGTCCTTAGACCCAAGGGTATATCTTGATTGGGAAGCCGGTATGGACCGATATTTTGAGTGGTTTGAGATTTCGGACCAATGGAAGGTCAAGTTTGCTAAGATGAAATTGGTAGGGTAAGGTCAAACCTTTTGGAGAAACATGGAGAACCTGCTATTTCACCGTCATGAACCCCAGGTAGAAACGTGGGAAGAGAAGAGGTCCAAACTTAGAAAGAAGTACCTCCCTGCCACTTACCACCAGCGTCTCATAGACAGGTGACAGAGTCTTACCCAAGGAGATCGGTCCATCTCCAAGTACATCGCCGAGTTCGATGAATACTATTTGCAATGTGATGTCACGGAAGAGGATTCTCTTACTGTCTCCCGATTTCGGCGTGGTCTACGACCGCACTTACGATATGAGCTTTTCCGCCGCAAGGTGGACAAGTTAGAGGATGCATACCAAGTTGCTCTCGAGATGGAGCAATTCGAGGGAGAGTTCGAGTCTATTCAACGGTTGGGCCCCGTTCCTCTCCGTAGTGCCGAGTCACGTAGCTCCTTAGGCCCATACCTGAGGGGTCCCATGATGCGACCTCACGAGCCCGCCCGTCAGGAGCACTTCGCTCCTAGACCTCGTCCTCCCCCGTCACGGGATCTACCTCCATCCCAACCACCGGCACCCGTTGCTCGCCCCCCGGCACCCATTGCCCATCCTCTGGCACCGACACCACCACCCCTATTGCCCACGGCACCTACAGCTCCACCCCTATTGCCTACACCCCCTGCCCATCGGGAGGATAAGGGTAAGGGCCCTCTTCTCGGAGAGAGTAGTAGGTCTCGACTACAGTGTTTCCACTGTCATGGGTTTGGCCACGTCGCCAACCAATGCCCCTCTCGTGCCACTCTAGCCCTAGGGGTAGGAGAAGCCTCGCCTTCTGGGCTTGTGACTGTCAGCTATGAGGCTGACTCAAAACTAGCTGATGAGTACGAAAGTCTGGAGGAGCCTATTGACACTCAGGATGCGACACTTGGATGATGGCCACCTGGTGGGTGATGTCACTACCTTAAGTCTAGGGTAATGCATGAGTCAGTTTGTTTCTTCTTTGTGTGGCTTGTTTGTGTGGTTTGCATACGTGTGTTAGTAAATGGTGAGTCTGCATGTGTCTTGTGAGAGCTTGTTGATGTCAGTCCCGTATGAGTGAGAGGCGAGTATGGGATCAGCTCTACATCTATGCCCCGGATCTAGTCACCTACAGGGACCAAGCGGTGATTCCTAGTGAGTCTTCGAGCCGCCTCCTCCCCTTGAGAGTGACCCCACCCCGGAGTGTTCCACCACTAGCCTCATTCCCATGGCAACTTGTGCATATCGAGTATATACGGAATGAGCAGGTGACGATCACTTGGAGTGGAGCGTACCAGCGCTACTTGGTACGGTGACGGATCCACCGGAGCTACTCGAGCAGTCACCCCATTACTCGACGGGGTTGAGTTCTTCCCACCCGGAGAGAATTGATGGGGACATCGAAGCAAGACCGCTCACATTTTGTTTGCATTTAAGTCCTTTTATATTTGTATGTATACCCTTATGTTATATGGGTACACAATTGTAAGTCTTGGTGGGTTTATCTACAAAATGTCAGTAGGTCCAGCAAGGGGGCCGCCAGTCCTTCTCCATTGGTCCACCTAAGTCATGTGGGGCTGGTCAAACCATCCTAGGTGGCTTCTAGATGGATTGACTAGTCAATTGACACATGGGGGGACAAAGGGGTTAAAATGTCAAAGTTGGGTGGCTCTTGGTCAAGGGGGCGCCCCCCTCCACTAGAACATATTATAATTTTGATTTTTTTTGACCATGTGGGATTAAATGTGATGTCCCTAGTATGCCCCTCTTAGTTCTAGATCTGAGGACAGTTTGAGTCATTTTCCATTTTGTATAAATGCTTGTAATTTCCATTTGTTAGAATTAATGAGAAGAAGAATTGTGCAAGCATTGGAGCAAATTTGTGCCCCCCTCTCTCTCCATGGTGTTCTTCCTCCTCCTTCAAGATTTCAGGGTGTAAACCCCTTCTATCTCAGCCCCTCTATCTCTAGATTCATCTCTGGTGCCGCCGCCGCCGTTCGTGCCGCCATCGAGCCGCCGCAAAGCCGCTTCCGAAGTGTTGTCCAAGGTTCTGTTCTGCTGGATAGAGGTTCACTCCGAGATTTTTAACCCCCAACTCCGACATCATATAGAGTTGAGATTTTCAAGGTTGGTTCCCCACTTGATCCCCAAGTTCCAGTAAAATTATCCCGTCATTTCACCATCTTTTTATATTTTTCTATTTTCATGTCTTTCTGTCTTCCTGATATGTTCCTTTTCAGATCTGTGTAGCAGAAGCTTAGTTCTTCCCCCTTTCGACCCCCTTTCTAATTTTTGTTAGAATCTCCAAATTTATTGGAGGTTCTGTCCACCATCCCCATCCTATAAAAAGTTTCGTCAAATTTTAAAATCCCTCTACCTATTTTTAGAAATTGTGTCTTTCCCCCAAATTCAGTTTTGTCTCTGCTGTCTAGATCCGACCCCGGGTCAGTATAAAATCACCAAAAAATCGAAACTTCCATCAAATCTTGCATAAGATATATTCTTGTTTTCCTCGCTTCGGCCTCTACAACTTTCATAAAGGACTCAAAGGCTGAATCGAAGGTATACATCACGGTAAACGCCAACTCTGAGGAAAACTCAAATCTGCCCTGAGTTTTTAGATCCTGTGAGTCAGCAGCTTGAAAATTTGACAAAGGCCGTCAACGGGAAACTCAAATGTCTTTCTCCAGCCATAGATCAAAGGATTTCAAGTCAGCTTTCCATCGGTACCTTTTGTGCGTTGATCTGACGTCGGGAGTGACCGTAGTAGCGGATTTTGTCGGGACGCGCGGGTCTGAAACAGCAGTTCAGATCCGTGGACAGCAACTCCGACGAATGAAGTTCGGAGCCGCCCGGCCTCCGACCGGCAAACCAGCGTACCGCCATCCTAGGGAGCACCCCTCCGGGTGTCCCCACCATAGTGGTGCCACCTCGGTCCCATGCGGCCCCACTGATCAGCACGTGGGTCCCACGGTCGTGAGTACGTGTGCCGCCGAAGCTCCACAAGAAGCTGCCCGTCAACCCCAAGCCGCTACTCCCGGGTCCCATTGTGTCACCCTTTACCTCCCTGCGTGGAGTGGGCACTCATATTCATTGCTGTAATATTTGTGTAATAATTGTTCCGGGAGTATCAGTTCGACCGGGGTCATCTTCCCCACGCCGAGAGCGTGGAGGTATCGTGTTCGCTCCTTACTCGGCACTTTGCTTAGTTCGTATATGCTTTATATGCCGCTGCTAGAGAGCATGATAGGGTAACTTAGCTCGCTATTTATTGTTATTCACTGCTGCGAGCGAGAGAGAGATACCGTCCCGTGACCCGATCCGGGCACGAAAAGAGAGCCGACCACCCTAGCTCACTGTCGGTTTTTCAACCGTGCACGTCCGGCGCTTCCCTCGCTAAGGGACGATCGCGAATTTGCATAGAGTCCAAGGATCGCATTTCAATTGGAGTCGAGTCCGTGGTCCGTCCGGCATCACCTGGTGGCATAAACACAAACTATCATTACCAAAACGCAGTGCATATTCACTACTCATTTATCTAAGAATTTAAATAAACTGACCCGTAGCAGGTGATGGGGGCGGTGCAATCTGTGTACCTGGTGCCATAAACACAAACAATCATTACCAAAACGAAGTGCATATTCACTACTCATTTATCTAAGAATTTAAATAAACAGACCCGCAGCAGGTGGTGGGGGTTGTGTACTCTGTGTACCTGGTGCAGAGACATAAAATATCATTACCAAAACAAAGTGCATATATTCTCTACTCATTTATCTAAGAATTTAAATAAACATACCGGTAGAACCCCTCCCGGAACCACCTCTCCTTGAAGATCCGGTACGACATCAAACCATCTAATTATTGACAACAATTAAAGTAGTGCATATTAGTCCACAACTAATTATGAGGAGAGTGTAGATTCCTTTAAAATCCACTTAAGGAAAATATTAAGAATAAGCAATAATCAATAATGTGGAGAAAAATATGCACGAGGTGCACAAGAGGAGTTTGGGATCGCCAGAGACACGAGGCCTCAAAATATAACAATGAAAGCATGGGAGAGATGATCGCGAAAAATACCTCAAAAGTGCGGTGATGAGAGTGCTTCCTTTCTCTTCAAATCGGCCGGCCGATGAAGAGAGTTCTTGCTTTTATTACCCTTGCAAAACAAACAAATACCACCAAAAGAATTGAATTAGAAACAAGGTGGGTGTAGCGTCAAATTCTTGAATAGATGAGCATGAAATATCATAGGATTAAGACACACCTTGTGGGTGGTTGGCCCTTAAACCCCTATGCAAAAGGGTGGGAAATATATGAATGATATGAAAAATAAAGAAAAGGATGTGCAAGGGATGCACTGTCGGAGGTTCTCAACGTGGTTGAGAAGAAAGGAATTAATAGGAGATGAACATGATGAAGGTATATGCATGCACGTATGTTTAAGATAATAAAAGGAAAGGAAAAAGAAGAGCCTGTGCTTTGGCCTTGGATGCTCGATGGGGAGATGCAGAGGCTCCTCCTTCGGCCAGCAGCAGCAACAGCAGCAGCGCCTGTGAGAAAACAAAGCAAAAGGAAAAAAAACGGAGGGGAAGAAGGGGGTCCAACCTATTAACAGAGCAGTATGCTCTATTAAATAGAATCGCATGAAGGGATAAGAAGGAAAGAGTCCTTCGGAGGAAGAGATAAGAAGGGGCAAGAGCCCAAAGAGGGGAGGATTAAGCTGGGCAAGAGCCCAAACGAAGCAGGAGTCTCTCTGGGAAAGGCTGCGTTCGTTCGGAGCACAAAAGTGAAACACGACCTGGTTCAGGGCGTCAATTGTTGAATTGACGACCTGCCCAGAGGGCGTCTTTTAAAAACACGCCCTGCACAAGGGCGTTAATTCAAAAATAAAATTTTGAAATTTATTTAAAAAATTGTGAAACACGTCTGATTCAAAGGCGTTAATTAAAAAACGCCTTAACAAAGGACGTTAATTAAAAAAATTCGAAATAGGGCTATTTTTCAGTTCTCAATATTATTTTCCCATTTTTTAAGTGAAGGTGCATCTCGTTGCCCTGATTCCAACGACTATTTTTGTGAATTTTTCTGACACCCGGAAGGCCACCAAATCACCCCTGGAAGGGGTATTAAAATAATATTAAAATAATCCATTTGAAAGACACGACCGTGAGTAAGGCGTGACTTAATTTTTTTGATTTTTTTATTCTTTTCACATTCAAAGTAACGCCCATGGTTAAGTCGTTAATTCCCAAAAAATTCCGAAAAATTCCCAGAAAAACCCAGAAAAATAGAAATTTGAAAGAATGGATGCCCTCCAGTATAGTCGTCAATTTTTTAAGAAACGTCCATGTATAAGTCGTTATTTAAAAGACGCCCCAGATCAAGTCGTTATTTCTAAAAAATAGAGAAAAAAATGCCCAGAAAATCCAGAAAAATCCAGAAAAATAGGAAAAAATAGGAAAAGGGTGAAAAAAGGGAGAAATCTAAAAAAAGTGGGAAAAACCACTCAAATAGAACTAATTTGAGGGTCAAATTGGGACATTACAAAGCAATATGAGATGTACTCACAGTAACGTCAATTTTGGCGTGTCTACAGCTGCCCCGCCTTGGCGTCTGCTTTGCAAGGGAGCAGAGCAAACTGAAAAGTAGATGCCAAGGTGTGATGAGACACGCAATCAACATCACTTGATGAGAATCGAAATCAAAAGCTCGAGATGAAGCAAATCTCGGGAAATCCAACGAAGTCAACAATGTTTGGATAAATCGGGGAGAGTGCACGCGGTGCACGAAGGAGATAAAATAAATGATCAACTTCCAGCGCGGTGGAAGTACCCCAGGTCACAAACCTGTAGATTTCACCATTGGGGAGCGGTTACCAGCCAGTGGACGTGCTGCAGCCAAGGTGGATCAAAGGGGAAAGTTTGAAAATAAGATGATAAAAATCCAAACAAGGAGCTTTCGAGAAAATGACCCAGAACAGCGTCAAAACGAACTGAGGACTCAATTCGGCATGGAATATCTCACATTGAAGATCAAGATCAATTTGACCCACAAAAACAGCTTATCAGAATGATTTTTCAACAATTGTTTCAAATTCCTACATGAATGCATGCTGGGTTTAAAGGGAAAAAATAAATCAAATGAAAATATAGAATAATCAAGGATAATATTGTTAAACTGCCAAGACTGGGTCAAGAAACCGATTTCGCGAGCTGATACTAAGCCGAAGCCCGTTTATCCACGCACCAATTCGCAAAAGGGAACCATCGTCCCCAGTCTTGGATGGCTCAACGGCCTATCCGTGTGACTAAGACTCTCTGGAATCATCATTGTTTTTGATGAAGGGGAACTCAAATCCCAGATTTACCAAAGCCACAAGGTCCTTGATATAATCTAGTAGCGTATGTAACATATAGTAAAAATGCATACAGGGAGAGATGGTGGAGCAATAAGTATATGGGGAACTGAGAAATGAGCTGCAAGCACCGTGGGACTTTGATGATGATGCCCAGTCGGCGGGACCAAGAGCTTCTTATCCTGCGCTCAAAAATTCATTAGCCAAGATATAAAAGATAACAAGCAATGAATAAGACATTCAAGCGTAGCAAGCATGTATATGGCATGTATAGCTCGAGTTAAATCACGACATTGCAAAATCATCATTGTTTGTTGTTGTTATAATGAGGATGCCAATTTTGGCTAATCAAGATTTGGAGTTGAATGCTCAGAATGATATAATGCCTAGTGGCAAAAAAGATCAGCAAGATTTGATAATGCACATTGGCAAAGTGATCAACAGGAGTTGATTAAAAAGATCTGGAGATGAACGATAATCAGGATGATAATCAGGAGATATAATAATCAGAATGATAATCAGAATGATATAGGGAGATGATAATCAAAAATGCCCAGGGTGGCATGTCATGAGAATATCGGGAGGAATCAATAGATTGATAGTAATGAGTGGAGAGGACTCATCCCGTGATCTTGGTCCTTGCAAAATTGTTGTTCCTGCAAAACACCATCAGAAAATACAATGCAATTTTAGGATTTTGGAAATATGCAAATTTTTATGAGTTTTGAAAAAGATATTCAAATTTTTATGAATTTTAAAAAAATATGCAAATTTTTATGGGTTTTGAAAATATGCAAATTTTTATGGAGATTTTTTTTGAAAAATATTTTGAATTTTTGTTGAGATTTTGATCGGGAAATATTCAAATTTTTGGATTTTGGCTTAGACATTGTTAATGCAGCATCAAAGGGTTGTTTTGAACCACTGGCTAGGGGTCCTCGTTCCTTCCCTTTTTGCTAAAATTTCCCAAAGTCGGGCGTGCATTGAAAGTGGCATCCTATAACCGACCGCCTTTGATCAACGGTGCCCCTACCAAGGCCATACCTGAGAAACATTCGGTCTTGGAGGGAGAAGAGAAGAAAAATTAGAGACAAGCTTTATACAGGATGGGAAATATCAGGACTTGAATTCCTTCCAAGGTTTTAACCCTCAAAGAGGTAGTCTGTTGTGCCGGGGCTTTGTGCCTTTAATCTTTAGACCCTTGACATGCATACGACCAGGGTTTTCCCTGCGGGGACTTTGCCACTCTTGTCATGCCATAATTCATAATTGCAATTATCAAAATTCTGATTTGATTTTCATAATAGCCCTTTTTGGCGAGATGTATATCATGAAATTCATATGAAAAACTCATATTGATTTTGATTTTGGGTCAAGACTGCCCCTGTTTGAGACTCCTCTCGTATTGGGGATTACCAAAGTTGGTCATCTCATCCGTCAACCTCTTGCACCTGCATTCGGCCGAGTAAAGAAGAGAAAAAGACTTTCAGAAATTCATGGCATGGCCAAGGTAGGAACGGTGTTTTATCAAGGAGCCGGCTAAGGACGCCGTGAAGTGTGTGGAATGCCCAACCGAGGGGTTACTCTTAACAAGCGGGGAGAGAACGTTGAATTCCCAGCGCGGGTTCTTTATCAACCAAAGTGCTGCAAAAGCAAGCCTAAAGACTCTTTTGAGGAGATTAAATTAAACAAAAGCTTAAGATAAAGGTTTTAAAACACCACTCTTAATCTTGTTAAGAAGCACTTGATTTTGAAAATCATGCGTGAAGTAATGAGAAAATGATATCATTAAAAATGCGTACTTACGCCAATATGTTACCTTGCAACCTTTGTAGAAGCAGCTGTCAGAGGCGAGGTTGATCATCATGGGATTTGTCCTCTTTAGCAGAAAAAAGATTGGAAGCAAAGGATTTTTAGGAGTGGCTTAACAAGGATGAGTGGTGCCCAAACCAGACTTAGACGAATAAGGAGAAAAGGAAAAGAGACAAGGGCTAGAACTCCCTTATTAAGGCGCGGAGACCATGATTACAAGGAACAGTTTACAAAAGAAGCGAAAATTAGGAGGTGGAGTGAGGACTAAAGCCTCGAAAGCAGTGGGAGAAAGGGCAAATGCCCAAGGCAGTAGATGTGGAAGAAGTTGGGTCAGACCCAGAATTAGGAGGAATCAGAAGAAGAAATTGGTAGATGGAAAGAGGTGGATCCGGAGGGTCCGGAGGCGAAGGAGCATCGTGAGAGGAGAAATCATCCGGAGGCTCCGGAGGAATGACAAAAGAAGGGACGCGATGCCCTGAGACGAAATAGGGAAAAAGATGATGGAAAAGGAAGAAAAAAATGAAGGATGTGATGTTCAGAAATATTAGAAAGATGAATCGGAAGAAAGATAGAGGGTCCGGAGGTGGTGGAGGAAGAAAATGCCGAGGGACGCGATGCCCTGGAAGAAGATAGAAAGAATAAGATAGAGAATCCGGAGGTTCCGGAGGAAGGATATAGAAAGGGGTGCGATACCCAAGAGAAAGGAATGAAGGAGGATCAGGAGGAAAACCCGGAGGTTCTGAAGGTAGCAAATGAGAAGGGGCGCGATGCCCAAGGGAGTCCGGAGGTTCCGGAGAAATGAGGTGGAAAGGGACGCGATGCCCGAGGGGAAGGTCCGGAGGTTCCGGAGGTAGCAAATGGAGAGGGGCACGATGCCCAAAGGACAAAGAGAGGGGTGAAAGATCCGGAGGTTCCGGAGGAAGCAAATAGAAAGGGGCGCGATGCCCTGAAAGGACAAGAGAAGGATCCGGAGGTTCCGGAGGAATAGAATCAGAAAGGGCGAGATGCCCAAAGAGGAGGGATAAAATTCCTGGAGGTTCCAGGGAGATAACAGGAAAAGGGACGTAATGTCCCAGGGAGAGTGGACAAAAAGATGAAGATGAACAGGATGAGAAATGCGGAATATCCGGAGGTACCGGAAGGCGGGGAAGATACGGGTTTGGAAACCCGGGAAGCAGGAGGTGCAAATGTATGCAAAATGATGGATGTAATGAATACAAAGAATGGAATGAATGAATGAATGAAAAATGCATGAAATTCGAAGAAGATGAAGAATGTGAAGAGTGAGAAGGTGAGATCCTCCTCTTTTCCCTTGGAGTGGCCCATGAAGAAAAGGTGATTGAAATGGATATGGATGAAGTTGAATGAACAAGAGTGGAAGAAATAGGGGACGACCCCTTAAGACAATTGCCCCTCCACGGTAGTGAACATGTACGACCAATTGGCCCAATAAAGGAAGCTTCAATAAATGACAACCCCCTTGGAAAGCGAAGATCAATAAGGTGAGGGAGTCGTAGAGTTGGAACATGAAGCATCGCCATGCCCATTGATGGTGATGAATATGGAATGTTGAATAAAATGGGCATTCGCCCCTTGTAAATGAATTCGGAATTCGAAGGTTTGAACAAAGGGTGCCCTGCCCGGCCTTCAAACGGCGTCAACGCTTGGCTTCTATTGAGCAACGGCGATGACTTTGCTTCTTCGACCATGCTTGGCACAATAACCTGGATTGGCATCCGGTAAATGAATTCTTGCATCTTGAATGGCACAGTCGTGGCCAAAGTCTTCTTGCCCGGCTCTTGCTTATCCTTGGCGCAAGTAGCTGCAGAAGCACGCCCCTTCTGAGTAACAAAGGGAGGTGAGGCGGAGGCGGAAGGATCCGTGGATGGTGGAGTTATAATGGAAGGTGTTGGCAAATGGGTGAATGGGGGCGGAGGTTCAAACACGTCGAGCTTCTCCCCTTGCTCGGAAGCAGTCGGGACGGGCTCGGATGCAAAAAGTGGTGGATCCTGCTCAGGACTAACCATGGGTAAAGGCGTAAGGCTATATGGTGGAGGATAGGGGTCATAGGCATAGTGGAGGGTTGAAGTGATGGTAATGGTAGGCTAATTGGGGAAGTGGAGGCCGAGGTGGAGGCTAAAGGCATAATGGGGGAAGGTGTAATTGGTGGAGGTGTAACAATTGGCGGAGGTTTAACAATTAGTGGAGGCTTATTGCGGAGAAAGCGCCGAGCGGGGCGAGCGGTATTAGGAATGGGGTGAGACTCAAAATGCGCCGACGTGGGTGATTGAAGTATCGACCCATCGTCGTAGCACCAGGAGGTCTCGGGAATAAGGGTTGGATTAGGGATGATGGCTTCGTCCTGAGCAGGGGGTTCATCAAATGAAAGCGGGGGAAGTGGGAAACGAAGGAAACTCGGAAGGGGTGCCTGCATAGCTTCATCATCATATACCGGCTCAGATTCTTCAATTGCCGGTTCTTGCTCGCTTGGAATATCAACGCCATAGTCGTCCATCCTATCCTTCCATTCTCTCTCCATTCTTGTAATGTCATCCAAAGCCGCATAGAGAGGATTAACCGGAGTAGGAGGGGCGGGCCGTGAACTTGTAACCCTCTTTAATTGTTCCTCCATGGAAGTAATCTTATCAAAAATATTTTGCTGGAGGGGAGTAACATGAACAACAGAGGGTTGGCAGGGCATTGAAGGAGGAGGGGCCGCATAAAAAGGCCGTGGAGGTGGATTAATGGGCCGACCCGTAAAAGAACCCGGATGGGCCGGATTGCAATGAATAAATGGGCCTTGGGGATGTGAGGGAGGAGGAATAGAAGGAGGCGGGTGATGGGCCACCCGAGTAGAATGAACAGGAGGAGATGGGTAATGGGCTACCCGAATATGATTGGAAGGAGGAGGTGGGTGATGGGCCACCCGTGTAAAATTGGAGGGAGATGGGTGATGGGTCACCCGAATAGAATTGGAAGGAGGTAGGTGATGGGCCACCCGTATAGAATTGGAAAGAGGGGGAGATGCATGAGATGTACCCTCAACGGCAGCCTTAAGGGCTTGGATCTGTTGAGGGGTAAGATGATCTAATGCATGGATGATTCGAGAGACCTTCTCGTCATTGGGAGGAGACGGTCCCGAGGGAATAGTGGCCTGAAATTGAGTAGGTGGACCATGAGAATGGACATTGCCCATGGGTTGGGTATGACCATGAGAATAAGGACGTGGTCCCTTGAAAGAATGGTGAGAATGCTGATTAACATGTTGAAATTGAGGATATGAAGTGCTAGGTTGTGCATCCTCATGAATTGAATTGAACATGTTTCTATCATGGTAAGCCATTATATAATCAAAAATTCTCAATAATTATGCAAATAAGCACACAAGTTGGAATGGTTACCGTGATTTTTGATTGTTTTATCCTTGGTGAATTAAGGATTTTAATAAAGTTTGGAAAGATTCACACAAGGAGAGTCCTAGTTTCAAATGAGATTTGAACTCCAATGCCAACTAGGAACTCTCACTCACCACGTATTAGGCCAACTATATCGGGACTCCAAAAGGGTACAACCTGCCCGGCGTCCGTGAGGGAATCCACGGGTGCGGGGACTTACGGAGGCTTGGTTTAGGAATTTCCAATCCAAAGAGACGGAATGCTCAATGGAGGGTCGTTCCTTCACCAAGGGGGTGTGTGGATCCTAATGAAGAGGAGGGGGCTCCCAAACCAATGCAAATATGAATGAAACAGGGTAAACAGGCCAACCACAATAATATGATCAATCAACAAAGATAAGCATGAAATATCATGAAAAACCACAGCCGGGGGGTTCTGGAAACCCACAGTAAAAACACGCCCTGGAAGGGGACGCTACTAAACAAGGACACGACGGTGTGACTGTCGTGAATCAACGTGAGGGGCCCAGGGGTAGGGTAAAACACGCCTTAGTGTGAGGCGCTATAAATAAAAGGACGCCCTATCCAGCGGGCGTCAAATCCAAGAAAACGCCTTTAAGGGAGGCGCTAATAAAGATAAAGACGCCCTTGCAACGGGCGTGAATTCACCAAGCAAGCAGAGATAATTGGAGACAGCTAGCAAACGCCCTGTCAGAAGGCGTTAACTTCAAACAACACGCCCTGGGTTAGGGCGTGAAATCAAAAGGCGCCTCCGACAGAGGCGTTAATTCTCAATCCACGGACAACAGTAACAACCACTCACAGTCGCAGGCAATCAACAAATATAAGATATAAGCATGCTCATCAAAATTTCAAATAAGTGGAGATTTTAAAGAAAAATCAATCAATTGACAAATCACTTAGGGAAAAGGACAAAACCAATGGAGGGTGCCCGAGGGGCACAAAAAGGGAGATGCACCGAGGGTGCAATAGGGGAGATGGCACACGCGGGTGCCTAAGGGGAAAGGGGTAATAAACAAAGAACACAAAAGTGTCCCACCGTGATCGCCAATTTGTAGATTCCTTTAAAATCCACTTAAGGAAAATATTAAGAATAAGCAATAATCAATAATGTGGAGAAAAATATGCACGAGGTGCACAAGAGGAGTTTGTGATCGCCAGAGACACGAGGCCTCAAAATATAACAATGAAAGCATGGGAGAGATGATCGCGAAAAATACCTCAAAAGTGCGGTGATGTGAGTGCTTCCTTTCTCTTCAAATCGGCCGGCCGATGAAGAGAGTTCTTGCTTTTATTACCCTTGCAAAACAAACAAATACCACCAAAAGAATTGAATTAGAAACAAGGTGGGTGTAGCGTCAAATTCTTGAATAGATGAGCATGAAATATCATAGGATTAAGACACACCTTGTGGGTGGTTGGCCCTTAAACCCCTATGCAAAAGGATGGGAAATATATGAATGATATGAAAAATAAAGAAAAGGATGTGCGAGGGATGCACTGTCGGAGGTTCTCAACGTGGTTGAGAAGAAAGGAATTAATAGGAGATGAACATGATGAAGGTATATGCATGCACGTATGTTTAAGATAATAAAAGGAAAGGAAAAAGAAGAGCCTGTGCTTTGGCCTTGGATGCTCGATGGGGAGATGCAGAGGCTCCTCCTTCGGCCAGCAGCAGCAACAGCAGCAGCGCCTGTGAGAAAACAAAGCAAAAGGAAAAAAAACGGAGGGGAAGAAGGGGGTCCAACCTATTAACAGAGCAGTATGCTCTATTAAATAGAATCGCATGAAGGGATAAGAAGGAAAGAGTCCTTCGGAGGAAGAGATAAGAAGGGGCAAGAGCCCAAAGAGGGGAGGATTAAGCTGGGCAAGAGCCCAAACGAAGCAGGAGTCTCTCTGGGAAAGGCTGCGTTCGTTCGGAGCACAAAAGTGAAACACGACCTGGTTCAGGGCGTCAATTGTTGAATTGACGACCTGCCCAGAGGGCGTCTTTTAAAAACACGCCATGCACAAGGGCGTTAATTCAAAAATCAAATTTTGGAATTTATTTGAAAAATTGTGAAACACGTCTGATTCAAAGGCGTTAATTAAAAAACGCCTTAACAAAGGACGTTAATTAAAAAAATTCGAAATAGGGCTATTTTTCAGTTCTCAATATTATTTTTCCATTTTTTAGGTGAAGGTGCATCTCGTTGCCCTGATTCCAACGACTATTTTTGTGAATTTTTCTGACACCCGGAAGGCCACCAAATCACCCCTGGAAGGGGTATTAAAATAATATTAAAATAATCCATTTGAAAGACACGACCGTGAGTAAGGCGTGACTTAATTTTTTTGATTTTTTTATTCTTTTCACATTCAAAGTAACGCCCATGGTTAAGTCGTTAATTCCCAAAAAATTCCGAAAAATTCCCAGAAAAATCCAGAAAAATGGAAATTTGAAAGAATGGACGCCCTCCAGTATAGTCATCAATTTTTTAAGAAACGCCCATGTATAAGTCGTTATTTAAAAGACGCCCCAGATCAAGTCGTTATTTCTAAAAAATAGAGAAAAAAATGCCCAGAAAATCCAGAAAAATCCAGAAAAATAGGAAAAAATAGGAAAAGGGTGAAAAAAGGGAGAAATCTAAAAAAAGTGGGAAAAACCACTCAAATAGAACCAATTTGAGGGTCAAATTGGGACATTACAAAGCAATATAAGATGTACTCACAGTAACGTCAATTTTGGCGTGTCTACAGCTGCCCCGCCTTGGCGTCTGCTTTGCAAGGGAGCAAAGCAAACTGAAAAGTAGATGCCAAGGTGTGATGAGACACGCAATCAACATCACTTGATGAGAATCGAAATCAAAAGCTCGAGATGAAGCAAATCTCGGGAAATCCAACGAAGTCAACAATGTTTGGATAAATCGGGGAGAGTGCACGCGGTGCACGAAGGAGTAAAATAAATGATCAACTTCCAGCGCGGTGGAAGTACCCCAGGTCACAAACCTGTAGATTTCACCATTGGGGAGCGGTTACCAGCCAGTGGACGTGCTGCAGCCAAGGTGGATCAAAGGGGAAAGTTTGAAAATAAGATGATAAAAATCCAAACAAGGAGCTTTCGAGAAAATGACCCAGAACAGCGTCAAAACGAACTGAGGACTCAATTCGGCATGGAATATCTCACATTGAAGATCAAGATCAATTTGACCCACAAAAACAGCTTATCAGAATGATTTTTCAACAATTGTTTCAAATTCCTACATGAATGCATGCTGGGTTTAAAGGGAAAAAATAAATCAAATGAAAATATAGAATAATCAAGGATAATATTGTTAAACTGCCAAGACTGGGTCAAGAAACGATTTCGCGAGCTGATACTAAGCCGAAGCCCGTTTATCCACGCACCAATTCGCAAAAGGGAACCATCGTCCCCAGTCTTGGATGGCTCAACGGCCTATCCGTGTGACTAAGACTCTCTGGAATCATCATTGTTTTTGATGAAGGGGAACTCAAATCCCAGATTTACCAAAGCCACAAGGTCCTTGATATAATCTAGTAGCGTATGTAACATATAGTAAAAATGCATACAGGGAGAGATGGTGGAGCAATAAGTATGGGGAACTGAGAAATGAGCTGCAAGCACCGTGGGACTTTGATGATGATGCCCAATCGGCGGGACCAAGAGCTTCTTATCCTGCGCTCAAAAATTCATTAGCCAAGATATAAAAGATAACAAGCAATGAATAAGACATTCAAGCGTAGCAAGCATGTATATGGCATGTATAGCTCGAGTTAAATCACGACATTGCAAAATCATCATTGTTTGTTGTTGTTATAATGAGGATGCCAATTTTGGCTAATCAAGATTTGGAGTTGAATGCACAGAATGATATAATGCCTAGTGGCAAAAAAGATCAGCAAGATTTGATAATGCACATTGGCAAAGTGATCAACAGGAGTTGATTAAAAAGATCTGGAGATGAACGATAATCAGGATGATAATCAGGAGATATAATAATCAGAATGATAATCAGAATGATATAGGGAGATGATAATCAAAAATGCCCAGGGTGGCATGTCATGAGAATATCGGGAGGAATCAATAGATTGATAGTAATGAGTGGAGAGGACTCATCCCGTGATCTTGGTCCTTGCAAAATTGTTGTTCCTGCAAAACACCATCAGAAAATACAATGCAATTTTTAGATTTTGGAAATATGCAAATTTTTATGAGTTTTGAAAAAGATATTCAAATTTTTATGAATTTTAAAAAAATATGCAAATTTTTATGGGTTTTGAAAATATGCAAATTTTTATGGAGATTTTTTTTGAAAAATATTTTGAATTTTTGTTGAGATTTTGATCGGGAAATATTCAAATTTTTGGATTTTGGCTTAGACATTGTTAATGCAGCATCAAAGGGTTGTTTTGAACCACTGGCTAGGGGTCCTCGTTCCTTCCCTTTTTGCTAAAATTTCCCAAAGTCGGGCGTGCATTGAAAGTGGCATCCTATAACCGACCGCCTTTGATCAACGGTGCCCCTACCAAGGCCATACCTGAGAAACATTCGGTCTTGGAGGGAGAAGAGAAGAAAAATTGGAGACAAGCTTTATACAGGATGGGAAATATCAGGACTTGAATTCCTTCCAAGGTTTTAACCCTCAAAGAGGTAGTCTGTTGTGCCGGGGCTTTGTGCCTTTAATCTTTAGACCCTTGACATGCATACGACCAGGGTTTTCCCTGCGGGGACTTTGCCACTCTTGTCATGCCATAATTCATAATTGCAATTATCAAAATTCTGATTTGATTTTCATAATAGCCCTTTTTGGCGAGATGTATATCATGAAATTCATATGAAAACTCATATTGATTTTGATTTTGGGTCAAGACTGCCCCTATTTGAGACTCCTCTCGTATTGGGGATTACCAAGTTGGTCATCTCATCCGTCAACCTCTTGCACCTGCATTCGGCCGAGTAAAGAAGAGAAAAGACTTTCAGATATACTCATGGCATGGCCAAGGTAGCAACGGTGTTTTATCAAGGAGCCGGCTAAGGACGCCGTGAAGTGTGTGGAATGCCCAACCGAGGGTTACTCTTAACAAGCGGGGAGAGAATGTTGAATTCCCAGCGCGGGTTCTTTATCAACCAAAGTGCTGCAAAGCAAGCCTAAAGACTCTTTTGAGGAGATTAAATTAAACAAAAGCTTAAGATAAAGGTTTAAAACACCACTCTTAATCTTGTTAAGAAGCACTTGATTTTGAAAATCATGCGTGAAGTAATGAGAAAATGATATCATTAAAATGCGTACTTACGCCAATATGTTACCTTGCAACCTTTGTAGAAGCAGCTGTCAGAGGCGAGGTTGATCATCATGGGATTTGTCCTCTTTAGCAGAAAAAAGATTGGAAGCAAAGAATTTTTAGGAGTGGCTTAACAAGGATGAGTGGTGCCCAAACCAGACTTAGACGAATAAGGAGAAAAGGAAAAGAGACAAGGGCTAGAACTCCCTTATTAAGGCGCGGAGACCATGATTACAAGGAACAGTTTACAAAAGAAGCGAAAAATTAGGAGGTGGAGTGAGGACTAAAGCCTCGAAAGCAGTGGGAGAAAGGGCAAATGCCCAAGGCAGTAGATGTGGAAGAAGTTGGGTCAGACCCAGAATTAGGAGGAATCAGAAGAAGAAATTGGTAGATGGAAAGAGGTGGATCCGGAGGGTCCGGAGGCGAAGGAGCATCGTGAGAGGAGAAATCATCCGGAGGCTCCGGAGGAATGACAAAAGAAGGGACGCGATGCCCTGAGACGAAATAGGGAAAAAGATGATGGAAAAGGAAGAAAAAAATGAAGGATGTGATGTTCAGAAATATTAGAAAGATGAATCGGAAGAAAGATGGAGGGTCCGGAGGTGGTGGAGGAAGAAAATGCCGAGGGACGCGATGCCCTGGAAGAAGATAGAAAGAATAAGATAGAGAATCCGGAGGTTCCGGAGGAAGGATATAGAAAGGGGTGCGATACCCAAGAGAAAGGAATGAAGGAGGATCAGGAGGAAAACCCGGAGGTTCTGAAGGTAGCAAATGAGAAGGGACGCGATGCCCAAGGGAGTCCGGAGGTTCCGGAGAAATGAGGTGGAAAGGGACGCGATGCCCGAGGGGAAGGTCCGGAGGTTCCGGAGGTAGCAAATGGAGAGGGGCACGATGCCCAAAGGACAAAGAGAGGGGTGAAAGATCCGGAGGTTCCGGAGGAAGCAAATAGAAAGGGGCGCGATGCCCTGAAAGGACAAGAGAAGGATCCGGAGGTTCCGGAGGAATAGAATCAGAAAGGGCGAGATGCCCAAAGAGGAGGGATAAAATTCCTGGAGGTTCCAGGGAGATAACAGGAAAAGGGACGTAATGTCCCAGGGAGAGTGGACAAAAAGATGAAGATGAACAGGATGAGAAATGCGGAATATCCGGAGGTACCGGAAGGCGGGGAAGATACGGGTTTGGAAACCCGGGAAGCAGGAGGTGCAAATGTATGCAAAATGATGGATGTAATGAATGCAAAGAATGGAATGAATGAATGAATGAAAAATGCATGAAATTCGAAGAAGATGAAGAATGTGAAGAGTGAGAAGGTGAGATCCTCCTCTTTTCCCTTGGAGTGGCCCATGAAGAAAAGGTGATTGAAATGGATATGGATGAAGTTGAATGAACAAGAGTGGAAGAAATAGGGGACGACCCCTTAAGACAATTGCCCCTCCACGGCAGTGAACATGTACGACCAATTGGCCCAATAAAGGAAGCTTCAATAAATGACAACCCCCTTGGAAAGCGAAGATCAATAAGGTGAGGGAGTCGTAGAGTTGGAACATGAAGCATCGCCATGCCCATTGATGGTGATGAATATGGAATGTTGAATAAAATGGGCATTCGCCCCTTGTAAATGAATTCAGAATTCGAAGGTTTGAACAAAGGGTGCCCTGCCCGGCCTTCAAACGGCGTCAACGCTTGGCATCTATTGAGCAACGGCGATGACTTGGCTTCTTCGACCATGCTTGGCACAATAACCTGGATTGGCATCCGGTAAATGAATTCTTGCATCTTGAATGGCACAGTCGTGGCCAAAGTCTTCTTGCCCGGCTCTTGCTTATCCTTGGCGCAAGTAGCTGCAGAAGCACGCCCCTTCTGAGTAACAAAGGGAGGTGAGGCGGAGGCGGAAGGATCCGTGGATGGTGGAGTTATAATGGAAGGTGTTGGCAAATGGGTGAATGGGGGCGGAGGTTCAAACACGTCGAGCTTCTCCCCTTGCTCGGAAGCAGTCGGGACGGGCTCGGATGCAAAAAGTGGTGGATCCTGCTCAGGACTAACCATGGGTAAAGGCGTAAGGCTATATGGTGGAGGGATAGGGGTCATAGGCATAGTGGAGGGTTGAAGTGATGGTAATGGTAGGCTAATTGGGGAAGTGGAGGCCGAGGTGGAGGCTAAAGGCATAATGGGGGAAGGTGTAATTGGTGGAGGTGTAACAATTGGCGGAGGTTTAACAATTAGTGGAGGCTTATTGCGGAGAAAGCGCCGAGCGGGGTGAGCGGTATTAGGAATGGGGTGAGACTCAAAATGCGCCGACGTGGGTGATTGAAGTATCGACCCATCGTCGTAGCACCAGGAGGTCTCGGGAATAAGGGTTGGATTAGGGATGATGGCTTCGTCCTGAGCAGGGGGTTCATCAAATGAAAGCGGGGGAAGTGGGAAACGAAGGAAACTCGGAAGGGGTGCCTGCATAGCTTCATCATCATATACCGGCTCAGATTCTTCAATTGCCGGTTCTTGCTCGCTTGGAATATCAACGCCATAGTCGTCCATCCTATCCTTCCATTCTCTCTCCATTCTTGTAATGTCATCCAAAGCCGCATAGAGAGGATTAACCGGAGTAGGAGGGGCGGGCCGTGAACTTGTAACCCTCTTTAATTGTTCCTCCATGGAAGTAATCTTATCAAAAATATTTTGCTGGAGGGGAGTAACATGAACAACAGAGGGTTGGCAGGGCATTGAAGGAGGAGGGGCCGCATAAAAAGGCCGTGGAGGTGGATTAATGGGCCGACCCGTAAAAGAACCCGGATGGGCCGGATTGCAATGAATAAATGGGCCTTGGGGATGTGAGGGAGGAGGAATAGAAGGAGGCGGGTGATGGGCCACCCGAGTAGAATGAACAGGAGGAGATGGGTAATGGGCTACCCGAATATGATTGGAAGGAGGAGGTGGGTGATGGGCCACCCGTGTAAAATTGGAGGGAGATGGGTGATGGGTCACCCGAATAGAATTGGAAGGAGGTAGGTGATGGGCCACCCGTATAGAATTGGAAAGAGGGGGAGATGCATGAGATGTACCCTCAACGGCAGCCTTAAGGGCTTGGATCTGTTGAGGGGTAAGATGATCTAATGCATGGATGATTCGAGAGACCTTCTCGTCATTGGGAGGAGACGGTCCCGAGGGAATAGTGGCCTGAAATTGAGTAGGTGGACCATGAGAATGGACATTGCCCATGGGTTGGGTATGACCATGAGAATAAGGACGTGGTCCCTTGAAAGAATGGTGAGAATGCTGATTAACATGTTGAAATTGAGGATATGAAGTGCTAGGTTGTGCATCCTCATGAATTGAATTGAACATGTTTCTATCATGGTAAGCCATTATATAATCAAAAATTCTCAATAATTATGCAAATAAGCACACAAGTTGGAATGGTTACCGTGATTTTTGATTGTTTTATCCTTGGTGAATTAAGGATTTTAATAAAGTTTGGAAAGATTCACACAAGGAGAGTCCTAGTTTCAAATGAGATTTGAACTCCAATGCCAACTAGGAACTCTCACTCACCACGTATTAGGCCAACTATATCGGGACTCCAAAAGGGTACAACCTGCCCGGCGTCCGTGAGGGAATCCACGGGTGCGGGGACTTACGGAGGCTTGGTTTAGGAATTTCCAATCCAAAGAGACGGAATGCTCAATGGAGGGTCGTTCCTTCACCAAGGGGGTGTGTGGATCCTAATGAAGAGGAGGGGGCTCCCAAACCAATGCAAATATGAATGAAACAGGGTAAACAGGCCAACCACAATAATATGATCAATCAACAAAGATAAGCATGAAATATCATGAAAAACCACAGCCGGGGGGTTCTGGAAACCCACAGTAAAAACACGCCCTGGAAGGGGACGCTACTAAACAAGGACACGACGGTGTGACTGTCGTGAATCAACGTGAGGGGCCCAGGGGTAGGGTAAAACACGCCTTAGTGTGAGGCGCTATAAATAAAAGGACGCCCTATCCAGCGGGCGTCAAATCCAAGAAAACGCCTTTAAGGGAGGCGCTAATAAAGATAAAGACGCCCTTGCAACGGGCGTGAATTCACCAAGCAAGCAGAGATAATTGGAGACAGCTAGCAAACGCCCTGTCAGAAGGCGTTAACTTCAAACAACACGCCCTGGGTTAGGGCGTGAAATCAAAAGGCGCCTCCGACAGAGGCGTTAATTCTCAATCCACGGACAACAGTAACAACCACTCACAGTCGCAGGCAATCAACAAATATAAGATATAAGCATGCTCATCAAAATTTCAAATAAGTGGAGATTTTAAAGAAAAATCAATCAATTGACAAATCACTTAGGGAAAAGGACAAAACCAATGGAGGGTGCCCGAGGGGCACAAAAAGGGAGATGCACCGAGGGTGCAATAGGGGAGATGGCACACGCGGGTGCCTAAGGGGAAAGGGGTAATAAACAAAGAACACAAAAGTGTCCCACCGTGATCGCCAATTTGTAGATTCCTTTAAAATCCACTTAAGGAAAATATTAAGAATAAGCAATAATCAATAATGTGGAGAAAAATATGCACGAGGTGCACAAGAGGAGTTTGTGATCGCCAGAGACACGAGGCCTCAAAATATAACAATGAAAGCATGGGAGAGATGATCGCGAAAAATACCTCAAAAGTGCGGTGATGTGAGTGCTTCCTTTCTCTTCAAATCGGCCGGCCGATGAAGAGAGTTCTTGCTTTTATTACCCTTGCAAAACAAACAAATACCACCAAAAGAATTGAATTAGAAACAAGGTGGGTGTAGCGTCAAATTCTTGAATAGATGAGCATGAAATATCATAGGATTAAGACACACCTTGTGGGTGGTTGGCCCTTAAACCCCTATGCAAAAGGGTGGGAAATATATGAATGATATGAAAAATAAAGAAAAGGATGTGCAAGGGATGCACTGTCGGAGGTTCTCAACGTGGTTGAGAAGAAAGGAATTAATAGGAGATGAACATGATGAAGGTATATGCATGCACGTATGTTTAAGATAATAAAAGGAAAGGAAAAAGAAGAGCCTGTGCTTTGGCCTTGGATGCTCGATGGGGAGATGCAGAGGCTCCTCCTTCGGCCAGCAGCAGCAACAGCAGCAGCGCCTGTGAGAAAACAAAGCAAAAGGAAAAAAAACGGAGGGGAAGAAGGGGGTCCAACCTATTAACAGAGCAGTATGCTCTATTAAATAGAATCGCATGAAGGGATAAGAAGGAAAGAGTCCTTCGGAGGAAGAGATAAGAAGGGGCAAGAGCCCAAAGAGGGGAGGATTAAGCTGGGCAAGAGCCCAAACGAAGCAGGAGTCTCTCTGGGAAAGGCTGCGTTCGTTCGGAGCACAAAAGTGAAACACGACCTGGTTCAGGGCGTCAATTGTTGAATTGACGACCTGCCCAGAGGGCGTCTTTTAAAAACACGCCATGCACAAGGGCGTTAATTCAAAAATCAAATTTTGGAATTTATTTGAAAAATTGTGAAACACGTCTGATTCAAAGGCGTTAATTAAAAAACGCCTTAACAAAGGACGTTAATTAAAAAAATTCGAAATAGGGCTATTTTTCAGTTCTCAATATTATTTTTCCATTTTTTAGGTGAAGGTGCATCTCGTTGCCCTGATTCCAACGACTATTTTTGTGAATTTTTCTGACACCCGGAAGGCCACCAAATCACCCCTGGAAGGGGTATTAAAATAATATTAAAATAATCCATTTGAAAGACACGACCGTGAGTAAGGCGTGACTTAATTTTTTTGATTTTTTTATTCTTTTCACATTCAAAGTAACGCCCATGGTTAAGTCGTTAATTCCCAAAAAATTCCGAAAAATTCCCAGAAAAATCCAGAAAAATGGAAATTTGAAAGAATGGACGCCCTCCAGTATAGTCGTCAATTTTTTAAGAAACGTCCATGTATAAGTCGTTATTTAAAAGACGCCCCAGATCAAGTCGTTATTTCTAAAAAATAGAGAAAAAATGTCCAAAAAATCCAGAAAAATCCAGAAAAATAGGAAAAAATAGGAAAAGGGTGAAAAAAGGGAGAAATCTAAAAAAAGTGGGAAAAACCACTCAAATAGAACTAATTTGAGGGTCAAATTGGGACATTACAAAGCAATATGAGATGTACTCACAGTAACATCAATTTTGGCGTGTCTACAGAGAGGTGATAAGTAATAATGATAAGAAGTGTATATATGTTAAATTTCTTACAAAATATTCAATCAATATCTATTTAATCTTCAGACGCTGAAGATATATCAAACTCATTGTCATCTTCGTCATCTTCCCCATTCTCACTAGATTCATACACTTCCTCCTCAGAGGACTCCTCCTGCCCGAATAATTGCTTCATTTAGCTCAGTTGAATCGACTTCTTCCACTTCGTCCTCTATAGACAACTGAAGTGGATCGTTAGATTCGATCAGATGAAGATTAGAAGCAACCAACTCTGCGATGTCACTCTCATCTGATTGAAAAAATTCGACACTAGAATCCTCTGAGACAGCTTCAATCAGATCTAACTCATCATTAGGCACAAGCCTTGATTTTACCCTACAAACTGCCCACCAATCTTTATTCTTGGACGATGATTAACTTGAATAATACACTTGCTGGGCTTGTGCGGCTAAAATGAACGGCTCATAGGTATTCAATTTTGATCTATGTTTGACATCGACAATCCCATATATTGCGTCGTTTCGAACTGAATGAGGATCAAACCAATGACACTTAAAAAGAAATATATGCTTGTCTTGTCCGAGATACTGTAATTCTATGACCTCCTCAAGAATACCATAGTAATCAAGATCATTTTTGTTGTATGTACTACCTTTCACGCATTCGCCACTATTCATCATAGACTTATTTCGTCCATAATCTCTGGTGTGAAATCAATAACCATTCACAAAAAATCCTGGATAGGCATGCGCGACCTTCGAAGGTCCATAACTTATCACCCGGACTCTTTCATCAGTAACATAACCTTCTTCAACCTATGAATATAAACCACGTTACTTTTCTTTTGATACTTGCATACACCTCAAGCTTTGTGGAATTGGTAGATTGACACTTACTTGACCTTTAAGCCATTTGGCAAAAGATCTCTCTCATTCATTTTGAACCTCCATGTCATTGAGGTGTGGACATTGAGTAATTAATTCTGAATCAAATTACTTGCAATGATGAATGCAACATCACCGTAAATGGGAGGAAGAACGTTATAATGCTTATAAATTTTCAGGAGCTGCGGAGTTGACGACTCACTCAACATAAGGTTCAATCTCAGCACAGTTCAGGAGAACATATATCTCTGCGGCCAACAACTCTCTGTCTCTAATATGTGATTCGAACAACGTCCGAATGCACGTCCCGGATACTTAAATATGGACAACCGGTCGGACGGACCCACCTCTCCTCCATCATCATTACGTGGAGGTCGATTGCGGCGAGTTTGAATTTCAGGTTCGAAGTACATCGAATAGAAGTTCAAAATTTCTTCAATAATATACGCCCCAGTAATCGAACCCTCTACTTTAGCCTTGTTGTGAACCTTCATTTTCAGGTCATGCATACACCCATGACAACAATTCATATGACAATGACATACAGTGACAATGATAGACACATGTAATTACGATCAAATAATCAATAAATACATATTGATTACCTCTCAAATGGATACATCCATCTAAATTGTACCGGTCCTCCAACTTTGGCCTCGTATGGCAAATGGATAATCAGGTGCTCCATGCAATCGAAGAACGCAGGGGGAAATATCTTCTCCAACTTGCATATCGTCGTGGCCACATTCTGTTCCATAGTTTGCGCGTCCCCAAGTTTGAGTTCTGATGCACATAGAATCCTGAAAAACTGACTCAACTCAGTCAATGCTCCCCATATAGGCTTTGGTAATATGTCACGGAATGCAATGGGCAGAAGTCTCTCCATGAACACATGGCAGTCATGACTTTTCAATCCATATATTTTCCCTCATTGACATTCACACAACGGGCTATGTTAGACGCATATCCATCAGGGAATCTTAATTGCTTCAGCCACTGGCACAGTTCATTGATCTGTGTGTCTTTCAACACGTAAGCTGCTTTAGGTTGCACAACCTTGCCCCGTATCGGCCGTAATTCCAACTTTGGTCATTTGCAAAGTATCTTCAAGTCCGCTCGCGCCTTGGCATTGTCCTTTGTTTTGGCTTTCACGTTCATGATGGTGTTGAACACATTATCAAAGACATTCTTCTCAACATGCATGCCGCTCAGGTTGTGCCGTATCAAAAGGGATGACCAGTAAGGCAATTCCCAGAAGATACTTTTCTTCACCCAATTGTGATCCTCTCCAAATCCACGAAGATGTCGTGTACTACCCGACAATTGCACTATATTTGGTAAGTTTTGCACCTGTGCCGCCATTTGTCAACCAGACATCCATTCCAAGTCTGCTTCATCCATTTCAACTGTGTTCTTAATGAACGAGTCCTTTTGCCTACGGAAAGGATGGTCAATTGGTAGAAACCGTCGATGACAATCGAACTAGCATGATTTCTTACCATATTTTAGGACAATGGATTTGGTATCAGTCATACAGTAAGGACATGCCAACCTCCCATGTGTGCTCCAGCCAGATAGCATTCCATATGCAGGGAAGTAACTTATTGTCCACATCAATGCAGCCTTCATAGTGAAATTTTGTTTTCTATACGCATCATAAGTAACAACTCCATCATTCCATAATCTTTTCAACTCATCAATCAGTGGCCTGAGATATATGTCCAAATTTTTTCTTGGATTTTTTGGACCTGGAATCACCAAAGTTAAGAAAAGGTTCGCTCGCTTCATGCACATGCCCGGCGGAAGGTTGTACGGCGTCCTGAAGACTGGCTAACATGAGTAAGACGCCACTGAACCTCCAAATGGGTTGAAGCCGTCTATGCATAAACCTAACCTAACATTGCGTGGCTCGTGAGGAAAAGCAGTATACGTACGATTGAAATGAGCCCAGGCTTCGCCGCTGGTGGGATGACTGATTATATCATCTACACGACCTACTCTCTCCGTGTGCCATATCATATGCCGAGCTGTCTTTGACGACATATACATCCACTGCAATCTAGGCGTGAGAGGGAAGTATCGCAGTAACTTGTAAGGCACATCCTTCTGCTTTGAATTGTCCCCTCTCTTAGGTTTAAATCTATCATGCTGACAAATATCACATGATCTTTTATCTACATTATCTGCATAATATAGCATACAGTGATTAGGGCATGCATCTATTTTCTTGTATCCAAGCCCTAAATCATTGACCATCTTCTTTGCACAGTAAAAATTTTCATGTAGGTTCTCATCTCGAGGTAGCATACTCTTGATAAGGAGGAGCATACGGTCAAAACAACTCTCACTAAGGTGAAATTCGGATTTCAAATTCAACAACTGTGAGACAGTAGACAACCGAGTGTAATTTTCACAACCATCCCACAGCGGCTCATCAGCATCCCGAAGTAACTGATAAAATCTCTCAGCCGACTTGTTTAGTGGTTCTTCGTTGTACACGTGTTCCCCTTGTACATTAAAGTTAGGGCCAACAGTATCGATTACCATGTCTGCATAAGTACTTGTGCTTGCAACATTGCCGGGCTCATACGACTAGAAGTCCTTACCATGACACACCCAATTCATATAACCTTTCGTGAACCCTTTCTTATATAAATGAGCTTGCACATCCCATAGCGAATGAAATCTCTTATTTTTACAACATAAATAAGGACATCGGATGTTACTACACTGGTCCACTGCTATTGGATGCCCCAATACAAACTGAATAAAACTATCAACTCCATCCTTAAACTCCTCTGACACCACTCCGTCAACTTCTCTACAATTCATCCATGAACGATCAATTCTAGCCATATTTACCTAACATATTAAAAAAGTCATATCAATATGTCTTATCACTACATCTAAGAAAATATCGTGTACATCTCCCCTAAATATTGACTATTTTCCACACTTGTACATCCTGTTTGGTCACATATACATCCATATCCACATCCACTTTCACTTCCATATTCACACACCGTGGTTGACATCGACATCATCTTCTGGAAAAAATCATTAACATACTCGCATTCACATACACATTTTCTTACATATCGGCATCCACACATGTCTACCAATTTAATTCACATCCAAACATACTAATCACATATATCATAACAAAAGTCTTGAAGGGGCAAAAATGAAAAAAGGGTCATATCCACATTTACGCCCACACATTTATACCCACATCCCTCTTCCCACCCTCCCAATAGAAACAGGGGCTTGGAATTTCATCTGATGTTGTCAGAGTATAACAGGTGATAAGGAGAAAAGGTTCATCTTGTAGATCAGGCATGAAGGTTAAAATTCTCAAAGGAGCAGTTAGTTCACTTAAAAGTAATATCTATGCAACTCTTGAGTACATATTACTTGGGGGATAATATGTACTCAAGAGGGGGGCTAACGGGAAAGGGAGAGAGGGGAATACCTACGGTGGGGGGGTGTCCGCCGGAAAGAATTTGATTGCCGCCGCTGCCGGAGCTCACCTCCGCCCGCCCTCGCCACTCCGCCGCCCATCAGTGAGAGATTGAGAGGCGGGTGCGATTGTGAGAGAGGAAAGGGATGCAGTGGTTGAAGGAGGAGGAAGGGGGAAGGTCTAAGGAGGTCAGGAGAGGGGTCATCTGCTTGTTCTTGTCTCTTTTTATTTGGCGCCATATTTTCATTTGGCACCATGTTTTCATTCATTCATTCGTGATTTTTTGTCATTCATTCATTTCTTCTAATAGGATAAAATCTCCCTCAGTAAAAAATATCATTAGATCTAAAAAATTTATTATTTAATATTTTGAGATCCGTAATTTAGAAATTTTCAATTTTTTTTATGGCCGATAAGTCGATTCCTATAAAAAGAAGAGAGAGCGTGTTGAAAAGCCTAGCTACCTTGAAAGCAGGGTTTGTGGTCTCGACCGACCCGCCCATCCCGGTCATGGCCTGGGACGGGTCGGGTCGGTGCATATTCGCTCCGTGTCGGTCCATCTCGTAAATGTTAAAATAAAAAAAGACTCTTTATATATATAATATATATAAAATAATACAACAAAGTAAAAAAAGAATATATATATATATATATAATATATATCTAATAAAATATTAAAATAATGAAGCATCTCGGTCACGACCCACGACCTGGGCGTCTCACCCACCACTTGGGTGGGGTCGGGACGTACGGGTCGAGGCATCCTGGAGCGGGACGTCAAACCCTGCTTGACCGATAAGTCGATTCCTATAAAAGGAAGAGACAGCGTGTTGAAAAGTCTAGCTACCTTGAAATGCCCACATCGGGGTGCGAAAAGGTACTCAGAGGCGTATCGGTAACATGTTGACCATTTCCTTATTGTTCCGTGCCCCCGCCAAACTCATGTGTTTTGAATTTACCGTCACGTCTATAATGAATTTTCGGGAGCTAGGGCTCCTCGCGGGGAATGCCACGTGGAAGCACTCAGTAGCCATAATCAAATATCATTGTATCTTTTATCGGTTTTACTCACGATAGGGCATGCCAATCGCTTGTGTGTGACAATGTGTTCAGGTTCCAAAACTGGAACGGTCTGGACTAACCGAAGGTGCGCTCCTTCTGATCACTAAGCAGACGATGGTGGGCATCGGGTCGGGACTAGCGACCCGTCGTGCCATAAAGGTCGATCACGGCGATAAGAGGGAAAATGTTTGATTAATCGCCAAGCAATGGGGCTGCATGGCTGATAAGTCGATTCCTACAAAAGGAGAGACAACGTGTTGAAAAGCCTACCTACCTTGAAAGACCCACATCGGGGTGCAAAAAGGTATTCAGAGGCGTATCGGTCACATGTTGACCATTTCCTTATTGTTCCGTGCCCCCGCCAAACTCATGTGTTTTAAATTTACCGTCACATCTATAATGAATTTTCGGGAGCTAGGGCTCCTCGGGGGGAATGCCACGTGGAAGCACTCAGAATAATAATCAAATATCATTGTATATTTTATCAGTTTTACTCACGATAGGGCGTGCCAATCACTTGTGTGTGACAATGTGTTCAGGTTCCAAGACTGGAATGGTCTGGACTAACCGAAGGTGCGCTCCTTCTGATCACTAAGTAGACGATGGTGTGGGCATCGGGTCGGGACTGGCGACCCGCCGTGCCATAAAGGTCGATCACGGTGATAAGAGAGGAAAACGTTTGATTAATCGCCAAGCAATGGGGCTGCATGGCCGATAAGTCGATTCCTATAAAAGGAAGAGACATCATGTTGAAAAGCCTAGCTACCTTGAAAGGCCCATATCGGAGTGTGAAAAGGTACTCAGAGGCGTATCGGTCACATGTTGACCATTTCCTTATTGTTTCGTGCTCCCGTCAAACTCATGTGTTTTGAATTTACCGTCACGTCTATAATGAATTTTTGGGAGCTAGGGCTCCTCGCGGGGAATGCCACGTGGAAGCACTCAGGATAATAATCAACATCGCCCTTGAGTCACGTGCACATCATTCGGGGCAGGTGTGGCCATCCCTGCCGAACCGGGCGTCCCGGCCACGGCTCGAGACTAGATTAGACATTACGTACCGATACAGAAAACTGTTATATATATATATATATATATATAATAGAATAAACAAATTGAAATGACATGTTGTATCATTTGGTTTATTGTTCTGCCATTTGAACGGGTTTCTCCGGGTTCGAATCTTAGCTTCAACTTAAGGTTTCCTTAAGTTTTTTTAATATAACTTATTGAAAAATGTAAATGAAAACACAACATAACTTTGTTTCGAACCCGGCACCTCACGATTAACAACGATACACTTAAGGAAGTTATTTGTTACTCCAGTTGAGCATTTGTCACCCACACTCACCTAATTGTCACCACTAAAGTCCACAAGACGTCGCCCTTACTCTTACACTGCCTTGAAAGCCGCGTGTCAGCCTTGTCTCTATTGAGCCCTATTTGTCACTGGTAGCAGGGTATTTTTCACCCTTGCTAACGCATTTGTCACCCGTGTAGACACATTTGTTACCCTTAAGCTCCAATTGGTCCACGTGGAAAACGAGACAAGTCGGCCACGCGTGGGTGTTGTTCGCGTATTGCCGTCGATCCAACGCCGCAGGACACATCAACAGAAATGATGACGCCGAACTAGATCCTTGAAATTAAAAATCCCCAATTACTTATTTACCTTTCCCGCCATGTCTTGGTTCTTACGGAACCTGCTAGAAGCCGGTTCGTCTCTCCATCGTGCTCATCATCTTGTCTTCCTCGCGGTGCCATTTGCGACCTCTCTGTCATTTGCTATTCGAGCACTCCTGAATTGCTAGCTCTCTTTCATCACTGACAGCCATGGAGCCGAAGGAGACACCCATGCAACGCTCCGTCCGCCATAAACTGGATGTCCCACCTGCATCTCAGGAAATTGTACCGGTTCCTATGGCCGAAGAAGAAACGTTTCACATACCTAGGGTTTCTAAGACCTCCACTTCAAGACGACAAGTTAAAGGTAGTGTGGTTCCTTATCTCCCTTACATAGCTATTTGCCCCCCTTATTGACCTATTTATTTAAGCACATATTTGTCACACCTAAACTTCCTTGTCTATACATTTGTCACCCTTGTCTTACTCTTAATATTTTTTGTATTCCTTGATCAATCAATTAACTGAATTTCTTGTTTACACATTTTTTTGAATCTAGTGAACACAAAGGTCATCTTCGCCCGGTGTTCTATGTACATTTACATGAAGGATAGGGATCAGATGGCATTTCGGACATGCCACAAGTCATTGATGAGGACCACACCCTTTGGTCCATATGTTGACAATGCTTCTCCCGTCACCTTCACCATGACACTATTAGAGGAGATTATTTGCGCCCATAGTGGAGGAAATTACTTCCGTATGGGTAGTAAGGAGGTCGCATTTAGTGTGGAAGATGTGGGCATAATTTTAGGTTTACCTTGCTCCAGTCAGCCGATTCAACATTATGGATCCGCGAAACAGAAGTCGAAGTTGCAGCATCGATTTGGATTTGCAGCAACATTTGACGAAGAGCTTCGCGCTTGGGCGCAAAATCTCAGCGGACAGAGCAGCAGAGCTAAGCGAGCGATCGTCTCGGGGTGGGTCGCCTGCCATGGAGGAACAGGTCTACAGAGAGGGAAATGTGATTAGGGAGGAGGTTGCGAAAGGTCTAAACCCTGGATTGATAGTGTTGCTTGTGGTTGTGGGGCTGCTGCTAGTCTTCTTTGTCGGGAATTATGCCCTCTATTCATATGCCCAGAAGAAACTCCCACCGCGGAAGACGAAGCTAGTTTCCAAGAAGAAGATGAAGAAGGAGAGGCTCAAGCAAGGCGTCTCTGCCCCAGGAGAGTAGATAAATCTCTATAGTTCAGGAGGAAATCGTTTCATCAGTCTCCCAGTCTCTGTTTTTCCTTCTCCACCCCCCCCAACCTTCCGGTTCATCTTTGGGTTGTTACTTGTAGGACATCAATGCTCTTCTTCTGGAAAGTTGAACCACTGGTATCCTGAACAATAAGGGAAATCCTTGCTTTTTAGCTATGTTAAAACTTCTTGGTCTAAAAAAAAAAGCAACATTTGACCGGAAGAAAGTGTGCTCTCTTATCCAGCAAATTGTTGGGTCTGATGAAGAGCAGGATGTGGCCGACACTGTCCGGCTGTGGATTGTACTCAAACTGTCGACTTTCCTTTGCCCATGGTCGACGCATTCTTGTCCACAACAGATGCTGTCATGCTTAGATGACATTGACAGAGTTTCATATTACAACTGGGCAGCCGCCGTGCAATAGGTAACGATGCACAAGTTTGAGCAATTAGTGTTGGCGGTCCAGAAACGACGGTCGGGTATAATTGACCGTGCTAAGAGAAGAGCTGGGGATGCATCCCAGGCCCATACATTTATATTTGGTTGTTCTGCCGCACTTGCTGTAAGTTTTTTTATTTTTGTTGTGTAATAATTAATGTGTCAATCATTAATTCTACTGCATTGTAAAATAACTTGATATATTTCATATTACAGGTCTGGTTTTTTTAGCACACGCGGGTGCGGCAGCCACTAAGGCAGGTGGCATTCTCCCGACTATTTAGGTGGGGGCCATTTCTAGATAGGAAATTAAAATTCTCCCTTGGATCCCTGCGAGGCCAACAGGTATTATGAGTACTAAAAACTTCTTCTTGGTCATTCAACATTAATGAATAACCGAAGTGATGTGGTTTGAAATACAGGTGATCGAAGGGCTCCTTGTTGAGCCAAGTGAAAGGGACATGGTGTACGGTGGTCAGATGATGACCCGACCCAGTGCTCAGGAGACATCCTCATCAACACCATGCATGCATGTGCTACATGATATTGCCGCTACATTGAAGATCCAGCAGCGGCTACTTAAGGAAATGAGGGCATTCTTTCTGACTAGTGTGCAAGAGGCTCACATTACCGCTGATGCATCACCTCCTAGGCCCGTCGAACAGGTGACGGTTGATGTCATGCCTGTAGATTCTAAGAAATCCACAATGAATAAATAATGAATGAATAAATAAGCAATAAGCATGCACGAGGTGCAATATGGAGATGTGATCGCCAGAGACGCGAGGGCCTCAAAGGATATAACAAAAATAAATGGTGAGTATAGTGATGAGTAGTCCCACCGTGATCGCCAATTTGTAGATCGTGATAAATCCACATATGAACATGGGGAGTTTTAAATATGAGAAAAAATATATGTGGAGATGATGATATGAAGATAAAGAAGCAAATAAGCACGTGGTGCTATGGAGGAGGGTGATCGCCAGAGGGGTTACCTCAATAACAAATAAAGAAGATCGCGAATACCTGGTGGAAAATCGAACGCGGGATAGATTGTAAATTCCTTCCTCCGCCTTCAATCGGCCGGCCGATGAAGAGGGTTTTTCCTTATTGATTATCCTTGCAAAAATAAGACAAAATAAACAAGAAGGAGATCAGCCAAGTGCACGTAGTATCAATCCAAAGATGACATGAAGATAAAAAAAGGACAAAAAACATGCGCACCTTATTTTTTTGGTTCTTTTTAAAACCCCTAAAGAGGAATTAGGGAAAAGAAGAGATATGTGATGAAGCTAATGCAAACGTAAAAGAAGAAGAGACAATGATGATGATGAAACTAATGCAAACGCAAAAAGATGAACCCAGTGGTGATCGGTTGATGAAGACGAAGCAACACAAAAAAAATAAAAGAAAACCCTGCTGTCCCTGACGACAGTAAAGGGAAACAAGGTGGACGCGGCCGGCTAGATGCAGAGGAAGCAGAGGAAGCAGAGCCCCTTCAAACAATCGCACAGGAGGAAGACGGAGCTCTGTAACCTGTAAACTGTAAACCTCTGTTTGATTTGAATTCTCTGACCCGTCTAACCTCTTAACCTGTGAACTCTTCAACCTCTTGAACCTCTGCCTCGATCGACCAGAGCATCCTTTTATAGGATTTCAATCGAAGATAAGCTCAAATTTGGGAAGATAAGGATAGGCAATGATCAAAGAAGGCAGGACTCTAGCTCCAATTCGAGCAAGGAGACCATTGGAGGCAGGGAACTCTTCGGGAAAGAGGAGTTAAAGCAGGACACGAAACGGAAAACACGACCTTGCGAAAGGCGTCAAATCCCAAATTGACGACCTCCCAAAAGACGTTACTCAAAACACGACCTCTATCAGGGGCGTCACTTCTTGGATTTAAATTTGGCAATACAACTTACTTTATATGAAAATTAAGAGAACACGCCTATGATGAAGGCGTTAATTGAAAACACGCCCTGAGGAAGGACGTTAATCAATAATTTAAATTAATTTTAAATTTATTTTGGAACCAGATAATACCAGGAATTGACGCCCTGACATTTAGTCGTCCTTTCTTGAGAAAACGCCCTAGATAAGTCGCTATTTAAAACACGCCCCTCTTCAGGTCGCGAAGCACAAAACATGCAAGAACAAATCAAAACCACACACAAAAAGATAGAAAAACTTCATATTATGAACATATTGAAGTTCACTTTGGGGCGTCATCATAGTGACATGAGATTTGATCAACATAGCGTCAATTTTGGCGTGTCTACAGCTGCCCCGCCTTGGCGTCTGCTTTGCAAGGGAGTGAGACGAAATGAAGGTGAAAAGTGCAACAAGCGGAATGAAGTGGAGTGAACTGATAAGGAGACGCCAAGGTGTGATGTGACACGCCTCAGATACTAAGCATTGGAAATCTTTCCAAGATTCAAAGCGAAACAACTCCGAGTGAGTCCAAGGAAACATCGATTTTTTGGATAAAGGAGATTTAAACTAAGTAAATAAAAAAAATGTAAGGTAAAAGGTGTGCGCGCAGGCACGACAGGGAAAGACCATTGGAGAGCGGTTACCAGCCAATGTAGACGTGCTACAACCAAGGTAGATTTGCAGAAAGATAAAGAGAATTGAGATGGAGATCCAACAAAGGGACATTTTTCAAGGAATCAGCCTGAGCGGCTTCAGATAGAATAAAGTACTTGATTTGGAGTGGAATATCTCATGTCAACTCAATCAAGAGCGAGTGACCTTCATTATTACCTTAATATGAAGATTTTCAGCATGAAGCTCAAAGTCCTACATGATGCATGCTGGGCTAAAAGAAAAGATTAAAACAAACTAAGAATATAGAAAATAATCAAGGATAATATTGCTAAGCCATCCAGATTTGGTCAAGAATCCAAGTTTCTGAGCTGACACTAAGCCGAAGCCCGTTTGTCCGCGCATCAACTCAGAAAATGGAACCATCGTCCCAGACCTTTAACGACTCAACGGCCTATCCGTGCGATCAAGATTCTCCTGGAACTATCACTGTTTTTGATGAAGGGGAACTCAAATTCCAGGTTCATCAGAACCACAAGGTCCTTGATATACTATAATAGCGTAGATACCATATAGTAAAAATGCTTACAGGAAAGAAATACAAGATGATGAGCGCGATGTTACTTCCACGAGCAACCCTAGCGTCTCGAAACCTGCACTCTGCTGCACTTGAAACTCATTAGTCCTCACATGATTAAAAAATAATCCTCAATTTCAAAAAATGATCATAAGTGCTTAATTAAAACAATTTCAATAAAATAAAAGCACTTAAGTTCATCAGATCATATTCAGAGAACCAGAGAACCAAATTCATAAACTCACAAAACACGCCTAGATGTCACGGCGTCAAAATAATGAAAGGTGCCTTATTATGAGGGCGCCAAAATGAGAAACACGCCCTTTATCAAGGCGTGAACAGCATCGATAGTTCAAGAAGGAAACGACCCACTAAAGGGCGTTACACAAAAAACGACCTCAGTAAGGTCGTCAATTCAACAATTGACGCCCTAACAAAGGGCGTTAATTAACCTCAAGCTTCCGTTTCCAAATCGAAAGCCAAACCCAGTCCTAATAGCCCTCAACCTCTAACTCCGAACAGCCTTAAGATCTCCCAGACCTCTATAAAGGGAAGGCAATTCCAATCAATCAAAGCAATCCTTCTACCTCTGTTCTACTGCTTCTTCTTCCGTCTGTTCTTCTGCAGGCACCGCAACCGTCAGAACCTCTTCCTGGAAACCGAAGATGGAGAGGGCGATTAAGAGGTCCAAGTCCTCCACTCCCAGGTTAACCGATATCAATGGGCATATAAGCAGCAGGATCTCCATGAACCAAGTAATATATCTTCTGTTCTTCTCTTACTTAACTTCCCCGAACCAAAAGACGTTTTCAACTGTTCTGCTGTTCCTGCATGCTCACTTGTTCTTCTGTCCATGCATTCTTTTCTGTTCATTGTTTTCCACAGGACTATCCATTGGTGCCAGGAGCTAGGAGATTTACAAAAAACAAGTGGCTCCCCCTTATCCTTTCCAAGCTTTCTTCAGACATGAGAATTTATCTTGCAAGATGGCACCTTTTGGGCCTAATCACCCATGCCAAACATCATGACCAAATCCATTTAGATTGGGCAGCCATAGGAGCTCTACTTGAAATATGGCACCCTTCCACTCATACCTTTCTCTTTTCAACTTTTGAAGCCACTATCTTATTAGAGGAATTGGAGATCACCTTGGGTTTGAAGAGAACGAAGCAAGGAGATGAAGAAAAGATGGCCATCATGCCAAAACCAATCTCTTCCCAAGAACTGTTAACAAGCTTAATTCCTAGCCCAAACTTAGTGAACCAAATCAAAGCTACCAAAGGCATCAACCTTCTAAAGCTCGCTTCATGGGTGTACAAGAGAGCAGACCAAGCCAAAGAAGATGAGGAGATAGAGCGGGTAGCAAAAGCCTTCGTGGTGTGCTTAGCAGGAGCGATCTTATTCCCATCCACGGAGGACTTTCTAGAAGAGGCCCAATTAAGCGCCATAGTGAGCTTATGGGAAGGAGATAGAGTTGGACCGGCTATTCTAGCCTATCTCTATAGCGGGCTCACCTCGGCGGCGATGGGAAGGCCCATCTACGGATGCATGCTAGCACTCTCTAGTTGGGTTGATCTTCACTTCAAGTTCGATCCATGTGGTGAGGCTCAACAACCCTCAAGAATCTTTTCAAAAAGCCCACTCTCCTATATGACCGGTTCACTTGGAATAAGCAATAGAGTGATGAACCGAATTCCTCAAATCAAAAAGAGAGTGGAATGGAGAGAGCATCTCAAAGTAATGCCCAAGAATCTCTTCACTTGCGCCCCGGGAATACTCAAGACTCAAGATCTCCATGCAAGATTTTCTCCTGGGACGGACCTTCGTCTCATAGGTGCTTCGGACTTCGTGCTATATAATTCACACCGGTGCCTCCCTCAACTCGGGCTTCCACGGCAAATCCTCGAAGATCCCTCTCATCTTCCTCCAATCAAGACACGAGATTTAGGCGGCAATGAGGATGGAGAAGAGTGCACAACTATTCAAGCTCTGTGGAAAATCTGCAAGACTTATCAACCTGTGGAGAGCTTAGAAGAAGACAGGGAACAGTGGAAGACATATGTAATAGCTCTGAGAAAATTGAGGCCCAAGGTGGCTCATTAAGCATTGTAATCTTTCTTTCAAATAAACCATGATATTTCCTTTAATTGAGCCATCTATACTGTTTTCTCTGATTGAATGTTCCAACGTTCTGTGATTCTGTTGCAAATAACGCCTCTAGCAAGGCCGTGATTTATCAAAAGGACGCCTCAGCCAATGTCGCCTTCAACATTCCAGTTCGCACATTTGACGCCTTCACCAATAGGCGTTAACTAAAAAAATGACTTAGAATAGGGCGTTAATTGATTCAAATTCCCCAAAAGTATTCGTTGAAATTCCAAAAGTAACGCCCTTAGCAAAGCCACGTTTCAACAAGGTAACGCCTCAAGCTCAGGCGTTAATCAAAATCGTAATAATTGCTTCAATCACATCAATCAACGCCCATTGAATACGTCTGACGACGGTTATCATTCCCCATGCAAATAAAATTGACGCCTCAAGATACGTCGTCATCCTTCTAAAAATGCCCACTTTCACAGTCGCGACTTCAACAAAACACGCCCCTCCCCAGGGCGTCGCTTCTTTTCGAAATGCTAAAAACCCCTTTCTCCTTTTCTTCTTCCTCCTGCTTCGTCCATTCACCCCCCTTTTCTGCAAAACCCTAACCGAAGCTTTCTCTCCATTCTCTATTCTCTCCCTCTCTCTCTCTCACCCAAGCCCTAGCCCTAACCATGGCCGGAGGAGGATTGAAACGTCAACGGGTGGCCGCCCCCGAGGTCGTGGACCTGGGCGAAGAAGAACACGCCATGGAGGAAGCCCCCGTGGCGGCGGTTGAAGACGCACCGGCTGCCGCGGCCGGCGGCGAGAATGAAGGAGGCCAACAGGCCATCGAAGAAGATGAAGAAGATGCCAGAGAAGAGGAAGAAAATGAAGAGGGAGAAGAAGGCAAGGATGGCGAAGAAGAAGAAGAAGGAGAAGAAGGTGGTGATGAACCACCGCCTGCGGCGGCGCCCCCTCCCCGTGCCGGCCAACTCCGACGGCCACGGCAGCCACGGCCTCAGCCACAGGAACCCAAGCACAAGAAGGTAAGCCTCAACCCAATTCTAATTTTATTTTAATTTCGTTTTCATTTTTTTTTCTGATTTTCCATAGCCGTCGGGTATAAACCCTGCAACCCAGAAAGAAGACGCCCTCATGGGCGTCGCGATCTAAAAAGACACGCCCAACCCAAGGGCGTTAATCAAATTATTTTTCTGAAAAATAAATTAACCCTATGAGAACACGCCCCAAAGCATGTCGCCCATTTAAATTCATATTATGCTGTTAATTCTCGCATGCTATTATTTTTTATTTCATTTCCTGAAAAATTTGGAAACCACGCCCCACACCAGGGCGTTAATTCAAAAACAGACGACCAAACCAGCGGTCGCCCATTCATTAATTCTTGATTAATTAACGAACCCAATTGGAAAACGCCCCACCCAAGGGCGTGAATTTGATAAAACCTTTTAGGATTTTAGAAATTAACCACAAACACACGCCCAACACAGAGGCGTTTCAAAGATGAAGAACGACCTAGGGTAGGTCGTTATCTTAAAGCACAAAAAGAACCACGCCCTCCTTAAGGGCGCGAATTCAACGAAAAACGACCTGAGGAAGGTCGTTAATTCTAATAACATCAAAATTCAACCTGGGGCAATCAAAATGAAGTAAGCATGAATAATCAACACAATTAAGCCAAAAAAACTTATTTTATGCATGCAGGGGCTGATGAGGACACGCATCTCCTGGGTCATGGTCCGGGCAGCGTACTACGGCCTCCCCGAGTTCCAGAGAGAGAGGGTAGATGCTATGGGGTTCGGGGCCTTCCTTAGCATAGAGCCAGTTAGACCCGACCTACCACTCATTCAGGTTCTACGGGAGAGATGGGATAGGTCTAGCCGGGCATTCCTGATGCCTTGGGGACACATGATTCCTACCCTGGAGGACGTGGCTAGGATTACGGGGTTGAGGGTAGATGGAGAGGCTGTGAGTGGGATCACCTACCCAGACTACACCGAGTTCGCCGAGAGGTTGCTAGGATTGGAGATGGTTTATGAGACGCCTAGCGAGTGTAGGACGATCTTCCGCACCGACCTTACTACAGTGATGGGTTTAGGGAATGCTAGGCACAGATCAGGGGAGACCCTAGAGCAGTTCTCACAGAGGTTGATAGACGGAGCTAGGGCAGTCTATTGCCAGGACCCAGCTGACAGGGAGAGAGCAGACCGAGACTTGAGGAGGTTCTTATTACTGCTGCTCGGGAGGCTATTGCTCGGGACAAAGGGCGACGTCATCAACTGTCGATTTCTAGGGATACTCGAGGACCTGGAGGCAGTTGGCAGCTACGCCTGGGGAGCGGCTCTGCTGGCGCATATGATGGCCGACTTGTCCACGGGGACAGGTCGAGAGACGACCGTCAGTGGCTTCTCACCTTTTCTTCAGGTATGCATTTTTCTTCTTTTCTTTTCTTTTATTTTTGTTATGCATGTGAATGCCTTCCTAATGCAATGCATGGATGCAGGTTTGGAGCCATCTCTACATGCCGATGGGGCGCGTTGACCCACGGCCTGGAGGTGAGGGAGCTTTCCCTCTAGCACGGCGCTGGGTGCCGATCGTCTTCGGCGCCCCACTCGGCTACGAGTTGTGGGTTTTACGGAGAGAGTTCCGTGACTTCCCTCCCTCGCTGGTATGTATGAATGTCATGCATCTTTATTTACTTTGAATTTATTATGATGATGATGAAATGATGACATGTATGTTTATGAATGCAGGTGCAGTGGAGACCTTATGAGGGGATGACAGACGAGGGCCAGCCGTGGGTCGTAGCGGGCCGTCCTCGCTTTGAGCGTGAGCTTTGGGTTCACTGCTTGAGCGAGATCGAGCCGTTACGGCTTAGGTTGGTGATGAGGACGCTGGGCCTCCACCAGGAGTGGGTAGAGGTAGGCGAGCCGCGGGGCATTGGGAAGAAGACGCGCGGTCGTACAAAGGCGACCGACTGGAGGGTACGGTTCGAGGAGCAGTACGCCGACTGGCAGCGTGGCGGGACCAGAGTCACCTCTCGCGCGACTGACAGCTCCGAGTACCTCCGGCGCTACTGGGAGGTATACGCCGGCCGACCCCAGATGAGGGTCTTAGGGGTATGTATGAATGCACTTATTTCTAAATTAAATGCAAATGCTTATGTGACTATCATGTGACTAATATGTAATGGATGCAGGATGCGAGGGACATAGCAGCGATAGATGCCCAGGCCCATCTACACAGCCTGGAGGACCAGCTGACCGCCACACGGGCCGACCTAGAGACCCTGGTGAGTGTTTAAATTATTTCTATATGCAAATGTATATATTTTTGTTGAATTGTTGATGATTAGCCACTGACGATCTCAATGAATGCAGCGTGCCCAGCAGGGAGCAGTGAGGATAGACCCAGGGGAGGCCTCCAGCTCGAGAGGGCCCAGTGCAGAGGTGACTGCACTGGCAGAGCAGCTAGCAGGAGCGGTGGCACGAGCTAAGGCAGCAGAGCGCGACCTCGCTTCACGGGTAAATTCCAAAACACAGATCCATTCAAATATTGATTATATAATTGTGCATTGATGAAATTCATTTTACAGACTGAGGAGCTTCGAGCCGCTCTTACCTGCATTGATGAGGGCTTCCGCGCGACGAGCGCACAGGTGAGTGGTTCAATCATATATTGCTTGAATTGAATCATTGCATTAATTGTGGAATTGATGATTTGTTTACCTGTTTGCAGACGACTCAGCTTCAGGCGGTACGTACCGAGTTGGCGATCCGTGATCAGCGGATCTCAGAGCTTGAGAGGTCCCTGAGGTGACGAGAGGAGCTTCCTCAGGACGTGGCCGAGCTGCGGGTGGCTCTTGAGCTGGAGCGACGGGAGCATGCCCGTGAGGGCGAGGAGCGTGCTCGTGAGCGAGAGGAGTACCAGGCGGAGCGTGCCCGGTACCAGGAGCAGGTAGCAGCACGCGAGCGAGAGCTGGCAGACTCGAGGACCCAGTTGATCCTTTCTCAAGAGCGGCTACGAGTGTCCGGGGAGCGTCTCCAGCGAGGACGTGAGCGAGCACGGGCTGCGGGGTACTCCTTCACCAGCTCCACCTTCGTGGCGGGCTCTTCCCTCCGGGAGAGGAGCGAGGCAGGGGGTCAGGTTCGGGTTCCAGCTTCTTCACGGGGGCCCATGCCTCCTCCACCAGCGCCAGCTCGGAACGGCGAGGAGGAGGTTGAGAGTAGGAGAGAGGAGGGTGGAGGTGAGAGCTGAGGGATTTACTTGTACTCCTCCACCCTCACACCTGTACTTAGATATTCATGATGTATATATATATGAGATTGAGATTTCTTTGTTACCTGAGCACTTTGTGTGGTTGTGGCCTTGTGTTTGTGTACTTTCTTCTTTCCATGTTCTTCGTGTTCGCTTTACTGTGCCCTATTTCTGTAGCTGCTGTTCACACTTGAATAAACAGGTTAATTCATCTGTTCGACTTGGCCCCTTGCCCGATAAGCAAGGGGTAGTAATATTTTGACCTTAATGACGGGTCAAGGGGCCAAGCCTTTAATCAAATAAGGTAAATAAAATGACTGATAACGGGGAGATGCATCATGCAAGCACGCATATGCAAACTATAAATAAAAGATGCCCATGCAAGAGAATGCAAGCATACATTGTGAAGGAATAGATTTTTTTTTCTTTTTACTCATTTATATTTTTTCTTTATTTTTCTTAAAAACGCGCCTTAGAGTAGGTCGTGGTTCGCATGAAGACGCCTTAGAAGACGGCGTGAATTTGAAAAGGAATTTGATTTTTGAAAAAGAAACGACCTGCTAAGAGACGTTATTCTGAAAAAGACGACCTAATCTAGGACATTAATTCTATAAAAGGCGCCTTAGCTGAAGGCGTTAATTGAGTTATTCTGTAAAAAGTTGTCAAGGCTATCAAGACCACAGGTCTTACACGGTCACCATCTAAAATTCATTAACCTTTCTTGAGTAATTAAAAGGGGATTGACGTGATCATAGTTGGCTTGTATTCGAGATTTCGCACAGTGCAATTTCTTAAGTCCGTCTTGACCATCCTGCCAGTTCGTGACTTTACCGCATAGAAAGGATGGAAGAAAATATAAGGGAAGCCCATAAGGGATTCTGAGATGCTCAAGGCAAAGTTACCTCCCCTACCCTATGCCTGTTGGGGTTCGGTCTTTGGCGTAGGGAAATTTGTTGCCTTTTTGCCTCTTTTATATTGCACGCATACGCCCAAGGTTTTCCTTGCGGGGACTTTGCCCTCTTGACATGCTTTTCTTTTCACAATTTGACTTTCACTTTGGAATTGATTTGCATTGACGAAAATAAACCTAATTGTACTTGGACTTTTGTGGCATTTGCTCCCTTTTGGGCCCTGACTTCCACCTACTAGGGCGGCGGATAGGCTTGGCGTGTCTACCCCGAGGTCTCCCTTCCTCCCTTATGGACCGAAGAAGAAAAGAACGGGTATTGTCTTTCACTTTTAGTCAGGTTTTTGACTTTCCATCGGATTTTGCACTGCTTGAGCTCAAGAATGAAGCGTGTAGTGTGTGCGGGAATCAACCCCCTTTTAAATTAGCAAGACTGATGAATGAATTCTGAATTTTGACCTTTCGGACCTTGATCCTTCGTATGCCATAGCACCAATTTTGAAGAATCTCTATATATTTTTGGGTTTTTGAATCAATTTTCAACATTTTTTTTAGATTTTTGAAGATATATATTTTTTGGATTTTTTTTGTTGAATCAAGGGTAGTATTTCTTAAGATATAAACCATTCCAAGGGTGAGTTAACTCTTCCCCTTCAGCATTAATCAGTTTATAAGCATTACCAGGATAAACTTCTTTTATGATAAACGGTCCTTCCCAATTGGGTTGGAGTTTGGAGCGGGGGCCACCCGGTTTTACAAAAATTCTCTTGATTACCATCTCACCGATTTTGAATTTTCTCTCAATTACTTTCTTTTGATAAAAACGTGAGAGCCTGTTTTGATAAACGCGCGCATGCTCAGCGGCGACCAGACGCTTCTCATCTAGGAGTTCCAATTGGGCCAGGAGTGAATCACGACGTTCATCAATAGAAAATTCCTTATCCAATTGTACTCGCAGAGAGGGAATAAGAATCTCATAAGGGACTACCGCCTCCATTCCATAAGTAAGGGCGAAAGGGGTTTGCCCAGTAGGGGTGCGAATGGAAGTGCGATAGGCCCAGAGAGCTTCAACTAGCTTATCTGGCCAATCCGAAAATTTATTAGCCTCACACGTCTTTTAACAATTTTTATCAAAGTTTTATTAGTAGCCTCTGCTTGGCCATTGCCCTGCGGATAATAGGGAGAAGAATGATGCAATGCAATGTTATACCTGTTGCAGAGATCCTTGAGCTCTTGAGAGATAAATTGAGGTCCATTGTCGGTGACGATGGTGCTCGGGATGCCGAACCTCGTGATGATGTTCTTCATTATGAATTTACAGATGGTTGATGCTTTAATTTTCACGTAAGCTTCCGCTTCAGCCCACTTGGTGAAGTACTCCGTTGCCGTGAGGATGAATGATTTTTGTTTGGTCAGGAGGTTCGAATCACCAAGAGGTCCAATGATATCAAAAGCCCACATGGAGAAAGGCCATGGGGAGGACGTAGGATGAAGTGAAGAAGCAGGAGAATGAATTTTGTCGGCGTGCAGTTGGCACTTAACACACCTTCGAACATAGATGGAACAATCCTCTTCTAGAGTTGGCCAATAGAAACCTAGCCTAAGGATCTTCTTAGCTAGCATCTGGCTGTTCACATGACCACCACACACTCCAGAATGCGCCTCTTCCACGACTTTCCATGATTCATCATCATCGAGGCATCTTAACAAAACACCGGTGAGCCCTCTCCTATAGAGCACACCTCCAACCAAAACATATCGTTGAGCCACTCTTCTAATTGCTTTCTTTTCTTCAGCAGTGGCTTCCTCGGGATAGGACTGATCATTGCAATACCTGGCAATCTCATAATACCAAGGCTTTTCTTCGTCAGCCAAATCTTCTTCCCAGTCTAGAAGCATGACCTCTTTGCCTTTAAGAGATTCCTCCTGCTTAACCTTTTCAAGCACTTTATCCCTAATATCGAGGAATGCGCGATCCTTAATAGCTGGCGTGTCGCGCTGATGAATTAGAGGAACATGAAAATCACGCTCAGGGGGGAAGACTAGAGCAGAGGCCAAAGAGGCAAGGGCGTCGGCCAAGATATTTTGGCTACGAGGAACATGGACGAAGATCAATTTGGTGAAGAGTTTGGCATAAGCTGAAGCGAGTTCCTGGTAAGGTTTGAGCTTGGGATTGATAGTGCGGCACTTGACCAACACTTGGCGCAGAATAAGCTGACTATCACCCACAATCCTCAAATGGGTGACACCATATCGATGAGCGGTTTGAAGACCGGCCAAAAGAGCTTCATACTCAGCTATATTATTGGTGGCGGGGAAAGTGAGCCGAGCAGCAAATGGGATGGTGACCCCTTCTGGTGTTAAAAGAACCATGCCGATCCCTCTTCCTTGGGAATTTAGAGCTCCATCAAAATGTAATGTCCACATAGGATCGTGGGGTTGATTAATGGACATCAGTTCTTCATCTGGAAACTCTGAATTGACAGGATCAAAACGAGGTAGAGGGTGATGAGCAAGATGTTCGGCAATGGCGTAACCTTTGATAGCTTTCTGTTGAATGTAAGTGATATCAAACTGAGAGAGGAAGCTTTGCCAGCGTGCTAATCGATCAGTGAGGACAGATTTTTCAAGGAGGAATTTAATCGGATTCATGCGAGCAATGAGGTGAACTTCGTGAGCTAGGAAATAATGTTTTAACTTCTGAACTACCCAGACTAAAGCAGCGCAAGTTTTCTCCATGGCTGAATACCTCTGCTCACATGGGTTAAGAAGTTTAGACAAATAGTATGCTGCCCTCTCCTTACCTTCTTCGTCCACTTGAGCTAAGACAGCACCTACAGAGTCATCCAGGACTGAGACATAGAGAATAAGTGGTTTGCCTGGAATTGGCGGCCTCAGGACATGAGGATTGGCCAAATAATCCTTCAACCGTCAAAGGCTGCCTGACACTTGTCATCCCAATTAAACTTGACTCCCGGCTTAGTAAGCTCGTAAAATGGCCTACATCTTTGTGAATGCTGGGAGACGAAGTGGCGAATGAATTGTAACCTCCCGATTAATCCTCGAACTTCCTTCAAATTCATGGGAGGAGGCATATCTCTAATAGCCTTTGCCTTGTTGGGATCAACTTCAATTCCCCTCTTGCTAACAATGAAACCAAGCAATTTCCCTGAAGAGACGCCAAATACGCACTTCTTGGGGTTCATCTTCAACTGATACTCTCGTGATCTTTGCAAGACCTTAGCTAGAACCCCAGGATGTTCAATCCTTGTCCTTGATTTCACAACCAGGTCGTCCACATACACCTCGATATAGATATGAATCATGTCGTGAAAAATCGCCATCATAGCCCTCTGATAGGTGGCTCCAGCATTCTTAAGTCCAAAAGGCATGACCACATAACAATAAGTACCCCATGGTGTAGTGAATGATGTCTTCTCTTGATCTTCTTCAGCCAGACGAATTTGATTGTAACCTGAAAAGCCATCCATGAAAGAGAGAGTCTCAAATCCTGCCGTGTTATCAATCAGAATGTCAATATGAGGGAGGGGGAAGTCATCTTTAGGACACGCACGGTTGAGGTCCCGGAAGTCTATACAAATCCGAACTTTTCCATCTTTCTTCATAACCGGGACGATGTTAGCCACCCAATTGGGGTAGAGGACAACTCTAACAAATCTAGCCTTATGGAGCTTGTCGACCTCTTCTTTCATCTTTAAAGCCATATTAGGGTGGAAACGTCTCAACCGTTGCTTGACCGGGACCGACCCTGGCTTAAGTGTAAGGCGATGTTCAACAAGCGCAGGGTCTAAACCAGGCATATCTTCATAACTCCATGCAAACGTGTCCTTGTATTCTTGAAGAACCAAAATGAGCGCCTCCTCTTCGGAGGGCGGTAAATTCTTGCTTATGAGGACAATCCTAGGGTCTTCCTCGGTACCCAAATTAATTTCTTTGGTAGGCTCTTCTACAGAGGCTGATGGTTCGTCAAATCGTCTAATGCCACTAGCAAAAGCATCAGCCTCGTCCTCATATTCTTCATAGCTCTCTTCCCCCTCTTCAATAGGGTCTTCATCATTCATGATTTCATAGACACCCAAACCCTCATAAGAAACAACAGCATCCTCACATTCTGACTCTGGCAAGATGATTGGATTCTCTATAAATTCAGGAAGAGCTAAACAAGCCTGGCATCTGATAGCTAGCTCTCTAAGAAATCTACGGGGAATCTGCTTGCCCTTGGACTTCTTATGTGAATCTACCCCTTGAATCTTAGTGTTAGCAGAAGAAGAGGAGGAGCAATTAGCTTGATCAGAAGGAGGAAGGGGAGGAAGTGAAAAAGCGGATACAGGAGGTGATACAGATGAGGGCCCCTCACCGGAGGGGGAGAAAAGATCTAGCAATGAATCTTGAAGGAGCGGCCCCTGGGTCGGGACACACTCGGGAAAGAGATAAGAAGTCTCCTCAACGGAGATGGAGGATTGGAAAGTTGGAAATTTGACGTTTTTTTTCATTTTTATCTTTTTCTTTATTTTTATTTTCTTTTCTAAGAAGAAAGCAATGTGTGGGGAGAATAGCGGGAGGAGTGAAATTGCAAGATCGGAAAAAGATTGAATCAGTGACGGCCCGTGCGGGGGCGTGATGGAGAGTTCAGAAAATCGCTCGAGGAGCAAGGGAGAGATTGTGAGAGCAACTTGGATTGAATCTGGAGACAAATTGATTGTAATCGGAGGCGGTCTTGGGACGTGACCAAACCAATGGGAGTATAGAGAAGTAAGCACAGATGGATGCATGGAAGTGAGAGAAAAGAGGCCGGCCCACAGCCTATCCACAGTGAAACCTTCTTCAAACGGAATATCCGGCTCTCCAGTATCAGTGTAGTCATTCAGCAGCTGCCTCTTGTCTGTAATTGCAGCTGGCATTTCAATCAATTGGTGTATTAATGGCGGCCATTCCGGATCAGTCGGCATGAAAAGGCGGCTCAAGGAAATAGTGATATCATTCATGTCAAACCACCTATACCAGTCACATTCTAGATCATCCATCTTCCTTCTCTTGTTAGGCCTTAAAGACTCCAGAGCTTTATATGTAGCCAGCGGGGCAATATGACGAGCAAACTGTCTAGCATGAACATCTTGACAGTCTAATATGGAAGTAATTATGGTAGTTTGCTCATTATTTTGAAAGCCACCTGTGACAAAATGTGTCTTCAGTGTCCAAGTAAGCGGCTGGCGATCTGTCTTCAGAGTGGATGTCATAAATGCCCATGGTTCATCTTCATTTTTGCATGGCCCTTTATAACCTAGGCCGCCTCGTGCAATCAGCTTCTGAGGTTTAACGGGCCTTGTCCTGCCTTGGAGTTTGATACCCAGGCCTTTGCCACTTTGATACCCCATTTTCATTAAAATGTTCCAGTCGGAGGTATTCATCATATTTTTCTTCTTTTTCCCCTTGGAAGGCAGGGGTGTCATAGCAACTGTTGTGACAGTTTCAGATGGCGTTGGCTGTGGACAAGGGACGTCCAGCACAGATAATAGTGGCTTATTGGCAGGCCATATAGAAGGAACTGATGAAGCTACGTGAATATCCTCTTCTGGCAAAATTGGCATACTGGTGACTTTAATAATGCGGCCCTTGTGTGGAAATTTAAGGCATTGGTGATTTGTCGAGGGCACCGCATCGAGCTGTTGAATGTAGGGGCGTCCCAAAATGCCATTAAATGTTGGATCCATGTCCAGAATGTGGAAATCTCCTGTAATGGCGGCAGGACCCAAACTCACCTTTAAAGTAATCATGCCTAGAGGAGGCTTCTTCGTGTTATCATATGCAGTGACTGTGATGGTGGACGGCCGAATTTGGCTCTCTGGAATACCACACAATTTCAGAGTGCTAGGCGGCAAGACATTGATGGATGCCCCAGTGTCCACCAGACATTGCTTGACAGCCACCTTGTTGATATCAACTGTGATGCACAGAGCATATTTTCTTGCTGGGAGTGGTGCCAACTCAAGTTCATGAAAAGTAATCGCCGGCTGGCTGCTAGCGGGCGTCAAAACCGTGACTATCTGCTCAACTGGAATGTCCTCATTGACCATCACTTTCTGCAGATACTCTTTCAATGCTAGCTGATGAGTGGTGGACCGTTTGATCAACTCCAGGATTGAAATTCTTGCTGGAGTCCGGTCCAAATGCTTTAACAAATCATATTCGGTGCCGGGCACGGACCCTTGCTCTTGTTCTTGCTCTTGCGGCCCCTGCACGGGCTCTAGCTCTCTTTGTGGAAAAATACGGTGGAAAATCCGTCCACTGCGGAGCGGTGCCACGCCTTGTAGCGCCTCTGTCGGGGCAAGTATGGGAGGAGTACTGGAAGAAGAAGAAGGTGTGTTGGCGTTAAGAAGTGGTGGAGGGGTGTTTGAAGAAGGAGCCCCCACGGGGGGTGTTGATGAAGAATTCAATGGAGATGCCCCTGTAGGAGGCGTAGGAGTAGAAAGGGATACCCGAATGCGGGGGGAATTGGTGGGGGTGGAATAAGAAGAGACCGAGGCACAAAAGGTGGTGGTACTGAGGGTGGAGGGATCCTTGCTGGCAAAGGAGTAGTGATGGCGGGTGCAGTGGGCGTTGGTGATGGGCGGGTAAGGAGTGGCCTAGATGGCAATGGTGAAGGGTTGGTGGTGGATGGGTTTTGTGGTGGCGTAGGCTGTGGAGATGGTATACGTGTAAGAAGGGGGCGGACCGGCAAGGTCGGAGAATAGGCGGAGGTAGGTGGGTTAACGGTGCGCAGAAGGGATCGGCCCGATTGAGGGGTAGGAGAAGGAGTAGGGGTGCGCAAGAGGCGCGGAGGTTGGTTTTGATTGTGGTTAAATGTCCCGACAGAGGCGTTCTCTTCGTGCCATCCCTGCCCTCTCTCCACTTCGTAGAGAGACGTGACAGGGTTCACGTGCTGGTTCGGCGGGTGCTCCGGCAGTGGGTTGTGGACGATGCCCATATCGTGCTGAGGTGCTGGAGCTTGTTGCTGCTGCTGTGGAGCTGGTTGCTGTGGCTGCTGAGCTTGTTGCTGCCGAGGAGCCCTTCTTTCTTTCATGGTGGCGATGAATTGTCTCATCTCATCCCAATTAATGTCACCCTGGTCATTTAGATCATAAATGTAATCTCTGAAGTGGAAGCAACGATCAAGGTTGTGACCAGGTGCGCGATGGAAAGCGCAGTAACGGGATGTGTCAACATTAGCGGGCCACGCTGTTCTTTCCCTTGGTAATATGAGCAAATTGGTGGCCATTAAAGCGTTGAAAATATCCGGGAGACTTTCTGGTAATGGAGGATAGTGGTCCCTTTTGGGGCCAAGTGGTGGTCTCCGTTGTTGTTGTTGGCCATAGTTGGCAGGGGGTGGTACCTGGTGGTACTGTTGCGGGGTTGGAGGGTTAGCGCGGGGCGCTTGGTTTGGCGGTGAAGCAAAGGAATGTTGGGGTGCGAATTGGCGTTGTGGAGGGGAGTTGAAATGGGGGTTTTGTGGTGGAAGTGGGTTCGGTCGTGGGTTAGCTTGGTGGTGTGGGTGGCCAACTACACCAACCTGCTCATTGCAATGGTGCCCTCAGTCGTGGGCCCGCTGTTGTTGACATTGGTGGCTTTCTTGAATAGCCGTGGCTTCGGCTCAAACATGCCCATAATGGGCGAGTCCTTCATCTGTGTCTGAATATAGCGAGCCCTTTCATAGAGCTCCTCCATGGTGGTTAACCGGTTTATGGCCAGTATGTGCCGGAACTGAGGAGTGGCATTGGAGATAATCATCTTGACTTGTTCCGGTTCGGACAGTGTATCTTTCAACTTTTCGGCCATAGACCGCCATCTATCAGCAAACATTATGAAGTCCTCCTCGGGCTTCATCTTTTCCGCGACCAGATCTGTGAGCGAAAGGGATGGTCCGACCCGGTCTCTGTATTTTTGCAAGAACTTCCTCTGAACAACATCGAAGTCGCCGGCATCAGCGGAATCCAGTGAATAAAACCATTCAAGGGCTGGCCCCTCCAGAGATCTCCTGAATAAATAGGCCAAAGAGGCCTTGCTGTCTTGCCAGAAGGAGGTCTCGTACATAAAATCCTTTAGATGAATAAAAGGATTACCAGTCCCATTATATCGCCGGAAGTTCGGCATTTCAGATGGTGGTAAGTGGAAGACGGGCAATGTAGGGAGTGAAATTTCCGGGGCATTCTTAGCCGTGGTGACCTTCTTTAGTTGCTCCTCCATGCTGGCCAACTTCTGAAGTAATAGAACATTAGTGTCGGACTCGACTGGGGCCGGATTTTGAATAAAAGAATGCGGTATAGGCGTCCGTAAAATTCGGGGAGGTTGGAGAAATTGGTGCCTAACCGCAGAATGACTCGCCTGTTGGGCCGGCATGGCCGCACCGGGCGTTGGTGGACGGGAAGGAGGTTTATGCAAGACCGCCTGGTCATTAGTGAGGTGATGGCCACTCTCGGCCGGAGGGGGATTGGAGGATGAAGAGGGAACAGACTTCCCTTTCAAAGCGGCTTGAATAGCCTGCCGCTGGGAATCGTCTAACTGAGATAAAGCATTAATTAAATCTGTGACATTGAGGGATGGAGGAGAATTCCCTGAGGTGTTGGAGGGTAAAGTTTGAGAAGAGGGCACACCCTCTTGAGGAGTGGTATCAATCACATGGATTTGAGGATGATGGGACTGAGGAGGAGGGTAATTTCCCTCATAATAGATGGAATCCTGGAGGGGGGTCTCATATTGACCAAAAACATTCTCATCCTCATCATCATAAGAATACCCGTAGCCTGCCATGTTGTCGATCTTACCTGAACGGAGTTTCATGTTTAAGAGGAGAGACAACTTTATAAAGGCACTATCAAACAAACAACCACTCAATCCAAACAAGTCAAATCAACCCAATCAAGTTTATGCAACCAAGTTGAGATGAACGCAAGGTTTTAGTGTTATGCTTGAGATTAGAGTGGATTAAATTGTTGAATAGTTCACTTCTGTTTGCAATGTGAAACCTAGTTGATCCAAGTGTAACCTCCGGGTCAACTAGATTCTTTCTCTCTCCTCACTAACGATAGGTTCTCTATACTCCGGGTACTTCAAAGGTACAACCAGCCCGGCGTCCGTGAGGGAATCCACGGGTGCGGGGACTTACGGAGGTCTTGGAAAAGGGATTTCCGGTCCAAAGAGACGGAATGCTCAATGGAGGGTCGTCCCGATTCCAAGAGAGGTGTGTGGAATCCTAGTGTAGAGAGAGGAGGTCTCTCAACCAAATGCCACAATATGCAAAATAAGATGATAAGATCACAGCAATATAGGCAAGCAATGTAATAACCAAACAAACTATCACAGACAGCAATAGGAAGCAGGCTTCTGTAAAACGCAGTAAAGAGACGACCTGGGGCAGGTCGCTATCAATCAAAGCAACGACAGTGTCACTGTCGTGAATCACTGCGTGAGGCTATGAGCCGGCAGCGAGAAACAAAGAAACGCCTCTGATTGAGGCGCGAAATCTGAAAAGGACGCCTCTGAGTGAGGGCGTCAAATCTGAAAAAGCGCCTTGAGGTGAGGTGCTATGCAATAAAAGAACGCCCTGGGACAGGGCGTGAATTCACAGGCAGCGTGATAAAAGCAGTAAAATGATGAAAGACGTCTTGACAGAAGACGTAACACAGTAATAAAACGCCCTGGATGAAGGCGCTAACAGAAAAGGCGCCTCTGGCTGAGGCATGAATTCAGGAAATATGCAATCACAAACTGGCTGATCCCGGGGAGTGTGCAGGGTGCACAAGGGAGGGTGCCCGTGGGGCACAAAGGAGGGGTACCGTAGGTACCAAAGGGAAAGGGCACACGTCGGTGCCTAAGGGGAAAGGGCACACGTCGGTGCCTAAGGGGAAAGGGCACACGTGGGTGCCAAAGGGAAAGGGATAATCGATAGAAAAACAGTGGAAGTCCCACCGTGATCGCCAATTTGTAGATTCTAAGAAATCCACTTAGGAATGAATGAATAAATAATGAATGAATAAATAAGCAATAAGCATGCACGAGGTGCAATATGGAGATGTGATCGCCAGAGACGCGAGGGCCTCAAAGGATATAACAAAAATAAATGGTGAGTATAGTGGTGAGTAGTCCCACCGTGATCGCCAATTTGTAGATCGTGATAAATCCACACATGAACATGGGGAGTTTTAAATATGAGAAAAAATATATGTGGAGATGATGATATGAAGATAAAGAAGCAAATAAGCACGTGGTGCTATGGAGGAGGGTGATCGCCAGAGGGGTTACCTCAATAACAAATAAAGAAGATCGCGAATACCTGGTGAAAAATCGAACGCGGGATAGATTGTGAATTCCTTCCTCCGCCTTCAATCGACAGGCCGATGAAGAGGGTTTTTCCTTATTGATTATCCTTGCAAAAATAAGACAAAATAAACAAGAAGGAGATCAGCCAAGTGCACGTAGTATCAATCCAAAGATGACATGAAGATAAAAAAAGGACAAAAAACATGCGCACCTTATTTTTTTGGTTTTTTTTAAAACCCCTAAAGAGGAATTAGGGAAAAGAAGAGATATGTGATGAAGCTAATGCAAGCGTAAAAGAAGAAGAGACAATGATGATGATGAAACTAATGCAAACGCAAAAAGACGAACCCAGTGGTGATCGGTTGATGAAGACGAAGCAACACAAAAAAAATAAAAGAAAACCCTGCTGTCCCTGACGACAGTAAAGGGAAACAAGGTGGACGCGGCCGGCTAGATGCAGAGGAAGCAGAGGAAGCAGAGCCCCTTCAAACAATCGCACAGGAGGAAGACGGAGCTCTGTAACCTGTAAACTGTAAACCTCTGTTTGATTTGAATTCTCTGACCCGTCTAACCTCTTAACATGTGAACTCTTCAACCTCTTGAACCTCTGCCTCGATCGACCAGAGCATCCTTTTATAGGATTTCAATCGAAGATAAGCTCAAATTTGGGAAGATAAGGACAGGCAATGATCAAAGAAGGCAGGACTCTAGCTCCAATTCGAGCAAGGAGACCATTGGAGGCAGGGAACTCTTCGGGAAAAAGGAGTTAAAGCAGGACACGAAACGGAAAACACGACCTTGCGAAAGGCGTCAAATCCCAAATTGACGACCTCCCAAAAGACGTTACTCAAAACACGACCTCTATCAGGGGCGTCACTTCCTGGATTTAAATTTGGCAATACAACTTACTTTATATGAAAATTAAGAGAACACGCCTATGATGAAGGCGTTAATTGAAAACACGCCTTGAGGAAGGACGTTAATCACTAATTTAAATTAATTTGAATTTATTTTGGAACCAGATAATACCAGGAATTGACGCCCTGACATTTAGTCATCCTTTCTTGAGAAAACGCCCTAGATAAGGTCGCTATTTAAAACACGCCCCTCTTCAGGTCGCGAAGCACAAAAAATGCAAGAACAAATCAAAACCACACACAAAAAGATAGAAAAACTTCATATTATGAACATATTGAAGTTCACTTTGGGGCGTCATCATAGTGACATGAGATTTGATCAACATAGCGTCAATTTTGGCGTGTCTACAATGCCACCTCCGGCAGCCCCTATCAAGGAAGTGCAAGGGGCTGAAAATGTTGAGCAAAGTATATGTCAAACCTCTGAAATGGACATTGCCACCGATGTCCCACCTGTTGTGCCCCTGTGGTCATTTGAGTCATTCGACATCATCCTGTGGTCATTTGAGTTATTTGATATTCTTGGTTTTGACAATGGCTGAACACTATAAGTCATTGATGTTTTCCACTCTCGTATGACTGACATACGTGATGTTTTGTTCATGACAGATATGCCAATGAATAGACAAGAAATTGAGTGACGATGGCAAGAATGAAAGCTCATTGATCGCGCCCAAGCAAGAATGCAAATCTCTTCTACAAGTAAAAGTCTACACTTCACATTTGGCATTTCACATAGCCAAGGTCGATGCACAGTGAAGCATAGCCAAGAGAACCCAAGGTCAAAGAATCAGTTGACACCTTCAAGACTGTCAAGGTTGATGTCACAGATGAGAACGGGCTGCTAAAGGAGTCAAGTGACTGAGCTAAAGGGTTAACGGTCTGAACTGGGGAAACCCGGGAACTACCCAGCTGGTGGTCGACCGCTCCTGCCAGCAACCAAAGGCTAGCAGGATTCTCAGTGGCAGTCGACCACCAGCCCAGGGGCGATCGATCGGAAATACCAGGGACTAAATTTCTACAGCGTTTCTCAGTAGCGGTCGACGGCCAGAAGGCTCAGGTCGACCGCCAGCCCCGAGCCAACAAATGTTGACTTTGTTTTCCACTTCGAGAAGAGCCCCTTTTCTTGTATTTGTTTAACCCCAAAGTCACCCAATCCCCCATGAATTGTGGATCTGGTCTGGGGATGTCCAAGGACCATTCAAATGGTATAAAACAAACACATGAGGTGTTAGAAACCCTAAGGCTTCAAGGGGAACAAGGAGATACCAAGGGAGTCTAGAGGAGGAGATCCACGGGTACTGTAGCACCTCCGTGAACTATGCTTCGGGCTGGAGTTCTTCATCCATCCAAGGTGATTCAAGCTTATTTCTGAAGCCGTCAACCTCCAAGAAGGTGTAGAAGCAATCAAGGTTCAAGGCTGCATCTATTATCTCCTCCATCAACTCAAAGGGGATTCAAAGAAAGAGGGATCAAGGGAGATCAAAGGAGGCTTCGAAGAAGAGGTATTGTAGCCGTGAATAGTACTTCGTGAAGAAGTTCTTCATCCATTCCAAGGTGTTTCAAGCTCATATCAAAGCAAGCAATCTCCAAGGAAGTGCAGAAGCAAGCAAGGCTATCAAGGTGATCCAAGGAAGCTGATTTCATAAGGTTTTCAAGGGAGATCAAATCTGCATCCTTTATCTTCTTTATCAACTCAAGGTGATCCAAGGAAGATCATTTCACAAGGAAGAGGATACCATTGAAGCATCAGATTCAAGCTCCAGCAATCTCAGACAAGATCTTTTCTCTTTGAGCATATTCTATATCTTGTTTGAGTGTTTTTATATCTTGTTCTTTTTTCCATTTCATTTAAACATTTGAAACTGAAGATCGTCCCTACCGGTGGTTCGTAGGAAGGCAATCGAAAGTTATCCGATCTGCGGTGATTGACGTCCCTATCGGTGGTTAGTAGGAAGGTAATCGAAAGTTGTCCGATCTGTGGTGATTGACATCCCTACCTGTGGTTAGTAGGAAGGCAATCGGAGGTCTTTCCGATCAGCGGTTTGGTGCGCTGCACTAGTGAAGCCTCACCGGGTTTGGTGAGGGGTGGACGTAGGACTGGGGATTCAGTCCGAACCACCTTAAAATCTTTTGTGTTGTGGTTAGCTTGTGCGATTGCTTCGTGATAGATGCATGCTTAGGTTCAATATCTATATTACTTATTCATCTTGCTAAGCAAATCGTTATGTGCTACGCTAAGCTAGTTATATTCCGCTGCAATTCTTTTTATCTAGCTTTAAAGAGGGGTGTTCTGCGAAAAGAGGGGCAGATTTATTCACCTCTCCCCTCTAGATCCACCATCCACTACTCAACAAGTGGTATCAGAGCCTGGCTCTACCTTTCCCAGATCCTACGATCTGCAGGGAAAGATCCCGGTGTATTTTATTTAAATGGCTTCATATGCTACACATGCTTCGATGATTTCTCCGCCCATTTATGATGGTTCAGATTTTTCTACATGGGTAGGGAGAATGTTCATCTATGTTAGCTCCATAGATCCACAATTGTGGACTCTTATATACGATGGTCCTCATGAGCTGTCATCAAATTGAATTGATTGGTCAGTCGAACATGAGACCAAACACAATGATAATCTTGCTGCATATAACTTAAGTACAGCTGCAGTTGATCTCAGACTAACTCATCTTGTGTCCTCGTGCAGCACAGCCAAGCAAGTACTGGACAGGTTGGTGAAAATCAATGAAGGGAAGGAACAAGAACAAGAATGCTTCATGGTCGACCGTGCAGAATAGTCCAGCAATACATCCTCATCACATGTAAACTCTGACTCCAAGGAATTCACTTTTGAAGAGCTTATGGAAGCCTATGATGAGTTGATTACTCTATACAAAAAGGTAAAATCAGAAAACAAAAATTTGAAAAAGGATCTCAAGAAAAGTAACCAAAATGAAAGCTCTTTTTGTAAAAACTGTTCTGCTTTTGAATAGCTTAACGACACTCTTTCTATTGATCTAGATACGCATAAACAAAGCATTGCATGTCTAAGGGATGAAAATGAAAATCTTCATGATGAAATCACTAGGTTGGAAGAAATTGTAATAAAACTTCAAAACCAACCTAAGTCAATCTCTAATGATCAAACTATGGCCGATGGGCTAATTCATGATGAGAGGTTGATTGAAGAAAGTAAAAATTCTGAAACTCAAAGTGAAAAGGTCCTAAAAGAAACTGAAGTTTCATGCTCTGCTAATTTTGCATGCAAAGAATGCTCATTCTTGACAAAGATAAATATGGGTCTCCATGATGATCTTGAATGGCAACAAAATCTGATTTATTCTCTGAAAGAAGAGAATAGAGAATTGTTGAAAAAGAAAATTGAACTTGAACAAGATAAAGAAGAACAGAATGAAAAATTGATTGCACTTGGAAAAGGCAAGACTGTCATTGATGATTGCTCTGAAACATTGCATGCTTTAGAACAAGAAAATCAAAATCTTAAAGCGGTAAATGCCATGCTCAATGAGCAATTGGCAGCATGCGAAGAGGGTCTTGATGAATATAAACAGCATATTTTCTCACTTGAAAATGAAATTCAAGGTTTGAATGATTTCCTGTCAATGTTTGCCCAAGATCAAGATTCTGGCTCATCAGAAGCCACCACTTGCTGTGGTCATCAAAAAGGACATACTGCTCGAAAGAAAAGCAAAATTCAGCATGCTCATCCAAACATGCACCACAACATGTCCAATGCTAAATACCATGCTTTCCACAAAACGAATGTCCATTGTTATTATTATGGTAGACATGGTCACACTGTACATGATTGTTTCATCCTGAGAAATGATGAGCTTAGAGCAGAACAGCAAGTGAAAGGGCAAGGAAAGAAATAGGTCAACACTGGCAGAGGGCTTGCTCAATAGAACTCTGTACAGAAGTGCATGGAGAATCAGAAGTGTCTGTTGGGAGAATGTTGTGCTCAAGTTGGGCATGTGTGAACGTGAGTGTTTCTATTGTTTTGATGATGTCCAACTATGACTCAACTAATGATTGGTTCTATTGTTTTGATGTGATTCCAACTATGACTCAACTATGACTCCTTTCTAGTGCTTTGATGATGTATGTCCTTAGAGTCATTTTGCTATTTATTATGCTTTTGCTATGCATTTGATAAAATCCATTTGCATACATTTCAGGTCATCATATTGCCAATTCAACATATCAAGAATGGCTTGCAATGCTTAACCAATTGGCCGCACAGAAATCAAGATAGATCCAAAGGCGCCAAGATAACTCAAGATGCAAAGTGAAAAGGAAGTGCAACAAATCACTCAAGATGCAAGTGCAAAAGATCACTCAAGATACAAAGTGGAAGCTCAGCAAGATAGAAGCTCAACAAGATAAGCCATATGTCAAAGGTGAAAGCTCGTTGAGCTAAGCCAAAAGAAATGGAGTGAAGATGTCAATGTGAAAGCTCAATGTTGTGCCCTCTCACGCGGATCGACCTGCGCGGTCAGGTCGCGGGGATCGACCTGCCCGGTCAGGTCGCGGGGGTCAAGGGGGCAGTGCCCCTTGCGGGGGTTTCCGGGGGCGGAGCCCCCGGAACAAAATTTGATTGAAGACTCAATAATAAAATCTTCAAGACAGTCAAGGAAGATGCCACGGACATGACCGGGCTGCTAAAGAAGTTGAACGATGGAGCTGACGCGGATAACGGACCAACCCGGGATGGGCCGGGTTCTGCCCAGCTGGCGGTCGACCGCCCCAGCCAGAGCCTCACCGTCTACAGGCTTTTTCAGTAGCGGTCGACCGCCAGCCAGTGGCGGTCGACCGAAATTCCCAGGGATCACCCGAATGAAAGTTTTACAGTAGCGGTCGACCGCCAGGAACCTTAGGTCGACCGCCAGCCCCGAGCCAACCATGTTTGACCTCGAAATCAACCTCGTGGCTAGCCCCTTTCCATGGTTTTGTTTAATCAAACCTCACCTAACTTCCCATGATTTGTGGATCTGGTCTGGGGCTTGTTTATAGACCATTCAAAGTCTATAAAATCATTACAAGAGGGTTAGAAACCCTAGTTGATGGAGTTGATGAAGTGAATCAAGGGAGGCCATTTTGAGAGCACTGTAGCACCTCCGTGAATAGTGTTTCGAGCAGAACTTCTTCATCCTTCCAAGGTGATTCAAGGTGAGATCTGAAGCCAAGCAACCTCCAATCAAGCAAGAAGCAATCAAGGCTTGCAAAGGTGATCAAAGCTACATCCATACACCTCTTCATCAACTCAAGAGGATCAAAGAAGATCAAAGCTACATCCAATATCCTCTCCATCAATTCAAGGTGATTCAAGCTCATATCTCAATCCAGCATCCTCCAAGAAAGAGTAGAAGCAAGTAAGGCAAAGAGGGAAGATCAAAGGAGGCTTCAAAGGGGTGTTCAAAGCAAGAGGAGTTCGAGTTACTGTTCACGTGAACAGTACTCCGTGAAGAACATCTTCATCCAATCCAAGGTATTCAAGCTCATATCAAAGAGATCATCTTCCAAGATCTGTGAAGAAGGAAGCAAGGATCAAGGTAGCATCTATTCACTTCTTCATCCATTCAAAGAGATCAAAAGGAAGATCAAAAGAGGAAGATTGGAAGAACAGTTACTGTTCACATGAACAGTACTCCGTAAAGAACAATCATCCATTCAAGGGTGATTACAAGAAGATTGATTTGCAAGAAGAAGAGATCCCTGCTCCTGATCAACAAAGCATATCGATACAAGGGCCAATTCCTTTTTACTCAATCTCTTGTTTTAATTCCTTCACATCTGTTTTACTTTCAATATTGTTAAACATTGAAGTTGTGATTTGTCCCTACCAGGTGGTTAGTAGGAAGGCAATTGGAGGGTGTTCCAATTTGCGGTTGACGTCCCTACCGGTGGTTAGTAGGAAGGCAATCGGGAGTTCTCCGATCTGCGATGTAGCCGTCCCTGCCGGCTTTGTGTGTAGGAAGATAGAAAGAGAGTTTTCTCTGTTCTGTGGTTTGGGGCGTGTCCCCGGGTCAAGCTGTGAGTTAGCAAGGAAGCCTCACCGGGTTTTGGTGAGGGGTGGACGTAGGTTGCGGGGTTGCAACTGAACCACCTTAAAAATCTCTGTGTTGTGGGTTGTTTATTGTGTGTGATTGATCTATATCTTCTAACCCCATTCGCAGGTTCGTGTGCTTCCACACTTGGTTATATTGCTCACATACATATGCACTTTGAGTGATCAACATAGCATACACACACACGCACGGTTGTTGCAAGCTATTGCATGTTCATCTATGTGTTATGCTTTGTAATTCACTTAAAGAAGTGTGGACGTTTCATAGCTTGTAATTCAAGTCTTTTCATTTGAGCCACTCTACTTAATTCCGCTGTGCATTGTGCCTAAGTGATTCATTCACTTTATAAGAGTGGTTTAAGCTTCCGCTAGCTAAGATTTTTTAAATAGGCCAAAGTTTTTGATAGGATCTATTCAACCCCCCCCTTCTAGATCCGTTTACACCTCACGGGGCCCAACAGTGTCGACATTCCTATCCAGACAGGTCGACACTCCCCATGGCCTTCAATAGAAATGCTTCTCTTCGCTGCTTTCATTGTGGTAAGACTGGTCACACTAACCAAGAATGTTGGCATCTGAAAGAAAGACATCACCCTCATACCATGAAAGGTAAAAATCATGCTCGCCCACAAAAGCATAGTCCACATGCACACACACATGAACATAAAAAGAAAAATCAATCTTTTGTGTGTTGTTTCTATTGTGGGAAAAATGGGCATGAGATATATGATTACCTCACAATGAGGGAGGATGCTGTGATTGCCCTGAAAAAGATGGGCCAAGATGCTAAACATGTTGCTAACCCACAAGGACCCAAGCAAGCTTGAGTACCTAAAAATTTCAAATGAGAATTTTGGGTGCAGGATGCCTTGGAGCTGAGAAATGAATGGTCAGGTAAATAAAAGCTCAAGGCACAGGTATGTAAATATTTTTTTTTCATTTTGCATGTTTAGTCTTGACATGTAGATACTGCATCATAAGTTTGCCCATTTTGTTCAATAAACTTCTGCAAACTGAATTGCTTATTTGAAATGATGATTTATCCCCCGTGATGTGAAGATGAACACATGAGCTAGATTAATTGCTCACACCCTGCTTGACCTCTGGTATTTTAAATGGTCTAGAGTTGAAAGGCAAGTCATGCTTGCCCAGAACTCTTACTATGCGTGAGAAGGATCTAAGATCAAAACTTCCGCCGTGTACCAGAGATCAATTATTTCAACTGTTTATTTCATGAGAAACTTGTTATGCTGATGAAGTTGATGTGATGATGAGTTGTTTGGTACCTGATATCAGTCACATGAAATTCTTAGATTTTGGTTTTGATGATGCATACCATGGCTGCATTTTCAACTCGTTATTCATGTAAGCATTGTTCAAAGGGGGAGTCTAGCAATTGGCATCATCATGTTGCATTCAGTTCAAAATCAATTGTGAATGATTTGTGTTTGCATCATCGTGTGATCTCATGTACTTCTATGAAAATCATGTTTAAGAAGACACAAAAATGTGCAATCATCATGCACCATCTTCATTGCATTGTGCATTCACATAAGTCTTAGGCTGCATAGTTCATTGCCAACCCATGCATGCTTTCAGGGGGAGTCAACATCTACAACCTTTGCATGCTCCTTAGAATAAAGTTGTATCAAATGGATGTAAAAAGTACTTTCTTGAATGGTTTGATCAAGGAAGAAGTCTGTGTGGAGCAGCCCCCTAGCTTTGAGAACTCTAACCATACAGATTTTGTATACAAGTTAGACATAGCACTTTATGGCTTGAAGTAAGAACCAAGAGCTTGGTATGAGAGACTAAGCTTGTTCCTCATTGAGAAAGGGTACACACGAGGTAAGGTAGACCAAACACTTTTCACCAAGAAGCAAGGTAAGAACATCTTGATCATTCAAATTTATGTTGATGATATTGTGTTTGGGTCTACTAAATCTGAAATGTGTGAGGAATTTACTAACCTCATGACTAGCGAATTCGAGATGAGCCTAATAGGAGTACTCCAATTTTTTCTCGGTTTACAGGTCAACCAAGGAGAAGATGGGTGCTTCATAAGTCAAGCCAAATACATCAAGGAACTGCTGAAAAGATTTGACATGATAAACAGTAAATTAATTGCAACTCCTATGAGCACCTCAACATCACTGGATTCGGATGAAAATGCACTACAAGAAAAATGGGAAATACCGACGGTATTTTCAGACTGAAAATTTTTCGTCGGCAATACGTCGGAATGTTTTATCATTCTCACGAAAATATATTGCGTCAAAAAGTCATCAGTAATTACCGACTATTTTTTGACATAACATTTTTGTCAGAAATACGTCCGAAACTTTCGATAGAAAAAATTAACGTCGAAATTAACGTCGAATATTTCGGATGTATCTCCGACAAAAATATGTGTCGTCGAAAATAAATAAATGCAGTTTAAAATACATGAATAGTTTACGACGCATAAATTTAAGGTCGAATATTCGTCGGAAACTTGCCGACGTATCTCCAACAAACCTTTATCCGTCGAAAAATTTTGATAAATAATTAAATAGTTTTCCACCCTTTTTATTGTTAATAAATATTATTATATTGTTATATTTATTAATTAGCACTTTTATGGTTTTTTGTCAGTTTTGTAATTGTTTTATGGTTATTGGCAAGTGGACCAATGGGAATTCAGAAAAATAAAAGATTTTATCCACTTGAATTCCCTTTGTTGTTGCTTGAGTCACCTTCTTCTCGTAGACACACGATAGTCACCCTGGTTTTTCTGTCTGTACGTGGTTTTCACTTCTTCTTTCTGTTGCAAGAGGGAAATTGAGCAAGTTCAAATACGTTAGACACACTACATTATAATAATTCGTAGCACATATACTATTAGGCCCTGTTTGTTCAGCAGTTGTCACATATTTGGAATCCTTTAATAACCCACGACCTACCAACATGTCCCTCAACCTTGCATTCTGAAGACTTTGTTCAGCAACAGTGACCTTCTATTAGACTTTTATCATTATTATATTAATTGAATATCATTTTCATGGTTTGTCAGAAAGTCATGTATTTATTGATTATCATTTTTTATGGATTTTTATTATTATTATATTTATTTTCTCCTTTGGGTTCACCTTCCATATGTGAGAGCAGCAGAGTAAAATGTATGATGAGGGTGATGAATGCATATTATTGGTGACAAATAAATTGACAGAGACAACACATACATATTAGGGGTGACAAATAGGTTAACAAGGGCGACAAATGCGTACGATGGATAACAAAAGGCTCTTAACGGTGAAGAATGCACAAAGACGACGTCTCCCAGGAGCAATGACGACGGCTACTGCATGGTAAAAGTGAAAAATGCCTATTAGTGGTGACAAATATATCAACAAGGGGACAAATGGGCATGAAGGGTGACAAATGGATCTAGCGATGAACTATGAGCATGAAGATAAGCCCTACTAATATTAGAACCATCGACAAACCCTGCTACTTATAGGGGAAGAACTCAGCGTCGTAAAGGTAACCCCTACCTGCGATGGATGTTATCCTTCATTTGACGGCAACCACATCACACAAAGATCAAGCATCCATCATGCAAAGAAAGGTTGCAGAAAAGGAAATTATATTGATAGGGGAAGAGGGTACAAGCGGTTACTCGTCCTCTTTGGGACGGAACCTGTCAGGTTGGAGGTTCGTCACCCCCTTGTTATAAAACAGGCGGTCCACCTTCGCCAAGGCGTCCCGCCACCCTTGCAGGTACCCCTGCTTGTATTCCTCCGAAACATCACCACCGCTGCTTTCCCCTGATGGCTGGTCCGACACCGGCAGGGCTTCCTTTCGGAAGCATAGCCGTTTGTAGGAAACCTTATGTGACGAAGAATCTGACTTCTCAGACGACATCTTCACGAGAGTGTCTTTGAGATAGCCAAAGGAACTCAGGATGTCCTTCATGTTCCCCGCAAAGTCTCTATTTATAGGAAGGAGACGAAATCCCCAGAGCCCAGAGGGCAAAAGAGTGTTCGTGCCTCCCCAACTTTATGAAAATCGAAGCGACGGGACCACGAAGATCGTTCCATCTCCCCCAACATTTCTGACTCTCGGTCCTTCATTTTTTCCGGTCATGAGATCGCTTGGACCGAGGCTCCTTTTGTCCAGTTACATCAACCGCATAGCAGACGAGAGGCCGGAGAGAGATACTGCAACGGCTAACACCGCATAGTGGTGACAAATAGTCATCAGTGGTGACAAATAGGCTTCAAGGCTGACAAATGTCTCGTAAGGGTGATAAATCGATAACAGAAGTCACAATATGTGATGAAGCGAAACAAAGACGACGCCTAACGAGCAATAAGGGTGACAAATAGCTCGTTATGAGTGATACATAATCATTAGAGGTGACAAATATTCTATAACATTGACAAATATCTCATAGCAGTGAAACTTGAGCAAACTCAAGTTCGTTTGAATGATTTAACTGTGTCCTAGCGATCCTAACTCTACCAACATGAATCTGAAGCTTTCCTAATCATCAAACGACACTGATTAAACTCTACCTGTCTTTCTAACTTGATCTGCCGTTCATATGTTCAGACCTAAAATTGCACATATGCTCAGATCTAAAATTGCACATATGCTCAGACCTTAGTGTGCGTCGATGCACATATGCTCAGACCTTAGTGTGCAACAGTGACAATGTGCACCGACCCGAAATGCAACACTGAACATGTGCACCGAACTTATGTGCTTACATGCAGACATGCACTGACCTCCATATGAGTTCCAGGAGCCACCATTTTTTCTGTTTGTTAATATCCCCCCTCTCTCTCTCTCGCTCTGTCTCTTTCATTTGTCACCACTATAGGCTATTTTTCACGTTTAGACACCCATTTATTATCCGTAGAAGCTATTTGTCACCCTTATGACCTATTTGTTACCCTTACGACGTATTCCTTACCCTTGGAAGCCATTTGTTTTTCCCCCATCCCCTGCTTTTCCTCCCGTGTGTAATAAATAACAAAAATAAATATAAATATATCAATAGTTTAGCTGGATAATATTCGAATTCGAATCCGTATTAATTAGAGGATAATATTCTAAATAGTATTTATTTTTTCGGATACGGATAATATTCAAATTTGAATCGGAGTGGAAACAGATATTATAATATTCGTTTCATAAGTTATGCAATCGTAATATTATATTATATATCATATGATATATATATATATATGTAAATAATATATTATAAAATATAATTTTTCTAATAGAAAATATAAAGAATATGATAAGATGGAAGATTGTTACACTTCCCGAAACTATTTATCAATTTAAATTAAAACCAGCATTTAGTTGGGAGAGACAGTTCATCTTCCACCGACTTTAGGTCTTCCACTGCCTTTAGTAAAATTAAAACCAGCCTTTAGTTGGGAGAGACACTTCGTCTTCCACCGACTTTAGTTCTTCCACTGCAGGACTGCAGGAGTAGTTGGCAGCACCAGGACTGCAGGAGGATGAGACGTGTGCAAGGAGCCACCATTTTTTCTGTTTGTTAATGCCCTCTCTCTCTCTCTCTCTCTCTCTCTCGCTCTGTCTCTTTCATTGGTCACCACTACAGGCCATTTTTCACGTTTAGACACCCATTTATTATCCTTAGAAGCTATTTGTCACCCTTAGGACCTATTTGTAACCCTTAGAAGCATTTGTCACCCTTACGACCAATTTGTCACCCTTGCGACCTATTTCTTACCCTTAGAAGCCATTTGTTTTTCGCCCATCCCTTGCTTTTCCCCCCTCGCCGCAGACCATCGCCACCTTGTCCCCGTGTGCCCACGGGTGCCCTGCGCACCCTCCCTCTCCTCCGCGAACCAGCACCGCCGTGAGTGCCGACCAGCCCACCGTCGCGCTCCCCCTTGCACCCACGCCGGTAGAGCACCGCTGCCCCTCCGGTGCCATGCCGTGGCAACCCACCGGTGTTCCTGCCGGACCCGCCCACCGGCTGCCGTCTAGCACCGCTGCAGCTACCGTCGTCGGCCGCCCATCGCCATTCCGCCACCGCCGCCCGCGCAGGGCCTAATTTCATCCAAGGTGTGACTGCCATGATTCCTAATTTCATCTCAGTTCACATGTTGGATGTATTTATATTTTGTTTAATATATTTTTTCAGGATGTTAAAAACTGGAGAATGCTGTCGAAATTTTTTAAGGGAGATGCTGTCGAAATTTTTTAGAATACTCGCTCCATTCAAACCACAATGTTGAAATAAGCTCTTTTCTGAAGCAAGTATCATGATCTCTCTCTTCCGGAGAATCGACAGCGACCAGCCTATATGTGTAAACCTTCCTTGTCTGTCCTGGTCTAAAAGCAGGACCAATGGCTTGGCGAGGTACCAAAGCTATTGTTCGTGCTTTTAGACCAGGACAGACGAGGAAGGTTTACACATACAGGCTGGTCGCTGTCGATTCTCCGGAAGAGAGAGATCGTTATACTTGCTTCAGAAAAGAGCTTATTTCAAAATTGCGGTTTGAATGGAGCGAGTATTCTAAAAAAATTGCTGTGTCAGGTGACACTGCAGAGTTGGTTGTTGGGCAAGAGGAGTCGTCTGAGAGAGGGGATTCTTCTGCAACTGGTGATGGTGGAGGATGATCCAATGGATATCTGTTGATTTGTAATTGTAATTGTAAAAAATGACACATTTGAATTAATGTAATTGTAATTTATTTTATTCATTGATTTATATGTTGTGTGGATTACATCGGGAGATGTGTGTTTTATGTTGAGTTGTGTAGGTTGTGTATAAATGGATAACATAAGTAAGTGGTTTGATGGATAACAGAAGCAAAAGGTTTGTTTTGTAGCGAAATAAAGTCGACGGCTGGCTAGCGATAAGGGTGACAAATAGATGTTCGGAGTGACAAATATCCGGTAGCAGTGACAAATAACTTGTAACGGTGACAAATAGCTCATGGCAGTGAAACTTGAAGAAACTCAAGTTCGTTTGAAGAGTTTAACCATGTATTGGTTTCCTAACTCTACCAATACGGATCTGAAGCTTTCCTAGTCATCAAACGACGCTGAGTAAACTCATGTGTGATGAAGAAATGAGATTTATCTCCAGTTCTACTAATTTACAGTGGGATCAAGCCAAGTCGTTGACAATGAGTAAAATGTCAAGTACATCATTTTTCTACACAGACAACAACAGTAATAACAAAGCAACTAATATGAAGAGGAGCAACACTACTAGAGTACATAATAGAACAACAACAATACAAGGCACATTTGACATTTGTGTAGTCGTCTGCTGGCGTAGTGCCTGGTTCCTTGAATCATAGTCAGGTCTGGGACTTGCATGATATGTAAGTTGAGGATGATAAACATATGCATGGCTGCTATTGTCAACCCCATTTATAGCAGCATGTGCTTCCTCTATCGAGTGAAAACCCTTATAACGAGCTCCAGGGTATCCATTCACTTGGACAAAGCATTGGGGCCAACTATAATATACACCTGGTTTGCGACCAACCCACACTACATAGCATTTATACCTTGCCATTTTCTGAACCTCAATTCCCTGACGAATTAAAAAAAGGAAGAGGGCATCTGCAGTAGGAACCAATGACGACAAGGGACCGAGAGGAGGACGCAGAGGAGACGGACGGGATTAGTGTGTCGATTTAATACATCACTGCAATGGAGGTGGTAACACAGCCCCTCGGGAGTAGAAAAAAGGGGAACGTCAGGAACCCTAGCTGAATGATCGTCGGTCGATCGGAGCGTATTACAGAGGTGAATGGACAAGGGAGGGTGTAGGCGTAATTAGGTTCCCCAACCACCCTTCTGACGTTGCAATCTACCGTGACGATCGCCGTTGACGTTGGCCCCAAGAACGCACATCCACAGTGAAGCGACAGCGAGAGTGCGATGGCGGAGCACGGCGTCGAGGGTTTCATGAGTGGAGAAAGGAGGATAAGGGTGTTACGTAACCCACATGGGGTACCCCGGTTTATACCACGGTTTGACGATAGGTCAGTGGCGACGGGGAGTATAACGGTGACAAATAGTTGCCTAGTGCTGACAAATGTCTGATAGCAGTGACAAATAGCTGCGTAAGTCTGAAAAATAGCTTGCAGCGTTTAAATTGTGAAAATCTCAACGTCGACGCATGAATCAAAGCCAGTGGATAAGGGTGCAAATACCCTATCAGTGGCGATAACTAGATCTGCGTAGTAGCCAAAGACACTGGTAAGGGTGAAAAATATATTCTAGAGCTAATAAATTAAAAGCAGAAGGAGCTGAAAGAAGGAGTCAAGTTCACAGGAGGACAAAAATATGAACAGTGTATCAAGAGTTTCTACAGCAATCAGAAGAACAACGAAGGGATTTGGTCAATGCCAAGACAGTTAATGTTCAAATTTATAGGTCAACGCAATTCAAAGAAGTATGGAGCCAAGCCCAACCTTTTGTTGAACAGTTATGAAGTCCCAGTCAAAGTCCAAGGTCAATGAATAGACTAGTCACCACTATGCTCCCCAGACAAAGCCAAGCAGGTAATGAAGAGAAGAGAAGGCAATGGCTGCTCATGTAGTCATGTGGTAAGAGTGATAAATATGTGTTAATGGTGACAAATGGCACTTTAGTGGTAACAAATGCACAACTAGCGGTGACAAATGGCTAAGGCATAAGGTTTGTGCATGAGGTCTGTGCACATTTGCATTTTGCAAGGTCAGGTCGGTGCACATGTACGTGTTAGCGATAGCATGTAAGGTCGATGCACATGTGTTAGAGATAGGCATAAGGTCTGTGCACATGCGTTAGTGTTAGAAGCATCAGGTCGGTGCACATGCATTAGCGATAGAAACATAAGGTCTGTGCACATAGCACTATCAGGTCGGTGCACATTCACATTCTAGTCTGTGAGGTCGGTGCATGTCTTCATTCCACTCTAGTCGACACTTGTGCAGGTAAAGCCATCATCTTTCACACTTCAGCCCAGTTCCTTAACCAAACTGAATCTATCTTCAGAAAACTCATTGATATTCATGAATACACATTATCAAGCACACATTAACGGCATTAAAACATATGAAATATGGTAGATCAAAATGTATGAAAAAAGAAATATCAATCAACACAGGTATGTCACATTCTGAGGTTTGAGACGTGAAATTGTTTAAGATCTTGTATTTCCAAAGTTAAGGAGTTGGGCCCCAATCCGGGCTCTATATATATTACAATCATCCTCATTAAATGTCCATGATGTCTCCACCTTCTTTGACAATTCATCAACATATTTAAGTACATAAATGGCACAGTTGAGGCTTCATCCTACTGTTGGGGACATTCGTTGTCGAATACAAGTTCCCAATTCTCAACTCCCTTGAATGCAGTCCCATAGTTGTTCATAAACCCCCGTACAACTGCAGCCTGCAAATGAAATATTTGACATTATTAAGGAATAACTAAAAGACACATTAAAGATATCTTTAATACAGGTACACGGATAAGAAAAGGTACCCATTTTATTGTAGTGGCCTCATGGATGGCCATGCCTCTCATGGAATTGTATGAGACAAAGCGGTGATTCTCCGTGTCAACAGCAAGTAGATGCCAGTGATTTGATGAGTATAACACGAAGAATAAATATTTGTTCTTCTGCAGTTCGATTAATTCAACATTCTCGAAGGCGCACTCCAACAACAAGTTTGATTTTTTGGAGTCGGTCGCTGGGATGACGTTGATGTGATTCACTAGAATGGTGGGAAAACAAACCCACTGATGAAAGATGCCAGATTCATTGCGTCTTGATTTGAGGAGGTACATCATGGCGTCGATCACCTGTTAGGAACAATCACGATTCTATTAGCAGTAGAAACACAAGTTCAGGGTAGGGCGAGGCGTAAAATTGCACAATTAATGAAAGAGAGTACCGTATCATCTATCATCCGGCCGTATAATAGATCAATGACATGACAACGTCTCAAAACAATCCCGTTCTTTGCTGAAAATATATGATCACTATATTGGACAAAAATTTAGTTATTGGTAGTCAGAGTAAGGCAAATCAGGATAATTATAGAAAGTATAAGAGGACAACTAACTCAATATCCCCTGAGAGAGATTCAACAATGAATTCATTCACAGCGTTGTTTTCTTTCAGATTCAGCTGGCCTTTGTAGATCCAATCAGTATTCTGTAGGAGCCTTCTGATCTCGTCGGCTTCATCTCCCTTCTACATGTATGCCAATGTACCAATCTTAGATTCTATACTGTAAGAAGTAGGAACACACCCAAACTCACCTTCTTCTTCCCCCGTCCTATTTTCTTTGGAGGTGCCCGCCTTTTCCTCACGGGCTTCTCATCCCGTTGATGAAGGGACTGACAAATGTGAGCTAGACGATGGTCACCATGCCCATTGGTCGCCTCCACCTGACCTTCGATATCGCCTTGCACATCCTCTTCAGGAGCTGCCTTACATGGCACAGTATCATCCGTAATTTGTGGGAGGGGCCTTGGAGCCGGGACATCGGCGGCAATGTCCACCAAAGTTTGACAGATATTTTCCTCAACAGTTTCAGCCCCCTGCACTTCCTCTCCAGGGGGTGGCTGTGGTCGCTTGCCATCATCCGTCGCCTATTCGATGGGGCCAGGAGGTCCTGCATCAGCGGGAATGTGAGATACTTCCACACTAGTCAGATAGAAGGCCTTCATTTCCTCAAGTAGTGAATTCTGGATCTTCAATGTAGTGGCAATATCCTGTAGCATAGGCATGTATCTCTCTAATGAGGATGTATAATATTGGCGGCTGGGTCTGGCCATCATCGTTTCACCGTACACCATCACCCTTTCACCTGGCTCAACAAGGAGATCTTCGATCACCTGCATTTCAAACCACATCACTCCGGTTATTCATTAATGAATGAATGACAAAGAAGAAGTTAATTTTAGTACTCATAATACCTGTTGGTCTCGCAGGGATCCAATGGAGAATTTTAATTTCCTATCTACAAATGTCCCCCACCTAAATAGTCGGGAAAATGCCACCTGCCTTACTGGCTGCCTCACCCGCGTGTGCTCAAAAAACCAGACCTGTAATATGAAATATATCAAGTTATTTTACAATGCAGTAGAATTAATGATTTACACATTATTACATAACAAAAATAAAAAAACTTACAGCAAGTGCGGCAGAACAACCAAATATAAATGCATGGGCCTAGGATGCATCCTTGGCTCTTCTCTTAGCACGGTCAATTGTACCTGACCGCCGTTTCTGGACCGCCGAAACTAATTCCTCAAACTTGTGCATCGTTACCTGTTGCATGGCGGCTGCCCAATTGTAATCTAAAACTCTTTCAATGTCATCTAAGCATGATAGCATCTGTTGTGGACAAGAAGTTGCCGACTGTGGGCAAAGAAAAGTGGACAGCAGGAGTACAATCCACAGCCAGATAGTGTCGGCCATATCCTGCTCTTCATCGGACCCAACAATTTGCTTGATGAGAGAGCACACTTTTTTCGGTGAAATGTTGTTGCAAATCCAAATCGATTATGCAACTTCGACTTCCGAATTGCATATCCATAATGTTGAACCGACTGACCGGAGCAAGGTAATCTTAAAATTATGCCCACATCTTCCACACTGAATGCGACCTCCTTACTACCCATACAGAAGTAATTTCCTCCACTATGGGAGCAAATAATCTCCTCCAATAGTGTCATGGTGAAGGTGACGGGAGAAGCATTGTCAACATATGGACCAAAGGGTGTGGTCCTCATCAATGACTTGTGACATTCCTGAAATGCCATCTGATCCCTATCCTTCATGTAAATCTCCATAGAACACCGGGCGCAGATGACTCCCGTGTTCACTAGATTAAAAAATTAACGTGTAAACAAGAAATTCAGTTAATTAATTGACGGATCAAGAAATACAAAAAATATTAATAGTAAGACAAGGGTGACAAATGTATATATAGACAAGGGAGTTTAGGTGTGGCAAATAGGTGCTTAAGGGTGACAAATGTATAAAATACGGTGACAGGTAGGTCTAAATCTGACAGAAATATAAGCGTGACAAATAAATAGGTCGATATGTGGGGCAAATAGATATGTAAGGAAGATAAGGAACCACAGTACCTTTAACTTGTCGTCCTGAAGTGGAGGCCTTAGAAACCCTAGGTTCCTCAAACGTTTCTTCTTCGGCCGTAGGAACCGGTACAATGTCCTGAGATGCAGGTGAGACATCCACTTTATGGCGGACAGAGCGTTGCATGGGTGTCTTCTTCGGCTCCATGGCTGAGAAGTCGCAAAAGGCACCGCGAGGAAGACGAGACGCTGAGCACGATGGAGAGACAAACCGCCTTCTGGTAGGTTTCATAAGAGGCGAGACATGACGGGAAGGGTATATAAAGAATTGTGGATTTTTAGTTTCGAGGTCATCATTTCTGTTGATGTGGCCTGCGGCGTTGGAGGTTAAGGGCGACAACTGTGTCTACACGGGTGACAACGGTTAGCAAGGGTAAACAATACCCTGCTAACGGTGACAAATAAGGCTCAATAGAGACAAGCCCGATGCACGGCTTTAGGCAGTGGAGTAAGGGCGACGATTTCTGGAGTTTAGTGGTGACAATTATTGAGTACGGGTGACAAATGCTTAACTGGGCTAACAAATAACTTCAAATTGGTAAAAAGTGAGAAGGAAGCTGAAGGTGAAAAAGAACAGGAGGAACTTGAGGAGAAAGAGACGTGCTCACTAGAACAGGGTGACAAATAACTTCAACTATATGTTGACCGAATGCCCCAATACTCCAGGTAAAGTCAATAGTCAAAGTCAACCTTTCTCAACTATTGACGTCCGATCAAAGCATTGTCAAGCTTCGGCCAGCGACAGGACACAGAAAATGACAAACGTGGAAGAACCACTGTTTTAAAACCCGGCCCGGACCGGTCGGTCCAACTATTCTAACCCGCGACCCAGTCCAAAAGTGGGTTAGAATAGTGTCTAAACCGTTTTAGACCCAAAACCCGGTCAAACCCATGCAACCCGGTGCAACCTGGTGCAACCCGACCGACCCGCTAAAACCCGTTTGACCCATCCGGGTCCGACTCCTAAACATATTTTTTATTTATTTAATTTTTATTTTTTAATATGACATGAAAAATATAAAAGATGAGGAGTCCTCTAACTCCTCTCTTTAAAGTTATAGATGCATAGTCTTTTTGGGACTCTGACTTTCTAACTTTTAGAAGTTGAAAAGAAATTTAGAGGGAGATGAAGAGATGAAGACAAGGAAAAATATGAAAATTTAGATGAACATGAAATTTAAATTCATACATTATGAAACTTGTGTCTCATGAGATGTTAATTATAGTTGATAAATGGTCATATGTAGTGTTTATTTAATATGAATTTGTTCTTTTTTTAGACTAACTTAGTGGTTATTTAATGCACTTGTTTTAATTTTTGCAATATATGTTTTGTTTGTTTCATGTTTCTAACTCAAGGTATCTTAAAATCTTATGGTAATTTATAATATTATTATAAATGGTTCTAGTATTACGGGTCATGGGTCAACCCGAACGGTTAAACCATTGACCCGTGACCCACTAACCTAACCGGGTCAAGCTCCGGGTCGGGTTTTAAAACATTGGGAAGAACAACATAAGAAGACTGATGGTAACAAATACTCTCCTAAGGGTGACAAATGAAGATGATCTCGGTGACAAAGAGATGTATAAGGCTAACAAATGGATGTTAACGCTGAAAAAATGTGGGAACAACGGTGAAAATTTGCCGTTGACCCATTGTTGCCTCTAGGAGCTCTTCCCCACGATTGAGGAGCCCTATCTCTTGAAATGTTGGCGATATATACACGTGACAGTAAATTCACGGCACATGAGTTTCAGGGGGGCACGGAACAATAAGGAAATGTTCAACATGTGACCGATACGGCTCGAATACCTTTGTGCGCGCACCCCAATGTCAGGCTTTCAAGGTAGCTAGGCTATTCAACACATTCTCTCTTCTTTTTATTTTATAATCGAATCGACTTATCGACCATGCAGCCCCATTGCTTGACATGGTGATTAATCAAACGTTTCCCCTCTTTTATCGTCGTGAACGACCTTTATGGCACGGCGGGTCGCCAGTCCCGACCGAATGCCCGCCATCGCCTGCTTATCATAAGGAGCGCACCTTCGGTCAGTCCAGACCATCCCAGCCTTGGAACTTGAACACACTGTCATTTATGTGATTGGCACGCCCTATCGTGAGTAAAATCGATGAAAGATGCAATGATATTTAACTATTAATTATCCTATATCCTGAGTGCTTCCACGTGGCATTAATATTCCCCGCGATCGAGGAGCCCTAGCTCCTAAAAATTCATTATATAAAGACGTGACGATAAATTCACGACACATGAGTTTGAGGGGGGCACGAAACAATAAGGAAATAGTCACAACATGTGACCGATATGACCCTTTGTACCTTTTCGCACGCACCCCGCTGTGGCCCTTTATAGGTAACTAGGCTTTTCAACACATTCTCTTCTTTTTAAATAATCAAATCGACTTATTGGCCATGCAGCCCCATTGCTTGGTGTGGCGATTAATCAAACGTTTTCCCCTCTTTTATCATCATGAACGACCTTTATGGCACGGCGGGTCGCCAGTCCCGACCGAATGCCCACCATCATCGATCTGCTTAGTGATCGATCAGAAGGAGCGCACCTTCAGTTAGTCCAGACCATCCCAGTCTTTGAACTTGGACACAATATTGTCAGACACGTGATTGGCACGCCATATCGTGAGTAAAATCGATGAAAAATACAATGATATTTGACTATTATATATCATGAGTGCTTTCACGTGGCATTAATATTCCCCGCTATCAAGGAGACCTAGATCTCGAAAATTCATTAAATATAGACGTGACAGTAAATTCACGGTACATGAGTTTGAGGGGGGCACAGAACAATAAGGAAATGGTCAACATGTGACCGATACGGCTCCGAATACCTTTTCGTGCGCACCCCGATGTCGGGCTTTCAAGGTAGCTAGGCTATTCAACACGTTCTCTCTTCTTGTTATATAATTGACTTATCGGCCATGAAGAAGTTGAAAATGTTTAAATTACAGATCTTTGGATCTCTAAATAATAAAAAATATTTTTTTGACTATTAATGATATTTTTTTACTGAGAGAGATTTTATCCTATTAGAAGAAGTGAATGAATGACAAAGAACCACGAATCGAGTGAATAAAAACATGGCGCCAAATGAAAATATGGCGCCAAATAGATAGAGACAAGAATTAGAAAAAACGTCCCCTCTCCTGTCCTCCTTAGTCCTTCCCCCTTCCTCCTCATTCAACCACTGCATCCCCCTCTCAATCTCTCACCGGCGGGCGGCGGCTTGGCGAGGGCGGGCGGGCGCGGCAGAGCTACCCAGGGACGCCGGTGAGGGGCGAGCGGAGGCGTAGACGCGCCGATGACCTACGGCAGGGGCGGTGAGCTCCTACCCTTTCTCACGCTCACTCTCACACACACACACACGCAGACATGGTCTCTCACACACTCTCACTTTTCATGCCTGGTCTACAAGACGAACCTTTTCTCCTTATCCCCTGCTGTACTCTTACAACATCAGATGAAATTTCAAGCCCCTATTTTTATTGGGAGGGTGGGAAGAGGGATGTGATATAAATGTGTGTACGTAAATGTGGATATGACCCTTTGTTCCATTTTTGCCCGTTCAAGCCTTTTGTTATGATATATGTGATTAGTATGCTTGGATGTGAAATACATTTGTAGACAGGTGTGGATGCCGATATGTGAAAAAATGTGTATGTGAATGGGAGTATGATAATGATTTTTTTTTTCAGAAGATGATGTCGATGTCAACGTGGGTGTGTGAATATGGAAGTGAAAGTGGATGTGGATATGGACGTATATGTGACCAAACGGGATGTACAAATGTGGAAAATAGTCAATATTTAGGGGAGATGTTGTCGATATTTTCTTAGAAGTAGTGATAAGACATATTGATATGAATTTTTTTAATTTGTTAGGTAAATATGGCTAGAGTTGATCATTCATGGATGAATCACGGAGTAGTTGACAGAGTGGTGTCTGAGGAGTTTAAGGATGGAGTTGATAGTTTTATTCAGTTTGTATTGGGGCATCCAATAGCAATGGACCAGCGTGGTTACATCCGGTGTCCTTGTTTACGCTGTAAAAATAAGAAATTTATTTCGCTATGGGATGTGCAAGTTCATTTATACAGGAAAGGGTTCATGAAAGGTTATATGAATTGGGTGTGTCACGGTGAGGACTTTTGGTCGCATGCGCCCGACAACGTTGGCGGCACAAGTACCTACGCAGACATGGTAATCGATGCTGCTGGCCCTAACTTTAATGTACAAGGGGAACACGTGTACAACGAAGAACCACCAAACAAGTCGGCTGAAAGATTTTATTAGTTACTTCGGGATGCTGATGAGCCGCTGTGACATGGTTGTGAAAATCACACTCGCTTATCTGCTGTCTCACAGTTGTTGAATTTGAAATCCGAATTTCACCTTAGTGAGAGTTGTTTTGACCGTATGCTCCTCCTTATCAAGAGCATGCTGCCTACAGATGAGAATCTGCCTGAAAATTTTTACCGTGCAAAGAAGATGGTCAATGATTTAGGGCTTGGATACCAGAAAATAGATTCATGCCCTAATCACTGTATGCTATATTATGCAGATAATGTAGATAAAAGATCATGTGATATTTGTCAGCATGATAGATTTAAACCTAAGAGAGGGGACAATTCAAAGCAAAAGGATGTGCCTTACAAGTTACTGCGATACTTCCCTCTCACGCCCAGATTACAGTGGATGTATATGTCGTCAAAGACAGCACGGCATATGATATGGCAAACGGAGAGAGTAGGTCGTGTAGATGATATAATCAATCATCCCGCCAGCGGTGAAGCCTGGGCTCATTTCAATCGTACGTATACTGCTTTTCCTCACGAGCCACGCAATGTTAGGTTAGGTTTATGCATAGACGGCTTCAACCCATTTGGAGGTTCAGTAGCGTCTTACTCATGTTAGCCAGTCTTCAGGATGCCGTACAACCTTCCACCGGGCATGTGCAAGAAGCGTGAGAACCTTTTCTTAACTTTGGTGATTCCAGGTCCAAAAAATCCAGGAAAAATTTTGGACATATATCTCATGCCACTGATTGATGAGTTAAAAAGATTATGGAATGATGGAGTTGTTACTTATGATGCATACATAAAATAAAATTTCACTATGAAGGCTGCATTGATGTGGACAATAAGTGACTTCCCTACATATGTAATGCTATCTGGCTAGAGCACACACGGGAGGTTGTCATGTCCTTACTGTATGGCTGATACCAAATCCTTTGTCCTGAAATATGGTAAGAAATCATGCTGGTTCGATTGTCATCGACGGTTCCTACCAAACGACCATCCTTTCTGACGGCAAAAGGACTCATTCATTAATAACACAGTTGAAATGGATGAAGCAGACTTGGAACGGATGTCTGGTCGACAAATGGCAGCACAGGTGCAAAACTTACCAGATATAGTGCAATTATCGGGTAGTACACGACATCTTCGTGGATTTGGAGAGGATCACAATTGGGTGAAGAAAAGTATCTTCTGGGAATTACCTTACTGGTCAGCCCTTTTGATACGGCACAACCTGGACGTCATGCATGTTGAGAAGAATGTCTTTGATAATGTGTTCAACACCATCATGAACGTGAAAGCCAAAACAAAGGATAATGCCAAGGCGCGAGCGGACTTGGAGATACTTTGCAAATGACCAGAGTTGGAATTGCGGCCGATACGGGGCAAAGTTGTGCAACCTAAAGCAGCTTACGTGTTGAAAGACACACAGATCAATGAACTGTGCCAGTGGCTGAAGCAATTAAGATTCCCTGATGGATATGTGTCAAACATAGCCCGTTGTGTGAATGTCAATGAGGGAAAAATATATGGGTTGAAAAGTCACGACTGCCATGTGTTCATGGAGAGACTTCTGCCCATTGCATTCCGTGACATATTGCCAAAGCCTATATGGGGAGCATTGACTGAGTTGAGTCAGTTTTTCATGATACTATGTGCATCAGAACTCAAACTTGGGGACGTGCAAACTATGGAACAGAATGTGGTCACGACGGTATGCAAGTTGGAGAAGATATTTCCCCCTACGTTCTTCGATTCCATGGAGCACCTGATTATCCATTTGCCATACGAGGCCAAAGTTGGAGGACCGGTACAATTTTGATGGATGTATCCATTTGAGAGGTAATCAATATGTATTTACTGATTAATTGATAGTAGTTACATGTGTCTGTCATTGTCACTGTATGTCATTGTCATATGAATTGTTATCATAGGTGTATGCATGCCCTGAAAATGAAGGTTCGCAATAAGGCTAAAGTAGAGGGTTCGATTATCGAGGCATATATTATTGAAGAAATTTTGAACTTCTGTTCGATGTACTTCGAACCTGAAATTAAAACTCGCTGCAATCGACCTCCATGTAATGATGATGGAGGAGAGGTGGGTCCGTCCGACCGGTTGTCCATATTTAAGTATCCAGGTCGTGCATTCAGACGTTGTTCGAATCGCATATTAGAGGACAGAGAGTTGTTGGCCGCAGAGATCTATGTTCTCTTGAACTGTCCTGAAATTGAACCTTATGTTGAGTGAGTCCTCAACTCCACAGGTGCTGAAATTTATAAGCATCTTGACGTAGATGACTCCCATTTACTGTGATGTTGCATTCATCATTGCAGGCAATTTGATTTAGAATTAATTACTCGATGTCCACACCTCAATGAGTTGGAGGTTCAAAATGAACGAGAGAGATCTTTTGCCAGATGGCTTAAAGGTCAAGTAAGTGCCAATCTACCAATTCCACAAAGCTTGATGTGTATGCAAGTTCAATTTAAAGTAACGTGGTTTATCTTCATAGGTTGAAGAAGGTTATGTTACTGATGAAAGAGTCCGGGTGATAAGTTATGGACCTTCGAAGGTCATGCATGCCTATCCAGGATTTTTTGTGAATGGTTATAGATTTCACACCAGAGATTATGGACGAAATAAGTCTACAATGAATAGCGGCATATGCGTGAAAGGTAGTACATTCAATGAAAATGATCTCGATTACTATGGTATTCTTGAGGAGGTCATAGAATTACAGTATTTCGGACAACACAACCATATTTTCCTTTTTAAGTGTCATTGGTTTGATCATAATTCAGTTCGAAATGACGCAATATATGGGATTATTGATGTCAAACATAGATCCAAATTGAATACCTATGAGCCGTTCATTTTGGCCGCACAAGCCCAACAAGTGTATTATTCAAGTTATTCATTGTCCAAGAATAAAGATTGGTGGGCAGTTTGTAGGGTAAAACCAAGGCTTGCACCTAATGATGAGTTAGATCTGACTGAAGCTGTCTCAGAGGACACACACGCTGACTATTTTCAATCAGACCAGGGTGACACTGCAGAGTTGGTTGCTTCTAATCTTCATCTGATCGAATCTGATGATCCACTTCAGTTGTGTATAGAGGACGAAGTGGAAGAAGTCGATTCAACTGAGCTAAATGAAGCAATTGTTGGGCAGGAGGAGTCCTCTGAGGAGGAAGTGTATGAATCTAGTGAGAATGAGGAAGATGACGAAGATGACAATGAGGTTGATATATCTTCAGCATCTGAAAATGAAATATATACTGATTGAATATTTTTTAAGAAATTTAACATATATACACTTATCGTTATTACTTACTACCTCTCCTCGTATAATTAGTTGTCGACTAATATGCACTACTTTAAATGTTGTCAATAATTAGATGGTTCGAGGCCGTAGCGGATCTTCGAGGAGAGGTGGTTCCGGGAGGGGTTCTACTGGTATGTTTATTTAAATTCTTAGATCATAGAGTTGTGATTATGCACTTTGTTTGGGTAATGATATTTTATGTCTCTGCACCAGGTAGATAGTCTACACAAGCTCCCCCACCTGCCGCGGGTATGTTTATTTCAATTCTTAGATAGTCTGAGTTGTGATTATGCACTTTGTTTGGGTAATGATATTTTATGTCTCTGCACCAGGTACAAAGTCTACACAAGCTCCCCCACCTGCTGCGGGTATGTTTATTTCAATTCTTAGATCACAGAGTAGTGAATATGCACTTTGTTTCGGTAATGATATTTTATGTCTCTGCACTAGGTACACATTCTACACCGGCCCCACCACCTGCTGCAGGTATGTTTATTTAAATTCTTAGATCACAGAGTAGTGAATATGCACTTTGTTTCGGTAATGATATTTTATGTCTCTGCACTAGGTACACATTCTACACCCGCCCCACCACCTGCTGTGGGTATGTTTATTTAAATTCTTTGATCACAGAGTAGTGAATATGCACTTTATTTCGGTAATGATATTTTATGTCTCTGCACTAGGTACACATTCTACATCCGCCCCACCACCTGCTGCGGGTATGTTTATTTAAATTCTTAGATCACAGAGTAGTGATTATGCACTTTGTTTGGGTAATGATATTTTATATCTCTGCACCAGGTACACAGTCTACACCACCTGTTGCGGGTATGTTTATTTGAATTCTTAGATCACAGAGTAGTGAATATGCAATTTGTTTGGGTAATGATATTTTATGTCTCTGCACCAGGTGCACAGTCTACACCGGCCCCACCACCTGCTGCGGGTATGTTTATTTCAATTCTTAGATCACAGAGTAGTGATTATGCACTTTGTTTGGGTAATGATATTTTATGTCTCTGCACCAGGTACATAGTCTACACCACCTGATGCGGGTATGTTTATTTAAATTCTTAGATCACAGAGTAGTCAATATGCACTTTGTTTTGCTAACGATATTTTATGTCTCTACACCAGGTACACAGTCTACACCGGCCCCACCACCTGTTGCGGGTATGTTTATTTCAATTCTTAGATCACAGAGCAGTGATTATGCACTTTGTTTGGGTAATGATATTTTATGTCTCTGCACCAGGTACACAGTCTACACCACCTGCTGCGGGTATGTTTATTTAAATTCTTAGATCACAAAGTAGTCAATATGCACTTTGTTTTGCTAACGATATTTTCTGTTTACAGGTTTGAGTGCCTCTACATCAGGTCTACATAGTACACCCCTTCCATCACATTCTACTGGTATGTTTTTTTAAATTCTTAGTTAAATGATAAAAAATCTATATGTTTACTTATTGAATAATTTTATTTTTAACAATGTGCTAAATTTTGATTAACTACTTTCATTTTACTTGTAACAGGTACGTCAGGCACACCACCTGCGATAGTTGGCTCGTCCGCCCAGTCGGGCACACAACCGGCAGATGATGCTCTTAGCCATCACGAGGGCGAGCAGGTGGTGTTGCAAGAGGGACGTAAGCCATGTTGGGTCTCTGGGTAAATATTTAAACTCATGAATTATGTTCGTTACCTATCCAACAACTATATAATTATTGGCTATCATTTTAACACATGTAATTGCAGGGATAAAGTAGAGCCCAGTGAGGCTTCTCGTTTTATTACCAACATTATTGAGCGACATGTTACTGGCCCATATAAGTCATTTCGTAAGTTTCCTCAGGATATCCGCGATCGATTGTATGACGAGTTCCTGGTATACGATCTAATCTTTTAAATTACATATTTCCCAACTCCACAATTTCAATCCACTAACTTATAAAATTTGAATTCTTGACAGCAAGGATATCAGTTTGTGAGGCGAGCTGACGCCGGACGAGCTCGACGTGTATGGGAGGCCACAACAACTGTAAATTATAAGCATCATTTACATGGCTGTCGGGAACGTGCAAGGCTCTAGCCGGGGGGAGCGAGGACCATGGCCTTTGGAAGGCAAACGGCCCCACTCTGTGATAGATGGGGCGAGCCTAAGTGGATCGCCAAATCCACAAAAGCCAAATCCGTACGTGCGTTACATCCAGATGTGCATCTCCATACTTCTGGATCTATTTCCTTCGTGACCCAAAAGGAGAGATTGGTAAGTAATAATCTTAATTTTACTATACTTTATTTCTTATATGTCCTTATTTATTCTCTATAACATGTATAACAGGAAAAGAAGAGGGGTGGTACGGTCTCGTACCGCGATTTATTTGCTACAGTTCACAAGAAGAAGGAGACCGATCAGTATGTGAGCGAGAGAGCTCGCTTGGTAGTGGTAAGATTATACATACACATTTCTTTTCTATTTCAATTTTTAAATATGATTGATTCATATGAAATTTATAATATTTTTTATTCAATTTCCAGGAGTCATATGACAGGCATATGACTGAAAAGTACGGGGAAGAGGAGACGCAGCGGCCGCAGCTAGATCCTGATGCATGGGTAGCAGCAGTCGGCCCACCGAAGAAAGGACGAGTATATGGTTTTGGGCAGAGCTTGGACGCCAGCCCGATTCTAGCATCTTGTCCGGGCTCAGCTTCGTCCTATCCCGATAGCAGATCCTTCTCTACTCCCTCCATCGGCACTTCTACGAGTCAGATTACATCCATCGTCGAACATGCGGTAGGAATGGTCGAGGAACGCATGGAGGCACACTTTGCTCGTGTGGTTGCTACCCTCCTTACCCATGCGGGGATTTTGCCTCAAGGAGCACCCTCGAGCACAACACAGCCCTCACATGTGAGTATTTAATTTAATTTTAAATTTCGTAGACTTTAGAGTTATAATAGGGGAGAATCTGTGATACCAATGTTGTGTGCCCTATAGGCAAAGCCGGAAGCAAGTATATGATATTGTGTGCGCAGTAGTATAGATCCTATATAAATTTTAAGCTCAATTTTTAAGCCTAAGATAATTTAACACTCAGCTATCAAACCATGAGCTCAGATGATATTTGTGAGAACAATATAAATGAAAGTGACAAGAATGCACCAGGGAAGAGAATGCTACTTCACAGAATCCACACAGATCAGATAGATCTAACAGAATGCAATACAACCACTTAGCGTATAGGGAAGATCAGTTCATACGCAAACCTGTGAATGGAGGCCTTAAGTGATAAGGGCCAATCACACCAATGAAAATCACGGCACACAGAATTTTTAGGTGATTTGATCTGCCACGCAGATCTACGTACACCCTATGTCTAACCTGAGTGTGACTTCCTCTTGTAATAGCAATAACAGCAGACTCAGTCTGCAAAGAAACGCTAACTTACAGCTTGACTTATAAGAACACTCTCCTCTCTTCTGATCAATTTAGAAGGAACCGTGAGTAACACCCAGTTACCCACAACCAGTGGACCAGTCCTCTCTTCCTCTGAAGCATAGAGGGAATCATTCTCTTCAACCAGTTTCATCATTCTTCAAATGTCAGCGACATGAGCCACTTTACACCACTGAACAGCCATTTTAAACTACTATACAGCCACTTGTCTGCTTTGTCCACCCATTTTCACCCTTAATCATCATCATCATCATCAGAGCCTTATCCCAATTAATTGGGGTCGGCTACATGAATCCTGTTCCGCCAAAGATTTCTATCAAGTGCAATATTCATATTTAAACTCAAGGAACTAATGTCCTTCCTAATAACATCGCACCATCTCATTTTAGGCCTTCCTCGAGCTCTTTTGCTAGCATCCACTAAGATTTGATCACATCTTTTAACCGGCGCTGAGTTAGGGCGACGAAACACATGTCCAAACCACCTGAGTCTATTTTCTCTCATTTTACTATCAATTGGAGCTATCCCTAAGTCCTTACGGATGCGCTCATTCCTAATCTTGTCTTTCTTAGTCTTTCCACACATCCATCTCAACATCCTCATCTCTGCTACACACATTTTGTGGATGTGTTCCTTTCGTACTGCCCAACACTCGGTACCATATAACAGAGCAGGTCTCACAGCCGTTCTATAAAACCTCCCTTTGAGTTTCACAGGCATACGACGATCACAAAGGACACCTGATGCACTTCTCCATCTTAACCAGCCTGCCTTAATCCTATGTGTAACGTTATCATAAATCTCCCCATTCTCTTGTATGATAGACCCTAAGTATCGAAAGCTACTACTCTTCGGAATGTTATGTCCGTCAATTAGAACCATGTCTTCCTGAACCACACTCCCATTACTAAAATTACAGTGCATAAATTCTGACTTGCTCCTACTAATTTTAAAACCTTTAGACTCCAAGGCAAGTCTCCAACGCTCTAACTTAGCATTTAGAGCATCAATACTCTCATCAATTAAAACAATATCGTCTGCAAATAGCATACACCAAGGGATATCATCATGCAATTGTTTAGTTACTTCATCCATAACTAAGGTAAAGAGATACGGACTTAGTTACTTCATCCATTTTCACCCTTAATCCGTAGCTAAAAAGTCTTCTTTCATTATGTGAATTCTTCTGTCAGAAGTCGACATGTAAGCCCTCTCGAGTCGGCTTGAGGTTCTTGGATTTTAGCTGTTTCACACCTGCTGCATATTATTCACCTTTTCATAGCTATTTGTCACCACCGTTGCCTATTATTCACCTTTGCACTGCTATTTGTCACCACTGTTGCCTTTTATTCACCTAGTCCATCTATTTGTCACCCTTACGATAGTATATGTAACCCGTAATGCTCATTTGTCGGCCTTCAGGGATATTTTTCACCCTTATTCTTCAGCGGGTACAGAGTCTATCTTAAGCTGATATATCAGCTTGTTCCTTCAGCGATTGGAGGCTTCTTCTGCAGAGTTGCTTCTAGGGCTGCTGTGACACTGCCATGCTTATGCTTACCTGAATTCTTCAGATATTACAGTTCTTCAAATAGACATTCTTCAAGCATACAAACATAACAGTTCAAGCATTCACAACATTCACATTACAACTCTTCAAGCCTTCATATGAAAATGTTGTTCAAGACATTAGAAAACATATCGACATTAGCCAGCACACTTCAAATTCATGATATAAAAAACCATTATCATAATATGATTCATAGTGTTAGACATCACCAAAACCACAGGGTACAACAATAACATTACTACTTAATTTAAAGAATTCACATTTGAGAGGGAAAGAAATAGTCATCATGTTATCTACTTTCGGCCTTAGAAAATCAAAAAGATATTAAACTAGATTTATTAATAATTATATTTATTCAAATTTATTTATTATTTATTTTTTATGATGTAGGATCCTCCTGCAGTCGGTGATGGTAAAGATGCTATAAATGACGAATGACGAATGAGGATGATGCAGCAGATATCTCTTGATTTTTTTTAATGATATTATGAAAAAATGATACATTTCAATTAATGTAACTGTAACTTTTTTTATTCAAAGATTTATGTGTTGTGGACGTTCTTTATTCTAATTTACAATAGGATTTTATTCTATTGTGTGTTGTATATGTTGCTTATTACATGTTTTATGTTGAGTTGAGTCGATTGTGGTGTATAATTGTAGCTTTAAATAGGTTTTTTAATTTCAAAATATATAAAAAAGTATGTGGAGAAAGTTTTCGACGGAATTTCGACCAACTAACAATTCGTCGAAACCAATTTCACTCACTTATTTGCTGACGTATTTATTTTTCAGCGTAAATCAGTCGAAAGGTTCAAACATATTTTTGACAAATTTTATACACATTAGTTTCGACGTATTACGTATCCGTCTCAAATACGTCGATAATTAACGACGTCTTTTCGACTAAAAATAGTTTCGTCGGAAGTAATTTCATTGAAACTAGTTCCGACATATTACTTATCCGTCTCAAATTCGTCGGGCATTAACGACTTATTTTCGACACAATAGTAGTTCGTCGTACCTAATATGACCCACAGGTTTTCAACGTACTATTTATGCGATAAAAATTCGTCGAAAATTAAGGACGCATTGGCCGCCAAATTAACTTCCGTCGAAACTAATTTAACCCATATGTTTGCGACTACACAACATATCAGTCGGAGATCCGTCGAAAACCTTAAACCTATTTTCAACTAAATTATGTTCCATCGCAATGATTAATTATTTTCCATAATATTAAATATAGACACAAATAGCCACGACTATTTCGAAAACATAATTTCGTCGATAATTTAGGACTTATTTGCGACACTATCTTATTACGTCAAAATTTTACGACGAAATAGTTTCGACGTCCATATTTCGTCGTCATTACGTCGAAAATTCATATTGCGACGTATCTCCGACGAATTCGCGACGGTGAATGGACGTCGAAATTTCTCATTTTTCTTGTAGTGATGGTAAATTAGTGGATGTAAAGATCTATAAAGGTATGATCGTCTCTTTGCTTTATTTGACTGCATCCCGACCAGATATCCAGTTTAGTGTATGCCTTTGTGCTAGATTTCAAGCTAGTCCTAGAGAATCCCACTTGACTGCCGTCAAACGTATCCTTAGATATGTTACCGACACTCAAGATTTGGGATTGTGGTATCCGTCATCATGTGATTTATCTCTTATATCTTATTCTGATGCGGACTATGCTAGATGCAAGCTGGATCGTAAAAGTACTAGTGACTACTGCCAGTTTCTGGGAGGGTGTTTAGTTTCTTGGGCCTCCAAGAAACAACACTCGGTTGCCCTCTCAACCGCAGAGGCAAAATATGTTGCTGCGGGGAGCTGTGGCACCCAAGTATTGTGAATTAAACACCAACTCCAAGACTACTTAGTGGATCTTGGTTGTGTCCCGATTCTGTGTGATAACACTAGTGCTATCAACCTTGCCAAAAATCAGTCCAGCACTCTAGGACTAAGCATATTGAGATTAGGCATCACTTCATTAGAGATGAGGGCGTTAAGAAAAATTTTGAACTGCATTTTGTTAATACTCTAAATCAAATTGCTGATATTTTCACCAAGCCCTTGTGTAATGACAGGTTTTCAACACTCAGAAGGGAGCTTGGTCTTTGCCGACCTCAGGCCAATAAAAATTGACATGATGATCTTGTTCAATTTAGTGTGTGTTTTTACAGATTGGTGTCAATGCATTGTTTATATGTAAATATGTCATTTTGCATATGGTGTAGCATTGCATGTAGTCATGATGCATAATAAGGTTGAATTCATGCTCACGATGTATTGCATGGTTTGTGTAGCATCATTCTTGCATGGTCATGGTATATTAAATGTTGATGTATGGAAAGGCAGGTTATGCTTGTCTAGAAGCACTCAATATGCGTGAGGTTTCACCACCGCCAAGTACCATGTGCCACTGTCGCATATATGCCATATAGTAAGGGGGAGTTGTCTCTTTATAGCATTCATGCATTCGTTTAATCTTCATTCGTTGCATTTAATAAGTGTACAACCATGTGTTGGGTCATGCATTTCATTTCTGCCAACTTCATGTTTGATCAGGTCAACCCCTGCATGGTTTTAGTCAACCTCTCCTTGACAATTATCTTTTCACTTGCAAACATAACTCCTTTAGTGCATTCTTTGCATATCCTTAGGGGGAGTCTTGTTGCTTTTCTTAATCTCTTGCAATCTAAACTTCAATGGCTTACAGTCTGATTTGAGATCATGAGACCGACAGAACTACGGCGTAAGAGCTTTCTATTATATGCCATGATGATTGTCTATCCAATGAAAATGGTTCAGATTTAATGATTTCTTGAAGTTCTGATATATCTTTCGAAATCATCTATATTCTGTGGTTTTAATAGATCGTAACTAGAGATTGTATGTTGTGCATTGAATGACTCTCTTGAAATCTGAAAATTCAAAATTCATGACCATATTGGTGATACACTCAGGCTTAGTATTACTCTTAAACATCTTGATGAGCTGAAATTCTTTGAAATCCATTTGACATAGCAATGATATTATTGCACGGAGAAACATGTCATTTCATCAAATCAAGTGACAAATGATATGTCATGATGTGCCCATGTTATCTCTGTCTTAATTATTTTTTGGACTCTAGGCAGAGCACTGGCATAATTGCTGAGAAATATATCTTCTCATCAAAGAAATGAGATTGGATATGTCATGACGTGACTTTGCTATCTCTGTTCATTCTGAAGCATAACCGTCAGTCTTGCCAAATACCTAGGGATACTGGCGTCTAAACAACGTGTATTCTTATAGCTAGGAGGCATGTACTAGACTTGATTACTCGTAAAATATGAGTCATGTGCCTTCAAATTCAAAAGCCATTGAAAATCAAATTTACTGCACTCATAACATTCCATGCTTTACTCATGCTTGTTTAGACTCCATACTAGTTTTTGTGTTATTCCCTTTGTAGTTATTGAATATGGATATATAAGACAAGGGAAGGTTAAACACTGTCATGATATGTATTTTTGGTTCATTTCTATTAAACCTTGGATGTAGCTACTTTTCGAACTCCACAATTGATCTCGGATTTCATTAGCTTTGAACCATATATATATTACTCACGGTCTGGTTCAGTTTTGCATATAATGGCTTGCTCTTCACTTCCATTCAGCTCTGGTCTCTCAGACTTTTGTAGCCTTCTCTACTTTATCCCTCCCTTTTTGCTGTTGTCATAGGGGGAGAATTCTTTGTGTGAGTCCTTTGTAAGAGTTGTGCGTTGTCAATCTACGAGGGTTGTCAGAGGGGGAGAAACCTTTATGAGCTTTGTGTTTGAGTGTTGATGGGGGTTTGCATAATTGCATAGCATTCATATTCTTTGATCGTTCATGCATACATATCTGCATTCATTCATATGCTTTGTGTTCATATCTGCATTCACATGCTTTAATTATCATGGATCTTGAGCTGCACATGTCATATATGTTATCAACTTTGCCATCTTAGAAATTACTGTCACATAATGACTCACAGTGTTGCCATCATCAAAAAGGGGGAGAATGTTATGCCCCTATGGTCATTTGAGTCATTCGACATCGTCCTGTGGTCATTTAGTTATTTGATATTCTTAGTTTTGATAATGGCTGAACACTATAAGTCATTGATGTTTTCCACTCTCATATGACTGACATACGTGATGTTTTGTTCATGACAGATATGCCAATGAATGGACGAGAAATTGAGTGACGATGGCAAGAATGAAAGCTCATTGATCGCGCCCAAGCAAGAATGCAAATCTCTTCTACAAGCAAAAGTCGACACTTCACATTCAGCATTTCACATAGCCAAGGTCGATGCACAATGAAGCATAACCAAGAGAACCCAAGGTCAAAGAATCAGTTGACACCTTCAAGACTATCAAGGTTGATGTCACAAATGAGAACGGACTGCTAAAGGAGTCAAGCGACTGAGCTAAAGGGTTAACGGTCTGAACTGGGGAAACCCGAGAACTACCCAGCTGGCGGTCGACCGCCAGCCCAGGGGTGGTTGACCACTCCTGCCAACAACCAAAGGCTAGCAGGATTCTCAGTGGCGATCGACCGCCAACCTAGGGGCGGTCGACCGGAAATACCAGGGACTAAATTTCTATAGTGTTTCTCAGTAGCGGTCGACCGCCAGAAGACTCAGGTCGACCGCCAGCCCCGAGCCAACAAATGTTGACTTTGTTTTCCACTTCGAGAAGAGCCCCTTTTCTTGTATTTGTTTAACCCCAAAGTCACCCAATCCCCCATGAATTGTGGATCTGGTCTGGGAGATGTCCAAGGACCATTCAAATGGTATAAAACAAACACATGAGGGGTTAGAAACCCTAAGGCTTCAAGGGGAACAAGGAGATACCAAGGGAGGCTAGAGGAGAAGATCCACGGGTACTGTAGCACCTCCGTGAACAGTGCTTCGGGCTGGAGTTCTTCATCCATCCAAGGTGATTCAAGCTTATTTCTGAAGCCATCAACCTCCAAGAAGGTGTAGAAGCAATCAAGGTTCAAGGCTGCATCCATTATCTCCTCCATCAACTCAAAGGGGATTCAAAGAAAGAAGGATCAAGGGAGATCAAAGGAGGCTTGGAAGAAGAGGTACTGTAGCCGTGAATAGTACTTCGTGAAGAAGTTCTTCATCCATTCCAAGGTGTTTCAAGCTCATATCAAAGCAAGCAATCTCCAAGGAAGTGCAGAAGCAAGCAAGGCTATCAAGGTGATCCAAGGAAGCTGATTTCACAAGGTTTTCAAGGGAGATCAAATCTGCATTCTTTATCTTCTTCATCAACTCAAGTTGATCTAAGGAAGATCATTTCACAAGGAAGAAGATACCATTGAAGCATCAGATTCATGCTCCAGCAATCTCAGACAAGATCCTTTCTCTTTGAGCATATTCTATATCTTGTTTGAGTGTTTTTATATCTTGTTATTTTTTCCATTTCATTCAAACATTTGAAACTGAAGATCGTCCCTACCAGTGGTTAGTAGGAAGGCAATCGAAAGTTGTCCGATCTGCGGTGATTGACATCCCTACCGGTGGTTAGTAGGAAGGCAATCAGAAGTTGTCCGATCTACGGTGATTGACGTCCCTACCTGTGGTTAGTAGGAAGGCAATCGGAGGTCTTTCCGATCTGCGGTTTGGTGCGCTGCACTAGTGAAGCCTCACCGGATTTGGTGAGGGGTGGACGTAAGACTGGGGATTCAGTCCGAACCACCTTAAAATCCTTTGTGTTGTGGTTTGCTTGTGCGATTGCTTCGTGATAGATGCATGTTTAGGTTTAATATCTATATTACTTATTCATCTTGCTAAGCAAACCGTTGTGTGCTACGCTAAGCTAGTTATATTCCGCTATAATTCTTTTTATCTAGCGTTAAAGAGGGGTGTTCTGCGAAAAGAGGGGCAGATCTATTCACCCCTCCCCTCTAGATCCGCCATCCACTACTCAACACCACCTCCAAGGCCCCTTCAACAAAGTACGGATGATACTATGCCATCTAAGGCAGCCCCTGAAGAGGATGTGCAATGCGATATCCAAGCTTAGATGGAGGCGACCAATGGGCATGGTGACCGTCGTCAAGGTGTCTTTTCTCAGTCCCTTCATCAACGGGACGAGAAGCCCATGCAGAAATGGCGGGCACCTGCAAAGAAAACTACAGGACGGGGAAGAAGAAGGTGAGTCTGCGTTGTTCCTACTTCTTATAGTATAGAATCTAAGATTGGTATATTGGCATAAATATAGAAGGGAGATGAAGCCAACCCTTACAGAAAGCTCATATAGAGTACTGATTGGATCTGCAAAGGCCGATTGAAGCCGACAGATAACACGATTATGAATGAATTCATTGATGCTTGTTCCTTGGGGGATATTGAGTAAGTTGTCCTCTTATAGTTTGTGTAATTATCTTGATCTGCCTTACTCTGACTACCATGAAATTTTTTGTCCAATATAGTGGCCCCATATTTCAATTACAGAACGGGATTATTTTGAAACATCGGCATGTCATTGATCTATTATACAGCCAGATGATAGATGATACAGTACTTTCTTTCATTAATTATGAAATTTTTTATCACTCGCCCTACCCTGAACTTGTGTTTCTACTACTAATAGAATCATGATTGTTAATTTGCAGGTGATCGACACCATGATGTACCTCCTCCACTCACGATTCAATGAATCTGACACCTTTCATCAGTGGGTTTGTTTTCCCACCACTTTAGTGAATCACATAAATGGCAGGACAGCGGCCAACTACGAAAAATCCAACGAATTATTGGAGTGCGCCTACGAGAATGTTGAATTATCAGAACTGCATAAGAACAAATATTTATTCTTCGTGTTACACTCTGGAGGTCACTAGCATCTACTTGCTGTTGACACAAAGAATCGCCGCTTTGTCTCATACAATTCCATGAGAGGCATGGCCATCCATGATGCCACTACAAGAAATTGGATACTTTTTCTTATCCATGTACCCGAAATAATAGATATTTTTACTATCTATTAATTATTCCTTAATAATTTATAACCTTTCATTTGCAGGCTACAGTTGTCCGGGGGTCTCTGAAGCTCTATGGGACATTCGAGGGAGTTGAGAAATGGATCTTGTATCCGACAACGAATGTCCCCAACAGGCAGATGGAAGCCTCAACTGTGCCATTTATCTACTGAAATATGTTCATGAATTGTCAAGGAAGGGGGAGACATCATGGACATTTAATGAGGGTGATTGTAATATGTTTAGAGCCCGGTTTAGGGCCGACCTCATTACCTTTGGAAATACAAGATCTTAAATATTTCATGTCTCAAACCTCAGAATGTGGCATACCTGTCTTCATTGATATTTCTTTTGTCATACATTTTGATCTTCAAAGTTTTATATGTTTTAATGCTGTTAATGTGTGTACTTGATAAAGTTAATTCATGAATATCAATGAGTTTGCTGAAGATAGATTCAAGTTTGGTTAATGAACTAGACTGAAGTGTGAAAAGATGAAGGCTTTACTTGCACAAGTGTCGACTAGAGTCGACCGTGGAGCCGACTCCAGTTCAGACTACTGAAGAGAAAAACCCCAAGTCACCCGCTAGATGAAAAGGGCGTTGGCTACGCTTTAAGGGTGACAAATAGGTGGCCAATGGTGAAAAATAGGCCTTACTAGTGTAAAAGAGGCGACAAAGTGTGAATAATAGATGATCAGGCTGAAATATGGAAATATCCTTGTCCCATGAGAGAGAATATACCTCTGATAGGGTAGCCTCAGATCACATGCAAAGCCTGGGCCCCTGGCCTTCGAGTTGAGCGTGTGCCAGACACACCGAGCCTGTGATTCACCCTTTTAGCCCATTTGTCAACCTTACTGGCTAATTTACACGCTTATCGTCCATTTGTCAGTCATACGGGCTATTTGTCACCCTTACTGCATATTTATCACTCTTACCTTACCACATGACCAGCCGTTGTCTTCTTTTCTCTCCATTAGCTGCTTGTCTTTCACCTGGATCACTGTAGCTGACTAATCTATTCATTAACCTTTGACTTTGACTAGCACCTCATGACTGTAGTCAAGAAAAAGTTGAGCTTTCTGGAGTCCTCTTTGACTGGCGTTGACCTTGACGAGTCGACATTGACTATCTTGGTATTGACCAAGTCCCTTTGTTCTTCTTCTGATTGCTCTATAAACTCTTGATACACTGTTCACATTTTTATCCTTTTGTGAACTTGACTCCTCCTTTCAGCTACTTCTGCTTTTCATTAGTTAGCTTTAGGATCTATTTTTCACCCTTACCAGTGTATTTGTCTACTCTGTAAATCTAGTTGTCGCCACTGATAGGTATTTTTCACCCTTATCCAGTGTATTTGCCTACACCCTCTCTTGTCCAATCACCTCTGCAATATGCTCCGATCGGGCAATGATCGTTCGGCTAGGGTTCTCGACGTTCCCCTTTTTTCTGCTCCCGAGGGACTGTGTTACCACCTCCATTGCAGCGATGCGTTAAATCGACACACTGATCCCGCTCGTGACCCTACATTGACACCCGCTCTTCTATTTTAAGTTCTTAAGGTTCCTCCGCAATGTCATCCCCTTCATCAGTGCGCGTAGCGGTGGCTTCCCCAGCAGAAGAGCTCGTCTCCTCTGCGTCCTCCTCGGTCCCTTGTTGTCACTGGTTCCTGCTGCAGATGCCCTCTTCCTTTTTTTTAATCCTCTTCCATGTTTATGCATTCTACAGGCCTTTCATATGTTCGTATATGATATGCTCTGGGTAGTTTCAAATTAAACGAATGCAGTGGTTGTTTCGTTCTTAACCTCTGCACAAGTATTATTTATCGTAGGACCTCTACCATGCTTTGTGTATGCTCTGTACACTGTATTGGGCCTAACATCTACCTTGCTTTGATAAGAGCACATGGAAATGGACTTCCATATTGTTATTACTTGCCAGGAAAGCATGTAAATATGTTCAAATTTTATTCCACCACATTAAGGCATACTATTGCTTAGGGTTGATTGGGTGTTAATTCACATGACATAAAGCTTGTTCATGCACTTGACCTAGCAGACTTAAATCCCCTACCCCACTATATCATGCTTCATGCAGTGTAACCTTAAACCTACACGCTTTCGGATCTATAAACTTGCTCTTATGGATTAGACTTCATATTAAATTTGCTACAATTATTATGTTTGTCATACCTATTGTCTTTTATAACACCTTACATGCAGAGAATTGAGGTTCAGAAAATGGGAAGGTATAAATGCTATGTAGTGTGGGTTGGTCGCGAACCCGGTGTATATTATAGTTGGCCCGAATGCTTTGTCCAAGTGAATGGATATCCTGGATCTCGTTATAAGGGTTTTCACTCGATAGAGGAAGCACATGCTGCTATAAATGGAGTTGGCAATAGAAGGCATATGTATGTTGATCATCCTCAACTACAGGAAAGGCCCATGCCTACATATCATGCAAGTCCTGGGCCTGACTATGATTCAAGGAACAAGGCACTACGCCAACAGACTACACAAATGTCAAATGTGCCTTGTATTGTTGTTGTTCTATTATGTACTCTAGTAGTGTTGCTCCTCTTCATATTCATTGCTTTGTTATTACTATTGTTGTAGGTAAGGAAGTGTACTACGCTTGGTCTGCATAGGGAAATAATGTACTGGACATTTTACTCGTTGACAACGACTTGGTTATTTCATCTTTGATGTCTTGGTGATGGACGTGTTTTGTGTGATGTGTAGACTTTGATAGGATGGTTATGGAATTTGTAATGGAGGATGATGAAATGTTCAACGACATTGAGGAGGCTATTTTAGACCAACTGAAAGATGAGGAGATGGCACCACCTATCCGAAGACGGATGTTGTGGGGAGATTGTGTGATATAATATGTGTCTCATGTTGTGTCTCCTTTAACTTGATTCTCTGAATTTAATTTCTAATTAAGTTTTGATGATTGGCAACAATACATTTTATCTTCAGCTTTTGGATATTGGCAAATTGTGATATTCTGAATCTACTTTTCATTATATGGCAACACTGTTAGTATCTTGTAGCCTTTCATGCTAGTGTGTATGTGTTTCTCACTAAGGTCGGTGCATGTTCATACATGCTGCATTTGAAGGTCGGTGCATGTTCATAGTGCTGCATATGAAGGTCGGTGCATGCTCATAATATTGCATATGCAAGTCGATGCATGTTCATGCATGTCGCATATGGAGGTCAGTGCATGTCGACATGTAAGCACATAAGGTCGGTGCACATGTTCAGTGTTGCATTTCAGGTCAGTGCACATGAACAAAATGCTGCATGCAAAGGTCGGTGCACATTGTCACTGTTGCACACTAAGGTCTGTGTTAGTCTGTGAGGACTAGGTGCAATTGTGCACACACGGATTCAAAGGGGGGGTGAATGAATCCCTCTTTAAAATTCTATCCAATTTGAAATCTAATTGGTAAGCTATGCGGAATAAAGGCTATTCAGTTAACGATTGCAGAATTATACTGATTGACTTAGTTAACTGAAGGAGGCATCAAAAGATATGCAATCAAATCACTATCATACAGATGGTCAGAGTACCCATTGAATCACTTCACAACTTCAAGTTATATATAGAAATAAGCTAAGCACACTAAGAACTCTTGAAGCACTCAGACAGAACAATCAATTGGAGCACACCTAGGCATACATCTAGCGAAGTAAGAAACCATGGCACACAGAGGATTTTTAGGTGGCTCAGTCCTCCAGACCTACATCTACCCCACACTCAATCCAGAGTATGGATTACTGTTGACTCACAGCTTGAAACCGCTGGGCTTCACAGCTTACCTACAACAGCTGGGCATCACAGCTTGCCATCCGCTGGGCATTACAGCTTCGCCGTCCACTGATCATTACAACTTACCTATCCAGAGGAATCCACCTCTGCCGCTGATTCACAGCTTCTGAAAAGGTATGTAAAATGAAAAATAAGTATGATAAAATTCAGCTACGGAAAGCTGGAAATAAACCACGATAATGTAGCTCGCTCAGGAGCAGTGTAGCTTGGATCTGATCCAGAAGCTACTGATCTTCCTTCTCCTTCAATCTTACTGCTGCACTCTCTTCTTCTTCTTCCTTCTTCACTCTGGCTCTCTTTTCTCTCTCTCTGTACTTCCTCTCTCAGAATTCTCCTCCTTTTCTTCTCTCGATCTCACGATCACCCTCTTCCTCTTTCAACTCTTTGAAGCTCCCTTATCCCGCTCTCTTCTACTTTCTTCACAGCCACTATCTAATTCTTCACATCTCTCACTCAGCTCTCTTCTTCGCTTCTTTTTCTGTGGCTAGCCTTCTGCTGCTCTCTTTAATCGTTGCTCTGAACTGGGCGATCGGCCCTCATTTTATAGACTCCAGGAGATGGGCGCGTGGTTGCTACAATTCCCGCCCAAATTTCAAGCCAGATCTGGTCCGGGCTTGTCCACGTGTTAGCATTATAAGGCTTTTACTTTCCACGTGGCAGTTTCGCCTGGTATCAGCATTGCCTCGGATCACGTGTCATATGCTTGGTATTTAAGCTCCACGTGAGATGAGTCGCATGTTGCTCAGTAGATGCTCGACCATATGGCTGTCCTAGCAATAGCATAGATAGAGTGTTAAGTGTTTGATAAATTGTGCTGACTTAATGCTTCAGAATTCATAAGCACAAGTGAATCAATTAAACCACCACATGCATTGATCATATATATAGATATATAATTCAAATCATGAAGATAGAGAGTCACAGACCATTGATGCTTAATGTATGAAACTCATGTGCTATCTATGATTTGAATGCATAAACCTTATATATGCTAGCACTGTCATTACATGCGTGAAACACTGGGCTAGCACAGACCTTAATGCACAATTAACTTCGACCCACAGTGAGAAATGCAATAGTTAGCACAGACCTTAACCTAAGCCATAGCTAACTAGCATAGACCTGGTACTCAAGGCATGGTCCACTAACACAGAACTTATGCATAGAGCAGTGCAAGGTAGCACATACTCTAATGCAAAGGACATATGTACTCACATCGACCTCAGTCAGCATAATGCAAAATGTGCACAGACTTGCTACAGTGTGTGAACAGACTTCATGCAAGCATGCACATACTTCATTGTGCATATGTGAAACGTGCACGGACCTATATGTGTGCAGACTACACAATGTGCTCAGACCTTAGTACAGATGTGCACAGACCGTCATCTGCCTAAGGCACACATGCACCGACCTTAGAATGCACTATAGACAACATGCACCAACCTTAGATCTGCAGAAAGTGCAACTAGCACCGACCTTTGGTCTGCATAATGCAAATCGTGCACAGACGTTATGTGAAGGAGGAAAACATGCACCAACGTTGTATGCATATGGTGTATGGAGAGGGGGGTTTCTGTAGTCCATCTAAGAGCAGCCGAACTAGGCCCATCAGGACCAAACGAGGCTTGGCTCATCCAAGTGACAGCCCCATAGGGCCCACTTAGGCTAAAAAGCCCAATAAAGATTACTCGGGATCCCACCCTTTCTCAGCGGCCCTTAGGCTCGGAAGGCCCGAGCGTCAGAACGGAGGAAGACCCATGCCCGAGTTATCCCTTCATTGGGATAGAGGCAAGCGCTCTGTGCCCACTCTGACGTGACTTCATCCGAGCTATGCCTATCGCCCGGACAGGGTTGGCACCTTTTATGCTCGGACCGACTGACGATTGCTTATCCACGCTGCTGTTGAGAGCCCTTTATGAGCAGGAGTTTATGAGGATAAGGGACCCATGATCCCACGATGAGGACGTAAGGATCCCACGATGAGGACGTAACTCCCGCCTGAAACTCCTCAGCTTACGAGACTCATAAGGTGAGCACACTATATAAACCAGGGACTCCCTCCAGTGGAAGGTATGGGTAATACACGCCTAAAATCCCCTGAGCAGGAACCACTTCACCGCCTTGGTGTTGGGGGATCTTGTGCACCTCTTTCTACCTCCCTCCATACCTTCCACCATTGCTCTACTGACTTAGGCATCGGAGGGTTTTCCCCAGGGAGCCACCCCTGGGTCTCCTGATCTGTTTCCCTTTCTCTGCAGTTCACTATTCGGTGATCATCCTCCTAGCTCAGGACAAGCGCGAGATCATGCCCCTTCATCTGGCGTCGCCTGTGGGAAATGACCAAAGAGTCAGTATGGTGCGAAGAAGTTCAGGGAGGAGGTCCGTCGGTGACAGGGGAAAGGCTATGGTGGCGGCGGGGGGAGGCCCCTCTCAAGCCTCCCAAAACCCCCCTCCGGTGCCAGCACTCCCGCCGACGGACCGCCCCCTCCCGCCGCGGCAGGGCTGCCGCCCCCTCCCGCCGCGACAGGGCTGTCACTTAACGGCGGCACTGACGCCTTCTAAGCCCTCAACGCGAAACTGGACGTCCTCGTGGAACTCATGAGGACCCAGGCGGCCAGAGATGGAAGGTCACGCGCCCCTCCGGAGAGCCCTCCCTGCGAGAACATGTCCCAGTACACCGCCGGAGGCCGCTTCACCCTCCGAGGGGAGCAGTTTATTCGCAACAAAGCAGGAGGACCCTCACAAGCCCCCCCTCCTGAGCAAGAGGCTTCCTCCACACCAAAACAGGGTAAGCATGGGGCACGCTGTCCCCTCCCAGAGACCGAAGTCCCCAGGGAGTGCCAGGATAGCCTGCCATCACGTCCCCTCAGCCCTACGGCGCAGCGACAGCCAGAGCTATCCCTCCGACTGCCAGAATTCGAGAGGCGTTTCGCAGAGTAGGAGCGCGCCCTACGAGCCCTACAGAAGACCTCTCCACCAGAGGACGAGGAGAGATCCCCATTCTTCGACCATATCTTGAAGGAAGAGGTATCTCCCAGAGCCTCCATCCTAACCTTCAAGCCCTACGACGGCCAGGGTGACCCGGCCGACCACTTCGACAGCTTCGACGCCCTGATGACCCTTCATGAAGCATCCGACGCCATCAAGTGACGAGCCTTTGCGACCACCTTGGTCCAAGGCGCCCAAGCATGGTTCCGGGCCCTCACCCCCGGATCCATCTGGGACTTCAAGCAATTCGGGCGAGTATTCAAGGAGAGTTTCGCCGGCAGCGGTCCCCCAAGGTCAGTAGTGGTGCTTTTGGCCCTCAAACAGGCGCAAGGGGAGAAGCTTCGGGCCTACATTATGATCTATTCACCCCCCCTCTAGATCATATATCGCATCCTATCACTTGGTATCAGAGCCTAACTCTTCTGCAGGGATCAATGTCCTGAAGAGAAATGGCCATGGATGCAAGAGGGATGACAGCTGAAGGACATTCCACCACGAATCCCCCACACTTCGACGGATGAACTACGCATACTGGAAGAACCGCATGCAAGTTTTTCTGAGGGCAAAAGACTATGAAATTTGGAAGGTGGTAAGTAAAGGACCATTTGAGCTGCATCCTAATGAGGATATATGGACAAGAGAGGAAATTAGGAAATCTACTCTCAACTGGAGCACCATCAACGCCATACAATGTGCTCTACATCCGACTGAATTTGCAAGAGTCTCTTCGTGTGCCACAGTGAAAGAGATGTGGGATAAGCTGGAGGTCATCTACGAGGGAACCTCTCAGGTGAGGGAGACCAAGACTAATTTACTTATATCAGAGTATGAAACCTTCAAAATGAAGCCCACCAAGACCATCACTGAGATGTATGCTTGTCTTACCCTCATAACCAATGGTCTCAGAAATCTGGGGAAAAACTACTCTGACTATGAAATCGTGAGGAAGATAGTGCGATCCCTGACTCCAGTATGGCATACAAAAGCGACAGTTATTGAGGAGTCGAGGGATCTTTCGAACACCAAAGTGGACGAGCTAATAGGTTCATCGATGACCTATGAAATGAATTTGCCAAAGACAGAGGAGCTTGAGAAAAAGAGGCAGACTATTGCTCTGAAGGCAAGCGCGAGTCGTTCCAGTCGATCCAGCCACAATGGATCGTCCAGTGATCAGAGCCTCTCTAGATCAGAAATTGAAGGAGATCAAATAGCGATGCTGACCAGAGAGTTCAGAAGGTTTCATAGAAAAGAAGGAAGAAATTTCAACCGAAGACAATATGGCGGGAGAAGATACAACAGGAACAAATCTAACTCTGCCAAGAAGATAGACACTAATGTTTGTTACCACTACAGGAAGACCGGTCATATGAAGACTGAATGTCCAGAGCTCCAGAAGCCGAAAGAAAAGGCCAAGAAAAGGGCTCCCAAAGGAAAAGCAATGGTGAGCACATGGAGCGATGAGGATGAGGGCAATTTGAGCAGCACATCAGAAAGTGAAGACGAAGAAAAGCCCATCTGTCTGATGGCCAGAAATGATGAAAAAGAGGTGGAAGAATCGGACGAGGTATCATCTCCTTTTGAGCATTATACTATTTCAGATTGGGAAGATGCTTACGAAGAATTGCTAGATAAGGTAGATGATATCAGAAAAGAGAACAGACAATTGAAGAAGAAAGTAAATTCTCTTATAAATGACAAAACTATGATTGATAAACTTGCCTGCTTACAATCTGAAAATGACATGTTAAAAAATTCATGTGCTGAAGTTGATAACGTTAAGCATGCATTAATAGACTCTAGAAGAGAAAATGATGATCTGAAAAATGTGATTGACGAATTAAAATTAAAATTTTCACATTATGAAAATGAAATGAGGATTGTGAATGAGAAATATGAAGCTGTTCTAGGTGTTAACCATGAACTAAAAAATTCAATTGATCACCTAGAAAGAGAGAATGAAGAGGGTCAAAAGTAAATTTCAGAAGAGAAGGCCTCGGGTATAACTCCGCAGCTAAAGGGCGCTTTGCGTTGAAAACTATTTCATTCGTTGCTGAGAAGGAAAAGGGGTCACTCATCAAAATGAACAATGTGAAATCTGCTGTTAAAGTTGTTAAGTCCAAATTGCCCAGTGTAAAGGACAAGGGCAAGCAGAAAATGTGTGAGTCTAGCCATGATAGTACGCACTGCCCTTCCTCCCAGGGTAGAGTACAGATGAAGGGTCAACCTTCGCGCACACCAAAACCCCAGGCCAGGGTTAACAAGTCACCACCAACAGTTCAGAGGAAGACTCAACCCACACCCTTGAAGAAGTCAAGCGAGTCTAGGGTGCAAGGTAGAAACACTTATGCCAGAAGTCAATCGAGCCACTTCTGCTAGCCCAGAGTCCAGACACACCATCATGTGGAGCCTCGACAATTCTATAGGTTTGAATGGAGTAGAGCTCAAGGGAGGTCTAGATATCAGTCATGTACCACACAGACATACAGACCTCAGGCTAAAAACTGGGTTGGGCCGTCTAGAATATGGGCTTCTAGGAAACAAACCGTTTATAGTGAGCCAAGGACCAACGTTGGCCACTATTTCCGGAATGCTCATTGGCCTACGCACTGGCACAAAAACAATCAGAATGCAAAGAAAAATGGTGGCAAGACAAATAACAAGTCAAGAAAAATTCAGCTTGCTAATGCTGAAAAGGAGAGAAACAATAGAAAAAATGTCAAAAAACCTACAAATCAACCAGCTCTCAAACAAGCATGGATTCCAAAAATTATGCTGCCATGTATGAATTGTTCTATTTCTGCTTCGGAGCCCAAACAGTGTTGGGTTCCAAAACTTTCTCCGTGACTATGATTGCAGGTATGCCTGGCAGCCAAGCACAATATGTGGTATCTGGATAGTGGCTGCTCCAGGCATATGACGGTGGACAAGGATAAATTTTGCTTGCTGACAGAGAAGAATGGAGGCCTTGTCACCTTCGGAGGAAACACTAAGGGTAAAATCATCGGATCAGGTAAAGTAGGTAAGTGCACTACCTGTTGCATTGATGAAGTCTTGCTGGTGGATGGATTAGCATATAATCTTCTAAGTATCAGCCAGCTATGTGATAAAGGGCACAAGGTAGTATTTGATGCACTTAGCTGTAAAATTTTTGAACCTGACTCTGATGTGGTTAAATTCTCTGGAAAAAGAATGAATAATATTTACATGGTAAATCTAGATGATATTGCACACTCTAACCTATGTCTCACTGCTAATAAAGAAGACTTAGCCTTTCTGTGGCATCGTAGTTTAGGCCATGCTAGTTACACTGTTCTGCACAAATTGAATAAACACAGCATGGTTAGAGGACTCCCTGAAATTTCTTTCAAGAAGGAAAATAAGGTGTGTGGTGCTTGTACATAGTCCAAGCAGACTAGAAAGTCATTCAGATCAAGAACTGAAAACATGTCCCTTAAACCTTATGAGCTGATACATATGGATTTATTTGGATCCACACGATCAGTCAGCTTGTCAGGGAGGAGATATGGATATGTCCTAGTTGATGACTTCTCTAGGTATACTTGGGTCTTCTTCATCACTCACAAGAATGATGCTTTTACTGAATTTCAGGAGTTCTATTTAAATATCAAGCAAAAAAATGAACATTTGATTAAAAATATTCTGTCTGATCATGGAGGTGAGTTTGAAAACTCACAATTTGAAAACTTATGCAGGGAAAATGGAATTACCCATCGGTTCTCCTCCCCAAGAACACCTGAGCAAAATGGAATAGTAGAGAGGAGGAACCAGACACTTGTGGAGATGGCCCGTACACTGCTTGTAGAAGGTGGCTTACCTAGACAATTTTGGGCAGAGATAGTTAATACTGCATGTCATGTAATCAACAGAGCCATGGTAAGGTCTTTCACTCAAAAAACTCCTTATGAGATTCTGAAAGGTAAGAAACCTTCAATTGCTTATTTCACGGTCTTTGGCTGTAAATGTTTCATTCATGTTAATGGTAAAAGAGATCTTGATAAATTTGAACCTAAAAGTGATCCAGGAATCTTTCTTGGGTACTCTGAATACACTAGAGCATATAGAGTGTATAATCTTAATTCTAAAACTATTGAGGAATCTCTACATGTTGTCTTTGATGAGTCCCTAAATAACTTTGAAGTTGGTCAATGCAGAAAAGAAGATGATGGAGAAATTCTTAAGAAAGAAAAACTTGAAGACCAATCAGACCAAGAAGAAGAAGCTGAAGAAGTCAATGCGAAGGAGCCTGATGTTCAGGGGGAGGTAAATGAAGGTCAAGGTAACCAAGTTATCAATGTCAGATTCCTAAGAAGACCATCCTATTGAAAACATCATTGGTGACTTGCATGAACCTCCTAGGACTAGAGGCTTCCTTAGAGCTCAAAATGAAATAAATATATATGCATTGGTTTCTAATGTTGAACCCAAAACCATTGACAGTGCTCTCAAAGATGCGCATTGGATCAATGCCATGCACGAAGAGCTTAATCAGTTTGACAGGAACAAGGTGTGGCACCTAGTTCCACCTCCTGTTCATGAAAATGTCATTCGGACAAAATGGGTCTTTAGAAATAAAATTGATGAGCTAGGTAATGTTGTCAAAAATAAAGCAAGACTTGTTGCTTAGGGGTATAACCAGGAATTCGGAATTGACTTTGAAGAGTCATTTGCCCCTGTAGCCAGGATAGAAGCTATCAGAATTTTGTTAGCTTATGCATGCTCCCTTGGAATAACTCTCCAGCAGATGGACGTAAAATCTGCATTTCTCAATGGGGAAATTAAGGAGGATGTCTATGTCCATCAGCCTCCTAGTTTTGAATGCTCAGACTTCCCTTCTTATGTATATAAGTTGAATAAAGCTCTCTATAGTTTGAAGTAAGCTCCTAGAGCTTGGTATGACAGACTAAGCAGATTCCTCATTGAAAAGAAGTTCACAAGAGGTGAAGTTGATCAAACACTGTTTACCAAGGTACGTCATCCTGATATCATCATTGTCCAAATTTATGTGGATGACATTGTGTTTGGTTCAACCAACCCTGAATTATGTAAGGAATTTTCTAAACTTATGACACAAGAATTTGAGATGAGCTCAATGGGTGAACTGAAATTATTTCTTGGACTATAGGTGACTCAAACTAAAGAAGGAACCTTTATCACTCAGTCCAAATATATAAGGAACCTCCTGAAGAAATACAAATTTGACAACCTCAAGGACATTGCAGCTCCAATGAGTACTTCAACAAGTCTCGATGAAGATACCAAAGGTAACTCTATGGATCAAAAGTTGTACAGAGGTATGGTCGGATCTCTCTTGTATCTCACTGCATCTAGGCCTGACATTCAATTTGTAGTGTGTTTATGTGCTAGATTTCAGGCTAGTCCTAAGGAATCACACTTTAGTGCAGTGAAAAGGATCTTTAGGTATTTAACAGGCACCCAAGAACTAGGCTTATGGTATCCTGCTAGATGTGAGCTAGATCTTCTAGCCTACACTGATGCTGACTGTGCTGGGTGTTGGGTAGATAGGAAAAGCACTAGTGGTTATTGTCAATTCCTAGGTGGTTGTCTAGTATCTTGGGCTTCTAAAAGGTACCACACTGTGGCACTTTCCACTACTGAAGCAGAATATGTTGCTGTAGGAAACTGTGCTGCTCAGGTACTATGGATTAAACACCAGCTCTCAGATTATCAGATAAATCTGAGATGCATTCCACTTCTATGTGACAACACCAGTGCAATCTGTCTCACTAAAAATCTGTTCACCACTCTAGGACTAAGCATATTGAAATTAAACACCATTTTCTTAGAGATGTAGTGAGCAAGAATGAAATTGAATTGGTATTTGTTGAAACTGAAAAACAAATCGCTGATATCTTTACAAAACCCCTTGGAAATGAAAGATTTAAATATTTAAGATGAGAATTGGGGCTGTGTAAATCTCAGCATGAGATTGATGAATATACTCACTCATGAGCTGCATGAGGTAATTGTGTCAGTCTATTCCTTAAGCATTTGAATAAAGAAGATCCTTGTGTAATCGATTAGTTGATGTCTTCCATAGTTTGTTTGATGGTTGTGTATAAATTGCACAGTGTCTTGATACAAGTACTGCACCTAGTCTATGCTATGTATGATCTCTCGGGTCATTGCATACTACGCATGAAGCATAAGTCACACATAGCAACATGTAGGTCGGTGCATATTGCATTCCAGCCACATTTAAGTCGGTGCATCTATTATCCAAACTGCATGATAAGGTCGATGCAAAATTTGCATGTTGCATATCTTAGATACTGCTTATTGTTGTCAGGGGGAGGATTGCATCATCAGAACTAAGTTCAACCCCCCCCCCTCTCTCTCTCAGAATGGATAACAGTCTAGTAATTGGTTCATTATCATGAGCTGCAATTATTACAACCCTTCCGCTATAAGAATCACATGTGCTCATTGAATGAACCGAAGGTTGAACTTTAATAGGCTGTAAAGTTCAAACGACTGTCTTCTGAAAATAAGGTGATAGAAAATACTTATAGCTCTTAACCTCTATCTCATGATTATAATAGAACAGGTCTTCACAGTACCTGAACATGACAGATTTAATGATAGTTAAGGTTTGAAAACTAAAAATTATGTATTGTTCTTAAACAGGTCACTCCAAAAATTATAAGGGCGGCAAAAACTAAGATCCTCAAAGAAAAAGAAATGAACAAAGTGGCAGAGCAATGAATGAGTTTCACTAAGAAACTGAGGTCTCCATCAAAGAAATGGAGAGTACCTTAAGTCATGAAGTGACTCAGGTTAACTCTGTTCATTTGGTCGAATCTACAAGGGAGGTCTCACTGAGTAACTAGGGGTACTGGCCTCTGATCAAGGTGTACTCTTAACGTCAAAAGGTGCAAACTATCCCTGTAGCTTTTGATCAGAAATAGATATAGTAGTTTATGCTTAGTAACTGGGGGTATTAGCCTCTAATCAATGTATACACCTAATGTCAACAGCATAAATGATACTTGTATGTTCATCAGTTCATTTTTCAAAAGCTAGTGAATGAAAATTGCTGTAACCCTTAGAAATCAAATGTCAATTGAGTGTCAATTGTTTAACCTCAATACAAATTCAGGTAACTTTCCTTGCCCTTCACTTTGTCTGAAGTAACTAGGGTATTGTCTCGACCTAGACTTTTATGGTTATGTGACTCAGGTTCATTGCTATAAATGGAGTATATAACCCTATTTCAGAAAGTTAGTGAATTCTCTTTCCCTTCAGCCACCCAATTAAAATAAACAACAGTAGCTCCAAGTGCGGAATTAAATCAAGCTGCTGTCAGACGACAGACAGAAGAACAATACTATCGAAGAACGCCGACCCAAGACGGTCCTAAACATTCATATACTACATATCGAAGAAATGACCTGAATGCACACAGTCTGCAAAGCAATCGCATAGAAGTCAGAGATTTTTAAGGTGGTTCGATCTCAAACCCGAGATCTACGTCCACCCCACACTCCAAATAGGAATGTGGCTTCCACTGCTGATACACAGCTTCGCTGATCCACAGCTTTGGGGTCACAACCCTACAGACAGCTGGGCATTACAGCTTATGCCGTCCAGAGGAATCCTCCTCCGCAAACCGCTGGGGACTTACAGCTTTACCCGACCAGAGGAATCCACCTCTACAAACAGCTGAGCTTCACAACTTGCTCCGCTGACACACAGCTTGGAAACGAGTTTCTAAAACGAAGATGGAAAAATAAAGCAAAGAAACGAAAGAACCCAAATGGGAATGTAGCTCAACACTGAGCAATTTTAGCTCCGGTTCTGAACCAGGAGACTGAAGAACAAACACTTTAAGTATTCCTCTAAACACTTCTCTCTTGACTCTTTCCTTCTTCTCTCTTTTCTTTTGATCGTGCAAGCTCTCTCTACTTCTGCTCTTTCAAAGTAAGTTCGCAATTTTGATCACTCTGCTCCTGAGGAAGAAGCTTCTTATTTATAGAGCAGTAAGAGGATAGGGCGTGTGGTCACCACGATTCCCGCCCAAATATCTAGGTCACGTGTCAGCATCACAACATCGTTGCTTTCCACGTGTCACGATCCTGGCACTTTCTTTCATTCTTGAATCACGTGCCCTTCTTAAATTCCTCGAACAGCAGTCCTGTCAGGTCAGACTTATTATCAGTTTGAATTAATCTGAAGGAAAAGAAAGAAAGATGCACCGAGTTAGTTCAAGATTTGAACTAAGCATGTACAGACTTGATGCATATAATGCAGTATGCATATAGGAAAGTATGCACAATGAAGATGAATGCACGAACATGCCACCGAGATGTGTACAGACTTTTGGTATGCGTGGCTGTCCCTAGAGTTTAAGCCTGAATGCATAAAGCACAGACCTAATGAAATGTTGTACGAACTTAAATGCTCATATCAACAAAAGTTGTACAGGCTTATGTCCTTGCATCAACAAGAGTTGCACGGACTTGGTAACGAAGTATGCACTGACTTTGTGTATGCATGAAGCACGGACTTGGTAACGAAGTATGCACTGACTTTGTGTATACATGAAGCAAAAAAAGATGCACTGACTATGTATATGCATGACTCAAAAAGATGCACTGACTATGGATGCAGAATGAGCACGGACTATATTGACTTAGCTGCGATCTGAGCTAATGGATGAATAATGCTTGCACTGACTTGGTCGAGTGCAGCAACATGGGTTATACAGACTTGATAGCGTGCAGTGAAATATTACACCGGCTTTCAAAGTATAGACATCAAATGCAATGAACAGGCATCCACTTTCAATGCGTAAACAAAGTATGCACAGACTTTGTATACTGAAGGATGAAACTATGCATGGAACCATGTATGTAGAGATTACATGCAGAACATTTATTTATTCTAATCTCACATGATTCATAGTGGTTGCTATCATCGAAACTATACAACATCATCAAGGCACAAGGGGTACAACACATTATCCGATTCAAATCGAAAGCCTTGAGGATCCCCCGCCTGGACGTCGCCTCGGCCATAACCGCACTGACCGGGGGCACCCGCGACGAGAACCTCCACCGCGAACTTGTCCTCCACCCTCCCTCGACCCTTGCCGCGCTAGTGACTCTGGCATTGCGCCATGCCGAGTGCGAAGAAGTGTTCAGTGCATGCCGAGACGCAACCGGCTCGGGTCAGGAGGGAGACAAGAAGCGGGCACCCGAGCCAAGTTCGGGTCAAGGAAAGAGGCGGAACCGAGACGGGGAGCATAAAGAACCGTCCAGGAAGTACGAGCAGTACACTCCCCTAACCGCTCCGGTATATGAAATATATGAAGACATCAAAGGCTCGGGCCTCCTCTGCCAATCCGAGCCAATGAGGTCGAAGAACCGCAGTCGCAGCAAGCATTGCTTGTTCCACAGCGACCACGGACATCACACCGGCGACTGCCATCAGCTCCAGGATGAGATCGAGCGTCTCGTTCGTTAGGGGCACCTCTCCCGGTTCATGGCCGGGCACAAGGAAGACCGAGGCACCCCAGAGGAAATCGACAACGCCCCCCGAGGGGTCCACATCAACGTCATCGCCGGAGGAGCAGCATCAGGAGGAGACAGTGGCCAAGGAAGGAAGCGTCATGCCGAGTGGGCGAACGGAGCCATCGAGCCTCCCAGGGCCACGCCGAGTGAGCCCCAGGTCATAGTCTTCTCCGACCAAGACCTGGAAGGGCTAAGCACCCCGCATGACGACGCCTTAGTCATATCGGCCACAATAAACCATTGTGACGTAGACATGATTCTAGTTGACAATGGAAGTGCCCCTGATGTATTATCCTATGAATGTTTCCTTAAGATGGGGGAGGATCCGTCTAAACTCCGCCCGATCCGAACCCCCCTGTATGGGTTCAATCGCCAGGCCACTTATCTCGAGGGAGCCCTAAGCCTGCCGGTTAATCTCGGCACCCCACCCAAAACCGTTACGGTCATGGTGGACTTCATAGTGATCAAAGGTATGATAGCATACAACGTAATCTTCGGCCGGGGAATCCTCAGCCGAATGAAAGCGGTGCCTTCTACCTATCACCAAAAGATGAAGTTCCCCACCAAAAATGGGTTGGGAGAAGTCCGAGGCAACCAGACCATGGCCAGAAGGTGCTATAATATCTCGGTTGAAGCCACAAGGCCGGACGGGAAGAACAAGGGCCCCCGGGAAGTCGAGGAAAAATCCGCAACCGTCGAGCCTGGAGGCGAATTGCTAGCGATTTTCCTAAACAACGACCCGACCCTAGGAGTAAAGATCGGAGCCGACCTAACATCTGAGGTTCAACAGCAATATAAAGAGTTTCTTTTCACGTACATTCGGGTCTTCTTATGGTCTGATGATCAGCTCCCTGGGATACCGGAGGAAACGGTGATGCATAAGCTCAACCTCGACCCAACCATGAAGCCCGTGCAATAACGCAGAAGGAAGCACGCACCAGAAAAGCAGGCGATTATCAAGGAGCAAGTCACCAAGGGGCAATAGACTGGTCTCTTTAGACCGGTCCTGTACCCGACGTGGCTGGCTAACATCGTCCTGGTGCCAAAAGCTTCGGGAAAGTGACGAATGTATGTGGACTTCACTGACTTGAACAAGGCTACTCCAAAGGACTGCTATCCATTACCGAGCATCGACCAACTGGTTGACTCAACCTCGGGCAACGAGATACTCAGCTTCCTGGATGCCTATTCAGGTTACCATCAGATCAGAATGCACCCCGAAGACATCGAGAAGACCGCCTTTATCACCAACTTCGGCGTACACTGCTACACCTGGATGCCTTTTGGGTTGAAGAACGCTGGAGCCACGTACCAGAGGCTGGTCAATCATATGTTCGAGGGACAGCTCGGTCGGAACGTCAAGGCCTATATTGACGACATGCTCGTGAAAACCCCCAAGGCCGAGGACCACTTCGCCGACCTAGCGGAAACCTTCGACACCCTCTTGAAGTACAACATGAAGCTCAATCCTGCCAAGTGCGCCTTCGGAGTAAGGTCCGGGAAGTTCTTGGGCTTCTTAGTCACCCAGCGTGGGATCGAGGCCAATCCCGACAAGGTCCAGGCCATCCTGGACATGCACCCACCCACCTGCATCAAAGATGTTCAACGCCTTAGCGGGCGCATTGCTGCGCTCAGCAGATTCCTGTCCCGCGCGGCTGAACGATGCCTACCCTTCTTCAAACTATTGAGGGACCTAAAATGGCATCTGCTACATTCACGTGAGACGAGGAATGCCAAAAAGTGTTCGCCGAGCTTAAGGAGTTCCTGGCTTCACCCCCGGTGCTTTCCAAGCCTGTCCCAGGTGAAGCCTTGCATCTCTATCTCTCGGAGACTCCATCTACAGTTAGCTCGGTCCTAGTCAGAAATGACTCGGGAGTCGAGAGACCGGTCTACTACACCAGCAAGGTGCTCAATGAGGCTGAGAAAAGGTACCCCGCAACCGAGAAACTCATGCTAGCATTGGTTACCTCGGCCAAGCGCCTCCGACCCTATTTCCAAGGGCACTCCATCACCGTGCTGACCGGCGAACCGTTGAAGAGGATCCTCGCTCACCCTGAAGCCTCGGGACGCCTCGTCAAGTGGGCCATCATGCTCGGGACCTAAGATATATCGTATCGGCCTCGCTCAGCTATCAAAGTCCAGGCGCTCGTAGACTTCATTACCGAGAGCACCATCCCGACTGAAGAAAGATCTCCGTCCGCGCCCCGGCTGACCTGGGAACTGTTCGTCGACGGATCTTCCAACTCAGTCGGGAGCGACGCCGGGATTCTCCTGAAGTCCCCCGAAGGAGCGGAGCTACAGTACAAGCATCTAACAACGCTTCCGAGTATGAGGCCCTCATATCGGGAGCCCGCATGGCCCGGCGGTTAGGGGCTGAGCGAGTCAGGATTCACACTGACTCCCAACTGGTCACTAGCCAGGTCAATGGCGATTATGAAGCTCGAGAAACACCGATGATCAAATACCTACAGCTGGTCAAGATCATGGCACAACAGTTCGAGAGTTTTGAGGTAGTCCGAATAGCTCGGAAGGAAAACTCTCGAGCGGATGCCCTCTCTCGGCTGGCCTCCTCTCTTGACCCCAAGGGTACTCGATCGGTCCTTCTCGAAGAGCTAGAGCGGCCGAGCATCGATTCGGAGCTCCTAGCTGTTGACTCGGCCTCCCAAAGCGACTGGCGTACCCCCTATCTGTCGTGGCTTCAAGACTCTCAGGAGCCTCCCGACCCTCAGGAAGCCCGAAGATTGAAGTACCAAGTTCGGTGATTCGTCACTCTGGATGGCACTCTCTACCGGAGATCCTTTTCTGGCCCTCTCTTGAAGTGCCTCAGCACTGACGAAGCTAACCGAGCGATTGAAGAAGTTCACGAAGGTCTGTGTGGAGCGTATTTAGGGGGAAGGTCGCTCGCCAGGATCTTGCTACGTCAAGGTTATTGGTGGCCCACCCTACAGCGTGACTGCTCGGCCTACACACAACACTGTGACCGCTGCCAGCGATTTGACCACTTGGTCCATCAGCCAGCAACGGAGCTCGTCACCCTAGCCAAGCCTTATCCTTCAGCTCGCTGGGGAATCGACATCCTTGGGCCGTTCCCCACAGCCCAGGCCCAGAAGAAGTTCATTATCGTCGCCATTGATTACTTCACTAAGTGGATCGAGGCCGAAGCCACAGCAAGGATCACCGAGACAGTCGTCTGGAATTTCGTCTGGAAGTCGATCATTTGTCGTTTCGGCATCCCACGGGTGATAGTAAGGGATAATGGTCGGCAATTTGATTCTCATTATTTTCGAGACAGATGTGCCGACCTAGGCATTCGCAATCACTTCACCTCGGTCGCCCACCCTCAGGCTAACGGGCTGGTCGAAAATGCCAATAAGACTATCTTAAAAGGCATCAAGACTAGGCTCGGCAAAGCCAAGGGCAGTTGGCTTGGGGAATTGCCGAACGTACTTTGGTCACACAGAACGACTCCCAGAACGGTAACCGGTGAAAGCCCCTTTCAGCTGGTATACGGTACCGAGGCCGTGATCCCGTTGGAGATTGGCAACACCTCCCTCCGAGTCATCTGCTTCTCGTCCGAGGCAACCGACCAGAAACTGCTCAAAAATATCGACTTAGCAGATGAAGTCCGAGAGATTGCCAGCATCAGAGCAACGGAATACCGACGCCGCCTCACTCGATACTACAACGCCAAAGTTCGAGACAGACACTTTCAACTGGGAGACTTCATCCTCAGGAAAGCCGAAGCCTCTCGACCACTTGAGGCGGCGGGCAAGTTATCCCTTAATTGGGAAGGCCCCTACCGAGTGGTTGAGACGCTCGGAAAAGGAGCATACCGTCTATCCACGATAGAAGGAGAGCTCATCCCTCGGACCTGGAATGTAACTACATTACGCAAGTTCTACTTTTGAATACTGAACATTGTACAAACGACATGAGATAAGACAAAAGGCTCCTTTCTTTTATTCAAACAACCCGCTTGTACATCAGGAAGACCAAAGCCAAGAAAATACATGTCAAAAAAGCAAAAAATCCATCTGGCGCTGTCGTATGAGCCCATCGCTCGGCTGACTCGGATGACCTTCCTGCGTCCAGCCACTGACTCTACCTCGTGTAGAAACTGGCTTGGATAAAGGATAGCCGACCCCGTTGGCTCGGGCAGCTCGGGACAAAGGTGACAGAGGGATTAGGAAGGAGAAGGCTACCTTCCAAGTTGAACTTGGAAGAGAAGGGGGAGAGGGAAGGCATATGAAAGCATCCTCCCCGCCAAACTGCCAACTCTTTGGAAGAAAGAGAGTGCAGGCAGCCCCCGAAGAGTGAAAGAAAGGAGGAGTAGAGCAGAAGAGGGAAAAAGAGGCTGCGAGAAAGAAAAAGAAACTAGCAGAGCTGGACGAGGAGGCAGGGGAAGGCCCGGAAGGGAGGGAGCTTAGTTGGCTTCCTCCTCCCCTTCGTGAAGCAAGCAGGAAGGGACGGGCGGTAGGGATGTCTGATGCCCCCATCCGTCCACCATCTCGCCCCCCTGCAAGTGCCGCCAGAACTGATAAAGGGAAGATGACGTGCCTCCAAACGTCGAACCCTCTTTAAGTCCGTTCGCCTGACCGTCGAACCCTCTTCAAATCCGAAGCAACAAGAACTCTCTGCCCCCCGTCATCGACAGCATCATCTTCCGGAGCGTCCTCCATGCTCAAATACAACGGCACAACGCTACGTGAAGAAGGAATGAGGAAAGACTGTCAGGGAAACCCCTAAGCGGTGGAGAGGAAGGGACGCCCTTCAGACCTTTTAAAGGAAAAGGGAGGCTATTTGCCTTAAATGATTCTCTCCTCGAAAACACGCCAAAGGGATCTCTCCCTACGAACGGTCACCTCAAACTTCTCATTTTTCGCCACAGCGGGATACACGAAGCGGCCAGGCATTCAAAGCATGAGAAAACGGAAAGACACCCTGTCAGGCGCTCACCCAACCATCAGGCGAGATCCACGCAGAAAGTATCGGCTCTTTCCAACCATCGCAGATACGCTGAACAAAATACGGCAATGGCGATACGGAGCAGATAAGTCTTCATCATAACGCTATTGCCTTATTTATTTCTACACAAAAGAGGAAGTTTTTTCCTTCAAAAAGAAAAAAGACATACAAAAGAGGAAGCAAAGCAGATACATCATGCCTCCGGCCCACCTTGAAGCCTGGAAGTAGAGGGCTTGAGCGGTCTGCCCCCGGCATCTTCGGCGATGGCCGACCCTGGCACTAACCCCACCGGCGTGGGAACTGCCTCGGTTGCGTGCCCTCCCGAGGCATCCGGAGTTGGCGACCCCTCAGACGATGAGCCCCTGTGATCCTCTTCATCCTGCGCCGAAGCGGAGGAACTGGAGGATGACAAGTCCGAGTCATAACATTGCCCGGACGGGAAGTCAACTGCTCTGGACGCCTGCTCCTCGGCGTAAGAGACGGCCCGATCGTATCCCTGCTTGAACCCCTTACGGATGCCCCGGTGAAGTCCTAGCTTGTAGTAGGGGAGGGCAGCCTCCTTAAGGTCGACCAGGTAGGCCTCTGAGCTCTTGTACTGCTCGAGAGCCTCCGCCCCGGCCGATCCCACCCTACCAGCGAGCTTAGCCTCCTTCCTCTCCACCTCGGCTAACTTTCGCTCGGCCTCAGCTGTCCTCTCTTCGGCCTCCGCCACTTGCTTCTTCACCTCGGCCCGATCAGCCTCGGCCTCCCGTCGAAGGCACTCAGCTTCCTCCGCTCGATCTACCAGCTCTGCACGCTCGGTCTCCCACCGGCCATCCAGCTCAACGCGTGCAAGGCACTCCTCTTTGAGAAGCCTGCTCTTCCTCTCAAGCGATTCGCAGGCCTTGGCCAGCTGCTCAGTTAGCGCCCGGGTCTCCACTTGGCTCGACCGCGCCAGCTCACTGACTGAGGAAAGCTCCCGTCGAAGCCCATCACGCTCCTCGGCAAGCCGAGCCAACCTCCTGTCAGACCCACCAAGGGTCCAGGACAGGTTCGCTCGATCCCACTCCGATCGAGCGTACGCTTCTGCAAGAGTAGCCCCCATCTGGGCCAGGGCCAGGCCGCCCTCCATAACCCCAGCAAGGGCCACAGACGGAGAGTACTGCCTACCTCCCCCCCTCACCTTCGCGGCTATACCACGGCATACCTGGTGCAGAGGGCCCGAGATACCAAGCCTCTCCAAGGCCGCCGGAACGGAGAACCCCCCATCGCCTGGCGCCCAACAGTGTGGCTCGGATTGAGCCTCGGTCGCCTCTCGCGCCTCGGCCGAATTTTCTTGCGGCCCCTCAACTTGGACTGGCTCGGCACCTACACTGCCACCTGTAGCGCCAGCTTCGGCCACGGCCCCCTCGATTCCTGTCAAGGGGAGAGCTGGGTCGGCACCCCTGCCAGTCGCAGGAGCGCCCTCGGCCCCCTCGGTTCCGGCCAAAGGAAGAACCGAGCCCGCATCGTCACCGCCCGCAGGGGCAGCCCCAACCTCCTCGGCCCTCTCTGGCTCGGCGGGTGGGAGAGCTTGCCCGGTAGGGTCGGCCCCATCATGCTCGATAGAGGGGCGAGCCGCCGTAAGGTCGCCTTCAACCGCGGGTACGACCCCGACCTTCTTGGCCCGCTTCCTGGCCCTCGCGGTAGTCCAGATCATACCCTCCACGGGATCCTTGTGCTTGGATCCCCGCGGTTTGGAAGATTCACCCTGGGCCGCTCCCTTGCCCTTATCTCTGGTTCGGGAGCGACCCACGGGAGCAGTCGATTCATCAGCAGCCGAGTCATCACCAAGCTTGATCACCTCTGCGGCCTCCTTCAGAGCCTCCCACCTGGTGTCTGCACGAAAAGGAAGACATATTCAGGAAAAGAAAGATGATCCCCACATTCAGAGGAAGAACCTAGTTTGTGGCACCTGAGCCCGACGGATGCAGCCGCGTAAGAAGACACCGCTCGATATTCTCTGGAGTAACCAGCTCTTCGGTGGATTGGCAGTGCTTCAGCAAGATGGCTATGTATTTCTCCACATGTGGAGGGAACTCATCCTGCCTGGGAGGGATATTCGGGTGGAAATTTGGGATTACTAGGCACCTCCAGGTTTCCTCCACTGAACAAATCCCCACCCAGAAGAATTGAGTCTTCCACCCCTTATGCGAGGAATCCTTTGCCGCCAAGGAGATACAGCTCCTATTCCGCCTCGCCTGGATGAAATAGAAGCCCTTCTCGGTCGAAGGATGTGCTTTCAACTCAGAGAAATAATGAAAGAGGTCATGGAAGGACAAACTCCACACTGGCGGCAGAGGATGCGGAAGGCGGAAAGGAAGAGATAAGAGTTGGCTACCAACTGAATGGGCGCGAACATGAAAAAATTGAGAAGCTGAAGAACAAAAGGTTCGAAAGGAAGGCGAATCCACCCTTTCATGACAGAAAAAAAGTACAGATGTGGCCTGTACGAGAGTCCAGGCTCATCTCTTGTGGGGAAGCTGTGACAAAGCAGAACTTATGGGGCAGGCGATACTGGTCCTCCAGCCTTCTCACATCTGCCTCCCCCAATTCGCTACAGTTTGGAACCTTCGCCTTCACCACCGGCTCGTCCTCCCACTCCTCAGCATCCGAGCGCTGGTCCGCCATCGAAATCGGAGAAGAGTTTAAGGAAAGGCGATCTCGAGACCCTGAAGATTCTGGGGGAGAAGGAAGCTGTCGGACTGCCTCCGTGGTTATCTCCACCAACTCCTCGAACACCGCTGCAAGCCTCTGCTCTTCTGTCGCGTCCTCACGGTGCATCGAAGAGCCCCAAAAGTAAGAACGGAGGAGAGCCAAAACCCTAAAGACGGAGGGAGTCTGGAATGACAACAAGCGCCCAACGCCTATATCCCTACGCGGGAGGCGACGCGTCGTTCTGACCTCCGAGAAAAGGGGGCCCCTTCAGTTCAAATCCGTCAGGATCATCATTAACACGAGCCCAGGTGACCACGACACATGGCTTCCTAACATCGTCAGATCTCCACCCACCTGAGCCACGCTGGTCAAAAACCCTAAACAGCTACTCTTCCGAGCTTACTAAAGCTCGGGAGTAGGAGGGGGACAAGTGGAGAGGCGGATTTCTGTAGCCCATCTAAGAGCAGCCGAACTAGGCCCATCAGGACCAAACGAGGCTCGGCTCATCCAAGTGACAGCCCCATAGGGCCCACTTAGGCTAAAAAGCCTAATAAAGATTACTCGGGATCCCACCCTTCCTCGGCGGCCCTTAGGCTCGGAAGGCCCGAGCGTCAGAACGGAGGAAGACCCATGCCCGAGTTATCCCTTCATCGGGATAGAGGCATGCGCTCTGCGCCCACTCCTACCTGACTTCATCCGAGCTATGCCTATCACTCGGACAGGGTTGGCACCTTTTATGCTTGGACCGACTAACGATTGCTTATCCACGCTGCCGTTGAGAGCCCTTTATGAGCAGCAGTTTATGAGGATAAGGGACCCATGATCCCACGATGAGGACGTAAAGATCCCACGATGAGGACGTAACTCTCGCCTGAAACTCCTCAGCTTACGAGACTCATAAGGTGAGAACACTATATAAACCAGGGACTCCCTCCAGTGGAAGGTAAGGGCAATACACGCCTAAAATCCCCTGAGCAGGAACCACTTCACCACCTTGGTGTTGGGAGATCTCGTGCACCTCTTTCTACCTCCCTCCATACCTTCCACCATTACTCTACTGACTTAGGCATCGAGGGTTTTCCCCAGGGAGCCATCCCTGGGCCTCCTGATCCGTTTCCCTTTCTCTGCAGTTCACTATTCGGTGATCATCCTCCCAGCTCAGGACAAGCGCGACATCACGCCCCTTCAGTGTATAAGAATGTGCACGACCTTGCCTTGCAAGCTGAGAATGTGCTCAGACTTATGGTATGCTTAAGGTAAATGTGTATCGACGTTATGTGTTATCTATATAAAAGAAATGTACCGACTTCATATGAAGACTAGCAGATGTGCACAGACCTTTGTGAAGGTATGAACAGTGATAGCATCGACCTCTTCCATATGAAAGACAAAGCATGCACTGACCTTGTATCACACAAGGCAAATGTGCACTGACTAACGTAGACTAATAGAGTGAAACAAATGCACTGACTCAGACTTGACAAAACATGAATACTGACATAGTACTTATGTGAACAATGATTATTTGACCAAATCATAATCTGATGCAAGAGTTGACTGTGCGTTGACCAAACTGTATCAACACATCATATGAACCCTTAGCATATTCAAGCACAAATGAACCATGAATCATGATTTACACTACACACATGATTCATAGTATGTCATTGTCAAAACCAGGGTTCTAACAGTCTGAGCATATGTGCATGAGCGCACACTAAGGTCTGAGCATATGTGCAATTTTAGGTCTGAGCATATGTGCAATTATAGGTCTGAACATATGAAAGGCAGGTCGAGTTAGAAAGACAGGTCGAGTTTAATCAATGTCATTTGATGATTAGAAAGCTTCAGATTCGTGTTGGTAGAGTTAGGATCGCTAGGACATGGTTAAATCCTTCAAACAAACTTGAGTTTATTCAAGTTTCACTGCCATGAGCTATTTGTCACCATTACAAAATATTTGTCACTTCTAATGGCTATTTGTCACTCATAACGAGCTAATTGTCACCCTTATTGCTTGCTAGGCGTCGCCTTTGTTTCACTTCATCACATCTTGTGACTTCTGTTATCGATTTATCACTCTTACGAGACATTTCTCAGCCTTGAAGCCTATTTGTTACCACTGTTGACTATTTGTCACCACTATGCGGTGTTAGCCGTTGCAGTATCTCTCTTCGGCCTCTCGTCTACTATGCGGCTGATGTATCCGGACGAAAGGAACCTCGGTCCAAGCGATCTCATGACAGACAAAAAGGAAGGACCGAGAGTCAGAAAAGTTGGGGGAGATGGAACGATCTTCACGGTCTCGTCGCTTTAATTTCCACAAAGTTGGGGAGGCACGAAGACTTTTTTGCCCTCTGGGGGTTTCATCTCCTTCCCATAAACAGAGACTCTGTGGGGAACCCTAAGGACATCCTGAGTTCCTTTGGTGGTCAAAGACACTCTCGTGAAGATGTCATCGTCTGAGAAGTCAGATTCTTCATCAGAGCAGGCTCCCCCCAAAAAGTTGTGCTTCCAAAAGAAGCCCTGCCGGTGCCGGACTAGCCATTAGGGGAAAGCATCGGCGGTGACTTTTCAGAGGAATACAAGCAGGGGTACCTGCAAGGGTGGCAGGACGCCTTGGCGAAGGTGGACTGCCTATTTTGTAGCAAGGGGGTGTTGAGCCTCCAACCTGATAGGTTCCGTCCCAAAGAGGACGAGTAACCGCTTGTACCCTCTTCCTCTATCAATATAATTTTTTTTTCTGTAACATTTCTTTGCATTATGGATGCTTGATCTTTGTGTGATGTGGTTACCGTCAAATGAAGGATATCACCCATCGTAAGTAGGAGTTACCTTTACGAATGGGAGTTCTTCTCCTATAAGTAACAGGGTTTGTCGATGGTTCTAATATTAGTAGGGCTTATCTTCATGCTCATAGTTCGTCGTTAGGATCCATTTGTCACCCTTCATGCGCATTTGTCCCCCCTGTTGATCTATTTGTCACCACTAATAGGCATCTTTCATTTTTATAGCATGTAGGATTCGTCCGCCTTTGCCCCCGGGAGCCGTCGCCTTTGTGCTTTTTTTTCACCGTTAAGAGCCTTTTGTCACCCCTCATGCGCATTTGTCGCCCATGTCAACCTATTTGTCACCACTAATGTACATTTGTTGTCTCTGTCAACTTATTTGTCACCAATAATATGCATTCATCACCCTTATCATTCATTTTACTCGTTGCTCTCACATACGGAAGGTGAACCCAAAAGAGAAAACAAATATAACAATAAAAAAAATCTATAAAAAATGATAATCAATAAATAAAATAATTTGTCATATAGGCAAGAAAATAACAAACAAACCATGGAAGTTGAATCGTTCCGACGTATTTCCGACGAAAACTTTTTAGTCGGATAATACTGTCGGAATTTCCCATTTTTCTGAGCTATTTGTCACCGTTACAGAGTTATTTGTCACTGCTAACGACTATTTGTCACTCATAACATCTATTTGTCACCCTTATCGCTCGCCAGCCGTCGCCTTTATTTTGCTTCAAAATATATCTTTTACTTCTGTTATCCATTTATCACCCTTAGGAGACATTTGTCAGCCCTGAAACCTATTTCTCACCACTATGCGGTGTTAGCCGTCGCGCTTGATTTTGGCTTATCTGACTTATTGGCTCCAAAACTTTAAAATTTGTTCTTCTTTCTGTCTAACAATGATAATTAATAAATATAATACTGTAATTATAATAAAATAAATAAAAATACCAAAAAATCATACAAATTGAAAATTTATAAATATAATAGAATAATAATAATAAAATAATTATGAAAAAGATAAAAACCATATAAATTGATAATTAATAAATGTAACATCATAATAATAGTTAAATAATTGTGAAAATGACAAAAACCAAAAAAATTGAAAATGATAATTAATAAATGTAACGGTAAAATAACAATGAAATAACTGAAAATGAGAAAAATTAAAAATGATAATTAATAAATGTAACAGCATAATAATAGTAAAATAATTATGAAAATGATAAAAACTATAAAAAATGATAATTAATAAATGTACTAGTATAATAATAAATTAATTATAAAATTGACAAAAAATATTAAATTGATAATTAATAAATGTAACACTATAACAATAATATAAAATCACCTAATTGTGAAAAATGATAGAAAAATAATATAAACGTTTCGCTTCATTTAATCAGTGTCGTTTGATGACTAGGAAAGCTTCAGATCTGTGTTGGTAGAGTTAGGAAACCCATACACGGTTAAACCCTTCAAACGAACTTGAGTTTCTTCAAGTTTCACTGCCATGACATATTTGTCACCATTACAGAGTTATTTGTCATTGCTAACAACTATTTGTCACTCACAACATCTATTTGTCACCCTTATCGCTCGCCAGTCATCGCCTTTGTTTCACTTCAAAACATATCTTTTACTTCTGTTATCCATTTATCACCCTTTAAAACTACAATTATATACACAACCTACACAACTCAACATAAAACACACATCCCCCGATAAAATCCACACAACATATAACTCAATGAATAAAATAAATTACAATTACATTAATTCAAATGTGTCATTTTTTACAATTATAATTACAAATCAACAGATATCTATTGGATCATCCTTCACCATCACCAGTTGTAGAAGAATCCCCTCTCTCAGACGACTCCTCCTACCCAACAATTGCTTCATTTAGCTTAGTTGGATCGACTTCTTCCACTTCGTCCTCTATACACAACCGAAGTGGCTCGGCAAATTCGATCAAACGAAGATTAGAAGCAACCAACTCTGCAATGTCACCCTCGTCTGATTGAAAAGTTTTAGCACTAGAATCCTCTGAGACACCAATTTTTTAGAATACTCGCTCCATTCAAACCACAATTTTGAAAGAAGCTCTTTTCTAAAGCCGGTATCATGATCTCTCTCTTTTGGAGAATCAGCATTGACCAGCCTGTATGTGTAAACCTTCCTCGTCTGTCCTGGTCTAAAAGCACGGATAATAGCTTTGGTATCTCGCCAAGCCATTGGTCCTGCTTTTAGACCAGGACAGACCAAGAAGGTTTACACATATAGGCTGGTCGTTGCTGATTCTCCAGAAGAGAGAGATCATGATACCTGCTTCAGAAAAGAGCTTATTTCAAAATTATGGTTCGAATTGAGCGAATATTCTAAAAAATTTCGATAGCATCTCCCTTAAAAATTGACTATTTTCCACTTTTGTACATCCTGAAAAATTATATTAAACAAAATAAAAATACATCCAACATGTGAACTGAGAGATGAAATTAGGAATCATGACATGAGGGATTAAACCATGGCAGTGACACCTTGGATGTGATGTTATAGAGGCCCTACGCAGGCGATGGTGGCGGAATGGCGATGGGCGGCCAAGGATGGCGGCTACAGCGGTGCTGGATGGCAGTCGGTGGGCTGGTTCGGCTGGAACAACGGCCGGCTGCCGCGGTATGGCACCGGAGGGGCAGCGGTGCTCTGCCAGAGTGGCTGCAAGGGGGAGCGCGGCGGTGGGTTGGCCGGCACTCACGGCGGTGCTGGTTCGCAGAGGAGAGCGAGGGTGCGTAGGGCACCCGTGGGCACACGGGGACAAGGTGGCGATGGTCTGCGACGAGGGGGGAAAAGTAAGGGATGGGGAAAAAACAAATAGCTTCTAAGGGTAAGAAATACGTCGTAAGGGTGACAAATGCTTCTAAGGGTAACAAATGGGTCCTAATGGTGACAAATAGCTTCTAAGGGTAACAAATGGGTGTCTAAATGTGAAAAATAGTTGTAGTGGTGACAAATGAAAGAGAGAGAGAGAGAGAGAGAGTGGTGCGGACACCAGAGCAGACGAGCGGCACGGGTCGGCGAGCCATCGGTACCGTACACGGAGTACGACTCGAGCCACCTCAGCATCCATCTGGCTCGGAGACAGCCTGGATACTCCCCCATGAGTCCCGGCATTTATCATATTTAGTTAGACTTTATTTGTGTTTAATGTGTGTTTACTTCATTTTATTCGGTATGTAATTTTGATTGTAAGAGGGGCTTATTTGTAAAAATGGGACCCCTGGGCCCCACGGGACCACAGGCCCCCTCCCATTGATCCACCTCATCCCTAGGGCCCCATGTGGGGTCGGTCAACCATTCAAATGGTGGCTTCTAGAAGGGTGGGCCAAGTGGGGGACATTGGAATGAAAATGCCAACAATTCCAACCCACCCCCACCTACCATGTCCCCCCCTTGCCTCCCTAATCAATGGGCTGCCCCCCCTTGTATTTTTAATTTTAATCTTTGTGGATGGTCACATGCAATCCCATCTCTCCATCTCCCATCCCTAGATCCAACGGTTGAGGATTGATTAGACATGTAACCTATATATGCTTGTAATTTTCATTTTTGATGAATTAATGCCATTTGAACTTGAAAATCCTTGGAGCAGCCCTTGGGCACCCCCCCTCTCCCTCTCTCCCTCTCCTCCTTGCAGCTGGGAAGGCTGTATTCTGGTGGTGTGACTCTCCCCCTATCAGTTCCGGTCACCGCCGCCGCCGCCACGAGCCGCCACCGCACCGCCATCGCAACCGTCGGAGTTCTGCCTTCCACCTGCAGCCGCCACTTCCACGAATTCTTGCCATCCGCCACGAGCTCAGATCGATTTGGGATTTTGAGGGGATGTTCCAGAGGTGTCAAGCACATCCCACAAAAATTGGTTGGTCATAAAGATCCCATTTGATAATTTTTCATTTTCGCCAAACTTTAATTTCCAGATCTGTCTGCTGTCTGTTTCCATTTCCATCCTCCCTGTGTTTCCAAATTTCGGACCTCTTTCTGATTTTTATTAGAGCTCCCAATTTTACTGGGAGTTTTGTCTACCCACCCCTCCTTCCACAAATTTTCCTTATTTTTTATCAACCCTCCACCTTTTTTTACAAAATTCATTCTCAGAGCTAGCAACAGTGCTGTCCACCTGTCTCCAGATCCGACCTCTGTCTAGTGAAAAAATCATATCAATTCGTAGCCACCTTCAATCAGTCCACAAAAACTATTGCCATCTTCCTTGTTCAAAATCCTATAACTTTTATGAAGCGCTCAGGAGCTGAATCGGAAGTCTACTAGGCAGTCAACGGCAGTTCTCAGACAAGTTCTCTGCAGATCTGAGATTCCGGGTACTGTACAACAGGAACTTGTAAATTCAATAAAGTTCAGATCTGACCAGATCCAGCAGATCTATCTGAGTTTAGATTGAAGGATTTAAAGAGAGATTTCCAACGATAGCTCATGCGCCGCGATCCGACGTCGGGATTGATCGCAGCAGCCATTCTCGCCGGAACGCGCGCCGAAAAACAGAACCGGAAATCCGTGGGAAGCTAGTTCAAGAATTGGGAATCGGGGCCGATTGACCCCCGATCGGTGTTTCCGGCCGACCGCCGTCCGTGGAGGCACGCCACCAGGGGTCCCCATCACAGTGGGTCCCACCCCCGTAGATCCGGAGGACAGCGCCACCCGTGGGCCCCACGGACCCGCAGAACCCGCCGTTCGGAAAGCACGAAAACGCGGAGTTCGGCACCGCCGGGCGACATCAAGATGTTGCCCGTCAACCCGCTTTGCGTGATTCCCGGGCCCCACATGTGACCTTTTACCTCCCTGCGTGGAGTGGGTCAAATTATTGTATTGCTGTAACATTGTTTAACCGGGAGTCCGTAATTCGGCTAGGGTTGTCTTCGCCACGCCGGGTGCGTGGAGGTAAAGGTCTCAACTTCTCGGCATTCGCTTGCTAATTTAGTATATGGTCTTTTGCCGCTGCCGAGAGCGATAGGTACTAACCCGTGAGTCATGTCACCGCTGTGAGTGTGAGAGTGACCCGTCCCGGGACTCGATCCGAGTCCGGAAGTGAGTCGACTACCCGTGAACTCTGCCGGTTCTTCAACCGTGCACGATCCGCGTTTCCCTCGCTTGGGACGACGAGTGAGCTTGCGTTTCTGTTAGCGACGTATAGCCCATAGGAGCTCTCCGTGTCGGGCCTAGTGTCTCTCCCATCATGTGTTGCTGGTCGTGTCCGCATCTAGAGTCCGAGGTTCATACCACGTAGAGTCGGTCCCCGTGTCCGTCCCGCATCAGTTTGGTATCAGAGCGAGTCGAGTCTAGGGTAGTCGTTGCATAAGTCTTGCACGGTCTAGGTCGAGTCTAGGATCATCATTATTTTAAAATAAAAAAAAATGTTTTAAAATTGCATTTCATCCCGATAATTCGGTATCTTAAAAGGTGTTGTCCGAACGTTAGGCTACGCCTATCGGGAGGTCGCACACTTGCGGGAGTGATCTTCGGATCGATTAACTCCACCACGTACCGGATATTGGTTTAGGTCAAGGTGCATTAGTCGGTGTTTGCATCAGTTTGTGTCTCCTAGTTCATGTGTAGTCCAATAAGAGTCAGTCGGTCTTGTCCAAGTGTCGGCATGTCTAACATGTAGTTCCCCGATTTACCATGGATTCCCAATCACCCGGGCAATATGGCCATTGGTCTACCCATGGGCTTGGCAACCACCCTCTCCCCTTCCGTAGGCCCGAAGCCTCGGATTTTTATGGCTCTAATGATCCGGGCGACTACCTCAATTGGGAGGCCGCCATGGACAAATATTTTGAATGTTACACCATGTTCGATGCCATGCAAGTTAGTTTTGCCCGAGAGCGGCTTGTCCACAAAGCCGCCTGGAAATGGGAGAGCATTGAGCACATGAGGGAGGTTAGGAGGCAAAGGCCCATCGAGTCGTGGCATGAGATGAAGGGCGAGCTTAGGAAGGTCTACCTACCCGGCCCGATCACCTCCAACCGACCCCACCCAATCACCTCCACCCAAGTGGGCCATAATCAGAGGCAACGTGCCGCGCATGTAGAAGAGCCTAGGTCTACGACTAAGACGAATTCATATGGGGGAGTCCATCACATCGCTCCTACTCCAAACCCCACCATTGCCGAACTCTTCCAAATCATTTTGGATAAAGTGGATAGGAAGTGTAATTATATTGAGTCCCTGATTTCCCCTTGCCTACCTCCTAGACAGGATGGAACCAAGCACGAGCCTAAGGAGGTAGCAACTGGTAGCCCCAACCCGATGTCGTCTAAGGTGCCACCACAAGGCCCTCTCCCCATCATGATGGGTCATGATCGACTTATCAAGGAGCGTAGTGGGTCACGGCAGCAGTGTTATCGCTGCCAGGGGTTCGGCCACTTTGCCGGACAGTGTCCCACTCGGACGTCTCTAGCCCTAGGGGACAAAAGGGTTGGAGAAGCCTCACTCTTCGATCTTTGTTCGGAGTCATCTCAGCCACAGCTACCCGTGTTTCTAACAGGAAAGCTACTCATAGCCGAGCCACTCCTTAGCTGGCTCAAGGATGGCTTGGTCCCACTTCCCTTCCCATCTATGGACCCTATCCTACCTCTGGTGCCAATCAATTCATTTCACACCACATTCCGGTCTAGTCACTATGTGGATACATTGGATGACCTTCTTAAAGGGTTAGACCGGCAATTGACATTTACGCACGTGTTGGCCCCAGGCTTTGACCAACCTATAGGTCGTAGCTTCACACATCCATCCTTAGGGTCTATCACCTCCGTGTACACCGCGGGCCATATCACCATGGAGGTTCTTTTACTCCTCCCCTTACCGGCCGAGCCTGACTTCACTCCTTTTATCCCGAGGGAGGAGCCCTATCTGCTATACACAGTCCCATCTACGTCGATGGATGAAGGTGACCATCAACACCTTCTAGAATTCCACACATGGGACCTTGAGATGAGGGAATCCATATCGAGGGGTCACACATTCTTTGATCCCTTCGATCCCTTTCTTCATGGGCCCTTTGGCCCACAACCTCCACTCCACCTCTTTAAGGAAGTCCACTATCACACCCCTCCTACTCGGGCCTGGCAACCTTCACATGGCAATAGGTCCGAACCGTCATTTGGGGGTAATGAAGACTTTGGTTCCCCCGGTCCACCTAAACCGCCCAAACCTCCCGGACTTCCCTCATCCAAACCCAATGTCCATGATTGGTGCATCATAGGATGTCTAGGAGTCCACCATGACATTAACCTACGATTATGTCAAATGCATGCATGGCACACATTCGGATGTCCTGGACCACCTTGCATATGATTGGGTTTGACTAACATTAGGTTTGTGTAGGGTCGTGTGTGCATCTGTGTGTTTTTCTTTTTATTAGGCATGTTAGGAGTCTGCATGATGACGTCCATCGTCACATTGAGGTCAGCAATGCACGGTACAAAGAGTTAGCCGATGCCCACCGACACCACCGAGAGTTCCAAGAGGGCGAATATGTCATGATCAGGGTAAGACCTGAACGGTTTCCCTCGGGAACCGTTAAGAAGTTGCAAGCTCGCAGAGCCGGTCCATTTAGAGTGTTGAAACGCGTTGGATCCAATGCGTATGTTGTGGACCTGCCCGAGGAATACGGTATAAGCTCTACTTTTAATATTTCGGATCTAGTTGCATATAGGGACCCATCGGTGATCCCTAGTGAGCCTTTTGAGCCATCTCCTCCCATTGAGAGTGAGCCCACATCTGAGTGTCCACCTCCAGCCCCTTTGTCACGGTAGCGTGAGCATATCGATCATATACTGGATGAGCAGGTGGCAATTACCAGGAGTGGATCTTACCCGCGCTACCTAGTGCGCTGGAGAGGGCGACCCGCCACCGAGGACACATGGATCACCCATGGAGAGTTGCAGCGGATCGAACCGGACCTACTGGAGCGGTACCAGAGTGACGCGGACCCTTACTCGACAGGGTCGAGTTTCTTCCACCCGGGGAGAATTGGTGCGGACACCAGAGCACACGAGCGGCACGGGTCGGCGAGCCACCGATACCGTACACGAAGCACGACTCGAGCCACCTCAGCATCCATCTGGCTCGGAGACAGCCTGGAAACTCTCCCATGAGTCCCGGCATTTATCATATTTAGTTAGACTTTATTTGTGTTTAATGTGTGTTTACTTCATTTTATTCGGTATGTAATTTTGATTGTAAGAGGGGCTTATTTGTAAAAATGGGACCCCTGGGCCCCACGGGACCACATGCCCCCTCCCATTGATCCACCTCATCCCTAGGGCCCCATGTGGGGTCGGTCAACCATTCAAATGGTGGCTTCTAGAAGGGTGGGCCAAGTGGGGGACATTGGAATGAAAATGCCAACAATTCCAACCCACCCCCACCTACCATGTCCCCCCCTTGCCTCCCTAATCAATGGGCTGCCCCCCCCCCCTGTATTTTTAATTTTAATTTTGGTGGATGGTCACATGCAATCCCATCCCTCCATCTCCCATCCCTAGATCCAACGGTTGAGGATTGATTAGACATGTAACCTATATATGCTTGTAATTTTCATTTTTGATGAATTAATGCCATTTGAACTTGGAAAATCCTTGGAGCAGCCCTTGGGCACCCCCCCTCTCCCTCTCTCCCTCTCCTCCTTGCAGCTGGGAAGGCTGTATTCTGGTGGTGTGACTCCACCCCTATCAGTTCCGGTCACCGCCGCCGCCGCCACGAGCCGCCACCGCACCGCCATCGCAACCGTCGGAGTTCTGCCTTCCACCTGCAGCCGCCACTTCCACGAATTCTTGCCATCCGCCACGAGCTCAGATCGATTTGGGATTTTGAGGGGATATTCCAGAGGTGTCAAGCACGTCCCACAAAAATTGGTTGGTCATAAAGATCCCCTTTGATAATTTTTCATTTTCGCCCAACTTTAATTTCCAGATCTGTCTGCTGTCTGTTTCCATTTCCACCCGCCCTGTGTTTCCAAGTTTCGGACGTCTTTCTGATTTTTGTTAGAGCTTCCAATTTTACTGGGAGTTCTGTCCACCCACCCCTCCTTCCACGAATGTTCCTGATTTTTGATCAACCCTCCACCTATTTTTACAAAAATTGTTCTCAGAGCTAGCTACAATGTTGTCCACCTGTCTCCAGATCCGACCTCTGTCCAGTGCAAAAATCATATCAATTCGTAGCTACCTCCAATCAGTCCACAAAAACTATTGTCATCTTCCTTGTTCAAAATCCTATAACTTTGATGAAGAGCTCAGGAGCTGAATCGGAAGTCTACTAGGCGGTCAACGGCAGTTCTCAGACAAGTTCCCTGCAGATCTGAGATTCCGGGTACTGTACAACAGGAACTTGTAAATTCAATAAAGTTCAGATCCGACCAGATCCAGTAGATCTATCTGGGTCTAGATTAAATGATTTAAAGAGAGATTTCCAACGATAGCTCATGCGCCCCGATCCGACGTCGGGATTGATCGCAGCGGCCATTCTCGCCGGAGCGCGCGCCGGAAAACAGAACCGGAAATCCGTGGGAAGCTAGTTCAAGAATTGGGAATCGGGGCCGATTGACCCCCGATCGGTGTTTCCGGCCGACCGCCGTCCATGGAGGCGCGCCACCAGGGGTCCCCATCACAGTGGGTCCCACCCCCGTAGATCCGGAGGACAGCGCCACCCGTGGGCCCCACGGACCCGCAGAACCCGCCGTTCGAAAGCACGAAAACGCGGAGTTCGGCACCGCCGGGCGACATCAAGATGCTGCCCGTCAACCTGATTTGCGTGATTCCTACGCCCCACATGTGACCTTTTACCTCACTGCGTGGAGTGGGTCAAATTATTGTATTGCTGTAACATTGTTTAACCGGGAGTCCGTAACTCGGCTGGGGTTGTCTTCGCCACGCCGGGTGCGTGGAGGTAAAGTCTCAACTGCTCGGCATTCGCTTGCTAATTCAGTATTTGGTGCCACGCCGGGTGCGTGGAGGTAAAGGTCTCAACTTCTCGGCATTCGCTTGCTAATTCAGTATATGGTCTTTTGCCGCTGCCGAGAGCGATAGGTACTAACCCGTGAGTCCATGTCACCGCTGTGAGTGTGAGAGTGACCCGTCCCGTGACTCGATCCGAGTCCGGAAGTGAGTCGACTACTCGTGAACTCTGCCGGTTCTTCAACCGCGCACGATCCGCGTTTCCCTCGCTTGGGACGACGAGTGAGCTTGCGTTTCTGTTAGCGACGTATAGCCCATAGGAGCTCTTCGTGTCGGGCCTAGTGTCTCTCCCATCATGTGTTGCTGGTCGTGTCCGCATCTAGAGTCCGAGGTTCATACCACGTAGAGTCGGTCCCCGTGTCCGTCCCGCATCAGAGAGAGAGAGAGAGAGAGAGAGAGAGAGAGAGAGAGAGAGGGGCATTAACAAACAGAAAAAATAGTGGCTCCTGGTACACGTCTCTCCCTCCTGTAGTCCTGCTGTCCTGCACTCCTGTTGTTGGTAAAGTATTCGTATTTGTTTACTGTTGGTGGAAGACCTAAAGTCGGTGGAAGACGAAGGGACTCTCCCAACTTATGCCAACTACTCATGAGTTGAGGTTTTTAAAGACAAAGGTTCTCATTACGGCTGGTTTTAATTTTAGAAGTCAAATAGTTAAAATGGGATAGTTATTATAGTTTTGGGAATTGTAATAATCTTCCATCTTATCATATTTTTTATATTTTATATTTTATATTTTACATAAATATATATTATATGATATATATTATTACGAATGGATATTTTATGAAATGAATATTATAATAGATTCAAATTCTAATATTATCCGTATCTGAAAGATAATTTAGAATATTATCCGCTAATTAATACGGATTCGAATTCAAATATTATCTAGCTAAATTATTGATATATTTATATTTATTTCTGTTATTTATTACATATACGTAAACATAAGCTATTCCAGGTGTTTCTGACGGAATCTTATTCAGTCGAAAATAAGTCAAAATTTACACACATATTTCTGTTCATTTCTGATAACTATTTCATAAATATATGTAAATATTAGTGACGGAAATTTTGTTGTCAAAAATCAGTGGGTAATTACCAACGTAATTCCGACGAAATTTAAATTGTCTCAAAGTTGTGTCTTTTTAGAGACAGATTTTCGCCCAAAATAATTGGTTGAAAATCAGTCCGTATTTACCGACGATTTGCGACAGAATATCTTCCATTGGAAAGTTATAATAGTTCCGACGTCTTTCCGACAGATATATTGCCGTCGAAAAATTACGTCGATATTTCTCATTTTTCTTGTAGTATATTGGGCCCTGATCGAAGGGTTAGGGGTTGAAAAAGCCCATGGGCTGGGCGGCCAGGTCGATGGCTGCCCAGGTTGGCAGGGCGGCCAAGTCCCTGCCCAGGTCTGGTAAGTGGTCAGTCCTCTGGCCGCCTTCTACTTGTGAACGGCCAGTGACCTGGCCGCCTACCTGCAACCGTTGGTCAAAGGCTCGTGCCCCACGTTCGCTTCCCACCCTTCGAACGTGCCCCATTCGATCCCCACTCTCGGCCTCGTCACCCACGTCCCCAGGCACGAAGCTGAAAGTCCCTAGAAGGGGGTCCCAAAGACAAAAACTTCGAGGGGGGAATCAGAGGGGAAAACGAAAAAGAAAGAAAAAAAGGAGGGGGATGAACGGAGTGGATCGAAGAAGGAAGAGAAGAGGAGAAGGAGAGAAGAAAGGAAGGAATGGACAGAGGGAGAAGTTGTCTGAAAGAAAGTGTTTGGAGAGGAACAAACATCGAAGAAGAGTTTCTACAGATGATTGATAAGCGTCCATTTTCTATGATAATTTATTGCATGTACACCATTTTATGGACATATAATTAGGTAATTATGCATGATCTATCGTTAATCTCAACTTCGAATGTAGATTGAACATTTCATGTAAATTAATTGATTTGGTGATTTTATTTAATAAAATGGAGTTGAGAGTCATGAACATTAATTCTCCATTGCATAATTATGAGCAATTGTGATTCATGTGCACATTATAGTAATTTTTATGGACTAAATCGTAATTATATGTATGCAAGACACCGAAGGTAATTGTAAAAGAAACTGGGGGCAAAACTATCATCACCACTTTGACCAAGTCAAAAGCATATATTTTGGTTGGAGGGAAAAGAAATTTTAAAAGTTTGAAATTGAGGAAAAGAAACAAATATTTTAGTTAGAGGGAAAATTGAATTCAAAGTTTGAAATAAAGGAGAGACATGATGAGCCTTGGGAAAGGGGATGCCCAAAGTCCAAGAAAGGGGGTGTCCACCTATTTTTTCTCTTCCCCATGCATCATATTCCACTTGAATCCCAATCATCTATCTCCTTTTGATACAATCTCCACCCTCCATCTACCCAACTTTCCCTATAAATAGCCCATGACAAGGAGGAGAAAGGGAGTTCTTCTTTTGGTAATTTCTTTCCCAACATTAGGTCACCGATTTCTCCGCCTTACGTTCGTTTTCTGCTCTTGCACTCTTCATGTACGTTCTTCGCTTTTAAATTCTCTACAACTTCTTCTTCTGCATCATCTTCTAATTCCTTCTAATTTTTACGCTATTTTGTGTTTTTCACTGTACTATCATATTCATCTATGAATCAATGTTTCTCTATGTTCTTCCTCTTATTTCTACACTTTCTAATCATTTTCTCCGCTTCTGTCTTCAAAAAAGATATTTGTTTTTAAGTGTTATACAATTTCTTCTTCTACATCATCTTCTAATTCTCTCTGGTTTGTAAGTTATTTCTCATTTTTCAACTTACTATCTTGTGATTGTACTGTTCATCTGAGGTACTAGTTTCTGTCATTCCTCCATTTTGAAGCCATTATGCTCTTCTTTTCTATCTGAGTTCTTCATAAAAGTTCTTTCACTCCTGTAGATATAGATTTTATTCTTCTACCACTTCCTCTAATTCCATCATGTAGCGCTCCCTTTTTGTCTTTGATAATGATTTTGATGATTACAATATATTGTGTGTTTTACGTATGTCTTTAAGTGTAAAGATTCTGAGTAAGTGTTGTGAAAATGTCTGTTGTTCTCTCATGAGCTGATATGTTGCATCTTCTTTTGTAGGTTGTCTCACTTGTTCTTCACATGCATTGACCTGCCCTTGGACATGCATCGACCTCTTCTTGATTGCTTTCATCTGTGCATCAACATAACCATGTTTTTCCCTTGATGCACTTCACTCATGATGTTTTCGTATGGTGATATCATGTTTTCAAATTGGGTCATGATGTCTTTAATGAACTGACATAAATGCTTGATATTTTGCAAATCATGTTTTGTTGTCCATGGTGGTGAAGGTTCAGTTGAGCCTTGTCTCTTGTTTTGGATTGTTTAGATAGTAATAAGTCTTGGTTCCTTCATGCAGAAATCTGATTTATTTTGAATGCGAAACTGACTTCCATGTTAGTTTGCTTGATAGGTTTAAGTCATGGAAACTCATGTATTAATCAGATGTTTTGTTTGAATTGTCGATTTGTGTGAGTTCCATTTGGCTTGGGCTGAACTTGCATTCATGAGCAATTGTGTAAACTTAAACTAAGAATGGAGTGTGTAAGCTCATGTGGTTGCACTGGACTTAATTTCCTGGATCCTTAATGCTCTCATATCATTGTGACCTTGTTGATCTTTGCATGGACTTTGTTCTTCATTGCACCGACAAAATCTTCTCATATGCATTGACCATGTACTTATATGCACAGACATGATAAAATGCATTGAGTGATTCTTAGGTGTATTAAAATGATGCTGAGGTTCTTAAGCATGCTAGGCTCAAATGTGTCACATTCCCTTGGTTCAAGATAAGAAATCATGTTTGAATACATTTCAATGTGGATGGAATGATTTTGGTTGAAAAATGATTTCTTGTATTGCAATGACTTAATTCTCATCAACTTGAATTGCTTGAAAGTACAGGTTTAAATATGCCCACAAACCTTTGGATTATGGTAAGAATTCTTTTGATGTATTTCCATGTGGCAAGGTTAGGTTTGATTCATACATCATGGTTGTTGGGGTTAATCTCATGGTTTTGGTCTTACATTGACTACATTTCAATGTGGCTAGACTGCCCTTATTGGATATGAGTTCATGCTTGTTTTCATGATCAACTAGTGATAGTGGTTAGCACTTCTTGTCTCATTGTCTTTTAAATGAACCAAAGTTTGGGTATTGGTTTATGTCTATCACTACATGTTATTTGCTTAGCAAAATCATGCTTTCAATTTGGGTTATTGCACATTTCATGGGATCGGACTTTGATTGGTTGAATATTACATCTTTCATATTAGCCTCTTCATTTTACATTGATGAAAGAATGATGAGATTGGGCTTTTATAAAGTGCAGGCTTGATCATGCTCTTAAAATCATGAAAGACAAGGTGAGAATTTATTTTTTAACGTAATTCATGTTTGATTACATTGGGGTGCATGTTAGATCATTAGAATATCATTAGGATACCTTTTGTTTATGTCACAAGGTCAATGGGTTGACCCCCCCACTCAATGGGTCGTCCCCTAGGCAAAACAAGGTGTTTTCAGCATTCTGTCTGAAAGTGGGTCGACCCCCTCACAAAGTGGGTCGACCCCCCTATAAAATCTGCTGAAAACAGATTCTGTCTGCCAAGTGGGTCGACCCCCCTCTTGAAGTGGGTCGACCCCCCCAGATTCGCAGGTCCGCGCGGCTATACCGTAGCCCACCGAAACCCTATGGAAACACATCCAAATGGGCTAATATTTTACCCTAATACCCTTGGGTCATTAATGAACATATTAGGGTGGTTTTGCTAGGGTTTTACAAGGGTATCCTCATGGTATATATATGTTGCGAATTTGGAAGAAATAGAAGAGGAGCTATAATCTTTCTATCTGTTTTGTAGGAGAACAACGGGAAGAAGGAGGGAGGCTGAGGAAGAGCTCAAGATTCATCTACTTCCATCCATTTCTAGAGCTCGTGATTGAAGAAAGAAAGAAGCAGATTGAGCAGAGGAACGCGTGGACGTCCTCAACATCAGCATTCGGCTATCCCCCGACCTGAGCATCAGAGATTATCAACTACACCTCGTTTCTTCTCATGGGGAACTACTTCTATATCTTGTCTACATCTATTAATACCATTTGCTTTTGAGTTGTGGGGTTTGCATTGATCATATCTTGTATTTCTGAATTCTAGATATATTTTTGTGTGGACCGTCTGTGGACGGGTGTTTCTGTGAAGGCGGAGCTGCATCTCCGTGTGTTGGTTTTATTGTGGGGAAAGTTTCCTCGTGGTTGGTTATGTGTTGACGGAGCTGTGACTCCGTGTGGTTTGAGTGTCCGGGGTGTGCTCCCCGATTCGATGTGTGGGTGTGTGCTGCGGTGGCAGCGTCTTGGGGATTTTCCCCGTGTGTGGATATTGTTGTGGAAGCAGCTTGTGTGTGTGTGGTTGTGGTTCGTCCCCGTGTTGCTACGAAAGTAGCGTGTAGTGAAGCCTCACCCGGTTGGGTGAGGGGTGGACGTAGGGAGCCCGTCGTGGTCCCGAACCACCTAAAAATCCTTTTGTCTCGTGTGAATGCCTGCGTGTTTGTCCTTTTCTTCTATCTCCCTTCACAGGTTAATTTAGTAGATTTCTACTCACTACACCACTACACATTGCTTCTTGTGTTATCCGTGTTAGGCATAATTTTATCTAACGGTTGCATTGTTATTACGAGTGAGATCAGAAAGATTGAGAGAACATGTTAAATCTCATGTGTGGTTAGGCCAATCTAGTAGTTTGTTTTAATTCCATTGTGTTCAGTTAAGAGAGTTTTTAAAATCCACCATCTAGGTCAAGGGGACAATTCTCTCTTGTCCGCCATCTCGTCTGGGCCAACAACCTTAAATAAAATCCAGTAGATGTTGGCCCTAGGTTCACACTGTGGTTCTTGTGTTATTTGGGCTTACCCTCTTATGAAAACCGGTGCCTAAGGTAAGACGGTCGAACGATAAACGCCTTAAGCGGATTAGTGGTTTGTAATTAGCTCTCTACGAAAGTAGGGGGAGCCTCCCACTATCCCACCCCTTACCTGGTCGGGGGAAATATTGAGGGTGAACTTAAGTTACACTTTAGTCATTTTGTAAAACCCAATTCGTAGGTCTAGGTCACATCTAGGTCATTAGGTAATTTGAGTGACAACTTGCTTGTGTTTGCATAAAAAATAAAAATAAAAAAAATAAAAATAAAATTCTCCTCTTCTCTCCCTTCGTCGTTGTTAGTGTTAAAAAAAGCACAAAAAATACAAAGAAAAAAAAATAAAAAAATCATCTCCATGGATTGGGTTCTTAATCAAAGTAATTGCTTGACCCAAAATCAATTCATTCCTATAGTCCAAACTCTCATACACCACCTACCTTTCAAGATGATCACACATGGACCCGATCGACCCATTATGTAGGTGAGTATCTGACCCAATATCCATCTTTCACCCAACTCAATGAAAGCCCATATCCCTGGTCTGCCCAACAAGAAAACCCCACACCCATGGCAGCCCAATATCCTTATCCTTCCCAAAACCAAGATCAATTTGCTCAATCCTATTTAGGGGACCATATGCCATTCCTCCCTTATGAACAAACTTCAACATGCCAAAACTTTCTTACACCTTCTTGCACTTCTATCTTTGAGTGGGGAAATCAAAATAATTTCTCTTGGGAAAATCCTCAATATCAAGCGCCATGCCCTCCCGAGTCAAACTTTCAAACTCAATTTGATCAAAATCAATATGGAGGACATGTCACATACTTCCCTTATCAATATGATCATCAATACATTCATTCCACCCCTCCATACAATGGTCCATCAAATGAAGAAAAACTCAACCAATTGATTCAAATCATCTTGAATAATCAACAAAGCATTGGTTCCCTCCAAATCAAATTGGATCAACTCACAAAAGTCACATATGAATTGTCTATGGACCAAGTGCCTAACCCCCTTGATGTAAATTTGGAAGATCAATTCTCTCACTTTACCCAACACACTTATTCTTACCAGCAACCTATGGTTCTTCTGTCAAAGGAAACTTTTGACCTAGGTAATGAGGGAATTGTGAAAAAATTATATCGAAAAGAATCTGGGGTGACGAGCAAGATGGCTTATTTGTGTGAGGAGTCTATACCCATCTATGAGGAGAGCCACAATAGGTCGGTTGAAAACAAGTTGGGGGGTGAATCAAATGATGTGTAAAATGATGCTAGTCAAAACTATGAAAGTGAGAATACCCATGGGTCAATTGAGAAAGAATGTAGAACAGATGATTGTCTAGCTGAAAAGGATGATAAGGTAATGAAATGTGACCCTCCTTACTTGAAAGAATATCATGAAAGGAGCATATCGGAAGATTTCTCATTTCATCTCACAGTCCCACAATTGGAAAAACTGATTGACATGCTTCCTATGTTAGAACAATGTGAACACTTTGGCATCAAGAGTGTCATCATTAACTCATGTGAAGAGAAGCATAAAGAAGAAGATAATGATGATGTTGCAAACATGTTGAATGATAAATATCATAAGGAAGAGAATTGTGAAGGGCCCTTGAGTGAAAAATTCATCTCTAATTTAGATGCCACACCTGTGGAGAATATATCTGATAATCTCATTTTGATAGAGGATATTGATAACGGGGCATCACGTGAAGAACTTGAGAACATCACTCCAAACACCAAAGTCTAAATTGAAGATATACTTGAAGAGGAGGATTGTCTTGGGGTTAATAATCTTGCTAATTTAATGAAGATGAATTTTGAATACCCTCCTCTTGAAGAACATGATGAAGGGACTATGTTGGAGAAGTTTACATTTGATATACCCACCTCACCATTGAAAAATATGATTGATAATCTTCATGAGTGTGATGAAGGGGCATTGTTGGAAAGATTTACATTTGGTCTATCCACCCCATTACTGGAAAGTTTGATTGATAAATTTCATTCGAGTGAAGAGTGTGATGAAGAGGCTTCATTAGAGAACTTCATATTTGATCTGACCCCTGAACCCTGCCCCATAAAGTTTGAATTATTAGATGGGTTCACACCTTCCAATTTGATTCCCCTGCAAGTTAAGCCTCCCCAATATGACATTCTAGGACCTGAGGGAGATATGCCAACTATATTCACTTTTGATTTGACGTCTCATCAGGAAGATAAGTTCATTAGTGCCCTTATTGCTCATGAGGCTATCATTACGGGGAATGTGGCTAATAATGTCAATCTTTATAAGCCACGAATGCTTGACCGAGTTAATGTGGAGGAAATAATCAATAAAGGGATAGCCATGTTGGAAGATACAGGACAAGGGGACCAATGGATAGATATTAGGCAGAGAGTCCATCCCGATCTTGATAGATTGATGGCCATTGATCATTACAAGCCTCTTAAAGATGAAAACTGCCTCACACATATGGTCAGAGTTAAAATCAATAATGTGCAAGACCAACATATTTCTAGCTCCAATACGTACATGCTTACTCTTGTCTTCCAATGGCATAAGGGTTAGAATTTGAAGGATGACAAGATCACTTGGTGGCTCATTCTAAATGCCACCCATTTTTTAGTGAGCTACATTGCGTCTGGCTGAAGACGTTAAACTTAGCGCTTCTTGGGAGGCAACCCACAATTTTTATAATTTTCGTGTGCTAATAAATGACTTCTTGGGAGGCAACCCAAGTTTGTATTGTAGTTTTTTTTTATTTTTTATTTTTGTAGGTATGAATAAAGGAAAAGTTGGGGGGAGAGAGAAGATTACTTGCACCTATGCCTCGCCTTTAACGACCAAGTACTGCCTTTGGTCAGCAAGGATGTCCGTCGAAGTTCACTTCCGTCAGGTTGTCCCGTTCCTTCACAAATTTCATGTCTACATTATTCTATTCATACATATTGCATATGCCATTGAGGACAATGTCATTCAAGTTGGGGGGGAGAAAAGAAAAAAAATATTTCATTTCATGTGAGTACAACCTGATCTGAGTTCTTACTTGATATCATGTATTGTTGCATGCAAATGAAAAGATGTAAACTCCATTTTGAGTCTCATGATTCATGTTTAAATTAAAAGTAATTCTGGAATAGAAAAGACTAGGGAGAAGGATGATGGGGAATTTAATCAATCTAGCTATGGAAAACTGATATAAGAATCTCTTTAAAGTTCATGTGCACTTTAAAAAAAAAAATTCACGTTGCACACTAATGAAACAAGCAAGAGAAGCCCTCTACTATCTTGGATATATTGTCTGATATTCTACACCTCTTAAGAAAGGATATCCTTTTACAAAGCTTTCTGCCAAATTATCTATCAAATAAGTGCAATGGCACTATGAGAAAAAAAGAAGAAAAGAACACCATGAAAAATGCCCCAATTCTTAGTAACCGGGTCTACTTCACTTAAGACGTGTTGAGGTTCGCGTAAAATAGTGAAGGGATAGTGCAACATCATATGTGAAATAAAAAATCCCAAAGGGACAAAGAAATAAGGCAGACAAAAAAGCTAGTATGCTTAATGCTCTGGTTAGGAGGTGTAGGGTTGAATGACATTTGTTTGGAATAGCAAATGAGGGATGCAATTGTCTAAGCTGTGGATTTAGTATTATACATGCACAAGTGCTATTGAACTTTACTTTAAATTCTTGATCATGTACCTAAATTTACAAACTAAGGTTAGTGTGCATTATTGATTCCGAATTCCTAATCTTTGGTTGATTCTATGAAGGGAGAGCTGGATATAAGAGCATGAATTTTACAAACTCTTGTTAGTCTTAAATTTTAATTTATTTGCATTACTAGGGGACTAGCAATCAGTAAGTTGGGGGGTGTGATAAGCGTCCATTCTTTATGATAATTTATTACATGTACACCATTTTATGTGCATATAAATAGGTAATTATGCATGATCTATCGTTAATCTCAACTTCGAATGTAGATTGAACCTTTCATGCAAATTAATTAATTTGGTGATTTTATTTAATAAAATGGAGTTGAGAGTCATGAACATTAATTCTCCATTGCATAATTATGAGCAATTGTGATTCATGTGCACATTATGGTAATTTTTATGGACTAAATCGTAATTATATGTATGCAGGACACCGAAGGTAATTGTAAAAGAAGCTGGGGGTAAAACTGTCATCACCACTTTGACCAAGTCAAAAGTATATATTTTGATTTGAGGGAAAAGAAATTTCAAAAGTTTGAAATTGAGGAAAAGAAACACATATTTTGGTTGGAGGGAAAATTGAATTCAAAGTTTGAAATAAAGGAGAGACATAATGAGCCTTAGGAAAGGGGGTGCCCAAAGTCTAAGAAAGGGGGTGTCCACCTACTTTTTCTCTTCCCCATGCATCATATTCCACTTGAATCCCAGCCATCCATCTCCTTTTGATACAATCTTCACCCTCCATCTACCCAACTTTTCCTATAAATAGCCCATGTCAAGGAGGAGAAAGGGAGTTCTTCTTTTGGTAATTTCTTTCCCAACATTAGGTCGCCGATTTGTCCCCCTTACGTTCGTTTTCTGCTCTTGCACTCTTCATGTAAGTTCTTCAATTTTACATTCTCTACAACATCTTCTTCTACATCATCTTCTAATTCCTTCTAATTTTTACGCTATTTTATATTTTTCACTGTACTATCCTGTTCATCTATGAATCAGTGTTTCTCTATGTTCTTCCTCTTATTTCTGCACTTTTTAATCATTTTCTCCTCTTACTGTATTCATAAAAGATATTTGTTTTTAAGTGTTATACAATTTCTTCTTCTACATCATCTTCTAGTTCTCTCTGGCTTGTAAGTTATTTCTCATTTTTCAACTTGCTATCTTGTGATTGTACTGTTCATCTAAAGTACTAGTTTCTGTTATTCCTCCATTTTGAAGCCCTTATGCTCTTCTTTTCGATCTGAGTTCTTCACAAAAGTTCTTCCACTCCCGTAGATATAGATTTTATTCTTCTACCACTCCCTCTAATTCCATCACGTTTTTAAGTTATTCTTAATTCTTCTCAGTTTAGTTTTTTCTACACAGTTAATGTTCATCCGTGCAGAGCACTTCCCTTCTTCCTCTGATTTCACCCTCTTCCTCACATTTTCTCAATCTATGCCCTTCATCAAAGTTCTTTCTATCTTCCCACTCTTCAACTTCTTCTTCTTGGGCACCTCCTAATTCATCTTGGGTTCAAAATTTATTCACCCTCCAAAGATAGCTTCATCGACGAAGGTGACTTCCTCCCGGTGTAGATGACATCTCCCACAAGGTGATTCGTGATCCAAGGCCAAGAGAGGACGGCTCCGTCATCATCATTGCTGCTACCATCTCTAAACTCCAAACTCCAGACTTTTCTTGTTCTTATTGCTTTTGTGTTATTTCACTTCATTGTAATCTTGTTGCGTCATTAGTGTAATCTTGTTTCGCATTTCATGTACTCTTTCTTTTAAGATAATAAAAGGAGTTGTTCTTTTGACCTAGTTCTTGCTCTTCTTCCCTTTCTACCTCTTTCTTCTATCTCTTCTTTCCACTTCATGCAATTATTTTCTATAGCATAGGCGCATAGTCATAGGTCTTTTCAATTAAGTGTTTGGTTTGTTCATCATTTCACTATTTTCTTTAAGCAAACCCAAATCACAAGTGTTTTCCAAAGGACTTCAAGATTTTTAACTCTAAAAATCTCTTCTTCCCTGTGGAATCGACCCTTCTCGCCACCTTATTACATCTTACTTTCATCTAGTGCGAGTTAGAATTTTTAAGATTGATACGCGTGTTTTAAACGACGAACTTTCGCGTTATCAAGGATCGAGCTCTTGACCCTTTCAACTTCTCCATGCGTCACCAAGCTTGCTTCCACTCTGGAGATAGACGGCCATCGACCAGGCCGCCTAAGCTTCTGGGTGACCAAGACTTTGGCCGCCTCCTGCTTTGATTTTTACTCCTCCTTCACTTTCGTTTACACACATCCGCGTGCACTTACATTTTCATTGCATTTTAAGCAGCTCGTAGATCCCCTATCATAGAGGTTTTAAACTTAAACCATCGGGAAGGCATGTAGTCGAAAGCCTCGACCATCCCCCCTTCCTAACCACCCCCCAGGTAATCTCGCCACCATGATTCTGCATTCTTATATTGTTTAGGACCGTTGCTACACTTCATAGCTCTAATCGGCATTTCCCTTTTGTTTGTTTGAGATTCATATTACTTGCAGGACTTTTGGCACTCTAGACTACGCAGGGCTCTCAGTTCTTGGCCGGCCGAGCATGGAGAAGTCGAGTCCCCACAAACTCCCCCCTTGAGGCACCTTCGCTTGATCATCCATCCTTTGGGAATCAAGTAAAATTCCTTGGTGATCACTTTCTGCAGTCTGACTTCGTGTTTCATGTCTCAGGGTGTCAGTAGCACCAGAGGAGAAGCTAACACCTCAGAGGAGGAAAGAGGAGGCTAAGCGGCTGAGAGCCCCCCAACAGCCTCATTCATCCAGTCCGACCCCGACCTTGTTCGTCATCCCCATTCGCCATTTTCCACTCGCCCGTGTGCCACTGCGGCATCCCCGCGGCACCCAAACCACACATGACCCACTCCGATGCCTACAACCTCTCTGGCGATCACGGTAGACCCGCTATATCCTACTATGTAAGTCTACGATGCTGAAAGTCCAAGGTTTTTGAGTTAATGTTCATTTACTTTCTGCATTAGATTAACAGTATCTGTAGGTGGAGGAAGGCCACGCCCTTGGCCGCCTAAACACCGGGGCGACCCAAGCACTGGCCGCCCAGGCCATCTGAGAATGGCCAGAAGGCTGGATGCCTTGCTCTCTGGAAGGCCCAGAGTTTAGCCACCTTCAATGTCTGAATAGCCCGTAGTCTGCCCGCCCAGCTCCAGTGGGCGTCCATCGATTTGGCCGCCTTGGTCATCCAACGGCCAGGACTTTGGCCGCCTCCTGCCCTGTTTCATCTTAGTTCTATTTTCATTTCATGTTTAGATGACTATTGTCCATTGCTTGTTTTAGCTCTTGTTCCAAGTTGTTAATGCGCGGGTGGGCCTAGGAAAAGCCGGCATCACATCCATAGGAACACCCTCCCATTGGATCAGACTCTTTACCCGGGGATTCCCACTAGGGTGTAACTAGTCCCTTTTAATCGAGAATCTCCGTAAGTCCTCATGAGGCGGGTTGTACCCACGAAGTCTCGATAGTGATCCCTGAGGGTTGAGTGAGTGGTTTCTGTTAGGTTCCCCGAAGTATCAAGCCTCTACCTTAGAGCTTCTCTTCTTCTCACGAGAGAAACGAACAAAAAAAACAAAGAGAAAAACTGTGGGCGTTGCTATGAGAACTTGATTGCTCTAGAAAACCACATCCTCTTGATAATGTGCTTAATTCCCAAGCTCAAACAATTAAAATCGAGTATGATTTGTGTGATTAATGGAACGTGTCTTTTCAAACCACTGTTACGAGGAGGAGTTCACCCCTCCATATGAGTCCGAGTGCTCTATTCGAAATAGAGGATACTCATCCAGATGCCTTCATAGGCATGTTCTCGGCTTCGCCTAATAAAATCGCCCATGTTGACTCGGCGTCATCCCATAGCAATCATGATCAAGCTAGCCTTAGGCCTCCCACACTATCTCCACGCGAGGATCAAGAACTAATCAACGTTCTGTCTCGCTACACACCCGAGGATCTGGTCACTATGGCCTCCTGAGGAAAAGTTCTTGTCGCTCCCTAGTTTTCCTCCCACTTCACACCACAATGGGTTCAAACCCCGTTCCAAGGGTCTTCTGATAGGCCCGTTCAAGAGGTTCCGCCTCAGTTCAACTACCCTACTGCTTCTCAAGGGGTTGCTCAACCCCCTATTCCGCCAGTTAAAACCATTCCCCTGAGAGGGATTGATTCAATCTCCAAGCAGGAGATTCAAAACTATGTTCGACAACATGTTGCCGAAAGCATGCCGGCCACTCATCCCCATTCCTTGGCTCAGTAATGCAATCTCCCCAATGCATACTTCCCACCCAGATTTAAAGCTCCAAAGTATTAGAAGCACGACGGTACTACCGACCCTCATTCGGGTTTCCTCATCGATTCCCACCAATGGCTATACGACCGGGTCCTGCTGGTCCATTTATTTCAAAAATCCGAAGAGGGTGAGGCCATGCGCTGGTTCTTCTCTCTCCCTGCTATTGATTTCCTAAACTTTGATATAGTCTCTGAGCAGTTCCTCGCTCATTTAGGACACATGTCCAACATAGCCCCCACCTTGTTCGATCTAGTCATGGAGAAAATGAAGCCCGACGAGGACTTCATTCAATTTGCTATTCGCTGGAGAGTCATGGCTTCCCAGATGGAAATCGCTATCCCTGAATCCCAAGCAGTCACCATGCTGGTGAACAACGCCACCCCATAGCTTAGGGCCATTCTGATGCTCAGTGAACTCCACACATTTTCACAACTGTACAATCGACCTCGGACCGTCCATGCTCAAATGAAGGACGATACCTTACCACCCTTCTTTGAGACCTGCACTAGGGACTAGAAAGCTCCAGCCGTTCCCACTACGGAAGGAGTTACCATGAATGGGCATGTCAATGCCTTTGGCCTGACTTTTAGATCCAATAACCTCCACAATCCAATCAGGTCGGTCCCAACCAACGTCATGCAGGTCCGAGGCCGTACTCTAATGTTCCTCCACCCTAAAGCTACACTCGAGCTGGTCCTTGGCGAGCCTCATACCCTCCGTTACCTGAATCTTTGGGCGACATTTTCTTCGCTCTCATGTCTTCCCAGGCCATTCAGCTCCCCCCCAAAAGGATTAGGTTCATCCTAATGCTGACACTTCCAAGTATTGTCCGTACCACCGCACTCCCGGGCATGATATCTACAACTGCTTCCAATTCAGGGACTATTTTTCATGAACGATGAAGGGACAATCAACTGGGCTGACGTTAAGCTTGCCATCGCCAACCTTAAGAAGCCTAACAGGGACTTGGGCATTGTTCAAAATCCCCTGCCTACTCATCAATTAAGCAAGGATCTGTCGAGCTCCAAATAGCATGAGAGAGTGAACACTGTCATAGGGTTAGAGCCACGTGTTCTTAAAATAGCCCAGATGTGGGGTTTGGAAGGTTTTCCCGAATGGCATGAACGATTCGAAGTAGAGGTCTCAGCCTTGGACATTAATCACCCCTCCTGTTCAATCATAAACGCCCCATCAAGGCCCTCTCGTGTTGATAACACCTCTACGATCTGCATTCCAAGAGGTAGCTATTCCTAAGAATGCCATGACTGAGCAAGAACGCTCTCTAGTTTTGTTGAATCCTCCACAACCTAAGCTAGCCTCTCCTCCCGTTCCTAATGCTCCTGTTGAAGAATCAGCTTCCCTATCGTTCATATTCGGGTCCCCTCCCTTGCAACTGATTCACCCAAAACCTGTGGAACTGGAAGTCCCAAAGGTAGCTGCCCTCAATGTCACTCTCTACAATTGTATCATCCCCAGCCTGAAGAAGGGGTCAACTCCTAAACTCCTCGACATAGTATGACATTCTTCAACATCTGGATAGGACTCCAGCTAAGGTGCCCATTCTGGAGCTCATTAAGAGGTCTCCCTCTCATCAATCCACCTTACTCCAGTTCTTACAAAAGATCACTGTTAACGAGGATCTCCCAACTAGCAGCATGGCCGACACCATCTTAGCCATCACCCAGGGTCCCTCTATCTCTTTCTCCGACAAGGACCTGGCTTTGCCCTAGAGTAGGTCACTCTTGTTATGCCTCATCGCCACTCTCAACGGGGTTAGGGTAGATTCCACTTTGATTGATACAAGAGCTTCAATTAATGTGTGTCCCATGAAAACCATCGAGAGGATCGGGTTGCGGGAAGAGAATTTGGAGGAGGTGTGCACCACCATATCTGCATACGATAACTCAAGAAGGTGCACTAAGGGCAAGGTAACCTTATAGCTTGACCTAGGTCCTGTCGTTATGTCCTCGGATTTTTTTGTCCTGGATGTCGACCCAGCATTCAAAGCCATCTTAAGGCGACCTTGGGAATCCCATCAACTGCCCATCAGTGTTTCAAGTTCACCTACAATGGGAGAGTGATCAAAATCAAGAGCATCCCGTTGGTGGAAACCCTCAAAGGCATCACATCCGAACAAATTCCTTTCATGACTATCCCAGATAAGGGAAAGAAACTTGTCCTCTCCATATTGGGTGCTGCAGGGTTGGCAGCCCTTTTCCATACAGGTCACTCCATCCTTCCCCGACCAATCAGTCACTCCAATATTCTGTTAGGAAAAAGATGAAAGATTATGGCAAGAATGGGTTTCGTGATGGGTAAAGGTTTAGGTTAGCATGAACAGGGTCCCACTCGGAGGACAAGGCTCAAGGTCTCCAAAGGTCGCACTGGATTAGGCTATTCAAGTGAACAGACGTATAAAATCACCCAAACTAGGGGCCAGCTTTATGATCACTTTGTCAAGGGCCCAATATAGTTAGGGACTCAGATTGAGCTGAGTGAAAGTCATGAGATCAACCAACAAGAAACTCCCCAAAATCAATCGCTCGAAGAGGACTTTGGGCTCCTCTCTCTATTCCACTTGGATAAACCTCCGGACGACGCCTCACCTATAGGAGTGTTCTTAGCACTAGACAAGTCGGCTCCTGTCTGCTTTATTCCATTTCTGTTTCACCCTACTTTTCCTCCACTCCTTACCTATCCTGTCAGGGAGCAATCAATGCATGTTGTGTGCACATTTAGCCATGACCACCACAAAAAAAGGCCAATCCCCAAAGGTGGGCATGTGAGCTCACTATTGAAGAAACCTCCTCCGTGGAGTCAGGATCTCTCGGCCAAGGGCCGACACTTTCCACCTTGAATCCCCTCTCCCGCTTTCCCCTTGTACATAGTAGTGTAGAATTGAGTCTAGGTTCAAGTAAGTCTAGTGTGTCCTCCCCTCGTCGTTCCAATTAAACTAGGGACCGACACATTCCCGCGCGCTACATCAACCAGTTGGCAGAGAAGTGCGCTCAGCTATGTCAGGTCTCCGACTTCATATTGACTCCCATTCCCCTAGGGGCAGACGAAGTAGAAGAATCTCCACTAGATGACGGTCTAGGAGCCTACGTACATTTTGGAGGATGATAGCGAATAAGAAATGGAAGAAAATCAATTAGAGGATTGCACTGATCATATAGCTCCTTTCATCGACGAGACTAGAAGGTTTGACGAGCCTAGTCTGTCTATTGATGAATCAACCAAGGAAGTCAACCTAGGCACAAAGGATAACCCGAAAATTATTCTGATAAGTGCCAATTTGAAGAAGGAAGAGGAAGCTTCCATTGTTGCAGTGCTTAAGAAGTTTCCCGATGTCTTTGATTGGTCCTATGAGGACATGCCGGGCTTAGATCCCTCATTGGTAGAACATCGCCTTGTTTTAAAGCCCAAGGCGAGAGCTGTCGAACAATAGCTAAGGCAGCTTCACACGAAGCTTGCTCTCGTGGTCAAGGAGAAAGTGGACAAGCTCCACAAGGCCAAGTTCATCAGGGTAGTTTTATATCTGCATTGGGTAGCTAACATCGTCTCCGTCATAAAAAAGGATGGTAGGGTCCATATCTGCATAGACTTCCGCAATCTTAATCGCGCCTGTCCTAAGGATGATTTTCCTCTTCCTCACATAGATGTCCTTGTAGAAAATACCGCCGGCTATGAGATATTGTCCTTTATGGACAGCTTTTCAGGGTACAATCAAATCGGCCTAGTGGAGGAAGACCAGGAGAAGACATCTTTCACCACTCCGTGGGGGACCAATTGTTATGTTGTCATGTCCTTCGGACTGAAAAATGTAAGAGCTACATACCAAAGGGCTATGATGGCCATCTTTCACGACATGATGCACATTCACATGGAAGAATACGTGGATGAAATCCCGGTAAAGTCCAAAATCAGGAGTTGCCATGCCGAGGTCCTCCACACAGTTCTCCAAAGGTCTCGGGAGCATCAGCTCAAAATGAACTCCAAGAAGTGTGTGTTCGGGGTTTCCCTAGGTAAGCTTCTAGGGTTTATGGTCAGCAAAAGAGGAATTGAAATAGACCCTAACAAGGCCAAGGCAATCGCCGAGATGCCTCCTCCCCAGAACATCAAGGAAGTTTGAGGTCTAATTGGGCATTTGCAGTTCATCAGCATATTCATACCTTATCATTCTCAGCGATGCAAGCCCTTATACGACATACTCAAGGGAGAGGCTAAGTTCGAATGGAACGATAAATGCAGAAAAGTCTTTGAAGACCCGAAGAGCTATCTCCTGAATCCTCCCGTTCTGGCACCCCCGGTCCCGGGTCAGCCTCTATTGCTCTATGTGTCCACCACCGAAGAATCCGTTGGAGCAGTTTTGGATCAATATGGCGACACAAAGAAAGAACAAGTAGTCTACTACCTGTCGAAGTTGTTTAACGAAGCGGAGAAAAAGTACACTGCCACGGAAAGAACTTGCGCGGTCGTCGTCTGGGTCACCCAAAAGTTGAAGCACTACTTCCTAGCCCATGAGGTGAAGCTTTTGGCGCGAATGTATCCAATCAAATACTTGCTAGAGAAGCCCATATTGACTGACCGTTTGGTGAGATGGCAAAGCTTCCTCAACCAGTTTGATATCACCTACGTCAGTTAGAAAGCTGTCAAAGGGCACGCCATTACCGAGCACCTTGCCCACCATCCACTTCTTACACACTCTCCTGTCGATGAAGATTTCCCGGATGAAGAATTAGGAGCCATCATTGATGGTGAACCTTCGTGGGTCCTCTACTTTGACGGTGCACTGTTAACGTCTGAAAAATTCACAAACAAGAGAAGTCAAAGAAAGTCGTAAGCAAATGGCCAGAGCCCTAAAGATCGACCAAAGATGCGGCTCTAATGGTATTCCCTGAATTCACAAAACTATGATAGAAGGAAGATCTGTCACAAATAATACCATGTCCGGCTAAAGCCTCTCTGGCAAAGCTGCTGTCCGAAACGATTGTCATTTTGATGATCGGGACGATTAAATCCCGTTAAGTTCCAGGCAATCATCTGCCTGCAAAAAAAAGGTCTTCAGAATATCATGGTGTTGATAGAGCGGGATCCACATCATCTGCCGAAGAATGTGAATGCAGTGCAGCAAAGAATCACAAAATAATATATGCAATTGTTTGATAAATGGGTCATGCAGGCATTAAAGGCCCATACGCATATGAGAGGCGCCGAGGCCAAGCTGAATAGGGCTGAAGCCCATGGAAGAAGGCGCGCCGAAATGAGGGCTGTCGATAAGCCAAGAGGCGCCCCGGCCAAGGAGACACGCTGATGCTTTCAAAGGGTTTTAGAACCGTTATAAAAGCTGAGGTTCGACGAAGAAGAAAAAAAAGCGCGAAGAGAGAACGGTGAACAAAAAGGGAAGGGGAACAGAAAAGAGGCAGAGCGCCAAGAAGAGAGATCTGGTCGTCCAGAGAAGAAGTCCAGAGGAAGAAAGGGAGAGCAGAAGAGTGAGCTGGGAGAGATTAAAGGTGGGAACGTCCATCTGTCAAATGCCCTTTGGGGCTACATTCTCCCCGTTCTGGTTCTTTGGTCTGATATTTCTGTCATTTTCTTCTGTGTACTATTTTCATCTGATGTTAAGCATCGATGCAATCCTGTAGATCTTTAAGGGTTGTCAGCGTATATGTGACCTTGTGGCTCTTATGCTGAACATGTATATGCATTCGACCGAATGAAATGAAGTAGTAGATTCTGGAACTCTTTCTCTCCCCCTATTTCTCTTGTCTGTAATTATGGATATGTAAGATAGCTTTGCTGCACAAAGCACACACATGCTGTAATTAGTGTGAATTCTCATGGTACTTTCTCTGTAGTTTCCCAAACCTCACAGCCATAATGAGGGCCCGAGATAGTCTATCTCGTGGTCTCTCATCTATGAAATGGTGAGGGATATGATCAAAGCATGGCCTGTGTGATTTAACAATTATCTGGCTCCGAGTGATACTTCTGTGTGAAGTCCCTTGCTTCCCCGAGATGATCTGTTTATAACCAATTTTCAGTACCCTCTAGCCTCCTTAAAACCCCTAGATAAAGCTTTAAAGCCCCCCAAATCCTCAAGCCTTCCCCATCAGCGCCTCAATTAAGCTCTCGGCGCAATGTTGTCTCGACGCTGGCCCTGTGCCGATTATCAGACGCACCGAAGCGTGTTCTGCGCTGGTTTGCCTTCGCGCCGATCCTATCCATGCTGGCTCATCTTCGTGTCGATTGCCCTCTGTGCCGACACCTATTGATGCCCAGGCCAATCCCTCTACTCAATGGCCGATGGCCATATATTCTAAACCTTGTAATCCTCTCAGAACCACTGAAACATCCGATCATCTAGCCCAGCACTCCGAGCCTTGTCATCCTTCGTTTAGAACCCGTACTATCTCGGGGAGGAATAATGGTCTTTCACTCAAATCCATGGGTGATAAATTAACGGGGTATTACCCCTACATTATACCATTTAACCGTAATATTTTCTCCAACCCTACTGGCCCATGGAGTTCTACCACTGCATGTTCTCCAATGGTTCCTTTAAGGGGATATCAATAAATACCATGATAATGGACATTGTCCCGTCGCATCTCGATCCTTCGGGAGATCTCAGGATGAGAAATGCCCAACCTTTCTTTGGCTTCCATCTCGGCACTCCGTGGATGGATGTCCTATACTTCCCCGGGCATGATCAGAAATAAGGGGAGATGCTGTCCAAATGAATTTCGATCTCTGCTATATTAAACCATTCTCATTTCCAAACCCCATGGGATCTAAAGAGGTCTGCCTTTGCATGTCCTCTATTGATTCCCTCTTGGGGAATACTATTATTAAAATTCCGTGGTGAGCGAATACCAACCCAGTTTAGTCCCACCTCGTGATATTCGGGCATTGATATGCTCTAATCTTTTGTGGATTTTGTCCCGGCTCTGCTTGGACAGTTTCCTATTCCTGCTTGGCATAGTCCAAGATAAGGGGATATGCTGCCGGATTTATTCCGCATACTTCTGTAAAATCGCTAAATGAGCATGTAGTGCAATTAATGCCACAGATTCTGGTTATTCCATTTTTATACTCGTCTAATTCTGTGAAGAGCGATGTTTCATTCCCTTGCAACCGTTTGCATGATGATTAATAAGAATCCAATGTCCACTCCCTGTTCTCCCGGTATATCAAATGGTGTGTGGCTGAAAGTTGGGTTATGCCCGACCGTAAGCCGTCATTATGCGTGACGATGGTCCTCGGACCTGAGTTCTCCGCCTCATACCGGGGATCAGACTAATAAGCTGTAATAAGCTGCCAATTGCATAATCACATATATACTTCTTTTATCCTGCATAAGAATAAGCACGATAGTCATATCTTGTTCTGCCCTTGGATACTTCTACTTTGGCGACTAATCAAGGGTTACCCTTCTTTGGAGGGGTGTAATTAACGTCATAGCCTTTATGGTGTGACGGACTTTCAGTTCCGACCCGAATCTCACAATCGACTGACTAAGTCAGATCGAGCGCATAATGAAAATTGTCACTTTGGTGGCTAGCATGCCTAAATAAATAAATTAATAATAAAATAAAATAAAATAAAATAAAAAAATTGTTCCACAAAGTTGGCATGCCCGGTGGGACCGAGTCTCCCTTCATCTTTTCGCCAAAGTAAGAGGCCTGGTGGCCTCCCCCATAGTTCTGATTGTGCGCTGACCTTATTTGTAGGAACTCAAATGGAGACTAGATTGGTTTCGCTTAAGTTCGGCCAACAGATCATTGACAACCATGTTCATGATGGGTACCTGGAGGTACCAACTATGTTCGGATCCATGTCGCCGATAGTGGGCTTCCCGAATTATTCGGGGCTTGCATTCGTCGACCTGCTCCGGGTTGATATTGAAGCTGAAAAGGCTACTGCGGTAGAAGCCGCGAATGCATTAGGGACGAAGAAGCCACAAAAGACTGTTGTCTCATACACTGTCATTCCATGCTATGTCCATCATGTGGACAGGAAGACTACCGCTCCTCCTACTGCTGGCGGGAGAAGGAAGAGAAATTATAGAATAGACCGGACTGCTGCACCTCAAGGGCGTCTGTCAACCTCATGAAAGTCCATGCTGATTGGAGGAGTACGGGTATACCTCAATGGTCGCCCGGCTGAGGCACTACCTGACCGCATCATTCCAGCGGTCCCCACCTATAACAAGTTTTAAGTATTGGCCACCAGGAAGGCCAACATAGAAAGAGAAGAGAAGAAGCCACTGGCTCCCATGCCAGTGAAGTTCAAACAAATATGGGTGCCCAAGAAAAGCCGGGGCCCGGTACTAGCCCCTAAGAAGAAAGAAACTATTACCATGCGCCCCAGAAGAAGGGGCAAGGAAGTTCAAATAGAAGAGGAAGAGGTGGAGGTGGTCACCCCAATGGCTGCTCCGCCCATGCGAAGAGCCTGCGCCAGACAGGCGGATATATTTCGATACCGTCGGAAGATGTACCAGACTGCTCAGATGTCAAGACTGGCTCGCTAGCCAACGACTCGGGATCGCCAACAGCTTCAAGCTATTCCCCCAAGGCACAGTCAAGAGGAGATGGACAAAGTAGTCCTAGATTATTTCTATTGCCTAGGAAACTCATCCCTAGGGCAACGAAGATTGCTCCGCGCCATGGGCGCCGAAGAAGAAGGAAAGAATGATAAAGAAGAAATTATGACAGGAGCCTCATGCACAGACTCCAATGAGTTTGAAGATTGCCGAAGGGCCTGATATTTAAAAGATACCCTACAAGAGGAAGAGAAAGAAAGAAGAGTGTCTGTATTCGATCGTTTGATCTTTCCTAGTCACGCTCGGAGAAAAGTTTGGAGACAAAGAGAAAATTGCAGATCTTTGCCGGCAACATGACGGGAGTGATCGGTGGATATGATGCTCTGCCCAACCAATCTGAAGATGTGATCAGAATAGCTCAGAGGCTCGGACCCATAACAAGGCGAGGCCAGGCAGCAAAAGAAAAGCTTGCAGCAATTGATGATTTACCGGAGATCACCACCTTGACTGCAAATGTGGTGACTTCAGAAGAAGAAAATGTGCCACTAATGATCCCGACTGAAGGGACGTCCAGTCAAATGACAGAAGAGATGCCCATGGCTGCGGCTCTGGACCCAGCTATCTTGATGATGTTTAGAAGGTACCAACAAGAGATTGAATCTCTTAAAAGGCAATTGAATGACAAAAATGAGCAAACCCCTGTCTCCAAGCATGCTGGACCAGCGAAGGAGATTTCCAGTTCGGCTGAGGTCGTGATACCTGCCGTTTCCCACCAAGCAAGTCACGGGAAAGCTCCATGTCAGCCCTTCCCGCAATAGCCAACAGTGCAGCCTTCGGCATTCCAAGTGCAACCCTCTCCGTCAGGAGTGCAGCCAGGTTTACATGCCACTGTCATGACGACTCCGTTTATACAACAGCAGGCGCACTTCTACCCAGAGCCTGTGGATCCTACTGTAGTGAATAAGCTGATGATTGAAAAGATGATAGAAATGAAGCTGTCCGAGAGGGCTGATGGCGATTTCGGTACTTTTGATGTCTACCGGGTGCCGTACCCTCCACAATATGCTATAAAGAGACTACCCCCAGGTGTCAGCAAACCACCAAAGTTTGAGAAATTCAATGGGCAAGGCTCCCCCAAGGAACATATTACTTATTATATAATAGTCATGGGAGACTTGGCTGCTGATGAAGCATATCTGCTAAAATTCTTTGGCTCATCCCTTACAAGGTTGGCCTTTGAATGGTATTCTAGCCTCCCGGTCGGGTCTGTAGCTGATTGGCCCGATATGCAGCGGAAGTTCCGAGAAAGGTTCCATGTCACAGAAAGAGAAATTACAGTGGCAGAATTGTACTCTACTAGGCAGACGCAAGATGAGACAACCTTGGATTATATTAAGAGATGGAGGAATCTAGCCATGAGATGCAGGCGGCCTCCGCATCAAGAGGATGCTGTTCAAATATGCAAGCAAAACCTCAGAAGGGAAGTGCTTGAAAAGATGATTGGAGCAGACATCAGGACGTTCGACTACCCGGATAATGTGGTGGCAGAGGTCGAGACCTTCCTATCCAAATGTCCTGCAACCAACATTCCTGCTGTTCAGAAAGGGAAAGCTGTTGAACGGCGGTCAGCGCCTACTGAAGCAAACACTGTTGATTTCAAGACCTTTGATCAACAAAAAGAAAAGGCCAAAGCAGCAGCTACCCCTCCGCCAGTAGAGGCATTGGAAAAAAAAAGAGGGTCTCTCTTTGAGAAACAAAATGAAGAAATCATACTCGTTTCCCAAAGAAAAGACACGGGCATTGTTTGAATGGGCATATAAATACAATAAGATAACATTGCCTGAGCTAAAGAGACCCGCTGATGCAGCAAAGAAGGATGACCCCCTGTTCTGTCCATATCACCAGGCACTTGGACATGTCATTGAGGACTGTTATGTCTTCAAGGATGTCATGGAAAGCATGATCAAGAAAGATGAGGTACAACTAGGGGAGCACCGGGTGGATCCTCCACGCCCCCATGAGCCCCCAGTGATGAGGCAAGCTGTCAATATGATTTCCTTGAACCAGCAATTGCCTGAAGAGGCTGCTGAAGCTTGCACGCAACATACATATAAAGCGTGCTTCCTTACTCCCATCAAGGATCAGGTGGGATGGCAAATAATACCAGCTAAGACTAAAAGAAGGCCATCGGTCTCTAGAATATCAGGTGCCTCTATTCGAGGTATTACCCCAAAAAAAACCTCGCATCCAATAAACCCTGTATGGCACGCTACGGAGTCACCACCTGTCATCCGAATATTTACTCACAATCGGAGGAAGCAAACTCCGCTGCCAGCTCATGAGAAGATAAGCCCCGAGGTAAAGCATTTGCAGCAATACATTAACCAGCTCGATGAATATGAACAGCCCGAGCTGAAGCCAATATTGGTGAAAGATCATGTCCTATGGGAACGGCTAGAAGAATTAGCCATCAAAGAGCAACCAGAAAAGGAGCAAGAATAAGCTGAAGCTGACCTCTTCTGGGGGCACAAGCCGACTGGGTCAAGATGCCAGAAGAAGAATAAACCAAAAAGTAAAAGGAAAATGATCACAGTGTAGTGTAATACTCTATCAGCACTATTCACCCTGCCAGGGGAAGAGGATGAAGGGGAGCCTTCCACTCCATCACTGGAAGCAAATCAAGCTGAGGCTTCAACCTCAATGCATGCTACCCGCTCTGGGAGAAAGTGGGGGCGCCTGCCTCCAGCTAACCATAACATTATCTTCAGGGGTGAACAACCCTACAAGATACCAGAGCCAGAAGTCCGGGGTATTAAAATTCCTCCCCCGTCAGGCCTCTACACGAAAGCAAAAGGGGGTGATGAAGCTCTATCATTCATTGAATTCTTGTCCATCTTGGAGGGCAAACGGTCGGCTCAGAATGCTACTGCTGAAGACAAAGATCCCCGACAACCATCTGCCATGATGCTCAAAAAGAAAGATAAAACAAGCATCGACCTTCCCTCAGCACCGGAGATGACCTCCCCAATGGAGACTCCCCGACAGTCCCCTCAAAAGAAGGAAGCAAGAGAAGGGCAAGCCATGCCGCAGGCACCCCATGAGCCTCCAAAACCCCGCTAGATAGAGGAGATGCGATTGTCCAATGTTCGAGTGGGCAGCCGAATTATGAAGATGCTGAAGAAACTCCTACAAGATTTTCTATATGGGAAATTCTTTCCTTGAGCGAAGAAGCTCGCCAAGCTATTATCGATGCTTTGCAGTCGCCAGCTCAGTATGAAGCACTCTTGACAGAGGTTAACTCCGGGCCAACTGTTACATTCACAGAGGATGACATGTTAATTCCTGACCCCAATCATAACAGGCCTTTGTATATGAGGGGGTATCTCAACTGTCAGCCATTAAGTCGAATTCTGATAGATCTGAGAGTTGCTGTAAACATCCTACCCTATCGCATCTATCAAAAGTACTATTTTGATCAACACCTCACCAAAGTGAAAGATATGAGGATCGCTGGCTTCAATTAGAAGTGTGAAACCCCGCTCGGAGTAGCATAATTCAACCTTACATTGGGTGATTTCACCACCACATTGTAGTTCTATGTCATAAATTCTAATATTGCATACAAAGCCTTATTGGGACGGCCTTGGCTGCATAGATACCAGATAATGCCCTCCACATTACACCAATGTATCAAGTACTGCCACAATGGCAAAGAAGAAAGGGTGTTTGCAGACTTGCATCCCTTTGAAGTATATGAGTGTCACATGCTCGATGCACCGTTCTATACGGAGGTCTCCCGAGGGGCAAAGAAGAAAGAAATTCCTGCAAACCAGAAGAAAGTAATGTCAAAAATAGACGACTGGTTCCCTCCACCGCCTCCAGGCTACATGGAACAGCAGGAGGTCTCCCATGTCTCTCAAACTGGAGACTTTGCTCGAGCTGCACCACCAACCATCTATCATGGGAAGCTGATGATGACATGGAGGAAAAGTTCACGCACATCAAAATCCCACAAGGGTTATTCAAACCCATTCCGAGCCTAGAATGCCAGACAGTGCAACCACTGAAGACTATGGAGGTCCCTCGTCTCTACGAGCCTCCTATAATATTCTACTCGGTGAGCATACTGATGAAGATGATCAAGACTGTATGATCCCCGAAGAAGCAACAAACCGGATGGTGTCAATAGCGGGACTGGATTACACCACACAACGGGTCTCACAGATGTTCACCATGATGCAGATGCCTTCACTGCAATCCGCTGGCCAAAGGGAGGCATTCCAGAAGCTCGGGGATCCGCCCTGTAACAACAAGGAGTTGCTGAAAATTACCCATCACCCGGGGCTGGGCTTCACCTTGCAAGAATATTATGAAGCAGAGGTGGATGTTATCTCTACCTTCTTCACCCACGAAGACCCTTTCGAGGTTGGTCATGTTGAATACCCTCCGGGGGAGAAGAGATTATATGCCACTCCACTATTGGTAGTGAACCCCTCAGCAGTCAGCAAAATACAAAAGGACAAGATGAAGCAACACTATACCGATGTTGGGAAGAGTTGTTCCCCAAGGAAGATTTGTTCCAAGCTGAAGCCAAATTCAATATAGGACTGCCCGATGAAGATCAAACCTCTGATGAAGCAAAGGAGCACCCGAAATTCGAGCATATCCTGGAGGAAGTTCGAGCTATGCAGCAACTGGCAGATCCAACAGAGGAGCTTATACCTGCAGACCCTCAGGAGGAAGGAGTCTGTGCATCGGGACCACAAGAAAAGATGCCAGGACAGCAAAGCCAAGCCGAACAAAACCTGACGGAGAGCCCAGTGGCTCGATATTGCAGCAAAGAGAATATGGGGAAAATCCCTCTGGTTTCAAGAAACCAATCTGAAGAGAATCAACAAGCCATGATTAACTTTAAAGGTTCACCATCAACTTATACTTCACCTGAAAAGCTAAAGTCTTGGAGGATGAAGAAAATTATACCAATGGGGGCTTTGTCGACCTGCAAGAAGCTCCACCTGAGGTCGAAGATGGCAGTCAAGCTACCGTTGATGAATTAATAGAGGTGAATCTAGGAACCGAAGAGGAACCAAGACCGACCTTTCTTAGCACCCTACTGACACCAGAAGTGCAAGAACAGTATATACAGTTCTTAAAAGAGTTCAGGGATTGCTTTGCCTAGACATATGATGAAATGCCAGGGTTAAGTCCCGCTGTGGCACAGCATCTGTTAGCAATTGACCCAAAGGTGGAACCAGTAAAGCAGCCTCCCAGACGGATGCATCCTGAGCTGATTAATCAAATCAATAAAGAAGTCGACAAGCTCATTAATGTGGGGTTTGTTGAAGAAAATCAATATACAACATGGTTGGCAAACATAGTGCCCGTGAAGAAGAAAAATGGGCAGATAAGAATATGTGTCGACTTTCGGGACCTCAACAAAGCATGCCCGAAAGATGATTTTCTTGTGCCAATCACCGAGGTGATGATCGACGCCACCACAGGCCATGAAACTCTCTCATTTATGGACGGGTCGTCCGGATACAACCAAATTTAGATTGCTAAGCAAGACAGGATCCATACTGCATTCCGCACTCCAAAAGAATATTTCACTATAAGAGGATGCCGTTCGGCCTTAAGAATGCCGGCGCTACATATCAAAGAGCCATGATGAAGATATTTGATGACCTACTCAACAATAAGGTGGAGTGCTATATTGATGACCTGGTGGTGAAGACCAAGAGAAAAGAGGACCATCTGCAAGATTTGAGGGTGGTGTTTCAAAGGCTGCGCCAATATGAGCTAAAAATGAATCCCATGAAATGCACCTTTGGCGTGTCCAGTGGGAAATTCCTTGGATTCATTGTCCGACACAGAGGCATTGAGATTGATCCATCCAAGATTAAAGCTATTCAAGAGCTTCCTCCACTGAAGAATCTATCAGAGTTGCGGTCCTTGCAAGGCCGACTGGCGTATATTCACCGATTTATTTCAAATCTGTCGGGTCGATGTCACCCTTTTCACAAGCTCATGATAAAAGATGTGTCGTTCTTCTGGGATGATGAATGCCAAGCAGCTTTCGAGAAGTTGAAAGAATATCTGAAAACCCCTCCGATGTTGGGAGCACCGATTAAAGGAAGACCTTTGATTCTCTACATAGCGGCCACTCACTGTTCCCTGGGGGCAATGCTAACTCAAATGAATGAAGAAGGAAAAGAGCAAGCCATTTACTACCTCAGCAGAAGGTTATTAAGGACTGAAGAGAAATACACTTTTATAGAAAAGACTTGCCTGGAGCTAGTCTTCGCTGTCAAGAAACTCCGGCATTACATGCTGTCCTATGAAATCAAGTTGATATCTGTAGCGGACCCGCTCAAGTACATATTATCCCAGCCAGCACTCAAAGGTTGACTCGACAAATGGGCCGTGATCCTGATGGAATTTGATATTTCATATGTACCCCAGAGAGCTATAAAAGGTCAGGCCATAGCTAACTTTTTCGCAGCACATCCTGCGCCAGAAAATACCCCACGGGGGACTGAACTTCCTAATGATGAAACGCTGGAGGCATGTCAGGCTCAGCCAGTTATATGGCAACTCTACTTTGATGGGGCATCAAGAACAAAAGCAACATTAACTGGACAAGTCAGAGTCCGAGCAGGAGCCGGTATTGTCCTGAAGTCACCTGAAGGGAAGTGGTGCACACTTCATGCTCAATAAACAAGCCATGCACCAATAATGAAGCTGAGTATGAAGCTCTGATAATCGGTCTGCAAATTGCCCTCAGCATGGGAATTCAAATGCTCCAAGTGTTTGGTGACTCTATGTTGATAATCAAACAAGTGCAAGGGGAGTTTGATGTTCGAAAGCCAGAGCTAGCCCCCTACCATCAAAAAGCACTGCGCCTTATGGCGAGTTTCTACCACATTGAAATTAATCATGTGGGCCGGGGACACAATGCGCAGGCTGATGCTCTAGCAAAGCTAGCCAGTTCATTAGCAGTCCCACCAGATGAAACACTTAACATTGTTGTGATAAATCGACGACAAGTTCCCAGTGTACTGGAATCATGTCCAGAGGAATGTGAGGCTAACATAGCCGAAGAAGCACAGGAGCCCGATTGGAGACAACATCTGATACAATGGTTCCTCCACCAACAGCTGCCCAAGGAGAGAGAAGGAAGGATGAGGCTCCTTCGGATTAAAGATTCCTATGAATTCACAAGCGGGACATTATTCAGAGTCATGGCTGATGCCCGTAAAAAGATTCTACTCCGCTGCCTATCCACAGAGGAGGCTTGGCAAGTGATGAAAGAAATACATGCTGTAACAGCTGGGGCACACCAAGCTGGACCGAAGATGAAAATTGAAATCAAGAAATTAGGCTATTACTGGCCTGCTATGTTTGAAGATTGCTGCCAATTCGCAAAATCATGTCAAAAATGCCAAGAACATGCTGCTGTGCCCAGGAGGCCCCCTATACCCCTACACCCAAAAATTCTCAGCTGGCCCTTCGCTCAATAGGGAACCGATGTGGTTGGACATCTTCCAACTTCCTCAGCCGGACACAAGTATATCTTGGCAATAACAGATTACTTTTCCAGATGGGTAGAGGCTATAGCACTCAAAGAGGTGACTGGTGAACTGGTCGCCAGATTCATCAAACAAAATATTATTTTTCGATTGGTGTTCCCAACCGAATAATTTCTGACAACGAAAGCCACTTCAAGAATCAAAAAATATATCGGCTAGCCGAGAAGTATAAAATTGATTGGAGGACCTCCACCCCTTACAATCCGCAAACAAATGGATTGGCTGAAGCATTTAACAACACCCTATGCACACTCCTTGCCAAGATCGTCAGCTCCCACAAAAGAGACTGGGGGGAGAAGATGTATGAAGCATTATGGGCATATCGTACTGCCTACAAGACTCCTACGGGTTGCTCACCCTTCTCCTTAGTATATGGCTCCGAGGCTATGGTCCCCGTGGAGCTAGAAGTACCGTCGCTCAGGGTTGCCATTCAATACGGTTTAGCCCGCGATGAACAAACAAATGCTGAAAGAAGACTCGAAGAATTGGCTGAGCTGGAGGGAAAGCGCCTTCAGGCATAGAAGAATATCCAAGTATATCAATCTCGCATGGCGAATGCCTTGAACAAGCTCGTCAAAGGGTGAGAATTCAAGAAAGGTGACCTGGTCATGGTCAAGAAGAAAGAAGTCATGGCTTCCAACCCAAAGGGCAAGCTTGCTGCTAACTGGTTGGGTCCATATGTGGTCCAAAGAGTCTACGAGGGTGGAGCCTACGTGGTTTTCAACCATCGGGGGGAAGTTCAGTTCCCGCCACTCAACGGGAAGCATCTGAAGCTCTATCATGTTGTACCACTGCCCTGTGAGGGAGTGGCGAATGATTGAACAAACATTTTCAATAATAAAAGTTGATGGTAATGAGAGCTCTAAAATAAAAAAAAAGAGATGATGATGATGATAAGGATGGTCATTCCTTCGCTGCATACCAACATCAATTCAGACCTTCCGTCTGGGTAGATGATGAAACCTTATTTTCCCTTGCGTTGATGTTAATCCCCACATCGATGATGAAACTTACACATCTTCGGCGAACGGCTTCGCGCCTAAGCTGCTGCATACCAACATCAATTCGGACCTTCCGTCCGGGTAGATGATGAAACCTTATTTTCCCTTGCGTTGATGTTAATCCCCACATTGACGATGAAACTCACACATCTTCGGACCTTCCGTCTAGATAGATGATGAAACCCTATCTTCCCTTGCGTTGATGTTAATCCCCACATCAAAGATAAAATCCACACATTTTGGGCGAACGGCTTTGTGCCTAAGCTACTACATACCAACATCAATTCGGACCTTCCGTCCGATAGATAATGAAACCTTATCTTCCCTTGCGTTGATGTTAATCCCCACATCAATGATAAAATCCACACATTTTCGGCGAACGGCTTCGCGCCTAAGCTGTTGCATACCAACATCAATCCGGACCTTCCGTCCTGGTAGATGATGAAACCTTATTCTCTTTACGTTGGTGTTTACCCCGCATCAACGATAGAACTTACACGCATTTTTGGCAAACGGCTTCGCGCCTAAGCTACTGCATACCAACATCAATTCGGACCTTCCGTCCGGATAGATGATGAAACCTTATCTTCTCATGCATTGATGTTAATCCCCACATCAACGATAAAATTCACACATTTTCGACGAATGGCTTCGCGCCTAAGCTGCTGCATACCAACATAAATTCGGACCTTCCGTCTGGATAGATAATGAAACCTTATCTTCCACCCCACATCAACGATAACACTCACACATTTTCGACGAACGGCTTCGCACCTAAGCTGCTGCATACCAACATCAATTCAAACCTTCCATCTGGATAGATGATGAAACCTTATCTTCTCTTGCATTGATGTTAATCCCTACATCAACGATAAGCACTTTTACATGTTCAAAAGGCAACATGCAAACTCAAAGGTTACACTAAAAAAAAATGAGGCTCAAAATGGAGGTGTCTCGCCGGACTTGTCCAAACATCTTGGGCAAGGGCAAAAATGGCTACAACCCGGCAATGGCGAAAACCTGAAAGGGCACTGTGGGCAAAATTGGGTACCCCGTCACGTGAAAACCCGCAAGGGCGCGTAGGCAAAAGCAAGGGGGGGCTGACCTTGGCGAAAATCCGAAAGGGCGCTTGGGTCAGTAATGTGGGTATAATAATATAATATATATATATATATCTTTTAACAACACACCCGCCATATGTCCCACCGATGATGAAATCTCCGTCGATCGCAAGGCATCATCGCCTGGATCGATGCTAAAACCTATCCGGAATAGACCTTCCGTCTATTCTGATGAAACACATCCATTTCCTTACGTCAACATAAACCCAATGCTGATAATGAAACTTTTCGTCGATCGCAAGGCATCATCGCCTGGATCGATGCTAAAAATCTATCCAGAATAGACCTTCTGTCTATTCTGATGAAACCTTTACAATCTATTCCTTGCGTTGGCATAAAGCCCAATGCTGACGATGAAACTCCTGTCGATCATACGGTACATCGCCTGGATCGATGCTAATACCTGCCCGAAATAGACCTTCCGTCTATTCTGATGAAACCTTTAAAATCTATTCCTTGCGTCAACATAAAGCCCAATGCTGACGATGAAACTTCTGTCGATCATATGGCACATCGCCTGGATCGATGCTGATACCTGTCCGGGATAGACCTTCCGTCTATTCTGATGAAACCTTTACAATCTATTCCTTACGTCGGCATAAATCCCAACGTTGACGATGAAACTCCCATCGATCATACGGCACATCGCCCGGATCGATGCTGATACCTGCCCGGAATAGACCTTCCGTCTTTTCTGATGAAACCTTTAAAATCTATTCCTTGTGTCGGCATAAAGCCTAATGCTGACGATGAAACTCCCGTCGATCATACGGCACATCGTCTGGATCTATGCTAATACCTGTCCAGAATAGACCTTTCGTCTATTCTGATGAAACCTTTAAAATCTATTCCTTGCTTCGGCATAAAGCCCAATGCTGAAGATGAAACTCCCGTCGATTATACAGCACATCGCCTGGATCGATGCTGATACCTGCCCGGAATAGACCTTCCGTCTACTCTGATGAAACCCATTAAAATCTATTCCTTGCGTTGGCATAAAGCCCAATGTTGACGATGAAACTTTCATCGATCATACGGCACATCACCTGGATCGATGCTGATACCTGTCCGGGATAGACCTTCCATCTATTCTGATGAAACCTTTACAACCTATTCCTTGCGTTGGCATAAAGTCCAATGTCGTCGATAAAACTTCCGTCGATCATACGGCACATCGCCTGGATCGATATTGATACCTGTCCGGGATAGACCTTCCATCTATTCTGATGAAACCTTTACAATCTATTCCTTACGTCGGCATAAAGCCCAATGCTGACGATGAAACTCCCGTCGATCATACGGCACATCGCCTAGATCGATGCTGATACCTGTCCGGGATAGACCTTCCGTCTATTCTGATGAAATCTTTTAAAACCTATTCCTTGCATCAGCATAAACTCAATGCCGATGATGGACTTCGCTAAGCATGGGGCATCATCCCTTCTGTTAGTGATAAAACCTATCCAAGGGTTAAGCCAGAAGATATGCACAAAGTACATTAAAGGATGCACTCGCATGCCCTGTGCCACTCATCCTTTGCTTACGCCACCTGCGAGTGGGGGGCATTTGTTGACGTCTGAAAAATTCACAAACAAGAGAAGTCAAAGAAAGCTATAAGCAAATGGCCAGAGCCCTGAAGATCGACCAAAGATGCGGCTCTAATGGTATTCCCTAAAGTCACAAAACTATGATAGAAGGAAGATCTGTCACAAATAATACCCTGTCCGGCTAAAGCCTCTCTGGCAAAGCTACTGTCCAAAACGATTGTGGTTTTGACGATCAGGCCGATTAAATCCCGTTGAGTTCCGAGCAATCATCTGCCTGCTGAAAAAAGGTCTCCAGAATATCATGGTGTTGATAGAGCGAGATCCGCATTATCTTCCGAAGAATGTGAATGCAGTGCAGCCAAGAATCACAAAATAATATATGGATTTGTTTGATAAATGGGTCATGCGGGCATTAAAGGCCCATTCGCATATGAGTGGCGTCGAGGCCAAGCTGAATAGGGTCGAAGCCCATGGAAGAAGGCGCACCGAAATGAGGGCTGCCGATAAGCCAAGAGGCGCCCCGGCCAAGGAGACGCGCCGATGCTTTCAAAGGGTTTTAGAACCATTATAAAAGTTGAGGTTTGACGAAGAAGAAAAAAAAAGGGCGAAGAGAGAACAGTGAACAAAAAGGGAAGGGGACCAGAAAAGAGGCAGAGCACCAAGAAGAGAGATCTGGTCGTCCAGAGAAGAAGTCCAGAGGAAGAAAGGGAGAGTAGAAGAGTGAGCTGGGAGAGATTAAAGGTGGGAACGTCCATCTGTCAAATGCCCTTCGGGGCTACATTCTCCCCCTTCCGGTTCTTTGGTTTGATATTTCTGTCATTTTCTTCTGTGTACTATTTTCATCTGATGCTAAGCATTGATGCAATCCTGTAGATCTTTAAGGGCTTTCAGCCTATATGTGACCTTGTGGCTCTTATGCTGAATATGTATATGCATTCGACCGAATGAAATGAAGTAGTAGATTCTGGAACTCTCTCTCTCCCCCTATTTCTCTTGTCTACAATTAGGGATATGGAAGATAGCTTTGTTGCACAAAGCACACACATGCTGTAATTCGTGTGAATTCTCATGGTACTTTCTCTACTGTTTCCAAACCTCACAGCCATAATGAGGGCCGAGACAGTCTATCTCATGGTCTCTCATCTATGAAATGGTGAAGGATATGATCAAAGCACGGTCTGTGTGATTTAACAATTATCTGGCTCCCAGTGAAACTTCTGTGTGAAGTTTCTTGCTTCCCCGGGATGATCTGTTTAAAACCAATTTTCAGTACCCTCTAGCCTCCTCAAATCCCCTAGATAAAGCTTCAAAGCCCCCCAAATCCTCAAGCCTTCCCATCAGCGCCTCAATTAAGCTCTCGGTGCAATGCTGTCTCGGCGCTAGCCCTGCGCCGATTGTCAGACGCGCCGAAGCGCGTTCTGCGCCAGTTTGCCTTCGCGTTGATCCTATCTATGTCGGCTCATCTTCGTGCCGATTGCCATCTGTGCTGACACCTATTGATGCCCAAGCCGATCCCTCTATTCAACGGCCATTGACAATATATTCTAAACCCTACAACCCTCTCAGAACAACTAAAACATCCGATCATCTAGCCCAGCACTCCGAGCCTTGTCATCCTTTGTTTAGAACCCGTACTATCTCGGGGAGGAATAATGGCCTTTCACTCAAATCCATGGGTGCTAAATTAACGGGGTATTACCCCTACATTATACCATTTAACCACAATATTTTCTCCAACCCTACTGGCCCATGGAGTTCTGCCACTGCATGTTCTCCAATGGTTCCTTTAAGGGGATATCAATAAATACCATGATAATGGACATTGTCCCGTCTCGTCTCGATCCTTCGAGAGATCTCAGGATGAGAAATGCCCACCCTTTCTTTGGCTTCCATCTCGGCACTCCGTGGATGGATGACCTATACTTCCCCGGGCATGATCCGAAATAAGGGGAGATGCTGTCTAAATGAATTCCGATCTCTACTATATCAAACCATTCTCATTTGCAAACCCCCTGGGATCTAAAGAGGTCTGCCTCTGCATGTCCTCTATTGATTCCCTCCTGGGGAATAATAATATTAAAATGCCGTGGTGAGTGAATACCGACCTGGTTTAGTCCCACCTCGTGATATTCAGGCATTGATATGCTCCGATCTTTTGTGGATTCTATCCCGGCTCTGTGTGGACAGTTTCCTATTCCCCCTTGGCATAGTCCAAGATAAGGGGATATGCTGCCAGATTTATTCCGTATACTTCTGTAAATTCGCTAAATGAGCATGTAGTGCAATTAATGCCACAGATTCTGGCTATTTTGTTCTTATGCTCGTCTAATTCTGTGAAGAGTGATGTTTCATTCCCTTGCAACCGTTTGCATGATGATTAATAAGAATCCAATGTCCACTCCCTGTTCTCCTGGTATATCAAATGGTGTGCGACTGAAAGTCGGGTTATGCCCAACCGTAAGCCGTCATTATGCGTGACGATGGTCCTCCGACCTGAGTTCTCCACCTCGTATCGGGGATCAGACTAATAACCGTAATGAGCTACAAATTTCATAATCGCATATATACATCTTTTATCCTGCATAAGAATAAGCACGATAGTCATATCTTGTTCTGCCCCTAGGATCTTTCTACTTTGGCGACTAATCAAGGGTTACCCTTCTTTGGAGGGGTGTAATTAACGTCATAGCCTTTATGGTGTGACGGACTTTCGGTTCCGACCCGAATCTCACAATCGACTGACTAAGTCAGATCGAGCGCACAATGAAAATTGTCACTTCAGTGGCTAGCACGCCTAAATAAATAAATAAATAATAAAATAAACTAAAAACATAAAAAAAGATAAAATAAAATAAAAAATAATTCCACATGCACTCAACTGTAAAGGTTGTGATATTGGAGCTGTTCTCGACTCCCCGAAAGGTGTAATCATTCCACGCGCTTGCCAGTTATCCTTCCCCGCCATGAACATCGTGGCTGAGAACGAGGCGCTCCTTACAGGCTTGAAAATGACATTGGCCCTAGGAGTCAAAGAGCTCCGGATAATCAGAGATTCACAGCTCATACTCTGATAGTCTCTCAGTAAGTATCAAACCCAAGACCCGAAGCTAAAGCCATACCAAGATATGGTCAGCAAGGTAGTCCAGTGGTTTAGGAAGCTCACTCTAGTGCACACCCCTAGAGGCTAAAATATCCTGGTTGATTCTCTTGCTTCCTTATCCTCCACTCTCACAATTCCCTTTGAAAGACCCTCAGCTAATGTTGTCTTGCAAAGGATGGATACTCCTTTGCACTATGATCCTTAGTTTCAGGAGTTCTTGGAGCCTTCCCCTCAAGTCCATGCTCTTTCTCATGAGCCAAAAATCGACCTCGATGATGACAGCCCATTGTTCTTTGACATTGAGAACTACCTTCGTGATGGATCCTTTCCCAAATATGCTACCGCCCCTAACAGGCGAGCTATTCGTCGCGTTGCGGAGCGCTTTACAATCATAGGTGGCGGTGGGGACTTAGCGGCCCAGCCCCTTTGGCGGAGGGATTGCTCCCTCCCCATGACCCATTGGATCGGTCCCGACAACTCTATGAATTTTTCTCTTTTATTATGATGTAATTTCCCTTTTATTTAGTATTTAGTTCTTAGTGGGTCAGCTAATTGGGCCCAAAAGGCCAGGTTAGCTTATGGGTCTAGTTAGGGGTCGCAGGTAGCTTATAATTATCCCTCAGGATAGGGTCATTTTTATTTTGTAGAAGGTGATTTTGGTCTTCTGTAAGTCCCGGCCTCTCCTATAAATAGGGGACCAAGGGCCCTCATTTTAGTAGAATAAAAATTTGAAGAATTAAAGAATTCGAGAAAGCCCACTCCTGGTTTATCTCTCTCTCTCTCTCTCTCTCTCTCTCTCTCTCTCTCTCTCTCTCTTGCGTAAATCTCTCTCTCTCCCAAGTTCGCACACCCCTCTCTCTCTCTTCCCATCCCTTGGTCGCAACCCCCTCTTCCCTTCCTCTTTCTCCTTGCCACCTCAGCCTCAGCCCTCCTAGAATCCCTCATCTCCTCCTATTTTCCCTCCTCCACCACCACATCCTTACTCCTAGCGCAGCCTACCTTCCCCATTCTCCTCCTTACCCTTTCCTTGCCTAGAACAAAATTTAAATCCACTCCTATTTTCTCTCCCTCCCTCCTCCAAACATTCAAAATCTTTCCCAAACCCCCTGCCACCTTAGCCCCCCTTCTAGGAAACCATCCTAGAATCTCTCCCCCGCTCCTCAATCCCAGCTGCCTCCTCTCCACAGCCTAGCAAGGCCGCACCTCTCATCAACCCTATCCCTAGCGCCCCCAGCCGCTCTTCCCCACGCCCCACTCTATCCCAGACCAATTCCCAGCCCCTCCACCCTCTCTTCCACGGCCTCCATCCCCTCCCACAGTTGCTCGCACCATCCCTCTCCCAGTGCCCGCCATCTCGCAGCAACCGAGAAGCCAGGCGTGCAGACATGTGCCCAGAACAGAGCTTCTGCAACTCGGTCGACACCGGCACCGCAGTAGCATTCCAGGGCAAGTCCTGGATGTGGACGACGTCACGACAGAGGGAGACGCGAGGGATGCGGGGTCACAACGAGACGTGGGGAGATGGACCCCGGAGAGGGTTGGGCCTCCACTGGGGTTGTAGACGACGGGGAAACGCGCAGAATGGAAATGGCACAATAACAGAGCGCAACGGGATGTTACTCACCGTGGGTTTTGACAAAAATGAAATGACAGAACAAAACCTCCACGAGAACTTGTTCTCTGTGGGATTTAACAGAAATGACAATAACAGAATGAAACCTCCGCGAGAACTTGTTCTCCACGGGATTTAACTGGAATGAAAATAACAGAAATAAAATTGACAGAATGAAACCTCCGTGAGAACTTGTTCTCCGTGGGATTTTGAACTGGAATGAAAGTAATGGAAATAAAATTGACAGAATGAAACCTCCGCGAGAACTTGTTCTCTGCGGGATTTTGAGCTGGAATGGAAATAAAATTGATAGAATGAAACCTCAGTGAGAACTTGTTTTCTGCGGGATTTTGAACTTGAATGGAAATAATGGAAATAAAGTTGACAGAATGAAACCTTCATGAGAAGTTACTCTCCGTGGGATGTAACATAAATTGAAATGACATAATGAAATTGCGTGAATGAAACCTCCGCAAGAAAGTATTCTTCACAGGATTTAGCAGAAATGAAATGACGGGAATAGAAATTGCGTGAATGAAACCTTCACGAGAAGTTGTTCTCCACGGGATTTAGCAGAAATGAAACAAAGAAAATGCACGCGTGAGGCGTGCGTGCGGTTATGTGATCTCAAAGGGTCAAGGACTCAAAATAGAGAAAGAAGTGATCGCGAGATGCCTCAGAGACGGGAGATCATGTGGACTCCTTCTTCCTCCTCCTTCGGTCGGCCGACGAGGAGGGCTTTTCCTTCTGGTTACCCCTTGCAAAAAATGAAACAAACAGAAAATGGATCAGAACAAGGATAGTATAGCACCAGTCCCTTGTGACAAAAATAATGAATCCATGAACAGAACACACCTGGTCGGTGTTGTTTTAAACCCCTTTTAGGATGCAAAGGGTAGGCAAATGATATGATGAATGAAGATTTGTGCAAGAGTTGCACTTAGAAGATGACTACAACAGATAGATGATTCATACAAAGACTAGAAGATAAATGAGAAAGAAAGATGGGGTGAGAAAAAGCTTATTGGTGACGCCGGAGGCGGGCTTAGAGGGGGGACTTCAACAGCTTGAGCACGACATGGGCGGATGAAGGGATGGAATGATCTTCCCTCATACACGCTAACACTTCAGAAATCGGGCAGAGCCTTCTCGGGAGAACTCGCGGGCTGAGACACGGATGCGGCAGCATTTCCCCTCCCCCTTCCAAGGTTTCGAAGCCCTTGGTTCATGGGAGGGGGTCTTCTATTTATAGGCAAACTTGTGATGGACGCGTCTTAGGTCTAGGATGCGTTCATGTGAACGTGTCCCGCTGACCTGACGCAGTCATTTATTAAAAAATGATTTTATTTAATTAGCCGTGTCTCACAACCTGGACGCGCTATTTAAACGCGTCCAATGTACATGACATGCCCACATTCGCCGCCATCGACAAGTTGAATGCGAGTGGGTTCCACGATCTTTAAATGCATCCCAAGTCCAAGACGCGCCCACATCCACCCATAAATTCGACAACAAAGGACGTCGACAGATTGAATGCGAGCTGTTTTCTTGTCTCTTTAAAAAGGCGTCGGGTCAGCAAGACATTTTTTATTTTGAATTTATGGCGCTGCCGTCATGTTCGGCCTGGGCTTGAAAGAAGACATCTTGGGTGGGTGACACCTTTTAAAGAAGGCATCCCTCTAGCCCGCCGCATGTAAGACTTTTTTCCGAAACATTTCTAAAAATGGGAAAAATACCATAAAAATAGGAAATCACCCAAATAACTCAAATGTGCGAGCCACTTTGGGGCATCATGGTGTAATATGAGATTTACTCACATTAATATCAAAAGTGGCATGTCTACAGCTGCCCTGCCTTGGCGTTTGCTTTGCAGGGGAGTGACACGTAGTGGAATGGAATGAAGTGTGGGAGTGGACTGAAAAGCAGATGTCAAGGCGTGATGGGACACGCTCTCGACATTACATGGTTGAAATTTTTCCAGAGTTTCAACAAAGCAACCTTTGAAGAAGGTTTTCTGAAATCGATGATTGCTTGTACGGAAATCAAACAAGGAAGGTGAAGATGTGCACTCAGGCTGTAACGCCCAAGAATTTTCTTGGAATTTTTAGAGATTAAAAATATAATTAGTAAGCAATTTAAAAAGGGCTTAATGGGTTATTAAGAAGAATTAAGGATTTATTAAATCCATTTAAAGGCCCTATATTTACCAAAGGGCTAAGCCCAACTCAAATAGGTCCAAAGACCCAATTCCAAGACTTATATACCCAAGCCCATTAATAGAAACATAATTTAAGTAAATTATGAATTTAAAATGGGATATGTACATCAATTAGGGGATAAATGGGGGATAATACAAAAATCTAAAAATTTCAGATTTAATGAAGCCTGGCTGTCTATCGCGCGACCGCCAGACCCACCCTAGCGGTCCTCCCATGACCGCTAAGCTCTCTGGATTCCGTAAATAAAGAAAACGTGAAAAGGTTGGATCTTTAGCATACAAATCCCCATGGATCGAAGTGTGTAGACATATAATCATACATAGGACTCTTGCATATCAATCCTACATCTAATTAGGACTCTAAGTTTGATCTAATCCCTTAAACCCTAAGTGAATCCTATAAATAGACCCTAACTTCGACTCATGTGAACCCTAATGTTGGCTCGCGTATTTTGAAGATAAGGAAACCCTATCTCAGGTTGGTTCTTTAGAACTTTCTGTTCTTCATAGTTTTATCTAACTTCCCTCAAATTTTCGTGTTAGAATCCCCAGCCGTTGGAGAGTTAGAGCCTCTGCAAGTTGCTGGTTCGCAACAGATAGCATAAGAACTAGTGTGACGGTCCAGTGAAGATCAGGAAAATAGAAGCCCTAATCGAGATATTTAGGAGTTGATTCTTTAGAACTTTCTGTTCCCCTTTGTATCTTCTATCTAACCTCCGATTTTCATGGATGTAGGCCAAGAGAATCATAAGTTAGAAGGGCGAGAAGTTGCTGGTTTGGCACAGGACGTGCAAAACTAGGGCTTCCTTCCAGTCAGAAATTCAAAGTCTAGGAGCACTACCAGAGGTAGGTTATCTCATGGATGGCTAGAACAATGAGTTAGGAGTAAAAGTCCTCTTGTTTCATGAGTTTTCATGCATTATACATGTTGTATTTGATGATTTGTTATCACTACGCACTTAGGTTATTCAGCATGCATAATCCCTAACCTTAACGACAAAGATAACCATCCTAGTTTAATTTATGCAACCCATGCATCTCCATGATGTTATTTCCCTTGCAGCATGTTTTATATTCCTTTCTAGCATGTTTCAATGCCTCTATTCCTCTAGAATCGGCCTTGCATGACCTACCTTGTTCTGCCTGTTACAGGAACCAAACGGTCTCCGTAAGACCGCCAGAGTCCCCTTGCGGCCTTGCGATAGACCGCTAGGCCCTGTCAAACGGTTCTCAAGTGACCGCTAGGTTTTTTGAGTTCTATATTTATGCTAACCCGAAACATAATGCAGATTAGCTTTATTTATCATATGATAAACCTAGATAATTAGACTCTATTCCTGTTTAAAGCACTATAGTCATAAACCTAGCTATGTTTCATGGTTGCATGCACTTAGCCGTTATTTTTAATCTAAGCTAGTTTCATGCCAAAACAATATATTCTTGTATTAAATGCATTTTTCAAAGTGATAGATGAACTTGTTTCACTATTGGTTGATCGCTGTTTTACAAGCTCTTCTTATCTATGAGTCATTTTCTTAAGTACATGACACGTATTCCCGAACGGAGTCATTAGATACACTTTGCACTTAAGCACACAATCTTGGACTTGTGATCCTCTCCGTTGAATATTCCTTCCACCGGACTAGGTGATCTTGTTTCAAGGCTTTCGTAAGTCTCCGTGAGCCTGGGATTCCCATCAGGACGCCGAGCTGGTTGTACCATCAAAACCCAAATTGTCTAGAAAGCACTTACACTACCGGTGTTTTTCTGAGTTCTGGTTCTAAACGGTCCTCAGACGACCGCTAAGCCCTGTCTAGCGGTTGGCCCGAGACTACTTTTGTCCAGAAACAGTCCGTCTATGACCGCATGTGTCCCTAAGTCAAGCCTTTTGATTCTGGCTTCGACCCAACGTAAACGGTCCTTACCTGACCGCATGGATCTCCTTAACGGTCCGGATCTGACTGCGTGAGTTCTCAAACGGTCTAGCAAACGACCGCTTGGTCCCTGACCCTGTCTAACCCGAGGTTTGACCTTTGGGTTGGGTTTTATAAGTTCCTAGATGATCTGATGATTGCTTGGAACTTAACACTTGTCAAATAAGATATTAATAACTTATGGAAAGTAAAGAATGTGCCGTTATGCTACCGAATGTTTTCTCCATGGCATAACCTTGTTCTAAATCAACCTTGAACTCTCATATTCTTATTTGATGCATTCTTACCTTGATATTTGCTATCATGAAACTATAGTTTGAACTTGTTATATTATTGGCCATATTTATATTTCTCGCAGAAGTAGCTTGATTTATAACTTGAAGATGCAACAGCGAGCACAGACAGTATCCAAGGGCTCAACTCTAGTCCCCTCGGCAGATAGTCAGAAACATACTATAAACCATGGGGTATGATGAATACTCGCGTCGCATTGCGCCAAGAGTACTTTTTTTATAAACGGGTGAAATCCACGAATTCTCACGAGGCAATCTTGTGAAATTACATGCTTGCTAGTACATTCTCATTACATGACTTTCTAGTGCATAGCCTTTATGGTTGTGAAGAGTACATTCTTGTTCATGAAAGGTCAAATTACATTCATGTTATATTCTTACTTGATCATATTTCCAGTTTACATGAATTCTCATATCTCACCTTGATCTTATCTGGTTATTTGTGTTACTTTGGTTTATTCACATCTTTCATCGTATTTTCATGACTTATCTTATACTCTAGAGCTAAGATGTTAATTACTTAAACATTACCTTCATGTTGATACGAAGATACCTACTCGACATGTGTGCTCATTGCCTACTTTTTCTAATCTTTCTTAAGAAATTCTAGCAGGTCAGATTCAGACTATTCTAGTGATGGATCCGAGAGTGATTAAAGAAGGAGCGAAGCCTTAGATTGTCATTAGTTGATAGTCAAGAGTCGCTATGTAATTTTTCATTTTTATTGAGTCTAGTTAGTCAAAGAGTCAAGAGTGAACCTTATGTACTTTTGATTATTATTTAAATAAAGCAAAGATTTTATCCAAATATTGTGCATTCATTTCTTATGTGTGAATGTGTTAGCGCTCTGATTATATTACTCGCTCAAGGCGTACTAGCCGACTATTCACGTTCCCGATTATTTCCGCTGCATAATCTCGGGGCGTGACACAGGCACAGATAGAAAAAAAGGACCAACTTCTCTGCGCGAAAGTACCTGGGTCGTAAACCTGTATGTTTCACCTTTGGGGAGCAGTTATCAATCAATGTGGAGGTGCTGCGGCCAAGGTGGATCCAAATGGAGTAAAGAAAAGGAATAGTTGACAAATCCAAACAAGGTCTTTTCTGGAAAACTAGCCCAAGGTAGTCTCGAGGAAACTGAGTACTCAATTTGGAATGGAATATCTTATATTTTAAAGTTAATCATAGTGGCTCTCACAATCGAATTAATTGAAATGATCTTCCACATTGATATCGAGGTCCTACATGAATGCATGCATGGTTTAAAAGAAAAAAAATTAAAAAAAACTAGAATAGAAGATGGCCAAAGATAATATTGTTAAAGTGTTAAGACTGGACCAGGATACTGATTCCGCGAGGCGATACTGAGCTGGAGTCCGTTTATCCACTACTGTCTCACTGAGTGGAACTGTCATCCCCAAGCTACCATAACTTAACAGCCTATCTGTACAACCTAAACTCCTCTGAAATTATCACTGTTTTTGTTAAAGGGGAACTCAAATTCCAGATTTGTTCAGGCCATAAGGTCCTTGACATGCTCTAATAGTGTAGATATTATATAGTAAGATGCATAACACAGCGGGACCAGTCACCGTGGTGACTGACGATGGGACATGGCGGGATGGTGGTGATCTTCTTCTTTTCTTTTTTTTGAAACTTGCACTGAACATGCAGCAAAATAGAATTATTTTATAAGAAATCGAATGGTACTCCATTATACAAAGAAATCAGCACACCAGATGATTTACGAAAGCAGAAGAGAACATAACACAACAAGACAGGGGTCTTACACCACCGGGGTCCACAATGACAATTATTAAATTAATTTTTTATGTTTTCTTCCTCCCTATAAGTATCACCCTTGCTTGGCCTAGCAAAAAGCATCAAAGTGGTTTGGGGGAGTTGAACTTTTGAAAGGGAGAGAAGGAGAGATTTTGGCCCTTTTGAAATGGAAGGTGAGTCTTCCCGCCCGACGAAGAGAAGCAAGCTTTGCCACGGCTTAGAAAGGCTTACTGATATTGAGGGTCACTTGAGTGAGAGGATTCATTCACGAATGGTAAGCTGGCACCCCTTTCTTTCACTTCTTTTATATGAATTTTCCTTTTCTTCATTTTCTTCCCTCTTTTCTTTCAGCCATACCCTCTCTTTCTGAGTCCGAGGAAATTCTCCAAGCTATCGTGGCTCTCGAAGCTTACTTCCAACATCACCATTGGTGTGAGGGCTGTTATCTTGAAATGGCACCTCCAAGGGCTCGTTGTTCACACCAAGCATTACGACAAGATTCACATGAACTGGACGGCCATGGACGCGCTGGCAGAGATTTGGCACGCTCAAACTCACACTTTCATCTTTCTCACTTTCGAGGCAACTATCATTCTTGAGGAGGTGAAACTCCTGCTTGGTTTGAAAAGCTTCAAGAAGGATGGCAAGATAAAGATCATGCCCATGGCGAAAAAGGCAACCTTCGAGGAAGTCCTTGGAAGCTTCATGCCCTCCGGAGCTATCAAAAGCGTCCAGACTCAAAAGGGAATAAATTTGTAGAAGCTTGTAGAATGGGTCCTGAATGCCTCCACGCTCGAGACGTGGGGAAGAATCCCGGCCAAGTCACACGATCGCCCGGTACACAACTAAATAGTAATGAACCAAACAAGCTCACTCCTCGCAGGGAGGTAAAAGGAACACAGCCATCCAGGGGATGTGTGACGTGGGTTGACGGGCCACGGGTCGGTGAAGCTCGTCGCCCATGGAGTGCTACGAACCGGGTGGCTGAACTACTCCTACGGGTTGACCGGGTCCAGTAGCAAGGAAGGTGAGTCCCAGACGCCAAGGATGGAGCACGGTTCCCTGGATGAGGCCTGCTGTGGACGACGACTGCTCCGGACGAAGATGGCAGAATGGGAAGCCGGCTAGTAGTTCCGTCGATGCCACGAATCTGCCGGCCTGTCTGTACGAGCACCTGTGACCAACAAGTAGGGTGGCCTGAGGTGCGACCTTCTGGCCGTCCGCTGATCGTGAAACTTGGCGGGGACGCTGGCAGGGATGTCCCAGGGACGCCCGAGGAAGGTGAACTGTAACCGAGCACTGTGGAAGCCGGGGCGAATTTGTGCACAGTCACCTGTGTATTCTGGCCAGTCTTCTGTAGGGATGTCAAAAATACTCGCAAACTCGATTACCCGCATTACCCGACCCATGATGGGTCGGGTAATACTCGAATAATCAGATATGGATTCGGGTTCGGATACGTTTAAAATACCCATTTCATATTCGGATAGGGTATGGATTTAGTGCACCCAAACCCGTACCCGATCTGAACCCGCTCTTAATAACTTATTGTGCATGCTAGGCCTATGATTTTGACATAAACCCAATCCGTTGCCCGTCTTGTTGAGTTTGTGAGTTTAGACTTCTTGCTAAAATTAGAAGGACGTTTTTATAAAACATAAAAATTACTTTAGAAAGGAAAGAATTGATCGGATTTCTTTTTTTCTAATTCTCATAAATCTCACATTTCTTTGGATGTGAATGTGGACTCATGCTTTATGGATGGATACGGATATCCGTAGATATATCCATACCCGTGACGGATATACCCGTATCCATACCCACGAAAATAATAGGGTACTATCCGGGTATGGTATTAGTAAAATTTCTCGGATAGGGTATGGTATTGGTCTACCCGAGCCGAATCTGATCCATTGACATCCCTAGTCTGCTGGCAGCAGGACAAAGGGTAAAAGATGGGGCGGTACCGGGGCTTCCGGGCAGCTTTTGGGGCGGGGTTTTCTCTGGTGGATGGGGAATGTGTGTAGGAAGGTTGAGGGTGAATGGAGGGGTTGCACACAGTGAAGGTTTTGGGCGTGGTGAGCAGTGGATGGTGGATCTCAGTCTGTAGGTCTGCACAGGCAGACTGCGAACCTGAGAAGTGGGAGGATGGGGCGTGGGGTAAATGGACTAATAAAATTAAAATAAAATTATGGGGGGTGGGTTAGGACGTGGGGAGGACCTGTACCAATTTTTAGGTCGTTTAGAGAAGGTTTGGATGATGTCCCTTTGTAAGGGTTTGGGCTCTGTCCCTATAGACCTGCATAGAGGCAGTCTGCGCGGGTACAAGGCCTATGAAGGTAACTTCGGCCACAGGACATATTAGGGTGTGAAATGTTAACTGGGGGTGGGAAACATGTAGAGGAAGAAAATCTATGAAGAGATGGATGCGATCAGAGGACGGGAAGGGGGTGGAAAAACTTGATCTCTACTGCTATGTCTAGCAGGCAGACACCCAGGGGCGCACCAGGGAGATGGGTTCCATGGCCTCTTCGCTTGCAGCACAACTCGAGTGGGGTTTCTCTAGGCTTGGAGGGATTCCAAGGAAGACGCCCGGATGTAGTGGCTATAGTAGAGGGATCCGAGCTAGGGCTGGGGTGTCGCACCCCAAGAAGAGAGGAGGGGAGGTGGTGGGTGTCGCACCACCCTTGGGAGAGGGAGGCCGCGGCCTACTCAAGGAGTTTTTCCACAAAAACAAGTCTTCATTAATTTTTCCACAAGAATTACAATATGTTTTATATGAGGAGGGGGAAGAAAAACCCTAATTTCCTAAAAGAAAAATCTAAAAAGGGTAATTAATTTGAACTCCTACAAAATAGGCAAGAGAGGGGGAGGGAATCGATCCCCCTTCCTAAAGAATAGGAGAGGGGCGCGCACCTCCCATGGGGAGGTGGGAAGGTGGGGGCGCAACCTTCTCCCAACCCTAATGGGTCTGGGCTAACGGGTCTGGGTAGAAGGAATAAGGAGGGTTGGCCCAAGGTGGGATCACCCATGGGCGCCCAGCCCAATTGGGCCCTGGAGAGTGATCCAAAGGTGGCCCACTAGCTCTGAATAGCATACACAACTCAAATAAAGTCCAAATGGAGTCTAAATGGCCTTAGAATGGCTTACAAAGGTCCAATATGAAAGAAATAAAAGACTCCAAGCTTCAAACTAGCTCTCCATGTCATCTCTAAGCCATAGCGAAGCCTGCGAGTCCCGAATGGCCCTACGCGTCTTATAATGTCGCTCTGCTGCATCGCGCTGATCTCTAGCTCGGGTGTCCTCACCAATTCTCCTTGGGCGGGAGAAACTCGACCCCGTCGAGTAAGGGTCTCTATCGCTCAGGTATCGCTCCAGCAAGTCCGGATCTATCCTCTCTAGCTCTGCCCGAGTGATCCATGCATCATTGGACGCGGGCCGTGCTCTCCAACGCACCAAGTAGTGGTGATACGCGCCACTCCTAGTGGTAGTCACCTGCTCATCCAGTATAGACTCTATCCGCTCACGCTACTGAGGTGACGGGGTTGGAAGTGGACTCTCAGGGGAGGGCTCGCTCACAACGGGGGAAGAAGGCCCAAACAACTCACTAGGGATCACTGTCGGGTCCCTATATGCGACTAAATCTTAGACATTAAATGTGGAACTGATACCATAGTCGTCCGACAAATCTACAACATATGCATTGGACCCAACTCGCCTCAAAACACTAAAGGGGCCGGCACCACGAGCCTGTAGTTTCTTCATGGCTCCAGAAGGAAACCGTTCCGGTCTGACCCGGATCATGACATAATCTCCCTCTTGGAACTCGCGGGGGTGTCTATGAGCGTCATCCCATTCTTTATGTCGCGCGTTGCTGGACTCAAGGTGGTGATGATGATGCAGACTCCGAAATAGATGTGTGGACTCATACCTATGCAAATGCAGGGGTGGTCCTGGACATCCAAACATGGACCTAACATCTCTATGACACCTACCTAACTAGACAACACGGGGAGGACTTGGACAACCAAAGTTGTACCTATCATGCACAGGTGTCCTACTAAATGCGGTAGACTCTGGGGGACCAGTATGTCCAAACTCACTCACTATGTAACCCCTATATGACTGTGGACATGATGATGCATGAGAGAGAGACTAGTGTTCCTTTCCTTCCAAGCTCTGGGGTGTGGATGCATGTAGGGTGGGATGTTGATGGGCATGTGTGGATAGGGTATGATAGTGGACCTCTTTGACAAAGTGGAGTGAAGAACATTGGTCGAGAGGCTCACTAGGGAGGGGATCGAAAGGGTCAAAGAAATGACGACTCCTCCTGATAGGTTCCTTCACTATACTTGCCCATGTTCGACATTCGCCAAGGTGCAGATGCTCACCTTCAGGCACTCTGATGGATGGGACAAGGGGCTCACGCAGAAGGCAAGGAAGGTAATATTCCTCCCTCGGGACAGTAAGACCATAAGAGGGGACAAAGTCAAGCTCATCGGGTATGGTAAAGAACAAAAGGACCTCGGAGGTGATATGACCTATGGTGTACACTGAGGTAATGGACTCCAAAGCAAGGTGCGCGAAGCTATGACTATAGGGCTGGTCAGACCCTAAGGCCAACATATATGTCAACTCCCAATGATCTAAACTCATAAGAAAGTCCCTCACATTTTTCACAAAGCAGAAGGAGTGGAAAGTGGTGTGAAAGGAGTTAAGGGGTACTACTGGGAGTGCTAGTTCCATGGATGGGTAGCAAGGGATCGGAGCATCTAGAATTAGACCCTTCCTTAACTAGCTAGCTAAAGACTCTCAAATGACAAGTTCACCCTCGGGGGGCAAAGATGGTTCTAGATGAGGATCGTAGGGCGAAGGTGTGACGACCCGGATCCCGGATACCGGATATACCTGATAAGACTACCGAGCAGACCCGATACTGCTTGGAACCCATGAAGCCTCCCAAGAGCTGTAAAGCTCCGAAGGGAAAAAGGATTGTCGTGTAGTACATTGAAGCCACAGACATATAACAGTAAGTAATTAAATTTTATTAGATCAGTTTGCTAAAGTAGTAGAAATAAATTACTTTTAATTAACAGTTTAAGTTTAACAATTATACCAGAGTCCAGTCCAAAGCTAAAGACAAGCAGTACAGTCAACAGAAAAGAAGGACGTACACTGAGGTCGGGGGAAGCCCGACGCAGGTGCCGCTGGCAGCTACGGACACGCCACACCAGGAACTACGGAAGTAGAACGACGCCACCCACCTGAAAAGTAGGGGTGAGTCTCGTGTCACTAGCCCAGTAGGGGTCACGCAGATCCCCACTAAAAAACAACACAGTAACACGCTAAAACAGCATGTAAACAGCATGATTTGTAAAGTAGAAAAACTAAACTACAAAGCAGTAAAAGAAAATCGGGACGGAAGGAGTAAGAACAGCTAAAAGAAAAGGGGAAAGCTGTACCGAACAAGCACGGCTGCCGAACTAGCTTTGGCTCCCTGAACTAATCTGGGCAGCAACATGAAGGTGAACCCTGATCTGACAAAGTCAGGAGTTGTCGATCTGTCGGGCCCACAAAGACAGGCAAAAAGCCTAGAAAAGACGTAGATAGACGCGTACGCCCTAAAGAATACACGACTCGATTGCCGTGCACGCTCTTCTAGACATGACCCGACACACACACGACTAGAATGTCGTGCACACGACACAACACTGACCTCGAGCAAGACCACGAGAGGGCTAACCCGGAAAGGTCACGACGCATGAGAAACGCGAGAGTCACGTGTCACGTGACGGAAGCACCCCCTCACTAGAAGAACAGCCAGCTGCGTCCACTGACGTCTTATGCTATGCCTACAAGTGTCTCGTCTACGCTGCCACCTGAAGCACGATAGAGACTAAGACACGCTCAGAACCAGAACGGAACTACAGTAACTAGTGACTTGACAAGGTAACGCCCGTCGGCGTCAGTCGAAGCCCCTGACCACGTGTGCACACACAAGCTCAATGTCTTGAGCCAGGCCTCTAGATAGTTTTCTCCCCCAGCAAGATGCTACTGCAAGGCAAGGGATCCCACGGAAACTAGCCTACAAACCGTATCTCGGGAACCGCCACGCCACCACTCCCGGGTGGGTCGACACGTCGTAACGTGTCGCCAGGCTACAACTAGTGGAGGTTCACTAGACACAAACTCTGAAACACGAGTGTTGTAGCACCGACAGGCAAGGGAGCACTGTCGTATGTACTACGAAGCACCAAGGTAGCACGACAACTGCCGATAGACTCAGGACAGGGCAACTAGACCTACTAACACAACGATCCTTGAGTCTCACGACTCGGAGTAAAGATCGTTTCACAAAGCGGAACAAGCCACCGTCGGTCTAATCCTAAGCCAGAGGAAATGACACGACTGCGTAAAATGACACACGGAGACTTGAGGGATCAACAAGACCCTCAGCACACCTGGACACATAGACCGAGGTAAGATGATATCTCGAGGTATCCAGAACCATGTCTCAGACTGGACGAAACCATCGAGACACACACAAGGTTATCTGTCAACCACTGGGTCACCCCGGGTGGACCGGAACCAGGCTATGACGATTCTACAGTAGGGAAGAGAATCCTACTTCAAGCAAGAAAACTCTTTGCTATCTCATAACGTGGCCATAGCCCTCATAGGACATCAAAAGACATCCACGAGTACGGCAAACCACAAAGTTAAGCCAAGATGATCAGAAGTCAAAACATCGAGAAACGACACTCAAAAATTAAGCGAAGGAACATACGCTGGCGATCATAGAATGGGCCGCTAGGTGACTGTAGCGGTCAAGGATTAGGCCTCTAAAACCCAGTCAACCCTGAACCGACCTATTCAGCCAAACCACCAAAGCGGTCTAATATAGATGCGCCACACGGACTAGACAGTCCAAGAGACAACCGCCACACCAACCGCCCTAAAACATGACCTAAGACAACGACATGTAGCGGCCTAAGAAGGGCACGCTACAGCGAAGAAACGCATGAAGGTTGGACCGCCAAGGCCAACCGACTTAAATTCTCGACTAGGTCTAAAACCACGGTAACACGAATACTAAGGTAGACCACAAGCCGCTGAAACCATCCTCTCAAACGAGGACTCAAGAAAGGCCACTCACATGCGGGAGAAACCCCACCGCACTCACACCGATACACGGTGACTCAAACGAGCGTAACACAAAGCCCGAGATACACACACCTACGGGCACGCTAATCAAAGTAACACGGGACCTTCCGACACCCCAGAAATATGGACACAGAACCCACAGGGTGTCGGGACACTCGCGAGGCCATAGGTCGGTCATTGGATATCAACCGGGCCGACTGGGACTCGAAACGAGCAAAAACAGGAAATTCTGGTCGACCTGGCCCCTGGGGTCGGTCGACCTGACAGGGTCGGTCGACCGGCCCAGGTGGTCCGATCGACCGGTCACGATAGAAAATTGGTAGAACCTCGACGTTCGAGCCCGATTCCACGCTCCGTTCGATTCCGATCGAAGGGGAAAACAACCACAATCACAATACCGACCTTCCACACTCCGGAAGGGATCAAAATGACGCACAAACGGATTGAAACGGGAAATTCCACTAAATTAACCCTATTTGGGTCACCGGGGTTCCCGGTACCGGCCCCAAATGACAACCGATCGACATGAAAATCAGCGAATCTGGAGCGCTGGCATTCTAGGGGTTCGATTGATACCAACTGATCTAAAAACCGTCACCGTTTTCTGACGAACCCTACGAACACCCCAAAAGCATGATTTTACCGAAACTGAGCGAAACCCGCTCAAACTTGAACCGAACAATGTGAAATTACAGGGAAAACGTAGAGAAGAAGTAGGTGATCAGTCTCCTTACCTCCACCAAAGAAACTGTGTGCCGAAGCGACTAAACCGAGCCGAAAACCGCATCACGAGCTCGACTGTCGGCTTTGAATCCACCGTTTGGGATCGCGCCAAAAACGGTCAGATCCTCGCCCCATCGCGCACCCGATTACTCCCACAGCATCACCTCTGCCTGCCCGAGCCTCCTCCGTCTGCAGCCGGAGCCGAAAGGGCGAGAGAAGAGAGAAAATGAGGGAGAGAGGGGGTTACGGCGCGAATGAACGGGAGGAGAGAGGAAAGAAGAAAAGGAAAAGAATAAATAGAAAAAGAAATTAAGAATTTTCCTAATTTCCAAAAATTCTGATTTTTGGCTTGAAAATGGACTAATTCAGAAAATATGTAAAAATAGTCGAAACGATCTCGGGAAGAGTACAACGCAACTGTGGCGTCCACGAGTCGATGAACTGAGAAATAAACACACCACAAGGTTCCATAACTAGTACAAGAGAAAAACCCACGTGGATCGTAAAACTCAACTCAGGACCCACAAAAGCGATCTGAAACTCTTCGAAAAGGATCTGAAAGACCCAATAAGAATCCAAGGTATTACAGTCTCCCCTCCTTCAAGAAATTTCATTCTCAAAAATTAAGGAACGAACAAGAAGAAGGAGGGAAGAACAACCCCAAGACACAACATGAAACAACATGAATCTCGAGAAAGATAATTCAGAGGGACATAGTCCGACCATAATCACAAGTGCATGCTCGGGATCGAGCACGACACCTAAGTGAACACAAGTCTGACACCTCCGAAACAAGGCAACGTCGTTTACGTCTCACAAGAAAGGAGACACGACACATGCCACGGTAACAGATATCGGAAAAACAAAACTACAGACACGGCGAGTATCAGCTTAAACAAGGAGACAAAGTCCTCTCAGCTGACAGCTCGACAACATCATCGGCTCCAGTGCCAAAGGCAACAGGGAACACCTGGCACACATGACGCCAACGACAACACCGGATCTGATCGAGTTGCATGCTAACTCTACCAGGAGAGAAGAGTACAGCAAAGCTAACTAACAAGATCTGGTTCACACAGTGCCAAGACGGAATCGTACGAAAAATGAAGCGACAAAGAATCACAAACCTAATGCCAGCTGAAGACTGTACTAGACTTTCAGGACTCTGGACACTGTATATCTCGGATTCCCATGTACTTCACACAACAACCGCTCTGATACCACCTGTGACAACCCGATCCCGGATACTGGATATACCCAATAGGACTACCGAGTATACCCGATACCGCTTGGAACCCGTAAAGCCTCCCAAGAGCTGTAAAGCTCCGAAGGGAAAAAGGATTGTCGTGTAGTACATTGAAGCCACAGAGATATAACAGTAAGTAATTAAATTTCATTAGATCGGTTTGCTAAAGTAGCAGAAATAAAATTACTTTTAATTAACAATTTAAGTTTAACAATTATACCAGAGTCCAGTCCAAACCTAAAGACAAGCAGTACAGTCAACAGAAAAGAAGGACGTACACTGAGGTCGGGGGAAGCCCGACGCAGGTACCGCTGGCAGCTATGGACATGCCACACAAGGAACCGTGGAAGCAGAACGACGCCACCCACTTGAAAAGCAGGGGTGAGCCTCGTGTCACTGACCCAGTAGGGGTCACGCGGATCCCCACTGAAAAATAACACATTAATACGCTAAAACAGCAGGTAAACAGCAGGAGTAGTGAAGCAGGAAAACTAAACTACAAAGTTGTAAAAGAAAACCGGGACGGAAGGAGTAGGAACAGCTAAAAGAAAAGGGAAAAGTCGAACAAGCGCAGCTACCGAACTAGCCTCGGCTCCCTGAACTACTCCGGGCAGCAACAGGAAGGCGAACCCTGATCTGACAAAGACATGCAAAAAGCCTAGAAAAGACCTAGACAGACACAGACGCCCTAAAGCATACACGACTCAATTGTCGTGCAAGCTCTTCTAGACACGACCAGACACACACACGACTAGAACGTCGTGCACACGACACAACACTGACCTCGGGCAAGACCATGAGAGGGCTAACCTGAAAAGGTCACGACGCACGAGAAATGCGAGAGTCACGTGTCACGTGACGGAGCACCCCCTCACTAGAAGAACAGCCAGCTACGTCCACTGACGTCTTATGCTGTGCCTACAAGTGTCTCGTCTACGCTACCGCCTGAAGCATGATAGAGACTTGTTGTGTCCCTATGATTTTGATGATAGCAAACAATATGAGTCATCATTTGTTTGAATCTGCATATAAATCTGTTTGTGTTGCATTGTGTTGCATATGCATGTTTCATTGAACATCTTATCTGAATGACATAACCAACGAACAGGCTGAGGCTGTGTGGTGTGTGCATTGGTGCATTTCATAGTTATTGATGCATTTCATAATTGCAGTTCATCTGGATTGTTTGATGTTAGTCTGCTCAATGGGTGATGTTGCTATACCCTTTCAGCATTGTCTGGACAGTAGTGGGTCGACCCCCCTTTCCTGATGGGTCGACCCCCCAGATCTGCAAGTCTATACAACGCCATTTTGTTCTCTCCATGTCTACACTCTGCATTTAGGCAAAGTCTGCACATTGGTAGAGTCTGTACATCGCCTTCTCATTTCTTCAAGTCTATACATCCACAGTTGAACCTCAAAGTCTACTCATCGCCTCATTTCTTCAGAGTCTATACATCTTCAGTGCATGAGTGTCTTACAGGTCTATACATTACCTTTGGGCATCCAAGTCTGTACATTGGGCTCTTCATTCAAAGTCTGTACAGCGCCATGTACATATTCTTCAAAGTCAATACATTGCACTGTAGATGCATCGAAGGGAAGTATGCACATCGGACTGTTCATGAGAAGTCTATACATTGGAAGTGTGTACATTGTTCAGCTGCCTTGATCAAGTCTGTACAGCGAGCAGCGTCCTTGTGTCTCAAGCTATTCTCCAAGTCTATACATCGCTTCAGGCACTCCTGTGCAAAGTCTATTCATTGTCTCTTTTACCTACGTTGCTCGAAACAAAGTCTATACACTGTTGGATGATCAAGTCTGCACATTGGCGCCTTTCCCTACGTTCTGGCCAAGTCTACACATTGCTTGCCTGACTTCTGTTTCAAAGTCTATACATTCATTTTGAAGGCAAAGTCTATACATTGGCTCAGGGTCTTCAAGTCTGTAAAGAGTTCAAAGCCAATACATTGTTCACTCAGCTTCTTCAAGTCCATACATTGGTCGGTGGCAAGTCTGTACACTGGTCGAGCATTTAAGTCTGAACATTCACAAAGTCTACACATCGGCCCTGTAGCATTGTCTAGCCAAAGTCTATACATCGACACTGTAGCTTGCATAGCTCAAGTCTGTACATTGGGCTTCCACATGAAGTCTATACGTTGTTCACTCAGCTTCTTCAAGTCTATACATTGGTCGGTGGCGAGTATGTACAAAGCACTGTTTCAGGCACTCAAGTCTATACAGAGTCTTCATCTTCTGAAGTCTGTACATTCGTTTGGGAAGTCTATACATTCATTCATCTGAAGCTTCATCAAGTCTGTACAACGTTGCTTTGTCAAAGCCTGTACATCGCAGCTGTGTTGAAGTCTGTACAGCCAGTCTCTTGCCAAAGTCTATACATCACAATGTCTGTACTTCACTGTGTCAAGCCTCCCAATGTCTGTACATCACTGTGTCAAGCCTCCCAAGTCTGTACAACCACTGTCTCACTTGGACTTGAAGTCTATACAGTGGTCCGTCTCTGTAAGCGTCTCAAGCTGCAAGTCTGTACAGAGTCTGACAGTCTACAGTGCATCGTCTCTTCAAGTATGTACAGCCTTGGTGTATGCATTTTGAAGTCTAAACATTGTGGGGCTTCGAATCTTCAAGTCCATACATCCATGCATCATGGGTCGACCCCTTTCTTTGATGTGTCGACCCACCAGACTACCAAGTCTATACATCAGCCTTTGCATTGCAAGTCTATACAGCGTGCATTGTTCAAAACAAGTCTGCACAGTCATTGTCTGTTGGCATCACGAAGTCTATGCATTGCTTGTGCATCATAGTCTGTACAGTGTCTCAAGTTGGCTAAGTCTATACACTCTCTCACATTGTACACACTTGCTTCATTGCTGTTTCTAAGTCTATACATCGGTTGGGTCGTTAAGTCCATACAATGCATATGTTCATCAAAGTCCATACATTGCATTGTCTTCAACCAAGTCTATACATTCTGTTCCTTTGATCAGCAAGTGTATACACACTTCAGCATATGTGCATCCCCTTCAAAGACGAAGTATATACATCCTTCCAAGCATTCAAGTCTACACACTCGTTGTTAAGCCTTTGCATTGAAGTCTATACAGCCTGTGGCTTGTACATCAACTGAACGTTCTTCAGCAGAGTATATACTCTTCAGAAGTTAAAGTCTAACATCCTTCTGTGAAGACTGTATACACTCAGTTATCCTTCAACCTATACACTCGATTGTTAGGCCTTCAACCCTATACACTCGATTGTTAACCTCAAGTCTATACACTCGATTGTTAAGTGTTCAACTCTATACACTCTATCCTTCACACGAAGACTGTACACTCAGTTAACCTTCAAGTCTATACACTCAAGTTGCATCTTGCCTGTACACACTTTGTTAACAGCCTGAACCAAGTATATACATCCAACTGATATCTTCTTATGTCTGTGTGACAGGTACTATTCGTAAAGACTATGAAGTGCATGTGATCCGAGGTTGGCACCTGGCACGTGATCCGAGGATAACGCCCTAAATGTTGCAGCTATAAATACACAGCCGCCTCCATCTGGAGCAGAGAGATCAGTAGGAAGAAGTATAAGAGATCAGATAAGAAAGAGGAAGAGAGTGATCGAGATAGAAGATAGAGCTGCAGAAAGGCAGTGAGCAGAAGAAGAAGAAAGAAGAAGAAGAAAGAAGAGACAGAGAGAGAGCCTGCGAAAGAGAAGAAAAAGAAGAGTGAGAAGAAGAGAGAGCTAGAGCAAATGAAGCCTCAACTGAAAATCAGTTCCTGCTGGACCGTGGATCAAATCCAGGCCAGCCAGCTCCTGCGAGAGCTTTTGTGCATTTTATTCTTCCAGCTTTCTGTTGCTGCGTTTTTTGTTTTTCTTTTTAACCATTCACCAGTTGTTCTTCCGATTCTCTTGTATGAGGTCGGGTTCCCTCCGGTTGGGAGGAAGAGAGGTCCGAGACCTCTAGTTTGCAGGTGACTTGGTGTCACCTGTGCTTCCCTCTGGGTTTCAGAGGAAGAGAGACTTAGGTCTCTAGGTTCCCCTCCAGTTTGGAGGAAGGGAGGATTGGTCCTCCGGTTCTGGTCTTGTGGGTTGCAAGACTAGGTGTTCCCTCCTGGTCTGGAGGAAGAGAGACTTGCGTCTCTGATTTTCAAGTGGCTGGGAGTCACTTGGGGTGTCCCTCCAGTTGGGAGGAAGAGGGGAGGTTGTTCCCCTGGTCAAGCTGTGTGGCAGCAATTTGTTGCAGACTGAGTCTGCAGTTTCTAGCCTAGCTAGTGGAAGCCTCACTCTGGTTTGGAGTGAGGGGTGGACGTAGGTCTTTGGACCGAACCACCTAAAAATCTTGGTGTTCACTTGTGGTTTGTTTTTCTTTATATGTTATTTTCTCTGCTGGGCTCATTAGATGCTTGCTTAGGAACGTGTGAGGGCTAATATATTTGTGTTATCTTGCTGAGTTCCTTCTAAGTATTTTCAGCACTTTTTATCAACTGCTCTTAATTCCGCATACTTGAGCATTAGAGTTTTAATTGGGCGATATTTGGAGCTGGATACATTCACCCCCCCCTCTGTATTCAGGCCTGGCATCCTATCAATTGGTATTAGAGCCAGGTTTCTGACTGAACAGATCCAACGATCTGCAGAGGATCCTATTGTCTTTGGTGCATTTCTGAATTTACTCTCTGCTACATTAATCTGCTTGCCGATTTAATCAATGGGTTCCCCACCGGTTTTCAATGGCTCTAAATTTAACTCATGGGTTAGCAGTCTACATAACTATGTGAATTTAATGGATCCGGATCTGTGGAAGTTAATTTCACATGGTCCTCATAGACTGCCACAGGAAGAGTCCAAATGGACTAAAAGTGACAGATCAAGAAATGGAGAGAATCAGAAAGTTTTGAAATTAATGAAAGAAGCTACTGACAAGGCTCTACATTCTTGTTTTTATGACTGCAGGTCCGCTAAGGACATTCTGGATCAGTTGAAGCTAGCTCAGAGGATGAATGAGGACAGCTGCCTGATGGCTGATAAGAGCGACCATAGCACTGATCAAGATGAATTTGAAGATGCTGAAGAGGTAATCAACCCTTTCGATAGTTACACTTTAGATGACTGGGAAGATGCCTATGCTAATCTGTTACACTCCCATGAAAAATTGAGGAAGAAGAATAAAAGTCTGATAAAGAAGTTAACAAGTCAAGGGGATCCTATTTCTGGAACTGAAAATCTTGAAAATCCTGAAATTCTGAAAACTGAAAATGAGATACTCAGAAGACAAGTGTCGAAACTAGATGGAATCCAATCAGAACTTGATCATGTTAAATCTGAAAACACTAAACTCAGAAAATAATGTCAGGAATATGAACAAAAACTAATCAGTCTTGAGAATGAAAACAGATTGATCAATGAAGAGTTCAAGGCTGTTAGTGTTGCGAACTTAAAGTTTCAGGAAAACTTTGAAAACTGTAAATCAGAATATCCAAGTTTCCTAACTGATGTTTTGTTTGATGATGATAAACTTGAGCAAGAGAACACTAGTCTAAAGGAGGAAATTGAGAAACTAAATTAGTTGAACTCCACCATGTCAGAGAGATTGCTGACATTTGAAAAAGGAAAATCTGTTGATGAAAATCAAAATGAGCTCAAACTGAAATCAGAAATTGATACCCTTAAAACTTTGAATGATGTGATACATCAACAAATTATGGTCTGTGAAGAAGATATAGTCAACTATGAACATCAGGTCTCTTCTCTTCAATCTGAAATAAATGATCTGAACAATTCTTTGTCAAAATTCGTAAGTGGGCAGAAAAACCTAGACAAGCTACTAGGTGTAAAAATCAACACTAGGAAGGAAGGGCTAGGGTACAATAATGCTAACAAGAAAGAATTTCAGAGCAAGTTGATGACATCTTTTGTAAAAGCTCAAATGTAGCCACCACTTCAAAAGATAAACATCCCATTGTTCAGAAAATCGAAAAACAGAATAAAAATCAGAAAAAGATTGAAAATAGAAAATAAATAAAAAGGGTTCACTAGGGCATGTTGATCACAGTTCTCACACACATTCACATGCATCTAAAAAGATAATGGCATGCCATTATTGTCATAAATTTGGTCATCTGATGCATGAATGTAAATTGATAGAGAAGGATGATATGACTGCTAGGAAACTTCATGATAGAAATCCTTCAATTCAGAAAAAGAAAATTGAATGTTTCCACTGTGGTAAATTAGGACACACAATTGCACAGTGCTGGTTTGCAAGTGATAAGGAAAAATCACATTCATATCATGCTAAATTTCATGCAAATAGTCATGCTGTTAACAAGAACAGATTTGATTCAATAAACCAGCATATGACATGCTTCAATTGTGAAAAATTGGGTCATAAGAGATCTGAATGCTGGCTGAGGGCTGGTGGAAGAAATTCTAACTCATGTCTTCACTGTGGCAAGATGGGCCACATTGCAGCCCAATGTTGGCATGCTTAGGGAAGGAAGTTTGACAATAAATCTGGTAAATTCCCAGTCAATAGAAACATTTCTGGTAGAAATGGATTTATGTTTGAAAGGAAAACACTTACATGTTTTGAATGTGGGAAGCCAGGCCATAGAGCTGCTGACTGTTGGCTGGCTTATTTTGGTAAAAAGAATTTTAATTCTGTTAACAGAAATTTTCATGCATATGCACATAGAATTCATGCTAATAAGAATGTGCATAAATCAAATTTCTGAAATCTGCTCCATCTTGCTATTATTGTGGTACATTAGGTCATTCAATGAATAATTGCTATTTGATGAGATCTGATGACCTACATGCTAAGAGGTTATTTAGAACACCTGCCAAAGGTGTCACTATTAACCATGCAGGGCCCAAGACTGTTTGGGTACCTGCCCATGCAAAATAGTGTGCTAACTTGAAGGTGTGCCTTGGAAGCTGAAGAATAAAAGAAAGGGGGGAAATAAACCAAGGCACCCAAGTTGATAAAACCCCATTCAGGTAAATTCCTCACATCTGTTCAAATGAAATTTATGGTTGAGTTGATAAGTCATAGTTTCATGCATACATACTTTTTATTTGGTTTGACTCTTGCATTGAGCTTTGTGGGCTTTCTTGTTTGTACTTTGAGCTGAGTGCATATATGAGTATTGCATAATCATGCACTTGACATACAATCATTGAAAATATGATGCATATAGGACTGTTGGTATTGCATTGTCATGCATGACCACTTTGGTATATCAAATGGTAAGCTACTAAAGGGCAGAGGAAATCTGTCTGGAGGTTCTTACTTTGTGTGAGATGGTCTTTTAGACCAAGTTCTCCGCCAAGTACCAAGGGTCAAATTTGCTTATCAGAGAATGTCTGCATCTTCATATGAATATTTTGCTTCATGCCCGAGCATACATGTAGTTAATTGCATTGCATTTCATTACATTGAAAATGCCAAAAAGATAGATTGAATGCATACATTTAGGGGGAGCATTATTCATACTCTTGAAATCACACAACTGTTTTTAGATTTACTGAATAGCATGTTAAATCTGTTGTTGCATAGTCATTCATCATCTGCATTGTCTTCATGACATATAAGATGATTCATTGTTTTTAGTTAGAGGGAGTCATAGCATAGCATATCACTTATTTTTGAAAAATCAAAAAAAAGGGGGGAAGGTAGTGTCTCACTGCATATAGATAGGGGGAGCATGCTTAATTCGTTCAGTTATGTCTTTATCTGAACTCTTCCTATCAACCTACTTGATTCATCCTATCAATTGTCAGTGATTCCATCATCAAAGTGGTATCAAATGATCTTTCTTGACTGCTTCTGAAGTTGTTCATACTCTGAATTTATACCTTTTTGGTATCTGTCTGCCTCTCCTAAATCTGCTGAAGGAGAGCTTCACCTCTATTCAGTCAACTTTGAACTTCTTTGCTCAAGAGCAGCTCCTTTGCTACAAATCCTCAGAATCCATGCTGTCTGTTGAATATTCTCACTTGAATTATTGAGCTGAGATATGAAGTAAACCTTCAATCTGAATACTACTTCATAAATGTTAAAACATCTTTAATGAGGAACCTTCCATTATACATGCTTAAGAACATTTGTTAACTGGAATTGGTTTAAGTCTTATGTACTCTTGGTTGGTCACAAGGAACTTGAAAATATCTGTTTCAACCTCTTAATAAACTTTAACTGTCTGCTTCATGTAAATTCATGTAAGACTTTCTGAAATCTGAAAAGTTGATATCCATGTCTACGTTGACTGAGATATATAGTGTATGTGGTTGTTCCTAAACATCTAATTTGTTCTGAATCTATTTTGAGTAAAAGTATGGACAGAGCAATGACTGTGGTTACTGAGAAACCTGTCCAAAGGATTGTGTCATGAAGTACCATGGTTAACTCTGCTTAAAGAGATGATTGGAAATAATTGTGAAAATATGGCAGAGCAATGGCATAGTTGTATTGAGTAACTGGGGATTCTGGCCTCCGATCAAGGTGTATCCTCATGCCAAAGATACTTTTAATGTTACCTCTGTTCTCTAAAATGGAAGAAGCAATACGGTTGTCACACTGAGTAACTGGGGATTCTGGCCTCTGATCAAGGTGTCTCCCCACGTCAAAAGGTGCTGATAAACCAAAATTGTTCATTTAAAATTTTTTTGAATATGTGTAAATCAATTTCTGAAAGAACAATTAAAATTCAGGTGCATTCACTTATGTTTCTCTTAAAGCTGTCATGGAAAGTAAACTAAGTAAGATGGAAGTTGGTTGAACTAGAATCTTATATGAGCTTGTAGTTTTTTTTTATTAAGAGTTGGTTCAGATATGAGTACAATTTCTCTTTGAAAAATTTCGGTTTACATCATTCTTAAACCACATCTGACAATCAAGGTTTCATAAGCTTCTATAATGGAGGAATCTAGAACTGAAAATTATGCTTTATGAAGTTGGTATCTTGCTGAAAAGTTCAATATCTCAATTATCACTAATTGTTGAATCTGCTCATCCTATGGCTCTTTATCACTGTGTTTTGATTCAGACTGGTTGTCATATATGAGAGGCACTTCTCTCAGTTTAACCTGTGTACTTGCAGTCTTTGGATAACCAGAGTTCATCCTTGTAGTATGCTAATGAAAATCTGTCCTCCTCACTTATTCACTGTGATTACAGTTTGTGGTAATTCTTGGATACCCACGTGTTTTGCTGATAGATGCTCATCACCTCTTTCACTCCATCTAATCAGGGGGAGCTTCCATGTCATGCTGAGTGTTTTTCATAATATGAGTGTCCCTGTGCTTTTGTTGATAGTCTCCCGACATCTCAATTGTTTTCATCCATCAAATGGTTTCTGATAAGGGGGAGCTTAGTCAAAGGGGGAGTTTGTAATTCACTCATATTATGCAATCTTATTCTTCCCTCTTCAATTCATGTCTTTTTGCTGAAGTCAAAGGGGGAGAAATAAATATTTAATAAAGTCAATATGACTCATAGTGTTGCCATCATCAAAAAGGGGGAGATTGTTGTGTCCCTATGATTTTGATGATAGCAAACACTATGAGTCATCATTTGTTTGAATCTGCATATAAATCTGTTTGTGTTGCATTGTGTTGCATATGCATGTTTCATTGAACATCTTATCTGAATGACATAACCAACGAACAGGCTGAGACTGTGTGGTGTGTGCATTGGTGCATTTCATAGTTGTTGATGCATTTCATAATTGCAGTTCATCTGGATTGTTTGATGTTAGTCTGCTCAATGGGTGATGTTGCTATACCCTTTCAGCATTGTCTGGACAGTAGTGGGTCGACCCCCCTTTCCTGATGGGTCGACCCCCCAGATCTGTAAGTCTATACAACGCCATTTTGTTCTCTCCATGTCTACACTCTGCATTTAGGCAAAGTCTGCACATTGGTAGAGTCTGTACATCGCCTTCTCATTTCTTCAAGTCTATACATCCACAGTTGAACCTCAAAGTCTACTCATCGCCTCATTTCTTCAGAGTCTATACATCTTCAGTGCATGAGTGTCTTACAAGTCTATACATTACCTTTGGGCATCCAAGTCTGTACATTGGGCTCTTCATTCAAAGTCTGTACAGCGCCATGTACATATTCTTCAAAGTCAATACATTGCACTGTAGATGCATCGAAGGGAAGTATGCACATCGGACTGTTCAAGAGAAGTCTATACATTGGAAGTGTGTACATTGTTCAGCTGCCTTGATCAAGTCTGTACAGCGAGCAGCATCCTTGTGTCTCAAGCTATTCTCCAAGTCTATACATCGCTTCAGGCACTCCTGTGCAAAGTCTATTCATTGTCTCTTTTACCTACGTTGCTCGAAACAAAGTCTATACACTGCTGGATGATCAAGTCTGCACATTGGCGCCTTTCCCTACGTTCTGGCCAAGTCTACACATCGCTTGCCTGACTTCTGTTTCAAAGTCTATACATTCATTTTGAAGGCAAAGTCTATACATTGGCTCAGGGTCTTCAAGTCTGTACAGAGTTCAAAGCCAATACATTGTTCACTCAGCTTCTTCAAGTCCATACATTGGTCGGTGGCAAGTCTGTACACTAGTCGAGCATTTAAGTCTGAACATTCACAAAGTCTACACATCGGCCCTGTAGCATTGTCTAGCCAAAGTCTATACATCGGCACTGTAGCTTGCATAGCTCAAGTCTGTACATTGGGCTTCCACGTGAAGTCTATACGTTGTTCACTCAGCTTCTTCAAGTCTATACATTGGTCGGTGGCGAGTCTGTACAGAGCACTATTTCAGGCACTCAAGTCTATACAGAGTCTTCATCTTCTGAAGTCTGTACATTCGTTTGGGAAGTCTATACATTCATTCATCTGAAGCTTCATCAAGTCTGTACAACGCTGCTTTGTCAAAGCGTGTACATCGCAGCTGTGTTGAAGTCTGTACAGCCAGTCTCTTGCCAAAGTCTATACATCACAATGTCTGTACTTCACTGTGTCAAGCCTCCCAATGTCTATACATCACTGTGTCAAGCCTCCCAAGTCTGTACAGCCACTGTCTCACTTGGACTTGAAGTCTATACAGTGGTCCGTCTCTGTAAGCGTCTCAAGCTGCAAGTCTGTACAGAGTCTGGCAGTCTACAGTGCATCGTCTCTTCAAGTATGTACAACCTTGGTGTATGCATTTTGAAGTCTAAACATTGTGGGGCTTCGAATCTTCAAGTCCATACATCCATGCATCATGGGTCGACCCCTTTCTTTGATGCGTCGACCCTCCAGACTACCAAGTCTATACATCAGCCTTTGCATTGCAAGTCTATACAGCGTGCATTGTTCAAAACAAGTCTGCACGGTCATTGTCTGTTGGCATCACGAAGTCTATGCATTGCTTGTGCATCATAGTCTGTATAGTGTCTCAAGTTGGCTAAGTCTATACACTCTCTCACATTGTACACACTTGCTTCATTGTTGTTTCTAAGTCTATACATCGGTTGGGTCGTTAAGTCCATACAATGCATATGTTCATCAAAGTCCATACATTGCATTGTCTTCAACCAAGTCTATACATTCTGTTCCTTTGATCAGCAAGTCTATACACACTTCAGCATATGTGCATCCCCTTCAAAGATGAAGTATATACATCCTTCCAAGCATTCAAGTCTACACACTCGTTGTTAAGCCTTTGCATTGAAGTCTATACAGCCTGTGGCTTGTACATCAACTGAACGTTCCTCAGCAAAGTCTATACTCTTCAGAAGTTAAAGTCTGAACATCCTTCTGTGAAGACAGTATACACTCAGTTAACCTTCAAGTCAATACACTCTATTGTTAGGCCTTCAACCCTATACACTCGATTGTTAATCTCAAGTCTATACACTCGATTGTTAGGTGTTCAACTCTATACACTCTATCCTTCACACGAAGTCTGTACACTCAGTTAACCTTCAAGTCTATACACTCAAGCTGCATCTTGCATGTACACACTTTGTTAACAGCCTGAACCAAGTATATACATCCAACTGATATCTTTTTATGTCTGTGTGATAGGTACTGTTCGTAAAGACTATGAAGTGCACGTGATCCGAGGTTGGCACCTGGCACGTGATCCGAGGATAACGCCCTAAATGCTGCAGCTATAAATACACAGCCGCCTCCATCTGGAGCAGAGAGATCAGCAGGAAGAAGTATAAGAGATCAGATAAGAAAGAGGAAGAGAGTGATCGAGATAGAAGATAGAGCTGCAGAAAGGCAGTGAGCAGAAGAAGAAGAAAGAAGAAAGAAGAGACAGAGAGAGAGCCTGCGAAAGAGAAGAAAAAGAAGAGTGAGAAGAAGAGAGAGCTAGAGCAAAGGAAGCCTCAACTGAAAATCAGTTCCTGCTGGACCATGGATCAAATCCAGGCCAGCCAGCTCCTGCGAGAGCTTTTGTGCATTTTATTCTTCCAGCTTTCTGTTGCTGCGTTTTTTGTTTTTTGTTTTTAACCATTCACCAGTTGTTCTTCCGATTCTCTTGTATGAGGTCGGGTTCCCTCCGGTTGGGAGGAAGAGAGGTCCAAGACCTCTAGTTTGCTGGTGACTTGGTGTCACCTGTGCTTCCCTCTGGGTTTCAGAGGAAGAGAGACTTAGGTCTCTAGGTTCCCCTCCGGTTTGGAGGAAGGGAGGATTGGTCCTCCGGTTCTGGTCTTGTGGGTTGCAAGACTAGGTGTTCCCTCCTGGTCTGGAGGAAGAGAGACTTGCGTCTCTGGTTTCCAAGTGGCTGGGAGTCACTTGGGGTGTCCCTCCGGTTGGGAAGAAGAGGGGAGGTTGTTCCCCTGGTCAAGCTGTGTGGCAGCAATTTGTTGCAGACTGAGTCTGCAGTTTCTAGCCTAGCTAGTGGAAGCCTCACTCCGGTTTGGAGTGAGGGGTGGACGTAGGTCTTTGGTCCGAACCACCTAAAAATCTTGGTGTTCACTTGTGGTTTGTTTTCTTTATATGTTATTTTCTCTGCTGCGCTCATTAGATGCTTGCTTAGGAACGTGTGAGGGCTAATAGATTTGTGTTGTCTTGCTGAGTTCCTTCTAAGTATTTTCAGCACTTTTTATCAACTGCTCTTAATTCCGCATACTTGAGCATTAGAGTTTTAATTGGGCGATATTTGGAGCAGGATACATTCACCCCCCCTCTGTATCCAGGCCTTGCATCCTATCAAGACTAAGTGATGCGGGATGGATAGCGGACTCAACTCCAAGTTGATATGCGATCCTTGGACTCTAGACAAGCTCGCGATCGTCCTTTAGCGAGGGAAGCGTTGGACGTGCGCGGTTGAGAAACTGGCTGTGAGCTAGGGTGGTCGGCTCTCTCTTGTGCCCGGATCGGGTCACGGGACGGGTTTCGCTCTCTCGCTCACAGCGGTGAATAACAATATATGGCGAGCTAATTACCCTATCATGCTCTCTAGCAGTGGCATACAGAAACTATACGAAGAAAGCAAATGTCGAGTAAGGTAGCGAACACGATACCTCCACGCTCCGGGTGTGGGGAAGGTGATCCCGGTCAAGTACGGTAACTCCCGGTAAAAATATTACAATAATTACATAAGTTAATTCACTGCCCACTCCACGCAGGGAGGTAAAGGATACACAAGTGGGCCTGGGAGGACCGATCTTGGGTTGACGGGCAGCAACATGATCCGCTCCGGCGATATTGTTCGGAAGACGCTTGCTGCGGGTGGTGGGGCCCACGTACTGCTCAGTGGGGACAAGTGTGCCCGGAGTGATTCCGCTGTGACGGGGATGCCCGGAGGGACGATCCCTGGGAAGGCGGCGTGCTGGTTCACCGGGAGGAGGCTGGGTGGCTCCGGTCGTCTAGTGTTGAACTTGCTGTCCACGGATCTGAACTTCTTTTTCAGACCCACGCGCTCCAACGAAATCTGCTGCTGCGATGAATCCTGACGTCGGATCGACGTGAAATTGGTACTGTTGGAAAGCTGGTTTAAAATACTTCGATCTATGGCTAGAGAAACAATTTTTTCTATCTCGGAGCTAGCCTTGGTCGAATTTACAAGTTGCTAGTTGACAGACTCAGGAATCTCAAGACAAAAATAAATTTTATTGAGAGTTGGCGTTGACCGTGACTCAAACTTTGATTTGGAAGTTGACTCCTTCATGAAAGTTGTAGAGGGTGAGGTAAGGAAGACGGAAATATTTTTTGTGGAATTTATGGTGGAGTTTTGGATGGTGAAACGTATTTTTGACTAGACAAGGGTCGGATCTGGACTGCATAGGACATAACAGAAACTTGACTGAGTTTTAATTTTTTGGTGAAGAAAAAGAACTTCTAAAATCAAGGGAAAATTTTTGGAGACGTGTTTAGATGGGAAGAACATCTAGTCCAAATTTAGACTCAATCAAAAATGGGGAAGGGGGTCGAACAAGGGAAATACAGAGTTGTGGTGACAGAAGACAGAACAGAGATAGATCTAGAAGGCTGGGAAACATGAAATGGGAAAAATAGAAAACAAAGGGTAGAAAATAGGGAACTTTTTTTGGGAGAGGGTGTTTGCGTGGGGAACCTACCCTCAAAATTTGGGCTCTAGAAGATCACGGAGTTTGGAGCTAAAATTCGAGCAAGGGGGCTCTATCCTGATTTGGACAGAACTCCGGTGGCATGGCGGTGGCGGTACGATGGCGGCACGAACGGCGGCTGTGGAGCTGAGCGTCGCACTCAGAGAGGTGGTGGTGGAGAGGCTTCACATCTCTGAAAGGAGAGCTCTCACAGCTCTAGAGGGGGAGAGAGGGGCGCCCTTAGGCCAATTGAGCACAAATGGAAATTTTCTTACATTAATGCTAAGTAATTCATAAATTACAAGGTATTTATAAGAAATGTAAAAAGACCTAAACTAACCTCAGATCTAGGGTTGGGAAGGGCATACTAGGGATAGAGAATATTTAATTCCTCATGTGTTTTGGAACCTATTAAAATACATTATATGGGGGGGGCGCCCCCTTGACCATGAAGGGTGGAATCTTGACATTTTCTACCCATTGTCCCCTTTGAATGGTCAATCATCTAGAAGCCCACCTTGGACTTTCGACTGACCCCACATGGGCCCTAAGGCTTAGGTGGACCAATAGGAAAGGAGATGGGGGCCCCTTGTTGGTCCTACTGGACTTTTGCATAAAAACCCAAAGAATCCTAAGGAATGACAAATTGGCTTATAAAGCCTTACAATTGCAAACCTACTTCCCAAGGATACAAATGCAAACTAAAAAGACACAAATACAAAAATAAAAGTTAGTGCCCGGTATTGATTCCCATCAATTCTCCCCGGGTGGGAAGAACTTGACCCCGTCGAGTAAGGGGTGCGGCTACTCGTGAGACTCATGCAGATCCGTCAACGAACCTGGAAGCGCGGAGTACGCTCCAGTCCAAGTAATCGACACCTGCTCATCCCGTATAGATTCGATATGCTCACGCTGCTGTGTGGATGAGGCTAGAGGTGGACGCTCCGGGGTGGGGTCACTCTCAAAAGTGGGGGAAGGCGGCTCAAAGACTGACTAGGAATCACCGCTGGGTCCCTTTATGTGACTAGATCCGATATGTGAGGTAGAACCGATCCCAAAGTCTGACAAGTCTCGCACTCGAAAGGGATTGACAACGCGAGTGTACAAAGAACGACTATGCTGGACACATGCATGGACAGACACACAAGACCCTAGACACACCTACTTGTTAGTCTGACCCATACACATGCAAGGGTGGACCAGGACACCCGAATATGTGCCATGCATACACTAGATGCAACCGGTGGTTGGGAGAATGGGGAAGGCATCCTAAAGTGATCTATTCATGCAAGGACGACCTTTTATATTTGGGAGGTTTGGGTGGGCCATCTTCTACATCATCCCGATATGTAGGTGTATCGTGAACGAGCTTGGAGGGTGCAGATTGACCGGCTCGTGGAGAAGGGGTCTGATGGTGGACTCCCTCGAAAAGGTGGAGTAAAGGTGGTGGGTCAAGGGGTCCACAAGAGAATGGGTCGAAGGATCAAAGAAAGTATGACCCCTCGAACTAGGCTCCCACAAATCACTGTCCCACATTTGGAAATCTTGAAGGTGTAAATGATCACCTTCATTCATTGTGAGAGGTGGGGCGGTGATCATATGTAGAAAATAAGATTCCTCCCTTGGACAAAGGGAATGAAGTCGAGCTCGGCCGGCATAGGGAGGAATAGAAGAACCTCCGTGGTGACATGACCCACGATACACACGGAGGTGATAGACCCTAAGGATGGATGTGTGAAGCTACGACCTGTAGGTCGATCGAAGCCTGGGGACAACAAGTGCGTAAATGTCAACTGACGGTCTAATCCTTTAAGAATGTCATCCAATATATCCACATGGTGACTAGACCGGAAGGTGGTATGAAATGAGTTGGCCGACACTAATGGTAGGGTGGGTCCATGGATGGGAAGGGAGGTGGGACCAAGCCATTCTGGAGCCAGCTAAGTAGTGGCTCGACGATGAAAAGTATACCCGTTAGAAACACGGGTGGCTCGGGCTGAGATGGCTCCGAATAAAGATGTAAGGGTGGTGGCAGAGGAGCTCTCATGGGTGAGGAAGGAATGTCCTCCCGGAGGGGAAGAGGTCCTTGGGACCCCGGAGGTGGGGCCGGGTTGGGGTTACCGGCTATGACATCCCTAGGCTTAGGTATGGCTACGTCCGGTCTCGGAGGTGGGCAAGGGGAGACCAACGACTCAAAATACGCACACCTCCTATCCACCTGATCCGAAATCATTTGCACAAGTTCGGCAACGGTATGGGTTGGAGTAGGGGTATCGCGGTGGACTCGCCCGTAATCAACCGGCCTAGGATTGGGTACATGAGGGGCTTCTTACCTCCGGGTATGACCCACTTGGTTGGAAGTGAGTTGGTGGGGTCGGCTGGAGGGGTGACCCACGTGGTTGGAAGTAAATGGGTGGGACGGGTTGGAAGGGACCGGATGGGGAAGGTAGACCCTCCTAAGCTCTCTCTTCATGTCCCACCATGATTCGATGGGCCATTGCCTCCTAACCTCTCTCAAGCGCTCAATGCTCTCCCACTTTTCGGCAGCCCAGTGGAGAAGCCTCTCCTTGGCAAAATAGAATTGCCCGACTTCGGACATGGTATAACAATCAAAGTATGTGTCCATGGCGGCCTCCCACTTGAGGTAGTCGCCCGGGTCATTGGAGCCACAAAAATCTGAGGCTTCGGGCCTACAGAAGTGGAGGGGATGATTGCCAAGCCCGTGGGTGGGCCAACGGTCATATTGCCTGGGTGACCGGGAGTCCATTGGAGACTGGGGACTATACGATGGACATGCCGACACAAAGTGACAAGATAAACTGACTGGACACGACCTTAAACACTAATGCAATGTTGGAGTGCAGACTCGACTACCAACCTAGACACAACCAAGATTCGGTACTGTGGCCGGGTTACGGGATCCGAAGATCCTCTCGCGCAAGTGTGCGGACTTCCCGATCGAGTAACCTAACGTTCGGGCAACACCTTTTAATATACCGACTAATGGTATGCAAATGCAACGACCGACTTAGACTTAGACTCCTAGACTCAAACGACTCTTTTTTTTCTTGCAAAGACTACCCTAGACTCGACTCGCTCTGATACCAAATTGATGCGGGACGGACAGCGGACTCGACTCGAAGTTGATATGCGATCCTTGGACTCTAGACAAGCTCGCAATCATCCTTTAGCGAGGGAAGCGTTAGACGTGCATGGTTGAGAAACCGACAGCGAGCTAGAGTGGTCGGCTCTCTCTTGTGCCCGGATCGGGTCACGGGACGGGTTTCACTCTCTCGCTCGCAGCGGTGAATAACAATATATGACGAGCTAATTACCCTATCATGCTCTCTAACAGCGGCATATAGAAACTATACGAAGAAAGCAAATGCCGAGTAAGGTAGCGAACATGATACCTCCACGCTCCGGGCGTGGGGAAGGCGATCCCGAACAAGTATGGTAACTCCCGGTAAAAATATTACAATAATTACAGAAGTTAATTCGCTGTCCACTCCACGCAGGGAGGTAAAGGGCTACACAAGTGGGCCTGGGAGGACCGATCTTGGGTTGACGAGCAGCAACTTGATCCGCTTCGGCGGTACCATTCGGAAGATGTTGCTGCGGGTGGTGGGGCCCACGTACTGCTCAGTGGGGCCAAGTGGGCCCGAAGTGTTTCCGCTGTGACGGGGATGCCCGGAGGGACGATCCCTGGGAAGGCGGCGTGCTGGTTCGCCGGGAGGAGGCCAGGCGGCTCCGGTCGCCTAGTGTTGAACTTGCTGTCCACGGATCTGAACTTCTGTTTCAGACCCACGCGCTCCAACGAAATCTGCTGCTGCGATCAATCCTGACGTCGATCGACGTGAAATTGGTAGCGTTGGAAAGCTGATTCAAAATACTTCAATATATGGCCATAGAAACAATTTTGTCTATCTCGGAGCTGGTCTTGGTCGAATTTACAAGTTGTTGGTTGACAGACTCAGGAATCTCAAGATAAAAATAAATTTTCCTAAGAGTTGGCGTTGACCGCGACTCAAACTTCGATATGGAAGTTGACTCCTTCATAAAAGTTGTAGAGGGTGAAGTAAGGAAGACGGAAATATTTTTTGTAGAATTTATGGTGGAGGTTTGGATGGTGAAAGGTATTTTTGACTAGACAAGGGTCGGATCTGCACTGCACAGGACAGACAGAATAAACTTGACTGAGTTTTAATTTTTTGGTGGGGAAAAAGAACTTCTAAAATCAAGGGAAACTTTTTGGAGACGTGTTTAGATGGGCAAAACATTCAGTCTAAATTTGAACTCAATCAAAAATGGGGAAGGGGGTCGAACAAGGGAAATACAGAGTTGCTGTGACAGAAGATAGAACAGAGACAGATCTAGAAGGCTGGGAAACACGAAATGGGAAAAATAGAAAACGAAGGATAGAAAATAGGAAAAAAAATTGGGAGAGGGTGTTTGCGTGGGGAACCTACCCTCAAAATTTGGGCTCCAGAAGATCACGGAGTTGGGAGCTAAAATTCAAGCAAGGGGGCTCTGTCATGATTTGGACAGAACTCCGGTGGCATGGCGGTGGCGGTGCGATGGCGGCACGAACGGCGGCGGCGGCGGCGATGGAGCTGAGCGTCGCACTCAGAGAGGTGGTGGTGGAGAGGCTTTACATCTCTGAAAGGAGAGCTCTCATAGCTCTAGAGGGGAGAGAGGGGCGCCCTTAGGCCAATTGAGCACAAATGGAAATTTTCTCACATTAATGCTAAGTAATTCATAAATTACAAGGTATTTATAAGAAATGTAAAAAGACCTAAACTAACCTCAGATCTAGGGTTGGGAAGGGCATACTAGGGATAGAGAATATTTAATTCCCCATGTGTCTTGGAACCTATTAAAATACATTATATGGGGGGGGCCCTTGACCATGAAGGGTGGTATCTTGACATTTTCAACCCATTGTCCCCTTTCAATGGTCAATCATCTAGAAGCCCACCTTGGACCATCGACTGACCCCACATGGGCCCTAAGGCTTAGGTGGACCAATAGGAAAGGAGATGGGGGGCCCTTTCTGGTCCTACTGGACGTTTACACAAAAACCCAAAGAATCCTAAGGAATGACAAATTGGCTTATAAAGCCTTACAATTGCAAACCTACTTCCCAAGGATATAAATGCGAACTAAAAGGACATAAAAACAAAAATAAAAGTTAGTGCTCGGTATTGATTCCCATCACTAAGACACGCTCGGAACCAGAATGGAACTACAATAACGAGTGACTAGACAGGGTAACGCCCGTCGGCGTCAGTCCAAGCCCCTGACCACGTGTGCAGACACAAGCTCAATGCCTTAGCTAGGCCTCTAGCTAGTTTTCTCCCCCAGCAGGACACTACTACAAGGCAAGGGAGCCCCCGAAAACTATCCTACAAACCGTATCTTGGGAACCGCCACGTCACCACTCTCGGGTGGGTCGACACGTCATAACGTGTCGCCAGGCTATGACTAGTGGAGGCTCACTAGACACAAACTCTGAAACACGAGTGCTGTTGCACCGATAGGCAAGGAAGCACTATCGTATGTACTACGAAGCACCAAGGCAGCATGACAACTACCGATAGACTCGGGACAGGGCAACTAGACCTACTAACACAACAATCCTTGAGTCTCACGACTCGGAGTCAAGATCGTTGCACAAAGCGGAACAAGCTGCCAATAGGTCTAATCCTAAGTGAGAGGAAACAACACGATCGCGTAAAACAACACACAAAGACCTGAGGGATCAACAAGACCCTCAGTACAACTGGACACGTAGACCGAGGTAAGAGGATACCTCGAGATATCCAGAACCATCTCTCGAATTGACGAAACCGCCGAGACACACACAAGGTTACCTGTCAACCACTAGGTCACCCTGGGTTTACCGGAAGCAGACTATGACGATTCTACAGTAGGGAAGAGAATTCTACATCAAGCAAGAAAACTCCTGGCTATCTCATAATGTGGCCATAGCCCTCATAGAACATCAAAAGATATCCACGGGAACGGCAAACCACAAAGTTAAGCCAAGATGATCAGAAGTCAAAACATCGGGAAACGACACTCAGAAATTAAGTGAAGGAACATACGCTGGCGATCATAGAATAGGCCGCTAGGTGATTGTAGCGGTCAAGGATTAGGCTGCTAAAACCCAGTCAACCCTGAACCGACCTACTCAGTCAAACCACCAAAGCTGGTCTAATATAGATGCGCGACACAGACTATGCAGTCCAAGAGACAACCGCCACACCAACCGCCCTAAAACATGACCTAAGACAACGACATGTAGCGTCCTAAGAAGGGTGCGCTACAGCGAAGAAACGCATGAAGGTTGGACCGCCAAGGCCAACCGACTTAAATTCTCGACTAGGTTTAAAACCACGGTAACACAAGTACTGAGGCAGACCATAAGCCGCTGAAACCATCCTCTCAAACGAGGACTCCAGGAAGGCCACTCACATGCGGGGGAAACCCCACCGCACTCACACCGATACACGGTGACTCGATCGAGTGTAACACAAAGCCTGAGATACACACCTACGGGCATGCTAATCGAAGTAACACGGCACCTCCCGACACCCCAAAAACATGGGGACACGGAACCCACAGGGTGTCTGGGACACTCGCGAGGCCATAGGTCGGTCATTGGATCTCAACCGGACGGACTAGGACTCGAAACGGACAAAAATAGGAATTCCGGTCGACCTGACGGGGTCGGTCGACCGGCCCAGGTGGTCCGGTCGACCGGACCATCGACTGGACCGACACGGTCAAATGGGTTTTTGCCGGTCGACTGGCCCAGGTGGTCCGGTCGATCGGTCACGACGGAAAACTGGTAGAACCTCGACGTTCGAGCTCGATTCCATGCCCCATTCAATTCTGATCGAAGGGGAAAACAACCACAATCACAATACCGACCTTCCACACTCCGGAAGGGATCAAAACGACGCACAAATGGATTGAAACGAGCAATTCCACCACATTAACCCTATTTGGGTCACCGGGGTTCTCGGGCTCGTACCGGCCCCAAATGACAACTGATCGACATGAAATCAGCGAATCTGGAACGCTGGCATTCCAGGGGTTCGATTGATATCAACTGATCTAATAACCATCAACGTTTTACGGTGAACCCTACGAACACCCTAAAAGCATGATTTTATCGAAACTGAGTGAAACTCGCTCAAACTTGCACCGAACAACGTGAAATTATAGGGAAAATGCAAAGAAGAAGTAGGTGATCCGTCTCCCTACCTCCACCGAAGAAACCGTGCGCCGAAGTGACTAAACCGCGCCGAAAACTGCATCGCGAGCTTGACCGTCGGCTTTGAATCCACCGTTTGGGATCGCGCCAGAAACGGTCCGATCGTCGCCCCATCACGCACCCGATCACTCCCACAGCATCACCTTTGCCTGCCCGAGCCTCCTCTGTCTGCAGCCGGAGCTGGAAAGGCGAGAGAAGAGAGAAAACGAGGGAGAGAGGGGGTTATGGCGCGAATGAACAGGAGGAGAGAGGAAAGAAGAAAAGAAAAGAATAAATAAAAAAATTAAGAATTTTCCTAATTTTCAAAAATTCCAATTTTTGGCATGAAAATGGACTAATTTAGAAAAATACGTAAAAATAGTCGAAACGATCCTCGGGAAGAGTACAACGCAACTGCGGCGTCCGCGAGTCGATGAACTGAGAAATAAACTAACCACAGGGTTCCGTAACTAGTACGAGAGAAAAACTCACGTGGATCGTAAAACTCAACTCCCACAAAAGTGATCCGAAACTCTCCGAAAAGGATCCGAAAGACCCAATAAGAATCCAGGGTATTACAGAAGGTCGTTGCAAGGTTGGGGCTAGGGTGACTAACAGAACGGAGTCGTTGGATGGCGCCTCAGCCTGGCCCACTAGGCGCTCTATGGGGTCGCTCTCTAACCCCTTAACCTCAGCGAGGTACTCCTCGGCCAACTCCTGGTCAGCCTTGTAACTCACTGGAATAAGCGCAGGTGGGGCATCCTCCGAATGTGTGTCCACTAAGATAGGGGAACGTGAAGGACACTGGTCAGAGATAGGGCCAATCCCACTATAGGGGGAAAGGGAGCCTTCTATGATGTAGAGGGGACCATGGTTCTCCATAGACGGCACTGGGCCGAGAGTGCCATCACCGACCTCCATAGGTTCAGGCACGACCTCATCCTGACTCGGAGGTGGGCAAGGGGAAGTTGACGGTCCAATAGGAATGCACATCCTTTCTAGTTTCTCCCTAAAAATTTGCAGGAGTTCAGCGAGGGAGAGATCCATCAGGATAGAGACGTTCGGGGAGACTTGCTGGTAATCATGAGACTTAGTCTCAGACCTAGACTCATACACAGGTAGAACCTTTTGGCTGACTTTGATCATCTCGGTTGGGGGTAAAAGGATGGGGTAGGTAGGTCCTCCTAAGATCATGTTTCATGTCATACCCGGTCTCGATGGGCCTTTGCCGCCAAATTTCTCTCAAGCATTCAATGTGTCTCCACTTATCCTTGGCTTCGTGCGAAAGCCTCTCTTTGGCAAAAGAGACTTGCTTGCCATCGGGCATGGGGTAACACTCAAAATATCCATCCATGCCAGCTTCCCAAGTTAGGTAGTCACTCGGGACCTTGGAACTGTCAAAGGTAGGGGCTTCGGGCCTAATGAACGAGAGGGGGTGGTTCCCAAGCCCATGGGTGTATCTCTCCTCCCTACTATGTAGATAGTCATATCACCTAGGGGACCGAAAATCCATGGGAAGACTCAGACGGGGAACCTATGGAATGGACATGCAAGACAACTAAGGGACAGGGGGAAACTCTAAGGATCTAGACACACTCTAAAAGGTGATGCAAAAGAGGTCGAATGCAGACTCAAATGCAACCTAGACAAATCTAATGACTCAAATGCACCCTAGACAAACCTAGGCTTAAATGCACCCTAGACAACCTAAAGCTCTGATACCAAAATTGATGTGGGACGCTATGCGAACTTAGCCTCTATGCGATGATAGACTAAATGGACTACGACGACCAACAACAACGCAACAGTTCGAAGGGCGAAGACTCGACACCAAGTTCTCCCCATAAGGAAGATATGCCAGTCAACAAGATCTCAAGCTCGCAGGCATCCCCAAGAGAGGGAAGCGCGTCATTCCGCACAGTTGAGAAACCAGCGAGTCTAGGGTCGGCAACACCACACTCGTGACTTGGACGAGTCACGGGACGGTCTCACTCTCTCACCGTAGTAGTGATAGTAAATATGCGAGCTAGAAACCTAAGCACTCACAAGCAGCGGCATCCAGAGACCATACTAAACTAGCAAGCTAATGGAGAAGGTAGTGGTCGCATACCTCCACGCTCGGGGCGTGGGGAAGAATCCCGGCCAAGTCACACGATCGCCCGGTACACAACTAAATAGTACAGAACCAAACAAGCCCACTCCTCGCAAGGAGGTAAAAGGCACACAGCGATCTGGGGGATGTGTGACATGGGTTGACGGGCCACGGGTCGGTGAAGCTCGTAGCCCATGGAGTGCTACGAATCGAGTGGCTGAACTGCTCCTACGGGTCGACCGGGTTCAGCAGCAAGGAAGGCGAGTCCTAGACGCCAAGGATGGAGCACGGTTCCCTAGACGAGACCTGCTGTGGACGAAGACCGCTCCGGATGAAGATGGCATCCAGGGAGGTCGGCTAGTAGCTCCGTCGATGCCACTAATCTGCCAGCAGACTGCCGGCCTGTCTGCGCGAGCACCAGTGACCAGCACGTAGGGTGGCCTGAGGTGCGACCTTCTGGCCCTCTGCTGATCGTGAAACTTGGCGGGGATGCTGGCGGCGATGTCCCAGGGACGCCCGAGAAAGGTGAACTGCAACCGAGCACTGTCGAAGCTGGGGCAAATTTTTGAACAGTCACCTATGCATTCTGGCCAGTCTACTGGTAGCAAGATAGAGGGTAGAAGATGGGGCAGTACCGGGGCTTCCGGGAGGCTTTTGGGGTGGGTTTTTCTCTGGTGGATGGGGAATGTATATAGGAAGGTTGAGGGTGAATGGTGGGGTCACACACAGTGAAGGTTTTGGGCGTGGGGAGTAGTGGAAGGCAGAGCTCAGTCTACAGGTCTGCACAGGCAGACTACGAACCTGAGAAGTGGGAGGAGGGGGCATGGGGTAAATGGACTCATAAAATTAAAATAAAATTATGGGGGGTGGGTTAGGACGTGGGGAAGACCTGTACCAATTTTTAGGTCATTTGGTGAAGGTTTGGATGACGTCCCTTTGTAAGGGTTTGGGCTCTATTTCTGCAGACCTGCATAGAGGCTGTCTGCACGGGTAAAAGTCCTATGAAGTTAACGTCGGCCACAGGACGTATTAGGGCGTGAAATTTTAAATGGGGGTGGGGGACATGTAGAGGAAGAAAATCTATGAAGCAATGGATGCGATCAGAGGACGGGAAGGGGGCGAAAAAACTCAACCTCTACGGCTTTGTCCAGCAGGCAGACACCCAGGGATGCACCAGGGAGATGGGTTCCATGGCCTCTTCACTTGCAGCACCAACTCGAGCGGGGTTTCTCCAGGCTTGGAGGGATGGGGCGTCGCACCCTAAGAAGAGAGGAGGGGAGGTGGTGGGCGTCGCACCCACCTTGGGAGAGGGAGAGGGAGGCCGCGGCCTGCTCAAGGAGTTCTTCAACAAAAACAAGTCTTCATTAATTTTTCCACAAGAATTATAATATGATTTATATGAGGAGGGGGAATAAAAACCCTAATTTCCTAAAAGAAAAATCTAAAAAGCGTAATTAATTTGAACTCCTACAAAATAGGCAAGAGAGGGGGAGGGAATCGATCCCCCTTCTCAAAGAATAGGAAAGGGGTGCGCACCTCCCATGGGGAGGTGGGAAGGTGGGGGCGCAACCTTCTCCCAACCCTAATGGGTCTAGGCTAACGGTTCTGGGTAGAAGGAATAAGGAGGGTTGGCCCAAGGTGGGCTCACCCATGGGTGCCCAGCCCAATTGGGCCCTGGAGAGTGATCCAAAGGTGGCCCACTAGCTCTGATAGCGTAGATAGCTCAAATAAAGTCAAAATGGAGTCTAATTGGCCTTAGAATGGCCTACAAAGGTCCAATATGAAAGAAATAAAAAACTCCAAGCTCCAAACTAGCTCCCCATGTCATCTCCAAGCCATAGCGAAGCCTACGAGTCCCGAATTGCGCTACGCGTCTTGTAATGTTGCTCTATTGCATCGCGCCGATCTCTAGCTCGGGTTTCCTCACCAGGTTCACAATCTGCTTAGTCGCAGATCTCCACTTTCCTTATGCTGACAATATTGTGGAAGATCAATTGAGTGCCATTTGTGGAATTTGGAATGGCAAAAGGGTGGGGCCCGCCGTTCTTGCTTACCTTTACAGCGGTCTAACGACTTCCCCATGGGTAAGCCACCTTTCAGTTGCGTACTTCTTCTGACTTGCTAGATTGACTTGCATTTCAAATTTGACCACTGTGAGGGGATGCTGACTGCCTTCAAAATCTTCCAACAAAGCCCCCTCTACCACATGGCCGATGTGTTAGGCTTTGGTGGTAGTGTGGTTAATCGTGTTCCCTGGCCGAAGAAACGCAAAGACTAGCGGGCTCACTTTAGCACCATGACGCAAAACCTGTTCACTTGTGCGCCGGCATGTCTACTCCTGCGTGAACTCCTCGTGAGGTCTTTCCCTGATGCAGAACTTCAACTCGTTGGCGCGACTGAATTTATCCTTTACAACGTGCATCGGTGTTATACTCAAATCGGCCTCCCTCACCATTCTTTCCTAATGTTATCTGACATTCCTCCTTTGAGGTAGAGGGAGCTGAGTACGGATGGAGATGCAAAGGATGTGAAGTCCATCAAAGCATCATGGAAAACGGGCATTCCGAGAAAGGTGATGGTGCACGTAGAGGAATAAGGTTGTCATGTCCCGAGCGCGTAAGATACTCGGATGCGTGACGCGTCTATATAGATCGTGTCATTAGAGCGATAAGAATTTTAACATACAAAATTTTGGAGTGCGCAAATGACTAAAATCTAATAAATTCCAATAGTCCAAGTGATGTTTATTTGATTAATCAAAGGAAATAAAGATAGTCCATGACAAATTTCCAAATTTAGAAAGCCAAACATTAGGCTACACGACTTAACACAAAGTTTATACCACTAACTGACATAACTGAGAATACAAGGTAGACTCAAATAAATTCAAAGACTCGACTAGCTAATGATAAATGGATGGCGTTCTAGCACTCTTCACTCGGTCTCAAACCCATTCTTATCGCTATCCAAATCACCTGAAAATGTTAAGAAGTAACTGGATGAGCGAATCGCTCAGTAGGAATTACATCTCAAATACGAGCAATCTTTACGTGATTTACAATTTGCATGTATTCTCAGTATGGCTATGCATGATGTACGTATAATAAAAAATCAGGTATACAGGTAAATATAGGCGTGATGAACAATAAGAGATCAAGAACTGTATAAAGAGAGTATAACAAGATTTCAAGTATTTGACAAGCAGTATTTCAAGAATTTATAGATGTAAATGCCACTTCGGGGAAGCGGGGATTCGTGTACAAGTATGAACGTAGGTATGAGAAGGAACTCATGTACAAGTATATGAAGTAAAAATTCAATTCAAGCAAGTATTGTCAAGTACACATCAGTAGAATTGACTATTATCATGTAAGTATTTTGCCCTTTCTCGGGCCACAAGTCAAGTATTGCCCGTTTTGGGCCACGCAAGTCAAGTAAGTAAGGAGAGAGAGAGTAGGGGTGGAGTGTCTCAAGTCAAGCAAGTACTCTGGTGCAATGCTAAACACCGTGGTCAATAAACTCCCATCGGCATAAGTACCTTCGGGCGCTCCTCCCAGGACCAGACCGAGCCCCAGATGCACAGCATTTCATGTATTACCTTTGACATCCACTCTCATTTATAGCCAATATGGAATTTCAAGAATTTAGAAACGTAGTATTTCAGACGAGATTAACTAGTCATTTGGTTATTGAGGATTCTAGAGGTGGCCCCTACAGGCTCAAGAGGTGACTCTCGTCGTGTAGCACTTTGCGCCGTACGGCCTCAAGAGGTGGCTCCCACAACGTAGCACTTTGCCCTGCATGGCACTTAGTTCCTACACTCCCAAATGGTAGTTTAAGAGATTCAAGGTTTGACCATGTAGGGTATACACAAGTAGATTTTTCATGGAACGAAATTTTAAGAACTCATCATATGCAGGAGTATGGATTAGGGTTGTGTTTGCATAATTCTCGAGACAAATCAAGATCAGAAGTTGTAATTACTGAGTTGGCATCTGAGGGTTTGCTAATCCTTTAAATTTTCAATTTTTAGAAATTTATATATGTATATATCAAATTGGCGCCCCTCAGGATGTCTTCATTTAATTGAAGACGTCCTGGAAGTCGTCATTTAAAGAATTGACGCCCGGGGGTTACCCAACCTTTCAAATTTTTGATTTTTCAAAAAACCATATATATATGAAATTGGCGCCCCTTTACCCAGTCTTCAATTAATTGAAGACTTGAGGGCCGTCTTCAATTCTGAAATTGAAGACTTAAGGGTCGTCTTCAATTCTGAAATTGAAGACTTAAGGGCCGTCTTCAAATCAGTAATTGGTGCCTGGGGGTTGCCCAATCTTTCAAAATTTTGATTTTTCAAATATATATAAATATATATATATATATATATATATATATATATATATGAAATTAGCGCCCCTTTACCCAGTCTTCAATTAATTGAAGACTTGAGGGCCGTCTTCAATTCTGAAATTGAAGACTTAAGGGCCCGTCTTCAATTCTGTGATTTTCACCTGGCAGATACGTTTTGTGACTCAAAGCACTATTCATTTCAAAAAAATTCTCGAATTTCGAAAATAATGATATGAATACTTAGTATAATTACTCGGGAGTTCAGAAACATGTTCAGATATAATTACTGAGTTTTGGTTTCACAGATATGAATTTTTTTAATGTTATAACTTTAAATCCTCAAGAAACAGAATTGACGCCCCTGTGAGTAGTCTTCAATTAAGTGAAGACTTGAGGGCCGTCTTCAATTCTGAAATTTAAGACTTAAGGGCCGTCTTCAATTCAGTAATTGAAGACTTGAGGGCCGTCTTCAATTCTGAAATTGAAGACTTAAGGGCGTCTTCAATTCAAAATTGAAGACTAAGGGCCGTCTTCAATTCTGAAATTGAAGACTTAAGGGCCATCTTCAATTCAGTAATTGAAGACTTAAGGGCCGTCTTTAATTCAGTAATTGAAGACTTAAGGGCCGTCTTCAATTCAGTGATTTTCACCTAGCAGATACGTTTTGTGACTCAAATCACTGTTCATTTCGAAAAAGTTTCTCCAAATCAGAATCCGAAGACATGGTCAGATGGAGAAAAATCGCAGGGTCACAGAAGTATATTCTGTCAAAATTTTCAAGGTCAGGTTTATTAGTTATAGACTTTTGAATGCGTTGATTTATTGATTTCTGAAAATTCCAGAAAACGGAATTGACGACATGGTGCATGTCTTCAATTAATTGACGCCCTCTCGGGCAGTCTTCAATTCTGAAATTGGCGCCCTGGTCAGGGGCGCCAATTACATAGAGGTGTCACTATTCATCAGTGTGAAAAAAACTCCGAATCAGGAAGTAATGGCACGAATATGTTGAGAAAAATGTCAGGATTCCAGAAACTTGTTCATGCAAAAATTTCATGCTTTAGTTTGATAGTTATGGATTTTTTAATGTGTTGAATTATCAATTACTCAAAATTCCAGAAATCGAATTGACGACCTTGGTGGTGTCTTCATTTAAATGATGACTGTGCGAACAGTCTTCAATTTTGAAAATGGCGCCCTGGTCTGGGGCGCCATTTACCAGAGGGCTGGGAGCCTCCGTGCCTTTAAACTATGAACATATTATGTTAACAGAGACTATATATTAAGGTTTAAAACATGGTTATTAATACTGTAAAACTAGTGTGATAAAATATGTTCAAAAACTCATAAAAATCATACTAACAAACTAAGTTTAAACTCTTAAAGATCATGGTGATATGTAACAAGCTATCAAAATAACATGATACATACATGATTATTGCTTGATTACGGTAAAGCCAGATGATATATATAGTATGGTTGACTAGTTGATCGAACTCTAAACATGAATCAATTAACCTATTAGCTACTAGTTAGGCAAGGATTTGAGAACACCTACCTCTGTGAAGTGACAGGAGTTGACAGGAGAGGAAGAAGCAGCCCTTCCCTTCCTCTGCAACTCTTCAGAACTTGTTCCTGTATCTAGCCGTCGAACTAACCAAATAGGGAGAATAGAGTGTATTTTATAACCTTAGGGTCGACAGGATGGGAGACAAGATCCAGAATTATAGGGTATTTAGTGGGTTGACAGCCTACACAGGCTGGAAGGATAGAATGATCGTGATAATTGTCGGAAAAGAAATGACACCCCAGAGAGGGTCGTGTATTTCATAAGTTAAGATTTTCATATTAAACTTCAAAGATTTTTATCTTTAAAAATTGATGGAATTTGTTTGTGAAATTTCAGGGGTGAGACCCTTACATGTTTCTCTATTTTCACATATAATTTTTTTTAAAAAATTCTTTTTAAATAAAAAGTGGCACTATTCATGTCACTATTCACGTTTAGGAAATAACGACTTAACATATGTCGTTATTTTGAACGGAGATTTTTGTATTCACTCTACACTAACCAAAATTATCTATATACCCTTTCTCACTTTCTAAATTATGTTTATCCTTTAACACTTCATCTATATACCCTTATTTCTTCAAAATAATGATATAATGAAAAAGTTGAAATATGAAATTTTCTAAATTATGAAAATATGAATTGGCATCTTGTAAAAGTGATGTTTATCCTTTAAAACACTATCTATATAACCTATTTCCTATTTCTTTGGAATAGTGTAATATTAATTTCCTAAGTGATTGAAAATATAAATTGGCATTTCCTAAAATATAATTTGGCATCTTCTAAAGCATCTATTGGTAATTAAATGTTTTAATTGGTTAAATCAATAGAATTAGAATATGAGTTCAATAATTAAATATATATATATATATAATTTTTTTGTATATTTCTATTTTAAAATTCTCGGGTGTTACACCCTCCTCTACTTAAAAGAATTTGGTCCCCAAGTTCAACTGTATAAGGATATTGTGGAAAGTATAAAATACTTACAGTTTAGAATAATTCTGGGTATCTTCTTTTCATAGATTCTTCGGTCTCCCAAGTTGCTTCTTGTTCCGCGCATCGATTCCATTGGATTTTCACCATAGGGATCGTCTTGCTCCTTAGAACTCGGACTTCGTGGTCGAGGATCCGCATCGGCCTTTGCTCATAAGTAAGATCTCTTTGAATCACCAAATCAGCATGGTCGATGACGTGAGAAGGGTCGTGCACATATTTCTTCAGCATAGATATATGAAATACATTGTGCACTTCCGAGAGTTGAGGAGGTAAAGCAATACGGTAGGCCACCTCGCCCACTCTTTCCAATATTTCGAATGGACCGATAAAGCTCGGTGTAAGCTTGCCCTTAACACCGAATCTTCTAATACCTCGGCCAGGAGATACCTTGAGAAATACATGGTCACCAACTTGGAACTCCAAATCTCTCCTTCTATTATCAGCATAAGATTTTTACCTGCACTGAGCTACCTTGAGTCTCTCTCTGATAAGGTGTATCTTCTCAGTCGAATCTCTAACCATATCTAGGCCTAGAATTTATCTTTCACCGACTTCTTCCCAGCATATTGGAGAACGACAACTCCTGCCATAAAGCGTCTCGAAAGGTGCCATTTGAATACTAACTTGATAGCTGTTATTATAGGCAAATTCGACTAGAGATAAGTGGTTGTGCCAGCTTCCGCCGAAATCTATAATACATGCCCTTAACATATCTTCAACAACCTGATTTGTCCTTTCAGTCTGACCATCTGTCTGGGGATGGAAAGCAATACTGAAATTAAGTTTCATCCCCAGAGAGTGTTGTAGACCCTTCCAAAAATGAGAGGTGAAGCGCGGGTCTCGATCAGATACGATCGAGACGGGAACTCCATGCAATCTAACCATCTCCTTAATATACAGGGCAGCAAGTACGTCGACCGACCATCGACTTTTGATGGGTAAGAAATAGGCCGATTTAGTTAGCCGATCGATAATTACCCAAATTCCATCATATCTGCCCCTAGACTTGGGCAAACCCATGATAAAGTCCATGCCAATGTCTTCTCACTTCCACTTGGGAATATCCAGCGGATGTAGCTTTCCGGCGAGTTTTTGATGTTCCGCCTTCACTTGTTGGCATGTGAGGCAACGAGACACAAAGTCTGCTACCTCCCTTTTCATGTTAGGCCACCAGAAAGTTCTTTTCAAGTCTTGGTACATCTTAGTGGCTCCAGGGTGGATCGTGTACCTCGATCGATGAGCTTCTTCAAGAATCTTCTTCTTCAATTCGGGACAGTCAGGCACACATGTCCATTCATGAAATAGCAATCTGCCATCAGGTGCCAACTAGAAATCCAGTCTGTCGTCCAGCTTGCTCTTTATCTCCACAAGTGAGGGATCTTCTTCCTGTAGCTTCTTGATTTCAGGTAGCAAATCTGGATGTTGGCTCATATGAGATAGAATAATACACATGTTCTTCTCATCTGTGCTGATATCAAGCTCAGAGAAATTCTCCAGCAGCTTCCATTCTTGTATCATGCAGTTGGCCAATATTGTTCTCGTCTTTCAACTAAGGGCATCAGCTACGGAATTACCCTTACCAGGATGGTACTATATAGTGAAGTCGAAATCATTGAGATACTCAAGCCAACGTCTTTGCCGCATGTTCAGCTCCTTTTGGGAGAATAAGTACTTGAGGCTTTTATGATCGGAGTACACAGTGAATTGTTCTCTGTAGAGATAGTGCCTCTAGATCTTCAAAGCGAATACTACCGCGGCCAGTTCTAAGTCGTGAACCAGGTAGTTCTCTTCATGTTTCTTCAATTTTTGGGAAGAATATGCAATGACTCTTCCATTCTACATCAATACACATCCGAGGCCAATACCCGAAGCATCGGTATATACCTCGTATTTTTCTCCTTCAATTGGTAATGATAAGACTAGAGCAGTGGTCAAGATATCCTTCAAAGCTTGGAAACTCTTTTCACAGTCTTCATTCCACTCATGAGGCACTTCCTTGCGGATTAACCTGGTCAGAGGAACGGCAATCTTGGAGAAGTCCTTGATAAAATACCGGTAGTAACCAGCTAGACCCAAGAAGCTTCGAATTTCGTTACATTTGTGGGTCGTTCCCAGTTCTTCACGGCTTCGACCTTGGACGGGTCAACAGCAATTCCATTCTTTGAAATAATATGGCCTAAGAAGGATACTTCCTCGAGCCAGAACTCGCATTTGCTGAATTTGGCATATAGCTTGTTTTCCCTTAATATCTGCAGTGCCTTCTTGAGATGTTCTTCATGATCATCTTCGGTCTTGGAATAGATCAGAATATCATCAATAAAGACCACAATGAATTGGTCTAAATAGGGCCTGAATATGCTGTTCATTAACTGCATAAAAGTTACGGGGGCATTTGTTAGTCTGAAAGGCATAACAGTAAATTCGTAATGCCCATACATGCTTCGAAATGCAGTTTTATGAATGTCTTCTTCTTTGATCTTCAATTGGTGGTAACCAGAATGAAGATCAATCTTGGAGAAATATGAAGCTCCTGATAACTGATAGAACAACTCGTCAATCCTTGGCAGCGGGTATTTGTTCTTGATGGTAAGGTTATTTAGCTGCCGATAATCGATGCATAGTCTCATCGATCCATCCTTCTTTTTGACGAACAACACGGGTGCTCCCCAAGGGGAAGTACTCAGCCTGATGAAACCCTTTTTCAATAACTCCATTAGTTGTTCCTTTAGTTCCTTCAGCTCAGCAGGGGACATTCTGTATGGTGCCCTAGAGACAGGACCAGCACCAGGGACAAGGTCGATTGTGAACGACACTTCCCTTTCCGGGGGTAAGCCGGTTAAATCTTCTGGAAAAATATCAGGAAAATCCTGAATTACACGGATGTCTTCAAGTTTAACCTTCTCGACTTCCGTGGCAGTCACGAATGCTATGAAAGCCATGCATCCCTTATTCATAAGTTTACTAGCTCGGAGTGCTGATATAAGAAGTGATTTACTCCGAGGGCTATTGTAAACTAGCTCTGGGAAATCCATGAAAGTTACCTTGCCATGCCGGCAATCTACAGTTGCTTGGTATGTGGATAGCCAGTCGGCACCTAGTATGACATCATAACCCTTCATATCTAGGCATATCAGGTCAGCAGGTAAATTGCTTCCCTTAATCATCACTTCACAATTTGGATAGTGATAAGTGATATCAGACTCATTCCCAAGAGGTGTAGATATGACCAAATCTAACAGTTCATGTTTCTTAGAAAATGAAGCAGTAAAGTTCTTGGAAACGAATGAATGAGTTGCTCCGGTATCAAATAAAACATGAGCAATTTTTGAACAAATAGTGAGAGTACCTTCCATAATTCCGCCTTCAGTGGGTTCCGTCTCTCGGAGAGCTTGCAGACGGCCTTGTTTCTTTACCGGACGCTTCTCATCTTTGGTGTCTTGTTACTTCATCAGTGGGAAGTCTGGGATCCGATGCTCTCGGCTCCCGCATCGAAGACATGCTCCTAACTTCCTCCAACATTCCTCGGTCTTATGGCCAGCTTTATCACAATACTTGCAAATTTCCTTTGATGGTGTGGTGGTGGAGAATGGCCTGTCATTCTTCTGGAATTTCTTTGCCTTGGAGGGCTCCCCTCCCATGAAGAACCTTTTCTTGTTAAATGATTGTTTGAATTTTCCTGGGCTTGTGACGGGTTCCTTCTTGTCTCTTCCTCGAATTCTCTCGGATAATTCGATGGCGTCTTCCAGCAGTTGAGCTCGCCGAACCATCTCCGAATAGACTTGGATGTCCATCGTGGCAAGTTGTGTGATATAATGGGGTCGAAGCCCGTTGAGGAATCTTCTCGCCTTCATCTTCTCCGTACACACCAAGTGGGATGCATACTTTGACAATCTTGAGAACTGGGCCTCATACTCGGCCACTTTCAAGCCCCGTTGTTTTAGAACGGCGAATTCTGTGGCCTTCTTCTCCTAGATATGGTAGGAGAAGTACTTGTTGTTGAACTGCTCCGTGAATTCATCCCATGTGACATGGTATTCTAGCAGTGTTGCTTCTATGGATTCCCACCAACATCGAGCGTCCCGCTCTAGTTGGAATACGGCCAGTAAAACCTTCTCCTCGTCCGCGCATTGCATTACACGGAAGATTCGTTCCATCTCCTTTAGCCAATTCTCGGCATCCTCGGGGTCGGAAGAACCCGTGAACCTCGGTGGGTTCATGTTACGAAAACTTCGGTGGAGATCTCCCGCTCCACGGTTTGCTCCGCCTTGGGCCACTTGCTGTAGTGCCTGTGTAAGGCCTTGCATGGTGCGCTGCATCTCACGCCATTGTGCTCTTTCCGCAGCCATGATCCTACAAAAGCGTTAAGTATGATAAAGATCGGGTTTATTTGTAAGGTCAAAAGTCATTATAGAACTTAACCCATGGCTCTATCCATCTCACCGGGTAAGGTATATCTATCCTTGGACTCGGGTTTTACCTATCCTTGGACTCAAGTTTTTACTTAGATTTCAATTTCTAACCTTTTATTTCTTCTAGTTCCCTAGGTTTGAAAACCTAGGCTCTGATACCACGAAGACTGTCACGTCCCGAGCGCGGAAGATACTCGGATGCGTGACGCGTCTATATAGATCGTGTCATTAGAGCGATAAGAATTTTAACATACAAAATTTTGGAGAGCGCAAATGACTAAAATATAATAAATTCCAATAGTCCAAGTGATGTTTATTTGATTAATCAAAGGAAATAAAGATAGTCCATGATAAATTTCTAAATTTAGAAAGCCAAACATTAGGCTACACGACTTAACACAAAGTTTATACCACTAACTGACATAACTGAGAATACAAGGTAGACTCAAATAAATTCAAAGACTCGACTAGCTAATGATAAATGGATGGCGTTCTAGCACTCTTCACTCGGCCTAAAAACCATTCTTGTCGCTATCCGAATCACCTGAAAATGTTAGGAAGTAACTGGATGAGCGAATCGCTCAGTAGGAATTACATCTCAAATACGAGCAATCTTTATGTGATTTACAATTTGCATGTATTCTCAGTATGGCTATGCATGATGTACGTATAATAAAAAATCAGGTATACAGGTAAATCTAGGCATGATGAACAATAAGAGATCAAGAACTGTATAAAGAGAGTATAACAAGATTTCAAGTATTTGACAAGCAGTATTTAAAGAATTTATAGATGTAAATGCCACTTCGGGCAAGGGAGATTCGTGTACAAGTATGAACGTAGGTATGAGAAGGAACTCATGTACAAGTATATGAAGTAAAAATTCAAATCAAGCAAGTATTGTTAAGTACATATCAGTAGAATTGGCTATTATCATGTAAGTATTTTGCCCTTTCTCGGGCCACAAGTCAAGTATTGCCCGTTTTGGGCCACGCAAGTCAAGTAAGTAAGGAGAGAGAGAGTAGGGGTGGAGTGTCTCAAGTCAAGCAAGTACTCCGATGCAATGTTAAACACCGTGGTCAATAAACTCCCATGGGCACAAGTACCTTCGGGTGCTCCTCCCAAGACCAGACCGGGCCCCATATGCACAGCATTTCATGTATTACCTTTGACATCCACTCTCATTTATAGCCAATATGGAATTTCAAGAATTTAGAAACGTAGTATTTCAGACGAGATTAACTAGTCATTTGGTTATTGAGGATTCTAGAGGTGGCCCCTACAGGCTCAAGAGGTGACTCCCGTCGTGTAGCACTTTGCGCCGTACGGCCTCAAGAGGTGGCTCCCACAACGTAGCACTTTGCCCTGCATGGCATTTAGTTCCTACACTCCCAAATGGTAGTTTAAGAGATTCAAGGTTTGACCATGTAGGGTATACACAAGTAGATTTTTCATGGAACGGAATTTTAAGAACTCATCATATGCAGGAGTATGGATTAGGGTTGTGTTTGCACAATTCTCGAGATAAATTAAGATCAGAAGTTGTAATTACTGAGTTGGCATCTGAGGGTATGCTAATCCTTCAAATTTTTAATTTTTAGAAATTTATATATGTATATATCAAATTGGCGCCCCTCAGGATGTCTTCATTTAATTGAAGACGTCCTGGAAGTCGTCATTTAAAGAATTGATGCCTGGGGTTTACCCAACCTTTCAAATTTTTGATTTTTCAAAAAACCATATATATATGAAATTGGCGCCCCTTTACCCAGTCTTTAATTAATTGAAGACTTGAGGGCCGTCTTCAATTCTGAAATTAAAGACTTAAGGGCGGTCTTCAATTCTGAAATTGAAGACTTAAGGGCCGTCTTCAATTCAGAAATTGAAGACTTAAGGGCCGTCTTCAATTCAGTAATTGGCGCCTGGGGGTTGCCCAATCTTTCAAAATTTTGATTTTTTAAATATATATATATATATTGGCACCCCTTTACCCAGTCTTCAATTAATTGAAGACTTGAGGGCCGTCTTCAATTCTGAAATTGAAGACTTAAGGGCCGTCTTCAATTCTGTGATTTTCACCTGGCAGATACGTTTTGTGACTCAAAGCACTATTCATTTCTAAAAAAATTCTCGAAATTTGAAAATAAGGATATGAATACTTCGTATAATTACTCGGGAGTCCAGAACATGTTCAGATATAATTACTGAGTTTTGGTTTCACAGATATGAATTTTTTAATGTTATAATTTTAATTCCTCAAGAAACAGAATTGACGCCCCTGTGAGTAGTCTTCAATTAATTGAAGACTTGAGGGCCGTCTTTAATTCTAAAATTAAAGACTTAAGGGCCGTCTTCAATTCAGTAATTGAAGACTTGAGGGCCGTCTTCAATTCTGAAATTGAAGACTTAAGGGCCGTCTTAAATTCTGAAATTGAAGACTTAAGGGTCGTCTTTGAATTCTGAAATTGAAGACTTAAGGGTCGTCTTCAATTCAGTAATTGAAGACTTAAGGGCCGTCTTCAATTCTGAAATTGAAGACTTAAGGGCCGTCTTCAATTCAGTGATTTTCACCTAGCAGATACGTTTTGTGACTCGAATCACTGTTCATTTTGAAAAAGTTTCTCCAAATCAGAATCCGAAGACATGGTCAGATGGAGAAAAATCTCAGGGTCACAGAAGTATATTCTGTCAAAATTTTCATGGTCAGGTTTATTAGTTATAGACTTTTGAATGCGTTGATTTATTGATTTCTAAAAATTCCAGAAAACGAATTGACGACATGGTGCATGTCTTCAATTAATTGACGCCCTCTCGGGCAGTTTTCAATTCAGAAATTGGCGCCCTAGTCAGGGGCGCCAATTACATAGAGATGTCACTATTCATCAGTGTGAAAAAAACTCCGAATCAGGAAGTAATGGCACGAATGTGTTGAGAAAAATGTCAGGATTCCAGAAACATGTTCATGCAAAAATTTCGTGCTTTAGTTTGATAGTTGTGAATTTTTGAATGTGTTGAATTATCAATTACTCAAAATTCCAGAAATCGAATTGACGACCATGGTGGTGTCTTCATTTAAATGACGACTGTGCGAGCAGTCTTCAATTTTGAAAATGGCGCCCTGGTCAGGGGCGCCATTTACCAGAGGGTTGGGAGCCTCCGTGCCTTTAAACTATGAACATATTATGTTAACAGAGACTATATATTAAGGTTTAAAACATGGTTATTAATACTGTAAAACTAGTGTGATAAAATATGTTCAAAAACTCATAAAAATTATACTAACAAACTAAGTTTAAACTCTTAAAGATCATGGTGATATGTAACAGGCTATCAAAATAACATGATACATGATTATTGCTTGAGTACGGTAAAGCCAGATGATATATATAGCATGGTTGACTAGTTGATCGAACTCTAAACATGAATCAATTAACCTATTAGCTACTAGTTAGGCAAGGATTTGAGAACACCTACCTCTGTGAAGTGACATGAGTTGACAGGAGAGGAAGAAGCAGCCCTTCCCTTCCTCTGCAACTCTTCAGAACTTGTTCTCGTATCTAGCCGTCGAACTAACCAAATAGGGAGAATAGAGTGTATTTTATAACCTTAAGGTCGACAGGATGGGAGACAAGATCCAGAATTATAGGGTATTTAGTGGGTTGACAGCCTACACAGGCTGGAAGGATAGAATGATCGTGATAATTGTCGGAAAAGAAATGACGCCCGAGAGAGGGTCGTGTATTTCATAAGTTAGGATTTTCATATTAAAATTCAAAGATTTTTATCTTTAAAAATTGATGGGATTTTTTTGTGAAATTTCAGGGGTGAGACCCTTACATTTTTCTCTATTTTTACATATAAATTTTTTAAAAATTCTTTTTAAATAAAAAGTGGCACTATTCATGTCACTATTGACGTTTAGGAAATAACGACTTAACATATGTCATTATTTTGAACGGAGATTTTTGTATTCACTCTACGCTAACCAAAATTTTCTATATACCCTTTCTCACTTTCTAAATTATGTTTATCTTTAACACTTCATCTATATACCCTTATTTCTTCAAAATAATGATATAATGAAAAAGTTGAAATATGGAATTTTCTAAAATATGAAAATATGAATTGGCATCTTGTAAAAGTGATGTTTATCCTTTAAAACACTATCTATATAACCTATTTCCTATTTCTTTGGAATAGTGTAATATTAATTTTTTAAGTGATTGAAAATATAAATTGGCATTTCCTAAAATATAATTTGGCATCTTCTAAAGCATATATTGGTAATTAAATATTTTAATTGGTTAAATCAATAGAATTAGAATATGAGTTCAATAATTAAATATATATATATAATTTTTTTGTATATTTCTATTTTAAAATTCTCGGGTGTTACAAAGGTGAGCTGTGAGAGCTTATGTAACTGAATTGGAGAAACTGAGGCCCGAAGTGCCCAAACCCCTGATGTTGCTCATTTTATTTTAATGAAATAAATGCAGAGCTTTAATGCAATTGCATGTGCTTTTTTCCTTTTATTGACTATTTTTTTCATGGGTGCGTCTTCTCTATGGGACATTTTTAGTGAAGACGTTTTCCTGTCTAGTCGTTTTTATTTTTTTCAATTTTTTATTTTTTTAGTATGTTTGTGTTGTTTTGTTTGTTTGTTTTTTTATTTTTATTTATTATTGGTCCTCCTCTTACTGATGTGACTCCTTTTTTTTTCTTTTTCTGTGGCATGCAGGGCATGATGAGGACCCAGATCAGCTGGTTCTTGGTGGTGGCAGCATACCGAGGACTACCGGACATCCAGAGGGCCCGGGTAGATGCTATGGGGTTCGAAGCGTTTCTATAGATCGAGCCCTTCCGGCTCGACTTGCCCCTCGTCCAGGCACTGAGGGAGAGGTGGCACGCATCGAGCCGAGCTTTCCTGATGCCCTAGGGGCATATGGTGCCTACACTAGAGGACGTAGTTTGGATCACCGGACTACGGGTGGACGGGGAGGCCGTCAGCGGGCACACTTACCCGAACTACAGGGAGAGCACCCTAGAGCTGCTAGGGCTGGAGGATAGTGCGACCGACAGAGAGAGCAAGACAGTCGGCTGGGCAGACATTATGGAGGCACTGGGATTTGTCGATGCTCGTCAGCACGTCAGCTGGAGCGGAGTGGAGTTTCTGGCGTGATTGGAGGGAGCCGCACGTCAGGCGTTTTGCCAGGATCCCAGTGATCAGGAGTGAGTGGATCGGGACCTCCGGAGGTTCCTCTTCAATCTGCTGGGCCGCCTGCTGCTGGGGACGAAGGGAGACGACATCCACTGTCGCTTCCTTGGGATCATAGTGGACTTAGACCGAGTGGGGCACTACACGTGGGGTGCAGCCCTACTTGCCCATATGATCACAGACCTTTCCCCGGGGGAAGATCGAGAGATGATCGTCAACGGCTTCGCACCGTTCCTCCAGATAAAGTCATTTTATTTGTTTATTTATTTATGTGCAACTAGTCCTATTTTGTGCTTATGCAATTGATTATGCCAATGACATGCGCTAGATGTAGGTGTGGAGCTATTACTACTTCCCAGTGGGGAGAGCTAGGCAGTGGGACCCGACGGTCGTGCCCCTAGCGCGGCGGTGGAGGCCGATTGTGATCGCGGCCCCACACACCTACCAATTGATGTCGCTTCGACGTGAGTTGTCGGAGTATCCCGAGGCCATGGTATGATCTTTTTTTTTTGAATATCTATTTTTTTGTAAATGTGGAAGCTGACATGGTATATGCATGGCAATGCAGGTGGTCTAGAGGCCCTATCTGGGTATGGATGACGTAGGCCGGCCCTAGGTCGAGGCTGGCCGTCCTCGCTTCAGGCGTGACCTTTGGGTCCATTACCTGAACGAGATCGAGCCGCTTCGGCTCAGGTTAGCGACGAGGACCCTGGGCTTGGCCCAGGGGTGGGTGGACGTGGAGGAGCCGAGCCGTATCGGGCGGAAGAGACGGGGCAAGGCGAAGCTCGTGGATTGGCGCACACGCTTCCTTGCGCAGTTCTAGGACTCGAAGTAGGGCGGGGTGCCCGTGGTGTCTCACACATAGGATAGTGCCGACTACTTGCGGCGCTACTGGGAGATCCACGCGGTCCGTCTCCAGCTCGGGAGACCAGTAGGGGTGAGTATGAAAATGCATTTTTTGATTGATTATTATTATTTTGTTTAATTTCTGTTTGTGTGACTAATGTGTGCATATGCATGTGACACTGACCTACATGCTTGTAAATGTAGGATGCTCGTGATGCCATCGTCATGGACTTACGGGCCCAGCTAGCAGACGCTAGGCATCAGCTGGCTATCACTCGACAAGAGTTGGAGATCTTGGTAAGCTTGTGCAATGCTCTCTTTTTTTGTTTTGATTTTTTTTCTTTTTTATTTTGTTTTCGTGGAATCCTGAGGTTTAGTCGCTGACTGTTGTTTTTTTGTTTCAGCGTGCCCAGCAGGCAGCGACGATAGGGATGGCCGGTGGGGCATCTTCCAGCTCCCAGGCTCCTCCTCTGGAGGTCACCTTCCTCTAGGAACAACTTGCCCGTGTAGTGGCTCGCGTCGAGGAGGCGGAGTACGAGCTCGCGGCTCGGGTGAGTACTCGCCTTGCTTGGATATTGATTGCGTAGTGCTCTTTCACTGACTTTGTGAAATGTTTTGGCTCTATAGGTGTTGGAGATTCAGGGTGCACTGGCTCGCGCGGTCTGAACTGAAGAGGAGCGTGACGCCTGGGCGGCCACCGTAGCAGAGCTGCGGCGTCACGATGAGGAGGGATTGCCTCGAGACATCCTGGAATTGAGGGTCTTCCTCCAGGTGGCGAGGAGAGATGTAGAGAGAGAGAGAGAGTGGTGAGCTTGCACCCAAAGAAGCTCGAAAATATGCGTTGTGTATTACGGTGAAGATCAACGAGATGTCCATGGACCCATGTTTGGTGGATACAGGTGTGTCTATCAATGTGATTTCCATGAGCACCCTCTAACTGTGTGGGGCCAACATAGAGCAAATAAGGCCTTCGACAATCACAGTCATAGCATATGATAATAGCAAAAGGCCACCGAAGGGGATGATTACCCTCAATGTGGAAGTGGGTCCCATTGTGGTTCCTACAAAATTTCACATCCTTGACATGGACCCGGCATTCAAGGGCATACTAGGCCGCCCCTACATAGAGGCAATGAACGCCATCCCATCTACCAACCATCAATGCTTGAAATTTCCATACAATGGACGGATTGTCAAAGTGTTTAGCATGCCCATCCTTTCTATGGTGGATGATATTACCACTTCTTTGCCCTCTATTTGGCCGACCCACAGGCCCATTCTTTCACTACTGGATGTATGTGACCCTTGTCGCGCCCCATCAACACAAGAAAAGATGCTTTCCACGTCGATGCCATATCTCCCTTCCCGCTCTAAAGGATGGAAGATCATGATGAACATGGGCTACCAACCGGCCAAAGGATTAGGGGCGCAGTAACAAAGAAGGCTAAAACCAATAAAGATGACAAGGTTAATTCTTAGAGTCGGCCTAGGCTTCGAAGGGCCAGTTGAGGCAGATGGAAAACCCCTTGAGTGGTCACTATACTCTCATTTCAAGAAAGGGCATATTGTTCAAATGGGGGACTACTCATAGGAAACACATGGGGGGTCACATGTTGCATACTTAGGTGAGGGATGTTCAAGGGCTCTCAAGAGAGGGAAGGTTGACGACCCAGAGTGTGAGTGGTACAAATGGTTTGACATACATGATATTTTCACCGCACTACAAAGGATGTTCTTGCCTCAACACCTAAAAGGGCCACCTTTGATCTCCGACCTGCCAGGAGAGGCCATAGTTGCTGCCAAAGCTCCAAACCATCCTCGCCAAGAGGACGTTGCCATTGATGGATCGCTATCCGTTATTTTCTCCATCCATTCTCTTCAGCCTCTTTTGCTGACTTCTTCCTGGGCTAGATGGTTGTCTGATGATCTTCCCAGGTCTCCTTCTCTACATACATTTTTACGCGGGTTCTTCAACCCACGTAAAATTTTCAATCATGATCTGCTCTATGAGCCCCCAAACCCCTTAGCTATAATTCCCATTTCTTCTTCTTCAACTGCTTTTAATTGTTTTGTTATCAAAAATAAAAATGAAAAAAAACATCATTTTCCAAACTCCTCGACAACACATTTCTTTTGAGGAGACTTCCTACATCTCCCACGAGTGTGCCCCGACTTACGGGCCACTCATCCAAGGTCCCTTGAGTGACCTCTTCTACCCCTCTGCTACGGGGTCTTTCTCTGTACATTCTTTAGGGTCTTCTTCTTCTTCTTCTTCTGTAGGACAAGTCAATCAGGTTAGGAATAATGAGTCAAGGGTAGCACCCAAAAGAAAATTCAAGGGAAGGAAAATCCTTCGTCGATTCCTTCTAGATCTAGCCAACAGGTGTCAAGCATGCCTAGACATTCCTTAGCTGCTAGAAAATCCCATCCAACTACCAGAGTTAAAATGTGAGGAGAGTTGCACAATCGATGAAGGATATAGAGTCTATGAGGTCACAGATGAAGAGTAGCCTATGGAAGAAGGGGATGAAGAATATGAGGATGCAGCTGATGCATATGCTAGTGGGATGAGGTAATTTGATGAGTCGTTAGCCGCTGTAGAAGAATCCACCAAGGAGATAGACTTGGGAACCGAGGAAGACCCTAGGATCGTCCTCATAAGTGATAACTTGCCATCATTTTAAGAAGAGGCATTGATCGAGGTTCTCAAGGGATAAAAGGACACGTTCGCATGGAGCTATGAGGACATGCCGAGTTCGGATTCCACCCTGGTTGAATATCGTTTGACTTTAAAATCAGGGTCCATCTCGGTAAAGCAAAGGTTAAGGTGTTTCCACCCTCAAATGGCTTTGAAGATGAAGGAAGAGGTCGACAAGCTCCACAAAGCCAGGTTTATTAGAGTCATCCTTTATTCTCAATGGGTGGCGAACATTGTCCTGGTCATGAAGAAGGATGAGAAGCTGAGAATCTGCATTGACTTCTGGGACCTTAACCGCGTGTGTCCAAAAGATGATTTCCCCTTGCCTCACATTGATGTACTGATTGACAACACGGTAGGATATGAAACCCTCTCATTCATGTATGGTTTTTCGGGATATAATCAAATTTGTTTGGTAGAAGAGGATCAAGAGAAGACATCATTCACAACACCTTGGAGAACTGATTGTTATGTGGTCATGCCATTTGGGTTAAAGAATGCTAGAGCTACTTATCAAAGAGCTATGATGGCAATATTTCATGACATGATGCACGTATATTTGGAGGTGTACGTAGATGACTTGTTGGTGAAATCAAGGACTAGGGCAGAGCATGTAGAAGTTCTTGCTAAGGTGGTGCAAAGATCGAGGGAATTCTAATTAAAGATGAATCCAAAGAAGTGTGTATTTGGTGTCTCATCGGGTAAGATGTTGGGCTTCATCGTGAGCAAAAGGGGTATCGAGATAGATCCTAATAAAGCTAAGGTAATTAGGGATATGCCACCTCCGAAGAATCTGAGGGAAGTTAGAGGATTAATTGGGAGGTTACAGTTCATTCATTGGTTTGTGTCCCAGCATTCACAAAGGTGCAAACCTTTCTATGAGTTGACCAAGCCGGGAATTGAGTTTCATTGGGATTCTAAATGTTAGGAAGCTTTGGAAGGATTGGAGGAATATTTGGCTAATCCACCCGTCCTGATACCACCCACACCAGGCAAACCTCTAATCCTTTATGTCTCATGACAAATCTGGAAATCTAGGTAATTGGCGTCCACTCAGACCACCACTAATTATAGAAATAGTGTCCACTGTGGTGGTCGCCCATTCTTGTGAACAGTACAGGCACGAAGAATTTGTGTCCATATCACGGCCGCTAATTCAGTGATTAGCGCCCACTGGCCGGGACGCCAATTCCTTTTGGAATCTATGTCATGGTCGCTAAATCCAGATAGAGGCAGACTTCTCACAGAGGTCAGAAACAGCGCTCTATGAGGGCTAGGACATCACGTTTCTTCAGAGTGACGTGATAAGTAAGGGTTCCAGGGTTTTTAGGGTACAACCAGCTCGGCTGTCTTGAGGGAATCTAAGGCTAGCGTAGACTTATGGAGGTTTCAATGAAGAAAGTTGTAATGCCCCAGATTTTTTGAATTATTTATCGGATCAAGATCCATGGGTTTCGGATCGCTTTTGTGGGTCCCCGATTGAGTTTTGCAGGTTACGCATGTTTTTGTCTATCGGACCTTCAAAATCCCGTGTAGGGTGAGCCGTTGTGTTCTCCGACTCTGGGATGTTACCACTGCATTGTGCATTTTTCGAAGATCGTGGGGAGTATTTTTCCCATTTTTTGATATTTTCCAAAAGTTTTGGATTTTTTATATAAACCCCCCCCCTCAGTTTTCCTCTCTCCCCATCTCTCATTTCTCTCCCTTTCCCTCTCTCTCTTCTCTCCCGCATTCTCATTTCTCCCTATCTTCTCCGGAGGCCGACGGAGGTGGACAGGGGGCGAGGCGGCGACGCTCGTGGGGCGAGGAGCAACGGGCACGTGGTGAAAATCGTGATGGTGGAGGCGGTTCGTGGGATCGCGAGCCGGCGGAGCTTTAACGGCGTTTTCTTCGTGGATCGGCGTCTGCGGCGCATGAAATCTTTGGTGGAGGTAGGGGGATGGTTCCCTAGCCCGAGTACTTCATTTCTCGCGAGTTTTGTAGGCCGTTGTGAGCCGAGCGGGTTTATTTCTCCGTCAGGGTGAAAATGTGTGATTTTGGGGTGTGAACCGGATCTTGTGTTTTGATCACGTTTTTGAGGTCTAAATGGGTCCTCTCGATGCTAGAGAGGTTGGGGACTAGTTTCCCCTTGTTTTCCCCTTTACATGGGTGTGAATGGGGCATGGAATGGGGTTTCCCGTCATTTTTGCCGGTTTCGAGCTCGGGACGACCTAGCGGTCCTTCCAGGGACTGCTAGGGTGCTAAGCGGTCTTGTGGAGACCGCTAGGGCCCCCCCTATGTCGGTTCGAGCCTTGCGGTCACGCGATAGACCGCCATTGTGCTTAGCGATCTAGAGGAGACCGCCAGGCAGAGCCTTGTGGTCTGGGGATGACCGCTTCATGTCCTTGATTTCTGAGGCTTAGGGGTCCTGGCTCGCCCGCTAGGCAGGGCTTAGTGGTCAGGGCCTGACCGTTTTTGAGGTTTTACCGTTCGAGTGTTTTTGGGGCCTAGTGGTCCAGGAGTAGACCGCTAGGCTGTGCCTTGCGGTCCAGGGATAAACCGCTAGGCACTGTGACTATCTAGAGAGGACCGCCACTTTGTTTTCCTTGTTAAATGTGTTTTGTTGCGTCGTGTTGACCCCGGTCGACCCGGTTGTGACCCAGTGGTTCACCTTCGGTCTCGTGGATGTCCCGGACACCCTGGGGGTTCCGTGTTCGTGTTTTCGTGGGTGTCTGGAGGTACAGTGTTACCTCGATTAGTGTACCCATAGGTTTGGTGGGTCTGGGTGACCCCTCGTGTTCTGGGCTTTCATGTTCTCGCAAGATCGAGTCACCATGTATCGGTATGAGTGCGGTGGGCCTTTCCCGCATAGTGTGGGTCCTCCGGAAGGTGGTTTCCGAGTGGGCCATGCTTACCTCGGACTGTGAGTCTAATCAACCAATCTGGGGCTGGAGGTTTCCGGTGTGTCCCTTAGATGAAGGTTTATTATAGTAGCTTGTGAGCTACCTCGGTAATCATGTTACAGTAGTTTCAGACCTAGGGATTAGGCCAGATTCACGGCATTGTCACATACAACGGTCTTGACCCGAGTCCTGTGACTCAAGGACCGTTGGGTTTATTAGGTCTAGTGGACCATCCGGAGTCTGGTGGCCTCGAGCCACCTGTTACTCTGTGTTACTCACGATGGGTGCATGAGTGGTTTCCTATTCATGTTTAGTGAGCCCCCACTAGTCATAGCTTTCCTGCGCACGCGTGTGCGAACCCACTTGGGAGTGGTGGAGAGCGTGACCTGAGAGAGACGGTTCTTAGGCTAGTTACCGTAGGGCCCCCACGCGCAGTCGAGTTCGGGCTTCGAGGGAAGAACCAACTATAGGGTCAGACCTAGGGTGCATGGTCTGTCTGTGCACACGTGGGTGGGAGCGTCGAACCTGCGCTGACGAGTATGACCCCAACTAGTCTTTGTTATTTATTCCTTGTTACTGTATGGTGTCTCTGTCTCCGCTTGGGACATCGTAGTGAGATACCTGAGGCTGCGGACTAAGTCATCAGTGGATGCATCCGACCTTGCTTCTGGTCGGCGGTACTCCCGTCACATGACGTGAGTTCATGTGTTTCGAGTTTCCGCTTCCCGTCTGTGAGACGTGGTTTTTACGTGCAACTTCCGGGTGTGTTCCCTAGGTAGAGGTTTAGGGTTCCGATGGGTGTCGCCGAGGGTTTTCCCTAGACGGTGTTAGGCTCACGACAGCGTTGTCGTGATGTTTCTTCTGCTAGTGTAGCCGGGGGTTCTCCCGCAGGTTCGGTGGTTCCCTGACTGTGAGATCGGGGAGTGTTTCCGGGTACAGTAGGAGTAGACATAGTGCCGAGTTTTTATCGGCCACCAGTTTGCTATTTCTTCTCGTTGCTGCTGCTTTTCGTGCCGCTGTTATATACGGTTGGGATTCCGCGGGACCCCTACTGAGCCAGTGATAGGAGGCTCACCCCTACGTTTCAGGTGCGGCGGTTCTGCCTCGAGGTTCATGGGTGCTGGGCGGAGGTTCTTCGTCGCCAGCTCCCCAGGCCGAGCGTTCACTCGGTGTTGGGTACGTTCTTCTGCCTTAGACTGTACTTTCTGTTGGACTGGACTCCATTGTAGTTGTTTATTTCTGTTAATTGTTAAATTATCCTGCTTTATTTCTTATTTCTTTGTACCTCCACACTCCTTTTTAGCCTTCCGAGCTTCGGCTCGTGGGCAGCGGGCTAGGATTCGAATGGTGTCGGGTTCCTTTCCAGATATCCGGATCTTGAGTCATCACAAAAGCACCAGTCCGAAGGAAGGAATATCCCGCGGAGGGTCCAATCATCACCAAGAGTTGAGGTGTAAGCGTGAAACGCCGTGAAACAGGGACTCCATCTACGGATGTGAGATGAGAGTGCCAAAAGACCCGCGGTATGGGCAAAAAAACCCGGTAGAAACTGTGAGAGCAAGAATCTACGTCCAAACAGAATGTCGCTATATCAAGAAATAGCAGCTCTTTGAAAAGTCACCCAATCTCATATTTAACAGAATTCCAAGAAAATTACTAAGAATTAGCGACTCTGTGAACATGAGCTAATTCTAGTAATTTCCAGGAATCAATAGAATTTAATTATAATTGACGACCATATACGACGACGCTCAATCATTAAATAACGTCCATGCTTTTGTCGCAGATTCATGATTTTCATATATTTTCTATTTTACTAAATTTTTACAAAACAACGCCTCCTTACAGGGGCGCTCATTTATTAATTTGCGACTGCTTGAACAGTTGTCCATTCCTTTACTGTTACAATTTAAAACGTATCGGCCAGGAGCGTTCTCAGGCTCAAAACACTATTCATTTCTTTTAATTGCTTATGAACAGTAACATATTGCCGTTTACATGGAATTTTAGGAAACTAAAGACATGATCAAGTAGGGAAAAATATGAGGAATCCAGAAATATGCATAACATGTTTTTCAGATACATGGTTCCACCATTATTTAATTTTAAACATGTGTTATTTATTAATTTCACAAAAAAATAGCGACGGGGTGACAGTCGCTCATTAATTTGCGCCCAAGAGACTGTCGCTAATTCAAGAATTAAGGACCTTTTGCACAGTCGTTCATTAATCAGCGGCCACTGCACTGGTCGCTATTTTTCATGTAGACAGAAAACCTAAAACTATGTAAACTCAATATCGAAAACACGGATGCAACATATAAACATTTTGTTATGATCATATATGCATGTAATATTCTATTTACTATCCTCTTGGGCTTATAACTTGAGAAAACCTACCTGTTTAAGGTTGATCGGGATGACGACTGAAGAGAGAATAGACGAAGATAAGAAACTGCCGCAACAGCAGCACACGATCAGGAAGAAGATGGCAGAAGAGGGAAGAAGCAGGAGCTTCCTCTCGGCAACAGTTGCAGGAGGAAGACGAGGATGTAGGTCCTCACGTCTTCACGCACCAGCACAACAGATAATCAACGAAGGAAGACGACGTCGACGCAGGGGTCCTTGGAACGCAGCAGCAACCGTAGCCTTCGCTCATTTGAGAGGGGGTTTTATTTATAGAATTGGGGTTTAAGCTTCCTAATGGGAATTAAGTTCCCACGTAAAGAATCCTAATGGGTTTAAAACTTCTATGTTGATCTTCTTTCTTTCCTCATTGACCATCATTTTCCCTAGTTGGATATAAACCCTAGAGTCCCTTTCCCATGCAGGCTCCGAAGGTGATAAAGGTCGGCTTTTGAAACAACCGTTAACGTATGTCTATATGTGCATATAATCTATACACCCTTTTTAACGAGGGAAGGGTTGTGGGACATTACTAATAAGGTCCACTCACATATAAAGTTAAACCCTTTTTAATTTGTATGGGTTGGGTTTCAAAATGCTAAGCCCATTTTGTTAGAAGTGTTGGGCTTTACTAGACTTTTTAAATTTATTTAGGGCATTTATTATGTTTAATTCATTTAGAAAATTTATTCCCCATCAATTTTATCCGGGATGCTACCCCCTCCCTCACTTAAAAGAATTTGGTCCCCAAATTAAATTTCGTGTAGACATGGAGGGTGCGGAGTACTTACGATCTCGAAATAAGTCGGGGAATCTTCTCTTCAAAGATTCTTCGGTCTCCCATGTGGCTTCATGTTCGAAACTTTTATTCCATTGAACCTTCACCATGGAAATAACCTTGTTCCGCACTACATGAACCTCTTGATCAACGATCTTTACTGGCTTTTGTTCATATGTGAGGTCTTTTTGTATCACCAGGTTGTCATGATCTATGAATGGAACGGATCATGAACATACTTATTAAGCATAGAGATGTGAAATACATTGTGGACATCAGATAGTTGTGGTGGCAAGGCGATTCGATAGGCAACCTCGCCAACTCTTTCTAGCACTTTGAAGGGACCGATATATCTTGGTGTAAGCTTGCCCTTAACACCAAATCTTCAGATATCTCGACCTAGGGAAACCTTGAGAAAGACGTGGTCTCCGACTTGGAACTCGAGGTCTCTCCTTCTAGTGTCAGCATAAGTCTTTTGTCTCGACTGAGCTATCTTGAGTCTTTCTCTAATGAGTTGTACTTTCTCAGTCGTATCCCTTACCATATATGGGCCTAGAAGTTGCTTTTTCCCAACTTTGTCCCAGCATATTGGTGAGCGACAACTCCTTCCATATAATACCTCGAAGGGTGCCATTTGAATACTTACCTGGTAACTGTTGTTATATGCAAACTCGACCAGGGGTAGATGATCATGCCAGCTTCCACCAAAATCAATAACACAAGCTCGTTGCATGTCTTCCACGACTTGATTTGTTCTCTTGATCTGACCATCCGTTTGAGGATGAAAAGTAGTGCTGAAGTTGAGTCTCGTCCCCAACGAATGTTGTAGACCCTTCCAAAAATGAGAAGTGAAGTGCGGGTCTTAGTCAGACATGATTGAAACAGGAACTCCATGTAGTCTAACCACCTCTTTGATGTATAAAGCGGCTGGAACATCAATCGACCATCGGCTCTTTATAGGCAAGAAGTGTGCTGACTTGGTCAATCAATCTATGATAACCCATATTCCATCATGTTAGCCTTTAGATTTAGACAAATCCATGACAAAATCTATGCCGATATCTTCCCACTTCCACTAGGGAATGTCCAGAGGATGTAACTTACCAGCGGGCTTTTAGTGTTCCGCCTTGACTTGTTGGCATGTGAGACAGGGAGAAACAAAGTCCGCTCCCTCCCTTTTCATGTTGGGCCACCAAAAGGTTCACTTCAGATCCCGGTACATCTTGGTACCTCCGGGATGAATTGTATACCTTGATCGGTGATCTTCTTCTAAAATTTGCTTCTTTAATTCCAAACAGTCTGGTACACTTGTCCTTTCTCGAAATAGTACTCGTCCATCATATGTTATCTTGAAATCAGGTTGCTCTTATAACTTGCCTTTAACTTCCACCAGCACCGGGTCATTATCTTGAAGTTCCTTGATCTCGGAGAGTAAATATGGTTGTATTCTCATGTATGATAGAGTAGTACACCCTTTCTCCTTGTTCATGGTTATATCAAGATTGGAAAATTATTCCAGCATCTTCCATTCTTGGATCATACAGCTGGCTAATAACGCTCTCGGCTTTCGACTAAGGGCATCAGTTACGGAATTACCCTTGCCAAGATGATATTGTATTGTGAAGTCGAAGTCTTTGAGATACTCTAGCCAACGTCTTTGTCTCATGTTCAATTCCTTTTGGGAGAATAAGTACTTGAGACTCTTGTGATCGGAGTATACGGTGAATTATTCTCCATAGAGATAGTGTCTCCAGATCTTTAAAGAAAATACTACCACGGCCAGCTCTAAGTCGTGCACCGGGTAGTTCTCCTCGTGCTTGTTCAATTGCCTGGAAAGAGTAAGCAATGACTTTCCCTTGTTGCATTAACACACATCCGAGGCCTATATCAGATGCATCGGTATATACCTTGAATTTCTCCCCTTCTATTGGTAGTGCTAAGACCGGGGTAGTCATCAAATGATCTTTCAATGCTTGAAAGGTTCATTCACAATCTTCATTTCACTCATAAGGAACCTCCTTGCGCGTCAGCCTAGTAAGAGGGACAGCGATCTTGGAGAAGTCCTTGATGAATCGTCAATAATATCCGGCAAGACCCAAGAAACTCCGGATCTCAGTTGCATTGGTCGGCCTTTCCCAATTCTTCATAGCCTCGACCTTTGATGGATCCACAGCTATGCCATTCTTCGAAATCACATGACCTAAGAAAGATACTTCCTCGAGCCAGAAATCACACTTGCTAAGCTTGGCATACAGTTGATTCTTCTTAATATTTGCAATGCAATCCTCAAGTGCTCTTCATGATCTTCCTCGGACTTTGTGTATATTAATATATCATCAATGAAAACCACAACGAATTGATCTAGATGAGGCCTGAATATACTGTTCATTAATTGCATAAAGGCTGCAGGGGCATTCGTTAGTCCAAAAGGCATAACAACAAATTCGTAGTGCCCATACCTGCTCCAAAATGCGGTCTTATGAATATCATCATCCCTGATTCTCAGTTGGTGGTATCCCGACCTGAGATCAATCTTCGAGAAATATTTAGCTCCAGATATTTGATCAAATAATTCATCGATCCTCGGTAGTGGATACTTATTCTTGATAGTAAGGTGGTTCAACTACCGATAATCGATGCAGAGTCTCCTCGATCCATCTTTCTTCTTGACAAATAACACAGGCGCTCCCCACGGGAAAGTACTCGGCCTAATCAATACTTTCTTCAAGAGCTCCATCAATTGTTCCTTCAATTCTTTGAGCTCGGCGGGGGACATCGTATATGGTGCCTTAGAAACTGGGCCAGCACCAGGGACAAGGTTGATGGTGAAGGTCACTTCTCTTTGTGGGGGTAATCCATACAATTCTTCCGGAAACAAGTCGAGAAAATCCCGAACCACGCAGATGTCTTCTAGCTTGGACTCCTTAACCCCCGTGGCAATCACAAATGCTATGAAAACCACACACCCCTTTCTTAAGAGCTTGCCAGCTCGGAGAATCAAAATCAGGGGTAACTTGTCTTGATTTCGGGGACTAGTGTAGACAACCTGCGGGTAGTCTTTAAAGGTTACTTTTCCCTTTCGACAGTCTACCACCGCCGTGTGTGTAGCTAGCCAATCGGCTCCTAGGATGACATCATAGCCTTCCATGTCCATGCAGACTAGGTCGGCAGGTAACTTATGTCCTTCAATGACTACCTCGGTTTCTGGGTAGTGGTGTGTGATTTCGGAACCAGTTCCAATTGGGGTAGTGATAACCAGCTCCAAATCCAACAAAATAGGTTTCATAGATAATGACTTAGCAAATCTTCGAGAGATGAATGAATGTGTTGCGCCGGTATCAAATAAAATTAAGGCAGACTTGAAACATATAGTTAAAGTACCTTCCACGAGTCTGCCTTCATTTTGTTCCTCCTCTTGGAGTGCTTGTAAACGGCCTTGTTTCTTTGTCGGGTGCTTGTTATTGTTAGCTTGCTCATTCAATAGAGGGCATTCGGGAATCAATGATCCAGACTTCCACAACGGAGGCACGCTCCCAACCTTCTCCAGCACTCCTCGGCCTTATGGCCGGCCTTGTCACAATGCTTGCACACCTCTTTGGAAGGTGTGGTAGTAATAGAAAAGGGCTTGTTACCCTTCTTAAACTTCTTCTCTTGGGAGGAATCTCCTCCTCTTCTTATTGAATGTGGGTTTGAAAGTGCCAGAGCTTGTAACGTGCTCCTTCTTGTCTTTCCCACGGATCCAGTCAGACAACTCCGTGGCGTCTTCTAATAATTGAGCTCACCGTACCATTTCCAAGTAGACTTGAATGTCCATCGGCGCCAGTTGGGTAATATATTGCGGCTGAAGCCCATTAAGAAATCTATATCTCCTAGCCTTCATCTTCTCGGTACATACTAGATGTGGTGCATACCTCGACAGCCTAGAGAATTGGGCCTCATATTTGGCCACTGATAAAGTCCTTTGTTTTAATGCTGCAAAATCTGTGGCTTTCTTCTCTTGTATGCGGTTGGAGAAGTACTTTCCATTAAAGTGTTCAACAAACTCACCCCACGTGATGTGATCAGGTGGCAGTGTAGCTTCTACAGATTCCCACCAGAAGCGAGCATCCTGCTCCATTTGGAAAGTTGCCAATAAAACCATCTCCTCATTCGTGCATTGCATTACACGGAATATCCTTTCGATCTCCTTGATCCAATTCTCGGCGTCATCGGGGTTAGATGAGCCAGTGAACTTTGGTGGATTCATATTGCGAAAACTACGGTGGAGATCACCCGCTCCACGATTCATCCCTCCTTGCGCCACTTGTTGTAGCGCTTGGGTGAGGCCTTAGACAGTGTGTTGCATGTCGCGTCACTGGGCTCGTTCGATGGCCATGATCCTACAAGGAATTTAAATCTAATTAATAAGTGACCAACTATAAAGTTTATTGTCCTATATAACTTAACCCATGGTTCTACCCATCTCACCGGGTGTAGGATGTAACCTATCCTTGGACTTGGGTTCCTAAGAATTTGAAGATCCTAGGCTCTGATACCACAATAACTGTCACGCCCCGAGCGCGGAAGGGACCCGGTATGCATGATGATTTTATATCAATCATGTCAATCAGAGCATAAGGAATTCGACATATGGACAGAGTGCGCAAATAGCAAGAAATAACACCAATACTTTTATTTCATTAATACTCCCAAAGAGAAATTCATTACATTGCCAAAAGTAAAGTTACTAGACTCAATAAAAGGGAAAATATAATAATGACTCAAGAAATAGAGAAGACACGACTAGATAACATCTTAAATAGGCAGAATGGCTCTACACTATTCACTCGTGTCCATTCCCATCTGAATGATCTTCATCATCGAAATTACCTGAAAAATAGGAGAAAACTGGGGTGAGCAAACGCTCAGTAGGAATTATATCTCAAGTACAAGCTTGCTTTAAGTAAATTACATGTTACATGAATGCAAGTATAGCTAGGCATGAACGCATGATAATGTCGAGAGTGATTAACAAGAATCGGTATAGACGGACTAGCAAGATTTCAAGATATTCATGTAAAGCTATCAAGAAGTTTAAGTACGCAATATCAAGTCATGTCATGAGAATTGGCTATTATAATTTTAAGCAAGTAAATACCCATTCTAGGCCACGCAAGTCATGTCAAGTCAAGTCAAGCACGAGATTCGTGGAATTCCATAATCAAGCAAGTCATGCACTCTGGTGCAATGCCAGACCGTGGTCAATGTAGCTCCCATGGGTACAAGTACTTTCGGGCGCTCCTCCCAGGACCAGACCGGGCCCCATAATTGCCAGGCATTGAGTCATGTAAATATTTTTGGACATCAACTATAGTTTTATAGCTAATATAGAGTTCCAAAGAGTTTAGCTATTGTAGGAACATAAGGTAGATTCATCGAATAGAGTTCAAGAACAAAACTTTGAGTAAGGATGACATATCGATAAATCATATGAAAGCTCATGACAAATATGAAATCTGGGTAATTGGCGTCCACTCAGACCGCCACCAATTACAGAAATAGCGTCCACTGTGGTGGTCGCCCATTCCTGTGAACAGTACAGGCACGAAGAATTTGCGTCCATATCACGACAGCTAATTTAGTGATTAGTATCCACTGGCCTGGCCGCCAATTCCTTTTGGCGTCCATGTCCTGGTCGCTAAATCTAGACAGAGACAGACTTCTCACAGAGGCCAGAAACAACGCTCTATGAGAGCTAGGACATTACGTTTATTCAGAGTGACATGACGAACAAGGGTTCCAGGGTTTTTAGGGTACAAGTAGCTCGGCTACCTTGAGGGAATCCAAGGCTAGAGTAGATTTACGGTGGTCTCAATGAAGAAAGTACCAGTCAGAAGGAAGGAATATCCCGCGGAGGGTCCAATCATCACCAAGAATTGAGGTGTAAGCGCGAAACGTCATGAAATAGGGACTCCATCTACGGATGTGAGATGAGAGTGCCAAAAGACCAGCGGTATGGGCCAAAAAACTCAGTAGAAACTACGAGTGCAAGAATCTGCGTCCAAACAGAAAGTCGCTATATCAAGAAATAGCGGGTCTTTGAAAAGTCGCCCAATCTCATATTTAACAGAATTCCCAGAAAAATACTAAGAATTAGCGACTCTGTGAATGGGCGCTAATTCTAGTAATTTCTAGAAATCAATAGAATTTAATTATAATTGGCGACCATATACGACGGTGCTCAATCATTAAATAACGTCGATGCTTTTGTCGCAGATTCATGATTTTCATATATTTTCTATTTTACTAATTTTTTACAAAACAATGCCTCCTTACAACGGCGCTCATTTATTAATTTGCGACTGCTTGAACAGTCGTCCATTCCTTTGCTACTACAATTTAAAACATTTCGGCCATGAGCGTTCTCAGGCTCAAAACACTATTCATTTCTTTTAATTGCTTATGAACAGTAACATATTGCCGTTTACAGGGAATTTTAGGAAACTAAAGACATGATCAAGTAGGGAAAAATATGAGGAATCCAAAAATATGCATAACATGTTTTTCAGATACATGGTCCCACCATTATTTAATTTTAAACATGTGTTATTTATTAATTTCACAAAAAGAAATAGCGACGGGGTGACAGTCGCTCATTAATTTGCGCCCAAGAGACTGTCACTAATTCAAGAATTAAGGACCTTTTGCACAGTCGTTCATTAATCAGCGGCCACTGCACTGGTCGCTATTTTTCATGTAGACAGAAAACCTAAAACTATGTAAACTCAATATCGGAAACACGGATGCAAGATATAAACATTTTGTTATGATCGTATATGCATGTAATATTCTATTTACTATCCTCTTGGGCTTATAACTTGAGAAAACCTACATGTTTAAGGTTGTTCGGGACGACGACTGAAGAGAGAATAGAAGAAGACAAGCAACTGCCGCAGCAGTAGCACACGATCAGGAAGAAGATGGGAGAAGAGGGAAGAAGCAGGAGCTTCTTCTTGGCAACAGTTGTAGGAGGAAGACGAGGATGCATGTCCTCACGTCTTCACACACCAGCACAACAGAGAAGCAATGATGGAAGACGACGTCGACGCAGGGCTCCTTGGAACGCAACAGCAATAGTAGCCTTCGCTCATTTGAGAGGGGGTTTTATTTATAGAATTGGGGTTTAAGCTTCCTAATGGGAATTAAGTTCCCACGTAAATAATCCTACTTGGTTTAAAACTTCTATGTTGATCTTCTTTCTTTCCTCATTGACCGTCGTTTTCCCCAGTTGGATATAAACCCTAGAGTCCCTTTCCCATGCAGGCTCCGAAGGTGATGAAGGTTGGCTTTTGAAACAACCCTTAACATATATCTATATGTGTATATATTCTATACACCCTTTTTAATGAGGGAAGGGTTGTGGGCCATTACTAATAAGGCCCACTCACATATAAAGTTAAACCCTTTTTAATTTGTATGGGTTGGGTTTCAAAATGCTAAGCCCATTTTGTTAGAGGTGTTGGGCTTTACTAGACTTTTTAAATTTATTTAGGGCAGTTAATATGTTTAATTCATTTAGGAAAATTTATTCCCCATCAATTTTATACGGGGTGCTACATTCATGACCCCAGGTACTTCCGCGCATGAAAGTTGGTCCCTTTTCCTGGTCGTGCCTGAGCACTCATTATTTCCTAGCTTGTTTCTTTATCATCCAAACAATCGTCGATTTCAGAAAGCCTCCTTCAAGGTTGCTTCATTGAAACTCCTAAAAAATTCCAACCGTGTAATGTTAATTCATCACACATTGGCATCTACTTTTCAGTCAATTATCATCACGTTTCAATACACTTCATTTGCTCCTTTCTATTATGTGTCACTCCCCTATAAAGCAGACGCCAAGGTGGGGCAGCTGTAGACACGCCATTTTTGACATTACATTGAGTAAATCTCATATTACACCATGATACCCCAAAGTGGCTCTCACATTTGAGTTATTTGAGTAATTTTCCTATTTTTTTGATAATTATTCATTTTTAGAAATTTATCGTGAAAAAATCTTAAACATGGCAGCCGAGGTCGATGCGTTCTTAAAATCATGGCAGCCCAGGCTGACGCATCTTTAGTTAAGTGTGTCTTTGACGTGTCTGCCCCTATGGACGCGTTCTTTAAAACATGTCAGTCTCCTAAGACGCGTTATTTAGTCAATTTTTGGCGCCAACCCCGCCATTTTGTTGGACAATTTAGAAAGAAAACGTCTTTCTCATCAGACATGGCTTTAAAAGTCATGGTTAGGCGCCGAAACCACTCGCTTTCAACGCTTTCGGTGCCTTTTGGCGCCGTATTTGTGAAAAAGGTGGACGCGTCCCGGACCATGGACGCGTTTAAATAACGCATCCAGGGTAGTAGACGCTAATTCTTCAAAGAAAATAATTCTAAATGGAAGAACGTGCCTGGTCATCTGGAGTCGTTCACATGAACGCGTCCCCTTGACTGCACGCATTATATTCAAAATTTCCTATAAATAGAGGACACCCTCCCATGAAATCAAGGGCTTCGAAATCTCTGAAGGAGAAGGGAAACTCTGCCCAATTCGCTTCCAAGCTTGTGAGTTTTTAAGGGGAGGTTCTGTCGGATTTCGAGTGCCCATACGCTCGAAAGAGAAGGCCGTTTTGTCCAACCACACGTCCACGACGTCCTCACGCGGCTGAAGCTCTCCTCAAAGCCCGCCATTGGCGCTCCCAATAAGCTCTTCTTCACTTCGTTCTCCTTTCATTTTATTTTCATTAGTCACATGCATCATCTCGTGTTACGGTATCTCTCTTATTAAGAGAGCTCCATGTTTCTGCATTTCTGTATAAATCTTCATTCATCACATCATCTACCCACCATTTACGTCCAAAAGGGGTTTAAAACAACACCAACTAGATGTGTAGTTGTTCATGATTTCATTATTTTCATCACAAGGGATTAATACTACACTACTTTTGTTCTGATCCACTTGGTGTTTTTTCATTGTCTTTCAAGGGTAACCAAGAGAAAGCCCTCTTCATCGGCCGGCCGAGGTGTAATGACCCAATTTCCCGGATACCAGAGGTCCGATACCCAAAGACCCGGGGACGCCACCCAAGAGCTGATGAGGCTCCGAAAGGGTTGGGAACGAGGCTGTGGGTGCATAAAGATCTACAATCATACGCACATTTTGAAGAAATAATTACATTAAGCAGAAGCAAAATTTACAATACCAGAGTTTTATAATTATACATTAGTCCAGAAGTATATAGTACAAGTCCAAAATTACTCAAGAGCTAAAAGAGAACAACTGCACGGGGCATACCCCGGAGTGGACCACGCTGGCACCACTACTGGCCGCCAAAACCACGCGGGAAACCCGAAGACTGCTGTGCCTCACCTATAAAACAAAGGGGTGAGTCTCATTTCATTGACTCAGTAGGGGTCCCGCAGATCCCTACTTCGCAACTAAAACATAAGGGAAACTATTAATCACAAAGAATATCTAAGTAGCAGGCAACTTTAACAATTAAAGAAAGTTGTACATGAATGTCAACTAAAGAAGACAGCTAAATATGAATGCCAATTAAACTCATGCTAATTAAAGCGCATAATTAAACATGAGAATCTACGTTTCCTATTTAATTCAAATTTCCACAGACCAAGTGACAAGAGAAAAGAAAACCACTAGAAGCAAGACCAGAAGCGTCCACTGACGACTTATACCGCGTCTCAGGTGTCTCCCACTCGCCTCGAACACGGTAACTGAGACACTGTAACTATAACCAAAGACAAGGACTAGTCAGGGTCACGCTCGTCAACGCAAGTCCACGCCCCTAACCAAGTGTGCACACACAAGCTCAATGCCTTGAGCCAGGCCTCTAGCTAGTTTTCCCTCCAGTAGGACACTACTGCAAAGCAAGGGGGCCCACGGGAACTAGTCTAAAGACCGTACACCAGGACTGCCCCGCCACCTCTCCTTGGTGGGAAGACTCTAAAGGTCGTCGGGCTACGACTAGTGGATCAGTCACAAAGGAAAGAGAAATTGACTCAAAATGGAGAAATAAAGCATCCTATATGTGAGAGAAAAGGTAAACTATTGATGGCCTAATATTAGATGCAAGACCAAACGTCACTCGGTGCATAATTAGACCTGTTAGCATCGCGCCAGCCCTCTAGGGCGCGTTCCTCATTAACGCGACAGAAGTTGTTACCGCGTTAAATATTGACGCGGTGGTCTACACGGTCGTGTCTCTAACCGTCTTCGAAAAACTACTAAAATATTAATCACGGTGTCACAATACGGCGTGATAATACATGTCACGGTACACACATGTAACGCGCTATAAATAGAATGTGGCGGTCACTTGTACCGCGTTCTACATAGAATTTCGAACCTATTTTTACACTTCTAAAACCCTTCCCAATCGACTCAAATCGATGGGAATACATTACTACAACCTATTTCTACCTATCATATGGCATTTCCACAAGTTTTAAACCCCAAAAACATAGGGTACAATGCCCATGAAAATCAATCCACATGAGTTTCAAATAAAGACAACTCCCATGCAATCTTTAGATCAAAACAACCAATTTAACATGCATTCTGTCAATCTAACGTATAGGAAAACACGAAAAGATGAAGTAGAATCCATCCCCCTACTTGTAATTGCGAAAGGATGCCATTCTTCACGTCAAAACCACCTCTCTCGACGGAGAGAAATAATCCCCACGTGAACCCGCCTTCACGGCCACACGAACACGCCACCGTCTCCCTGAACTCGTCGGAATCTTCTCGTCCAAGCCGCCCGCGGCCGGGTGGAGTTGCACGCCGAGAGAACAATGGGGAGAGAGGGGGAGATGCGTGGGAAGGGGAGAGGGAACCGTGGGTTCCTCTCGTGGGTGAAAAAATGGGTTTAATCTATATTTTTTTGTTTTAAAACCTCAAGTTGTAAAAAGGCATTGAAAGAACTAAAATTGTATTAATACCTACCATTTCCTTTCATTCATTAAGTAAATGGATTTATCATGCATTACTCATGCAAAAAAGCCCACAAAAATACCCAAATTCGTGGAAATTTTTTGAATTATAAATCTGATAAGAGTCTATAATCCACGGGTCTTACAGTCCCTCCCTCCTAATAAAAATTTCATTCTCGAAATTTGAAGGAAACACTAGGAAGAAAAAGGAGAGACAAACTTACTCAAACAGATACGGGAACTGCAAACGCATCTCATCCTCGCATTCCCATGTAGCCTCATTACCGGAGTGGCACTGCCATATTACTTTAACTAGCGGAATGACCTTGCTCCTCAGCCGCTACTCACGATGATCTTCAATACGATCGAGAATTCCGGGGTAGATAGATCCGCTGCCACTTCAGGCCACACAGAATCATCAAGGATGTGCGATGCATTCGGCACATATTTCCTGAACATAGAAACATGAAACATATCGTGGATCGCTCCCATCGTCGGTGGCAACTGAAGACGATAAGCCACTTGGCCCACACGCTCCAAAATAGGAAACGAACCAATATACCGGGGAATAAGCTTTCCACGCTTGCCGAATCTCATAACACCCTTCATCGGAGATATCCTCACAAAAACAAAATCTCCTGGCTCAAACTGTAATGGTCTCCTGTGCCGATCGACATAACTCTTCTGTCGACTCTGAGCTGCCAATAATCTCTGCCTGATCAGACGAACCACCTCGACACACTGGTGTATAAGTTTCGGTCCCATCATCAGCCGATCACCGACCTCAAACCAGTCTAACGGTGTACGACAAAGTCGACCATATAAAGCCTCATACGGTGCCATACCGATACTAGAGTGGTAGCTGTTATTATAAGCAAACTCTACCAATGATAAATGCTTGCCCCATGAACCCTGTCAATCGAGACAATAAGACCTCAACATATCCTCTAACGTCTGAATGGTCCTCTCAGACTGACCATCAGATTGAGGATGATACGCTGAACTGAAAGCCAAGTCCATGCCAACGCCTTTTGAAAGCTCCGCCAGAAACCAGAGGTAAAGCGTGGGTCACAGTTCTAATACAATAGACATTGGAATTCCATGCAATGTCACAATCCTTTCAACATAAAGCCTGGCCAATCTTTGAACATTCCATTTTACCTTAATCGGCAATAATCTAACTGTTTTAGTCAAAAACGATCAACCAACAGCTAAATGCCATCATAGCCTTCGGGGGTTCGAGGCAAACCTACAATAAAGTCAATAGTGACATGATCCCATTTCAACATCGGAATCTCCAAAGGTTGAAGCATACCTCCGGGTCTCTGATGCTCGGCTTTCACCTGTTGACATGTCAAACATTCAGCCACGAAGTTTGCCACATCCTTCTTCATACCTGGCCACTAGAATTGCCTTTTCATATTATTATACATCTTTGTGGTTCCAGGATGAATGGTATAGCGGGATCCATGCGCTTCATGCAAAATAGCATTCCTCAAGGAATCATCAGCTGGAACATAGATTCGGCCCTTAAATCTCACTACTACATCGCCACAAAATTCCACATCTGGCATTGTCACAACACGAGACAACTCAGAATCTGCTTGCTGTGCCTCCCTGATCGGCCGATAAATAGTTGGAGTAATCACTAGACTGGCAAGAACAGCCGTGATCGGATCATGGGGAATTTTCAATCTGAAAGTCTCGCTTGGAACCTGCTCCCAAAGCTTCCATTCTCGCAACATCAAGTGACTGATCTGCACTTTCCTGCTCAGTGCGTCTGCCACCCATTCATCTTGCCAGGTTGATATGATAGAGAAAAATCATAATCTTTCATGTACTCCATCCACCTGCGCTGACGAAGATTCAAGTCTTTCTGTGAAAAGACATGTTTCAAGCTTTGATGATCGGTGAAAATCTCAAGTTTCTCACCATACAAATAATGCCTCCATGCCAACTCTAGGTCATGAGTGGGATAATTTTCTTCATGCTGCTTCAACTGTCGAGATGCATAAGCTACAACCCTGCCATGCTGCATTAATACTGCACCCAAACCCACTCGAGATGCATCCGTACAGACAACAAATCCACCAGAAGTAGACGGCAAAACAAGCACTGGGGAAGTCATGAGCACCTTCTTCAATTCATTTAAACTCTGCTCACTTTCCTCAGACCACACAAATGGCACATTTTTTCGAGTCAGCTTAGTCATAGGTGCTGCAACTCGTGTAAAATCCTATATAAACCTCCTATAGTAACCTGCAAGACCCAAGAAACTTCTGACCTCTGTTACAAATCTCGGTCTCTGCCACTGGAGGATGGCCTCAATCTTGGCTGGGTCAACTACAATTCCTTTACCAGAAATCACATGGCCCAGAAAATGGATTTCTTGAAGCCAGAACTCACACTTACTGAATTTTGCATAAAGCTAATGATCTCGTAGAGTTTGCAATACAATTCTTGAATGTTGTGCATGCTCTTCCTCAGAAGCAGAATAAATCAAGATATCATCCACAAAGACCACCACAAAGTGGTCCAAATATGGACGAAACACCCGATGCATCATATCCATGAAAGCTATAGGTGCATTGGTTAGTCCAACCGGCATAACCAAAAACTCATAGTGACCATACCTCGTACCAAAGTAGTCTTCTCCACATCAGATTCCCTAATCTGCAATTGATAATAGCCAGATCGAAGATCAATCCGGGAAAAGACACGAGCTAACTGAAGCTGGTCAAATAAATCATCGATCCTGGGCAGAGGATATTTGTTCTTGATAGTCTCCTAGTTCGATTGCCTATAATCAATACATAGCCTCAGACTTCCATCTTTCTTTTTCACAAAAAGCACAGGAGCACTCCACGGAGAGAAGCTAGGACGGATGTAGCCCTTTTTTAGCAATTCTTGCAACTGTGCCCTCAATTCCTTGAGTTCTGCAGGAGCCATACGGTAAGGTGCTTTTGACAAAGGCGCCGTACCTAGAATTACTTCGATCATAAATTCAATTTCTCACTGTGGAGGTAAGATATCATCGATGTCCTACTGTGGTGCCTCAACAACAACCACTGAAGCAAGTAGTCCCTGGCAACCAGCATCAAGTAGCCTACGTGCTCGAATAGCAGAAATAAGCAAGCGAGGAGAACGAGATCGAATACCTTGAAAATAGAATGCTGCTCCCTCAGATGGCTGAAAGTAAATCTTCTTATCTTTACAATCAACCATTGCTCCATAATCTTCTAGCCAATCCATGCCCATAATGACATCGTAGTCTACCAACTGCAAGGCATACAATCTAGTAGGCAACTACTGATTCCTAATTTCCACTGGGGCCTTATCAAGATAGAAGGGAGTAAACATGATTTCTCTCGTAGGAAATTCCACAATCAACTCACAAGATAATTCTGAAGTCGGCTCCTCAATGCAAGCAACAAAGTCCTTAGAAATAAATGAATGAGAAGCACCAAAATCAAATAAAACATCTGCGGCTTGATCATAAATCATAACAGTACCTTTCACAAGTTGTGATGCAACCGCCTGAGCACGAGTCATATGCATAACCCTTCTACGAGATTTTTGCCGCCTACGGTAGATTGCGGTGATGATGCCTGTGCCTGAGAGAACTGCTGCATCTGCTGCGGTGGTGGAGGTCGGAACTGATGTGGCTGTGAAAACTGAGCAGGCTGCTTAGGCCTCATCGGGCACTCACGGGCCACGTGTCCCGCCTGATCGCACCGGTAACATACCACTAGCATCGTACACTGTCTACCCAGATGGCTTTCACCACATCTGGGACATGCTCGAGGCTGATTCACTGCTGATCCCTGCCGTTGAGAAGGTGCAGGTTGATGCACACTGCTAGCTGAACCCTGTCGATCTTGCTGCTTATTTTGCTTCCTGAACATCCGCCTGAACTTTGATCTCAAAGAAGGCGAATCACTGGTAGAAGGAATAGAAGATGGCACCCCTGGCACACTCGGCTGACCACTAGGCTGTTGCTGCTGCCCGCTTTGCTGCATTGGCTCTGCTTGGGTCCGCCCCTGAGTTCTTGCCATATCTAACTCGAAAGCTGCCGCTGCTTGATAAGCCCTGTCCAAATCTGCCACATTTGTCACAATAAGAGGTTGCCTCAATTCTGGCCTCAAACCGCGCAGAAATTGCTGAGTCTTCAGCCCTTCATCTGCCATAATATGTGGAGCATACCGACCCAATTCCACAAATTTAGTTCGATACTACAGAACTGACATATCACCTTGGACCAATTCCATGAACTGATACATCTTATCCATCCTAAGATAAGCCGGACTGTAAGTACGCTCAAAAGAAGAGACAAACTCTTACCAGCTAATCAGTCGAAGAGGACGAGATTGAAATGCCGCTTCCCATTCTGAAGTCCACCAAGCAAGCGCTGCCCCTTGCAACTGAAAGTAGCCAACATTACCTTTTCATCTGCGGCGCACTCCATCGAGCGGAAAACTTGCTCAGTAGCATCCAGCCATGCCCTTGCCACATCAGGATCAGGCTGCCCTTCTAACTGAGGTGGGTGGAACAAGAGAAACTCCTTTAAAGCTCGGCCACGATCGCCTTGAGAATAAAAGCCCTCACCAATATTTGGGTCAATACGTACCTGACCTCTAACATTCACTGGAGGAGGCGATGAACCGCTCTCTTCTCCTTGAACATCCATAGGCACTCTGGCTTGGAAACACGTCCTTTGCCTTGGCGCCATAGGTTCTAGAACATGAGAGAAAACACACAAACAATATCATAAGCAACTGCAGAAAACAACCTAAGCCAACAATAAGTGGTACACGAACTTGTTCTGGACTATTGTAATTCTAGGTCTTTGCACACCACCACAAGACCACGCTCTGATACCAACTGTAACGACCCAGTTTCCCAGATACCGGAGGTCCGATACCCAAAGACCCGTGGACACAACCCAAGAGCTGACGAGGCTCCGAAAGGGTTGGAAAATAGGCTATGGGTGCATAAAGATCTACAATCACACGCGCATTCTGAAGAATTAATTACATTAAGCAGAAGCAAAATTTATAATACCAGAGTTTTATAATTATACATTAGTCCAGAAGTATATAGTACAAGTCCAAAATTACTCAAGAGCAAAAAGAGAACAACTGCACGGGGCATACCCCAGAGTGGACCACGCTGGCACCACTACTGGCCGCTAAAACCACGCGGGAAACCCGAAGACTACTGCACCTCACCTATAAAAAAAGGGGTGAGTCTCATTTCATTGACTCAGTAGGGGTCCCGCAGATCCCTACTTCGCAACTAAAACACAAGGGAAACAATTAATCACAAAGAATATCTAACTAGCATGCAACTTTAACAATTAAAGAAAGTTGTATAGGAATATCAACTAAAGAAGACAGCTAAATATGAATGCCAATTAAACTCATGCTAATTAAAGCGCATAATTAAACACGAGAATCTCCGTTTGTCATTTAAGTCAAATTTCCACAGACCAAGTGCCAAAAGAAAACAAAACCACTAGAAGCAAGACAAGACGCGTCCACTGACGACTTATACCGCATCTCAGGTGTCTCTCACTCGCCTCGAACACGGTAACTGATACACTGTAACTGTAACCAAATACAAGGACTAGTCAGGGTCACGCTCGTCAGCACAAGTCCACGCCCCTGACCAAGTCTGCACACACAAGCTCAATACCTTGAGCCAGGCCTCTTGCTAGTTTCTCTCTCCCCCCCCAGTAGGACACTACTGCAAAGCAAGGGGGCCCATGGGAACTAGCCTAAAAACCATACACCGGGACTGCCCTGCCACCTCTCCTGAGTGGGCCGACTCTAAAGGTCATCGGGCTACGACTAGTGGACCAGTCACAAAGGAAGGAGAAACTGACTCAAAAAAGAGAAATAAAGCATCCTATATGTCAAAGAAAAAGTAAACTATCGATGGCCTAATATTAGATGCAAGACCAAACGTCACTCGGTGCATAATTAGACCTGTTAGGATCGCGCCAGCCCTCTAGGGCGCGTTCCTCATTAACACGACAGAAGTTGTTACCGCGTTAAATATTGACGCGGTGGTCTACACGGTCGCATCTCTAAATGCCTTCGAAAAACTACTAAAATATTAATCGTGGTGTCCTGATACGGCGCGATAATACATGTCACGGTACACACATGTAACGCGTTATAAATAGACCGTGGCGGTCACTTGTACCGCATTCTACACGGAATTCTAACCTATTTTTACACTTCTAAAACCCCTCCCAGTCAACTCAAATCGATGGGAATACATTAGTACAACCTGTTTCTACTTGTCATATGGCATTTCCACAAGTTTTAAACCCTAAAAACATAGAGTACAATGCCCATGAAAATCAATCCACATGAGTTTCAAATAAAGACAACTCTCATGCAATATTTAGATCAAAACAACTAGTTTAACATGCATTCCGTCAATCTAACGCGTAGGAAAACATGAAAAGATGAAGTAGAATCCAGCCCCCTACTTGTAATCGCGAAAGGACGCCGTTCTTCGTGTCAAAACCACCTCTCTCGACGGAGAGAAACAATCACTACACGAACCCGCCTTCACGGCCACACGAGCACGCCATCGTCGCCCCGAACTCGCCGGAATCTTCTCCTCCAAGCCGCCCGCAGCCGGGTGGAGTTGCACACCGAGAGAACAACAGGGGGAGAGGGGGAGATGCGTGGGAAGGGGAGAGGGAACTGTGGGTTCCTCTCGTAGGTGAAAAAAAATGGGTTTAATCTTTTTTTTTGTTTTAAAACCTCAAGTTGTAAAAAGGCATTAAAAGAACTAAAATTGTTTTAATACCCACCATTTCCTTTTATTCATTCAGTAAATGGATTTATCATGCATTACTCATGCAAAAAATCCCACAAAAATACATAGATTCATGGAAATTTTTTGAATTATAAATCCAATAAGAATCTGTAATCCACGGGTCTTACACGAGGGAAGAGGAAAAAGGAATCCACATAATCTCCCACTTCTGAGGTATACTTGCGATCATATCTCTTTCATTTTTGGGTCCTTGACCTTTGGCGATCACACATCATCAACACACACACACTCACGTGTGATTTCCATTCCTTTTCGCATATTTCCTGTTTAAACCCGCAGAGAGTAACTTCTCACAGCAGTCTCTTACTGCATAATTTTGTATATTTCCATTTCCTTTCCGCATATTTCCTATTTAAACCCGCGGAGAGTAACTTCCCGCAGCGGTATCTTATTGCGTAATTTTACATATTTCCATTTCCTTTATTTCCATTCTGGTTTAAACCCATGGGGAGTAACTTCCCGCAGCGGTCTCTTATGGCGTAATTCCGCATATTTCTTGTTAAAACCTACGGAGAGCAACTTCCCGCATCGGTCTTTTCCGCGTGTTTTTCTTCCTTTCTCATGACGTCGTTCACACTTTCCAAATGGCTGGCAATTGTGAAAATTTGGAAGCCATGCAACAAACCGTCTAGGGTCTCCCCCAGGCCCTATAAATGGTAGCTCAAGCAGGCGCTAGAGCTGGCACCGGTGATCTACACAGGAACTTCTGGAGTATGAACCCTCCAAGGTTCTTGGGATCATCCAATCCTGATGAAGCAGAAAATTGGATAGATGAAATGGACAAGATATTCAATGTTATACAATGCACGGACCAGGAGAAGGTCCTCATTGCCACTTTCCAATTAAATAAGGATGCCAGTATGTGGTGGAAGGCCACCTCGGCTCATCTACACAACGCACAACTTACTTGGGAGGAGTTCCTGAAGCTCTTCCGTAAAAAATACTTCTCGAAGCATGTCCGAGAAAGGACGGCAGCAGAATTTGCCTCTCTGAGGCAAGGCATGATGTCTGTCACGGAGTATGAATTACAATTCTCAAGGTTGGAGCCATATGCTCCACACCTTGTTGTCACAGAGCTTCTCAAGGCTAATCGCTTTATGGACGGTTTAAGGCCCGTCTTTGTGAAGCAACTTGGGCCCCAAAACATCCAAACTTATGTGGAGATGGTCCATAGAGCTCACTTATGTGAAAGGATCCTTGAAAAGGTCAAGAAGTTCAAGGGAGAAGATGAGGAGCCAAGTCAAAAATATGGTAGGCGAGGGGAGAATGGAGATAAATTTAGCATCACGGAAACTCATAATTCCTGGGATAACAAGAAGAGACAATGGTAATGGCAATGGCAACGGCAAGAACAAGGGAGTTAAGGAAGAAGATAAGCAAGTCATGGCGACTTGCTCATTTTGCGAGAAGTTCGGACACGTTGCCGAAGAATGCTGGAAGCGCCTCGGCACATGCTTCCATTGTGGCAACCGAGAGCATAGAATGCCCGATTGCCCACTCATAAAGAAGAAATCTACAAAGAATAATGGAGGACATATGCGACAAGGTCGTCTCAATGCTGTCATGGGTGACGAACCTACGAGGGATGGTAACGTAGTTGAAGGTACTATCCTAACCTATCTCGCATCCGATTTTTGTCCTAATTGATACCCGGAGCTGTTTATTTTAAGTAAGTCACCCTCCAAAATCTCATGGAATGAATTTGGGGACCAAATTCTTTTTAAGTGGAGGAGGGTGTAGCATCCCTAAAATTCTCTGATAGTTATCTAAAATTTTTAGAAATTAAATAGAATTAATTATGCATTTAATAGGCCTAAAAAGGGCTTAATGGGCTAATTAATATATTAGTAGGTTAATACCTTTAATTTAAAAGCCCAATTACTAACTAAAGGGCTAATAAGACCAAATTCTAAGACTTTTAGGCCCAATCCCATCCCTAGAGACGTATTAGGGTAAGTTTCCTAATTGAATTAGATAAATAGGGGATAATGAAGAGGGGAGTTTGACAAAATTTTAAATTTCAACGGCCAGACCAGGTCACAGTCAGTCACGCGATCGCGTTCTAGAGAAGGCGGTCCAGAGAGAATCGCGTTCAAGTTTTGTAACCGGAAGTTGATAAACCTAGGAAAGTCTGGATTTTTATCCTCCCAAATCACCAGGGATCAATGTGATCTGGCATGGGGACTTGTCTAGGACTCTTAGGCCACGTTTGGTTGGGGGATAGGTGGAGGATATCCCTAGTGTGACCCCATTTGTCATTTGGTTCGATTTTTTTACGCCGGATATGGGAAATATCAGGGTTACAAACGGGGTTAAACCATTCCACCGAAATGGTGGAATGACATAACCCCGCTCCTGTAACCCCATTTTTCACCTCGTTCGGCCGCTCCTGCCCTCCGCTTTTGCCCTCCTGCTCTATCGAACGCACCGATCGTTTCTCAATCTTCGATCGCCTCCGGTGGTCCTCTGTGGCAATGACACCTTGCGTCCTTCTCCTTCTCCAACCAAACACCCCTTTCCCTCGCGATCGTCTCTGGTGGTTCTCTGCGGCAACGACGTCAAGGCGTCTTTCTCCTTCCCCATCTGTTGCCCCTTTCCCTGCGATCATCCCCGGTGGTACTCTACGCGTCACCGATGGTACTCTACGGCAATGACGCCCTGCGTCTTTCTCCTTCCCCATCTATTGCCCCTTTCCCGTGCGATCGTCTCTAGTGGTACTCTGCAACAACGGCCCAGTCCTCTTTCTCCTTCCGCATCTGTTGCCCCTTTCTGTCCTGTGTGAGGGTTGACCGTGTGATCGCGTCGCTGGTGGTACGTCTACAGTCGGAGCTGGGCACCCACCGTATCTGGTCATCATTTGATGCGCCCTTGTGAGTTCGTCTTCTCCGGCCACGGGGTTTTTATCTACGCTTGTATGGTGGCAACATCTTCTACAAACATCATTCCTTCTTCGCATGCTGTGAGAGGTGATGTCGTGCGGGAATCCTTCCCTTTACTTTCCTATGATGGTATTATGTGATATATCATTTGATTTGTGTAGGTTCACTCCGTGCGGTACTCCTTCCCCTTCACCTCTGTGTGGTGCTCCTTCCTTCTGTGGGCTGATGACGTGGATGTTTCTTCCCCCTTCAGTGAGTGGGCTGCTCCTTTCCCCGCATCACCTTGTTGGCTGCTCCTTCCCTCATGTAAGTCTATTGTGTTCTAATTTAAGCAGTCATGGCTGCTCCTACCCCTCATCAGTGTGGGATGGTGCTCTTTCCACATGAATTTGTTAGTATGACGCTCGATCTTCATATTATGCTTAACCAGAATATTTTCATATATAGTCATGTGAGTGTTTTTGCACAGGATGGATGTTCTCAGGCCTGTGTTTCATATGAATGTGAAATTTTTTACAGGTCATGTGTGATTGGGATTTGTGATTTATGTAAGTCATTTTTCTGTAGGTCATAGTACATTCCTTGTTGTGTGATTTAATGTGAAATTTGGCATCCTACATATAGGCTTGTTCAATGGTGGTTTAAGTACATTCCTTGTGTGATTTTACAAACTATGCTTTGTGGTTTTTGTTAGGCTATTATGCAGATCCAATCTTATTCATAAAATCTGAAATCTTTAGACGAGCACATCATGCTTTAGATTACTCTTTCTCAGATTATTGTATTAATGTTAATCTGAAACGATGTATTAGATTGTGTTTTTAGACTTTTTTTGTAGTCATTACAATTACAATGTCTGATTTAAGTGGGGGCCTTGTGCGATTTACCCAGGATACTGTTGTTTGTGATTTCTGCTAAGGCTATTATGCAGATCCAATCTTGTTCATATCATCTAAAAAATTTATGTGAATGGTGTTGAGTTATAGTTTTGATGATTGTTGTAATTGTTAAGTTATGGTTTTGATGATAACTAAGCTTAATGTGTGATTACGTGATGATAACTAAACTTATGGTTGATTACACATGTTCTTGATGATTGTGTTCATTCATCTTGTTATTTATGCTGGTTGCATATGCTGGTTTTACAAGAGGCAAGAGATTTCATAACATCTTTAATGTCAACAAGCATACAATTAACCCTGACTATCTTGCATGTAGGATCAAACTCATGGTAGTCACCTGGTGAACCAAAACTTTACTCCTCTACAACCCAAAACAGGTGGTATATGTCATTTACTGTCAAGGACGATTGGTGAGACTCTCACCTTGTCTTAGCATCGATCTTACCTTGTGTATCTCATATATACACCTCATTCATGCACACTCAACATGAAACCATTCTGGCCATCGTGCGCCGTCGCCCGCAGATCGACCTGCGCACACTCAACATGAAATGCTCAAATGGTCTAATGCATAAACTAAGTTGAAGTCAATCTCAAAATGCATGGATTTGATATGGACTTGAAGCTCTTGACTTATGGACATAGTTTTCTGGGCTTAACTACTCATTTTTCAGGTTTACCAAAGTCCGGTCGACCTCCGGACCAATCCCGGTCGACCTTAAATAACAGCACCCCAAAGTCTACAGGCTCTGCCTCTAGCGGTCGACCGCCCATGGGCTTCCGGTCGACCGCCCCTGCCAGAATGAACCGAGCTACAGTCTGAAACTTCTAGGTCGACCGCCAGCTTACTCCGGTCGACCGCCAGCCCCGAGCCCCCTTTTGTTGACTTCGTGTTTCAAGCTCGAGGAGAGGTCTTTCTACCAATTTGTTTAATCCCAATGACCCCAATCTCACCATGTTTTGTGGATCTCAGCTGGGACTTGTTTATGGACCATTCAAGGGCTATAAAACATATCATTTGGAGCCATAAACCTTAAGAAACCAAGAGAGCTTCAAGGGAGATCAAGGTGGCTCAAGGGAGAAGAAGAAGAGGAGTGCTACTGTAGCATGAACAGTAGTTCATGAATCAAAACTCCATCCAATAGCTGAAGATCCAAGGTCCATTTTCAAGCCTTCATCCTCCAATGAATTGAAGAAGCAAGCAACCAACAAGAGAGATCAAGGGGGAGGCTATCAAGGCAAGAAGAAGGCTACTACAACTCTCATAAGCATACTCCATCTAGTAAGTTCTTCATCCAACTGGAGTCATTCTAGCACCATCTGAAGCCAAGGAACTTCTGATCAAGAGAAGAAGCAATTCAAGAGTTTCAAGAAGAGATCAAAGGAAGGTTGTTCAAGTGAAGAAGGAAGAGTAATGTAGCCGTGAACAGTACTCTGTGCAAGAAGATCTACATCAAATACAAGGCCATTCAAGCTGAGTCTCAAGTCATTCAAGTGAAGAAGGAATCAACGAAAACATCCAGAGCATACACTCAGGGGGATCCTAAATCAGGAGCATTCTAAACTGTGCCTTATTATGTTTCAAGTTCATATTTGTGTTTTGTATAAACTGTGAACTTGTGTGTGTGTGGATCGTTATTAGATCCGTGGTCGTGTGTGGTCATCGTGTTCCTTTCGTCTGTGCGTAGGTCTTCTTAGATCTACGTGTGTGTGTGGTTTTATCTAGATCTTAGTGTTTGTGTGTGTGGAGTGCTGCACTTGTCGCAGCGTGTGTGTGTCTTGTTGATCCACTTGTTGGATCGTGTTGGAGACCTTGTCTCCGTGTGTGTGTGTGTGTGTGTGTGTGTGTGTGTGTGTGTGTGTGTGTGTGTGTGTGTGTGTGTGTGTGTGTGTGTGTGTGTGTGTTGGGGTGCGTCCCCGTGTGTCTGGGCAGGCGTCATCCTGCGTGTGTGGTTGGAGCGTCATCTCCGTTTGTGGATTTATCCCCAAGTGAAGCCTCACCGGGTTTGGTGAGGGGTGGACGTAGGATTACCGTCGTTGCATCTGAACCACCTTAAAAACCGCTGTGCATTGTGCTTGTTTTGTGTGGCTTGCTCCATTTCCTCTATCTCCATTCTACATAAATGTTAGTTTAAATTGTTGTTCTGGATTTATCTTCGTATATCTTGCATAATCTATATCTTATCATATAAAGTTTGATAAATCTAATTTGTGTTCAAATACCTTTGAATCTCTTAACTAGCTTTGTATCACATATTTTATAAAAGGCCAAAAGTTTTTTTAAAATTGATAAACACCCAATTCACCCCCCTCTTGGGTGTCATTGATCGCGGGACTTCAAATGAGAACAGTATGTTTTAGATTATTATTTTCCTAATTAATGTATTAATATCCAAGTCATTACTGTATTACATTGTGTTTTTAGAGTTTGGTTTTTTTCAACCATGTCATGGTCAATGCTTGTAAGTAAAAAACTAGTTTTATATCATCATAAATTATTCGTGGTCATGTGTTGTATTTGGATTACTCTAACCTCTTTCCTGCTAACATTATATTATGTTCATTTATTAACAAATTATAAGTGCATCCAAAGATAAGACTAGGGTGGCAAATTGGAGCAATGATGCTGACAAAGTCTTCGTAGACCTGTTGGTAGATCATCGTGTTAATAATGACGGCTTTGTCAATAGAAATTTCACAAGAGATGCATGGAGACACACAATCAAAGTTTTCAATGACAAGATAAAGTTAGGTTACTCAATGGAAAATTTGAAGAATCGGTTAAACAATATAAAGAAAAGGCATTATTTAAATTTGAATGTTAAGAAGCGATCAGGTTGCGGGTGGGATGATGACAAAAAAATACCTATCCCAGGCACAAACGAAAGCTGGGAAGATCTGATAGCGGTATGAAAGTTGCATATTATTATTTTGATTCATATTTTTTCTTATTAGTGATGAATTGAATATGGTTTAAAATTTCAGATCAATAGAGAGTATAGAACAATTCAAGGAAAGCCTTTCTTATTTATGGATGAGATGGGGATCATTTGCTCTACTTCTATGGCGAGAGCTGATAACACTGCATGCAACGAAGGTAGCTCGTACCTTGACACGCGTAGTGAGAATGGTGATGAGGAGCAGGATGTGGAGGGGGGCACGGGCACTGAATTTAATATAGGCAGTCTTTTTAATGATTCTAAACCAACTGATAATCAACAAGAGTCAGGAGTCGAAACTCCCAATAGTAACAATCAATCGAATGAGGGAGTTCCTCTAGCCCCTAAGAACGTGCCCTCATCTAGCAATGTCAGGATGAAGAGGAAGCGGGTGTCACAGGGCAATGAAGATTCAATAGACAAGTTGGTGGCGCTAGGTCATGATAGGATGACTTTGGCCAGAGAGATATTTCAAATGCAAAAAAAAGCTACCCCACCAATGGATGAGGCAATTGAATTGCTAATAAAGTTTCCTGGACTTCCTCCGCAAGATCTATATAAAGCTATTGACCTTCTCCGCTCTGTGGATGACCGTTCCATCTTCTTGGCCCTCCCAGAAGAGTTGAAAACTCGATAGATATTAAGCCACCTAGGCTACTTCTGAAAGTTTCCCATATCCTTTTCACATATGCACTTTTATTTTACGTATTTAATTATTTGTCAACATGCAAATGCTTCATTTAATGTGCTTGCTTGATGAAATGCTCATTCACCAATTTAATTTCCTCATGTCTATGATATATGATTTTCAGGTATTACATTCAAAATGAATTACCGAACTATTAAACTGGTGATTCATTTCAATCCCTCATCAACTTTATGATGGACGAGGAGGAGTATTGGGAGGAGTTTGAACATGTCGTAGTGTTGCACATGTTGTCCCCTGCAAATTCTATCTCTAGGACCCCAATGCACAGAGATGTAGGTCGAGGTCATAGGTGGGTTAAACAGGTAATGGATGGTCATGTTGGTAGAGCATACTCTAGTTTTCGGGTTCACCCCCACCAATTCTAAAGGTTAAGAGATACACTGATGGAAAGAGGTGTGCTCAGTGACACTAGGGATATGTATGCTACTGAGCAATTGGCTATTTTTCTTCTTGAGGTAGGACATGGAATTGGAAATAGGTTACTCAGAGAATGGTTCCAACATTCAGTTGAGACAATTAGTCGGCACTTTAATAATATTCCCATGATAGTTTTATCCATACGTCATGACTACATCAAACTGCCAACCGGTGAAGAGCAAGTGCCTCCCAAAGTTCGGCATGACCCTAAATTCTGCCCCTTCTTCAAGGTGATGTGCCAGACACACTCCTCATAAATATTAACTCCTATTTCATTATTCATAAAGTGCTTGTACTGATTGGTTTGCTTTGTGTTATAAATGCCTTGGGTGCAATTGATGGAACGCACATTCATGCAAAGGTGCCGATGGATGATGAACCTCATTATCGAAATCAAAAGGGAGAGACATCCCAGAATGTCATGGGATGTGTGAATTTTGATCTTACGTTCACTTATGTCGTTGTGGGTTGGGAGGGATCAGCTCCCGACATGAAAGTGTTAAGGTGGGCCATTGAGAAAGGTGGATTTACTGTACCAAAAGATAAATGATTCTCAATTCGTAGTCTATTGCCACTCCACAAAAATGGATATACTGAAATTTCCACACATTCTTTGTCGTAGGGAAATACTTCTTGGTTGATGTAGGATATGCAAACATTCCTCTTTCTTAGCACCGTATCGTGAGACAAGGTATCATTTATCAGAGTACAGGAGCAATAGAACAAGAGTTACTCATCGGGAAAAGGACATGTTCAACCATAGACACGCTTAACTACGAAATTGCGTATAGCGTGCCTTTGGTGTGCTCAAGTCACGTTTCACAATTCTAGTGAAACAACGAAACTATCTAATTAAGACACAAGCGAGAATTGCAATGACATGTTGTGTACTACACAACTTCATTAGAAAGGAGTAGGGCCTTCATCATATTTTCCAACAAGCAGAAGATGACATGAATATTTTTGGGGATGACAAGGTAGATGAAGAGGATAATGTGGCAAGGAGGGATGTTGTTAAAGGGGAGAGATTTTGGGACCGTATACCCCTCGGCTTTGGACCCATCACAGTAGCCGAGGGTACTCTCCAAGCCTAAATGTTTGGTTTTATAGTAATGATTTCTTCGCATGCAAATGATATGTGTTAGCAAGTGACACGTGGTTTGTCCAATGTAGGCGCAATGAAATGGACACACAAATTGAGTGATTGTGCGTGTATGTGTGCTTACTGATGAGATGGACAATTTCTTTTCTTCATGCTTTGATTACATTTTATGTCTATTGTGTAACATAATTTCCTTACCATTTTTTTAGATATGACAATATCTTCGGGGAATGGCATCCGCACTCGCTATAAACTCCATATGAATGATTATGAGCATGACAACTTCATAACATATTGAGACATACACACAATTACCACTCATATTTTTTTGGAGCAACCTTTTACAATGTGCCACGGGCTTCTGGCGGCTACACATGCACATGTGTTTTGATTTCTATTGTATGTTTATGTTTATGTTTTATTTGTTTTCATCAATATTTAGGTGGAATGGTTTAACCCCGTCAGTAGCCCCGATATCTCCCTTAACCCTATTCCCGCTAACCCTTTTATTCCAGCTCAAAAAAGGTGAATCAAACCATAAATGAGGTCACACCAGGGATAACATCCCTCTATCTCCCAACCAAATGTGTGTTTTGATTTTTGTTGTATATTTATGTTTTATTTGTTTACTTGGATATATTTGCGTTTTAACCATTTTTACAAGATGATCGTCAGCAATAATAGACAAATTGGGCTATGATGATGGGAAGGAGCCATTCATATGATGAGGAGTACTGTGGGGGCATCTCATTTCATTTCCCTAGTTGTATGTCGCACCTACAGTAGGTAGGACGGTCTAAGGGCTGCCCTACTAATGTTGAGATTTACTACAGGTGACTTGGAATGTAAGTGCACATATGTTCTCCAATGAATCTGTGGATATGAATGAGATCTATCTGAGCCTAAGACCACCACATATAACATTCTGTGTAACTGATCTTCCCATTTTCAGGGTATCGATGAAATGGATTCAAAAATGATGGGCGATGGTAAATATTGTATTCAATGCGAATGTGGTCAAGAGAAATGTCTTGTCAAGATCTCCCACAGCAGCAAGAATCCCCAATGTCTCTACTATTGCTGCCCACTTCATCATCATCATCATCATCATAGCCTTATCCCAATTAATTGGGGTCGGCTACATGAATCATGTTCCGCCAAAGATTTCTACCAAGTGCAGTATTCATATTTAAACCCATGAAACTAATGTCCTTCCTAATAACATCGCACCATCTCATTTTAGGCCTTCCTCAAACTCTTTTACTAGCATCCACTAAGATTTGGTCACATCTTTTAACCGGCGCTAAGTTAGGGCGAGGAAACACATGTCCAAACCACCTGAGTCTATTTTCTCTCATTTTACTATCAATTGGGGCTATCCCTAAGTGCTTACGGATGCGCTCATTCCTAATCTTATCTTTCTTAGTCTTGCCACACATCCATCTCAACATCCTCATCTCTGCTACACACATTTTGTGGATGTGATCCTTTCGTACTGCCCAACACTCTGTACCATATAACAAAGCAGGTCTCACAGCCGTTCTATAAAACCTCCCTTTTAGTTTTATAGGCATACGACGATCACAAAGGACTCCCGCTGCACTTCTCCATCTTAACCAGCCTGCCTTAATCCTATGTGTAACGTCATCATAAATCTCACAATTCTCTTGTATGATAGACCCTAAGTATCAAAAGCTACTACTCTTCGGAATGTTATGTCCATCAATTAGAACCATGTCCTCCTGAACCACTCTCCCATTACTAAAATTACAATGCATAAACTCTGACTTACTCCTACTAATTTTAAAACCTTTAGACTCCAAGGCAAGTCTCCAACGCTCTAACTTCGCATTTAGAGCATCAATACTCTTATCAATTAAAATAATATCATCTGTAAATAGCATACACCAAGGGATATCCTCATGTAATTGTTTAGTTACTTTATCAATAACTAAGGCAAAGAGATACGGACTTAGTGCAGAACCTTGATGTAAACCTATAGAAACGGAAAATTCACCAGTCTCCCCAGCAATAGTTTGAACACTAGTAATAGCACCGTCGTACATATCATTAATCAAATCAACATATCCTTGAGAGATTCATTTCTTTCTTAATGTCCACCAAATCAATTCTCTCGGTACTCTATCGTACACCTTCTCTAAATCAAGAAAAACTATATACAAATCCTTTCTCATCTCTTTATACTTCTCCATTAACTGTCGTAGTAAGAAAATAGCTTCTGTAGTAGATCTATTCGGCATAAAGCCAAACTGATTTTCCGATACAGTAGTCATACATCAGAGGCGTTTTTCAATTACTCGTTTCCAAAGTTTCATAGTATGACTCATAAGCTTAATTCCACGATAATTATTACAACTTTGAATATCTCCTTTATTTTTATAGAAAGGAACTACAACACTTTTTCTCCAAACTTCTGACATTCTCCGTTCCTTTAAAATTTTATTAAAAAAATTAGTTAGCCACTGAATACCAATATCTCCTAGGCCTTTCCATACTTCAATAGGTAAGCCATGTAATCCTAAGGCCTTGCCCACTTTCATTTTCCTTAAAGCATCCTCCACTTCTGACATCTTAATACGCCTGAAATATTGATATTTATCAAATATTGTGGACTCTTGGGTACCTTCTAAAGATAAATCCTTGACGCAATCTCCATTAAGTAACTTCTGAAAATAGCTATGTCACCTCCCTTTAATCTCAAGATCCTTAGTTAAAACCATTTGATCTTCACCTTTAATACACCGAACATGATCTAAATCTCTAATTTTCCTTTCTCTTAATTTAGCAAGTTTAAATATGTCCTTTTCACCCTCTCGGGTTCCTAATTTATTATACAAATCTTCAAATGCCTTTGATTTAGCTTCGCTAACTATTTTCTTAGCTCTCTTTTTAGCGGTTTTATAGGCTTCTGGGGTTTGATCATTTTTGTTAGTTTGCCAAACTTTAAAACATTCTTTTTTTACTCTAATGGTATTTTAGATTTCCACACTCCACCACCAAGTCTCTTTTTCTAAATTCTTTTTACCTTTAGATTCGCCTAAGAGTTATTTTGCAACCCTCGTTATACAATTAGTAGCATTATTCCACATTACATTAGTTTATTGTTCTAAATTCTAAATATTTTCCTTTAATAGATGATTTTTAAATGTTTCTAAACTTTTACCTTTTAAATTCCACCATTTAATCTTAGAATAATTATTTATAATGATCTTTCTTTTGAATTTAGGGATAGTGACATCTATTACTAACAACATATGTTGAGCGGCTAGACTCTCACCAGGAATAACTTTACAATCTTTACATAAAACTCTATCAACCTTCCTAATGAGAAAATAGTGATGCGGGACGGACACGGGAACCGTTTCTAAGTGATGCGGACCTCGGACTCTAAATACGGACATGACCAGCAACATACAACAATGGAGACGCTTTGGCCCGAAACTAAGAGTTCCTATGGGTTATATGTCGCTAACAGAAACGCAAGCTTACTCATCGTCTCAAGCGAGGGGAAACGCGGATCCGCGCGGTTGAGAAACCGGAAGAGTCAAGGGTGGTCGACTCACTTCCGTGCTCGGATCGAGCCACGGGACGGGTCACTCTCTCGCTCACAGCGGTGACATGGACTCACGGGCTAGGTTCCTATCACACTTAGCAGCGGCACACGACCATATACTAGCTAAGCAAGTAAATGCCAAGAAGTCAAGATCGTTACCTTCACGCTCCTGGTGTAGGGAAGACAACCCCGGCCAATCCTGTACTCCCGGTTAAACAAATACACTGCGGTACAAAGATTTGACCCACTCCACGCAGGGAGGTAATAGGTCACATGTGGGGACTCGGGAGTAGCGGGAATTGGGTTGACGGGCAGCATCTTAATGTCATCCGTCGGCGTCGAAACCCGCATTTTAGTGCTGTCCGGATGGCGCGATCTACGGGTTTGTGGGGCCCACGGGCTGCCCCGTCCTCTGGACCTGACGGAGTGGGTCCCACTAGGATGGTGGCCTCTGGTGGCATGCTTCCCTGGGCGGCGGCCGGGCTGGAACACCGGCCGGAGGCCGATCGGCTCCGATCTCGAAGTCTTGGAGTTACTGCCCACGGATCTGTTGCTTCTATTTTACAACGCGCGATCCGGCAAGATCGGCTGCTGCGATCACTCCCGACGTCGGATCGACACGCAAGAGGTATCATTGGAAAGCTCTTTCGAAGTGCTTCGACCCTCTATGACTCCAGAAACTTCGTTGGGATCGTGCTTCAGATATGCGATTTTAGAACCGGACTGATCTCAGTTTTAGATCTGGCCGGGCAGAACTGAAGTTTCCTGAGAGTTGGCATTGACCGCAAGGTAGACCTCGGATTCAGGCCTTGAGTTCTTCATAAAAGTTGTAGAGGGGAGAGAGAGGAAAACGGCAATAATTCTTAGGATCGATTTGGTGGAGGTTTGGATGGGGAAAGATATTTTAAACTGGTGGGTGGTCGAATCTGGATAGAGGCAGACAGAACTGAGTGGGATCTGTAAGTGAATTTTAGAAAATATGTTAAGGCCTTTAGAAATTCCAAGAAAATTCGTGGATGGAGGGGGTGTTGGACAAAACCTTCAGTAAAATTTAAGGCTCAAGAAAAAATCAAGAAGAGGTCCGAAGATGGGAAACTCAGAGCTATTGTGAATCTGGACTGAAAGCTGGCAGATCTGGCTGGAAAGGAAGAACGAAAATGAAAAATTTCAAAATGGATGCTAGAAGTCCAACCAAATCTTTTGGGACGTGGTGAAGACCCCTGGAACTCACCCTGAAAGTTTGGGCTCCATATGAACTCATGGTTGAGAGTTAAAAATCTGAGAATGGCCTGCTGTCACCCGATTGGCAGAATACCGACGGAGGCGGTGGCGGGGCAACGGCGGCTCGATGGCGGCGGCAACGACGAACTCCACACCAGATAGATGAGGCTTCCCACCTCAGAACACAGTCTTCCCTACTGCAAGAAGAAGAGAGGAGAGAGAGAGAGGGGCGGCCCTTGCTCTTTGGAAGAAATTCCAGATTTTCATATGCATTAATTGTAACAAAATGGGAATTACAAGCCTTTTATGTGAAATGCAAAATGACACAAACTAACCCTAGATCTAGGGTTGGGGAGGGTAAAAGAGGAAGTCCACATTTTTATTCTCCCATGTGATTTGGAACTAAATAAAATAAACTAAAGTTCCTAATATAATATAGTAAAGGAGGGGCGCCCCCTTGACCTTCATGCCCCCTTCTTGGACTATTTTAAACACTTGTCCCCCCCTTGGTCCACTCTTCTAGAAGCCCACTATTGGAAGGTTGACTGACCCCACATTGGCCCTAGAGATGAGGTGGATCAATGAGGAAGAGGTAGGGGGCCCACGGGACCCGGGTGGTCCCAAATTACACATAAACCCCTCTTACAATCTGAATTACAATCCGAATAAAACACACAATACACACAAACAAAGTCCCAATAAACTATAAATACTGAGACTCAAGGGGGAGTCTCCAAGCTGTCTCCGAGCCAGATGGAAGCCGCTGTAGCCCGGGTGGTGCTCCGCATACGGTACCGACGGCTCGCCGGTTCGTACTTCTCGCTCGCTCTGGTGTCCGCACCAAATAGTCAATTTGACTTATATGTATTCCACTCTTGTATGTTATTAAGTATCCGTCCCTCTTCTTAAAGAAGGTATTAGTAATAGCTAGATCATAGGCCATAGTAAAATCAAGAATAGTGTAACCCTTATCATTTCTATTGCCAAAACCAAGCCCTCCATGAATCTCTCATAGCCTCTATTATCTTTACCCACATGACCATTAAGATCCCCTCCAATAAAGATTCTCTCTTCACTCGGGATATTTTGGATCAAACTATCAATAGCCTCCCAAAATTACTTTTTAATGTTCTCTTCTAATCCTACTTGAGGTGCATATGCACTAATTGTATTCAAAATATCCTCTCCTAAGATAAGTTTAATTAACATCAGTCTATCCCCCAATCTATTTACTTCCACAACTCTATCTTTTAAATTTTTATCTATTATTATAGCAACACCATTTCTAGAGTTATTATTACCAGTATACCAAATTTTATATCCATCAATGTCTTTAGCTTTATGTCCTTTCCACCTAGTTTCTTGTAAGCAAGCTCTGTTAACCCTCCTATCCTTCATTAACTTAACTAATTCTAAACCCTTACCCATTAAAGTTCCTATATTCCAAGTAGCTAGACGGATCCAATATTTTTGGACTTGTTTCTTTACCCGTGTGCGTCCAACCCCACACGAGAACCCTTGCCTATTTGACACCACAATCGGGCCCCATTGCGGCGCGTCGCTTACGGGGAATGCTCTAGCTAGCCTTTGCTCACTTGTCATTCCATCTGGGTTCCGATGTAACGCGTCGCTTACGGGGAACGCCCTAGCTAGCCCTTGCTCACTTGTCATTCCATCTGAGTTCCGATGTAACGCGTCGCTTACGAGGAATGCCCTAGCATTAGCACAAAATGTATTTAGATCAGAATTCATGTTGGAGATGTGACAAAATTTTACTGCTGGCTGTCGACCTAACGCAAACCCTCCTCTTTTCTCATCCGGGCTTGGGACCGGCTATGGCAGAGTTACTATTGCTGCCCACTTGGTGTATGTTAATCCCAATTACAAATTGTTATTTGTTTACATGCTCTATATGTCATATTCTGTTGTATACTTCCTCATAGTTTGGGAATGATAAGTCATGTCGATTCTTCATGTGGGTGGATGAGTTATTACTTTGTCCTTGTGGCAAAGGCCCATGTAGGAGGCGGACCTCAAACACTAGTAAGACTAAGGGGAAAGTATTTTATGTATGTCCACAATCAAAGGTACATGCCACACTCCTTATTAAGTTCTTCCCTTTTGGTTACGCTATCAAATGCATCTTACTTCAACATTTTTTAAATCTTTTGCAGCACGATGATAGAACAGTAGGTTGTGGGTTCTTTAAGTGGGTGGTAGATATGTCAATGGTAAATGATAAGTTTATTCTTAATCCATAATTCATGTGAATGACACTTATTTTGATTATACATGTGCATACCCATGATAGAGTGTGTGTGTGTGCAAGATTGTGTTTTCGAGTTAAGTGTGTGTGTGCAGGGGAGACAGATTGTGCTAACAGAATTATTTTTTTTGGGGGGGCGGTGTATGTGAACTGACCAATTGATACTCTGTGTGTGTGTGTGTGTGTGTGTGAGTGTGTGTGTGTGTGTGTGTGTGTGTGTGTGTGTGTGTGTGTGTGTGTGTGTGTGTGTGTGTGTGTGTGTGTGTGTGTGTGTGTGTGTGTGTGTGTGTGTGTGTGTGTGTGTGTGTGTGTGTGCAGGATTGTGTGTGTTCGATGAGGACAAGTGTGTGTGTGTATTCTGCCAGAGATTTTTTTTTTTGGGAGGGGGGTGTATGTGTGCTGACCAATTTATAGTGTGTGTGTGCAGAGGAGACAGATTGTCCTGACAGAATTATTTTTTTGGGGGGCGGTGTATGTGAACTGACCAATTGATATTGTGTGTGTGTGTGTGTACAGGATTGTGTGTGATCAGTGAGGACAAGTGTGTGTGTATTCTACCAGAGATTTTTTTTTTGGGGGGGGGGGTGTATGTGTGTTGACCAATTTATAGTGTGTGTGTATGTCTCTCTCTCTCTCTCTCTCTCTCTCTCTCTCTCTCTCTCTCTCTCTCTCTCTCTGTGTGTGTGTGTGTGTGTGTGTGTGTGTGTGTGTGTGTGTGTGTGTGTGTGTGTGTGTGTGTGTGTGTGTGTGTGTGTGTGTGTGTGTGTGTGTGTGTGTGTGTGTGTGTGCAGGATTGTGTGTTCAGTGAGGACAAGTGTGTGTGTGTGTATTCCGCCAGAGATTTTTTTTTTTTGGGGGGGGGGGGTATGTGTGCTGACCAATTTATAGTGTGTGTGTGTGTGTATGTGTGTGTATGCAGGATTGTGTGTGTTCAGTGAGGACAAGTGTGTGTGTGTGTGTGTGTGTGTGTATTCTGCCATAGATTTTTTTTGGGGGGGTGTATGTGTGCTGACCAATTTATAGTGTGTGTGTGTGTGTGCAGGATTGTGTATGTGTGCAGGGGAGACAGATTGTGCTGAAATGTTTTTTTTTGGGCGGTGTATGTGAACTAACTAATTGATACTATATGTGTGTGTTTGTGTGTGTGTCTGTGTGCAGGATTGTGTGTGTTCAGTGAGGACATGTGTGTGTTCGTATTCTGCCAGAGAATTATTTTTTTTGGGGGGGTGTATGTGTGCTGACCAATTTATAGTGTGTGTATGTGTGTGTGCAGGGGAGATAGATTGTGTTGATAGAATTTATTTTTTTTTTGGGGGGGGGGGGTGTATGTGAACTGACCAATTGATAGTCTCTCTCTGTGTGTGTGTGTGTGTGTGTGTGTGTGTGTATAGGATTGTGTGTGTTCAGCGAGGACAAATGTGTGTGTGTGTATTCTGCCAGAGATTTTTTTTTGGGGGGGGGGTTGTATGTGTGCTGACCAATTTATTGTGTGTGTGTGTGTGTGTGTGTGTGTGTGTGTGTGTGTGTGTGTGTGTGTGTGTGTGTGTGTGTGTGTGTGCAGGATTGCGTGTGTGTGCAGGGGAGACAGAATGTGCTGACAAATTTTTTTTGGGGGGGTGTATGTATGCACCATTGCAACTTTGGACTATTCCATTGGCATTAAATTTCATCAAATGATGATCAAAGCATAAAAAGGCAGGGAGATAGCACCAGACCAAATAGAAATTGCATCAACTTCAATTTTTGGATTTTTCAGGTAACCCACTAGGATAATCACTGTAGTATAGCTAAGGGGTGACAGATTGTGTGTGTGTGGACAAACTATGTGTGCGTATGTGTGTGTTCAGGGGAGACAGATGTAGACACGCCAAAATTGATACTATGTTGATTAAATCTCATGTCACCATATTAACGCCCCAAAGTGGACTTCAATATTTCCATAATATGAAGTTTTTTCTATTTTTGTGTGTTTTTAGGCCATTTTCTAATTGTTTTTGTAATTCACGACTCTACGTAGGGCGTGCTTTAAATAACGGCTTGGGCCGAGGCGTTTCTCAAAGAAAGGACGACTGATCCAAGAGGCGTCAGTTTCTGGACTTTTACGAATCCTACTCAAAATTAGAAAATAAGAATTAACGTCCCTCCATGGGTCGTGTTTTGAATTAACGTCTCTCTCTCAGGCGTCTCTTCATCATTTTCAAATAAAGAATGTTTTCATTACTAAAATTAAATCCATGAATTGACGCCTTTGTCCCAGTCGTGATTTTAATTAACGCCTTGACCAAGGTCGTCAATTTCAAATAACGCCTTTCCGTGGGTCATCTTTCACCCTTCCGTGTCCTGCTTGAACACCCCTTTCCTAGAGAGTTCCCTGCTATGTTTTGGTCACCATGTTCGATTAGGGAAGTAGAGACCTTACCGTAGATGAGTCTTGCCTGTTCTTATCCCATCAAGTCTGTGTTTTGAACCCTATAAATAGAGCTGTGGGTTGAGCTCGCGCAAAAAAAAGCTGATAGCAAGAAGAAACAGAGAGATCGACCCAGAGAGCAGCAGGTTTCCTTCACGCGAAGAGGAGTTTCCACTTCCCTTTCCTGCACAACCTTTGATCCTTCGGTGGTCTGCTTCCTCCTCTTGCATTAGCTGCAAGCCAAATTTGGTTTCTCCCTTTACTGTTGTCAGGAACAGTAGGGAGTTCTTTACATTAGCACATCATCATCCCACTGTTCATTATAGTGATTTCTTGCATTAGCTTTGCATTATGTCTCCTTTCCCTAGTTCTCTTAGGGGTTTTTAAAGAAACCAAAAGGTGCACACTTCATGCTTTTCTTTCATCACCTTATTTTATTTGAGGATTGATACTACACTTGGCTAATCCCTTTTTATCTTGTTTGTTTGTGATTTGTTTAAGGGTAATTAAAGAAGAAAAACCCCCTTCATCGGCCGGCCGGTAGAAGGAGGAGGAAGGAATCCACAATCATCCCGCATCCCTTTTCTCACCAGGTATTCGCGATCAATTTCCCTTCTTTTGAGGTAACCCCTCTGGCGATCACTCTCCTTATTAGCACCTCGTGCATGCTTAATTCTTCTCTTATTATTTTTTTAATTGTTCTAAGTGGATTTCTTAGAATCTACAAATTGGCGATCACGGTGGGACTTCCACTGTTTTTCTTTTGATTACCCCCTCCTATTGGCACCCACGTGTGCCCTTTCCTATCGGCACCCACGTGTGCCCTTTCCTATTGGCACCCACGTGTGCCCCTCCCTTTGGTACCCACGGTACCCCTCCATTGTGCCCCACGGGCACCCTCCATTGTGCCCCACGGGCACCCTCCATTGTCCACTGCGGATCAGCCAGTTTGTGAGCATCGCTGCTGTTTTCTTATTTAACGCCTTCCCTCAAGGCGGGTTTCGTAATTTAACGCCTTAACCTAAGGCGTCTTTCTGTTATATAACGCCTTCTGCAAAGGCGCTATTCATCATATCTCTTGATTTGGTTTATCACTCCCTGAGAATTCACGCCCTTTTGTCTGGGCGTCCTTTGTTAATGCAGCGCCTGACATCAAGGCGTCTTTTATTTTGAGCTTGTCCACTGTCTTTGTTTTGACGCCCTCTGCCAGAGGCGGCCTTTTCACAATCAGCGCCTCACACCAAGGCGCTTCTTCTGCACTGTCGGTCAGCACTTCACAGATTAACGGCAGCCCCCCTGTCGTTTCTTCTGCTTTTAGCGACTGCTGCTAAGTCGCTTCCTACCTGTGTGTTTACAGAAACCTGTTTGTTCTGTTTATTCATGCTGGGTTGATTTATATGTTCATCATCTGATTATACCTGTTTGATCTGATCATATTATTTTGCATTTTGTGGCATTTGGTTGAGAGACCTCCTCTCTTTTACACTAGGATTCCACACACCTTTCTTGGAATTGGAATAACCCTCCATTGAGCATTCCGTCTCTTTGGACCGGAAATTCCTTTTCCAAGACCTCCGTAAGTCCCCGCACCCGTGGATTCCCTCACGGACGCCGGGCTGGTTGTACCTTGAAGTACCCGGAGCTTAGACAATCCATCGTTGGTGAGGAGAGAGAAAGAACCTAGTTAACTCGGAGATCACACTCAAATTCATAACTAGGGTTCACACTGCAAAAAAAGAGTGGATTGTGCTGTAATTTAATTCACCCTAACCTCAAACTTGAATCTAAAAGCTTGCGCTCATCACAACTTGTTTGCATAAACTTGATTAGGTTGAGTGACTATTGGGGTTATAATCCCTTCAAGATAAGCTTTCTCTCCTCTTAAACATGCAACTTCGCTCAGGTAAAATCATCAACATGGCAAGCTACGGGTACTCCTATGATGATACAATGAGAATATTTTCAGTCAATCTTATGAGGTTCCCCTCCAGGATTCCATTTACCACGAGGGAAACTTCCCCCCGTCTCATGCACATTATTCCCAAGTTCATGTGGTCGACACCACAACTCATGAGGTTGAACCCTCTTCTCAGGCTTTACCCTCCAACCAAAACGCATCAGGGAATACCTCCCCATCATTCAATGTCAATGATTTGATTCATGCTTTATCTCAATTGGATGACTCCCAACGGCAGGCAGTTCAGGCCGCTTTGAAAGGGAAAGCTGTTACCTCTTCATCTTCTAACCCCCCTCCGGTCGCGAGTGGCCATCATGTTGTTAATGACCAGGCGGTCTTGCACAAAACTCCTTCACGTCCAACAACGCCCGTTGTGGCCATGCCGGCCCAACAGGCAAGTTATTCTGCGGCTAGGCCTCAATTCCTTCAACCTCCCCAAATTCTAAGGACGCCTATGCCAAATTCTTTCATTCCAAATTCGGCCCCAGTCGAGTCAGACACCAATGCTCTACTCCTTCAAAAGTTGGCTAGCATGGAAGAACAACTCAAGAAAGTTACTGCTGTAAAGAATGCTCCGGAGATTTCTCTCCCTACATTGCCAGTATTTCATCTACCACCTTCTGAAATGCCGAACTTTCGGCGATATAATGGAACTGGCAATCCATTTATTCACTTGAAAGATTTTATGTATGAAACTTCCTTTTGGCAGGGCAACAAAGCCTCACTGGCTTATTTGTTTAGAAGGTCTCTAGAGGGGCCAGCCCTCGAGTGGTTTTATTCTTTGGACCCGGCAGATGCTAGTGACTTTGATGTGGTCCAAAAGAAATTCTTGCAGAAATATAGGGACCGGGTAGGACCCTCCCTATCAGTTACTGATCTGGTTGCAGAAAAGATGAAGCCTGAGGAGGACTTCATTATATTTGCTGATAGATGGCGATCAATGGCCGAAAAATTGAAAGATACATTGTCAGAACCGGAACAGGTCAAGATGATCATTTCAAATGCAACCCCTCAGTTCCGGCATATATTGGCCATGAATAGATTGACTACCATGGAGGAGCTCTATGAGAGAGCTCGATATATTCAAACCCAGATGAAAGATTCGCCCATCATGGGCATGTTTGAACCAAAACCGCGGCTGATTAAGAAGAATACAAATGTCAACAATAGCGGACCCACGACTGAGGGCACCGTTACTAACGAGCAAGTTGGTGTGGTTGGCAACCCCACACCCTTTCGCCAATCTAACCCACGACCTCCGCCACCTCCACAGCAAAGCACCCTCTTCAATGCACCTCCACAACACCAATCCGCTCCCCAACATTCCTTTGCTTCTCCATAAAACCAAACGCCGCATCTCGACCCCCCAGCTCCTCAACAATACAACCAAGTACCACCACCCGCCAACTACGGCCCACCACAACAACAACAAAGGAGACCACTAGGTCCTAAAAGGGCCCACTATCCACCATTGCCCGAAAGTCTCCCGGATATATTCAATGCCCTTATGGCCGCCAACTTGCTCATGTTACCAAAGGAAAGGACGGCGTGGCCCGCTAATGTTGACACGTCCCACTATTGTGTTTTCCACCGCTCCCCTGGTCACAATGTTGATCACTGCTTCCATTTCAAAGACTATATTTATGACTTAAATGACCAAGGCGGTATTAATTGGGATGAGATGAGGCAGTTTATCGCCTCTCTGAAAACAAGAAGACCTCCTCGGCAACAACAGGCTCAGCAGCCGCAGCAACCAGCTCCACAAGTACAACAGCAAGCTCCAGCACCACAGCAAGATATGGGGATTGTCCACAATCCACTACCGGAGCACCCGCTAAACCAGCATGTGAACCCTGTCACCACCCTCCATGAGTTGGAGAGGGGGCAAGGATGGCACGAAGAAAACGCCTCTGTCGGGGCACTAAACCACAATCCAAACCAACCTCCGCGCCTCTTACGCACGCTTCACACTCCCCAGCTAATCCGCACCCCTCTGCGCCCTGTTAACCAAACCCCATCTACTCCAATAAATTCCCCATCCTTGCCAACCCGGTCTCTCCTTACCCGTTCTCCACCTTCGCAGCCTACCACGCAGCAAACTCCACCACCCATCACCAACCCTTCGCCCTTGCCACCTAGGCCACTCCTCATCCGCCCATCATCAACACCTGTTACATCCACCACCATTACTCCTCCACCGGCAAGGATCCCTCCACCATCAGTTCACCCACCATTTATACCCAGGTCTCTCCTTATTCAACCAACTATCTCCACGCACACTCGGGCACCCCTCTCTACTCCCACGCCTCCTACGGGGGCTTCTTTTTTGAACCCTTCCCCAACACCCCCTACGGGGGCTCCTTCTTTGAACACTTCTCCACCACTTGCCAACACTAATGTCCCTTCTTCATCCTCTAAACCTCCCTCCACTCTTGCCCCGACAGAGGCATCGCCGAATCAAACTATGGTACTCCGCAGTGGATGGATATTCCACCGTGTTTTCCTCAGAGGGAGCAGGAGCCCACACAGGGGCCCAATGAGCAAGAACAGGAGCAGGAGTCTATCCCGGGCACTCAATACGATTTATTAAAGCATCTGGACAGAACTCCAGCAAGAATTTCTATTTTAGAGCTGATCAAAAGGTCAACAACCCATCAATTGGCCTTAAAAGAATATCTGCAGAAGGTCATGGTTAATGAAGACATTCCTGCCGAGCATATAACCACGGTCCTAACGCCTGCTAGCGGTCAACCAGCAATTATTTTTCATGAACATGAACTAGCACCTCAACCAGCTCGGAAATATGCTCTGTGTATCACAGTGGACATTAACAAGGTGGCAGTAAAACAATGTTTGGTGGACACTGGGGCATCCATCAATGTATTGCCACCTAGCACTTTAAGGATGTGCGGCATTCCGGAAAGTCAGGTTCAGCCATCCACTATAACAGTCACAGCATATGATAACACCAAGAAGCCTCCCTTGGGTATGATAACATTAAAAGTCAGTTTGGGTCCAGCTACAATCACGGTAGATTTCCACATCTTGGACATGGATCCAACATTCAATGGCATCCTGGGTCGCCCCTATATTCAACAGCTGGATGCGGTGCCTTCTACAAATCATCAATGCCTCAAGTTTCCACATAAAGGCCGTATTATCAAAGTCACTAGCATGCCGATTTTGCCAGATGAAGACATACACTTAGCAACATCAGTTCCTTCTATTTGGCCTTCCAACAAACCGTTGTTATCAGTGTTAGATGTCATTAACCCACGGCCGATGCCCTCAGAGACAGTCACAACGGTTGCTATGACACCTCTGACTTCCAAGGGGAAGAAGAAGAAGAGCATAATAAATACCCATGGCTGGAATATTCTGATGAAAATGGGGTACCAAGCTGGTAAAGGCCTGGGTGTTAATTTCCAAGGCAGAACTAAGCCTGTCAAGCCACAAAAATTAATTGCACGGGGTGGCCTAGGCTATAAAGGGCCGGGCAAGAATGAAGAAGAACCATGGGCAGTTATGACATCCACTTTGAAGACAGATCGCCAACCGCTTACTTGGACATTGCAGACACATTTTATTAAAGGTGGCGTTCAAAATAATGAGCAGACTACAATAGTCACTTCCATGTTAGACTGTCAAGATGTTCATGCTAAACAGTTTGCTCGTCATATTGCTCCATTGGCCACCTATAAAGCCCTCGAGTCTCTAAGGCCTGATAAGAGAAGGAAAATGGGTGATCCAGAGTGTGACTGGTATAGATGGTTTGACATGAATGATATTGCTATTGCTTTGAGTCGTCTATTTATGCCGACCAACCCAGAATGGCCGCCACTAATCCATGAGTTGATTGAAAAACCTGCTGTAATAACAGATAAGAGGCAGCTGCTGAGCAATTATACAGACACTGGAGAGCCTGATGTGCCATACGAAGAAGGTTTCACGACAGACAGGCTGTGGGCCGGCCTTTTCTCTCTCACTTCCATGCATCCGTCTCTTCTTGTCTCCCTATATTCCCAAATGTTTCCATGTGTGCCCAGACCGCCTCCAATCATGGTCATCTTTTCTCCAAGTTCACTTCGAGTTTCTCCTCCAATTCCTCCCTTGATCCTCGAGCAATATTCCAGACTCTCCATCACACCCCCGCGCGGGTCGTTATTAATTCAACCCTTCTCCAATCTGTCAATCTCCACTCCACCTCCTGTTTCCTCTTTGCATTGCTTCCTCCTCGAAAATCAAAATAAAAATAAAAATAAAATAAAAAAATGCCAAAATTCCAACTTTTCAATCCTCCATCTCTGTTGAGGAGACCTCTTATCTCCTTCCTGAGTGTGTCCCGACCCAGGGGCTGCTCTTCCAGGATTCATTGACAAAATCTTTTCTACCCTTCTGGCGAAGGGTCTTTGTCTGTATCCTCTCCTGTATCCACTTTTTCACCTCCTTCCTTTTCTTCTTCTAATGATCAAGCTAGTTGCTCCTCTTCTTCTTCTAATAAAATTCATGGGGTAGTTTCACATAAGAAACCCAAGGGTAAGCAGATTCCCCGTAGATTCTTGCTAGAATTGGCTAGAAGGTGCCAGGCATGCTCAACTCTTCCCGAATTTTTAGAGAATCCGATCATCTTGCCAGAATTAGAATATGAGGGTGCTTGTGCTTCTTATGAGAGTTTGGGTGTCTATGAGATTATGAACGATGAAGACCCTATTGAAGAGGGGGGTGAAAGTTACGAAGAATATGAGGACGAGGCTGATGCCTTTGCTAGTGGCATGAGAAGATTTGATGAACCATCAGCCTCAGTAGAAGAGCCTACCAAAGAAATAAATCTGGGTACGGAAGAGGACCCCAGGATTGTCCTCATTTCAAAGAACTTGCCGCCCTCCGAAGAGGAGGCGCTTATTTTGGTACTTCAAGAATACAAGGACACGTTTGTATGGAGTTATGAAGATATGCCTGGGTTAGACCCTGCACTCGTTGAACATCGGCTTACACTTAAGCCAAGGTCTGTCCCGGTCAAACAACGGTTGAGACGTTTTCACCCTAACATGGCTTTAAAAATGAAAGAAGAGGTCGACAAGCTTCATAAGGCCAGATTTGTTAGAGTTGTCCTCTATCCTAACTGGGTGGCTAAAATCGTCCCGGTCATGAAGAAAGATGGAAATGTTCGGATTTGTATAGACTTTCGGGACCTCAACCGTGCGTGTCCTAAGGATGACTTCCCTCTCCCTCATATTGATGTTTTGATTGATAATACGGCAAGATTTGAGACTCTCTCCTTCATGGATGGTTTTTCGGGTTATAATCAGATTCGCCTGGCCGAGGAAGATCAAGAGAAAACATCGTTTAATACACCGTGGGGAACATACTGCTATGTGGTCATGCCTTTTGGGCTCAAGAATGCTGGAGCCACCTATCAGAGGGCTATGATGGCAATTTTTCATGATATGATCCACATTTATATTGAGGTGTACGTGGATGATCTGGTGATAAAATCAAGAACAAGGATTGAGCATCATGGGGTTCTAGCTAAAGTCTTGCAAAGATCACGAGAGTATCAGTTGAAAATGAACCCCAAGAAGTGCGTATTTGGTGTTTCATCAGGGAAATTGCTTGGATTTATTGTCAGCAAAAAGAGAATTGAAGTTATGATGCGGGACGGGACCACGGACACGACAAGCTCGCGATCGTCCCTTAACGAGGGAAGCGTCGGACGTGCACGGTTGAGAAACCGGCAAGAGCTAGGGTGGTCGGCTCGCACTTTCGTGCCAGGATCGGGTCACGGGACGGTCTCGCTCACTCTCTCGCAGCAGCGGTGATATGAAATTATAGCAAGCTAGGTCCTAAAACATGCTCTCTAGCAGTGGCATAAACAAGCATATATGAAATAAGCGAAATGCCAAGTGTAGGAGCGAAGACGATACCTCCACGCACTCGGCGTGGGGACGACGGGCCCGGCCGAACTCGTGCTCCCGGGACGGTTAATACATGAATAGTACAGCAATGGAAATATGCCCACTCCACGCAGGGAGGTAAAGGGCGACACAACGGGGCCCGGGAGGACCGAATACGGGTTGACGGGCGGCTTTCCGCGTAGCTTCGGTAGCACCCGAACTAGTGACGGTGGGGCCCACGTGCTGTCCGGAGGGGTCGTGTGGGACCCGGTGTCACCACTGTGGTGGGGACACTGGTGGAGGTGATCCCCGGGCTGGCGGCATGCTGGAACGTTGCCCGGAGGTCGGGCGGTTCCGATCGGCACCCGTCGGGTTTGCTGTCCACGGGCTGGTTGCTGCTGTTTTGCAGCGCGCGCTCCGGCGAGAATGGGCGCTGCGATCAGCCCCGATGTCGGATTGACACGAGACTGGCACCGTTGGAAAGCTACCTTGAAGTTCTTCAACCTAGGCCCAAAGATCTGGCCCGGATCTGCTCGGATCTTGACTTATGGAATTTTCAATCTTCTGTTGTACAGTAACTGAAGACTCAGGCCTGCAGAGGACTTGACAGTTGATTGCCTTTGACCGTGATGTGGATGTCCGAATTTGAAGATGTGTTCTTCATCAAAGTTGTTAGAAATTGCGATGGAAAGATGGAAAAATTGGTTTGGACATGTTTGGATTTGTCTATGAGTTTCTGTGATTTGTTAAGTGGACAAAGGTCGGATCTGGGATCTGGCTGAAAGTATTGTAGCTCCGGTAGAACATGAATTTTGAAAAATAGGTAGAAGGATGATAAAAATTTAAGAAAAATTGTGGTGGTAGGGGACGATGGACAGAACACACAGTTAAATTGGGCGATCTAAAGAAAATCAAAAGGGTGTTCGAAGGTGGAGACCTCAGGGCTACTGTCACTGTAGACAGTGACAGAACAGATCTGAGATTGGGAGTTGAACGAAGAGGAAACAATACGAAACGGTGGCTTTTGAATCTGGATTTTTTTGTGAAGAATGGGATAGAAGATAGGAACCAACCCTCAAAATTTCAAATCGATCAGAACTCGTGGCTGGCTTCAGGAATTCACGAACTACACCTCTATCCAGCAGGACAGAAACTTGATGACGATTCCACGGCGGCTCGAAGGCGGCACGAACGGCGGCGGCGGCGGCACAGATGATCACCGGAGGTTGAGAGGGGATGATAGAAGAGGGATACACTCTAGATCTGGGGGTTTGAGGAGAGGAAACCAGGGGGAGAGAGGAGGGGCTCAAGAACACTCTTGATTTTCTAACAATTTTCTCTTCATTTCTTCATTAATCTCTAATGACACTATACATAGGCTTATATAGAAAATAGCAAGGGGTGGGGGGCTGATAATTTCGTGGGAAATATGTCATTTTCATCCCCCATGTGGTCAAAACTAAAAATAAATAAATTACATATGGATGGGGCACTCCTTTGACTAGGTAGGTAAGGTAGGTGGCCTACCTTTGAAATTTTAACTCATTTGTCTCCCATGTGGTTAATTAGCATTCAAACCTTCTAGATGGCCACCTAGGATGGTTGACCAGCCCCACATGGATGAGGTGGACCAATGGGGAAGGGGAGGGGGCCCCCTAGCTGGACCTACTACACATTTGTACAAAAACCCACATAATCCAAGGGAATGAAGCATTGGCTTACAAAGCCGTACAATTGCGCTTATACTTTCCCATGGATATAAAAATAAACTAAAGGACATAAATGCAAAATAAAATTTACATGCTCGGCATCGATTCCCATCAACTCTCCTCGGGTGGGAGGAACTCGACCCCGTCGAGTAGGGGTATGGATGCTCGAGTACTCCGGCGGATCCGTCACCGTGCCGAGTAGCGCGGGTATGCTCCACTCCAAGTGACCATCACCTGCTCATTCCATATATACTCGATATGCACGAACTGCTATGGGCTAAAGGTGGACACTCCGGGTGGGGCACTCTCAAAAGGGAAGGAAGCAGCTCGAAGACTCACTAGGAATCACCGCTGAGTCCCTGTAGGTGACTGATCCGGGTATAGATGTAGAACCGATCCCATACTCATCGAGTGAGTCCACTCGCCTCTTACTCATAAGAGAACGACAACGAGCTTGCACAAGACGCATGCAGACAAACAACGACACACAAACCAAACAAACCACACAAATAAGAAACCGACTCATGCATGACTCTAGACACACCTATTGTTAGTCCGACCCGTACAAGGTGACGGCGGACCAGGACACCCGAATGTGTGCCATGCATGCATGTTATGTAACCGGAGATGGGTGGTATGGGGAACACCTAAACATCCAAGTATGCCCCAGTCATGCATGGATGGCCCTTTAGATTTAGAAGACTTGAGTGGGCTAGGAAAGCCGGGTGTGGAAGAGTCGGGTGTAGGTGTATCGTGGACGGGCTTGGTGGGTATGGAGGACCCGACCCGTAGGAAAGGGGTATGAAGGTGGACTTCCCCGAAGAAGTGAAGGGAATATGAAGGGTCTAGGGATCCACTAGGGAAGGGGTCAAAGGGATCAAAGAAGGTATGACCCCTTATGGTGGGTTCCAACATGACATGGTCCCAATCGTGAAATTCTTGAAGGTGCGGGTGGTCACCTTTCTCCGTCATGGTAGATGGGACCGTGTATAGGAAATATGACTCCTCCCTCGGAAGCAAAGTCATGAAGTCGGGCTCATCCGGTAGCGGGAGAAGTAGAAGAACCTCCGTGGTGACACAACCCACGGTGCACTCGGAGGTAATGGACCCGAAGGCCGGATGGGTGAAGCTATGACTCGTGGGTTGGTCGAAACCTCGGGCCAACATATGTGTCAACTGCCATTGCCAACCTAAACCAAGGATAAGGTCACCCAATGTGTCAACATGGTGACGAGATCGGAACGTAGTATGGTAGGAGTTGGAGGGCACTAAAGGTAGGGTAGGGTCCATAGACGGGTAAGGGAGTGGGACAAAGCCATCCTTGAGCCAACTAAGAAGCGGCTCGGCTATGTATAATGTACCCGTTAGAAATACGGGTGGCTCGGGATGAGGTGGCTCCAAGCGCGAATCCGAAGGTGGAGTGGGCCGCTGGGGCTGGGTGGCTGGACATACGGGGTCCCTAAGGGTGATCTTACCGGGTAGGTAAGGTGGGCATAAGGTGCAAGTCCTCTTGTCCCAGTCAAGATTGGCCCTTCTCTCTCCTAACCACTTTTGCCCTAAAATGATGCATGAACCAGCAAGTGTGCCGATCCTGCACCATGCGCCATCGGTGTAGAGAACAGAGCCGATCCTCTTATAGAACTCAACACAAGCAAAATCACCATCGCGGACAATCTCGCCTGTCTTGGAGAGAGACTCCATGATGTCAAGAGAAACCCAATTATCCGACTCCCTATCGGTGAAATGGAGTTCCGTTGTGGACCCGTTGGGTAGAGCGGCTTTCATAATGAGAGGGGCAAAACCAAAGGCTCGGTCCATGAGGACATTCATTTTGGCCACAAAAGTTGACCACTCGGACGTATGGTCTTGGGGATCGGCCATGGGTAGTGGACATGGACATGCATACACATGGTGACAAGACACTAGACCGACTATGCAAGTTTGGAATACATGCACACTAAGGACCCTAGACGTAAACCAAGACTCGGTACGTGGCGGAGATAACCGATCCGAAGATCACTCGCACAAGTGTGCGGCCTTCCCGATAGGCATGGCCTAACGTTCAGACAACACCTTTTGATATACCGAGTAAAGGGATGCAATGCGAAAAGACACTCTTTTTCTGTGTTTTAAAACAATGATGATCCTAGACTCGACTTAAACCGACTAATGACTCGATGTAAATGACACTCTTTTTTTTTCTTTTTGACACCCTAGACTCAAACTTGCTCTGATACCAAATTGATGTGGGACGGGACCACGGACACGACAAGCTCGCGATCGTCCCTTAACGAGGGAAGCGTCGGACGTGCACGGTTGAGAAACCGGCAAGAGCTAGGGTGGTCGGCTCGCACTTTCGTGCCAGGATCGGGTCACGGGACGGTCTCGCTCACTCTCTCGCAGCAGCGGTGATATGAAATTATAGCAAGCTAGGTCCTAAAACATGCTCTCTAGCAGTGGCATAAACAAGCATATATGAAATAAGCGAAATGCCAAGTGTAGGAGCGAAGACGATACCTCCACGCACTCGGCGTGGGGACGACGGGCCCGGCCGAACTCGTGCTCCCGGGACGGTTAATACATGAATAGTACAGCAATGGAAATATGCCCACTCCACGCAGGGAGGTAAAGGGCGACACAACGGGGCCCGGGAGGACCGAATACGGGTTGACGGGCGGCTTTCCGCGTAGCTTCGGCAGCACCCGAACTAGTGACGGTGGGGCCCACGTGCTGTCCGGAGGGGCCGTGTGAGACCCGGTGTCACCACTGTGGTGGGGACACTGGTGGAGGCGATCCCCGGGCTGGCGGCACGCTGGAACGTTGCCCGGAGGTCGGGCGGTTCCGATCGGCACTCGTCGGGTTTGCTGTCCACGGGCTGGTTGCTGTTGTTTTGCAGCGCGCGCTCCGGCGAGAATGGGCGCTGCGATCAGCCCCGATGTCGGATTGACACGAGACTGGCGCCGTTGGAAAGCTACCTTGAAGTTCTTCAACCTAGGCCTAAAGATCTGGCCCGGATCTGCTCGGATCTTGACTTATGGAATTTTCAATCTTCTATTGTACAGTAACCGAAGACTCGGTCCTGCAGAAGACTTGACTGTTGATTGCCTTTGACCGTGATGTGGATGTCCGAAGTCGAAGATGTGTTCTTCATCAAAGTTGTTAGAAATTGAGATGGAAAGATGGAAAAATTGGTTTGGACATGTTTGGATGTGCCTATGATTTTTTGTGATTTGTTCAGTGGACAAAGGTCGGATCTGGGATCTGGCTGAAAGTACTATAGCTCCGGTAGAACATGAATTTTGAAAAATAGGTAGAAGGATGATAAAAATTTAAGAACAATTGTGGTGGTAGGGGACGATGGACAGAACACACAGTTAAATTGGGCGGTCTAAAGAAAATCAAAAGGGTGGTCGAAGGTGGAGACCTCAGGGCTACTGTCACTGTAGATAGTGACAGAACAGATCTGAGATTGAGAGTTGAACGAAGAGGAAACAATATTAAACGGTGGCTTTTGAACTTGGATTTTTTTGTGGAGATAGGGATAGAAGATAGGAACCAACCCTCAAAATTTAAAATCGATTAGAACTCGTGGCTGGCTTCAGGAATTCACGAACTACACCTCTATCCAGCAGGACAGAAACTTGATGACGATTCCACGGCGGCTCGAAGGCGGCACGAACGGTGGCGGTGGCGGCACAGATGATCACCGGAGGTTGAGAGGGGATGATAGAAGAGGGATACACTCTAGATCTGGGGGTTTGAGGAGAGGAAACCAGGGGGAGAGAGGAGGGGCTCAAGAACACTCTTGATTTTCTAACAATTTTCTCTTCATTTCTTCATTAATCTCTAATGACACTATACATAGGCTTATATAGAAAATAGCAAGGGGTGGGGGGCTGATAATTTCGTGGGAAATATGTCATTTTCATCCCCCATGTGGTCAAAACTAAAAATAAATAAATTACATATGGATGGGGCACTCCTTTGACTAGGTAGGTAAGGTAGGTGGCCTACCTTTGAAATTTTAACACCTTTGTCTCCCATGTGGTCAATTAGCATTCAAACCTTCTAGATGGCCACCTAGGATGGTTGACCAGCCCCACATGGATGAGGTGGACCAATGGGGAAGGGGAGGGGACCCCCTAGCTGGACCTACTACACATTTGCATAAAAACCCACACAATCCAAGGGAATGACGCATTGGCTTACAAAGCCATACAATTGCGCTTATACTTTCCCATGGATATAAAAATAAACTAAAGGACACAAATGCAAAATGAAATGTACATGCTCGGCGTCGATTCCCATCAAGTTAATCCTAATAAGGCGAAGGCCATCAGAGATATGCCTCCTCCCAAGAATTTGAAGGAAGTTCAAGGATTAATCAGGAGGTTGCAATTTATCCGCCGCTTTGTCTCCCAGCATTCACAAAGATGTAGGCCGTTTTACGAGCTTACTAAGCCGGGGGTCAAGTTTAAGTGGGATGACAAGTGTCAGGCAGCTTTTGATGGATTGAAGGATTATTTGGCCAATCCTCCTGTCCTGAGGCCGCCAGTTCCAGGCAAACCACTCATCCTTTATGTTTCTGTCCTGGATGACTCTGTGGGTGCTGTCCTAGCTCAAGTGAATGAAGAAGGGAAGGAGAGGGTAGCATACTACTTGTCTAAACTTCTTAACCCCTGTGAGCAAAGGTACTCAGCTATGGAAAAGACTTGCGCTGCTTTAGTCTGGGTAGTTCAGAAGTTAAGGCATTATTTCTTAGCTCACGAGGTTCACCTCATTGCACGCATGAATCCGATTAAATTCCTTCTTGAAAAATCTGTCCTTACTGACCGATTAGCACGCTGGCAAAGTTTCCTCTCTCAATTTGACATCACTTACATTCAACAGAAAGCTATTAAAGGCTACGCCATTACCGAACATCTTGCTCACCACCCTCTACCCCGATTTGATCCTGTCAATTCGGAGTTTCCAGATGAAGAACTAATGTCCATAAATCAACCCCACGATCCGATGTGGACACTACATTTTGATGGAGCTCTAAATTCCCAAGGAAGAGGGATCGGCATGGTTCTTTTAACACCAGAAGGGGTCACCATCCCATTCGCCGCTCAGCATACTTTCCCTGTCACAAATAATATAGCTGAGTATGAAGCTCTCTTGGCCGGCCTTCAAACTGCTCATAAATATGGTGTTACCCAATTACGAATTGTTGGTGATAGTCAGCTCATTCTACGCCAGGTGCTTGTCAAATGCCGCACTATCAATCCTAAGCTCAAACCATACCAGGAACTTGCTTCAGCTTATGCCAAACTCTTCACCCAAACATCTTAGCTGACACTCTTGCCTCATTGGCCTCTGCTTTAGTCTTCCCTCCTGAACGAGATTTCCATGTTCCTCTCATTCATCAGTGTGACACTCCAGCTATTAAGGATCGCGCGTTCCTCGACATTAGGGATAAGGTGCTCGAGAAGGTCAGGCGGAGTGAAGCTCTTAAAAGTAAAGAGGTCATGTTATTAGATTGGGAAGAAGAATTGACTGATGAGGAGAAACCTTGGTATTACGAGATTGCCAGATATTACAATGATCAGTCCTATCTCGAAGAAGCCACCGCAGAAGAGAAGAAGGCAATTAGAAGAGTGGCTCAATGTTATGTCTTGGTTGGAGGTGTGCTCTATAGAAGAGGGCTCACGGGTGTTTTATTAAGATGCCTCGACGATGATGAATCCTGGAAGGTCGTGGAAGAGGCGCATTCAGGAGTGTGTGGTGGTCATGTGAACAGCCAGATGCTAGCTAAGAAGATCCTTAGGCTAGGCTTCTATTGGCCAACTCTAGAAGAGGATTGCTCCATCTATGTTCGAAGGTGTGTTAAGTGCCAACTGCACGCCGACAAGATTCATTCTCCTGCTTCTTCACTCCATCCTATGTCCTCCACATGGCCTTTCTCCATGTGGGCTTTCGATATCATTGGACCTCTTGGTGATTCGAACCTCCTTACAAAACAAAAGTCATTCATCCTTACGGAAACGGAGTACTTCACCAAGTGTGTGGAAGCGGAAGCATACGTGGAGATCAAAACATCAACCGTCTGCAAGTTCATAATGAAGAACATCATCGCAAGGTTTGGTATCCCGAGTACCATCATCACCGACAATGGGCCTCAATTTATCTCTCAAGAGCTCAAGGATCTCTGCAATAGGTATAACATTGCATTGCATCATTCTTCTCCCTATTATCCACAGGGTAATGGTCAAGCAGAGGCAACTAATAAGACATTGATCAAAATTGTTAAGAAAACGTGTGAGGCTAATAAATTTTCGTATTGGCCAGACAAGCTAGTTGAAGCTCTCTGGGCCTATCGCACTTCCATTCGTACCCCCACTGGGCAAACCCCTTTCGCCCTTACTTATGGAATGGAGGCGGTAGTTCCTTATGAGATTCTCATTCCCTCTCTACGAGTACGATTGGACAAGGAATTCTCTATTGATGAGCGTCGTGATTCACTCCTTGCCCAGTTGGAACTCTTAGATGAGAAGCGTCTGGTCGCCTCTGAGCATGCGCGCGTTTATCAAAATAGGCTTTCATGTTTTTATCAAAAGAAAGTAATTGAGAGAAAATTCAAAATCGGTGAGATGGTAATCAAGAGAATCTTCGTAAAACTTGGTGGACCCCGTTCAAAACTCCAACCAAACTAGGAATGACCCTTTGTTATAAAAGATGTTTATCCTGGCAATGCTTATAAATTGATTAATGCTGAAGGAGAGGAGCTAGCTCATCCTTGGAATGGTCTGTACCTTAAGAAATACTACCCCTAATCCAAAAATCTAAAAAAAATTGAAATTTTCCAAATCCAAAAAAATTGAAATTTTCCAAAATCCAAAAAAATTGAAATTTTCCAAAATCCAAAAAAATTGAAATTTCCAAAACCCAAAAAAATAATAGAAATTCTCCAAAATCCAAAATCCAAAAAAAAATCTTCCAATTTCCAAAATGGTTGCCATGGCGTACGAGGACGCAAAGTCTGAAAGGTCAAAATTCAGTATTCATTCATCAGTCTTGTTAACTTAAAATGGGGTCGACTCCCGCACACACTACACACTTAAACCTCGAACTCAAGCGGTGCAAAATCCGATGGGAAGCCAAAACCTGACTAAAGGTGAAGACAATACCCATTCTTTTCCTCTTCGGCCCATAAGGGAGGAAGGGAGGTCTCGGAGTAGACCCGCCAAGCCTACCCGCCGCCTTAGTAAGTGGAAGTCAGGGCCCAAAAGGGAACAAAAATGCCGCAAAAGCCCAAGTACAATTAGGTTTTTCATCAGTACAAATCAGTTTCGAAGAGAAAGTCAAATCGTGAAAAGAAAAGCATGTCAAGAGGGCAAAGTCCCCGCAAGGAAAACCTTGGGCGTATGCATGCAATATAAAAGAGGCAAAAGGCAACAAAATTTCCCTATGCCGAAGACTGAACCCCAACAGGCATAGGGTAGGGGAGGTAGTTTTGCCTCGAGCTTCTCAGAATCCCTTATGGGCTTCCTTATATCCTCTTCCATCTCTTTCTTTGTGGTAAGTCATAAACCAGCAGAATGGTCGAGACTGACCTAGGAGATTGCACCGTGCAAGATCTTGCGTATAAGTTTAACCATTAGCACGTCGACCCCCTTTTGATTATTCAAGAAAGATCAATGAATCCTCAATGATGACCACGTAGTACCTAGTGCCTTAGTAGCTTTGTCAACCCAATTCTGAAGACACGGAAATTAACGCCTCTGAATAAGGCACCTTTTTATGGAATTAACGCCTGTGTGAAAGTCGTCTTTTCTCAAATAAACGCCCCTAGGTAGGTTGTCATCTCCACAAAAATCAAATTCTTTTTCAAAATTAACGACCGTCACTGAGGGCGTCTTTTATTTGAAAAACGACCTAGTCTAAGGCGTCTTTCTGAGAAAATAAGAGAAGAAAAAAGAATGAAAAGAAGAAAAATAGAAAAGAAGAAAATAAAAGAGTGGTGGTGGTTTATCGTTCATGATGTGTGCTTGCATCTTGTATGGGCATCTTTTATTATGGTTTGCATATGACTGCTTGCGTGTTGCATCTCCCTTATTGGTTATTTCATTTGCCTTATTTGATTAAAGGCTTGGCCCCTTGACCCATTATCAAGGTCAAAGTAAAGACATCCCTTGCTTATTAAGCAAGGGGCCAAGTCGAACAGATGAATTAACCTGTTTGTTTAAGTGTGAACTACGGCTGCAGGCACAGGGAAAAGTGAAGCAAAAGCAAAGAACGTGGAAAAGGAGCAAAGTACACAACCACAAGTACACAACTACACAAGTGCTCAGGTAACAAAAATTTCAATCTCATATATATATACATCATAAATATCTGAGTACAGGTGTGAGGGTGGAGGAGTACAAGTAAGTCTCTCTCAGCTCTCGCCTCCACCCTCCTCTCTCCTACTCTCTACCTCATCCTCGCCGTCCCGAGGAGGCGCTGGTGGAGGGGGCATGGGCCCCCGTGAAGAAGCTGGAACTCGAACCTGGTCCCCTACCTCGCTCCTCTCTCGAAGAGAAGAGCCCGCCACAAAGGTGGAGCTGGTGAAGCTGTACCCTGCAGCTCGCGCCCGCTCCCGCCCTCGCTGAAGACGCTCCTCTGACGCTCGTAGCCGCTCCTGGGTAACGGCTAGCTGGGTCCTCAAGTCTGCCAGCTCACGCTCGCGCGCTGCCACCTGCTCCTGGTACCGGGCACGCTCTGACTGCTGTAGCTCGTGGTGACGGGCACGGTCTGCCAGGTGCTCCTCACGCTCCCGAGCACGCTCCTCGCGCTCTCGCGCACGCTCTCTCCGCTCCAGCTCAAGAGCGACCCGCAGCTCCGCTACGTCCTGAGGCAGCTCCTCCCGCCGCCTCAAAGCCCTCTCCAGCTCCGCGACCCGCTGCTCACGGATCGCCAACTCCGCCCCGGCTAGGGAAGCCCGGGTATGAGCCGCCTGTAACTGTGTAGTCTGCAAACAGGTAAACAAGTCATCAGTTCCACATTTAATGCAATAATTCAACAATTTATGAAATGAATGCATGGTTAAAAGTAAAACTCACCCGTGTGGCCATCGCCTGCTGGCCCTCCTCGATGCAAGTAAGAGCGGCTCGGAGCTCCTCCGTCTGCAAAACACTTTTTCATCAGCACATAATAATAGATAATTGAATGAGGTCTGAGTTTTGAAACTTACCCGTGAGGCGAGGTCGCGCTCTGCTGCCTCGGCCCGTGTCACTGCCCCTGCTAGCTGCTCCGCTAGTGCAGTCGCTTCTGCACTAGGCCCTCTCGAGCTAGAGGCCTCTCCCGTCTCTCTCCCAGCTGCTCCCTGCTGGGCGCGCTGCATTTATTTGAGATTGTTAGTGGCTAATTATCAATAATTCAAGGACAAAAATTCATTTACATATAGAAATCATTTAAACACTCACCAAGGTCTCAAGGTCTGCCCGCGTGGTGGCCAGCTGTGCCTCCAGGCTGTGTAGGTGGGCCTGTGCATCCATCGCTGCTACATCCCGCGCATCACTTACATATTAGTCACATGATATATACATAAGCATTTGCATTAAAATTAGAAATAAGTGCATTCATACATACCCCTAGGACCCTCATCTGGGGTCGGCCGGCGTAAACCTCCCAGTAGTGCCGGAGGTACTCGGAGCTGTCCGCTACCTGAGAGGTGACTCGGATCCCGCCCCGCTGCCAGTCGGCGTACTGGTCCGCGAACCGCACTCTCCAGTCGATCTCCTTGGTACGACCGCGCGTCTTCTTCCCAATCCCTCACGACTCTCCAACCTCTATCCACTCCTGATGAAGGCCGAGAGTCCTCATCACCAGCCTAAGCCGTAACGGCTCAATCTCGCTCAGGCAATGAACCCAAAGCTCATGCTCAAAGCGAGGTCGGCCCGCTACGACCCATGGCTGGCCCTCGTCGGTCATCCCCTCGTAGGGTCTCCACCGCACCTGCATTCACAAGCATGCATACATCCATCATATCCATCATATAACGTAACATAAAAAGAAATGCATAACATTGATCATGCGCACCAGTGAGGGAGGGAAGTCTCGGAACTCCCTGCGTAATACCCACAACTCATAGGCGAGTGGGGCTCCAAACACCACCGGCAGCCAGCGCCGTGCTAGAGGGAAAGATCCCTCACCTCCAGGCCGTGGGTCGACGCGCCCCATGGGCATGTACAAGTGGCTCCAAATCTGCATCCATGCATCATATTAGCAAAGCATTCATACGCATATGTATTCTAAAAATAACAAAAAAAACACATAAAAAGAAAAATGCATACCTGAAGAAAAGGTGAGAAGCCACTGACAGTCGTCTCTCGACCTGTCCCCGTGGAGAGGTCGGCTATCAAGTGCGCCAGCAGCGCCGCTCCCCAGGCATATCTGCCTACTCCCTCAAGTCCTCGAGTATCCCTAGGAATCGGCAGTTGATGACGTCGCCCTTCGTGCCGAGCAGCAGCCTCCCGAGCATCAAAAATAAGAACCTCCTCAGATCTCTGTCTGCCCTCTCTCTGTCGGCCGGGTCCTGGCAATAGGCTGCCCTAGCCCCATCCATCAATCTCTGGAAAAACTGCTCTAAGGACTCCCGGGGTCTCTGCCTCGCATCGCCCAATCCCATAGCTGTGGTGAGGTCGGTACGGAAGACGGTCCTGCACTCGCTAGGTGTCTCATAAACCATCTCTAACCCTAGCAATCTCTGGGTAAGCTCAGTGTAGTCAGGGTAGGTGAACCCGCTCACAGCCTCACCGTCTACCCTCAGCCCGGTAATCCTAGCCACATCCTCTAGGATGGGGATCATATGACCCCATGGCATCAGATGATCTCTCTCTCAGAACCTGGATCAGTGCTAGGTCTGGCCTAACTGGCTCTATGCTGAGGAAAGCCCCGAACCCCATGGCATCTACCCTAGCTCTCTGAAACTCGGGGAGACCATAATATGCTGCTCGCACCTGGACCCAGGAAATGCGTGTCCTCATCAATCCCTACATACATAAAGAAAGAATTTTTGCTTAATTGTTTAAATTTCATGTGAAAATTCATTTGCTGAGATGTTTACTGTTTGATTTAATTAACGACCAACCTTGGGTCGTGGCTTGCTTGATTAACGCCCCTGAGGGTGGCGTTATTTCTAAAAGGTTCTCTATGTTTATTGAATTAACGACCCAGCCTGGGTCGTTGATTATCTAGAAGACGCCCGTATGGGAGGCGTTGGTTTGGAAGCTGTTCTGGGAATGTTTTAATTAACGACCATCCCTGTGTCGTCACCTAATGAATTAATGCCCCGATGGGGGGCGCTGTTTTCCCAGGGTTTTTAAAAAATGAATGAAACAGCGTGCGAGATAATCAGGGCAGACATATTGAAAAATAAATTATTGAAAATGAAAAAAGCATGGAAATTATCAGCATGAGTATAAACATGATAATTCAAATTAACGACATGTTACAGGGCGTGTTCTCATGTGATTAATTATTTTTCAAAATAAAAAAAATGATGAATGGACGACCCAAGGTTGGGCGTCTTATTTTTAATCCACAACACCCCTGGGGGCGTCTTCCTTCTGAGTCACTGGTTTTCTCGCCCGAGGGCTATGGAAATGGAAGGAAAATAAAAAAAACAAAAAAAATTAAAAAATGGAAATAAGGGTTGAGGGCCTACCTTCTGTCGTTTGGGTCCCGTTAATTCTCCCCGAAGCTGGGGCCTTGGTTGCCGTGGCCGTCGGAGTTGGCCGGGGCGAGGAATGGCCGCCGCCGTGGCCGGTGGCTCTTCGTTATTTCCTTCCTCTCCTTCTTGTTCCTCTTCTCCTCCTTCTTCATCCTCGTCTTCTTCCTCGCCCTCGTCTTCTCCTTCGTTGTCGTTGCCGTCTTCTTCGTCTCCTTCGGCCTCGTCGTCGCCGTGTTCTTCCTCGACGCCGTGCTCCGCCGGTGAGGCCTCCTCGGCCGCCGCCGGAGGAGCCTCTTCCATGGCGAGATCGTCCTCGCCTATGTCTACAACATCGAGAGCAGAAACCCTCTGACGCTTAAGCCCACCGCCTGCCATGGCTAGAATAGAGGGGGTGAGAGAATGAGAGAGATAGAGAGTGAGAGAGGGAAAGGGAGGTTTTTGCGGTTAGGGTTGCAGATGGGGAGAAACAAAATGAAGGAAGAAGAAGAAAGGAGGGAAAGCAAAGTTGAACGGTCAAAAAGAATTAACGACCCCATCGAAGTCGTTGCTTGTTAAATGGACGACTGGCCCTAAGGGCGTTACTTGTTAAATTGACGACGGGATTTGAGGCGTGATTTATTTTCGCATGGGGAATGACAAGCGTCGTCAGGAGCATTTAATAGGAATTGATTGATGTGATCGGAATAATCATTACTATTTTTTTGATTAACGACTTTGATGCAGGCGTTATTTACATGAGAAGTGGCTTATCTAAAGGCGTTATTCTCGTATATTTAACGAATACTTTTTGGAATTTGAATCAAATTAACGCCTTGTCCTAAAGCGTGATTCTATTAACGCCATTGCTGAAGTCGTCAATTATGGGAATTAATGTTTTGATTTTCAGAAAAAGATTAATAAGCAACGACATACGCTGAGACGTTATTTGTGGAATTAACGTCGTTTTCTGAGTCGTTATTCAGAACAGAAACACAGTTTTTTTAAAAAAGAATTCATCAGAAAGCATTCATAATTGGCTCAATCAAAATATCATCATTGTTTATGATTGGAAAAGATTACAATGCATCTAATGAACCATTTTGGGCCTTAAATTCCTTAAAGCTATCACATATGCTTTCCACTGATCCTTGTCTTCCTCCAACTTTTCCACAGGCTGATGAGTTTTGCAGATTTTCCACAATGCTTGGATTGTTGTGCTTTCTTCTCCATCTTCATTGCAACCGATGTCCCTTGTCTTGATAGGAGGGAGATGAGACAAGTCCTCGAATAGTCGCCGTGGAAGCCCGAGTTGAGGAAGGCACCTATGAGAGTTGTATAACACGAATTCCGTGGTGCCTATTAGACGAAGATCCGTCCCGGGAGAGAATCGTGCGCGGAGTTGTTGAAATTTGAGTAATCCCGGGGCGCATGTGAAGAGGTTCTTAGGCATTACTTTGATATGCTCCCTCCATTCCACTCTTTTCTTGATTTGAGGAATCCAATTCACCACTCTATTGCTCAACCCCAATGAGCCGGTCATGTAAGAAAGAGGGCTTTTTGAGAATATCCTTGATGGTTGTTGGGCCTCCTCACATGGATCGAACTTTAAGTGGAGATCTACCCAACTAGAAAGTGCAAGCATGCATCCATAAATTGGTCTCCCCATTGATGCCGAAGTAAGCCCGCTATATAGAAAGGCTAATATCGCCGGTCCCACTCTTTCTCCTTCCCAAAGGCTAGCTATAGCACTCAGTTGGGACTCTTCCAAGAAATCTTCCGTGAAGGGGAACAAGATTGCTCCCGCCAAGCACACAACAAAGGCTTTTGCTACCCGTTCTATTTCATCATCCTCTTTGGCTTGGTCGGACCTTTTGTAGACCCATGAGGCAAGCTTTAAAAGGTTAATTCCTTTGGTGGCTTTGATTTGGCTCACTAAGTTGGGCTAGGAATCAGGCTTGTTAGCAATTCATGAGAAGAGATTTGCCTTGGCATGATGGCCATCTTCTCCTCATCCCCTTGTTTCATCTTCTTTAAGCCCAAAATCATCTCTAACTCTTCTAATAGAATGGTGGCTTCAAAAGTAGAGAAGAGGAAGGTGTGAGTAGAAGGATGCCATATCTCCACAAGAGCTCCTATAGCTGCCCAATCTAGGTGGATTTGGTCATAATGTTTGGCATGGGTAACTAAACCTAGGAGATGCCATCTGGATAGGAAAACCCTCATGTCTGAACTAAATTTGGAGAGCAAGAGGGGAAGCCATTTATTTTTGGTGAATCTCCTAGCCCCTGGAATATTTGGGTAATCCTGAGAAAAGAAAAGAAAGCACAGAGAAGAGGGATGAGCAGTTAAAGGTAGAAGAGAAGAAACAGAAGAACTAACAACTTAAATTATGAAATACCTGGTTCATGGCAACTCGGCTGCTAATATGTCCATTAATTTCCGAAAGCCTAGGAGTGAAAATCTTCGGTTTCTTGATAGCTCTCTCCATCTTCTGAGTAACTATCTGCAGAAGCCGAACGGAACAAAGCAGCACCTATGAAAGCAGAAGAAGAAGCAGCAGAAAACAGGATTTGTTTGATCTGAGAGAAATCCCTCCTTTTATAGAAGTTCGAAGGATCTTCTGGCCGTTCGAAACTGCAAAATCAAGTACGAGCATAACTGGGTTTATGCTTTCTGATTCAGAGTCGGAAGCGTGTGTTTCAAATTTATGGTTAATTAACGAGGGTATTCAGGGCGTCATTTATTGAATTAACGACTTAATCCAGGTCATGTTTTGTTTCACGCCTTGATGAGGGTCGTCTTTTGTTGAAATCTCAAAGCTATTAACACCTTGATGCTAGTCGTCTTTTATCCTTTTGACGCCACTGCTATCGGTCGTCAATTTATGGCTCGCATATTCAGCTCTTCTATACTATTTTTTTTATGAACTTAAGTGCTGTCTTTTAAGTAGAATTTATTTGTGATTATGCACTTATGGTCATGTCATGTTTAAACTGAGGATATTTTCTATCATGAGGACTAATGAATTTTGAAGTGCAGAAGAGTGCAGGATTCGAGATGCATTGAAGTAACATCATTCTATTCTTGTATTCTTTCCTGTAAGCATTGTTACTATATGGTACTCTACGCTATTATAGTATATCAAGGACCTTGTGGTTCTGACGAACCTGGAATTTGAGTTCCCCTTCATCAAAAACAGTGATAATTCCATGAGAATCTTGATCACACGGATAGGCCGTTGAGTCATTCAAGGTCTGGGACGATGGTTCCACTTTTTGGGTTGATGCGCGGACAAACGGGCTTCGGCTTAGTGTCAGCTCAGAGATCTGGATTCTTGACCAAATCTAGATGGCTTGGCAATATTATCCTTGATTATTTTCTATTTTTAGTTTGTTTTAGTTTTTCTTTTAGCCCAGCATGCATCATGTAGGACTTTGAGCTTAATGATGAAAATCTTCATATTACGGCAATAATGAAGGTCGCTCGCTCTTGATTGAGTTGACATGAGATATTCCACTCCAAATCAAGTACTTTATTCTCTCTGAAACCGCTCAGGCTAGTTCCTTGAAAGCGTCCCTTTGTTGGGTCTTCATCTCCATTCACTTTAATTTTCTGCAAATCCACCTTGGTTGTAGCACGTCCACATTGGCTGGTAACCGCTCTCCAATGGTGCCTCCCTGTCGTGCCCTCGCGCACATTTTCATTTATTAGTTTAGTCTCCTTCGCCCAGCCAATCGATGCTTTCTTGGGATCACCCGGAGTTGTTTCACTCAGAATCTTGGAAAGATTTTTAACGCTTAGTGTCAGAGGCGTGTCACATCACACCTTGGCATCTACTTATCAGTTCATTCCACTTCATTTCGCTTGTTGCACTTTCACTTCATTTCATCTCACTCCCTTGCAAAGCAGACGCCAAGGCGGGGTAGCTGTAGACACGCCAAAATTGATACTATGTTGATTAAATCTCATGTCACCATATTAACGCCCCAAAGTGGACTTCAATATTTCCATAATATGAAGTTTTTCTATTTTTGTGTATTTTTAGGCCATTTTCTAATTGTTTTTGTAATTCACGACTCTACGTAGGGCGTGCTTTAAATAACGGCTTGGGCCGGGGCGTTTCTCAAAGAAAGGACGACTGATCCAAGAGGCGTTAGTTTCTGGACTTTTACGAATCCTACTCAAAATTAGAAAATAAGAATTAACGTCCCTCCATGGGTCGTGTTTTGAATTAACGTCTCTCTCTCAGGCGTCTCTTCATCATTTTCAAATAAAGAATGTTTTCATTACTAAAATTAAATCCATGAATTGACGCCTTTGTCCCAGTCGTGATTTTAATTAACGCCTTGACCAAGGTCGTCAATTTCAAATAACGCCTTTCCGTGGGTCGTCTTTCACCCTTCCGTGTCCTGCTTGAACACCCCTTCCTGGAGAGTTCCCTGCTATGTTTTGGTCACCATGTTCGATTAGGGAAGTAGAGACCTTGCCGTAGATGAGTCTTGCCTGTTCTTATCCCATCAAGTCTGTGTTTTGAACCCTACAAATAGAGCTGTGGGTTGAGCTCGCGCGAAAAAAAGCTGATAGCAAGAAGAAACTGAGAGATCGACCCAGAGAGCAGCAGCTTTCCTTCACGCGAAGAGGAGTTTCCACTTCCCTTTCCTGCACAACCTTTGATCCTTCGGTGTTCTGCTTCCTCCTCTTGCATTAGCTACAAGCCAAATTTGATTTCTCCCTTTACTGTTGTCAGGAACAGCAGGGAGTTCTTTACATTAGCACATCATCATCCCACTGTTCATTATAGTGATTTCTTGCATTAGCTTTGCATTATGTCTCCTTTCCCTAGTTCTCTTAGGGGTTTTTAAAGAAACCAAAAGGTGCACACTTCATGCTTTTCTTTCATCACCTTATTTTATTTGAGGATTGATACTACACTTGGCTAATCCCTTTTTATCTTGTTTGTTTGTGATTTGTTTAAGGGTAATCAAAGAAGAAAAACCCCCTTCATCGGCCGGCCAGTAGAAGGAGGAGAAAGAAATCCACAATCATCCTGCATCCCTTTTCTCACCAGGTATTCGCGATCAATTTCCCTTCTTTTGAGGTAACCCCTCTGGCGATCACTCTCCTTATTAGCACCTCGTGCATGCTTAATTCTTCTCTTATTTTTTTTTAATTGTTCTAAGTGGATTTCTTAGAATCTACAACAGACTGTGGGTGTGTGGGTGTGTTAAGTGGGGATAGGTTCTCTCTCTCTCTCTCTCTCTCTCTCTCTCTCTCTCTCTCTCTCTCTGTGTGTGTGTGTGTGTGTGTGTGTGTGTGTGTGTGTGTGTGTGTGTGTGTGTGTGTGTGTGTGTGTGTGTGTGTGTGTGTGTGTGTGTGTGTGTGTGTGTGTGTGTGTGTGTGTGTGTGTGTGTAATGCCCCTGATTTTTTTCGGATATTTTTCGGATCATTGTAGTGGGTCTCGGAGTGTATTTTGTGCTTTGCACGTGTTTTTCCCTGATGTGCCTTCGGAACTCTTTGCAGGGCAAACCGTGGTGTTCTACGACTCCGGGACAGTACCACCGCGTTGTGTTCCTTCCGAGGATCGCGGAGGTAATTTTTCATAATTTTCTGAATTTATCGAATTTTCGGGTTTTCCTATATATACTAACCCTTTTCTCTCTCCCCCTCTCATTTCTCTCTTCCCTCCCTCTCTCTTCTCTCACGCTCTCTTTCTCCGCTCTCTTCTCCGACGGCCGACGGAGCGAGGCGGGGGCGAGGTGGAGGTGGCGCGGGCGAGGATGCGGGCGAGGACAGGTGAGGATCGAGGCGGAGGAGGCGCGTGGAAGCTTGGTGGCGCGATCGCGAGCCGACGAGGGTTTCGCGGCGTTTTCTTCGTGGATCGGCGTCCACGGTGCGCGAAATCTTCGGTGGAGGTAGGGTGATGGTTCCCCAGCTCGTGCACTTCCTTTCCCGCGAGTTTCGTAGGCCGTGGTGAGCCGAGCGGGTGGAATCGGGGTTTTTGGGCAAAACCCATGTTTTAGGGCTTGTGAGCCGGATCTCCCGTTTTATGGTATTTTTAGGCGATCCAGGGGTTTAGATGCATGCCTAGGGGCTTGGGGAAGGTTTCCCCTTTTGTTTCCCCTTCACCTGGGGGTGAACGGGGCGTGGCATGGCTTTTCCCGCGATTTCTACCGTTTTCGGGCGCGGACTGAGAACGCGCTATACTCCAGTAGCTCGTTCTTGAAGGTCGCGCTGCCCCGATAGGGCGCGTTCATCGGAGAAGATGAACAGTAAGGCGGTTCGGGTCGCGCCTTACGGCCCCAGCACATTCTGGTTGTCGCACTATAGGATCATAGCGCGACCTGGCCTGGTCGCGCTATGGTCATGTAGCGCGTTCGTGTTGAACGCGCTAGGCACGTATAGCGCGTTCTGGATGAACGCGCTATGCACGTGTAGCGCGTTCTTGGAGGGACCAGTCGGGCTGCCCGGGGCGGGCGGTCTGCGGCTGATCGTGCTCCTCGCGGGTCGTGTGTGCTTTGGACACCCAGTGGAGTTCCGTGACCGTGTTTTGGGGTGTCTGGAGGTTCTGCTTACCTCATTTTGCGTGCCCGTGAGCTTAAGGGTCCGGGTGACCTTTAGCGTTCCGTTCGCATTGTGTTGGTCTCCGGTCGACCCGGTTGGGACCCAGTGGTCGACCTATGGCCTTGTGAGTATCCCGGACACCCCATGGGTTCTGTGTCTGTGTTTTTGGGGTGTCAAGAGGGACCGTGTTACCTCGATTAGCGTGCCCGTAGGTGTGGTGGGTCCGGGTGACCCCACGTGTTCCGGGCTCTTGTGTTACGCTTGATTGAGTCACCGTGTGTCAGTGTGTGTGCGGTGGGGTCTCCCCAGCATATCGTGGGTTCCTTTGGAAGGCGATTCCCGTGTGGGCCATGTGTTTGGCCTTGGACTATGAGTCCAGTTATCCGGCCTGGGGTTGGAGGTTTCCCGCTTGCTACAAGATGGGAAATCGTCGTGGTGGCTTGTGTGTTGTCCTGGGAATCGTGCTTCTGTGTTTTTCGTGTGGCCCGTGTGGGTGGCCTTGGTCCCTTGCGTTCCCTTCCCGAGGGGGTGGTCTTGGCGACTCGTGAGCTGTCTCGGTACTCGTGCTACCGTGGTTTTAGACCTAGAGATTGGACTAGATTGACGGCCTTGTGCTGTTGCGTACAACGGTCTTGACCCCGAGTCTTGTGACTCAAGGACCGTTGGGTGTAGTGCGTCTAGAGGACTGTCCAGAGTCCAGTGGCTTAGTGCCACTTGAGTTTTCTCGACTCTAGCGCACGGTGCGTGCGTGGCCATGGACTGTGAGTCCCGTTTCTTCTCCGACTGTGGTCACCGTGTGACGGGACCGGTACGTGGGGTGGTCCCCGTACGTCGTCGGATTCGGACGTTGTTTTCCGTTGAGTTGAGAGTCTACTCCTTCAGTGACCCTCCACTAGTCGTAGCCCACCAGTACGCGGTGCTGGTCGCACCAGGGAGTGGTGTACGGGCTTACCTTTGAGACGGTTTGTGGACCGGTTACCGTAGGCCCCTCGTCGGTAGCCAGAGTCCGGCTACGGGGGAAAACCGGTCAGAGGACCAGACTTAGTGACGCAAGGTCTGTGTGTGCACACGTGGTTGGGGGCGGTTGGACCCACGTCGACGGGCGTGACCCCAGCTAGTTACTTGTTTGTGGTTACTTGTACGGTGTTCGCGCCTCGGGTAGGACCTACCACGTCAGGCGGTTCACCTGCGGTGCGGTGTAAGACATCAGGGGACGCTACCGGCTGTGCTTCTAGTGGGTGGTACTCCTGTCGAGTACGGAGTGATAGACTGTCAGTCTCTGTGTCTTTGACCTTCGGGTTTTTGGTCGTGTTGACCGGTGAGTTCGGTTGTTTCACCTTGGCGCGTGTGTCGGTTCTTGCGCCTTGAGATTAGTGCTAGTGGCTTTACCGATGTTGGGTCTTGTTGTGCGGTACCCGCGATCGGATGGTCGGGGTTGCACCTTGGACAGCGTGTCCAGGTCGACTGTGTCCGGGGGACAGGCCTCTACGGCGTGGTTGCCGTGTGTTCTTACTTTGGTAGGTGGTACTAGCGTGGTTTGGTAGCTTCGTCTGAGTGACCGAAGTGTACCTTCCGGTACAGTAGGAGTAGCTGTAGTGCCGAGTTCTTGACCGGCCACCGGTTTGCTGTTCCTGCTGTAGTTGTAGCTCTCCTTTCCGCTACCGCCGTTGTTTCCGGTTGGGGTTCCGCGGGATCCCTGCTGAGTCTCTGTTTTGGAGACTCATTCCCTGCTTTTCAAGTGTAGCGATTCTTCCTCGCGGTTCGAGGGTGCGGAGCGGAGGTTCTCTGTTGCCAGCTTGTCGGGCCGAGTGTTCACTTGGCATGTGGTACGTTTTACTGCTTTAGACTGTACTTTCTGTTGGACTGGACTCTGTTGTAGATGTAGTTGTTCTTTCTTTCAGCTCGTTGTTGTTGTGTTGCCCTGCTTTATTTCCTATTTCTTTGTGCCTCCACACTCCTTTTAGCCCTTCCGAGCCCTCCCGGCTCGTGGGCGGCGGTTCGAGTCTCGGATTATCGGGCCTTCCCGGTAATCGGATTCTCGGGTCGTTACAGCTGGTATCAGAGCCAGGTTGTGGACGTACATAGGAATTCGAGATATTGCAGTGATCAGAGTCCATAAGGTCCAGTACAGTCGGCAGCTGGCTTAGGGTTTCGTGCTTGTTTTCTGCCTTGTTTCTCGCTTGAGAGCTTGAGTGCGCTGTGCGGCGCTGTGAAGGTGGTTGTTGTTCGCGGCTTTCGTGCCAGCGTGGGGTTCAAGGATCGAGGTCGAGAGCCTTCTCCCTCATCGGTGGTGGCCCTGGTTGTGCTGCGTTGGGCAGAGATTGCTGGCAGGCGTGAGCTCACGGTGCTGCGTTCGAGGAACCTGCAGCGTGGTCAGGTGACTGGTGCGGACTGTTCTTGGTTAAGTGGCCGTGAGCGTGCTCTGAGTGAGCTGCTGTCGGTTTTGGCCACTCCAGCTTGAGGTTTGTCCAGCCCCTGAGGTGTTCTGATCGAGAAGTGTGCTCCGGTGAGCGGAATGTCTTCTCGGTGAGCTGCTGATTTGTCGAGCCTGATGTCCTTGTCATGCTCTGTGGTGTCAAAAGTGACGTGTCGGTCCCGATTGTTTTGCGGATTAAGAGACGGGATTGGGCTGTGGTGTCCCAGTAAGTCTTACTCCTGCGCTCTTGTGTGCGAAGGGGTGTGTTCGCCTTGGATTTGGTCTGAGGTGTGAAGGTTCCGCGGTGAGTTTCGGGACTTGAGGATGAGCGTCGACGGTTGTCGTTATGGCTCGTGTTGCGGCTCTTGGCATGCCGTGTTGCAGTTCGAGGAATTGCAGCGGTGGTGCATCGAGAGATGCTGTGATTGTGGTCCGACGTGACACTCGTCGAGTGTGTCGGAGGCGCTAATCTGATGGAAGCGATGGTTTTCCTTGGTGCTGGATGGTGCTGTTTCCAGCGTGCGCGAGGTTTGAGGTCAGGTCGAGCGTGGAGTCCTTCCGTTGGTCGAAGTGTGCTGGTTTCTCCTTTGGTTTGAGAGATTGCGTTCGGCTAAGGATCGTCGTCTTGCATTGTGTGTTCGGATTGGTTGGCCTTGTGTGCCATGAAGTCCGTGCGAGACGTGCTCCTTGTCTTGGCAGGGTGGTTGCCTGTGAGAAGTTGTGCCCATTCCCTTGTCGTGTGAGGGTGCTGGCGCTATTTCGGAAGGACGAGTGCTGGTTGGGCGGTGTTTGCTTTCTCGGCTGTGCGCGCGGACTTGAGTGCGCAGCGGAAGCGTGGTGGGCCCATAACCCACTGGTTCAGGATCGTAGCGTTGGTTGCTACGGGCGGATTCCTGAGTTCACGTTGAGCATCGGAGGATTGGTTCCTCGGTGTGAAACGTGTTGTTGCCATGCCGTTGCTCGAGGTATTATGGTTGTTGGCACTGGCAAGTTGGAGTGTTGGGAAAAGTGCTGGCTAGTGCGCCGCATGAGTACCATGTTCCTGTGATGGAAGCCGTGTCAGGCGTCAGTGTTGGACCTGGATAAGGTTGTTGAGGATGTCGCCTGACGGAGGTCGAGGACGTGTTGGTCAGAGTCGGTGGCTTGGCGCCCGACTTGTGTTCCCAATCGTGTCCTCGGTTGAGATCGTGCTTTGAGGAAGTGGTCTCTGGCAGGCTATGGGTCCCGGTTGACGGCTATGAGTGGCTGATGAGCCTAACCGTGTGACCGACCACAACAGTGTCTGCTGGTTCTACGGTCTTGTCGGATTGTGGCGGTGAGATGGTTATTGCTTAGGGACCCGTGAGCACTGTTCAGGTGGTGTCCCGTGGCTCTGTGGTAAGGGCGGAATCGGTACTGGCGGGTGTCCACTTGCATTGATCGAAGGATTTGATGAGACTAGATGGAAGAGTGACGCCGGTGGGCGGATGCCTTTTGTGAGATTGGCGTCGGTTGGTGGTCCTTGATAGGACATTGGTGTCGCAAGGTTATCCCTGGTTTGGTGACCAGCATGGGATGGTTCCCCTGTAAGTCTGAGTCGACCGAGGTGATGACTGGAGGCACCATGATCTGTCATTCGGTTTCGTCGTGCTCCCCGAGAGGGTCGAGTTGGAGCGATGTTCGAGCTCGGATGCGGTGTCCGAGAGGAGTGCTGCTCGAGTTGCGGCATCAGTCTGTGTGTGAGTCGACGGATGGCTTGCCGAGGTTTGGAATGTTTCCTTTGGACCCGGTCGAGGACCAGGAAAGAAGGAAGAAGCTGAGCAAGCGGAGGTTTCCCATTGACGAGCATTTGGTGACTAGTAGATGGTCTTTTCAGAGACAGAAGATGCTGGTTGTTGGGGCTCGAGCGTGGCGAGAGCCGTGTGCCAGTGAGGCCTTCGGTGGTCGTTTCTGTGATGTGCCTTTCCGGATGGGATCTGGACTTTGTCGAAGTTTGTCTTCTGACAAGAGTTGGCACGGTGTTGTGTCCGGCTTTCGGCTTGCCATGTGTGAGATGTTTCTTGGTGTTCAGCCGATGTGCTGGTTGCGGTCTGTTGAGATGGCTGCTTGAGCTGGTGGAGGCTCTGTGTTGGTTGCTCCCTTGAGGAGGGTGTGCGATCTGTCAGCTGGTTGTGAAGCTGATGTGCGATTTGTCTGCTGACCATTGGATGGATCAGTAGTTATTTCTCGTGTCGAGGGTTGTGATTCCTCGGTGAGCGAGATTGTGGCTGCGGTGCCATGGTGGATTCTCGCGTTGTCTGAGGTGATGCCGGACTGTGTCTTTTACTATATGCCTGCTCTGTTGGCCTGTGTGCTCGGCGCGAGGAGCGAGGTGTTGCTTGTGACTGTAAGTCTGGCTGTGTCCCTCAGGATTGGTGTTTTCGGGAGAATCGAAGTTTTCTGTGCTGGGGCTCTGACAGCGTTGTCAGTTCGTTCAGTGTTCTTCCACTGTGACTTCGTGCCTGGTCCTGAATTTCGAGGACGAAATTCCTTTAAGGGGGGAGGGCTGTAATGCCCCGGATTTTTTTTCGGATATTTTTCGGATCATTGTAGTGGGTCTCGGAGTGTATTTTGTGCTTTGCACGTGTTTTTCCCTGATGTGCCTTCGGAACTCTTTGCAGGGCAAACCGTGGCGTTCTACGACTCCGGGACAGTACCACCGCGTTGTGTTCCTTCCGAGGATCGCGGAGGTAATTTTTCATAATTTTCTGAATTTATCAAATTTTCGGGTTTTCCTATATATACTAACCCTTTTCTCTCTCCCCCTCTCATTTCTCTCTTCCCTCCCTCTCTCTTCTCTCACGCTCTCTTTCTCCCCTCTCTTCTCCGGCGGCTGACGGAGCGAGGTGGGGGCGAGGTGGAGGTGGCGCGGGCGAGGATGCGGGCGAGGACAGGTGAGGATCGAGGCGGAGGAGGCGCGTGGAAGCTTGGTGGCGCGATCGTGAGCCGACGAGGGTTTCGCGGTGTTTCCTTCGTGGATCGGCGTCCACGGTGCGCGAAATCTTCGGTGGAGGTAGGGTGATAGTTCCCCAGCTCGTGCACTTCCTTTCCCGCGAGTTTCGTAGGCCGTGGTGAGCCGAGCGGGTGGAATCGGGGTTTTTGGGCAAAACCCATGTTTTAGGGCTTGTGAGCCGGATCTCCCGTTTTATGGTGTTTTTAGGCGATCCAGGGGTTTAGATGCATGCCTAGGGGCTTGGGGAAGGTTTCCCCTTTTGTTTCCCCTTCACCTGGGGGTGAACGGGGCGTGGCATGGCTTTTCCCGCGGTTTCTACCGTTTTCGGGCGCGGACTGAGAACGCGCTATACTCCAGTAGCTCGTTCTTGAAGGTCGCGCTGCCCCGATAGGGCGCGTTCATCGGAGAAGATGAACAGTAAGGCGGTTCGGGTCGCGCCTTACGGCCCCAGCACATTCTGGTTGTCGCACTATAGGATCATAGCGCGACCTGGCCTGGTCGCGCTATGGTCATGTAGCGCGTTCGTGTTGAACGCGCTAGGCACGTATAGCGCGTTCTGGATGAACGCGCTATGCACGTGTAGCGCGTTCTTGGAGGGACCAGTCGGGCTGCCCGGGGCGGGCGGTCTACGGCTGATCGTGCTCCTCGCGGGTCGTGTGTGCTTTGGACACCCAGTGGAGTTCCGTGACCGTGTTTTGGGGTGTCTGGAGGTTCTGCTTACCTCATTTTGCGTGCCCGTGAGCTTAAGGGTCCGGGTGACCTTTAGCGTTCCGTTCGCATTGTGTTGGTCTACGGTCGACCCGGTTGGGACCCAGTGGTCGACCTATGGCCTTGTGAGTATCCCGGACACCCCATGGGTTCTGTGTCTGTGTTTTTGGGGTGTCAGGAGGGACCGTGTTACCTCGATTAGCGTGCCCGTAGGTGTGGTGGGTCCGGGTGACCCCACGTGTTCCGGGCTCTTGTGTTACGCTTGATCGAGTCACCGTGTGTCGGTGTGTGTGCGGAGGGGTCTCCCCCGCATATCGTGGGTTCCTTTGGAAGGCGATTCCCGTGTGGGCCATGTGTTTGGCCTTGGACTGTGAGTCCAGTTATCCGGCCTGGGGTTGGAGGTTTCCCGCTTGCTACAAGATGGGAAATCGTCGTGGTGGCTTGTGTGCTGTCCTGGGAATCGTGCTTCTATGTTTTCCGTGTGGCCCGTGTGGGTGGCCTTGGCCCTTGCGTTCCCTTCCCGAGGGGGTGGTCTTGGCGACTCGTGAGCTATCTCGGTACTCGTGCTACCGTGGTTTTAGACCTAGAGATTGGACTAGATTGACGGCCTTGTGCTGTTGCGTACAACGGTCTTGACCCCGAGTCTTGTGACTCAAGGACCGTTGGGTGTAGTGCGTCTAGAGGACTGTCCAGAGTCCAGTGGCTTAGTGCCACTTGAGTTTTCTCGACTCTAGCGCATGGTGCGTGCGTGGCCGTGGACTGTGAGTCCCGTTTCTTCTCCGACTGTGGTCACCGTGTGACGGGACCGGTACGTGGGGTGGTCCCCGTACGTCGTCGGATTCGGACGTTGTTTTCCGTTGAGTTGAGAGTCTACTCCTTCAGTGACCCTCCACTAGTCGTAGCCCACCAGTACGCGGTGTTGGTCGCACCAGGGAGTGGTGTACGGGCTTACCTTTGAGACGGTTTGTGGACCGGTTACCGTAGGCCCCTCGTCGGTAGCCAGAGTCCGGCTACGGGGGAAAACCGGTCAGAGGACCAGACCTAGTGACGCAAGGTCTGTGTGTGCACACGTGGTTGGGGGCGGTTGGACCCACGTCGACGGGTGTGACCCCAGCTAGTTACTTGTTTGTGGTTACTTGTACGGTGTTCGCGCCTCGGGTAGGACCTACCACGTCAGGCGGTTCACCTGCGGTGCGGTGTAAGATGTCAGGGGACGCTACCGGCTGTGCTTCTAGTCGGTGGTACTCCTGTCGAGTACGGAGTGACAGACTGTCAGTCTCTGTGCCTTTGACCTTCGGGTTTTTGGTCGTGTTGACCGGTGAGTTCGGTTGTTTCACCTTGGCGCGTGTGTCGGTTCTTGCGCCTTGAGATTAGTGCTAGTGGCTTTACCGATGTTGGGTCTTGTTGTGCGGTACCCGCGATCGGATGGTCGGGGTTGCACCTTGGACAGCGTGTCCAGGTCAGCTGTGTCCGGGGGACAGGCCTCTACGGCGTGGTTGCCGTGTGTTCTTACTTTGGTAGGTGGTACTAGCGTGGTTTGGTAGCTTCGTCTGCGTGACCGAAGTGTACCTTCCGGTATAGTAGGAGTAGCTGTAGTGCCGAGTTCTTGATCGGCCACCGGTTTGTTGTTCCTGCTGTAGTTGTAGCTCTCCTTTCTGCTACCGCCGTTGTTTCCGGTTGGGGTTCCGCGGGATCCCTGCTGAGTCTCTGTTTTGGAGACTCATTCCCTGCTTTTCAGGTGTAGCGGTTCTTCCTCGCAGTTCGAGGGTGCGGAGCGGAGGTTCTCTGTTGCCAGCTTGTCGGGCCGAGTGTTCACTTAGCATGTGGTACGTTTTACTGCTTTAGACTGTACTTTCTGTTGGACTGGACTCTGTTGTAGCTGTAGTTGTTCTTTCTTTCAGCTCGTTGTTGTTGTGTTGCCCTGCTTTATGTCCTATTTCTTTGTGCCTCCACACTCCTTTTAGCCCTTCCGAGCCCTCCCGGCTCGTGGGCGGCAGTTCGAGTCTCGGATTATCGGGCCTTCCCGGTAATCGGATTCTCGAGTCGTTACAGTGTGTGTGTGTGTGTGTGTGTGTGTGTGTGTGTGTGTGTGTGTGTGTGTGTGTGTGTGTGTGTGTGTGTGTGTGTGTGTGTGTGTGTGTGTGTGTGTGTGTGTGTGTGTGTGTGTGTATTGTTGGTGTTGTGCTTAGCAAATAGTCTGTGTGTGTGTGTTCAGTGGGGATAGGTTGTGTGTGTGTGTGTGTGTGGACAAACTGTGCGAGCGTGTGTATGTGTGTGTTCAGGGGAGATAGATTGTGAGAAAATTGCTCCTTCCCATTATTCAGTGCTCCCATTGTTCAATGGTGGTTTTATACTACTTCCCAATGTCCAACTATGGTTGGTCCGATCAGGTATGCTTGAGGCAATGATGATGGGTTGGATGGCCTAACAGCAACCACCAACTAATGTGACGCAACATGATCCATGTGATTACATTATCTCATGTGCTGAGCCTCATCTCCTTACTCTTATCAAGTTCTTATACTTTTCACTCATTGTTATAATTTGTTCGTCTTATATCATACACATCTTTGAGGAAAAGAGTTCGAACCAGCAGATAGCAAAAATGTCTAACTCGGCAATAGCAGGAGGAGAGATTGAAGAACGTGGACTGGTGAAAGATTTAAGACGAGCAATCGAGAAAGAGAAATTTACAGCCGAGTTGACTGTTCTACTATGTGACTCTTTATTGTCAAAATTTGATAATTTAAAATTATGTAAGAAGAATTGATTGGACAAACTTTTGTATGTTTGAGTAAACATTTCCCATAATTTTGTAAACTTTTATGAAGTGTGATAAATAATATTTCATCGTGTTCATTCAGTCTTTGACTTGAAGATCCAATCTTCATATGGGTGTTTCAATTGTTGATAGTTTCTTTTTCTTCTGAACATTATGTCAAGGCGTCAAAAGGAAAAGAAGTTCATATTAATATGTATAAAATATATTTTCAAGAATGAAGTAGGAAACTAAAAGGGAGATGTGCATTTAAATACTTCACGTTTCAAAATTTGACTTATTACTATGATTAATGGTTAGATCACTCATGAAAGGAAAAAAACATATTAACATGACATCAGGAATTTTTTTTAAAAAGTTCACATACAAAATATTCCAACATATAAATTTCAAAGATAATTTTTAAAAATTACAAGTAATAATTTTAATGTTATGTAGTTATTATCTTATTATTGTCAAGTTCAATGTGAGAAAAATATAATACATGAATCATAATTGTTAAATTATACTCAAGTAATCATAGTATGTTGAAGATAGAAAATAATTATCCTATTCAGTTCAAATAAATATTCTCATTACAATTAGGTCTAAATAAATTAATAATACAATAATTATTTAAATATTAATTTAATTAATTTTAGTTATGTTTGAATAAAAAGATGATAATATATATATATAATAATATTATATTAGTAAAGATTAGTTAAAAATATCTTTTAATCAATGATATTAAATATTATATTCGTTATTTATAATCATCATTTTGAAGACATAGTTAATTAAGGAGTGTTAATTAAGATTATTATTAATAACCAAATATAAAATGAATATATATCCCTTATTCCCAACCAAACATAAAATAACATCATGCCCTTTAACCCGGGATAAGAAGGGTAATTTAGTCCTTTTTCAACCCTTAATCCCATTCGTATCCTTTCTTTTTACCAAACGAATAATAGGGATATCACCATACTTATTCATCGCGAACCAAACGACCATGAGAATAGGAATATGGATAAATTAACCTGGAATGACTTACGCCTATTCTGCTTCAATTTTATCCTCGAACTAAACGTGACCTTAGGGATCGATTCTAACCCCAATAAGGACTCCTAATACGATCTAATCCCTCAGCCCTAGGTCATTCACTATAAATAGAGCCCAGATTCGTCCTACGTGAATTCTAATTTTGGATCGCGTGGTTTGAAGGTAAGGCGTCGTCTTCACAGGTTCATCCTTTAGGGTTATTTGTTCTCTTTAATATCTTTTAACTTCCTTCTAAACCCCGTGCTAGGAGAACAAGCCATCGAGGAGTTAGAAGGTCTAGAAGTCACAGTTTCTACGCACGATGCACAGGAACTAGAGCTCTCTTCTGGCAACCAATTCGAAGTCTAGGGACCATACCAGAGGTAGGTTATCTCATGATTGGCTCAAACCACATGTTAGGAACAAAAGCCCTCTCCTATCTCTTGATTTCATGCATTGTACATGGCGTATTTAATGTTTTTACATGACAACGCATCTAGGTTTTTATTACATGCTATCTCCTACAACCCTAATCAAAAGATGAGAACTTTGAATTAATCCATGCCTTTCCCATGCATTGATCTTGTTTAAAGCATGTTACCTGTCTTACCTTTTAGTTTCACATAGTTTCCATACATTAATTGCCCTAGGATAGACTTTGCACGCTGGACTTAGCTTCTGTCTGTTGTAGACAGAAGGCAGTCTTGCAGAGACCGCTACCTACAAGTAGCGGTCTTCGACCAACCGCTATCTAGTTTCTGCAACCAGATCAAACCTTATTTATTTCCATTATATAAATGCTATCCTGCATGCCTTAGCTTGTTATTTGTATATCCTGATCATGGCATGATTCATAATTCATGTTGACATATTTTAAAAGATTATTTTTCATGTATGTTAATTTCATGCCAAAATTTTATAATATTGTATTTAAAGGAAATTTTCATGACATTAAGTTCACTTTGATTCATGCTTTGACGCGTTCCTTTCTCATCCCTTTTATGTTTTATTACTTCACATATAGACCGTACTCCGATACGACGCTATTAGATCACTTGCACGCGATAGGAACACCTCTTGGACTTGAAAGTCTCTTCGTCGGATATTCCTTTTGTCAGACTAGGTGATCTTGTTTCAAGGTCTCGTAAGACTCCGCGAGCTTGAGATTCCCACTAGGACGCCGAGCTGGTTGTACCCTAAAAACTCAAAAGTCTAGAGAGCACTTCGTGAATTCTACATTTTCTGTGGACTGTCCTGACTGCGGCCATCAGGCGACCGCTACCTGATTATTGTGGTCTGCCAATGACTGCTACCTGTTTTCAGCATTGGCTGCGTCAACCTGTTCCTTGTTCCGCATCGACTCCACCTGATAGCGGTCTTCACTCGATCGCTACCTCAAGAAAATGGTCCCCCTGAGACTGCGTTCTGTCAAACTAGTTCCAACCCGGGGTTTGACCCTAGGGTTGATCATATCTTGTTTAGATGGCCCTATGACTATCTGATGTCCCAAAAACCTTATTTAAGTTATTAATGAGCTATAGAAATTGATTAATGTACCATTATGCTGTCGGATTTCTCCCGTAGCGTAACCTTCTTATTAATTCATCCTTGAACTCTCGTGTTCATTTTGGTACATTCTTACCTTGGTTTTGTTGTCATGAAACTATTGTTTGAACTTGATATTATTGGCCTACTTTATTTCTCGTGGAAGTAGCTTGATTTATAACTTGAAGATGCAAGGGCGAGCACGGACGGTGTCTAAGGGCTCCATGCTAGGCCCCTCGTCAGATGGCCGAAAATATGCTATAAACTATGGGGTATGATGAACACTAGCGTCGCATTGCGCTGGGAGTACTTTTTTTATAAACGGGTGAAATCCACGAGGCTATCCTATGAAATTACATGCTTGCTTGTTACATGACTTTTCAGTGCATACCCTTTATCAAGGTTATGAAAGTACATTATTGTTACATGATAGTATATTCTCATTATTGAAAGGCCACATTACCATCTTGCTTGATCATGCTCTTATACGTACTTGAATTCTCATATCTCTATAGTTCTTGTTACCTGTTGTTACCTTAGTTTTATCGCATGTTTTATTGCATTTCCTTTATCTTACCTTCTAGAGCCAAAATGTTAATTATGTAAACATTGCCATCATGTTGATACGAAGATACCTATTGGGCGAGTGCGATCATTCCTTACTTTCCAATCTTTTTCAGGAAATTCTAGCGAGTCAGAGTCGGACTACTCAAGTGATGGGTCCGAGAGCGAATCAAGAATTAGCGAAGCCTTAGATTGTCAAGAGTTGTTTAAGTTAGTTAAAAGTCGTGTTCATGTAAAAAAAAATTTGAGTCTAGTGAGTCATTATGTTAAAGAGTCAAGTGTCATTGTAACTTTTGACTATTAATCAATAAAGTTGGAGTTTTGATCAGATATTGTGCATTCATCTTCTATGTGGATGTGTATAGTGCTCTAATTGTCATTCTAGCTTGAGACTTTATTTGTCGGCTATTCACGTTCCCAATTTAATTCAGCTGCATATCTCGGGGTGTGATATATATATATATATATATATATATATATATATATAGAGAGAGAGAGAGAGAGAGAGAGAAAGAACCCCCTTATAGGAGGCTCCCTCCCACCACCGGTGACCCACCCCCTCCCACTTCCAGCGACCCCCACCCCCCTCCCTGCTACTCTCCCCCGATCCCTAGACCGAGAGATTGAGAGAATGAGAGAGAGAGAGAGAGAGAGAGAGAGAGAGAGAGAGAGAGAGAGAGAGAGAGAGAGAGAGAGAGAAGGGGCGCCAGAGGGGATCACCCCCTCTGGTGCCGATGACTCCACCAGCGGGTGAGGTATGCAGTGAGAGAGAGAGAGAGAGAGGAAGGAGGGTTATGGGAGGGGGCCGATTAGGGAGGCCACCACCAGGCGTCGGTCATTGAGCGACAGGCCGAGTCTCGTGGACATGGGTGAGCTATTCAGGAGCTCCTGCTCCTTCATCCTCTACTTCCCCAACGACGGCTAGAGGGAAAGCAAGGCCTCACCGCACCCGCTAGACCCCCTTTGAGGGGAATGCTGTCTAGCTCGAGGTCACCATCCTCCCCCTTTGAGAGTTGCTCTTGCTTCATCTCGTTCTTCCTCGATCTGTCGGAAGAGTGGAAAATGAGATGGTGTGGAGCTAAGATCCTAGATCAGACGTACAAAAAGGAGGAGATCAGCCTCAGACCAGGTTTCATTCCCCCAATCGTAGATTCCATCGCCGCCATGTTGCTCCCGCCAGTGCCAAGGTTCTGTGACCGCATGTGTAATGTCCCGTAATTTTTGGATATTTTTCAGATCATTTTTTGTGGTTCTCGGAGTGTGTTTTATACTTTACGTGTGTTTTTCCTTGATATGCCTTCGGAACATTGTGCAGGGTGAATCGTGGCATTCTCTGACCTTGGGACATGACCTGCGTGTTGTGCTCTTCCCGAGAATCGCAGAGGTAATTTTTCTAATTTTCTGAATTTCTATAATTTTGGGGCTTTTCTATATATTAAACCTTTCTCTCTCTCCCCTCTCATTTTCTCACTCTCTCCCTCTCTCTTCTCTCACGCTCTCCCTTCTCACCCTCTCTTCACCGGCGGCCGACGGAGCGGGGCGGGGGCGGAGCGAGGCGATGCGGGCGAGGAGGACGGCGAGGATGGGTCGAGGATCGGGGGATGAGGGCGCGTTGGAGCTCGGCCGCGAGTTCGTGTCTCGGCAAGGCTTCGACGGTGCTTTCTTCAAGGATTGGTAGCCCGTGGTGAGCCGAGCATGGGTTTATTGCCGTTTTGGGGGAAAAGCATGATTTTGGGGTGTGAGCCGGATCTTTTGTTTTAACGGAGATCTTGACCGATCTAAGGGTTTAGAATCATGCTAGGAGGCTCGGGGATAGATTCCCCTTTGTTTCCCCATCATCGGGCAATGATCGGGGCGTGGATCGGGTTTTTTGGTGTTTCCCACCATTTTCGGGCTCGGGATGATCTAGCGGTCATTCCAGTGACCGCCAGAGCGCTAGCGGTCATGTGGAGACCGCTAAGGGGTCCGTTATGTCGGTTGGTTTAACGGTCATGCGACAGACCGCCTGTGGGGCTTAGCGGTCTAGGTGTAGACCGCCAGGCTCATGGTAGCAGTCAAGGCTAGACCGTTTCTTGTTTTGGAGTCGTTCAAGGTCGGTGGGGTAGCGGTCTTGTGACAAACCGCTAGGCATCACCTAGCAGTCAGGCAAAGGATCGCCACCCTGCCTAGCGGTCTGAGAAGTAACCGCTAGGGGTTCGTGTGTTCCAGGGACTCAGCGGTCCAGGGGTAGACCCTTAAGCTGGCTTTAGCGGTCCAGGGGTAGACCGCTAGGATCCCTAACGGTCTAGGGGTAGACCGCTAGGCGATTCATCGAGCTCGCTGTATCCATTTTGCATCGTGTGGTCTCCGGTCGACCCGGTTGTGACCCAGTGGTCGACCATTAGCGTCGAGAGTGTCCCGGACATCCCGTGGGTTCCGTGACCCTGTTTCTGGGATGTCTGGAGGTACTGTGTTACCTCGATTAGTGTGCCCATAGGTGTGGTGGGTCCGGGTGACCCCATGTGTCCGAGCTTTCGTGTTACGCTCGATCGAGTCACCGGGTATCGGTGTGAGTGCGGTGGGGTTCCCCCGCATGATGGTTCTCGACTGGGCCAAATGTATGGCCTTGTACTACGAGTCCAGTCATTCAGCGTGAGGCTGGAGGTTTTCCGCTTTTCTCAGGGATGGGGAATCGGCATGGCGGCTGTGAGCTACCTTGGGAATCGTGCTTCTATGCTTTTCGCGTGGCCCATGTTTGTGACCTTGGACTGCGAGTGATGCGGGACGAGACCACGGACACGACTCGAATGAGGAATGCAGTCCTCGGACTCTAGGTGAGCTCGTGATTGTCCCTTAACGAGGGAAGCGTCGGACGTGCACGGTTGAGGAACCGGCAAGAACTAGGGTGGTCAATTCTCTTTTGTGCCCGGATCGGGTCACGGGACGGTCACGCTCTCTCTCTCGCAGCAGCAGTGAAATAAATATTACGAGCTAACGGCCCTACACATGCTCTCTAGCAGCGGCATATAAAGCATATAAGGAAATAAGCGAAATGCCGAGTGTAAGAGCGAATACGATACCTCCACGCTCTCGGCATGGGGAAGACGGACCCGGCCGAACTCGTACTCCCGGGACGGTTAACACACAAAAGTTACAGCAATGAATCACTGCCCACTCCACGCAGGGAGGTAAAGGGCTACACAAATGGGCCCGGGAGGACCGATTCCGGGTTGACAGGCGGCTTCACGCGTAGCTTCGGCCGCACCCGTACTCGCAACGGTGGGGCCCACGTGCTATCCGGAAGGGCCGTGTGGGACCCGGTGGCACCGCTGTAGTGGAGACACTTGGGGAAGCGCTCCCCGGGATGGCGGCAGGCTGGTTCGTCGACCGGAGGCCGGGCGGCTCCGTTCGGCACCGGTCGGAATCACCGACCATGGATCTGCCGGTTCTATTTTCAGGCGCGCGCTCCGGCAAGAACGGCCGCTGCGATCAATCCCGATGTCGGATCGGGGCACATGAGCTATCGTTGGAAAGCTCTCTTGAAGTACTTCAATCTAGGCCTGGAGATCGGACCTAGATCTGCACGGATATGAGCTTTATTGAATTTTTGAGTTCCTATTGTACAGTGCCCGAAATCTCAGAACAGCAGAGGAGTTGTCTGAGAACTGCCGTTGACCGTGAGGTAGATGTCCGATTCAGCTCCTGAGCTCTTCATTAAAGTTGTAGAAAATAGAACATGGAAGATGGAAATATTTGTTTTGACAAGTTTGGAGGTGGCTACGAATTGTTATGATTTGTATACTAGGAGTGGGTCGGATCTGGAAATTGGCTGACAGCACTGTAGATGGCTCTGAAAACGAATTTTGAAAAATGGATGGATAGCTGATAAAAAATCGGGAAAAATCATGGAGTGAGGAGACGGTGGTTAGAACATTGAATAAAACTGGGAGTTCTTGTAACAATCAAAAAGATTGTCGGAGGGGGGAATTACAGGGGTGCTGTCACACAGATCTGAAACTAGACAGAACTGGGAGACAGAAATACACGAAATTGGAGAAATAGTAAATGATGCAATTTGGACGGGATGTTTTTGTTTGAGGTGAGGATTGAAGATAGGAACACACCATAAAATTTTCAGACCAAGAAGATGTCGTGGATGATAGCTGGAATTCAGGGAAGTAGCTTCTGCCCAAGATGGACAGAACACCAAAGTCATCTTCGCGGCGGCTCGAAGGCGGCACGAACGGCGGCGGCTGCACCGAGATGAACTCGGAGATTGAGGGGGAGGAGATAGAAATGTTCCACTCTAGAATTGGGGGTTGGAGGAGATGAACACCAGAGGAGAGAGGGGAGGGGCGCAAGGAGCTTCAAGCTTCCAACAAATTTTTTAACTTTTCATTAATTTCCAAATGAAAATACAACCTTTTATATGATTCACATCAAATCAAATGTAGACCCTTGGATCTAGGGATGGGGAATGGAGGGCTGGGATGAAGTGTGAACAACACACAAAAAAATAAAATTAAATAAAAAGAAGGGGGCGGCCTATTGACCAAGGGAGGAGGGGGTAGGTGGCATCTTGGACTTTCATGTCCATTTGTCCCCCATGTGGACAATTGACATTCAACCCTTCTAGATGGCCACCTAGAATGGTTGACCAGCCCCACATGGATGACATGGACCAATGGGAGAGGGTTGTGGGCCCCCTTGCTTGTCCTACTGACAAATTACATAGAAACCCACACAATCCGTGGGAATGACGCATTGGCTTACAAAGCCATACAATTGCGCATATACTTTCCCATGAATATACAAATAAACTAAAGGACATAAATGCAAACCAAATGCGGACGGTCTTGCCTCGATGTCCCCATCAATTCTCCCCGGGTGGGAGGAACTCGACCCCGTCGAGTAGGGGTATGGATGCTCGAGTACTTCGGCGGATCCGTCACCGTGCCAAGTAACACGGGTATGCTCCACTCCAAGTGACCGTCACCTGCTCATTCCATATATACTCGATATGCACAAACTGCTATGGGCTAGAGGTGGACACTTCGAATGGGGCACTCTCAAAAGGGGAGGTGGCAGCTCGAAGACACACTAGGAATGACCGCTGAGTCCCTGTAGGTGACTAGATCCGGGTGTAGATATAGAACCGATCCCATACTCATCGAGCGAGTCCACTCGCCTCTCACTCATAAGAGACTGTCAACGAGCACAAGACACATGCAGACTCACCAAGCACTAACACACGTATACAAACCACACAAACAAGCGACTCAAAACACACCACATAAACAAACCACACAAATAAGAAATGGACTCATGCATGACTCTAGACAAATCTATGGTTAGTCTGACCCGTACATGGATGACGGCGGACCAGGACACCCGAACGTATGCCATGCATGCATCTGACGTAACCGGTGGTTGACATCATGCGGAAATCCTAGACCTCCTAAGGTGGGCCATGCATGCATATGGGATGTGGATGTGGGAGGACCAAGAGTATTTCCCCTAGATGATGGTGTATCTTGTAGGTGTACGGGCTTGGTGGGCGTAGATGACCCGGCCCGTGGGGTAGGAGTGTGATAGTGGACTCCCTCTAAGAAGTGAAGTATATATGGAGGGTCTAAGGATCCACTAGGGAATGGGTCAAAGGGATCAAAGAAGGTATGACCCCTTGTGGTGGGTTCCCACAAGTCACGGTCCCACGTGTAGAAGTTTTGAAGGTGTGGATAGTCACCATCTTGAATTGTGACGGGTGGAACGGGGATCGTATGCAAGAAGTATGATTCTTCCCTCGGACAAAAGGGTATGAATTCGGGCTCGTCCGGTAGCGGGAGAAGTAGAAGAACCTCCGTGGTGACACAACCCACGGTGCACTCGGAGGTAATGGACCCGAAGGCCGGATGGGTGAAGCTAAGACTAGCGGGTTGGTCAAAGCCTCGGGCCAAAAGATGCGTCAACTCCCATTGTGAATCTAATCCCATGACAAGATCGTCCAACGTATCAACATGGTGACGAGATCGAAATGTGGTATGGAATGAGTTGACCGGCACTATAGGTAGGATGGGGTCCATGGATGGAAAGGGAGGTGGGACCAAGCCATCCTTGAGCCAACTAAAAAGCGGCTCGGCGATGTATAGTGTACCCGTTAGAAATACGGGTGGCTCAGGCCTTGGTGGTTCCAAATGAGATGGTGCCGAATCACGTTCGGACATAGAGGGTGGTGGCATTGGAGCTCTCGAGGGTGATGGAGGCGTGGTCTCCATGGTGGGAAGAGGGCTTGGGGATGCTAGAGGTGGGGCCGGGTGAAGACTACCGGCTATGACCTCCTTGGGCTCGGGTTGGAGTAGTGACCTCTCAATCCTATCCAGCCCGTCCGTGAATTGTTTTAAGATCTCAGCAAGGGTGCGGGTTGGAGTAGGGACCTTGGGGTGGACTCGCTCCTCGTCCCTCGGCCTGGGTGTGGTCCTAGGCTCGGCTATAAGCGGGGCTTCCACTCGGTTGGAGGTACTTGAGTGGGTTGGGATGGCGGTGAAGGGGTGGGATTGGGTAGAGGTGTGTCCCACTTGATTGTGGATGAGTTGGTGGGGTTGGTGAGTGGTATGACCCCCGTGGTTGGAGGTAGGTGGGCGGGGAAAGTAGGCCCTCCTAAGCGCTATCTTCATTTCCCACCATGACTCGATGGGCCTTAGATTCCTATCCTCCCTCCAAGTTTCGGCGGCTTCACCAAAAAGTCACCTTTTGGCAACATCGACTTGCATGGGCCCGTACATATTGTACACCTCGAAGTAGTCATCCATAATGGCTTCCCACTCTAGGTAGTCACCTGGGTCATCGGACCCGTAGAAGTCCCGGGTTTCCGGCCTAGTGGGGTGATTCGGGTGGTCCTTCCATTTGAGATAGTATCGCCACCATGGATAAGATCCAGGTGTTTGGTAATCCATGGGACACTGGGAAGCTAGAGGATGGCCATGCCGACACTAGTAGATAAACCAACTAGACAATGGACTACAACCCTAGAAATGACGACCAAGACCCGGTACGTGGCGGAGCTAACCGATCCGAAGATCACTCGCAAAAGTGTGCGGCCTTCCTGATAGGCGTAGCCTAACGTTCGGACAACACCTTTTGATATACCGAGTAAAGGGATGTATGCAACCCAAAAGACACTTTTTTTTTGTTTTGGACACCCTAGACTCGACTGGCGCTCTAATACCAAATTGATGCGGGACGAGACCACGGACACGACTCGAATGAGGAATGCAGTCCTCGGACTCTAGGTGAGCTCGTGATTGTCCCTTAACGAGGGAATTGTCGGACGTGCACGGTTGAGAAACCGACAAGAGCTAGGGTGGTCAACTCTCTTTTGTGCCCGGATCGGGTCACAGGACGGTCACGCTCTCTCTCTCGTAGCAGCGGTGAAATAAATATTACGAGCTAACGGGCCTACACATGCTCTCTAGCAGCGGCATATAAAGCATATAAGGAAATAAGCGAAATGCCGAGTGTAAGAGCGAATACGATACCTCCACGCTCTCGGCGTGGGGAAGACGGACCCGGCCGAACTCGTACTCCCGGGACAGTTAACACACAAAAGTTACAGCAATGAATCACTGCCCACTCCATGCAGGGAGGTAAAGGGCTACACAAATGGGCCCGGGAGGACCGATTCCAGGTTGCCGGGCGGCTTCACGCGTAGCTTCGGCCGCACCCGTACTCGCAACCGTGGGGCCCACGTGCTGTCCGGAAGGGCCGTGTGGGACCCGATGGCACCGCTGTAGTGGGGACACTTGGGGAAGTGCTCCCCGGGATGGCGGCACGCTGGTTCATCGACCGGAGGTCGGGCGGCTCCGTTCGGCACCAGTCGGAATCACCGGCCACGGATCTGCCGGTTCTGTTTTCAGGCGCGTGCTCCGGCGAGAATGGCCGCTACGATCAATCCCGATGTCGGATCGGGGCACATGAGCTATCGTTGGAAAGCTCTCTTGAAGTACTTCAATCTAGGCCTAGAGATCGGACCTGGATCTGCACGGATCTGGGCTTTATTAAATTTTTGAGTTCCTATTGTACAGTGCCTAAAATCTCAGAACAACAGAGGAGTTGTCTGAGAACTGCCGTTGAACGTGATGTAGATGTCCGATTCAGCTCCTGCGCTCTTCACCAAAGTTGTGGAAATGGAACAAGGAAGACGGAAATATTTTTTGTGACAAGTTTGGAGGTGGCTACGAATTGTTATGATTTTTATACTAGGAGTGGGTCGGATCTGGAAACTGGCTGACAGCACTGTAGATGGCTCTGAAAACGAATTTTGAGAAATGGATGGATGGCTGATAAAAAATCAGGAAAAATCATGGAGTGAGGGGACGGTGGTTAGAACATTCAATAAAATTGGGGGTTCTTGTAAAAATCAAAAAGATTGTCGGAGGGGGGAATTACAGGGGTGCTGTCACACAGATCTAAAACTAGACAGAACTGGGAGACAGAAATACACGAAAGTTGAGAAATAGTAAATGATGAAATTTGGACGGGATTGTTTTTTTGGAGGTGGGGATTGAAGATAGGAACACACCATAAAATTTTCAGACCAAGAAGATGTCGTGGCTGATAGCTGGAATTCCGGGAAGGAGCTTCTGCCCAAGATGGACAGAACACCGAAGTCGTCTTCGCGGCGGCTCGAAGGTGGCACGAACGGCGGCGGCGGCACCGGAGATGAACTCGGAGATTGAGGGGGAGGAGATAGAAATGTTCCACTCTAGAATTGGGGGTTGGAGGAGATGAACACCAGAGGAGAGAGGGGAGGGGCGCAAGGAGCTTCAAGCTTCCAACAAATTTTCTAACTTTTCATTAATTTCCAAATGAAAATACAACATTTTATATGATTCACATCAAATCAAATGTAGACCCTTGGATCTAGGGATGGGAAATGGAGGGCTGGGATGAAGTGTGAACAACACACAAAAAAATAAAATTAAATAAAAAGAAGGGGGCGGCCTATTGACCAAGGGAGGAGGGGGTAGGTGGCATCTTGGACTTTCATGTCCATTTGTCCCCCATGTGGACAATTGACATTCAACCCTTCTAGATGGCCACCTAGAATGGTTGACCAGCCCCACATGGATGACATGGACCAATGGGAGAGGGTTGAGGGCCCCCTTGCTGATCCTACTGACAAATTACATAGAAACCCACACAATCCGTGGGAATGACGCATTGGCTTACAAAGCCGTACAATTGCGCATATACTTTCCCATGGATATACAAATAAACTAAAGGACATAAATGCAAAAAAAATGCGACGGTCTTGCCTCGATGTCCCCATCAGCGAGTCCAGTCAGCCAGCCTAGGGCTGGGAGTCTCTTGAGTTCCCTTTTGAGTCAATGGTCTCGGCGGCTCGTGAGCTACCGAGGTATTCGTGCTACCGTGGTTTTGGACCGAGGGATTAAACTAGATTAATGGCGGTGTACCGTTGCGTACGACGGTCTTGACCCCGAGTCTTGTAACTCAAGGACCGTTGGATTTAGTGAGTCTAGAGGACTGTCCAGAGTCTAGTGGCTCGGTGCCACTTGGTTCTTCCAACTTTTGCGCAGGGTGCGTGCGTGTTTCTTGGAGTTCTCCTCAGAGAGTGGTTACATCAGTGACTCCCCACTAGTCGTAGCCTTCCGACACGCGAGTGGTCCCACCAGGGAGTGGTGGTGAGGCTACCCCGAGATATGATTTTTAGGATGGTTATCGTCGGGCCCCCCGTCTTGATGCCAGAGTCCGGCTGAGGGGAAAACTAGTAAGAGGGCCAGACCTATGACGCATGGTATGTGTGTGCACACGTGGTTGGGGGTAGTTGGACCCGCGTTGTCGAGCGCGACCCCAGCTAGTCACTTGTTTAGTGGTTACTTGTATGGTGTCCCAGTTCCACCAGGGGTCGAGGGGGACACCTGAGACGCGGTCTAAGCCATCAGTGGACGCATCCGGCCTTGCTTCTAGTGGGCAGATACTCCTGTCACGTGAGACATGACTCTCCTGTTCTGGTTTCGTTTCCCGTCAGTGAGACATGGTTTTCTGGACCGTCCGGTGTTTCCGAGGTAGTGGCCAGGGTGCCAGTGGCTTCACCGAGGTTGTGTCTTGTTAAAGTTGTGTTCACGACAGCGTGGTCGTGACGTTACCTCGGACAGTGTGGTCCAGGTTGGCCTTGTCTGGGAGGACAGGCCTTCACGGCGAAGCTGTCGTGGGTTTTTGCCTCGGTAGGTGGTGTTAGTGTGGTCTGATTCTCGATGGTGAGATCGGGAATTCCTTCTTCCCCGTTACCGATAGGAGTAGCTGTAGAGCCATGGTCTTATCGGCTGCCGCGGGTTGGTGAACGGGTTCCCTTCGCCGTAGTTGTTACTCCACTGCTGTTGCTGTTGCTAGTGCTGCTTCCCTTTCCGCCACTGTCATTGTTTTCGGTTGGGGTTCCGCGGGACCCCTACTGAGTCTCTGTTTGAAGACTCATCCCTGCTTTTCTGGTGCGGTGGTTCTTCCTTGAGGTTCGAGGGTGTTGCGCGGAGCTCCTCAGCTACCAGCTCACCGGGCCAAGTGTTCACTTGGCATGTGGTACGTTTTACTACTTTAGATTGTACTTTTATTGGACTGGACTCTGCTGTAGTTGTTTATTTATTTCTGTTAATTGTTGAATTGTCCTGCTTTATTTCCTATTTCTTTGTACCTCCACACTCCTTTTATCCCTTTTGAGCCCTCTCGACTCATGGGCAGCGGGCCAGGATTTGAATGGTATCGGGTTCTTCCCGGTATCCGGATCTTGGGTCGTTACAGATGGTATCAGAGTGGTGGTTGTGGACGTACATAGGAATTCGAGATATTGCAGTGATCAGAGTCTATAAGGTCCAGTACTGTCGGCAGCTGGCATAGGGTTTCGTGCATATTTTCTGCTTTAGTTCTCACTTGAGAGCTTGAGTGCACTACGCGGCGCTGTAAAGGTGGTTGATGTTCCCGACTTTTGTGTCGGTGTGGGGCCCAAGGGATGTGATAGAGAGATTTCTTCTCGATGGGTTGTGACCCCGGTTGTGCTGCAGTGGGCAGAGGTTGCCGGCAGGTGTGTCGCTGTGGTGCTGTGTTCGAGGTGTTTGCCGCGAGGTCAGGTGACTGGCGAGGATTATTCGTGGTTAAGTGGCCGTGAGCGTGCTCTGAGGGAGTTGTTATTGGTTTGGCCACTCCAGCTTGAGGTTATCCAGCCCCTGAGGTGTTAAGGTCGTGGTTTGAGGTGGCCAAGTGGGTGCTCTGATCGAGAGGTGCGCTCGGGTGAGCGGAGGATTATCTCGGTGAGCTGATGTTTCATTGTGATTGATGTTATCGTCATGCTCTGTGGCGTCAGAAATGACGTGTCGGTCCCTATTGTTTTACGGATTTCGAGGCAAGATTGGGTGGAGTTGTCCCAGTAAGTTCTTGCTCCTACGCTCCTGTGTGCGAATGGGTTGTGTTCGCTTGGATTTGGTTTAAGATATGAAGGTTCCGGGGCGACTTCGGGACTCAAGGATGAGCGTTGACAGTTGTCGATTATGGCTTGTGTGCAGCTCTTGGCATGGCGTATTGTAGTTCGAGGAATTACAGTGGTGGTACATCAAGAGATGCTGTGATTGTGGTCCGACGTGACACTCGCCGAGTGTGTCGGAGGCGCTGACCTGATGGAAGTGATAGTTTTCTCGGTGTTGGAAGGTGATGTTCCTGGCATGCGCGAGGTTCGAGGTCAGGTCGAGCGTGGATACCTTCCGTTTGGTCGGAAGTGTGATTAGTTTCTCCCTTGATTGGAGAGATTGTGTTTGGCTAAGGTTCGTCGTCATGCATTATGTTCCCAGATTTGGTTGGCCTCTGTGTGCCATGAAGTCCGCGCGAGACGAGTTTCACGTTTTGGCAAGGTAGTTGCCTGTGAGAAGTCCTGCCCAATTCCCCTGTTACGTGAGGGTGTGTCGGCATTGCTCTGGAAGGATGAGTGCTGGTTGGGTGGTGTGTGAGAGAATTCTTGGATGGTGTTGGAACTTTCCGATGCATGGCGGTTCGAAGCCTACAGAGTTGCCGAGGATTGCCAGATTATGAGGGAGAATCTGTGCTTGGGGTTTGAGGTAAGGAAGCCTTCCTCACCCTATTTTCTGAAGTTGGCCAGCCGAGTTGTGGATTATCGGGATGGCGAGCCCCGAGTTGCCGTGTTTGGCTGTGCGGGTGGATCTGAGTGCGCAGCAGAAGCTTGGTGGGCCCATAACCCACAGGTTCAGAATCATAGCGTTGGGTGCTACGAGCGGATTCCTGAGATTACGTTAAGCATTGGAGGATTGGTTCCTCTGTGTGAGACGTGTTGTTGCCGTGCCGTTGCTCGAGGTATCGTGGTTTTTGGCACTAGCAGGATGGAGTGTTGGGCAAAAATGTTGGCAAGTGTGCCGCATGAGTACCCTGTTCATCTGATGGAAGCCGCGTCAGGCGTCGGTGTTAGACCCAGATGGGGTTGCCGAGGATGTCGCCTGACGGAGGTCGAGGACGTGTTGGTCAGAGTCGGTGGTTTCGTGCTTGACTTGTGTTGCAAGCTGTGTTCTCGGATGAGATCGTGTAACGACCTGAGATCCGAACACCGGGAAGGCCCGATAACCCGAATCTCGAACCGTCACCCACGAGTCCGAAGACCCGAAAGGGTTGAAAGGATGGTGTGAAGATACACATGAATCTAAAATAATTACAGAATTACACAGATAATATGAATGAGCAAGAAATAAATAAATTACATTAATTAAATTACATGGTCCACAATAATAACAACAGCAGTCTAAAAAGATAGTAGCCCACAGCTAGTACAGTCCAAAGGGAAAAGTACAACAACACGGGGCATACCCCGGTCTGGCAACTGGCAACTGGCAACTAACCCTGGGAACTTGAACCATGTGGAGCCTCTGAAGCGCTCCCCTGAAGCCGTGTCTCACCTGAAACACGGAAAACACGCAGGGAATGAGCCTCAAAACACAAGGCTCAGTAGGGATCATCTGGTCCCCACCCCGTAAATCGAGAAACTGCGCGGAAAGTAACTGCGAGCTACGACTATGGCTAGTACTGAACACACGGCAAGAAAATCAAGACAACTTGTCAGAAACTGAGAAAAACCCAAGAGTCGCTACCAGATAAAGTCAAGAGTGCCAACCCACTAGAAGCAAGGCCGGATGCATCCACTGACGGCTTAAACCGCGCCTTGGGTGTCCCCCTCAACCGCTGGTGGTGTGGGGACACCGTACAAGTAACCACAGAACAAGTGACTAGCTGGGGTCACGCTCGTCAGCGTGGGTCCAACCGCCCCCAACCACGTGTGCACACACAGACCGTGCGTCCCTGATCTGACCCTCTGACTGGTTTTCCCCTCATCCAGACTCTGGCTGATAGACGCGGGACCCGACGGAAACCAGTCCAAAACCGTCTCTCAGGGTAGCCTTGCCACCACTCCTTGGTGGGACCACTCTCATGTCGGAAGGCTATGACTAGTGGAGGGTAACTGAAGGAGTAGACTGTCTAGTCAACGGAAAATAACGTCTAAACCGGACAAAGTACAAGGGCCGCTCCTCGTACCGACACTGACTCACGATGACACAAGCCAAGAACACCAGCTCCCAGGATCCCACGGCACCCTCACGTGTGGCCCCCACATGATGCCCAGCATCAGTCAGGCCACGGGTCAGCACGTGGATCGAGATCCACTAACCCGGGACTCGAATCGATTAAGTGTAACTCCGGTATAACAAAACACGGGCGGCGGTCCATCCCGGAGGCTACCACGTGTGTAACAACTCTGAACCTGCGAGAAACCTTAACGCGCTATAGGCCCAGAGCGCGTTTATGAACGCGCTCTCTTTGCCTAGTGCGTTCATGCATGAACGCGCTCGGGACCCATAGCGCATTAATCATTAACGTGCTATGGAAGCCTAGCGCGTTCACAAAAGTCACGCCTGGGCGGGTAGGCGCGTTGTCTGTCAATAGGTGGACGGCCACTGTTCATCTTCTCCGATGAACGCGGCGATAAAGGGCAGCGCGATCTCAAGATCGCGTCCCTGGTCTATAGTGCGACAACGGGCAGAGCCCGGTTCGCGGAGTAAGTACGAAAAAAATCCAAAAACCACGCCCATTCACCCCCTGGTGAAGGGAAAACAAAAGGGAAATCAATCTTTAACTCCCAGCATGCTAGAAACCCCAAAAATCTAGCTATAAATGCATTAAATCGATGAAATCCAGCTCACCCCTCAAACATGGAGTTTCCCCATCCCGGCATAAAAACACGCCCCTCTCAGCTTTCCTCGGCCTAGAAATTACGGGAAGGGAAGGGATGAGCATGGGAATATGTCCCCCTACCTAAAAGAGGCCCAAAAATGCCTAGATCACCTTCGTTCCTCAAAAACAGTTCGTTCTTCCTCGAGCTTCCCACGAGCCACGCACACCACCGTGATCACCTCGCCGCCGCCGTCGTCGCCACGCCGTCTCCCACCGCCGTCTACAGCCGAGGGGCACGCCGCGTCGTCGCCGGAAGAGGAGAGAGAAAGGGGGGGCACCGGTTCTCCAACGGGAAGAAAAGAGAAGGAGGAAGAAAAAGAGAAAGGAGAAAGAAAAAGGAAAAAGGGTTAGGGATTTATAGAAAATCTTGATTTTTTGAAAAATAAAAAAATATACCGCCGCGATCGTTGGAACGCACTGATCGACGTGGTACCACTCGCGCCTAGGTGAACGACCCGGTTCACTTGCTACGGGGTTCCGTAGGTTTTGCCGAACGCACACGTGAAAATCGAAAAACACGCGGAAAAGCCGCAGAACACGTTTCGGGACCTCCAAAACTGATCCGAATCGCACGGATCTGAACACGAAAGATGTCTGAAACATAATTTCGGACACAACGGAGTCGGACTCTCCAAGAAAATAGATTCTGGACCCAAAAAGAAGGATCCAAAGGGTCCGGGATATTACAGATCGTGTTCTAGAGGAAGTGATCTCTGAGAGATTTTGGGTTCCGGTTGGTGGCTACGAGTGGCTGGTCAGGTTGAACGAGTGGTCGACCGCGGTAAGATGTGTATTGTTGAGGACCAGTGTGCATTGGTCGCGGCGTTGGCGACCAGGTTGCTGTGAGATTGGGTGGCACTTTCCTCCCCTAGAGACGTGTGCCATGAATTGTCCCGGTGGTGTCCCGTGGCTCTGTGGTTAGGGCAGAATCGGGATTGGCAGGTGTCCACTTGGATTAGTTGAGATAGGATTCGATGAGACAAGATGAGGAGTGATGCCTGTGCATGAAGGTCCTTGATGGGACGTTGGCGTTGGAATGGTTATCCCTGGTTTGGTGACCAGCATGGTATCGTTCCCCTGTAAGTCTGAGTCGAGTGAGGTGAAGATTGAAGACTCCTAAGTCTTCTCATTGGTTTCGTCGTGCTCCCCTGCAAGGGGTGAGTTAGCACGATGATCGAGATCGGATGCGGTGTCCAAGAGAGGTTCAGCTCGCGATGTGGTGATTATCTGTGTGTGAGTCAGCGGATGGCCTGTTGTGAGTTAGATCATGCCTGTTAGGTTGGTGAAAGTTTCCCGTTGACGTGTATCTGGTGATCAGTGGATGGTCTTTTCACAGATAGAAGATGTTGTTGGCTATGCATCGTGAACGGTGAGAGCTGTGTATCAGTGAGGCCTTTGGTGGTCGTCTCTGTGGTGTGCTTTCCGGATGGGATCTGGGCTTTGTCGAAGTTTATCTTCTGGCAGAGTTGGTCTCGTGCTGTTGTGAGCTGATGGAGGCTCTGTATTGGTTGTTCCCTTGAGCTGGGTGTGAAGCCAGTCAGCTGGTTGTGAAGCTGATGTGGGTTTTGTCCGCCGACCATAGGATGGATCGGTAGTTATTTCTCGTGACGAGGACTGTGTCTCCTCGGTGGGCGAGATGGTGGCAGCGGTGCCATAATTGGTCTTCATTGTGATTGAGGTGATGCCGGATTGTGACCTTTGGTGTATGCCTACTCTAATGACCGGTGCGCGGCATGTTGAGCGAGGCGTTCTTCGTGATTGTAGTCTGGCTGTGTCCCTCAGGATCCGTGTTTTCGAAAGAATCAAGGTTTTCTGTGCTGGGGCTCTGACAGCGTTGTCAGTTGGTTCGGTGTTCTTCCCCTGTGACTTGATGCTAGTCCTGAATTTTGAGGATGAAATTTCTTTAAGGGGGGGCTATAATGCCCCATATTTTTTAGATATTTTTCGGATCATTTTTATGGGTCTCGGAGTGTGTTTTATACTTTACGTGTGTTTTTCCCTGATATGCCTTCGGAACACTGTGTAGGGTGAACCGTGGCATTCTCTGACCCCGAGACGTGACCTGCGTGTTGTGCTCTTCCCGAGGATCGCGGAGGTAATTTTTCTTAATTTTTTGAATTTCTTCAATTTTTGGGCTTTTTTATATATTAACCCTTTCTCTCTCTCCCCTCTCATTTTCTCACTCTCTCCCTCTCTCTTCTCTCATGCTCTCCCTTCTCACCCTCTCTTCTCCGGCGACCGACGGAGCGGGGCGGGGGTGGAGCTAGGCAACGCGGGCGAGGAGGACGGTGAGGATGGGTCAAGGATCAGGGGATGAGGGCGCGTTGGAGCTCGACCGTGAGTTCGTGTCTCGGCGAGGCTTCGGCGGCATTTTCTTCTAGGATCGGCATCCACGGCGCGTGAAATCTTCGGTGGAGGTAGGGAGATGGACCCCCAACTCGCGTACTTCATTTCCCGTGAGTTTGATAGCCCGTGGTGAGCCGAGCGTGGGTTTATTGGCGTTTTGGGGGAAAAGTATGATTTTGGGGTGTGAGCCGGATCTTCCATTTTAACGGAGATTTTGACCAATCTAAGGGTTTAGAATCATGCTAGGAGGCTCGGGGATGGATTCCTCTATGTTTCCCTATCATCGGGTGATGATCGGGGCGTGGCTCTGGTTTTTTGGTGTTTCCCGCCGTTTTCGGGCTCGGGACGATCTAGCGGTCGTTCCAGTGACCGCTAGCGCGCTAGCGGTCATGTGGAGACCGCTAGGGGGTCCGTTATGTCGGATGGTTTAGCGGTTGTGCGATAGACCGCCTGTGGGGCTTCGTGGTCTAGGTGTAGATCGCCAGGCTCGTGGTAGCGATCAGGGCAAGACCGTTTCTTGTTTTAGAGTCGTTCGAGGTCGGTGGGGTAGCGGTCTCGCGAAAGACCGCTAGGCATCACCTAGCGGTCAGGCAAAGGACCGCCACCCTGCCTAGCGGTCCGAGAAGTAACCGCTAGGGGTTCGTGTGTTCCAGGGGCTCAACGGTCCAGGGGTAGACCGCTAGGTTGGCTTTAGCGGTCCAGGGGTAGACCGCTAGGATCCCTAATGGTCTAGGGTAGACCGATATGCGCTTCTTCGAGCTCGCTGTGTCTGTTTTACGTCGTGTGGTCTCCAGTCGACCCGATTGTGACCCAATAGTCGACCATTAGTGTCGGGAGTGTCCCGGACATCTCGTGGGTTCCGTGACCGTGTTTTTGGGATGTCTGGAGGTACCATGTTACCTCCATTAGTCTGCCTGTAGGTGTGGTCGGTCTGGGTGACCTCATGTGTCCGGGTTTTTGTGTTACGCTCGATCGAGTCACCGGGTATCGGTGTCATTGCGGTGGGGTTCCCCCGCATGATGGTTCCCGACTGGGCCAAGTGTATGGCCTTGGACTGCGAGTCCAATCATTCAGCCTGGGGCTGGAGGTTTTTCACTTTTCCCAGGGTTGGAGAATCGGCGTGGCGTCCTATGAGCAACCTTGGGAATCATGCTTCTGTGCTTTTCGCGTGGGCCATGTGTGTGACCTTGGACTGTGAGTCCAGTCACCCAGCCTGGGGCTGGGAGTCTCTTGAGTTCCCTTTTGAGGCAATGGTCTCGGTGGCTCGTGAGCTGCCGAGGTATTCGTGCTACCATGGTTTTAGACCTAGGGATTAGACTAGATTAACGCGTTGTGCCATTGTGTACGACGGTCTTGTCCCCGAGTCTTGTGACTCAAGGACCGTTGGATTTAGTGAGTCTAGAGGACTGTCCAGAGTCCAGTGGCTCGGTGCCACTTGGTTCTTCTCGACTTTCACGCATGGTGCATGCGTGTTTCTCAGAGTTCTCCTCGGAGAGTGGTCATATCAGTGACTACCCACTATTGGTAGCCTTCTGACACGCGAGTGGTCCCACCAGAGAGTGGTGGCGAGGCTACCCCGAGAGACGATTTTTAGGCTGGTTACCGTCGGGCCCCACGTCTTGACGCCAGAGTCTGCTGAGGGGAAAACCAGTAAGAGGGCCAGACCTAGGACGCATGGTCTGTGTGTGCACATGAGGTTGGGGGCAGTTGGACCCGCGCTGACGAGCACGACCCCATCTAGTCACTTGTTCAATGGTTACTTGTACGGTGTCCCCGTTCCACCTGGCGTCGAGGGGGACACCTGAGGCGCGGTCTAAGCCGTTAGTGGACGCATCCGGCCTTGCTTCTAGTGGGCAGGTACTCCTGTCACGTGAGACGTGACTCTCCTGTTCTGGTTTCGTTTCCCGTCTACGAGACATGGTTTTCTGGACCGTCTGGTGTTTCCGAGGTAGTGGCCAAGGTGCCAGTGGCTTCACCGAGGTTGCGTCTTGTTAGAGTTATGTTCACGACAGGGTGGTCGTGACGTTACCTTGGATAGCGTGGTCCAGGTTGGCCTTGTCTGGGAGGACAGGCCTTCACGGCAGAGCTGCCGTGGGTTTTTGCCTCGGTAGGTGGTGTTAGTGTCGTCCGATTCTCGATGGTGAGATCGGGAATTCCTTCTTCCCCGTTACCAGTAGGAGTAGCTGTAGAGCCATGGTCTTATCGGCTGCCGCGGGTTGGTGAATGGGTTCACTTTGCCATAGTTGTTACTCCACCGCTGTTGCTGTTGTTAGTGCTGCTTCCCTTTCCGCCACTGTGACGACCCAAGATCCGGATACCGGAAAGGCACCGATACCATTCGAATCCTGGCCCGCCGCCCACGAGTCGGTGGGCTCGGAAGGGCTAAAAGTAGTGTGGAGGCACAAAGAAATAAGAAATAATGCAGGACAAATCAACAATTAACAGAAATAAATAAATAACTACTACAACAGAGTCTAGTCAAACAGAAAGTAAAGTCTAAAGTAGTAAAATGTACCACATCCCAAGTGAACACTCAGCCCGGCAAGCTAGCAACTAAGAACCTCCAAAAAGCCTCCTCGAACCTCGAGGCAGAACCGCCGCACCTGAAAAGTAGAGGTGTGCCTCCTGTCACTGGCTCAGCAGGGATCCCGCAGAACCCCAACTGAGAACAACGGTGGCAAGAAACGGAAAACAGCTACAATTATAGTAGGAACAGCGAACCGGTGGCCGGTCAAAATTCGGCACTACAGCTACTCCTACTATACCAAGAAAGGAATTCCCGATCTCACAATCGGGAACCGAACCACACTAACACCACCTACCGAGGTAACCCCATGGCAACCCTGCCGCAGAAGCCTGTCCTCCCAGACAGCGCCAACCTGGACACACTGTCCAATGTGCAATCCCGACCACCTGGTCACGGGCACTGCACCAACAAGACACAACCTTGGTAAAGCCACTGGCACCCTGTCCACTACCTCGGAAACACCGGACGGTCCACAAAACCACGTCTCGCAGACGGGAAACAGAACCCGAACACAGGAGAGTCACGTCTCACGTGACAGGAGTACCTGCCCACCAAAAGCAAAGCCGGATGCGTCCACTGACGACTTAGTCCGTGCCTCAAGTGTCTCGCTGCAGCACCCCAGGAGGAGATTGAAACACCGCACAAGTAACCACAGAACACAGAACAAGGGTCTAGGTGGGGTCATGCTCATCAGCACGTGTCCGAAGTCCCCGACCATGTGTGCACGCACTGACTGACTGCGCTACGTCAGGCCCTCTAGCTGGTATTCCTCCTGGCCCGGACTCGAGCTGCTACAGTAGGAGGGCCATGGCAACCAACCTAAAGCCGTATCTGTAATGCCTCGGGTTTTTCGGATATTTCTTGGATCTGGATCCGTGGGTTTTAGATCATCTTTTCGCGGGCTGCGGATTGTGTCCGAGTGAGCTTCGGACTATTTATACCGGATTGTCGGACCCATTGGTGGTGTGCCCGTGAATTTCCTTGGGTTCGTGGCATTGCAAGGAGCTTGTCGGTATTTTTCTGGAATTTTCGGAGCGCCTTTGTGGGTCCCGGGTCGCGTATCGGGTTTTACGCGTGTTTTCGTCTGTCGGACCTTCGGAACCCCGCACAGGGTGAACCGTTCTGTTCTCCGACACCGGGATGTTACCACTGCGTTGTGCGTCTTCCGAGGATCACGGGGAGTATTTTTCCCTATTTTTCGTATTTTCGGGAATTTTTGGGTTTTTCTATATCAACCTCCTTTTTCCTCTCTCTCCCCATCTCTCATTTTCTTCCCCTTTTCCCTCTCTTCTCTCACGCTCTCTCCTCTCCCCCTCTCTTCTCCGGGCGGCCGACGGAGGCAGACGAGGGTGAAGCGACGTGGCTCGTGCGGCGGGGAGCGACGGGCACGGGACGAGGATCACGATGGTGGAGGCGGTTCGTGGGATCGCGAGCCGGCGAGGGTTTAGCGGCGTTTTCTTCGTGGATCGACGTCCACGACACGTAGAATCTTCGGTGGAGGTAGGGAGATGGACCCCAGCTCGTGCACTTCCTTTCCTGTGAGTTTTGTAGGCTGTGGCGAGCCGAGTGGGTTTATTTTCGCATTTTGGGCAAAATACATGTTTTTGGGGTGTGAGCCCGATCTAGCATTTTAACGCGTTAATCGGTGGTTTGAGGGCATCATCGAATGCCTAGGGGCTTGGGGAAGGGTTTCCCCTTAGTTTCCCCATCACCCGAGGGTGATTGGGGCGTGGAATGAGTTTCCCGCCATTTTTTGCCATTTTCAGGCGCGGACTAAGAACGCGCTCGCCTAGGTGGGCACGTTCTTGGAGATCACACTGCCCCGATAGAGCACGTTCATCAGGGAAGATGAATAGTAGGGCGGTTCTTGTCACGCTATGGAAAGGTAGCGCGTTCTGGTTGTCGCGCTACAGATGGGTAGGGCGTTCCGATCAGATCGCGCTATATTCGTACAGCGCGTTCTTCTTTATCGCGCTAGAGGAGTATAGCGTGTTCTGATGAACGTGCTATATGTGGGTAGCGCGTTCTTGAGGGTGACCAGTCGGGTAGCCCAGGGTGGGTAGTCTACGGCTGATCGTGCCTCCTTTGACCGTGTGTGTCTCGGACACCCCATGGAGTTCCGTGATAATGTCTTTGGGTGTCCGGCGGTTTTATTTTCCTCAATTAGCGTGCACGTGCGTTCTGGGGTCCGGTGACCCTGTGTGCATGTTCCGAGCTTTGTGTTACGCTTGATCGAGTTACCGTGTATCGGTGTGTGTGCGGTGGGATTCCCCCGCATGTCGTAGGTTTCTGCGGAAGATGGTTCCCGTGTGGGTCTCGTGTAAGGCCTTGGACTTCGAGTCCAGTCGTCCAGCTTGGACCTGGAGGTTCCCAACGTTTCCCCGGGATGGAGAATCGGCGTGGCGGCTTGTGCGCTACCTTGAGAATTGTGCTTCTGTGCTTTCCACATTGGCCATGTGTGTGGCCTTGGACTGTGAGTCCAGTCACCTAGCCTGGGGCTGGAGATCTCTTGAGTTCCCTTTTTGAGGGGATGGTCTCGACGGCTCGTGTGCTACCTCAGTATTCGTACTACCATGGTTTTAGACCTATGGATTAGGCTAGATTAACGACATTGTGCCGTTGCGTACGACGGTCTTGATCCCGAGTCTCGTGATTCAAGGGCCGTTAGATTTAGTGAGTCTAGAGGACCGTCCATAGTCCAGTGGCTCGTCGCCACTTGGTCCTTCTCGACCTTCGCGTGGGGTGCATGAGTGTTTCTCGGAGTTTCTCCTTGGAGAGTTGTCACTTAGTGACTCCCTACTAGTCGTAGCCTTCCAACACACGAGTGGTCCCACCTGGGAGTGGTGGCGTGGCTACCCCGAGAGACGGTTTTTACACTGGTTTCCGTCGGGCCCCACGTCTTGCAGCCAGAGTCCGGCTGAGAGGAAAACCAGTCAAAGGGCCAGACCAGGGACGTGCGGTCTGTGTGTGTACACGTGGTTGGGGGCGGTTGGACCCGCGTAGACGACCGCGACCCCAGCTAGTCACTTATTTTGTGGTTACTTGTACGGTGTCCCGATTCCACCAGGGGTCTAGGGGGACACCTGAGGCGCGGTCTAAGACGTCAGTGGACGCATCCGGTCTTGCTTCTGGTGGGCAGGTACTTCTGTCACGTGAGACGGGACTCTCTTGTTTTCGGGTTCCATTTCCCATCTGCGAGACGAGGTTCTTTGGATCGATCAGTGTTTCCGAGTTAGTGGACATGGTGCTAGTGGCTTTACCGAGGTTGTGTCTTGTGGGTGCGGTTCCCACGGCCAGGTGGTAGGGGTTGTGCCTTGGACAACGTGTCCAGGTCGGCCTTGTCCTGGGAGGCAGGCCGCTACGGCAGGGTTGCCGTGGGTTTTACCTCGGTGAGTGGTGTTAGTATAGTCCAGTTCCCGATTGTGAGATTGGGATTTCTCTTTCTGCTTGACCGGTGCAGTAGGTGTAGATGTAGTGCCGAGTTTCGACCAGCCACCGTGTTTACTGTTTCTACTGCTACTGGTGTTCTTGTAGTTACTGCTTTCTGTGCCGTCGTTGTTCTCAGTTGGGGTTCCGCGGGATCCCTACTGAGCCAGTGACAGGAGGCTCACCCCTGCATTTCAGGTGCGGCGGTTCTTTCCAGAGGTTCGAGGGTGCAGTGCTAATGTTCTTAATTGCCAACTCGCCGGGCCGAGTGTTCACTTGGCATGTGGTACGCTTTACTGCTTTAGACTGTACTTTCTGTTAGACTGGACTCTGTTGTAGTAGTTATTTATTTATTTCTGTTAATTGTTGAATTATCCTTCTCTATTTCCTATTTCTTGTACCTCCACACTCCTTTTAGCCCTTCCGAGCCCTCCCGACTCGTGGGCGGCGGGCCAGGATTCGAATGGTATCGGGTTCTTCCCGGTATCCGGATATTGGGTCGTCACAGATGGTATCAGAGCGGTGGTTGTGGACGTACATAGGAATTCGAAACATTACAGTGATCAGAGTCCATAAGGTCCAGTACAGTCGGCAGTTGGCTTAGGGTTTCGTGTATGTTTTCTGCTTTGTTTCTCACTTGAGAGCTTGAGTGCGCTGCGCGGCGCTATGAAGGTGGTTGTTGTTCGCGACATTCGTGCTGGTGTGGGGCCCAAGAGATGTGATAGAGAGATTTCTTCCCGTTGGGTTGTGGCCCCGGTTGTGCAGCGTTGGGCAGAGGTTGCCTGTAGGTACGCTGCTGCGGTGCTGTGTTCGAGGATTCTGCAGCGACGTCAGGTGGCTGGTGAGGATTGGTTGTGGTTATGTGGCCGTGAGTGTGCTCTGAGGGAGCTGTTGTCGAGTTTAGCCACTCCAGCTTGAGGTTTATCCAGCCCCTGATGTGTTAAGATTATGGTTTAAGGTGGCAGAGCGGGTGTTCTGATCGAGAGGTGTGCTCGGGTGAGCAGAGGACCTTCTCGGTGAGTTATTGATTTTTGAGCCTGATGTCCTCGTCGTGCTCAGTGACGTTGTTGGCGCTCAAAATGTGATGAACGGCGATCGAGCCACAAAGATGAATGATACGGCCCACTGAAGCACAGAAGTCGATGAAGTGCAACCTGCTGAAGACTTCTCAAGCTGCCAGAGCCTCGAGTCACCCGGAATGAACGCCAGGGACTTCGCCTCAGGAACGTCAAGATGAATCCACAACCAATCGACAGTGCGACCAAGCCTGCCTAAAGATTCGGCATCGACTCCATTGTGCCGCTACCCTACACCCATTGCCCGACCAAGGACGACAATCTATCTGGTGGCTCGCCTCCTAAATGAAGACTCTCCTGAGGAGGAAGAACGCCATCGGCCCTTCATAACAGGGAACCGAAGGCTCTATCGGCAGAAGGTCCCGATCACCCGACACAGGTTCGGCTTCTCGCTATATTGGGTCTGCTAGTGGATGAATGATCACCAGTCAAGGCGGAATTGTTTCGGATGCCATAACACCCCGCAAGCAAGCTCCAGGCACGAGTCGGGCCGAGCCGGAAGCACAAATCATAGTGCCGAAGGCTGTGTCAGCAGAAAACCGGCGTGCTTAGGCCAAACACACACGGAGTTCGGATTAAGGCCGTATGTCATGCCGAGAGCTTCATCAATGTCTCGTCAAGGTTTTCCAAGGACCGTGGCGAGAGGATTGGCCAATAGTGACCTCCGGAATCATCCCTAGACTCATCGACTAGCCTTCGACAATCGAACGAGGCTAATACGGCACCATGTTCACCGACGAGCCCCTTAAAACGGCGCCGTCATCAACGGCACGCAAAACACCAAAGAAGGGGGCTATTCCCCAGCGCCATGTTCACCAGCGCACCCCTCCATGGCACCGGGGAACTTGGTGCTATAAAAATACCTCGTTCACCCAAAACAAGAAAGAGGAGGAGAAGAGAAATTAAAAGAAAATAGGGGGAGAGAGAGGTCCTGATTGCCGAAGAGCCTCCACCAATCAGAGCTTCGAAGGGGAGGGTTTCTTGAGAGAAAAGCATCCTCTGAGGGTTCTCTTGCCGCGGCCGTCCTCCGCTTTGCACGAACCTCCCGGTGCCGAAGAAGAAGATCGTCTGCTTCATTGTTTATTTAGGTGGGTCATCGTGATTTCTCTGTTGATCCCCCTCCGTTTGGGTTTCTTCTCCGACACAGTGTAAGTGAGAAGGGGGGAGGGCGATGATATGAGCCATTCCCCCCCCTCACCATCTCTGTGATCCTCTATCTCTACCTCTGTAACTTCTTTCCTCTTTATTAACGTAAACGGTGATCGCGCGACAACGCCGACGCCGGAATAAACTTTGTATGTCTTTCTTCCGTGGAATGAATGAATACATATTAATGGTTGAAGGGTTCAACGCTGTCTTCTTTCTCTGCTTCTCGTTTCCTTCATCCCTGCGATTGCTAATTTTGGCCAGTGGGATGGCGCCGTACAATAGTGCCGGCGCCGTGATGAGATGTCAACATATGTACATCCCTCTATCTACTGTGCCTAAGGTGGTGAATGTAAAGTGTTCGAACGCGGCGCCATTTTCACTTTCTTTTGCCTGGTCATCTTCTCCTTGTTCGTGCGTTTACCCTGCGTGAATGGTTTCTTCCGTCTTGTCTTCCTCGATGCCGACATGCCCTACCACGCTATGGGCTATAGTGATTTCCCCTCTCCCCGGGGGTTTCTTCTCTGTTGGATGTCGAAGGTTTCACCGTTGGAGATGCATACATACAAGCCTCTCTCTAGTCGATTCTGGGATTCTCCTTCCGTCATCTCTCTACTCCTAGTCATGGACAGAAGGGGACGAGGTCGTCCCTACAAATACAATGTCCGGTTTCCCTGCTTCAACCTCTGTTAGCCTGATAGCTATCCTTTTAACCTGCTAACCAATATAACCATACGCATACATCCGAGGCTCGCTTAACATGATTTATAATCACGCCGTATTACCATCTCTTCGAGGAGATTTGGTAACCGGGGAGAGGGGGACATCCCCCATGATTCTACTCCGATATCGCTCTGTCCATGGAGGGGTCGTTCATTAGTAAAGAGCCTCTTATGGGCCGTGAGTGAACAGCAATAGGGATTGATCCCAACAGACCGAAATCCACAGTCCTTAAGGGACTTCGTGGTGGCCGTGAGATGGGTGCCCCTCGTAGGTTGGCCCTCGGGGTTTTCCCTCTCCATCGGTCGTCCCGACTTAGACGTGGTACCGACTCGGGCCGCGTGCCCCTCGCAGGCTAGCCCTCGGGGTTTTCGCTCCCGTTATGAGTCGCGCTATCCGTCTACTCTCCACCCATGGACTTGGCGCCCCTAGTAGGCTAGCCCTCGGGGTTCTCCTATCCGTTCGGGTTTGCAGGTCGCCGTTGTGCCACCCAGCTTTTTAGGGGTTGCTCCGCCACGTGAGTACTCCCCGCTTCTCCTTGACAAATCCTCCGGGATGGGGAGATGCTGCCAAAATTTTGGCTTGAATGAGTTAAATAAACCATTTAATAAACTAGCCGGCTTGACTCGGAACGATTGCCGCGCTCGAGTACGAACCTCGCGCGAGCCTATGACTTGACTTCCGGACGGGTCGGGACCGATCCGATGAATAATTAACTCAATTAACTTTCAAAATCCTCCAAAACATTTTAATAAATTTAAAAATAAACCAATAAAACCTCAGTTTTCCGTGAAATGGGGCTAAACCGGCGTCACCGGCAACCGGCGCGCCTTAAAACGGCGCGCCCTCTTACTGCGCGCCCTCAAAGGGGCGCGCTGTTTTAAGGCTTCCCCCCTACACCTATGCCCCATGGCGCCGTTTTAACCTATTCCTACGGTTCCCGTGCCGCTTTAAGCCCTTTTCCTAAGCGTTCCACGTCGGTTTAACTGCAACCGCGCCGTTTTAAGGCTTTGTTTCTCATGCCGTTTTAAATGATCACTCTCCGAGTGAATATTAAACCGCCTTAATGGCGAACACTGTCCCGATCTGGATAACCCATGGACACCTCGGTATCCCTCGTAGGCTCGCCCTCGGGGTCCCCGTCCATCCGGGTCCGCCGGTCACCATGTCTGACCTCCCGGCCTTTAAGGAGCTTACCCCATTCCGTGGGTATGCCTCCACTTTTCCTAGACACCCGGGTTTAGGGGAGATGTTGCCGGATTAACCATTTGTAAAACCAAGAATATAAATAAAAAATGAATAAAAATGAAATAAAAAATAATAAAGCAAACAAACAACAACTAAAAATAATAATAATAATAAATAATAAAATAAAATAAAATAAAATAAATGAAACAAAAAGAATAACACCGTTATCCGGCGTGCTCACACATTTGCACGCCGTTTTAACCACGAAGTTTCATCCAAATCCCACGCCGTTTCATGTTTTTATCTTCACGCCACGCCGTATTACTCACACCTCGCGCCGTTTTACTAATCCGGCACAAGTCCCGCCGTTCTCGCCATGCACCCATTCGTTACGTGATTCATCAACCCAATACATACACACGCACGTGCTTCACGTAAAACACAAACATACAAATGCACATATTTTATGTAGACACAACACATACACGCACACACGTTGTAACCCCATCTCCCCCTTATCATATATACATATTTATAAACTAAACAAAAGAATAATTAAGGAAAGCTCCCACTCTCATTCAAAAATGGGGGAATAAAAATGGTTGGAACAAAATAAACACACAATAAATAAAGGGATATAAGAAGGGGCAAAATGGAGTGATAAAGAAATAATAAAATGTTAATAAGACAAACAAATAATGGTTAAATAAATAATAAGAAGAAAATAACAATAACAATAATAATAAAGGAATAAAAGTGATGAATTAACAACAAAAATAATAATAATGAATGAATAAACGTCAAATAAACACCAATGAAGGGAATAAAAAAAGCATGCATTAAATATAAAAAAATAATAAAAGAAAATAAAAGAAATAAAGAAATAATAAACAAACTACATTCATGGATTTAAAAATAATAATATGAATAAATAAAGAATAATGAACATGACCATGTCTACTCTGGAGCTCTCACCTCCTCTAGATCCCGGGTATGGGAATATTGATGACCCCCTGGCAGGTCGTGTCTGCACCTCGGGATTAATCCCATTATGGCCACGGCATGACCTTGTCCTGGGCCGATAAGCCGTTGAATACAATTCCTTTTTGACCGTGTTTTAACCGTGTCCCCTCATTTCTCAAATATCAAATTTGCCATACTCTGGCATACATTGTCCCAATGATACACGAGTCTGCCCGGATACGGTCATACTCGGCCCGCCTCATGGGCCCATGTGTATGCACCGTAACGCTATACGCAGTCTCAAAATAAAAAGGCAACGACTAATCGATAGCCCTACGAGTGATAGGGATTGCCAAAGTCTTCCCTAAATTTACAAATAGATGACCAAATAAGCAATAAACAATAATACTAACTACTATTCTGCATGCCTACATGATCTGACTCTCCGGTATATCGAATGGTGATTAGCAGAAAGTTGGGTTACGCCCGGCCGGAGGCTTTCACTATGCGTGATGATGGTCCTCGGACCTTGGTTCTCCGCCCTGTACCGGGAGCCGGCATAATAAATAAATACTACCATATTGCGTGCTTGCATGCAATCACATCTTTTACATATTCTATAGGCCCCATGGCCTCTTTATTTTGGCGATTAATCAAGGATTTTCTCTCTTCTGGAGAGATATAATTAACGCCGTAGCTTTCATGGTACGGCGGGTTTTGGGTCCCGACACGATCACCTATAATCGTCTGGTTAGTCAGACGGTGCGCATAATAAATTTGTCACTCAGTGACTGGCACGTCCTGCGTAAATAAATCTCTAATAAATAAACTAAATAAATCAATAATAAAATATTTTTCTTAATAAAATCTATCTCCCACAGACGTCAGGAATGACGTGTCGGTCTTGATTATTTTGCATATTTTGAGGCAGGATTGGGTGGAGGCGTCCCAGTAAGTTCTTGCTCCTGCGCTCTTGCGTGCGAATGGATTGTATATGCCCTGAATTTGGTTTGAGATGAGAAGGTTCCGTGGTGGTTTTGGGACTCGAGGATGAGCATTGGCGGTTACGATTATGGCTTGTGTTGCGGCTCTTGGCGTGCCGTGTTGCAGTTGGAGGAATTGTAGTAGTGGTGCATCGAGAGATGCTGTGATTATGGTCTGACGTGACACTCGCCGAGTGTGTCGGAAGCGCTGACCTGATGGAAGCGATGGTTTTTCTCGGTGCTGGAAGGTGCTGCTCCCAGCATGTGCGAGATTCGAGGTCAGGTCGAGCGTGGAGTTCTTCTGTTGGTCGGAGGTATGTCGGTTTCTCCTTTGGTTGGAGAGATTATGTCTGGCTAAGGTTCGTCGTCTTGCGTTGTGTGTTTGGATTGGTTGGCCTTCGTGTGCCTTGAAGTCCGTGCAAGACGTGATCTGTGCTTTGGCAAGGTGGTTGCCTATGATAGTTGTGCCCATTTCCCCTAGCGTGTAAGGGTGTTGGCACTACTCCGTAAGGACGAGTGCTGGTTGGGCGGTGTTCGCATTTTTGGCTGGTGTTGGAACTTTTCGATGCGTGGCAGATCGGAGTCTGCGGAGTTACAGAAGAATTGCCAAATTAAGAGAGAGAATCTATGCTTTGGGTCCGAGGTAAGGGAGCTTTCCCTTACCCTATTTTCTGAGGTTGACCAGCCGAGTTGTGGATTATCGGGATGGCGAGTCTCGAGTTGCTGTGTTGGCTGTGCGTGTGGATCTGAGTGCGCAGCGGAAGCCTGGTGGGCCCATAACCCACAGGTTAAGGATCGTAGCGTTGGTTGCTACAGGCGGATTCTGAGGTTGCGTTGAGCATTGGAGGATTGGTTCCTCGGTGTGAGACTTGTTGTTACCATGCCGTTGCTTGAGGTATCATGGTTCTTGGCACTGGCAGAATGGAATGTTGGGGAAAATGTTGGCAAGTGTGCCGCATGAGTACCTTGTTCCTGTGATGGAAGCCGCATCAGGCGTCGGTGTTAGACCCGGATGGGTTGTTGAGGATTTCGCCTGACGGAGGTCGAGGACGTGTTGGTCAAAGTCGGTGGCTTGGTGCCCGGCTCGTGTTGCCGGTCGTGTCCTCGGATGAGATCGTGTTCTAGAGGAAGTGATCTCTGTCAGATTATGTGTCCCAGTTGTAATGCCCCGGATTTTTAGGATATATTTTTCGGATCATTTTAGTGGGTCTCGGAGTGTATTTTGTGCTTTACACGTGTTTTTCCCTGATGTGCCTTCGGAACTCTGTGCAGGGTGAACCGTGGCGTTCTCTGACTCCAGGACTGTACCACTGCGTTGTGATCTTCCCGAGGATCGTGGAGGTAATTTTTCGTAATTTTCTATTGTTGATTTATTTTAATTAGATTCCTATCCCGTTCCCTTTAAACACATACATGCATAAACGTGTGAATCAAAGATAAGGGGGATGAAAGGATGAGAAATACTAACTGTGATCACCACCAAGGTTCCAACAATGCCAAAGGATGAAGAAGTGTAAAGAACGGCGCTGTGTACCTTGGAACTTAAAGACTTGATCGCGCTTGAAACGGGGTGCGGGGAACTTGTGGATTCAAACCTCCTCTCCTTCCTACCGGCTAGAGGAAGAGGGCCTCACGTTGTATTCATGCTCTCCTGCAAAACAAAGCCAAAACAAGGATAAAAAACCCATTAGAACATGCATGTGTAGCATCAATCCCGTAGTGATAAAATAGGAGTAGAAATTGAGGGCAAACTCACCGGGGAGAGGTTTTTAACCCCTGTGGAAGGGTGGAAATAATAGGTGTGTGTATTGTGCATGCATGAGATTTGAAATCATGAGATTTGATTGAGAGAATAGAGAGAAATCATTGATGCAAAACGGGGAAAAGTGCATGTGTAGCAGAAAAGTGCAGAAAACTGTGATGATTTATGATTTTGAGAGGAAGAGAACTAAGAATATAGACCATAAAATCAAGCCTAGAAGGATGGAATTGAAAGCTAATACTTCCCTCTTCAAGCCAGGGTCGAAGTTGTGAGTTGGAATTGCAGCATGGCTTCGCCCCGAACCAAGAAAGAGCCCCCCGTCGCGACTGTGAACTGGGCAGTTTTTATAGAAAAGTGGTGAAACCTCCAACTTTCCTCCACGAGTTTAAGAGATAGAGTCCATCAAATCTCGAGATCTATAGATCAATCTCAAGATAATAGTCAATATAAGTCATAGGAGAAAACGGGACTCTATTTGGATGAAGGATCTGGAAGATATGGCTTCTGGAAGGGAGCCCCAGAGCTTAATCTGCAGAGTTTGAGTTGAACCAGGACACCTAAACTCTTAATCTGAGAAAATGGGGCTAGAAAAGAGAGGAAAATTCTGAGACATAGGTAAATAGCACAACACGCCGGAAAAATGCAAATATCTCACAAATGGGGTAGAACCGGCCAACGGCGTAGAAGAAGAAATTGTAGACCGTTGAAAGATGAATAACTTTGGTGAAGATAACTTTTTAAAAAGAGGAACATAAGGAGATGAAAAAGGACCACTTTCAGGACTGCGTAGTGAGAGAGAGCCGATTACTTGAGGGAAGCCGGCCTAAATGGGCCGTAAGTTGACTTAGAAGTTGGAATTTGATAAGATAAGCTCCAGGGCTCTAGTAAATCATGATCTCTAAGGGGTCGTTTGGTAGAGGGATATGACAAGGATATCTCGCGTTCACCGTTTGGTAGAGCAAAAAAATTGAAGGATATGATGGGTTAAGCGGAACCCGGGTTAAGCAAATAATGGGGTTATTTGTGAGGATAACTCATTCCAAGTAAAAGGTGGAATGAGTTATCCTCACCCTCTCATCCCCGTTCCTATCCCCCGAACTACCTGCGTCGTGCCCTCGCCGATCCGCGCACTGTTCATCGTCCCTCGCCAGAGCTCTCTCGCCTCCCGTCTCTCGTCTCCGTGCTCTGCAGGCGAGGTCCCTCTCTCACCTCCGTGCTCTGTGCTCTGCAGTCGGGGTCCCTCTCTCACCTCCGTGCTCTGTGCTCTGCAGGCGGGGTCCCTCTCTCGCCTCCGTGGTCCGCAGGCGGTGTCCCTCTCTCGCCTCCGTGCTCTGTGCTCTGCAGGTGGGGTCCCTCTCTCGCCTCCGTACTCTACAGGTGCGATCGATCGAGCTCACCGTTGATCGACTACAGACGACTTCTTCCTGGCCGTTTTAGCTCCTCCCGCCACCGGCTCAGGCTCGTGCCATCCGCGAGGGAGCTCAACGTCGATCGAGTATCAAGCCCCCCTCTCACTCTCGCATTCGGGCCGGGTCGCCATGGGAAAGTCCTCCCTCACCCTTTGAGTTCAGCATCCTCCATCGGCGTCATCCTTTCCAGGCAGATCGGTCACTTCTCTCCCCTCCTCATCTAGTTTGATTTGATTCTGGTTTTTCTTGTTATTCCCTTCATTCTTCAACTTCCCTTTCATGCTGGTGTTGGCTTTCGATCATCTCCTCCCCTCTATTGTGATTAGCTACGCTTGCCCTCCGCAAACCCTAGACCCCAGATCGACCTATCTCCCTCTCTTGTGATTAACTGCGCGCCCTTCGCAAACCCTAGACCCCGGATCGACCTCTCTGTCAACTATCTCCCTCTCTTGTGATTAACTGCGCTTACTGGTGATGGCTTTAGATCTCCCCCCTTACACTGTGTTCCCATTGTCGTCTATGCATGTGTGTTACTGCTAACTTCTATTTTGTAAAAAGAGGTTGCAGGTTGCCCCTTCCCCCAACGCCGTGGACTGGTGCTTCCTGTTGGCATCTCCTTCCCGTTCAGTGCTCCTTCTCTTCCGATTTGTGGGCTTGCTCCTTCCCTGTATACGGTATTTGTCATACCACTCTACTGGGAATGTCTTGATTGAATGTGTATCAATGTCTTTTGGAAGGCTATTTATTATGAATCTATTTTGATATATAACATGCTTTTAATATCCCAACACCTAATATTGCTTCATATTCTTGTTATTTGAATACAATAGTCCATGCTAATAAAAGTAATTCCAGACTACTTTATTGTCATATGGATCTTATTAGTTGTTATCCTTTTTGGTGTTTAAAGTAGTCATGTTATGTCTTATTAGCAACTTCTGTGTAAAAAAATAGAATGACAGTGGTTAACTGAGTAATTGCATTAGAGGGGTGGCAGAAACTCTGATATTAGCAATCTTCTATTAAGCAACTTATGTGTATAAAAATAGAATGACAGTGGTTATATCTTTTAAACACTTTTGTGTACAATAGCTTCTATTAGCAAGCTTCTATTCAGCAACTACTGTGTGCCCCAAAATATTACATGAGTAATTGATATTATCTTAGAAAAAAATGTAGATTTATGGAATTACATCTTTATGTGATGCAATTTGGCTAAGCTGATGTAAGGAAATTTCTCTGTGCAGTGGAATGAAGTTTCTATATGTTGATCACCTCTGTCAACATCAATAAAGTAAAGTATGCATCATTGGCTAAACCCATTTAACAAACTCAGCCTGCTCTCCCTATTTGAGTGATGAGGAGCATATAGTGACAGAATCCAAGCTCAGTGTCCCATTATACTCCTGTACTTCTCCAAGTTACACATGTACTTTGCAATTTTTTTTCATCACCTTGTAATGTGAGTCTGTAATTAGCCACATTAGCACAGCAAGCCACTTAACTGCTTTCTCATCAGGAATTTAAACATAAAACTCCTGCTCAAAATCCATAAGAAGCTCTACTTGGTCCAAGCTATCCAACCCAAGGTCCTTTTGAAATCAGCCGTTCCAGTCACCTGTTAGAAGTTAGAACCCATCACTACTTCATCGCATTTAGTTATGTATACTTTTTTGTAAAGCACTTAAAAACATTGTTATGTTGTTTGGGCTAAGGAAAGAGCATGTTAGGGGAAGCAACCTCAGTTCTAAATTAGCACACTAATTATCTATTAGCCCTTCATTTCCGTATGCCCATAATGGTGACACTTCCACCCTCCTACAAATCATGTGTAATTTTCTGTGGGGCGTTGCCAACTTATGATGTTGACATGTTATAAGATACTTCAGATTATGATGTTGGATTGCTTCATATTATTGTCATATGAATACTTTAGTCCATGTTAATAATTTTGGTTAGGGGATATTATCTTCTGCAGTTTTCAGATCTTCGGGTGCTTCATATTATCTTCATTTAACAGTCATTTGGGCTCATTTGCATTGGCCTCATTTCCGGGTTCTTATGATTAATTGTCTTCTACTCCGGACTGCTCCTTCTTGTTGACGTCTACTTCCCTTCATTGCTCCTTCCCCGGTGGTGTGTGGGCTCCTTCTCTGTGGTCGTGTTAGCCTGAAATTTAATTCACAGTCATGTGTTGTATTTGGATTCGCCTCAGTTCTCTTTTCCTAATGATTAATTATGTTTTTTTAAATAAGTATGAGTGCATCTAAAGATGGGAAAAGTAGAGTGGCGAATTGGAGCAACGAAGCAGATTTGATTTTTGTAGATCTCTTGGTAGAACACAAGGTGAGCAACGACGGTTTCGCTAATGGAAATTTCACAAAGGAGGCATGGAAGGAAACAGTAAAAAAATTCAATGAGTTGACCAAGTTAGGATACTCAATGGAGAATTTGAAAAATCGGTTTAAAAATCTGAAGAAAAGATACTATTTAATTGTGACTATAAAGAATAGGTCAGGATGGGGATGGGATGATGACAAGAAAATGCCAACACCAGGCACAGAGGAAACTTGGGATGATCTCACAGCGGTATGTAACATACGTATTGCATAGTTAATTGTTTAACTTGACTTTCTTTCATTTGATCAACATGTCTGTTTCCTTTTCAGACCAATAAAGAGTACAAATCAATTCAAGGGAAACCTTTCGTGATTTTCGATCAAATGGAGGTGATTTGCTCAAGTTCCATGTCAAGAGGGGATGACGCCGTATGTAATGAAGGTTCCTCTTACCTAGACACACGTAGTGACCCTGGTGATGAGGAGCAGCAAACTTTGGAACAAGAATCAGGGCTACATTTCAATATTAACACTTTCTTCAATGACACTGATACCCCGAAAAATAATCGGCAACCATCGCAAAGTGAACCTCCAAATGTTGAGACATTCGTGGCCAGTCCCTCTATGGCCAATACCACTCCTTCATCTAGTAATATAAGTAGGAAGAGGAAGCGGAGTTCTCAGGGTAATGAGGATTCCATTGACAAGTTAGTAGAATTGGGTCATGAAAGGTTGACCTTGGCAAGAGAGATGCTCCAACTTCAGAAAAAAATTATACCGCCGATGGATGAGGCAATTAATATGGTCGTCAACTTACCTGGACTTCCTCATCAGGATATTTATAGAGCTATTAAACTTATCAAGTCTACCGAGGATCGTTCCATCTTCACGTCTCTTCCAGAAGATTTGAAACTAGGATGGATATTTACCCGTCTGGGATACTATTGAACTCTTCATTGATATCCTTTTGAAACTTACAATTACATGTGCAGTGTTATTTATTCACAGTTACTTATTTAATGAAATTAGCTTTAGCTTTAATGATGATTAATTTCCATGAATTGGTTCTCCGTACGCTATTGCACACTTATAAATGCTGCTTGTTTATGTTTTGTAGGATATTTTATTTTCCATTATCAATGGACTTGAGAACTATTGGCACCGGTCCATCACTTGACACGGTCATTAAGTTTATGATGGATGAGGAGAACTATTGGGATGAAGTTGAACATATAGTTCTCATTCAAATGTTGTCCTCCGACATATGTATCCCTAGGACCCCAATGCACACAGATGTTGGTCGAGGTCATAAGTGGGTTAAACAATTAATGGCTGGTCATGTTGGTAGATCATACTCTACTTTTCGAGTGCATCCTCACTTATTCTTAAGGTTAAGGGACAAATTGATGGAAAGGGGTGTACTTAATGACACCAAAAATATGTCTGCCAGTGAGCAATTAGCTATATTTCTCCTCGAGGTTGGACATGGAGTTGGCAATAGATTACTCAGAGAATGGTTCCAACATTCAGGAGAGACGATAAGTCGACATTTTAATAATGTACTCATGGCAGTGTTATCCTTGCGCCATGACTATATTAAGAAGCCGTCTGTTGATGATCCAGTACATCCAAAAATTCGATATGATCCTAAATTTTTTCCCTTCTTCAAGGTGATGTACTTTATGATCATTAGCAAATAGACATGCATTAATTGGTTCCTTCAACTATTTATTAATTGTTATTAATTATGCTTCTGCTTTGTCAGCAGAATGCACTGGGTGCAATTGATGGCACACATATACTTGCAAAGGTTCCGGTGGCTGACCAGCCTCGTTATCGAAATCGGAAGGGTGAAACATCCCAGAATGTCATGGCATGTGTAAATTTTGATCTAATGTTTAGTTATGTTGTTGTGGGTTGGGAGGGATCAGCTGCAGATATGAAAGTCCTCAGATGGGCCCTTGAAAAAGGTGGATTTACCGTACCACAAGGTACATGTTATTCAATTGATAGATCTAAGTATGTTTCATTCCCTACACTTATTAGAATTCCAACTCGTTTGTTGTCATAGGGAAATTTTGGTTGGTGGATGCAGGATACGCAAACATCCCCCGCTTTTTAGCACTGTACCGCGGCACAAGATATCATCTGACAGAGTACAGAGGTAATAGGAGGAGGGTTGCACACAGGGATAAAAAGACTTGTTCAATCATAGGCACGCACAACTACGCAATTGTGTTGAGCGTGCTTTTGGTGTCCTTAAATCACGTTTCACAATTTTGGTAAAACGTCGTAATTATCCAATTAAGAAACAAGCTAGAATTGTAATGGCTTGTTGCGTGCTCCACAATTTCATTAGAAGGGAGCAAGGTGTTGATTTAATTTTCCAACAATCCGAAGATGATGTGGACAATCCTGGTGATGAGGAGGTCGATGAAGAGGATAATGTCAGTAGGACAGAGGCTACTAGAGGGGAAAGATTCCGGGAACGTTTGGCAACTCGTCTTTGGTCCCATCATAGTTCACGGGGGTATTTATTACACTGTTAACCTAATGTGTAATATTTTATGTCTTTCAGAGTTATCTTTACACGTAACCTATAACTTGTCTATTGCAGGCGTCGTCACATGGATACTCAAAATGACGAGTGACATTTTGAAAGGAGCATTTTTAATTAGTCAATTTTACATGTTCTGTAATTGGACATATATGTTGTGTGTTTGGACACTTTTATTCTCTGCCAATTGTTTTATGTTTAGTTGTTTATAATTTGGAATGTGCATATATAACATAATTTCCTTGACAGTTTCTCAGATATGACTTCTACTCTTTTTTTTGGGGGGGGGGTGACCTCCAAACAACCAAATTTATACTCTGCAATCTGCTCCCTACCTTGGATATGATTGTTTGAACACTCACTTAATTTTTTGGAGTAGCCTGGCTCAATTGCCACTACATATGGGTTTCAGGCTGCAACACTGCACAACATGCGTGGTCGATGCTACATTTTTACATGCTTGGTTTTGTTACTAGATGTTATATCTCTAGGCTCATATTTGCTATTTTGGTGTGTGTGTGTGTGTGTGTGTGTGTGTACACTTACAGGAATATTGTCCTTGCACAGGATGTTGGGCTATGATGATGGGAAGGAGCATTGATGTGATGAGGAGGACTGTGGGGGCATCACATTCCATTCCCCTATTTGTAGGCCCTGCCGATGATAGTGGGTTGGATGGCCTTATGACAGCCCCCACTATGAGGATGGATGGTGCTACTGTAGGGGTTCTATGGGAAGTGACTGCAGCACTTGTCTTCCAATGACTGTCATTTTTGAATATTGTTCATCTGAGCCAAATAACATGACGTATCAAATATAAGTTGCTGCCTTGTACTACACTGCACATGCTTGGATTTGTTATTAGATTTATCTTATATCTTTGTGCTCATATTTGCTATTTTGGTGTGTATCTAACATTTTCTACTACTTACAGGAATATTATCCTTGCATAGGACATTGGGCTATGATGATGGGAAGGAGCATTGATGTGATGAGGAGGACTGTGGAGGCATCACATTCCATTCCCCTATTTGTAGGCCCCGCCGATGATAGTGGGTTGGATGGCCTTATGGCAGCCCCCACTATGAGGATGGATGGTGCTACTTTAGGGGTTCTATGGGAAGTGACTGCAACACTTGTCTTCCAATGACTGTCATTTTTGAATATTGTCCATCTGAGCCAAATAACATGACATATCAAATACCCAGTAACTTGACCGATGCTTCATTATAATTAAGTTTTTATAACATAATTCTTTTTCAGGATAAAACCAGTAGGATTCAAAATTAATGGGTGAGGCAAAATATGATCCTATTCAATGTCAATGTGGCATAGGGGAATGTGTTATCAAGATTTCTCAAAGTAGCAAGAATTCCCAACGTCCCTATTATTGCTGCCCACTTGGCGTATGTTGTTTTTACCCTACCGTACTGTTTTGGTTTACATGTTATGTATGTCATTTTCTCATGTACATTTGGTCACAGCTTGGGAATGATAAGTCATGTCGGTTCTTCATGTGGGTGGATGAAGTATTACTGTGTCCTTGTGGCAAAGGACCATGTAGAAGGCGAACCTCAAACACTAGTAAGAATAAGGGGAAAATATTTTATGTATGTCCAGAATCTAAGGTACGTGGCTAACATTGTTCATGGTTATTGTTCTTACATTCCTTATGAAATGTGTCTAATGTGAATATCTTTTACTTGTAGGCTGACAAAACAACATCAGGTTGCGGGTTCTTCATGTGGGCAAAAGATATGTCAACGGTATGGACTAATTTATGTTTTCAATGTGAATGTTTAAGTATACACAGTTTTAGAAGAATGAGCTATGTGTATGCGCAGGGGGGATACATGTGTGTGTGTGGGTGTGTCTGTTCAATTTAACTTGTATGTGTGTGCGTGTGCGCAGGGGGGATACAATGTGTGTGTGTGTGTGTGTGTGTGTGTGTGTGTGTGTGTGTGTGTGTGTGTGTGTGTGTGTGTGTGTGTGTGTGTGTGTGTGTGTGTGTGTGTGTGTGTGTGTGTCTGTTCCCAGGTGTAATCACATGTCTGTGTGTGTGTGTTCAGGGGGGGATACAATGTGTGAGTGTGTGTGTGTGTTCCCAGGTGTGTGTGTGTTCAATCTACTTTAGTGTGTGTGTGTGTTCCCAGGTGTGTGTGTGTTCAATTTAACTTGTGTGTGTGTGTGTGCAGGGGGGATACAATGTGTGTGTGTGTGTGTGTGTGTGTGTGTGTGTGTGTGTGTGTGTGTGTGTGTGTGTGTGTGTGTGTGTGTGTGTGTGTGTGTGTGTTCAATTTAACTTGTGTGTGTGTGTGCGCAGGGGGGATACAATGTGTGTGTGTGGGTGTGTCTGTTCAATTTAACTTGTGTGTGTGTGCGTGTGCGCAGGGGGGATACAATGTGTGTGTGTGTGTGTGTGTATGTGTGCGTGTGTCTGTTCCCAGGTGTAATCACATGTCTCTGTGTGTGTGTTCAGGGGGGGATACAATGTGTGAGTGTGTGTGTGTTACCAGGTGTGTGTGTGTTCAATCTACTTTAGTGTGTGTGTGTGTTCAATTTAACTTGTGTGTGTGTGTGCGCAGGGGGGATACAATGTGTGTGTGTGTGTGTGTGTGTGTATGTGTGTGTTCAATTTAATTTGTGTGTGTGTGTGCGCAGGGGGGATACAATGTGTATGTGTGGGTGTGTCTGTTCAATTTAACTTGTGTGTGTGTGTGCGTGTGCGCAGGGGGGATACAATGTGTGTGTGTGTGTGTGTGTGTCTGTTCCCAAGTGTAATCACATGTCTGTGTGTGTGTGTTCAGGGGGGGATACAATGTGTGAGTGTGTGTGTGTTACCAGGTGTGTGTGTGTTCAATCTACTTTAGTGTGTGTGTGTGTTCCCAAGTGTGTGTGTGTTGAATTTAACTTGTGTGTGTGTGCGCGCAGGGGGGATACAATGTGTGTGTGTGTGTGTGTGTGTGTGTCTGTTCAATTTAACTTGTGTGTGTGTGTGGGCAGGGGGGATACAATGTGTGTGTGTGTGTGTGTGTGTGTGTGTCTGTTCCCAGGTGTAATCACATGTCTGTGTGTGTGCGTTCACGGGGGGATACAATGTGTGAGTGTGTGTGTGTTCCCAGGTGTGTGTGTTCAATCTACTTTAGTGTGTGTGTGTTCAGGTTTAACTTGTGTGTGTGTGTTCCCAGGTAACTTGTGTGTCTGTGTGCGCAGGGGGGATACAATGTGTGTGTGTCTGTTCCCAGGTGTAATCACATGTCTGTGTGTGTGTGTTCTGGGGGGGATACAATGTGTGAGTGTGTGTGTGTTCCCAGGTGTGTGTGTGTTCAATCTACTTTAGTGTGTGTGTGTGTGTTCCCAGGTGTGTGTGTGTGTTCAATTTAACTTGTGTGTGTGTGTGCGCAGGGGGGATACAATGTGTGTGTGTGTGTGTGTGTCTGTTCAATTTAACTTGTGTGTGTGTGTGCGCAGGGGGGATACAATGTGTGTGTGTGTGTGTGTCTGTTCCCAGGTGTAATCACATGTCTGTGTGTGTGTTCAGGGGGGGATACAATGTGTGAGTGTGTGTGTGTTCCCAGGTGTGTGTGTTCAATCTACTTTAGTGTGTGTGTTCAGGTTTAACTTGTGTGTGTGTGTTCCCAGGTAACTTGTGTGTGTGTGTGCGCAGGGGGGATACAATGTGTGTGTGTCTGTTCCCAGGTGTAATCACATGTCTGTGTGTGTGTGTTCAGGGGGGGATACAATGTGTGAGTGTGTGTGTGTTCCCAGGTGTGTGTGTGTGTTCAATTTAACTTGTGTGTGTGTGTGCGCAGGGGGGATACAATGTGTGTGTGTGTGTGTGTGTCTGTTCAATTTAACTTGTGTGTGTGTGTGCGCAGGGGGGATACAATGTGTGTGTGTGTGTGTGTCTGTTCCCAGGTGTAATCACATGTCTGTGTGTGTGTGTTCAGGGGGGGATACAATGTGTGAGTGTGTGTGTGTTCCCAGGTGTGTGTGTTCAATCTACTTTAGTGTGTGTGTGTTCAGGTTTAACTTGTGTGTGTGTGTTCCCAGGTAACTTGTGTGTGTGTGTGCGCAGGGGGGATACAATGTGTGTGTGTCTGTTCCCAGGTGTAATCACATGTCTGTGTGTGTGTGTGTTCAGGGGGGGATACAATGTGTGAGTGTGTGTGTGTTCCCAGGTGTGTGTGTGTTCAATCTACTTTAGTGTGTGTGTGTTCAGGTTTAACTTGTGTGTGTGTGTTCAATTTAACTTGTGTGTGTGTGTGCGCAGGGGGGATACAATGTGTGTGTGTGTGTGTGTGTGTGTGTATGTGTGTATCTGTTCCCAGGTGTAATCACATGTCTGTGTGTGTGTGTTCAGGGGGGGATACAATGTGTGAGTGTGTGTGTGTTCCCAGGTGTGTGTGTTCAATCTACTTTAGTGTGTGTGTGTTCAGGTTTAACTTGTGTGTGTGTGTTCCCAGGTAACTTGTGTGTGTGTGTGCGCAGGGGGGATACAATGTGTGTGTGTCTGTTCCCAGGTGTAATCACATGTCTGTGTGTGTGTGTTCAGGGGGGGATACAATGTGTGAGTGTGTGTGTGTGTTCCCAGGTGTGTGTGTGTTCAATCTACTTTAGTGTGTGTGTGTGTTCCCAGGTGTGTGTGTGTTCAATTTAACTTGTGTGTGTGTGTGCGCAGGGGGGATACAATGTGTGTATGTGTGTGTGTGTGTGTGTGTCTGTTCAATTTAACTTGTGTGTGTGTGTGCGCAGGGGGGATACAATGTGTGTGTGTGTGTGTGTGTCTGTTCCCAGGTGTAATCACATGTCTGTGTGTGTGTGTTCAGGGGGGGATACAATGTGTGAGTGTGTGTGTGTTCCCAGGTGTGTGTGTTCAATCTACTTTAGTGTGTGTGTGTTCAGGATTAACTTGTGTGTGTGTGTTCCCAGGTTACTTGTGTGTGTGTGTGCGCAGGGGGGATACAATGTGTGTGTGTCTGTTCCCAGGTGTAATCACATGTCTGTGTGTGTGTGTTCAGGGGGGGATACAATGTGTGAGTGTGTGTGTGTTCCCGGGTGTGTGTGTGTTCAATCTACTTTAGTGTGTGTGTGTGTTCCCAGGTGTGTGTGTGTGTTCAATTTAACTTGTGTGTGTGTGTGCGCAGGGGGGATACAATGTGTGTGTGTGTGTGTCTGTTCAATTTAACTTGTGTGTGTGTGTGCGCAGGGGGGATACAATGTGTGTGTGTGTGTGTGTGTGTTCCCAGGTGTAATCACATGTCTGTGTGTGTGTGTTCAGGGGGGGATACAATGTGTGAGTGTGTGTGTGTTCCCAGGTGTGTGTGTTCAATCTACTTTAGTGTGTGTGTGTTCAGGTTTAACTTGTGTGTGTGTGTTCCCAGGTAACTTGTGTGTGTGTGTGCACAGGGGGGGATACAATGTGTGTGTGTCTGTTCCCAGGTGTAATTACATGTCTGTGTGTGTGTGTTCAGGGGGGGATACAATGTGTGAGTGTGTGTGTGTTCCCAGGTGTGTGTGTGTTCAATCTACTTTAGTGTGTGTGTGTGTTCCCAGGTGTGTGTGTGTTCAATTTAACTTGTGTGTGTGTGTGCGCAGGGGGGATACAATGTGTGTGTGTGTGTGTGTGTGTGTGTGTGTGTGTGTGTGTGTGTGTGTGTGTGTGTGTGTCTGTTCAATTTAACTTGTGTGTGTGTGTGCGCAGGGGGGATACAATGTGTGTGTGTGTGTGTGTTCCCAGGTGTAATCACATGTCTGTGTGTGTGTGTTCAAGGGGGGATACAATGTGTGAGTGTGTGTGTGTTCCCAGGTGTGTGTGTTCAATCTACTTTAGTGTGTGTGTGTGTTCAGGTTTAACTTGTGTGTGTGTGTTCCCAGGTAACTTGTGTGTGTGTGTGCGCAGGGGGGATACAATGTGTGTGTGTCTGTTCCCAGGTGTAATCACATGTCTGTGTGTGTGTGTTCAGGGGGGGATACAATGTGTGAGTGTGTGTGTGTTCCCAGGTGTGTGTGTGTTCAATCTACTTTAGTGTGTGTGTGTTCAGGTTTAACTTGTGTGTGTGTGTTCAATTTAACTTGTGTGTGTGTGTGCGCAGGGGGGATACAATGTGTGTGTGTGTGTGTGTTCAATTTAACTTGTGTGTGTGTGTGCGCAGGGGGGATACGATGTTTGTGTGTGTGTGTGTGTCTGTTCCCAGGTGTAATCACATGTCTGTGTGTGTGTGTGTTCAGGGGGGGATATAATGTGTGAGTGTGTGTGTGTTCCCAGGTGTGTGTGTTCAATCTACTTTAGTGTGTGTGTGTTCAGGTTTAACTTATGTGTGTGTGTTCCCAGGTAACCTGTGTGTGTGAGCGCGCAGGGGGGATACAATGTATGTGTGTCTGTTCCCAGGTGTAATCACATGTCTGTGTGTGTGTGTTCAGGGGGGGATACAATGTGTGAGTGTGTGTGTGTTTCCAGGTGTGTGTGTGTGTTCCCAGGTGTGTGTGTGTTCAATTTAACTTGTGTGTGTGTGTGCGCAGGGGGGATACAATGTGTGTGTGTGTGTGTGTGTGTGTGTGTGTGTGTCTGTTCAATTTAACTTGTGTGTGTGTGTGCGCAGGGGGGATACAATGTGTGTGTGTGTGTGTGTGTCTGTTCCCAGGTGTAATCACATGTCTGTGTGTGTGTGTTCAGGGGGGGATACAATGTGTGAGTGTGTGTGTGTTCCCAGGTGTGTGTGTTCAATGTACTTTAGTGTGTGTGTGTTCAGGTTTAACTTGTGTGTGTGTGTTCCCAGGTAACTTGTGTGTGTGTGTGCGCAGGGGGGATACAATGTGTGTGTGTCTGTTCCCAGGTGTAATCACATGTCTGTGTGTGTGTGTTCAGGGGGGGATACAATGTGTGAGTGTGTGTGTGTGTTCAATCTACTTTAGTGTGTGTGTGTTCAGGTTTAACTTGTGTGTGTGTGTTCAATTTAACTTGTGTGTGTGTGTGCGCAGGGGGGATACAATGTGTGTGTGTGTGTGTGTGTGTGCCTGTTCAATTTAACTTGTGTGTGTGTGTGCGCAGGGGGGATACAATGTGTGTGTGTGTGTGTGTGTGTCTGTTCCCAGGTGTAATCACATGTCTGTGTGTGTGTGTTCAGGGGGGGATACAATGTGTGAGTGTGTGTGTGTTCCCAGGTGTGTGTGTTCAATCTACTTTAGTGTGTGTGTGTTCAGGTTTAACTTGTGTGTGTGTGTTCCCAGGTAACTTGTGTGTGTGTGTGTGCAGGGGGGATACAATGTGTGTGTGTCTGTTCCCAGGTGTAATCACATGTTTGTGTGTGTGTGTTCAGGGGGGGATACAATGTGTGAGTGTGTGTGTGTTCCGAGGTGTGTGTGTGTGTGTGTGTGTTCCCAGGTAACTTGTGTGTGTGTGTGCGCAGGGGGGATACAATGTGTGTGTGTGTGTGTGTGTGTGTCTGTTCCCAGGTGTAATCACATGTCTGTGTGTGTGTGTTCAGGGGGGGATACAATGTGTGAGTGTGTGTTCCCAGGTGTGTGTGTTCAATCTACTTTAGTGTGTGTGTGTTCAAGTTTAACTTGTGTGTGTGTGTTCCTAGGTAACTTGTGTGTGTATGTGCGCAGGGGGGATACAATGTGTGTGTGTCTGTTCCCAGGTGTAATCGCATGTCTGTGTGTGTGTGTTCAGGGGGGGATGCAATGTGTGAGTGTGTGTGTGTTCCCAGGTGTGTGTGTGTATGTGTGTGTGTGTGTATGTGTTCAATTTCAGTTGTGTGTGTGTGTGCGCAGGGGGGATACAATTTCTCTACCACATGTTTCACTGAGACAGCTCCTTCCCACATGGTGTGTGTGTGTGAGAGAGACAGTGGAGACAGGTCCTTCCCATTATTCAAGTGCTCCCATTGTTCCCTGTTGGTATTAAACTCCTTCCCAATATCAAACTCTCGTTCGGTCTTACCAGGTATAAACGAGGCAATGATGATTGGGTGGATGGCCACACGGCAACCCCCAACTAATTTGATAGAATATGATCCATGTGATTACGTTATCATGTTGTTCTGAGCCTCATCTCCCTTACTCTTATCAATTTCATATATTTTGCACTTAATTCTTTACTTTGTGATTATATCATTCACCTTTTTCAGGAACAGATTTCGAATGAGCAGACAGTAGAAATGTCTAGTATATCTACAACAGGAGGACAGATTGAACAGGATGCACTTGTGGAAGATTTAAGAAGAACAATTGAGATGGAGAAATTTGCAGCCGATCGAACTGTGAAGTTATGTGAAACTTTGTTGGCAAAGTTTGATCAATTGAAATTATGTAATAATAAGTGATATAATTTTCTTTTTTTGGACTATCATTTGTGAGGTCATGTACAATTGAAAAATTGTTTGTAAAACTTTATCTTTTTGTAGTATGCTCTGAATTGTTATAAATTTTTTCTAATTAATTTATGTTTGCTAACTGTTTGTGTGGATTGTACGTGTGCGTATATTATTTGGGCCACCCGTACTCATTATTTAGATTACACGTGAATTATTCATGTTTTATGTGCACATGTAAATTATATATAAAGTTTATTTTTTTACCAAAGTAAATATTGTAAATATGAGGGTAGTTATTTTGAGTGATCAAAATGTTAAAAATTTAAAAAATAGGTAATCATATTTTGTTTGATTTTGGTCTGATTTAAGACAGACTTTTAGGTCTCATTTTAGCAGGGGAGAGTGGGATTAACAAGTGTGTAAGAAAATATATTGATTAAGAAAAGTCTCATTATCACTAACAAAAAATTTGAAATAAAAAATTTATTTGGAAGTGTGTTTATCACTAATTTAAATTAATATCATTTGATTTAGATTTTTAATGATACACTATTTATCATTTCATTTATTAACAAATATTAATCGTTACATTATATTACATAAATATGTTAAAGTTAAGCTAAGTTATTTATTTACTCACAATGGTCGAAAATATAATTATTATAATTATTATCATTCTTAGTAAATAGTTTTAAAAGGTTTTTTGTCATTAATATATTTATTTGTATTATCTTAGATCTTCACTTAAATAAATTACTAATAAATTTATTTCTAATAATATAATTTTTCTATTAGTCGTAATCATGATTGTAAAATTTAATTAATTAGGTAATTTCACTAAACTAATTATTTTAAATCTTCTCGTCCCAACCAAACAAAGAATATTATAAAATATTATAAAACACACTATTTTATCCAAAGTAAACAATCTAAAAGTATTATAAATAGTTACAGCATCGGTCATATTTTGAGTGATTATATAATATCTTTAATTATACATAACTATTCTAATTTGTACTCATATTTTATATAAGTCAAATCAAAGATAGACAAAAAAAGATAATAAATATTAAAATATATGTTTTTTTGTTGATGTACGTTCACGATGAATTACAAATATTTTAAACATAGAGCACTACACTAAATAATTATATTGATATTAATTAAGAATAATAATTACTTATCTAAATGTATTATTATCACTAATATACTTTTAAAGGAGGAAAAAGTCAACATCATTAGTGCTAATTATTTGAAATGTAGAAAATAATAGATATATTTGCAGTCTCATTATTATTAATGGATAATTATTTAATCAAAATATTTATTTACAAATTTTGTTATCAGTAAAGAATAATTAAAGTAGAGTTTCAATTACGTTTCTCATAGTATGATATTAATATTAAATTGAATATTTTTATTATTGATTATTATATTACATAAATATGTTAAATTTGAGGTATACTATTTAATTACTCATTTTTACAAATAGTAATAATTATTATTCATTAATTTTATTTTACTAACAAATTTTTAAAACATAATAGTATCTTAATTAATATCTTTATTTTTAATTTCATATTATATTAATATGAAATTTATTTTTGCATTATTTTTAAGATTATTAATAAAACTTATCTATTAAAATCTATTATAAGATATTTATTAGTCGTTATCATGAATGTAAAGTTTAATTAAGTAACAATTTTTACTAAAACAAATTATATTTTAAATTTTCTAATCCCATCCAAACAAAGAATAGCATCATATGATTTAACCGAGGATGAGAAGGACACTTTGATAATTATTCAGTATTTATTCTCATTTCTATCCTCATTTTTTACCAAACGAAGAATAAGAATATTCTCGTATTTATCCCTTCGCATACCAAACATACACGAGAATAAGAATAAGAATAAATTAACCCAGAATGACTTATACCTATTCTTCACTTAAATTATCCCGATACCAAACATCACCTAAGGCTCAAAGGGAATGAAATGGGCTCTAAATCCATCCAAAGAAGGCTCCAAAATAATGGGTAATTCGGGACATCAAAATGATGAATAAGGGAAATGACGCAACTTGTGGGCTAAAAACGGGTGTCAACAGATGCCCCTCCTTGATGTCCACTTTGCAAGGGAACAAGCGGATGCGACGCGGAGACGAAATGGAAAGGGGATGGAGCGAAAGCGATAGCGACGTGAAAAGGAGATGAAGCGGAGAGAACTGATAAGCGGGCATCAAGGTAAAAAGACACCCGTCATAACCAACAAGCGACAGGAATTCTCCCGAAAATGCTTAACTAATCACAAGGAATGGATGACAAGGATGAGACATGTCTGGAGAACTAACTAAGAAAGGAAAGGAAACACGACCAACCTCATCGGGGACATAATCCACGGACAATGAGTGGGTCGGAAGGAACACATCGTAAGAGCTGGAAAATGAGAGATAAGACTGAGATAAAATCCAGACAGGAATCACGCTGGCCAACCAGACCAAGCGGGAAGATCAAAGAAATCGTTTGGATTCAGAGTGGAATGAAGAATCTCTTACCCAAGAGAACTGAGGTGTAATTAACCATTGCTGAGGAGAAATCGTTGAATGGATCACGAGGCATGAATGCTCAAAATGACATGATGCATGCTGGGATAAAATAAAGAAATCATTAAAACGAATGTAAAGAAAGATAAAATAGAAAGTACTCAAGGATAATATTGCTAGACTGAGCAAGACGGGGTCAAGAGTCTTCTTGCAACCATGGCGTGCGAGACAGAGTCTATCGTCCCCCACCCGACTCAACCGAGCGGCTTATCCAATGATTAACCGTATGCTCTTAGATCATCATCATTTTTGTTAAAGGGGAACATCAGATCCCAGAACACACGGACAACCAGCCGGTCCTTGAGAAACTATAATAAGGTAGATACCATATAGTAATGCAATAATGAGAAGGGATCGAGAGCCATACATGACTTACCTGCCAAGCGAAACGGCATCTTTTTTAGATTTTCTGATTTTTTAGATATTTATGGATTTTCAAATAAGACAACAACAATATGAATGAACATGATAAACAAGCATGAACATAACGACGATAAGATAACGCTTAACTGAACGACACATAACAATCAAACGAATGGAAAACAACGTAACAAGACGAACAAGCACACATGCAATGGCATGAAAAAATCACACGTATGCAAGATGAACGTGGGGGACAAGACAACAATGTAGTGAGACAACACATGGTTGGGACAAGAACATGAGGGATGACCACACGATTGGGATAACACACGAGATATAGAAGGACGACTAACAACATATGCAAGACAACTAACAACACGTGGTGAAGAATAAAATAACATGTGTGGGATAACACGGTGGGACATAGACACGGCGGGACAAGGACACGGCGGGACAAAAGACACAAACAAATACGCCCTTCAATCAAAACCCAAGATCAGAATGAAGCAGAACCGCCAGGTTCATAATCGTGAGGTAAAGTCCTCTCATATATATATAATCATTGTAAACAAAAGTTGAGAAGGACACAAGCTTCAGAATAGATCGAGAGACATGATTGAAGAAGAGAACAGATCAGAAGATGTGAACAGGAGACAGATAGAACAAAATATGGAGTAAGGAATGCCTGAATACCTGCAACCTGCACACTTAGCAAACAGATTACGTATCTATTCTCAAAATAAAATGTAAAAGATAAATATTTTTAGATTTTTCAATTTTCTTGATTTTTTTGGATTTTAAAAATATTTGATTTTTTTCATTTTTTGGATTTGAACAATATTTCATTTTTTTTATTTTTGACAATATCTCATTTTTTTGTATTTTTGACAATATCTCATTTTTTTAGATTTTTAAAAATATCTCATCTTTTAGATTTTTGACAATATCTCATTTTTTTGGTATTTTGAAATAGCAATCTGCAGCACCCAAAGACAGGCTCGAACTACTGGCCAGGGATCGCCGTCCCTCCCCTCTCATTAAAGACTTCCCTTGAGTATGGCGTGCATGTGAGGGTGGCTTACCACAACCAACTACCTCTAAAGAACGGTGCCCCTACTAAGGCTATACCCGAGATACAACCTAGCCTAAGAGGGAGAAGCAGAAGAAAAATTGGAGACAAGCTTCGTGCAGGATGGGAGATATCAAGATTCGACTTCCTTCCAGGGCACTACCCCTCAAAGGGATAGTCTGTTGCGCCGGGGCTTTGTGTCTTTGATTTTGAGACCCATATTTATCAGGCACGCATGCGACCGGGCTCATGGGGTCCCACGGGGAACTTTACTGCCACTCTTGCCATGCCTTTGATTTGTAATTTTCTTTTGATTTTCATATATGATTTTCATTAGACAGTCCTTATTGGCCAGATAAAGCATGAAAGCTCATTTTTCAAGGGTCAAGACTGCCCCTATTTGAGACCTCTCCCGTATTTGGGAGCGCCTAGGTTGGTCATCTTATCCATCAATCTCTTGCCCCTGCACTTGGCTGAGCAGAGAAAAGAAAAGACATTTGTGCATATCCAAAGTATGGCCAAAGCAGCAACGGTGTGCCTCAAAGGAATCGGCTATGGCTCACCGTGAAGTGTGTGAAAAACCCATGCTCAAAGGTCACCCTCAACAATTGGGAAAAGAACTAGACTCCCAGCGCGGACTTATCACTAGCCTAAGGATGCTGCAGAAGCGAACTCATTCTAAATGAACTAAGCAAATTTCTAAAAGCCACTTAACCATGTCGAGGAACCAACGTTATAAGCATGTGCAGGAGTAATAAGAGTAATAGCAATGATAACATATTCTTGCACAAAATACCTTTGCAAATCCGTGGAGTGATCTTGACCATCGAGCTTTGAGGAGTGCGAACTTTATTTTCCTTGCTTCATAGGACAAAAGGGAGAGGATAGCAAAGGGATTGAAAGATTCCTTGAAGTGGAGGAGCGATAGACACCAAACTAGATGAAGGAGGATAAAAAGGAAGAGAGACGAGGGCTAGAACTCCCTCGTTAAGGCACAGAGACCCTGATAACAAGGAACCAGATACAGAAGAAACCAGATTAGCTCAGATCAAGGCGGAGTAAAGCCTCGAAAGCAGCAAGAGAAAGGGCGAAGACCCCGAAAGGGAGAAGAGGAGAGAATAGAAAGACAGTGAGAGGATTGCTGTGAAGATGAGGAAGAAGGAGAATGATCATCCGACGTGGCCGGAGAAGGAGAGTAGTAGTCATCCGGCAGGGCCATAAAAGGATCAAAAGCAACACCCGGAAGTCCCAGGGAAGAATCAGAGGCAACACCCTGAAGTCTCGGGGAGGAAGAATCAAGTGATGTCCCGAGATCGAGATGGAAGAATGACATAGGCCGGGGCCTAGAATCGTGAGAGGAGGGATAATCCGGAGACTCCGGATCAAAAGGAGAAGAGGAAGAATAGGGGCCTACGGACCCCATAAGAGAGGAGAAGATCATAGAATCCAGATCTGAAGAGGGAAGATACACCACCCAAGGGTGGGAGATGAGTAGAAGAAATGATGAATGGAAAGATGGAGAAAGAGAAGTGGACCCCTGAATGCACATCCGACGGCCTTTGAATTTGTGGCGCCGCCTCTTCTTAGCAGAAATCTCTTGAAAATGGACCCGCCTGGTGCGGGCTTGGACCTTCGGGCTTCTTAATCTATAATACCTTCTCAAATAACGGGCCCACCTGGCAGATGGCCTGGCCCGGCTCTGAACATGCAACTTCATCGGGGCGGTTGCCCCTAGACACCCAATGCTAACCATAGGCAGACATTCTTGAATGGATAACTCCTCAAACAAATGAATATCAGAAAACCACAGAGCTTTGTCACTTGGCACTAGCAACATGAGATTCTGCATCTGCACTCGGCAACTGGGCACGAAGCATAACCCCCTTACTAGAAGAGCAGGACGAAACGGAGGGAGAGTAATGCGCGGCATTGACATGGCCGGCTTGCTAATGAACCAAGGGAGATTGCATAGAATGTGCAGAATGTCCTTGGAGAATATAGAAGATACGGCCTGTAGACACGCTAAAATTGATACTATGATGATCAAATCTCATGTCACTATGTTAACGCCCCAAAGTGGACTTCAATATTTCTATAATATAAAGTTTTTCTATTTTTGTGTGGGTTTTTATGATTTTTCTTGCATTTTTGTAATTAACGACTCGAAGAGGGGCGTGTTTTAAATAGCGACCTGAGCTAAGGCGTTGTTCAAAGAAAGGACGACTGTAGGAAGAGGCGTCAGTTTCTGATATTTGACGTATCCTACCCTACTTGGAATCAAAAAAATTAACGTCCCTCCCTGGGTCGTGTTTTGAATTAACGTCTCTCCTACAGGCGTCTCTTTATAATTTTCAAATAAAGGAAGGTTTTCTTACTAAAATTAAATCCAAGAATTGACGCCTTTGTCCTAGTCGTGATTTCAATTAACGCCTCTAGACAGGTCGTCAATTTCAAGTAACGCCTTGATAAGAGTCGTCTCTTTTCCTTCCGTATCCTGCTTGAACTGCCATTTCCTGGAGAGTCCCCTGCTCTGTTTGGTCATCTTGCTCGATTAGGGAACTAGAGACCTTGCCGTAGAAGGGTCTTGCTAGTTCTTATCCCATTAGATTTGTGTTTTCTACCCTATAAATGGCCTCCTGGGTCGAGTTCGCGCGAGAGAGTAGCATAGTAGAAGCTTGATAGGAAGGTTGGCTAAAACAGCAGAGAGCATAGCAGAAGTTTCTCTGTGTACTCTCCTTTTCTTTGCGAATCCGTGCTCCTGCAGTGGTCTTCTTCTTCCTAGTGCATCAGCTGCATCAACTTGGTTTTCCCTTTACTGTTGTCAGGAACAGCAGGGAGTTCTTTCCATCAATTTACTACTTCATCATTGTTCATCGTAGTTTTTAAGTTTGCATTAGCTCTGCATCATATCTCTTCCCTTCCCTAATTCTCCTAGGGGTTTTAAAATAACCAAAAGGTGCACACTTTATGCTCTACTTTCATCATCATATTACTCTTTTGGATTGATACTACACACACTTGACTAATCCCTCCTCTTTTGTTTGTTCTTTGTCTAAGGGTAATCAAGAGGAAAACCCCCTTCATCGGCCGGCCGGTAGAAGGAGGAGGAAGGAATCTACACTCATCCCGCATCCTATTTTCACCAGGTATTCGCGATCAATCTCCCTTCTTTTGAGGTAACCCCTCTGGCGATCACACTCCAATAGCAATCTCTTGCTCCCCTTTATTCCCTTTGTTTCACTGTTTATCTTCCCCCTTATTTATTTATTTTTGATGTAAAAAACACGATTCACAAATTGGCGATCACGGTGGGACTTCCACTGTTTTTCTTTTGATTACCCTCTCCTGTTGGCACCCACGTGTGCCCTTTCCCCATTGGCACCCACGTGTGCCCTTTCCCATTGGCACCCACGTGTGCCCTTTCCCTTAGGTACCCACGGTACCCCTCCACTGTGCCTCACTGGCACCCTCCATTGTGCACACTGCACACCCATACCCCTCGGATTAGCCAGTTTGTGTTCTCTGTGTTTTTTTAATTAATTAACGCCTCACATCAAGGCGTGTTTCATGAATTAACGCCTTTACTCAAGGCGTCTTTCTTGCATTTAACGCCTTCTGCAAAGGCGCCTTTTTATATAGCGTCTCCTGCTTTCTCCCTCCCTGAGAATTGACGCCCCCCTCTGTGGGCGTCCTTTGTCTATCCGGCGCCTCTCTCCCAGGCGTCTTTTGCACAATCCGCGCCTCACACCAAGGCGTTTCTTGAGCACTGTCCGACAGGACTTCACAGATTAGCGACAGCCACGCTGTCGTGTTTCCTTATTTTAGCGACTTCTGCCAAGTCGCTTTATACCTATGTGTTAACAGAAAGTTGCTTGATCTGTTTGTTCATGCTGGATTGATTCACATATTCATTATCTGATTATACCTACTTGCTCTGCTTATATTATTCTGCCTTTTGTGGCATTTGGTTGAGAGACCTCCTCTCTCTACACTAGGATTCCACACACCCTTCTTGGAATTGGAACAACCCTCCATTGAGCATTCCGTCTCTTTGGACCGGAAATTCCTTTTCCAAGACCTCCGTAAGTCCCCGCACCCGTGGATTCCCTCACGGACGCCGGGCTGGTTGTACCTTGAAGTACCCGGAGTTTAGATAGCCCACCGTTGGTGAGGAGAGAGAAAGAACTTAGTTAACCCGGATATCACAACCAAAACTCACAACTAAGTTCTACACTACAAAGAGAGAGGATTGTGCATCAATTTAATTCACTCTAATCTCAAACTTGAATCTAAAAGCTTGCGTTCATTACAACTTGTTTGCATAACTTGATTGGATTGAGTGATTACTGCAATTATAATTCCTCCAAAATAAGCTTCTCTGCTTAAACATGCAACTCCGTTCAGGTAAGATTATCAACATGGCAAGCTACGGGTACGCCTATGATGATGTGGAAGAGAATATTTTTGATCAATCTTATGAGGCACCCCTCCAAGATTCCATCTATCATGAGGGAAACCACCCTCCGTCTCAGGTTCATTATTCTCAAATTCATGTGGTTGACACCACAACTCACGAGGTTGAACCCTCTTCTCAAGCTTTACCATCCAATCAGAACACATCGGGGAACACCTCCCCTTCTTTCAACGTCAATGATTTAATTCATGCATTATCTCAATTGGACGATTCCCAGCGGCAGGCAGTTCAGGCCGCTTTGAAAGGGAAATCTGTTCCCTCTTCATCTTCCAATCCCCCTCCGGCCGCGAGTGGCCATCACATTGTTAATGACCAGGCGGTCTTGCACAAACCCCCCTCTTGTCCACCAACGCCCGGTGCGGCCATGCCGGCCCAACAGGCAAGTTATTCCGCGGCTAGGCCCCAATTCTTTCAACCTCCCCAAATTCTAAGGACGCCTATGCCAAATACCTTCATTCCAAATTCGGCCCCGGTCGAGTCAGACACTAATGCTTTGCTCCTTCAGAAATTGGCTAGCATGGAAGAACAACTCAACAAGGTTACTGCTGCCAAGAATGCTCCAGAGATCTCTCTGCCTACATTGCCAGTTTTTCACTTACCACCTTCTGAGATGCCGAATTTTCGGCGATACAATGGAACTGGCAATCCATTTATTCACTTGAAGGATTTTATGTATGAGACCTCTTTTGGCAAGGCAACAAAGCCTCACTGGCTTATTTGTTTAGAAGATCCTAGAGGGGCCAGCCCTCGAGTGGTTCTATTCCTTGGATCCGACAGATGCCAGCAATTTTGATGTGGTTCAAAGGAAATTCTTGCAGAAGTATAGGGACCGGGTTGGACCCTCTCTATCTGTTACGGACCTGGTTGCAGAGAAAATGAAGCCCGAGGAGGACTTCATCATATTTGCTGATAGATGGCGATCAATGGCCGAGAAATTGAAAGATACTTTGTCAGAACCAGAGCAGGTTAAAATGATTATTTCAAATGCAACCCCTCAGTTCCGGCATATATTAGCCATGAACAGATTGACCACCATGGAGGAGCTCTATGAAAGAGCTCGATATATTCAAACTCAGATGAAGGATTCGCCCATCATGGGCATGTTCGAACCGAAACCACGGTTGGTCAAGAAAAATACAAATGTCAACAATAGCGGGCCCACGACTGAGGGCACCGTCATCAATGAGCAAGTTGGCGCGGTCGGCAATCCCACACCTTTTCGCCAATCTAACCCACGACCTCCGCCACCTCCACAACAAAACACCCTCTTCCACTCACCCCCACAACACCAATTTGCTCCTCAACCTTCCCTTGCTCCTCCACAAAACCAAACGCCACATGCAGACCCCTCAGCTCCGCAACAGTACCACCAAGTACCGCCACCCACCAACTATGGCCCGCAACAACAACAGCAAAGGAGACCACTTGGCCCCAAAAGGGCCCATTATCCGCCATTGCCAGAAAGTCTCCCAGATATATTTAATGCCCTGATGGCTGCTAATCTACTCATGCTACCAAAAGAAAGGACAGCGTGGCCCGCTAATGTTGACACGTCCCGCTATTGTGTTTTCCACCGCTCCCCTGGTCACAATATTGACCATTGCTTTCACTTCAAGGACTACATCTATGATTTAAATGACCAGGGCGGTATTAATTGGGACGAGATGAGACAGTTCATCGCTGCTATGAAAGTAAGAAGGCCTCCTCGGCAACAGCAGGCTCAGCAGCCGCAGCAACCAGCTCCACCAGTACAACAGCAAGCTCTAGCACCTCAGCAAGATATGGGGATTGTCCACAACCCATTGCCGGAGCACCAAGCAAATCAGCATGTAAACCCGGTCACGTCTCTCCATGAAGTAGAGAGAGGGCAGGGATGGCACGAAGAAAACGCCTCTGTCGGGGCATTCCATCATAATTCAAATCGACCTCCGCACCTTTTGCGCACGCTTCCTTCTCCTTCTACCCCTCAATTAAGTCGCCCCCTTTTGCGCCCCGTTAACCCATCTGTCCCCACTAATTCCTCATCCTTGCCAACCCGGTCTCTCCTTACCCGTCCACCACGACCACAGCCTCCGACGCAGCAAACTCCATCATCCGCCACCAATCCTTCGCCATCACCATCTAGGCCACTCCTCATTCGCCTGTCACCAGCATCGGTTACATCCACTACCATCACTCCTCCGCCGGCAAGGACACCTCCACCATCAGCTCAACCACCATTTATACCCCGAACCCTCCTTGTTCAATCCGTTAGCACTTCCCACACTCGGGCACCCCTTCCTACTCCTACGCCTCCTACGGGGGCTGCCTTGTCGAATTCCTCACCGACTTCTTCTTCAAACACTCCTCCACCAATTCTCAATGCTAACACCCCTTCTTCTTCCAATCCTCCCTCCATCCATGCCCCGACAGAGGCGCGTCGAACCATGGCACCGCTCCACAGTGGACGGATGTTCCAGCGCATCTTTCCCCAGAGAGAGCAGGAGCCCGCACAAGGGCCAAATGAACAAGAGCAAGAGCAAGAGTCTGTTCCAGGCACTCAATACGATTTACTGAAGCATCTTGACCGAACTCCAGCAAGAATCTCTATTTTAGAATTGATTAAGAGGTCAACCACTCATCAATTGGCTTTAAAGGAATATTTACAGAAAGTTATGGTCAATGAGGACATCCCTGCCGAGCAGATAACTACAGTCTTAACGCCCGCTAGCGGTCAGCCAGCAATTACTTTTTATGAACATGAATTGGCACCTCAACCAGCAAGGAAATATGCCCTGTGTATCACAGTTGACATAAATAAAGTGGCAGTAAAACAATGTTTGGTGGACACTGGGGCATCCATCAATGTATTGCCGCCAACCACTTTGAAGATGTACGGCATTCCAGAAAATCAGATTCGGCCATCTACCATAACAGTCACAGCATACGACAATACTAAGAAGCCTCCTCTGGGCATGATAACGTTAAAGGTTAGTCTGGGTCCAGCAACAATCACAGTCGATTTTCACATCTTGGACATGGATCCAACATTCAATGGCATCTTGGGTTGCCCCTATATTCAACAGTTAGATGCAGTGCCCTCTACAAATCATCAATGCCTCAAGTTTCCACACAAGGGCCGTATTATCAAAGTGACTAGCATGCCGATTCTACCTGATGAAGACATACACCTAGCAATGTCAGTTCCTTCTATTTGGCCTTCCAACAAGCCGTTGCTATCAGTATTGGATATCCCTCACCCACGGTCGATGCCACCCGAGACAGTTACAACAGTTGCCATGACACCCCTAACTTCCAAGGGGAAGAACAAGAAGAACACAATGAATACCCCGTTTTGGAATATTCTAATGAGAATGGGGTACCAGGTTGGCAAAGGCCTGGGTGTCAATTGTCAGGGCAGAACTAAGCCTGTTGAGCCACAAAGATTGATTGCACGGGGCGGCCTAGGCTATAAAGGACCAAGCAAGAATGAAGAAGAACCATGGGCAGTTATGACCTCCACTTTGAAGACAGATCACCAACCGCTCACTTGGACATTGCAGACACATTTTATTAAAGGTGGCGTCCAAGATAATGAGCAGACTACAATAATCACTTCCATGTTAGACTGTCAAGACGTTCATGCTAGACAGTTTGCTCGACATATTGCTCCACTGGTTACATACAAAGCCCTGGAATCTCTAAGGCCTGATAAGAGGAGGAAAATGGATGATCCAGAGTGCGACTGGTATAGATGGTTTGATATGAATGACATCACTATTGCCTTAAGCCGTCTCTTCATGCCGACAGATCCGGAATGGCCGCCACTGATCCACGACCTGATTGAAAAGCCGACGGTGATAACAGACAAGAGGCAGCTGCTGAGTGATTACACAGATATTGGAGAGCCTGACGTACCATATGAAGAAGGATTTACAATAGACAGGCTGTGGGCTGGCCTTTTCTCTCTCACTTCTATGCATCCGTCTCTTCTTTCTTCTCTGCATTCTCAATTGTTCTCTCACGTGCCAAGACCGCCTCCGATCATGATCAGCTTTTCTCCAAATTCAATGCAAGTCTCTCTTCTAATTCCTCCCTTGCTCCTCGAGCAATTTTCCAAACTCTCCATCACACCCCCGCGTGGGTCGTCTTTGATTCAATCTTTCTCCAATCTTTCAATCTCCACTCCTCCTTCTATTCTCCCTTCACACTGCTTTCTCCTTGAAAAAGAAAATGAAAATGAAGATAGAAACGAAAACGAAAAAAAAATGCCAAAATTCCAACTTTTCATCCTCCATCTCTTTTGAGGAGACCTCTTATCTCCTCTCTGAGTGTGCCCCGACCCAGGGGCCGCTCTTCCAAGATTCATTGATAAACCTTTCCCACCCCTCCTGCGAGGGGTCCTCATCTGTATCCCCTCCTGTATCCACTTTTTCACCCCTCCCTTTCTTCTTCTATGATCAAGCTAGTTGCTCTTCTCTCTAATAATAAAATCCATGGGGTAGTTTCACATAAGAAATCAAGGGTAAGCAGATTCCCCGCAGATTTTTGTTGGAGTTGGCTAGAAGATGCCGGGCATGCTCAACCCTCCCGAATTTCTAGAGAATCCGATTATCCTGCCAGAGTTAGAATATGAGGATACTTGTGCTTCTTATGAGGGTTTTGGTGTCTATGAGATTATGAATGATGAAGACCCTATTGAAGAGGGGGAGGAAAGTTATGAAGAATATGAGGACGAGGCTGATGCCCTTGCTAGTGGCATGAGAAGATTTGACGAACCATCAGCCTCAGTAGAGAGCCTACCAAGAAATAAATCTGGGTACGGAAGAAGACCCTAGGATTGTCCTCATCAGCAAGAATTTGCCGCCTGCCGAAGAGGAGGCGCTTATTTTGGTACTTCAAGAATACAAGGACACGTTTGCGTGGAGTTATGAAGATATGCCTGGATTAGACCCTGCGCTCGTTGAACATCGGCTTACACTTAAGCCAGGGTCTGTCCCGATCAAACAACGGTTGAGACGTTTCCACCCTAACATGGCTTTAAAGATGAAAGAAGAGGTCGACAAGCTTCATAAGGCTAGATTTGTTAGAGTTGTCCTCTATCCGAACTGGGTGGCTAACATCGTCCCGGTCATGAAGAAAGATGGAAAGGTTCGCATTTGTATAGACTTTCGGGACCTCAACCGTGCGTGTCCTAAAGATGACTTCCCCCTCCCTCATATTGATGTTTTGATTGATAATACGGCAGGATTTGAGACTCTCTCCTTTATGGATGGTTTTTCGGGTTATAATCAGATTCGCCTGGCTGAAGAAGATCAAGAGAAAACGTCATTCACTACACCATGGGGTACTTACTGCTATGTGGTCATGCCTTTTGGTCTCAAGAATGCTGGAGCCACCTATCAGAGGGCTATGATGGCAATTTTTCATGATATGATTCATATTTATATTGAGGTGTATGTGGATGACCTGGTAGTAAAATCAAGAACAAGGATTGAGCATCCTGGGGTTTTAGCTAAAGTCTTGCAAAGATCACGAGAATATCAGTTGAAAATGAACCCCAAGAAGTGTGTATTTGGTGTTTCATCAGGAAAGTTGCTTGGGTTTATTGTCAGCAAAAGAGGAATTGAAGTTGATCCCAATAAGGCAAAGGCCATCAGGGATATGCCTCCTCCCAAGAATTTGAAGAAGTTCGAGGATTAATCGGGAGGTTGCAATTTATTCGCCGCTTCGTCTCCCAGCACTCACAAAGATGCAGGCCGTTTTACGAGCTTACTAAGCCGGGGGTCAAGTTTAATTGGGATGACAAATGTCAGGCAGCTTTTGACGGATTGAAGGATTATCTGGCCAATCCTCCTGTCCTGAGGCCGCCAATTCCGGGCAAACCACTTATCCTCTATGTTTCTGTCCTGGATGACTCTGTAGGTGCTGTCCTAGCTCAAGTGGATGAAGAAGGGAAGGAGAGGGCAGCATACTACTTGTCTAAACTTCTCAACCCTTGTGAGCAGAGGTACTCAGCCATGGAGAAGACTTGCGCTGCTTTAGTCTGGGTAGTTCAGAAAGTTAAAACATTATTTCTTAGCTCACGAGGTTCACCTCATTGCTCGCATGAATCCGATTAAATTCCTTCTTGAAAAATCTGTCCTTACCGACCGATTGGCACGCTGGCAAAGTTTTCTCTCTCAATTTGACATCACTTACATTCAACAGAAAGCAATCAAAGGTTATGCCATCGCCGAACATCTTGCTCACCACCCTCTCCCTCGATTTGATCCTGTCAATTCAGAGTTTCCAGATGAAGAACTAATGTCCATTAATCAACCCCACGATCCTATGTGGACATTACATTTTGATGGAGCTCTAAATTCCCAAGGAAGAGGGATCGGCATGGTTCTTTTAACACCAGAAGGGGTCACCATCCCATTTGCTGCTCAGCTCACTTTCCCTGTCACGAACAATATAGCTGAGTATGAGGCCCTTTTGGCCGGTCTTCAAACCGCTCATAAATATGGTGTTACCCAATTACGAATCGTGGGTGACAGTCAACTCATTCTACGCCAGGTGCTTGTCAAGTGCCGCACTATCAATCCTAAACTCAAGCCCTACCAGGAACTTGCTTCAGCTTATGCCAAACTCTTCACCAAGTTGATCTTCGTCCATGTCCCTCGAAGCCAGAACATCTTAGCTGACGCTCTTGCCTCTTTGGCCTCTGCTTTAGTCTTTCCTCCCCAACGAGATTTTCACGTTCCTCTCATTCATCAGCGTGACACTCCAGCTATTAAGGATCGTGCATTCCTCGATATTAGGGACAAGGTGCTCGAGAAGGTCAGGCGGAGTGAAGCTCTTAAAGCAAAGAGGTCATGTTGTTAGATTGGGAAGAAGAATTGGCTGATGAGAGAAACCTTGGTATTATGAGATTGCCAGATATTGCAATGATCAATCCTATCCCGAAGAAGCCACTGTGGAAGAAAGGAAAGCGATTAGAAGAGTGGCTCAGCGGTATGTTTTGGTTGGAGGTGTGCTCTATAGAAGAGGGCTCACGGGTGTTTTATTAAGATGCCTCGACGATGATGAATCTTGGAAGGTCGTAGAAGAGGCGCATTTAGGAGTGTGTGGTGGTCATGTGAACAGCCAGATGCTAGCTAAGAAGATCCTTAGGCTAGGCTTCTATTGGCCAACTCTAGAAGAGGATTGTTCCATCTATGTTCGAAGGTGTGTTAAGTGCCAACTGCACGCCGACAAGATTCATTCTCCTGCTTCTTCACTCCATCCTATGTCCTCTCCATGGCCTTTCTCCATGTGGGCTTTCGATATCATTGGACCTCTTGGTGACTCGAACCTCCTCACGAAGCAAAAATCATTCATCCTCACGGCAACGGAGTACTTCACCAAGTGGGCGGAAGCGGAAGCATTCGTGGAGATCAAAGCATCAACCGTCTGCAAATTCATAATGAAGAATATCATCGCAAGATTCGGCATCCCGAGTACCATCATCACCGACAATGGACCTCAATTCATCTCTCAAGAGCTCAAGGATCTCTGCAACAGGTATAACATTGCATTGCATCATTCTTCTCCCTATTATCCACAGGGCAATGGCCAAGCAGAGGCAACTAATAAAACTTTGATTAAAATCGTTAAAAAGACGTGTGAGGCTAATAAATTTTTGGATTGGCCAGACAAGCTAGTTGAAGCTCTCTGGGCCTATCGCACTTCCATTCGTACCCCTACAGGGCAAACCCCTTTCGCCCTCACTTATGGAATGGAGGCAGTAGTTCCTTATGAGATTCTCATTCCCTCTCTGCGAGTACAATTGGACAAGGAATTCTCTATTGATGAGCGTCGTGATTCACTCCTTGCCCAATTGGAACTCCTAGATGAGAAGCGTCTGGTCGCCGCTGAGCATGCGCGCGTTTATCAAAATAGGCTTTCGCGTTTTTATCAAAAGAAAGTAATTGAGAGAAAATTCAAAGTCGGTGAGATGGTAATCAAGAGAATCTTTGTAAAACCTGGCGGACCTCCGTTCGAAACTCCAACCAAACTGGGAGGGACCATTTGTTATAAAAGATGTTTATCCTGGCAATGCTTATAAATTGATTAACGCTGAAGGAGAAGAGCTAGCTCATCCTTGGAACGGGCTGTACCTTAAGAAATACTACCCCTAATCCAAAATCCAAAAAAAAATATATAGAATTTTCTAAAATCCAAAAAAAGAGAAAATTTCTGAAATCCCAAACAAAATAGAAATTCTCCAAAATGCCAAAAAAAAATCGTTGCCATGGCATACAAGGACGCAAGGTCTGAAAGGTCAAATTTCAGTATTCATTCGTCAGTCTTGTTAACTAAAATAGGGTCGACACCCACACACACACTACACGCTTACACCTCGAACTCAAGCGGTGCAAAATCTGATGAAAAGTCAAAAACCTGACTAAAGGTGAAGACAATACCCATTCTTTTCCTCTTCGGCCCATAAGGGAGGAAGGAAGGTCTTGGGGTAGACCCGCTAAGCCTACCCGCCGCCTTAGTAAGTGGAAGTCAGGGCCCAAAAGGGAACAAAATGCCACAAAAGCCCAAGTATAATTAGGTCTTTTATCAATACAAATCAGTTCCAAAGTGAAAGTCAAATCGTGAAAAGAAAAGCATGTCAAGAGGGCAAAGTCCCCGCAAGGAAAACCTTGGGCGTATGCATGCAATACAAAAAGAGGCAAAAGGCAACAAAATTTCCCTATGCCAAAGACCGAATCCCAACAGGCATAGGGTAGGGGAGGTGCTTTTACCTCGAGCTTTTCAGAATCCCTTATGGGCTTCCTTATATCTTCTTCCATCTCTTTCTTTGTGGTAAGTCATAAACCAGCACGATGGTCGAGACTGACCTAGGAGATTGCACCATGCGAGATCTTGCATATAAGTTTAACCACTAGCACGTCGACCCCTTTTTAATTAATCAAGAAAGGTCAATGAATCCTCAATGATGACCATGTATGACCAAGTGCCCTAGTAGCTTTGTCAACCTAATTCTGAAAACAGCAAAATTAACGCCTCTGAGGGAGGCGCCTTTTATATAATTAACGCCTGAGCCGAAGTCGTCTTTTATTAAATAACGCCTTTAAATAGGTCGCCTTGTTTCAAAATTAACGACCGTCGCTGAGGGCGTCTTCTATACAAATAACGACCTAGTCTAAGGCGTCTTTTTTGGAAAATAAATGAAAAAAAAGGGGAGAGGAAAGAAAATGAAAGAAAAAAGAAAAAAAATGGTGGTTTATCTTTCATGATGTGTGCGTGCATTTTTACATGGGCATCTTTTGTTATAGGTTGCATATGTGTGCTTGTGTGATGCATCTCCCTTTATTGGTTATTTCATTTTACCTTATTTGATTAAAGGCTTGGCCCCTTGACCCGCTATCAAGGTCAAAGTAAAGACATCCCTTGCTTATTGAGCAAGGGGCCAAGTCGAACAGATGAATTAACCTGTTTTGTTTAAGTGTGAACTACAGCTGCAGGCATAGGGGAAAATTAAAGCAAAAGCCAAGAATGTGGAAAAGAAGCGAAGTACACAACCACAAGTACACAACTACACAAGTGCTCAGGTAACAAAAATTTCAATCTCATATATATATACATCATAAATATCTGAGTACAGGTGTGAGGGTGGAGGAGTACAAGTAAGTCTCTCTCAGCTCTCGCCTCCACCCTCCTCTCTCCTACTCTCTACCTCGTCCTCGCCGTCCCGGGGTGGCGCTGGTGGAGGGGGCATGGGCCCCCGTGAAGAAGCTGGAACCCGAACCTGGCCCCCTACCTCGCTCCTCTCTCGAAGAGAAGAGCCCGCCACAAAGGTGGAGCTGGTGAAGCTGTACCCTGCAGCTCGCGCCCACTCCCGCCCTCGCTGGAGACGCTCCTCTGACGCTCGTAGCCGCTCCTGGGTAACGGCTAGCTGGGTCCTCAAGTCTGCCAGCTCACGCTCGCGCGCTGTCACCTGCTTCTGGTACCGGGCACGCTCCGACTGTTGTAGCTCATGGTGACGGGCACGGTCCGTCAGGTGCTCCTCTCGCTCTCGCGCACGCTCTCTCCGCTCCAGCTCAAGAGTGACCCGCAGCTCCGCTATGTCCTGAGGCAGCTCCTCACGCCACCTCAAAGCCCTCTCCAGCTCCGCGATCCGCTGCTCATGGATCGCCAACTCCGCCGCAGCTAGGGAAGCCCGGGTATGAGCCGCCTGTAACTGTGTAGTCTGCAAACAGGTAAACAAGTCATCAATTCCACATTTAATGCAATAATTCAGCAGTTTATGAAATGAATGCATGGTTAAAAGTAAAACTCACCCATGTGGCCATCGCCTGCTGGCCCTCCTCGATGCAAGTGAGAGCGGCTCGGAGCTCCTCCGTCTGCAAAACACCTTTTTTGTCATCACATAATAATAGATAATTAAATGAGGTCTGAGTTTTGAAACTTACCCATGAGGTGAGGTTGCGCTCTGCCGCCTCGGCCCGTGCCACTGCCCCCGCCAGCTGCTCCGCTAGTGCAGTCGCCTCTGCACTAGGCCCTCTCGAGCTAGAGGCCTCTCCCGCATCTCTCCCTGCTGCTCCCTGCTGGGCACGCTGCATTCATTAAGATTGTCAGTGGCTAATCATCAATAATTCAAGGATAAAAAAAAAATTCATTTGCATATTCAAATAAATCAAACACTCACCAAGGTCTCAAGGTCTGCCCGTGTGGCGGCCAGCTGTGCCTCCAGGCTGTGTAGGTGGGCCTGTGCATCCATCGCTGCTATGTCTCGTGCATCCTGCATCCCTTGCACATCAGTTGCATGATAGATATACATAAGCATTCGCATTTAATTGAGGAATAAGTGCATTCATACATACCCCTAGGACCCTCATCTGGGGCCTGCCGGCGTAAACCTCCCAGTAGCGCTGGAGGTACTCAGAGCTGTCGGTCGCCCGTGAGGTGACTCGGGTCCCGCCTTGCTACCAGTTCGCATACTGGTCCGCGAACCACACTCTCCAGTCGATCTCCTTGGTGCGACCGCGTGTCTTCTTTCCAATCCCTCGCGGCTCTCCGACCTCGATCCACTCCTGGTGGAGGCCGAGTGTACTCATCACCAGCGTAAGCCGTAACGGCTCAATCTCGCTCAAGCAATGAACCCAAAGCTCATGCTCAAAGCGAGGTCGGCCCGCTACGACCCACGGCTGGCCCTCGTCGGTGATCCCCTCATAGGGTCTCCACTGCACCTGCATTCACAAACAAACATTCATTCATCCATCATATCACATTCTATAACATAAACACAATAAGGAAAAATTGCATTATGCATACCAGTGAAGGAGGGAAGTCACGGAACTCCCTCCGTAACACCCACAGCTCGTAAGAGAGTGGGGCTCCGAACACGACCGGCAGCCAGCGTCGCGCCAGAGGGAAAGATCCCTCACCTCCGGGTCGTAGGTCGACGCGCCCCATGGGCATGTATAGATGGCTCCAAACCTGCATCCATGCATCATATTAGCAAAACATTCATACGCATATACATTCAAACATTCAAACAAAGAAATGCATACCTGAAGAAAAGGTGAGAAGCCACTGACAGTCGTCTCTCGTCCTGTCCCCGTAGACAGGTCGGCCATCATGTGCGCCAGCAGTGCCGCTCCCCAGGCGTATCTGCCGACTCCCTCCAAGTCCTCAAGTATCCCTAGGAAGCGACAGTTGATGACGTCGCCCTTCGTGCCAAGCAATAGCCTCCCGAGCATCAAAAATAAGAACCTCCTCAGATCTCTGTCTGCCCTCGCTCCGTCAGCCGGGTCCTGGCAATAGGCTGCCCTAGCCCCGTCCATCAACCTCTGCGAAAACTCCTCTAAAGACTCCCTGGGTCTCTGCCTAGCATCCCCCAATCCCATAGCTGTGGTGAGGTCGGTGCGGAAGACGGTCCTGCACTCGCTAGGTGTCTCATAGACCATCTCTAACCCTAGCAGTCTCTGGGTAGGCTCGGTATAGTCAGGGTAGGTGATCCCGCTCACAGCCTCGCCGTCTACCCTCAGCCCTGTGATCCTAGCCACATCCTCTAGGGTGAGGATCATGTGACCCCACGGCATCAAAAATGCCCGGCTAGTCCTGTCCCATCTCTCCCTCAAAACCGGGATCAGTGCTAGGTCAGGTCTGACTGGCTCTATGCTAAGGAAAGCCCTGAACCCCATGGCATCCACCCTAGCTCTCTGAAACTCGGGGAGGCCGTGGTATGCTGCCCGGACCTGGACCCATGAGATGCGTGTCCTCATCAACCCCTGCATGCATAAAAGAAAGAATTTTTGTTTAAGAGTGTTAATTTTCATGTGTAAATTCGTTTAATTGCCTTGGTTGAGTTTTTTGCTGTCTGATTTAATTAATGACCGACCTTGGGTCGTGGCTTGCTTGATTAACGCCCCTGAGTGTGGCGTTATTTCCAAATGGGTTTTGGTGAATCTATGTGCCTGTTGAATTAACGGCCCAGCCAGGGTCGTTGTTTATCTAAGAGACGGCCCAGTGGGAGGCGTGATTTTGAAATTAATTTCTATATTCCCGAAAGGTTTTTTTATTATTAACGCCCGTCCCTGGGTCGTCATTTGCTTAAGTAACGCCTCTGAATGGGACGTTTTTCTTAAATGAGTTTTTGGGCCTAAAAATACATTCTGGAAATTATTTAAATTAACGACCACCCATATGGTCGTTATCTGTTGAATTGACGCCCCGATGGGGGGGCGTTGTTTTCTAGGGTTTTAAAAGAAAAATAAAACAGCACGCGAAATAAATCATGGCAAACATGCTAAAAAAAATAAACAATGGAATTAAAAAGCATGGGAATTCATAACATGATGTTGAAACATGATGATTCAAATTAACGACATGCTACAGGGCGTGTTCTCATGAAATTAATTTGTTTCAAAATAAGGAAAATGAATTGACGACCCCGGGTATGGGCGTCTTTTCTTTAATTCACGACACCCCTGTGGGCGTCTTCTTTCTGAATCTCTGGTTTTCTTCCCCGATGGCTATGGAAATGGAGTGAAATTGGAAATAAAAATGAAAATGGGAAATGGGGTTTTGGGGGCTTACCTTCTGTCATCTAGATTCAACAACCCCTCCACGGAGTTGTTGCCGGGGTTGCCGTGGCCGCCGGAGTTGGCCACGGCGAGGAACAACCGCCGCCGGTTGTTCTTCCCCGTGTTGTTCTTCCCCTTGTTCGTCTTCCTCTCCTTCTTCTTCGTCCTCTCCTTCTTCTTCATCTTCTTCGCCATCATCATCTTCACCTTCGTCTTCTCATCCTTCCTCGACGGGTTCCTCGTTTTCACCGTGCTCCTCCGCCGCCGGAGCTTCCTCGGCCGCCGCGGGGGGAAGTCCCTCCTCCACAGCATGTTCCTCCTCGTCCAAATCCACGACATCAGGGGCAGATACCCGCTGCCTCTTGTGTCCACCACCAGCCATGGCTAGGGGATGAGAGAATGAGAGAGATAGAGGGTGAGAAAGAAAGAAGGGGAGTTTTGGGTTCGGTTAGGGTTGCAGAAGGAAGAAAGAAACGAAACGAAGGAAGAAGAAGAAAGGAGGGAAAGCAAGTTGAACGGTCAAAAAGAATTAACGACCCCGTCAGAGTCGTGTCTTGTTAAAAAGATGACTGGACCGGAGGGCGTCTCTTCCATTTTTAACGACGTGCTTTAAGGCGTTATTTGCGTTCGCATGGGGAATGACATCCGTCGTCAGAGACATTTAATGGGACTTGATTGACATGATGTGAATAATGATTACTGTTTTTGATTAACGACGTGTCTGAAGACGTGGTTTACATGAAACGTGGCTTACCCTAAGGCGTCATTTTTGGATCTTTAACGAATACTTTTTGGAATTTGAATCGAATTAACGCCTTGTCTTAAGTCGTGATTCAGTTAACGCCTATTGCTGAAGGCGTCAATTTTGAGAGCCGATTAATGAGAAGCGACATATACTGAGGCGTCATTTTTGAATTGACGGCATTGACTAAGTCGTTATTCAGAGCAGAATCACAGATTGTTGGAAGAATTGATCAGAAATATTGTAATTGGCTCAATCAGAATGTTATTATTGATTTATTGATGAAAGAGATTACATTGCACTTAATGAGCCATTCTTGGGCCTCAGGTTCCTTAAAGCTATTACATATGATTTCCACTGATCTCTGTCTTCTTCCAAGTTCTCCACAGGTTGATGAGTCTTGCAGATTTTCCACAGAGCTTGGATGGTGGTGCATTCTTCTCCATCTTCATTGCCGCCGATGTCTCTGGTTTTGATAGGAGGAAGATGAGATGGGTCTTCGAATAGCCGCCGTGGAAGCCCGAGTTGAGGAAGGCACCGGTAGGAGTTGTATAGCACAAATTCCGTGGCACCTACGAGCCGAAGATCCGTGCCGGGAGAGAATCGTGCGCGAAGTTCCTGCATTTTGAGTAGTCCCGGGGCGCATGTAAGAGGTTCTTTGGCATTACCTTGAGATGCTCCCTCCATTCCGCTCTCTTCTTAATTTGAGGTATCCGGTTCATCACCCTATTGCTTATCCCCAATGAGCCGGTCATATAAGAGAGAGGGCTCTTTGAAAATATCCTTGAGGGTTGTTGGGCCTCCTCATATGGATCGAACTTAAAGTGGAGATCTACCCAACTTGATAGTGCAAGCATGCATCCATAGATTGGTCTCCCCATTGCCGCCGAAGTGAGCCCACTATATAGGAAGGCTAATATCGCCGGTCCCACTCTCTCTCCTTCCCATAAACTAATTATTGCGCTTAATTGGGATTCATCCAAGAAGTCTTCCGTGGAGGGGAATAAGATTGCTCCCGCCAAGCACACCACGAAAGCCTTTGCTACTCGCTCCACTTCTTCATCTTCTTTAGCTTGGTCGGATCGTTTGTAGACCCATGAGGCAAGTTTTAGGAGGTTGATTCCTTTGGTGGCTTTGATTTGATTCACTAGGTTTGGGCTGGGAATCAAGCTTGTTAACAATTCATGTGAGGAGATTTGCCTTGGCATGATGACCATCTTCTCCTCATCTCCTCGCTTCATCTTCTTCAAGCCCAAGATCATCTCTAACTCTTCCATTAGGATGGTAGCTTCAAAGGTGGAAAATAGGAAGGTGTGAGTAGAGGGGTGCCATATCTCCACAAGAGCTCCTATAGCTGCCCAATCTAAGTGGATTTGGTCATAATGTTTGGCATGGGTAACTAGGCCTAGGAGGTGCCATCTAGATATAAAAACTCTCTTGTCAGAGCTGAATTTGGAGAGTAAAAGGGGGAGCCACTTGTTCTTAGTGTATCTCCTGGCTCCTGGAATATTTGGATAATCCTGTGGAAAAGGAAAGAAAAGAAAAGAAGGGAAGAGTACGAGTGGTGAAGATAAAGGGGAAAGAACAGCAGAACAGTTCAAACTCACATACCTGGTTCGATGTGATTCTACTGCTAATATGCCCGTTGATTTCAGACAACCTAGGAGTAGAAATCTTTGGCCGCTTGATAGCTCTCTCCATCTTCTGAGGTTATTTCAGTGACTGTCTGCAGAAGGAAGCCGAAGTAGGTGTAGCAACACCTGTGAAATCAGAAGCAACAGAACAAAGGATTTGGTTGATTTACTAGGGAAAATTCCTTCTTCTTATAGAAGTTCGGAGGATCTTATGCCCGTTCGAAGCTGCAGAGACGATTACAAGTAGTACTGGGTTTTGCTTTCTGATTCCTAGTCGGAAGCGTGGTGTTCGAAATTCGCAGTTAATTAACGCCGGTGTCTGGGGCGTCATTTGTTTTAATAACGACTTGTCTAAAGTCGTGTTTTATTTAACGCCTACGTTCGGGTCGTCACTTTCTTGAGATCCCAAAAGAATTAACGCTTTGATAGTAGACGTCTTTTATATTTTAAACGCCCTCATGTCAGTCGTCTTCTATTCTTTTGACGCCATGAACTCCAGTCGTTATTTTATGGGTTTACATATTTGGTTCCTCCCTATGTTTTAATGAACTTAAGTGCTATATTTTGATTGGGATTACTTATGATTATGCACTTATGATCATATCATGCTTTGAATTGAGAGAACTAATGAACTTTTCAAGTGCAGAAGAGTGCAGGTTTCGAGACGCAGGGGTGACTCATGGGAATAACATCATCCCACTCTTGTATTTCCTTCCTGTAAGCATTGTTACTATATGGTATTTTACGCTATTATAGCATATCAAGGACCTTGTGGTTCTGACGAACCTGGAATTTGAGTTCCCCTTCATCAAAAAAAAACAGTGATAATTCCAGGAGAGCCTTGATCACAACGGATAGGCCGTTGAGTCATTAAAGGTCTGGGACGATGGTTCCACTTTCCGAGTTGATGCGCGGACAAACGGGCTTCGGCTTAGTGTCAGCTCAGAGATCTGGATTCTTGACCAAATCTAGGTGGCTTAACAATATTATCCTTGATTATTTTCTATCTTTAGTTTGTTTTAATTTTTCTTTTAGCCCAGCATGCATCATATAGGACTTTGAGCTTCATGCTGAAAATCTTCGTATTATGGCAATAATGAAGGTCACTCGCTCTTGATTGAGTAGACATGAGATATTCCACTCCAAATTGAGTACTTTATTCTCTCTGAAGCCGCTCAGGCTAGTTCCTTGAAAATGCCTCTTTGCTAGGTCTTCATCTCAATTCACTTTATTTTTGCAAATTCACCTTGGTTGTAGCACGTCCACGTTGGCTGGAAAACGCTCTCCAAAGGTGCCTCCCTGTCGTGCCCACGCGCACATTTTACTTGTTTAGTTTAGTCTCCTTTACCCAGCAAATCGATGTTTCCTTGGAATCACCCGAAGTTGTTTCACTCAGAATCTTGGAAAGATTTCAAAAGCCTAGTGTCACAGGCGTGTCACATCACACCTTGGCATCTACTTATCAGTTCGTTCCACTTCATTCCACTTCATTACACTTTCACTTTCATTACGTCTCACTCCCTTGCAAAGCAGACGCCAAGGCGGGGCAGCTGTAGACACGCTAAAATTGATACTATGATGATCAAATCTCATGTCACTATGTTAACGCCCCAAAGTGGACTTCAATATTTCTATAATATAAAGTTTTTCTATTTTTGTGTGGGTTTTTATGATTTTTCTTGCATTTTTGTAATTAACGACTCGAAGAGGGGCGTGTTTTAAATAGCGTTGTTCAAAGAAAGGACGACTGTAGAAAGAGGCGTCAGTTTCTGATATTTGACGTATCCTACCCTACTTGGAATCAAAAAAATTAACGTCCCTCCCTGGGTCGTGTTTTGAATTAACGTCTCTCCTACAGGCGTCTCTTTATAATTTTCAAATAAAGGAAGGTTTTCTTACTAAAATTAAATCCAAGAATTGACGCCTTTGTCCTAGTCGTGATTTCAATTAACGCCTCTAGACAGGTCGTCAATTTCAAGTAACGCCTTGATAAGAGTCGTCTCTTTTCCTTCCGTATCCTGCTTGAACTGCCCTTTCCTGGAGAGTCCCCTGCTCTGTTTGGTCATCTTGCTCGATTAGGGAACTAGAGACCTTGCCGTAGAAGGGTCTTGCTAGTTCTTATCCCATTAGATTTGTGTTTTCTACCCTATAAATAGCCTCCTGGGTCGAGTTCACGCGAGGTTAGCAGGGCTATGAGAAGAAAAAGAGAGAGCTGTTAAACTGTGAGTTGTTAGCTATTAGCCGTGAGGAAGAAAAGAGTAGCAACTAAGAGAGATTAACCCATAGAGGGCGCACAGGAGAGAAATTTTCTTCTGTAACATCCATGTTACATCGGTGCTCTGCTTCTTCCTGTTGTGTCAGCCGCAAGTTCAACTTGGTTTTTTCCTCCCTTTACTGTTGTCAGGAACAGCAGGGAGTTCTTTCCATCAATTTACTACTTCATCTTTGTTCATCATACATCGTTCCCCTTTTAAGTTTGCATTAGCTCTGCATCATATCTCTTCCCTTCCCTAATTCTCCTAGGGGTTTTAAAATAACCAAAAGGTGCACACTTTATGCTCTACTTTCATCATCATATTACTCTTTTGGATTGATACTACACACACTTGGCTAATCCCTCCTCTTTTGTTTGTTCTTTGTCTAAGGGTAATCAAGAGGAAAACCCCCTTCATCGGCCGGCCGGTAGAAGGAGGAGGAAGGAATCTACACTCATCCCGCATCTTATTTTCACCAGGTATTCGCGATCAATCTCCCTTCTTTTGAGGTAACCCCTCTGGCGATCACACTCCAATAGCAATCTCTTGCTCCCCTTTATTCCCTTTGTTTCACTGTTTATCTTCCCCCTTATTTATTTATTTTTGATGTGAAAAACACGATTCACACGGCCAATTGCCCTTTGAACATAGAGTGCATAATCTGCTTAGCGGACGTATGAGTTAGCACAATCTGGGTAGAGGACCCTTCTTGGCATGTCATCTGAATGGCAATAGAGCGAGGAGAAATAATAGCATCAACAATGAACTCTCCGGCGAGCAAAGAGATTGCCACCGGCCTTGCTCGGGAAGAGACTGGCATCAACTCAAGGGAACTCTTCTTGTCAACCGTCTTCACTAGGAGTGTAGGCTCAACATCCCCAAAATAACTAGGGACCCGGATGCGGATCGGCATTCGGCAAATGAAGTCTTGGATCTTGAAATGCACGGTCGGCACTGAATCATCTTGACTTGGCTTGTTGTCTCTCTGGGGATTAGACCCAAGGGGCACCATGGGCAACGCACACCCGCTCCGTGGGGTGGAAATAGATGGAAGAATGGGGATAGGAGTTGGTTCAGAAGACGCGGGGGTTTCAACGGGTATGGTGTGTTTAGGTGGAGGCAAAGGTAAGGGTGGAGGTATGACTTGTTCGGGCGAGGGTGGAAAAGGCAAAATTTGCTCAGGCTCGGTCAAAGGTGAGGGCGTGGGTGATGGAGGTTTAGGCAATGGTGAGGGTGGCGGAGATGGTGTAGGCGATTGAGAGGATGGTGGAGATGGTGATGTGGTCGATGGAGGTAGTGGACATGGCAAGGATGAAGGAGGGGATTGTGGTGCCCACCGTCGACGTATCGACACAACGCGTCGAGTGGTGTTAGGGATAGAAGTAGTGGTAGCGGCGGCGGGAGAAGAAGGGGATGCACTAGCATGAGCAGAGGCTTGGGTTTGTGGCGGTGATGGAGCCGGGGTAGGAGATGGCGAAGGTAACGGAGTAGGTGACGGAGCGAGTGCAACACTAGATGAGGAATCACAGGGGTGCCCCTGGCCTTGAAGTAACAGAGACGGCTGCCCGGGTGGCACTTCTTCCTGCTGTTGTTGGCTACGAAGATGTAAAATGACTTTGTGAATAGCGGCCCAATCAATTCTTTTATTATCTTCTAGGTCATAAACATACTCTCAGAACTTGGGACAATCCTCAACCAAATGCCCCTGCTGGCGGTGAAAATCACAATATTGAAGCATATTCCCGACCGCAGGTTGGCAAGGCACAACCGGAGAGAGCGGCAACGCGTGAGTGGCCATCAAAGCCCTAAAAATGTCGGTAAAGCACTCCGGCAACGGAGGACAAGAAGCCCGCTTCGGGCAAGGCGGATGCCGAGGGATATGAGGTGGTGGAGAACGTTGTGGAGAGGGAAGCGGAGGTTGCATAAGCAATAGAGTGTGGTTGGCAGAGGTGGGATTTGGTGAAGGCATATCCCGCATCACATACCCCCTTTTATGGGTATCCTTCACCAAATCCCTCGGACTCTAGATGAAGACACGACCAGCAACATACACCAGGGAGACACTAAGCCCGACACTACGAGCTCCTAGTGGCGAAACGTCGCTAATAGAAGTATAAGCTCACTCGTCGTCCCAAGCGAGGGAAAGCGCGGACCGTGCACGGTTAAGAAACCGGCGGAGGTCAAGGGTAGTCCGACTCAACTTCCGGACTCGGATCGAGCCACGGGACGGGTCACACTCACTCTCACAGCGGTGACATGGACACACGGGCTAGTACCTACGCTCTCGGCAGCGGCAAAAGACCGTATACTAGCTAAGCAAATGAACACCAAGAGGTTTGGACCATTACCTCCACGCACCCGGCGTGGCGAAGACAACCCCGGCCAATTACGGACCCCCGGTTAACACAATTTTACAGCCGTACAATAATTTGACCCACTCCACGCAGGGAGGTAAAAGGTCACATGCGGGGCCCGGGAATCACGCGAATTGGGTTGACGGGCAGCATCTTGATGTCGCCCGGCGGTGCCGAACTCCGCGTTTTCGTGCTTTCCGAACGGCGGGTTCTGCGGGCCCGCGGGGAACACCGATCGGGGGTCGATCGGTCCCGATCTCCAAGCTTTGAAGTTGCTGTCCACGAGCTGAGGTTGCTGTTTTAGCAGCGCGCGCTCCGGCGAAAACGGCCGCTGCGATCAGCCCCGTCGTCAGAATGCGATGAAACCAGTGCCGTTGGAAAGAGGATTCAAAATCCTTCAACCTAGGGCCAGTGGAATCTTCTAAAACTCTGCGGACCTGGGCTTTAACTATTTTTCAATCCTTTGTTGCACAGCTCCCGAAATATCAGATCAGTATATGAGTTTCCTATAAATGACCATTGACCGCCTACTTACAGTTGGATTCAGACTTCGAACTCTTCTTCAACGTTGTAGGGAATCAAAACACAAAATGGGGAAAATTTTTGAAGTTAGATTTGGAGGTGGTTGCGATTTGATATGATTTTTGGAGTGACTGGTGGTCGGATCTAGGAACAGGGGGATAGAACTGTAGATGGGACTGAGAATGATATTTAGAAAATATGAGATGGACGAACCAAAAATTACAAAAAATTGTGGATGAAGGGGTGGATGTAAGGAACACCCAGTAAAATTGGGCGAATCAACAAAAATCAAAAAGTGGACCTAAGACTTAAAACTCATGGCGGATGGGAACCTATATAGAACTTTGACAGAACTGAAGTGGAAGAGTGGACGAAAATCTAAAAATATGAAACGGAATCTGAATGACAAACCAAAATTCATGGGATATTCTTGACACCTCTAGAACCTCCAGTAAAATTCTCAGATCTATCTGAGCTCATGGCGGAGACACAAATTTTGTGGAAGTTGCTGTGGTACTGCGCGGACAGAACTCCGTTGAAGGCGATGGCGGTGCGGTGGCGGCTCATGGCGGCGGCGGCGATCGTCGGAACTGATAAATGAGACTTCACACCTCAGAATGGAAGTCTCACGCCCCGAGCGTGGAAGATACTCGGATATGCGCGACGAGTTTATATCAATCATGTCAATCAGAGTGGTCGTGTATTCGACACAAAGACAGAGATGCGCAAAAGTAAAGATAACCCAATCCTTTATTTCATAATGGATAGACTATTACAAATCCAATACTCTGGTTAATAAAAAGAAAAGTACATAGTTGACTCAAGAAAATAGGAAAAAGACTAGATGACACTTGGACAAGCTCTAGCTCTTTCACTCGGGACTTTCCCCATCCGATTGACTTCCATCGTCGTCGGACTTACCTGAAAAGTAAAAAGGGACAAACGGAATGAGCGAACGCTCAGTAGGAAATTATATCTCAAGTACTAGCAAGGGGTTTAAGTAATTACATCTTTCATGAATGCAATAAAGCTATGCATGCTCGCATAAAACGACAAGATAGAGAGAATGTAATATCAAGAATAAGATGAACTAATCATGAACTTTCAACAAGATACTCAAGATATTCAAGCAAGTACATTTAACAAGTCATGTCAAGAATTTTGGCTATCATGTATCAAGCAAGCAAGTAATTACCCTTTCTCGGGCCACGCATTTCATGTCAAGTCAAGTATGATTCAAGTACAAGATATGTGTGGAATGTCCAATCAAGCAAGTAAAGTACTCGGTATAATGCCAGATACCTTATCATTTTAACTCCCATGGGCACAAGTACTTTCGGGTGCTCCTCCCAGGACCAGATCGGGCCCTATATGCGCAGGCATTTATCATGTGTTTTGACATCCACTCTTATATATATAGCCAATTTTTGAATTTCAATAATCAAGCTTGTAGACATGTATGACAACTTTGACAGAATGGAGTCCAAAAATATGACAAAGGACATAGAATGGCGATAATAACGGTATAATCACGATATCGATAAAACTAGGTAGAATATGGTTCCCTTAACTTGGGTACCATGACAAATCAATATGGACATTCTTTATATAGAATTGAGGTCCACATGAACAGTATATCAAAGGTAAGATACCCTCATTCTTATCATAGAATTGAGGTTTACAAGAATGACATGATATGGCATGATATCATCATCCCATTAAGAATTTCTTATGATATACTCTTTGTATAATCATAAGGGCCGGTATACCATGTTTCTTTAGATTGACATGGCAAAGATCGTGTAATGGGTTTTTAGGGTACAACCAGCTCAGTCGACCTTGAGGGAATCCAAGGTACGAGGAGTCTTACGGAGGTCTCTATGACTAACTCGCTAGTCCAAAGGAACGGAATGTCCAATGGAGAGCTTGTATGTCAATGAGAATTGAGTGTGATCGATAAAACAATCGTGAAACGTGGGACTATACTCACGGAGTGGAGAATAGTGCCGATATATATTATATAAATAATTGGAACCATCGGTTAACAGAATCAGGATAAAATTAAGTTTACAGAAAATAACGACTTAGTAAAGTCGTTTCTCAAGTAATTAACGCCTAACAGAAGGGCGTTACACTATTTTCCATATTTGCAGAATTTCATTATTTCAATAATTTATCTAAAACGCGCCCTGGTCAGGGTCGTTTGTTCAAGATTTGACGACTGCAGAAGCAGGCGTCTTATTATTTACGTATTTGACAGAATATAAATAATTTTCAGATTTATCCAAAACACGCCCTGGGCAGGGGCGTTACTCATTAATTCAATTTTACAGAATATTTATTTTCAGAATTTTTAACATATACGCGCCCTAGGAAGGGGCGTTTCTTTTCAATTTACGCCTATGGTGGGGCGTTAACATGTGGAAAATGACTTGGTCCAGGTCGTTACTTAAAGTTTCTGCAGGAAATTTTAAGGGCAGTAATAATTTCAGCATGCAGGAATTTCATGGGGGAGAATATACCATGAACGAACAGTCATAACAGTAAAATCAATGGATTGGGACATATGGGATCATGCATTAATGTAAATCATGATTTCATATAGAATCAGTTCTTAACATGGTTAATTAATGATTAACTGAAATTAACGCCTGGGTACAGGGCGTCAAATATTAAATTGACGACCTGGGAAGGGTCGTTTCATGTGACTTAGCGCCCTTGACAGGGGCGTCTCTTTCAAAATATTACAGAAACGTATTAAAACTATAATAAATCATATGCATGTCATGCTTATATATATGTATATCTTGCATTAATTTTGTTTGGGCTACCATAACTTGAGAAAACCTACCTTTATAATGGACGTGGAGATAAACGTGAAGGGGTCTGTGAGAAGGATCTACCCTCTGTTTAGAACAGGGACTCGGAACGCGTTGCTATCGGATGATTGCTTTGATGAAGAGGCTTCTACTGTAGCTTTCCTATAAGAGAAAAGAAGAAACATTAGTATTTCTTCATACTACCTGACCGAAAGTAAAAAGGGAAAAAGAACAATACCTTTGTTCTTCACGTACGTCGCCTTCTTAACCTATAACAGAAGAAGATGAAGAACTGTTAGTTCTTCATGTAACAGACGTAGAGAAATAAATCAGAGGAACTATTCCTCTCTCACGTACCTTGCAGTTCGATCGTCCAAATAGGTTTAGGGTTCGGCTATCAAGAGTCTTTATAGGATTTTGGGAAATCCTATTAGGGTTAGTGATTGTGTGGAAGTAATACTTCCATGATAGAGTCATTACCACCTTTTAACTCTTTCTAATACTTATCCATTACCCTGGATAAGCTCCCGTGTCGAACGGAACTCGAATGGAATTAACGACTTTGGTCAGGGCGTCGATTTCTGAATTGACGACCTGGTTCAAGTCGTTTCTTAAGAAGCGCCTTGTGTAAGGGCGTTCTTTGTTTTAAAACACGCCCATACTAGAGGCGTTACTTGGCCTTGCCCTGTTTGTCGGTTGAAATTGACGCCGTGAGGTGAGGGCGTCACTTCTTTAAGCACGCCTTAGCTAGAGGCGTTTATTATTAAATTAACGCCTTAATAAGAGGCGTTATTTGCATTTTGGTTTTATTCACCCCTTTAACCCTCTTCTTATTATCTGTATTACTTCTGTAATATATATATATTTTAATTCATTTCAAATATTCATTTATCAGGGTTGCTACACCCTCCCCCACTTAAAAAGAATTTGGTCCCCAAATTCAATTGCATAATATGTATATACGCGGAGAGTGTAGAGTATATACCTCTTAGAATAACTCGGGAAATCGTTTCTTCATAGATTCCTCGGTCTCCCATGTGGCTTCGTGTTCAGTATTCTTATTCCATTGCACCTTAAGCATGGGAATAACCTTATTCCTTAGAGCTCGTATTTCACGATCTAAGATCTTCATAGGCTTCTGTTCATATGTGAGATCTTTCTGGATCACCAGATCTCCATGTTCAATAATATGCGATGGATCATGCACATACTTCTTCAACATAGATATATGAAATACATTATGTACCTCAGACAATTGAGGAGGCAATGCGATGCGATAAGCAACCTCGCCAACTCTTTCGAGTATCTCAAATGGTCCGATGAATCTTGGCGTAAGCTTGCCCTTAACCCAAATCTTCGTATGCCACGTCCAGGCGATATTTTAAGAAATACATGATCTCCAACCTGGAATTCAAGATCTCTTCTCTTGTATCAGCATAAGCCTTTTGCCTTGTCTGAGCAACTTGCAATCTTTCTCTGATTACTTGTATCTTCTCAGTTGTATCCCTTACCATGTCTGGACCTAACAGTTGTTTCTCTCCAACTTCGTTCCAGCATAAGGGTGATCGGCAACTCCTTCCATATAAGCTTCGAAAGGTGCCATTTGGATACTAGCTTGGTAGCTATTATTATATGCAAACTCAACTAAAGGTAAATGATCATGCCAGCTTCCACCAAAGTCAATAATGCATGCTCTAAGCATATCTTCAACAACTTGATTAGTTCTCTCGGTCTGACCATCCGTTTGTGGGTGAAAGCTGTACTAAAGTTAAGCCTTGTTCCTAACGAATGTTGTAATCCCTTCCAAAAATGAGAAGTGAAACGGGGATCTCTGTCAGACACGATCGAGACAGGTATACCATGCAACCTGACTATTTCTTTGATGTATAGTGCAGCTAGCACATCAATTAACCATCGGCTCTTTATTGGCAAGAAATGTGTCGATTTAGTTAATCGGTCAATGATAACCCAGATTCCATCATGTCCTCCTTTAGATTTAGACAAACCCATGATGAAGTCCATACCAATATCCCCCACTTCCACTTAGGAATATCTAGAGGATGAAGTTTACCAGCAGGCTTTTGGTGTTCCGCCTTGACTTGTTGGCATGTGAGACAACGTGATACATAGTCCGCTATTTCTCTTTTCATATTAGGCCACCAAAAGTTCCTCTTTACATCTTGGTACATTTTGGTTGATCCTGGATGAATAGTGTACCTTGATCTGTGAGCTTCATCTAAGATCTTCTTCTTTAATTCTGGACAATCTGGTATACAAGTTCTATCTTTGAACAATAATCTTCCATCAGAAGTTAGTTGAAAATCAGATTGTCCTTCTAATCTGCCTTTGATTTCCACTAATATAGGATCATCATCCTGAAGTGCTTGTATCTCAGATAATAAATCTGACTGTATGCTTACATGAGATAATGTGACAAATTTAGCTTCCTTGTCCAAGCTTATATTGAGCTCGGAGAATTGTTCTAGCAACCTCCATTCTTGTATCATACAATTGGCTATCATTGCTCTCGGCTTTCGACTAAGGGCATCAGCAACATAATTACCCTTTCCGGATGGTATTGTATATTGAAGTCGAAGTCCTTGAGGTATTCTAGCCAGCGTCTTTGTCTCATGTTTAGCTCCTTTTGTGAAAATAGATATTTGAGACTTTTGTGATCGAGTATACAGTAAACTGCACTCCATATAAGTAGTGTCTCCATATCTTTAGGGCAAATACCACCGCGGCCAGTTCTAAGTCATGGACGAGGTAATTCTCCTCATGCTTCTTCAGTTGACGTGAAGAGTATGCTATGACCTTTCCTTGTTGCATTATGACACATCCGAGGCCAATGCCAGAAGCATCTGTGTAGACCTCGAATTTCTCTCCTTCTATTGGCTAACACTGGAGCTGTAGTGAGATGATCTTTGAGAGTTTGGAAACTTCTTTCATATTCCTCACTCCATTCATATCGGATCTCCTTGCGAATTAACCTTGTAAGGGGCACGGCGATCTTGGAGAAGTCTTTGATGAATCGCCGATAATATCCTGCAAGACCTAAGAAACTTCTGATCTCGCTTGCATTGGTTGGTCTTTCCCAGTTTCTAACAGCTTCGACCTTTGACGGATCTACAGATAATCCATCTTTGAAATCACATGTCCTAGAAAAGCCACTTCTTCAAGCCAGAATTCACACTTGCTGAGTTTTGCATATAATTGACTTGTCCTCAAGACTTGCAATGCAATCCTCAAATGCTCTTCATGTTCTTCCTTAGTCTTGGAATATATCAATATATCATCAATGAAGACTACTATGAATTGATCCAAGTAAGGCCTGAATATGCTATTCATTAACTGCATAAAGGCAGCAGGGGCATTTGTTAGTCCAAAAGGTATAACAACAAATTCGTAATGGCCATACCTGCTTCTGAATGTAGTCTTATGAATGTCATCATCCTTGATTCTTAACTGATGATATCCCGACCTGAGATCAATCTTGAAAAATATTTGGATCCTGAAATCTGATCAAATAACTCATCGATTCTCGGCAGTGGATACTTGTTCTTGATAGTGAGATGATTCAACTGTCGATAGTCGATGCACAATCTCATGGATCCGTCCTTCTTCTTACAAATAAGACTGGTGCTCCCCACGGGGAAGTACTTGGTCTAATGAACCCTTTTCGAATTAGTTCCATCAACTGCTCCTTCAACTCTTTGAGTTCCGCAGGGGACATTCTATAGGGTGCCTTTGAAACTGGACCAGCACCAGGGACTAAGTCAATGGTGAAGGCCACATCCCTTTGAGGGGGTAATCCCGGCAACTCTTCCGGAAACACGTCCGGGAATTCCTGCACTACTGGAATGTCTTCTAGCTTGGTTTCCTTAGCTTCTTTAATTGTGACAAAGGCAAGGAAAGATGTACATCCTTTCCTGATGAGCTTGCTAGCTCGGAGGGCCGAAATAAGAGGGGAATTGCTCCGACTCTTGGGGCGAGTAAAGACTAATTCTGGAAAATCTTTGAAAGCAATTTGGCTATTGCGGCAATCAACCGTTGCCTGGTATTTGGATAACCAGTCCGCTCCCAGTATAACATCATACTCCTTTAGATCGAGGCATATGAGATCTATAGGTAAATTCCTACCTTGAACCATTACCTCACAGTTTTGGTAGTGATGAGTAATATCATTTTCACTTCCAAGAGGAGTAGTTAGAACTATTTTTATCCATTCTGGTTCTAACGGTAACGGGTCGGCAAACTTCTTAGAAATAATGGAATGCGATGCACCCGTATCAAATAAGACATAAGCACTTTTGGAACAAACTGTTAATGTACCTTCTACCAGTCCACCTTCTTCTTGCTCGGTCTCCTTTATTGCATGAAGTCGAGCGTTCTTTGTCACCGGGCGCTTACCGTCACCGGCTTGGTCATTCAGTAATGGACAGTCGGGAATCCGATGTTCGTGGCTCCCACAACGGAGACAAGCTCCTAACTTCCTCCAGCATTCTTCTGTCTTGTGACCAGCCTTGTCACAATGCTTGCACACTACATTTGAAGGGGTAGTGGTGATAGAGAAGGCTTGGATTTCTTGAACTTGGATCTTGAGAGGATGAACCTCCATTATTGGGCCTCTTCTTAAAGTTGGGTTTGAAAGAACCCGAACCTGTGACTTGCTCCTTCTTGTCTTTTCCACGGATCCTATCAGATAGTTCCGTGGCATCTTCAAGTAATTGAGCTCGGCGCACTATTTCAGAATAAACTTGGATGTCCATAGGCGCCAGTTGAGTAATATAGTGGGGCCTAAGCCCATTAAGAAATCTACGGGCTTTCATCTTCTCCGTGCTAATAAGATGCTTAGCATATCTAGACAACCTAGAGAACTGAGCTTCATAATCTGCTAATGATAAAGATCGTTGCTTTAATGCAGCGAATTCTGTAGCCTTCTTTTCTTGGACTCGGTCTGAGAAATATTTAGCATTGAAGTATTCTACAAATTCTTCCCATGTTACTTGAGTAGGATCGATGGTTGCTTCAATAGACTCCCACCAGCATCTAGCATCCTTTTCTAACTGGAAAGTAGCTAATAAGACTTTGTCCTGATCCGTGCATTGCATAACACGGAATATACGTTCAGTCTCCCGAACCCAATGCTCGGCATCGTCCGGATCGGTCGATCCCATAAACTTCGGGGGATTCATGCTCTTAAAGGCTTGGTGTAAGCTTCCAGCTCGTGGAGCACCACCCTGTGCTACCTGTTGTAGCACTTGAGTCATTCCTTGAAGGGTACGCTGCATGTTGCGCCATTGAGCACGTTCGGCAGCCATTATCCTACAATTACAATAACTATATTAGTACGTGACTACATTTTGAAACCAGTACTCTATTTTTAACTTTAACCCTTGGTTCTACCCAATCTCACTGGTAAAAGGTTTATACTTATCCTTGGACTTGGGTTTTTCCTAGGAATTGAATACCCTAGGCTCTGATACCACAAAAACTGTCACGCCCCGAGCGCGGAAGATACCCGGATATGCGCGACGAGTTTATATCAATCATGTCAATCAGAGTGGTCGTGTATTCGACACAAAGACAGAGATGCGTAAAATAGCAAGATAACCCAATCCTTATTTCATAATGGATAGACTATTACAAATCCAATACTCTGGTTAATAAAAAGAAAAGTACATAGTTGACTCAAGAAAATAGGAAAAAGACTAGATGACACTTGGACAAGCTCTAGCTCTTTCACTCGGGACTTTCCCCATCCGATTGACTTCCATCGTCGTCGGACTTACCTGAAAAGTAAAAAGGGACAAACGGAATGAGCGAACGCTCAGTAGGAAATTATATCTCAAGTACTAGCAAGGGGTTTAAGTAATTACATCTTTCATGAATGCAATAAAGCTATGCATGCTCGCATAAAACGACAAGATAGAGAGAATGTAATATCAAGAATAAGATGAACTAATCATGAACTTTCAACAAGATACTCAAGATATTCAAGCAAGTACATTTAACAAGTCATGTCAAGAATTTTGGCTATCATGTATCAAGCAAGCAAGTAATTACCCTTTCTCGGGCCACGCATTTCATGTCAAGTCAAGTACGATTCAAGTACAAGATATGTGTGGAATGTCCAATCAAGCAAGTAAAGTACTCGGTATAATGCCAGATACCTTATCATTTTAACTCCCATGGGCACAAGTACTTTCGGGTGCTCCTCCCAGGACCAGATCGGGCCCTATATGCGCAGGCATTTATCATGTGTTTTGACATCCACTCTTATATATATAGCCAATTTTGAATTTCAATAATCAAGCTTGTAGACATGTATGACAACTTTGACAGAATGGAGTCCAAAAATATGACAAAGGACATAGAATGGCGATAATAACGGTATAATCACGATATCGATAAAACTAGGTAGAATATGGTTCCCTTAACTTGGGTACCATGACAAATCAATATGGACATTCTTTATATAGAATTGAGGTCCACATGAACAGTATATCAAAGGTAAGATACCCTCATTCTTATCATAGAATTGAGGTTTACAAGAATGACATGATATGGCATGATATCATCATCCCATTAAGAATTTCTTATGATATACTCTTTGTATAATCATAAGGGCCGGTATACCATGTTTCTTTAGATTGACATGGCAAAGATCGTGTAATGGGTTTTTAGGGTACAACCAGCTCAGTCGACCTTGAGGGAATCCAAGGTACGAGGAGTCTTACGGAGGTCTCTATGACTAACTCGCTAGTCCAAAGGAACGGAATGTCCAATGGAGAGCTTGTATGTCAATGAGAATTGAGTGTGATCGATAAAACAATCGTGAAACGTGGGTCTATACTCACGGAGTGGAGAATAGTGCCGATATATATTATATAAATAATTGGAACCATCGGTTAACAGAATCAGGATAAAAATCAGTTTACAGAAAATAACGACTTAATCAGAGTCGTTTATCAAGTAATTAACGCCTAACAGAAGGGCGTTTCACATGTTTCCATTTTGTAGAATTTTAATATTTCAATAATTTATCTAAAACGCGCCCTGGTCAGGGTCGTTTGTTCAAGATTTGACGACTGCAGAAGCAGGCGTCTTATTATTTACATATTTGACAGAATATAAATAATTTTCAGGATTTATCCAAAACACGCCCTGGGCAGGGGCGTTACTCATTAATTCAATTTTACAGAATATTTATTTTCAGAATTTTTAACATATACGCGCCCTAGGAAGGGGCGTTCTTTTTCAATTTACGCCCTATGGTGGGGCGTTAACATGTGGAAAACGACTTGGTCCAGGTCGTTACTTAAAGTTTCTGCAGGAAATTTTAAGGGCAGTAATAATTTCAGCATGCAGGAATTTCATGGGGGAGAATATACCATGAACGAACAGTCATGACAGTAAAATCAATGGATTGGGAGATATGGGATCATGCATTAATGTAAATCATGATTTCATATAGAATCAGTTCTTAACATGGTTAATTAATGATTAACTGAAATTAACGCCTGGGTACAGGGCGTCAAATATTAAATTGACGACCTGGGAAGGGTCGTTTCATGTGAATTAGCGCCCTTGACAGGGGCGTCTCTTTCAAAATATTGCAGAAACGTATTAAAACTATAATAAACCATATGCATGTCATGCTTATATATATGTATATCTTGCATTAATTTTGTTTGGGCTACCATAACTTGAGAAAACCTACCTTGATCGAAGACTTGAAATTTGAATCGTGAAGGCTATGAGAATAGAAGTTCTGTTGCTTTAACAGCAACCGAATCCAGTATTAGGAGGAAGAGAAGGCTTTGGTGAAGAACCCTTGTTCTCCGGTTCTGTAACTCCTACAAGAACAGAAGAAGAAACATTAGTATTTCTTCATACTACCTGACCGAAAGTAAAACGGGAAAAAGAACAATACCTTTGTTCTTCACGTACACCGCCTTCTTAACCTATAACAGAAGAAGATGAAGAACTGTTAGTTCTTCATGTAACAGACGTAGAGAAATAAATCAGAGGAACTATTCCTCTCTCACGTACCTTGCAGTTCGATCGTCCAAATAGGTTTAGGGTTCGGCTGTCAAGAGTCTTTATAGGATTTTGGGAAATCCTATTAGGGTTAGTGATTGTGTGGAAGTAATACTTCCATGATAGAGTCATTACCACCTTTTAACTCTTTCTAGATACTTATCCTTCCCTGGATAAGCTCTGGGTTCGAACGGTTCACGAATGGAATTAACGACTTTGGTCAGGGCGTCGATTCCTGAATTGACGACCTGGTTCAAGTCGTTTCTTAAGAAGCGCCTGGTACGAGGGCGTTCTTTGTTTTAAAACACGCCCATACTAGAGGCGTTACTTGGCCTTGCCCTGTTTGTCGGTTGAAATTGACGCCGTGAGGTGAGGGCGTCACTTCTTTAAGCACGCCTTAGCTAGAGGCGTTTATTATTAAATTAACGCCTTAATAAGAGGCGTTATTTGCATTTTGGTTTTATTCACCCCTTAACCCTCTTCTTATTATCTGTATTACTTCTGTAATATATATATTTTAATTCATTTCAAATATTCATTTATCAGGGTTGCTACACCCTCCCCCACTTAAAAAGAATTTGGTCCCCAAATTCAATTGCATAATATGTATATACGCGGAGAGTGTAGAGTATATACCTCTTAGAATAACTCGGGAAATCGTTTCTTCATAGATTCCTCGGTCTCCCATGTGGCTTCGTGTTCAGTATTCTTATTCCATTGCACCTTAAGCATGGGAATAACCTTATTCCTTAGAGCTCGTATTTCACGATCTAAGATCTTCATAGGCTTCTGTTCATATGTGAGATCTTTCTGGATCACCAGATCTCCATGTTCAATAATATGCGATGGATCGTGCACATACTTCTTCAACATAGATATATGAAATACATTATGTACCTCGGACAATTGAGGAGGCAACGCGATGCGATAAGCAACCTCGCCAACTCTTTCGAGTATCTCAAAAGGTCCGATGAATCTTGGCGTAAGCTTGCCCTTAACACCAAATCTTCGTATGCCATGTCCAGGCGATATTTTAAGAAATACATGATCTCCAACCTGGAATTCAAGATCTCTCTCTTGTATCAGCATAAGCCTTTTGCCTTGTCTGAGCAACTTGCAATCTTTCTCTGATTACTTGTATCTTCTCAGTTGTATCCCTTACCATGTCTGGACCTAATAGTTATTTCTCTCCAACCTCGTTCCAGCATAAAGGCGATCGGCAACTCCTTCCGTATAAGGCTTCGAAAGGTGCCATTTGGATACTAGCTTGGTAGCTGTTGTTATAAGCAAATTCAACTAAAGGTAAGTGGTCATGCCAGTTTCCTCCAAAGTCAATAATGCATGCTCTAAGCATATCTTCAACAACTTGATTAGTTCTCTCGGTCTGACCATCCGTTTGTGGGTGAAAGCTGTACTAAAGTTAAGCCTTGTTCCCAACGAATGTTGTAATCCCTTCCAAAAATGAGAAGTGAAACGAGGATCTCTGTCAGACACGATCGAGACAGGTATACCATGCAACCTGACTATTTCTTTGATGTATAGTGCAGCTAGCACATCAATTGACCATCGGCTTTTTATTGGCAAGAAATGTGTCGATTTAGTTAATCGGTCAATGATAACCCAGATTCCATCATGTCCTCCTTTAGATTTAGACAAACCCATGATGAAGTCCATACCAATATCCTCCCACTTCCACTTAGGAATATCTAGAGGATGTAGCTTTCCAGCAGGCTTTTGGTGTTCCGCCTTGACTGTTGGCATGTGAGACAGCGTGATACATAGTCCGCTATTTCTCTTTTCATATTAGGCCACCAAAAGTTCCTCTTTACATCTTGGTACATTTTGGTTGATCTGGATGAATAGTGTACCTTGATCTGTGAGCTTCATCTAAGATCTTCTTCTTTAATTCAGACAATCTGGTATACAAGTTCTATCTTTGAACAATAATCTTCCATCAGAAGCTAGTTGAAAGTCAGATTGTCCTTCTAATCTGCCTTTGATTTCTACTAATATAGGATCATCATCCTGAAGTGCTTGTATCTCAGATAATAAATCTGACTGTATGCTTACATGAGATAATGTGACAAATTTAGCTTCCGTGTCCAAGCTTATATTGAGCTCGGAGAATTGTTCTAGCAACCTCCATTCTTGTATCATACAATTGGCTATCATTGCTCTCGGCTTTCGACTAAGGGCATCAGCAACATAATTACCCTTTCCGAGATGGTATTGTATATTGAAGTCGAAGTCCTTGAGATATTCTAGCCAGCGTCTTTGTCTCATGTTTAGCTCCTTTTGTGAAAATAGATATTTGAGACTTTTGTGATCGGAGTATACAGTAAACTGCACTCCATATAAGTAGTGTCTCCATATCTTTAGGGCAAATACCACCGCGGCCAGTTCTAAGTCATGGACGGGGTAATTCTCCTCATGCTTCTTCAGTTGACGTGAAGAGTATGCTATGACCTTTCCTTGTTGCATTAGGACACATCCGAGGCCAATGCCAGAAGCATCTGTGTAGACCTCGAATTTCTCTCCTTCTATTGGTAGAGCTAACACCGGAGCTGTAGTGAGATGATCTTTGAGAGTTTGGAAACTTCTTTCACATTCCTCACTCCATTCATATCGGATCTCCTTGCGAGTTAACCTTGTAAGGGGCACGGCGATCTTGGAGAAGTCTTTGATGAATCGCCGATAATATCCTGCAAGACCTAAGAAACTTCTGATCTCGCTTGCATTAGTTGGTCTTTCCCAGTTTCTAACAGCTTCGACCTTTGACGGATCTACAGATAAACCATCTTTGAAATCACATGTCCTAGAAAAGCCACTTCTTCAAGCCAGAACTCGCACTTGCTGAGTTTTGCATATAATTGATTTGTCCTCAAGACTTGCAATGCAATCCTCAAATGCTCTTCATGTTCTTCCTTAGTCTTGGAATATATCAATATATCATCAATGAAGACTACTATGAATTGATCCAAGTAAGGCCTGAATATGCTATTCATTAACTGCATAAAGGCAGCAGGGGCATTTGTTAGTCCAAAAGGCATAACAACAAATTCGTAATGGCCATACCTGCTTCTGAATGCAGTCTTATGAATGTCATCATCCTTGATCTTAACTGATGATATCCCGACCTGAGATCAATCTTGGAAAAATATTTGGATCTTGAAATCTGATCAAATAATTCATCGATCCTCGGCAGTGGATACTTATTCTTGATAGTGAGATGATTCAACTGTCGATAGTCGATGCACAATCTCATGGATCCATCTTTCTTCTTTACAAACAGTACAGGTGCTCCCCACGGGGAAGTACTTGGTCTAATGAACCCTTTTCGAATTAGTTCCATCAACTGCTCCTTCAACTCTTTGAGTTCCGCAGGGGACATTCTATAGGGTGCCTTTGAAACTGGACCAGCACCAGGGACTAAGTCAATGGTGAAGGCCACATCCCTTTGAGGGGGTAATCCCGGCAACTCTTCCGGAAACACGTCCGGGAATTCCTGCACTACTGGAATGTCTTCTAGCTTGGTTTCCTTAGCTTCTTTAATTGTGACAAAGGCAAGGAAAGATGTACATCCTTTCCTGATGAGCTTGCTAGCTCGGAGGGCCGAAATAAGAGGGGAATTGCTCCGACTCTTGGGGCGAGTAAAGACTAATTCTGGAAAATCTTTGAAAGCAATTTGGCTATTGCGGCAATCAACCGTTGCCTGGTATTTGGATAACCAGTCCGCTCCCAGTATAACATCATACTCCTTTAGATCGAGGCATATGAGATCTATAGGTAAATTCCTACCTTGAACCATTACCTCACAGTTTTGGTAGTGATGAGTAATATCATTTTCACTTCCAAGAGGAGTAGTTAGAACTATTTTTATCCATTCTGGTTCTAACGGTAACGGGTCGGCAAACTTCTTAGAAATAATGGAATGCGATGCACCCGTATCAAATAAGACATAAGCACTTTTGGAACAAACTGTTAATGTACCTTCTACCAGTCCACCTTCTTCTTGCTCGGTCTCCTTTATTGCATGAAGTCGAGCGTTCTTTGTCACCGGGCGCTTACCGTCACCGGCTTGGTCATTCATTAATGGACAATCGGGAATCCGATGTTCGCGACTCCCACAACGGAGACAAGCTCCTAATTTCCTCCAGCATTCTTCTGTCTTGTGACCAGCCTTGTCACAATGCTTGCATACTGTATTAGAAGGGGTAGTTGTGATAGAGAAGGCTTGGTCTTTCTTGAACTTGGATCTTGAGAGGAAGAACCTCCATTATTGGGCCTCTTCTTAAAGTTGGGTTTGAAAGAACCCGAACCTGTGACTTGCTCCTTCTTGTCTTTTCCACGGATCCTATCAGATAGTTCCGTGGCATCTTCAAGTAATTGAGCTCGGCGCACTATTTCAGAATAAACTTGGATGTCCATAGGCGCCAGTTGAGTAATATAGTGGGGCCTAAGCCCATTAAGAAATCTACGGGCTTTCATCTTCTCCGTGCTAATAAGATGCTTAGCATATCTAGACAACCTGGAGAACTGAGCTTCATAATCTGCTAATGATAAAGATCGTTGCTTTAATGCAGCGAATTCTGCAGCCTTCTTTTCTTGGACTCGGTCCGAGAAATATTTAGCATTGAAGTATTCACAAATTCTTCCCATGTTACTTGAGTAGGATCGATGGTTGCTTCAATAGACTCCCACCAGCATCTAGCATCCTTTTCTAACTGGAAAGTAGCTAATAAGACTTTGTCCTGATCCGTGCATTGCATAACACGGAATATACGTTCAGTCTCCCGAACCCAATGCTCGGCATCGTCCGGATCGGTCGATCCCATAAACTTCGGGGGATTCATGCTCTTAAAGGCTTGGTGTAAGCTTCCAGCTCGTGGAGCACCACCCTGTGCTACCTGTTGTAGCACTTGAGTCATTCCTTGAAGGGTACGCTGCATGTTGCGCCATTGAGCACGTTCGGCAGCCATTATCCTACAATTACAATAACTATATTAGTACGTGACTACATTTAGAAACCAGTACTCTATTTTTAACTTTAACCCTTGGTTCTACCCAATCTCACTGGTAAAAGGTTTATACTTATCCTTGGACTTGGGTTTTTCCTAGGAATTGAATACCCTAGGCTCTGATACCACAAAAACTGTCACGCCCCGAGCGCGGAAGATACCCGGATATGCGCGACGAGTTTATATCAATCATGTCAATCAGAGTGGTCGTGTATTCGACACAAAGACAGAGATGCGCAAAAGTAAAGATAACCCAATCCTTTATTTCATAATGGATAGACTATTACAAATCCAATACTCTGGTTAATAAAAAGAAAAGTACATAGTTGACTCAAGAAAATAGGAAAAAGACTAGATGACACTTGGACAAGCTCTAGCTCTTTCACTCGGGACTTTCCCCATCCGATTGACTTCCATCGTCGTCGGACTTACCTGAAAAGTAAAAAGGGACAAACAGAATGAGCGAACGCTCAGTAGGAAATTATATCTCAAGTACTAGCAAGGGGTTTAAGTAATTACATCTTTCATTAATGCAATAAAGCTATGCATGCTCGCATAAAACGACAAGATAGAGAGAATGTAATATCAAGAATAAGATGAACTAATCATGAACTTTCAACAAGATACTCAAGATATTCAAGCAAGTACATTTAACAAGTCATGTCAAGAATTTTGGCTATCATGTATCAAGCAAGTAAGTAATTACCCTTTCTCGGGCCACGCATTTCATGTCAAGTCAAGTACGATTCAAGTACAAGATATGTGTGGAATGTCCAATCAAGCAAGTAAAGTACTCGGTATAATGCCAGATACCTTATCATTTTAACTCCCATGGGCACAAGTACTTTCGGGTGCTCCTCCCAGGACCAGATCGGGCCCTATATGCGCAGGCATTTATCATGTGTTTTGACATCCACTCTTATATATATAGCCAATTTTTGAATTTCAATAATCAAGCTTGTAGACATGTATGACAACTTTGACAGAATGGAGTCCAAAAATATGACAAAGGACATAGAATGGCGATAATAACGGTATAATCACGATATCGATAAAACTAGGTAGAATATGGTTCCCTTAACTTGGGTACCATGACAAATCAATATGGACATTCTTTATATAGAATTGAGGTCCACATGAACAGTATATCAAAGGTAAGATACCCTCATTCTTATCATAGAATTGAGGTTTACAAGAATGACATGATATGGCATGATATCATCATCCCATTAAGAATTTCTTATGATATACTCTTTGTATAATCATAAGGGCCGGTATACCATGTTTCTTTAGATTGACATGGCAAAGATCGTGTAATGGGTTTTTAGGGTACAACCAGCTCAGTCGACCTTGAGGGAATCCAAGGTACGAGGAGTCTTACGGAGGTCTCTATGACTAACTCGCTAGTCCAAAGGAACGGAATGTCCAATGGAGAGCTTGTATGTCAATGAGAATTGAGTGTGATCGATAAAACAATCGTGAAACGTGGGACTATACTCACGGAGTGGAGAATAGTGCCGATATATATTATATAAATAATTGAAACCATCGGTTAACAGAATCAGGATAAAAATTAGTTTACAGAAAATAACGACTTAATCAGAGTCGTTTATCAAGTAATTAACGCCTAACAGAAGGGCGTTTACACATGTTTCCATTTTGCAGAATTTCAATATTTCATTAATTTATCTAAAACGCGCCCTGGTCAGGGTCGTTTGTTCAAGATTTGACGACTGCAGAAGCAGGCGTCTTATTATTTACGTATTTGACAGAATATAAATAATTTTCAGGATTTATCCAAAACACGCCCTGGGCAGGGGCGTTACTCATTAATTCAATTTTACAGAATATATATTTTCAGAATTTTTAACATATACGCGCCCTAGGAAGGGGCGTTTCTTTTTAATTTACGCCCTATGGTGGGGCGTTAACATGTGGAAAATGACTTGGTCCAGGTCGTTACTTAAAGTTTCTGCAGGAAATTTTAAGGGCAGTAATAATTTCAGCATGCAGGAATTTCATGGGGGAAAATATACCATGAACGAACAGTCATGACAGTAAAATCAATGGATTGGGAGATATGGGATCATGCATTAATGTAAATCATGATTTCATATAGAATCAGTTCTTAACATGGTTAATTAATGATTAACTGAAATTAACGCCTGGGTACAGGGCGTCAAATATTAAATTGACGACCTGGGAAGGGTCGTTTCATGTGAATTAGCGCCCTTGACAGGGGCGTCTCTTTCAAAATATTGCAGAAACGTATTAAAACTATAATAAACCATATGCATGTCATGCTTATATATATGTATTCTTGCATTAATTTTGTTTGGGCTACCATAACTTGAGAAAACCTACCTTTATATGGACGTGGAGATAACCGTGAAGGAATGAGAATAGATTACCTGCTTTAACAGCAACCGGAACGTATTAGCTATGGATGAAGGCTATGGAAGAGGCTTCTACGCGGCTGTTACCTACAAGAGCAAAGAAGAAACTTATAGTTTCTTGAAATCCTGATCGATCAGTAAAAAGGGAAGAAAAGAACTTTACCGGTGAAGGCTCTGTTTCTTCACGTACGGGCTTTCTTAACCTTAAAGAGAAGATGAAGAACTGTTCATATTTTCATGTAAAGACGTAGAGAATAAATAGAGGAACTATTCCTCTCTCACGTACCTTGCAGTTCGATCGTCCAAATAGGTTTAGGGTTCGGCTGTCAAGAGTCTTTATAGGATTTTGGGAAATCCTATTAGGGTTAGTGATTGTGTGGAAGTAATACTTCCATGATAGAGTCATTACCACCTTTTAACTCTTTCTAATACTTATCCATTACCCTGGATAAGCTCCCGTGTCGAACGGAACTCGAATGGAATTAACGACTTTGGTCAGGGCGTCGATTCCTGAATTGACGACCTAGTTCAAGTCGTTTCTTAAGAAGCGCCTTGTGTAAGGGCATTCTTTGTTTTAAAACACGCCCATACTAGAGGCGTTACTTGGCCTTGCCCTGTTTGTCGGTTGAAATTGACGCCGTGAGGTGAGGGCGTCACTTCTTTAAGCACGCCTTAGCTAGAGGCGTTTATTATTAAATTAACGCCTTAATAAGAGGCGTTATTTGCAGTTTGGTTTTATTCACCCCTCTAACCCTCTTCTTATTATCTGTATTACTTCTGTAATATATATATATTTTAATTCATTTCAAATATTCATTTATCAGGGTTGCTACAGGAAGCCTTCACAGCATCCAAGGGGGAGAGGGAGGGAGAGGAGGGGGGCGCACCAGCCCTTTACTCTTGAATTTGTGTGAATCAAATGGCATTAATTCAAGTAAAATGGAAAATACAAGTTTAAATACCTTACATCTCACATCCATCCACAACCATTGGATCTAGGGGATAGGAATGAAGGGCTGGGATGGCATGTGACACACACACACAAAAATAATAAAAAACTAAGGGGAGGGGGGCGGCCCTTGGACTAGATGTAGAATGTGGACTTGGTAGGTGGGGGTAGGTGGCCTCCTTGGACTTTTCAAGTCCATTGTCCCCCATGTGTCCAATTCCCATTCAAACTTCTAGATGCTCCCATGTGGCATGTTGATTGGCCCCACGTGGGACCCTAGGCTGAGGTGGCCCAATGGGGTGGAGCCTGTGGGGTCCGTGGGGCCCACGGGCCCCGAATTGCATATAGGCCCTTATTACAATCAAACTTACATACCGAATAAAATGAAACAAACACACATTATACAAAAATAATGTCTAACTAAGTATGATAAACGGGAGACTCAAGGGGGAGTCTCCAGGCCATCTCCGAGCCAGATGGAAGCCACTGTCGCTCGGGTGGTGCTCCGCGTACGGTATCGGGGCTCGCTGACTCGTGCCGATCGAGTGCTCTGGTGTCCGCACCAATTCTCCCCGGGTGGGAGAAACTCGACCCTGTCGAGTAAGGGTCTGTATCGCTCCTGTATCGCTCCAGAAGGTCAGGATCGATCCGCTGCAACTCGCCATGTGTGATCCATGTGTCCTCAGTAGCGGGCCGTCCTCTCCATCGCACTAGGTAGCGCGGGTAAGATTCACTCCTGGTAATTGTCACTTGCTCGTCTAGTATACGATCTATATGCTCACGCTGCCGTGAAAAAGGGGCTGGAGGTGGAAGTGGACACTCAGGTGTGGGATCACTCTCAAGGGGAGGAGATGGCTCAAAAGGCTCACTAGGGATCACCGCCGGGTCCCTATATGCAACAAGATCTGAGACATTGAAGGTAGAGCTTATACCATATTCCTCGAGCAGGTCCACAACATACGCATTGGATCCAACGCGTTTCAACACTCTAAATGGACCGACTCCGCGAGCTTGCAACTTCTTAACGGTTCCAGAGGGAAACCGTTCAGGTCTTACCCTGATCATGACATATTCGCCCTCCTGGAACTTTCGGTGGTGTCGGTGGGCATCGGCTAACTCCTTGTACCGTGCATTGCTGGCCTCAACTGTGACGACGGACATCGTCATGCAGACTCCTAACATGATTAGCAAAAGAAAAGAAACACAGGATGCACACATGACCTAACATGCTTAGTAAAAGAAAAGAAACACACGGATGCACACACGACCCTAAACAACCCTACAGTTAGTAAAACCCAATCATATGCAAGGTGGTCCAGGACATCCGAATGTATGCCATGCATGCATTTGACATAATCGGAGGTTAATGTCATGGTGGACTCCTAGACATCCTACGATGCACCAACCATGGACATGGGGTTTGGATGTGGGAAGTCCGGGATGCTTGGGTGGTTGAGGTGGGCCGTGGAAATCAAAGTCTTCATTACCCCCAAATGACGGTTCGGACATATTGCCATGTGAAGGTTGCCAGGCCCGAGTAGGAGGGGTGTGATAGTGGACTTCCTTAAAGAGGGGGAATGGAGGTTGTGGGCCAAGGGGCCCATGAAGAAAGGGATCGAAGGGATCAAAGAATGTGTGACCCCTCGATATGGATTCCCTCATCTCAAGATCCCATGTGTGGAAGTCTAGAAGGTGTTGTTGATCTCCTTCATCCTTGAAGGAAGGTGAGACGGTGGGGGTATGATGGTGGACTCTCTCAAAAAGGTGGAGTAAATGTGGTGGGTCACGGGGTCCACAAGAGAATGGGTCGAAGGGATCAAAGAAGGTATGACCCCTCGGACTAGGCTTCCACAAATCGCTGTCCCACATTTGGAAATCTTGGAGGTGTAAATGATCACCTTCATTCATTGTGAGAGGTGGGACGACAGTCATAGGTAGAAAGTAAGATTCCTCCCTTGGGCAAAAGGAAATGAAGTCGGACTCGACCGACATAGGGAGGAGTAGAAGAACCTCCGTGGTAACATGACCCACGGTGTACACGGAGGTGATGGACCCTAAAGCGGGATGAGTGAAACTACGACCTGTGGGTCGGTCGAAGCCTGGAGCCAACAAGTGCGTAAATGTCCACTGCCGGTCTAACCCTTTAAGAAGGTCATCCAATGTATCCACATAGTGACTAGACCGGAAAGTGGTGTGAAATGAATTGATTGGCACCAGAGGTAGGATAGGGTCCATAGATGGGAGGGTAGATGGGGCCAGGCCATTCTTAAGCCAGCTAAGGAGTGGCTCGGCTACAAGTAGCTTTCCCATTAGAAACACGGGTAGCTGTGGCTGAGGTGGCTCTGAATAAAGATCGGAGAGTGAGGTTTCTCCAACCCCTTTATCCCCTAGGGCTAGAGATGTCCGAGTGGGACACTGTCCGGCAAAGTGGCCAAACCCCTGGCAGTGATAACACTGTTGTCGTGATCCTCTACGCTCCTTGATAAGTGGACCCTTACCCTTATCCTCTTGACGGATAGGGGGTGTAGGCAATGGAGCTCTCATGGGTGGGGGAAGAGGATCCACCAAGATGGGGAGAGGACCTCGGGATGGCACTCTAGATGACACTGGATTGGGACTACCAGTTACTACCTCCTTAGGGTCATGCTTGGTTCTATCTCGGCTAGGAGGTAGGCAAGGGGGAAGCAGGGACTCAATATAATCACACTTCCTATCCACCGTATCCAAAATGATTTGGAAGAGTTCGGCAATGGTGGGGTTTGGAGTAGGAGCGAAGTGATGGACTCCCCCATATGAAGTTGGCTTAGTCGTGGACATAGGCTCTTCTACATGCGCGGCGCGTTGCCTCCGATTATGGCCCACTTGGGTGGAAGTGATTGGGTGGGGCCGGTTGGAGGTGACCGGTTGGGGCACGTAGACCTTCCTAAGCTCTCTCTTCAAGTCCCACCATGACTCGATGGGCCATTGCCCCCTAACCGCTCTCATTCTTTCGATGTAATCCCACTTTTCGGCAGCCTCATGAAGAAGCCGCTCTTTGGCGAAAGAGAATTGCATTGCCTCGGACATAGTATAACAATCAAAGTATGTGTCCATGGCGGCCTCCCACTTGAGGTAGTCCCCCGGGCCATTGGAGCCATAAAAATCCGGGGCTTCGGGCCTATGGAAGTGGAGTGGGTGGTTGCCAAGCCCATGGGTAGACCAACGGCCATATTGCCCGGGTGATTGGGAATCCATGGGAAATTGGGGGGGGAACTATATGTTGGACATGCCGACACTTGGACACTACACTAGACCGGCTATGCAAGGTTGGAATGCACTAACTAATGCAAACACCGACTAATGCACCTAGACCTAAACCAATATCCGGTACATGGCGGAGTTAAGCGATCCGAAGATCACTTGCGAAAGTGTGCGGTCTTCCCGATAGGCATAACCTAACGTTCGGACAACACCTTTTGATATACCGGGTAAAGGGTGTAAATGCAATTTGAAAACACTCTTTTTTTTTATTTTGAAAGTAATGATGGTCCTAGACTCGACTTAGACCATGATGCATGCAAGACTTATGCAATGACTACCCTAGACTCAACCTAGCTCTGATACCAAACTGATGCGGGATGGACACGGGAGACGACACTATATGGTGCCACCCTCAGACTCTAGATGAAGACACGACCAGCAACATACACCAGGGAGACACTAAGCCCGACACTACGAGCTCCTAGAGGTGAAACGTCGCTAACAGAAGTGGAAGCTCACTCGTCGTCCCAAGCGAGGGAAAGCGCGGACCGTGCGCGGTTAAGAAACCGGCAGAGGTCAAGGGTAGTCCGACTCAACTTCCGGACTCGGATCGAGTCACGGGACGGGTCACACTCACTCTCACAGCGGTGACATGGACACAGGGGCTAGTACCTACGCTCTCGGCAGCGGCAAAAGACCGTATACTAGCTAAGCAAATGAACACCAAGAGGTTCGGACCATTACCTCCACGCACCCGGCGTGGCGAAGACAACCCCGGCCAATCACGGACCCCCGGTTAACACAATTTTACAGCCGTACAATAATTTGACCCACTCCATGCAGGGAGGTAAAAGGTCACATGCGGGGCCCGGGAATCAAGCGAATTGGGTTGACGGGCAGCATCTTGATGTCACCCGGCGGTGCCGAACTCCGCGTTTTCGTGCTTTCCGAACGGCGGGTTCTGCGGGCCCGCGGGGCCCACAGATGGCGCTGTCCTCCGGATCTGCGGGGGTGGGACCCACTATGTTGGGGACCCCTGGTGGCGCGCCTCCACGGACGGCGGTCGGCCGGGAACACCGATCGGGGGTCGATCGGTCCCGATCTCCAAGCTTTGAAGTTGCTGTCCACGAGCTGAGGTTGCTGTTTTAGCAGCGCGCGCTCCGGCGAAAACGGCCGCTGCGATCAGCCCCGTCGTCGGAATGCGATGAAACCAGTGCCGTTGGAAAGAGGATTCAAAATCCTTCAACCTAGGGCCAGTGGAATCTTCTGAACCTCTGCGGACCTAGGATTTAACTATTTTTCAATCCTTTGTTGCACAGCTCCCGAAATATCAGATTAGTATATACATTTCCTGTAAATGGCCGTTGACCGCCTACTTACAGTTGGATTCAGACTTCGAACTCTTCTTCAAAGTTGTAGGGAATCAAAACACAAAATGGGGAAAATTTTTGAAATTGGATTTGGAGGTGGTGGCGATTTGATATGATTTTTGGAGTGACTGGTGGTCGGATCTGAGAACAGGGGGATAGAACTGTAGATGGGACTGAGAACGATTTTTAGAAAATATGAGATGGACGAACCAAAAAGTAAACAAATTGTGGATGAAGGGGTGGATGCAAGGAACACCCAGTAAAATTGGGCGAATCAACAAAAATCAAAAAGTGGACCTAAGACTTAAAACTCAGGGCGGATGGGAACCTGGACAGAACTTTGACAGAACTGAAGTGGAAGAGTGGACGAAAATCTAAAAATATGAAACGGGATCTAAATGACAAACAAAAGTTTATGGGATATCCTTGACACCTCTGGAACCTCCAGTAAAATTCCCAGATCTATCTGAACTCATGGATGAGACACAAATTTCGTGGAAGTTGCTGTGGTACTGCGCGGGCAGAACTCCGTTGAAGGTGATGGCGGTGCGGTGGCGGCTCGTGGCGGCGGCGGCGATCGTCGGAACTGATAAATGAGACTTCACACCTCAGAATGGAAGCCTTCACAGCATCCAAGGGGGAGAGGGAGGGGAGAGGAGGGGGGCGCACCAGCCCTTTACTCTTGAATTTGTGTGAATCAAATGGCATTAATTCAAGTAAAATGGAAAATACAAGTTTAAATACCTTACATCTCACATCCATCCACAACCATTGGATCTAGGGGATAGGAATGAAGGGATGGGATGGCATGTGACACACACACACAAAAATAATAAAAAACTAAGGGGAGGGGGGCGGCCCTTGGACTAGATGTAGAATGTGGACTTGGTAGGTGGGGGTAGGTGGCCTCCTTGGACTTTTCAAGTCCATTGTCCCCCATGTGTCCAATTCCCATTCAAACTTCTAGATGCTCCCATGTGGCATGTTGACTGGCCCCACGTGGGACCCTAGGCTGAGGTGGCCCAATGGGGTGGGGCCTGTGGGGCCCGTGGGGCCCACGGGGTCCGAATTGCACATAGGCCCTTATTACAATCAAACTTACATACCGAATAAAATGAAACAAACACACATTATACAAAAATAATGTCTAACTAAATATGATAAACGGGAGACTCAAGGGGGAGTCTCCAGGCCATCTCCGAGCCAGATGGAAGCCGCTGTCGCTCGGGTGGTGCTCCGCGTACGGTATCGGGGCTCGCTGACTCGTGCCGATCGAGTGCTCTGGTGTCCGCACCAGTATGTAGACGGCATCCACCTGCTCGGGATGTGGTGTGACCTTGACCGGGGGTAGAGACGTAGACGGGTATGCTGACACAGGAGGCTGACTCATGGAAGGTTGATATGCAGAGGCGTATAGGTATGTTGAGGCGGGGGGTTGGCTCGTGGAGGGATATGTGGTGGAAGGCTGACTCATGACGGGCTGACTCATGGGAGGGTAGAGTTGGCACGTGGAGGGTGAATGTTGATATGTGGAGGTGGATGGTGGAGACTCGAGGTCAAGGGAATCTTGGATTTGTTGGCGAATGAAGCGGGCTCGGCTGTAAAGTTGTTGCCAGGAGGTGATGTCGTTGAGGGCTAAGATAAATCGATACTCGGGTGTTGCATTGGATATCAGCATCTTGATTTGCACTCCCTCCGGAATGTGCCCTGGGACCTGCGCGGCCAAGCGACGCCAACGGTCAGCAAAGGTGCAGAACTCCTCATCAGGCTTCATCATCTCATGGGCCAGATCTGCCATAGAATACTTGGGCCCAACCTGGTCTTCATACTGTTAAATAAACTTTTCTTGAACGACATGAAAACTCACAACTTGCTCTTGCGGAAGAGAGAAGAATCAATCCCGAGCCGGGCCTTCCAACGATAGACCAAATAGATAGGCCATCAAGCGTTGGTCATGCCGAAATTGGGCCGACTCATAAACAAACTCCTTCAAGTGCACATACGGGTCACCGACTCCACCATAACGGCGATATGCTGCAATTTGTGAAGATGGCGGAAGCCGAAGACCTTGAAGTGTGAATGGAATACTTAAGGAGGATTTGGGATCAATTTGGCGTTGAAGTTCATCAAGCTGGCACTGGGCTTGAGCAATCATCTCTTGGGTAGGGAGAGATCGAGAAGAATATGGGCCAGCTTGAGCAAGAGGATGTGAATTCGGACTAGTATGATGATAATGGGCCGGATAAGAGGATCCTGGCTGAGAAGAGGAAGGGCCCATTCTGGGAGTAGAAGGATATGTGGGCCTGGAAGAAGCATGAACATAAGGACCCATTGGCCTGGCAGCATAAAGAGATGAAGAATGAGTCCCATTAAAAAATAAGGCCCATTAGGAGAATGGGGCCCATTAAGATGATGCGGCCCATTAAAGAGAGAAGAAGGCCCATTAAGAGAAGGAGGCCCATGAAGATGAGATGCAATAAGACGTTGGGCTTGGGCCGGATCCATTTGGCGAACAAGGCTTGATATATGGGCCATGAGATTAGCCTGTTCCTCAGAGGGATCAGAGGGACCACGGGAAGATGGGCCCGCGTGGGAAGAGGATTCTACGCCGGAATAAGAAGAAGATTGAGAAAAAGAATGATACAAGGGGTTGGAATGATGCTCCATGAGGGCAAATGGAGACTTAATACAAGGAGATCAAAGACAATACAAATGGGGAAGCAAGGGCTTAATGGGCTTGAGAACAAGGAGGGACTGACCCACTAATGCAAAGACCGATGGACAACGGACCAAGGGACGATGGACTGGACAATGAACCCACAAAATGGACTGACTTAAGTGGTCCTAACAACGACGAAACATGTGGATTCAACACAAAACACCACTAATGGGCTTGGACAAGCCCAAACAGCACAAATAATGCAATGTGAGAGTTTTCACCCAAGTCAAACAAGTTGATATGATGGGAAATATTTTAGGGATTTTAATAGACCGTTTAATGATTTGAATTAATAATAATTCCCTCAATATAAGTTCCAAACTTTGGGTTGACTAAGGTTAACTCTCTCACAGTTATGCAAATGCAAGCCTAAAGGGGTGGAAAGGTACAACCGGCCCGGTGTCCGTGTGGGAATCCACGGCTCACGGGGACTTATGGAGGTCCCGGATAAGATCACCTAGTCGACTCCAAGGAATATGGAGGCGAGAGGATCACTTACCAAGGTAGGAAATGGAACTATGATATGCAATGTATGGCCCTATGTGCACCGGAGTGCATGCAAATTCTAACTTAAAACTAGAAAATCAAGATTAGATTAAACTATGCAAACATGATCCAACTAAGACAAATAGTATATGGATGAAATACAATACAAAGGTCTGCCCAACGGGCCCAAGAACAGATCAATCTAACCCCAGGAGGTCAATCAAATCACTGAGCAAAGTTACCCCCGTGAACCTGTGCGTAGACCACATGCAGATTTTATGGACAAAATGCTAAAATGATGACAATTTTTAACTAAGCAAATGAGACCCAAATGATGCAAATAAGCTATGGGTGGAAAGATAATACAAAGGACTATCTAATGGAACAAAAATCAGTGCAATCAGACACCAGGAAGGTAGTCAAATAACTGAGTAAAGATGTACCTGTGAACCTGTCCCTGAGCCTGCCTGTAGAACTTATGTAGAAAACTTAAAAAGTTAGACAATATTAAAATATGTAAATGTTAACCAAATGATGCAAATGATATATGGATGGAAAGACAATACAAAGGGCTATCCAACGGAAGAAAAATCAGTGCAATCAGACATCGGGATCAAAAGTTATGCCCCAACGAACACGGACCTGTGAGCATGCGCACAGGACAGCCAGAATCTGTAACGGTCTACCAAATGACCGTTACATGACCATGACGGTCTACCATAAGACTGTCACACAACTAGAGCCCGTAAAACACTAAAAATAGTGAGTGAATGGAGGAAATACTACCTAAACATGAACATGCACCCACCCAACCTACAAAAGAGCATGAAAACAAACGTGATGGGCATTGGTTGTCCCACCGTGATCGCCAAAAAACTGTTGATTTATTTTTTAATTAGATTCCTATCTCGCCCCCTTTAAACACATACATGCATAAACATGTGAATCAAAGACAAGGGGGATGAAAGGATGAGAAATACTAACCGTGATCGCCACCAAGGTTCCAACAACGCCAAAGGATGAAGAAGTGTAAAGAACGGCGCCGTGTACCTTGGAACTTAAAGACTTGATCGGGCTTGAAACGGGGTGCGGGGAACTTGTGGACTCAAACCTCCTCTCCTTCCAGCTGGCTAGAGGAAGAGGGCCTCACGTTGTATTCATGCTCTCCGACAAAACAAAGCCAAAAAAATGACAAAAAATCCATTAGAACATGCATGTGTAGCATCAATCCCGCAGTGATAAAATAGGAGTAGAAATTGAGGGCAAACTCACCGGGGGGAGGTTTTTAACCCCTATGGAAGGGTGGAAATGTTATGTCCCTGAAGTCATTTGAGTCATTCTGTGGTCACTTGGGTCATTCGACATCATTCTATGGTCATATGCATTCTGTGGTATTCTTGGTTTTGATAATGGCTAAACACTTAGTCATTGTTGTTTTTCACTTCTATATGACTGACATATGTGTTGTTGTGTTCATGACAGATATGCAAATGAAGGCTCAATGTTGCGCCCTTGCACGCGGATCGACCTGTCCGGTCAGGTCGCGGGGGTCAAGGGGGCAGCGCCCCTTGCGTGGGTTTCTGGGGGCGGAGCCCCCGGAACAAAAATTTGATTGAAGACTCAATAATAAAATCTTCAAGACTGTCAAGGGTGATGTCACAAACATGCACGGGCTGCTAAAGGACTTAAGCGGCGGAGCTAAGATAGATAACGGACCAACCCGGGAAAATTCGGGTTCTGCCCAGCTGGCGGTCGACCGCCAGCATAGGGGCGGTCGACCGCCCCAGCCAGGGAATCCCAGGCCGAAGATGTTTCAGTAGCGGTCGAGCTGGCAGTCGACCGGAAATCCCAGGGGCTATTCGTCTATAGCATTTCACAGTGCCGGTCGACCGCCAGGAGCTGCAGGTCGACCGCCAGCCTCGAGCCTTCAATGTTGACTTTGTTTCCAACTTCGAAAAGGGCCATTCAACATGGATTTCTTTAATCCAAAAGTCACCTAATCACCCACAAATTGTGGATCTGGTCTGAGGCTTGTCTATAGACCATTCAAGGTCTATAAAACCAATACAAGAGGGTTGGAAACCCCCAATGCTTCATTTGGGATTAAGGGTGGCTGCAAGAGGGGTTTTCAAGAGAGAGGAGATGAAGTACTGTTCATATGAATACTAGTTCGTGAATGAGTTCTTCATCCACTCAAGAGTTTCAAGTAAAGATCTGAAGCAATCCTGAAGTAATCACCTTCTACTCTTCAATCAACTTCTAAGAAGGAGAAGAAGCAAAGCTTTCAAGGCGATCCAAGAAGCTCATTTCTCAAAGTGATTTTCTTCATCTGTTCAAGTTCATCCAAGGTGATTTTTGAAGCAATCAATCTCCTACAAGCTATTGAAGAAACAAGATTCAAGGTAGAATCAATTACTCTCTTCATCCACTTCAAGAAGATACAAAGAGGAGATTGAAGAAAGTGTTACTGTTCACGTGAATAGTACTCCGTGAATAACATCTTCATCCAATCCAAGGTATTCAAGCTCATATCAAAGCGATCATCTTCCAAGATCTGTGAAGAAGGAAGCAAGGATCAAGGTAGCATCTATTCACTTCTTCATCCATTCAAAGAGATCAAAGAGAGAAGATCAAGAGAGGATTGGAAGAACAGTTACTGTTCACACGAACAGTACTCCGTGAAGAACATTCATCCATTCAAGGGTGAATCAAGAAGATTGATTTGCAAGAAGAAGAGATCCTTGTTGCTGATCAACAAATCATTTCCATTCAAGGGCCAATTACTTCTTACTCAATCTCTTCTTTTAGTTCCTTCACATTTGTTTTACTTTCAATATTGTTAAACATTGAAGTTGTGATTCGTCCCTACCGGTGGTTAGTAGGAAGACAATCGGAAGCTGTCTGATCTGCGGTGTTGACGTCCCTACCGGCGGTTAGTAGGAAGGCAATCGGTGGTCTTTCCGATTTACGGTTCAGTGCGTGGCACTAGTGGAGCCTCACCGGATTTTGTGAGGAGTGGACGTAGGACTAGAGATTCAGTCCGAACCACCTTAAAATCTCGTGTGTTGTGGTTTGCTTGTGTGATTGCTTTGTGTTAGATGCATGCTTAGGTTCAATATCTATATTGCATAAATCATCTTGTTAAGCAAATCACTGTGTTCTTCGTTTAGCTAGTTATATTCCGCTGCTATTATCATTACCTAGCTATATAGAGGGTTGCATTGCGAAAAGAGGGGTAGATCTATTCACCCCTCCCCTCTAGATCCGCTGTCCACTACACAACAAGTGGTATCAGAGCCTAATCTCTCATTATGGGGTCCAACGACCTTGAGGGAAATGGTGGATCAGCATCTAAGGGTTATTTACCTGAAGGACACTCTGTGAACAGACCTCCTTATTTCACTGGATCTAACTATCCTTATTCGAAACATCGCATGCAGGTGTTCATTCGCGCCCAAGACTACGAACTTTGGCGTGTGATCAGCAAAGGTCCGTATGAGCTTACGGATAATGAGGACTTGTGGACAAAGAACAAATACGACAATCCACCGTCAACTGGAGTGCTAAACATATCATGCAATGCTCACTCCATCCAGTTGAATTCTCAAGAGTAGCCACCTGCGCAACTGCGAAATTGATGTGGGATAAGCTAGAGGTAATCTACGAAGGAACCTCTCAAGTACGAGAAACAAAAGCCAATATTTTAGTTTCTGAATATGAAATGTTCCGCATGAAGCCTGATGAATCAATTCAAGATATGTATGCTCGCTTAACTGTGCTTACTAATAGTTTAATTGATTTGGGAAAGAAATATACAGAGCAAGAACTTGTAAGAAAAATTCTCAGATCATTAACTCCAGCATGGCACACGAAGGCAACCGTTGTTGAAGAATCGAGAGATCTCGCAACCACAAAGGTAGATGAACTCATTGGGTCATTAATGACCTATGAGATCAACCTCAAGAACAAAGAGGCTGAGACACCTAAGAAGAAGTCCCTAGCTCTTAAAGCTGGACCCAGCCGTCAAGATACTTCTGATGAAGGTGAGGATTCGGAAAGTGAGCGAGATGAGGATGACGTAGCCATGCTCACACGTAAGTTCAAGAAATTCCTGAGAAAGGAAGGTAAGAGCTTCATGAGAGGAAGGTCAAGGGTAAGAAATGGTTTCAAATCTAATTTTGAAAACTCTAAGAAATCTGACAAAATCATTTGTTATTCTTGCAACAAACCAGGGCATTTCAAGAATGACTGTCCCGACAGATTCAGAAAAGCTGACAAATGGAAGGGCAAGAAGAATAACAAGGCCATGGTGTTCACATGGAGCGATGAAGAGGAAAGTAATGATGGAACTAGCTCCTCGGACAAAGAAAAAGAAGATTTCTGCCTCATGGCCAAAGGTGACGAAGAAATTGAGGTAAATTCTCCATTTGAAGATTATACAATTGATGATTGGGAGGATGCATACATACAACTCATGGAAAAATATGAAATGTACAAAAAGGAAAATAAATCATTGAAAAAGAAAATCAATTCTTTTGTGCATGATCATGACAAGGATGATAAGAATGCTCTACTTGAAACTGAAATTGAAGATCTTAAGAAAATGATTGAGGATTTGGAAGAAGGAAGAAAAGAAATGGCTGACTTGGAAACTGAAAATGAAAACTTGAGAAATGAGATTGATAGCATTAACCTAAAAATGCAAACCTATGAAAAGAACAGCAAATTGAGTATTGAAAAATATGAAGCCGTCAAACATGTCAACACTCAACTCTTGCAAAACATTGAAAACTTACAAAAAGAATTGAAGGATAAACAACAATCCTTGGAAAATTTTGTGGATGGAAAAGAAAACCTAGATGCTTTGCTAGGTACTAGGATGAATTTCAACAAGGAAGGGTTGGGTTTTGAACCAACAAACAAAAGGCCAATTGGGCTAAAAACAGTCACATTTGTCTCATCTTCCGAAGCCTCCACCTCAAACATAACTCCCACACAAAATCAGCAAAAACAAAAGGAGAAAGGAAAAGAAAAGATTGAAGGGGGAGTCACCAACATTCCCAAAAAGCCTATCCAAAGACCTAAGAAAGGTCGACCTTCCCCGCAGCATAGGTCAACACATTCTTGGCCATTGCATGCTCAATCTTCCAGATATCACCAAAACTGGATTGCACATTCATATAGGCCAACACCACCATACTTTTGGAGAAATTGTGATTCATGTGTTCATCAATCCTATAACTTTCAATCTCCTAGGTGGCAGAACAATCACTCTCAACCCAAAAATAACCAATGGCCACAATGGGTTAAGAAGCCAACTTCATCAAACTTTCAAAAATTCCAACCAAGAACCTCCAAACAGAAAATGAATGTCAAAGTTGAAGAGAAAAACCAAATCCCTGCTCTAAGCAAATAAAACATGAATGTTAGAAAAGTCTGGATTCCAAAAGAAATGGTTTCATGCTTTGAAAATTTGAAGAGTATGATGGGACCCAAATTTAGTTGGGTTCCAAACACATTTGCTTAATTGCTTGTGCAAGAGTGTCTTGCAGCCATACATAACAGGTGGTACCTTGATAGCGGCTGTTCAAGACACATGACCGGAGACAAATCAAAATTTTGTCTCTTGGAGGAAAAGGAAGGAGGACATGTCACATTTGGAGGGAACAACAAAGAAAAAATCATTGGAACAGGTAATGTAGGTAAGAACCTCTCCAACTCCATTGGAAATGTGTTGCTAGTTGAAGGTTTGAAATATAACCTACTAAGCATAAGTCAATTGTGTGATAAAGGTCACAAAGTTTTGTTTGATTCTCATGAATGTAAAATCTTTGAACCAAAATCTGACAAGGTAAAATTTTCTGGTAAGAGAGTCAACAATGTTTACATGATTGACTTAGATGATCCTGCTTATTCAAACCTTTGTCTTGCTGCACCAAAATCTGAAATTGCATGGTTATGGCATCGTAGAGTAGGACATGCTAGCTACAATGTCTTGCATAAACTCTTGAAACATTCAATGGTGAAAGGTTTGCCTGAACTATCCTTTAAACAAGAAAATAAATTATGTGATGCATGTGCCCTAGGTAAATAAACTAGAAAATCATTCAAGGGAAGATCTGAAAATACATCATTCAAACCACTCGAGCTAATTCATATGGACCTATTTGGCCCAACCAGAACTGCTAGCTTAAGTGGTAGAAAATATGGATATGTCTTGCTGGATGATTTTTCTAGGTTCACATGGGTTTTCTTTCTCACACACAAAAATGATGCTTTTGATGAGTTTCAGGCACTCTACATGAAGATAAAGCAGGACAGTGAGTTTAAAATTTCAAGATTCAATCTGATCATGGTGGTGAATTTGAAAATGTTGATTTCTATAATCTCTGCAGGGCTGAAGGCATTTCACACCGATTCTCTTCACCAAGAACGCCGGAGCAAAACAGTGTGGTTGAAAGGAGAAACCGGACACTTGTAGAGATGGCAAGAACCATGCTTGCAGAACGGTAACTTCCAATGAGGTTTTGGGCTGAAGCGGTAAACTCGGCATGTTACATTATTAACCGCTCTATGGTAAGGCCACACACCAAAAAGACTCCTTATGAGTTGCTAAAAGGTAAAAAGCCCTCTCTCTCACATATGAAAGTGTTTGGATCGAAATGCTTCATTCACAACAATGACAAAAGAGACTTAGATAAATTCGAGCCCAAGAGCGATGAAGGTATATTCCTTGGATATTCTGATAGATCTAGGGCTTATAGAATTTACAATATCAAAAATCAAACTGTGGAAGAATCACCACATGTTTCCTTTGATGAATATCATGATTCTAACAATGATAACTCTTGCAGGAAAAACGATGAAGATGGGGAATTCCTAAGCATTAAGAACAAGAGTGATCCTCCACAAGAAGAAATAAAAGAAGATGGTGACCTAGCTGAATCAAGCAATGCAAGGGATCAAGCTCCAGGAGAAGGTAACGATTCTACAAACATTAGAATTCTTAAGGATCATCCCTTGGAGAATGTCATTGGTAGCTTGAATGACCCACCTAGAACTAGGTCACATTTTAAAATTGTGGAAGAATTAGATCAACTTGCTCTTGTCTCACAGCATGAACCCAAAAATATTGATGATGCTTTAAAAGATGAAAACTGGATAAATTCCATGCAAGAAGAGCTAAACCAGTTTGAGAGAAACAAAGTTTGGCGTCTAGTTCCTAGACCTTCATCACAATCTGTCATAGGCACTAAATGGGTCTTTAGGAACAAACTAAGTGAGGATGGCAAGATAATGAGAAATAAGGCTAGATTGGTGGCTCAAGGGTATAATCAAGAGTTTGGGGTAGACTTTGATGAATCTTATGCCCCAGTTGCTAGACTCGAAGCCATGAGAATTTTACTTGCCTTTGCATGCTCCCTTAGAATAAAGTTGTATCAAATGGATGTCAAAAGTGCTTTCTTGAATGGCTTGATCAAAGAAGAAGTCTATGTTGAGCAGCCCCCTGGCTTTGAGAATTCTAACAATGCAGATTTTGTATACAAGCTAGACAGGGCGCTTTATGGACTTAAGCAAGCACCAAGAGCTTGGTATGAGAGACTAAGCTCGTTCCTCATTGAAAAAGGGTACACACGAGGTAAGGTAGATCAAACACTTTTCACCAAGAAGCAAGGTAAGAACATCTTGATTGTTCAAATTTATGTTGATGACATTATGTTTGGTTCTACAAAATCTGAAATGTGTGAGGAATTTGCTAATCTCATGACTAGCGAATTTGAGATGAGCCTAATGGGAGAACTTCAATTCTTTCTCGATTTGCAGGTCAACCAAGGAGAAGATGGTTGCTTCATAAGTCAAGCCAAATACATCAAGGAGCTGCTGAAAAGATTTGACATGACTAACAGTAAAATCATTGCAACTCCTATGAGCACCACAATATCACTGGATTCGGATGAAAATGGTAAATTAGTGGATGCAAAGATCTATAGAGGAATGATTGGCTCTTTGCTTTATTTGACTGCATCCAGACCAGATATCCAGTTTAGTGTATGCCTTTGTGCTAGATTTCAAGCTAGTCCTAGAGAATCTCATTTGACTGCCGTCAAACGTATCCTTCGATATCTTGTCGGCACTCAAGATTTAGGATTGTGGTATCCGTCATCATGTGATTTATCTCTTATATCTTATTCTGATGTGGATTACGCTGGATGCAAGCTGGATCGTAAGAGTACTAGTGGCTATTGCCAGTTTCTAGGCGGGTGTTTAGTTTCTTGGGCCTCCAAGAAATAACACTCGGTTGCCCTCTCAACCGCGGAGGCAGAATATGTTGCTGCGGGGAGCTGTGGCACCCAAGTGTTGTGAATTAAACACCAACTCCAAGACTACTTGGTGGATCTTGTTGTGTCCCGATTCTGTGTGATAACACTAGTGCTATCAACCTTGCAAAAAATCCAGTCCAGCACTCTAGGACTAAGTATATTGAGATTAGGCATCACTTCATTAGAGACGAGGTCAGTAAGAAAAATTTTGAACTGTATTTTGTTGATACTCTAAATCAAATTGCTGATATTTTCACCAAGCCCTTGTGTAATGACAGGTTTTCAACACTTAGAAGGGAGCTTAGTCTTTGCCGACCTCAGGCCAATAAGAATTTGAAATGATGATCATGTTCAATTAGCTGTGTGTTTTGCACGTTGGTATTCATGCATTGTTTATATGTCAATATGTCTTTTTGCATATGGTGTCGCATTGCATGTAGTTGCATCATCAAGTTGCATCTATGTTCACAATGCATTGCATGGTTTGTGTCGCATCATTCTTGCATGGCCATGGTATATCAAATGCTGATGTATGGAAGGGCAGGCTATGCTTGTCACGAAGCACTCAATATGCGTGAGGTTTCACCTCCGCCAAGTACCATGTGTCAATGTCGCATATAGGCCATATAGTAAGGGGGAGTTGTCCTTGCGCAACATTCATGCATATGGTTCATCTTCATTCTGTTGCATTTAATAAGTGTACAACCAGGTGTTGGGTCATGCATGTCATGTCAACCCCTGCATGTTTCAGGTCATTCTTCTCTTGACAGTTATCATTACACTTGCTTGCAAACATCACTCCTTCGCGCATTCATTGCATATTCTTAGGGGGAGTCGTGTTATTTTTCTCGGGTCATTCATCCTTTTTGTATCTGATCCTCAATGACCTCCAGTGTGAGAATAAGTTCAAGAGACAGACATCACTATGGTGTAAGAGCTTTCTATTATATGCCCTAATGATTGTCCATCCAATGAAAATGGTTCAGATTTAATGATTTCCTTGACGTTCTGAAATATCTGTTATGAAATCATCTATGTTTTGTGATTTTAATAGACCTTAACTAGAGATTGCATATTGTGCTTTGAATGACTATCCTGATATCTGAAAATTCAAAGTTCATGACCATCTTGGTGATACACTCAGGCTTAGTATTGTTTTTAAACATCTTGATGAGCTGGAATTCTTGAAAATCAATTTGACAGAGCAATGATATTGTTGCACGGAGAAACATGTCATGTCATCAAATCAAGTGACAAATACATATGTCATGATGGGCCCTTGTTATCTCTATCTTAAAACTTTTGGACTCTAGGCAGAGCAATGGCATAATTGCTGAGAAATATATCCCCTCATCAAAGAATTGGAAAAGGATATGTCATGACGTGACTTTGCTATCTCTGTTCATCTTGAAGCATAATCGTCAGTCTTGCCAAATACCTAGGGATACTGGCGTCTAAATAACGTGTATTCTTACGGCTAGGAGGCATGAACTAGACTTGATTGCTCGTATAAAGTGAGTCATGTGCCTTCAAATACTAAAGATATTGAAAATCAACATATGCTACAATCATTCAATTCCATGCTTCAATCATGATTGTTTAGCCTCAATACATGCTTTTGTGTTCTTGCCTTTGTCGTTATTAAATATGGATATATAAGACAAGGGAAGGTTAAACACTGCCATGATATGCACCTTTGGTTCATTTCTATTAAATCTTCAATGTAGCTGCTTTTCGAACTCTGTTGATGATCTCGGATTTCATTAGCTTTGAACCATATATGTTGCTCACGGTCTGTTTCAGGTTTGCATATAATCGCTTGCTCTTCACTCCTTTCAGCTCTAGTCTCACAGATATTTCACTTTATTACTCCTTTTTGCTGTTGGCAAAGGGGGAGAATTCTTTGTGTGAGTCCTTTGTCGCGTTAGCTATGCGTTATCGCATTGTCTTTGGGGGTTGTGTGAATGGTGTACGGGGAGAGTCCAAGGGGAGATAATCCATTGCTCACTTTGCATCTCATATGTGTATGTGATGGGGCTTGGGGCTTGCATAACTGCTAGCATTCATATTGCATAGCATTCATATCTGCATTCATAATTGCATTCCCATGCTATTACTATCATGAATCTTGAGCTGCATATATTGCATTTGTTATAACTTGTGCCATTTTAAACATTCATATCACATAATGACTCACAGTGTTGCCATCATCAAAAAGGGGGAGAATGTTGTGTCCCTGAAGTCATTTGAGTCATTATGTGGTCACTTGGGTCATTCGACATCATTCTATGGTCATATGCATTCTGTGGTATTCTTGGTTTTGATAATGGCTAAACATTATTAGTCATTGTTGTTTTTCACTCCTATATGACTGACATATGTGTTGTTGTGTTCATGACAGATATGCAAATGAAGGCTCAATGTTGCGACCTCGCACGCGGATCGACCTACCCGGTCAGGTCGCGGGAGTCAAGGGGGCAGCGCCCCTTGCGGGGGTTTCCGGGGGGCGGAGCCCCCGGAACAAAAATTTAATTGAAGACTCAATAATAAAATCTTCAAGACTGTCAAGGGCGATGCCACAAACATGCACGGGATGCTAAAGGACTTAAGCGGCGGAGCTAAGATAGATAACGGACCAACCCGGGAAAATCTGGGTTCTGCCCAGCTGGCGGTCGACTGCCAGCACGGGGGCGGTCGACCGCCCCAGCCAGGGAATCCCAGGCCGAAGATGTTTCAGTAGCGGTCGACCGCCAGCCAGTGGCGGTCGACCGGGAAATCCCAGGGGCTATTCGTCTACAGCATTTCACAGTGGCAGTCGACCGCCAGGAGCTGCAGGTCGACCGCCAGCCTTGAGCCTTCAATGTTGACTTTGTTTCCAACTTCGAAAAGGGCCATTCAACATGGATTTCTTTAATCCAAAAGTCACCTAATCACCCACAAATTGTGGATCTGGTTTGAGGCTTGTCTATAGACCATTCAAGGTCTATAAAACCAATACAAGAGGGTTGGAAACCCCCAATGCTTCATTTGGGATTAAGGGTGACTGCAAGAGGGGTTTTCAAGAGAGAGGAGACGAAGTACTGTTCATATGAACAGTAGTTCGTGAATGAGTTCTTCATCCACTCAAGAGTTTCAAGTAAAGATCTGAAGCAATCCTGAAGCAATCACCTTCTACTCTTCAATCAACTTCCAAGAAGGAGAAGAAGCAAAGCTTTCAAGGCGATCCAAGAAGCTCATTTCTCAAAGTGATTTTCTTCATCCTTTCAAGTTCATCCAAGGTGATTTTTGAAGCAATCAATCTCCTACAAGCTATTGAAGAAACAAGATTCAAGGTAGAATCAATTACTCTCTTCATCCACTTCAAGAAGATACAAAGAGGAGATTGAAGAAAGAGTTACTGTTCACGTGAACAGTACTCCGTGAAGAACATCTTCATCCAATCCAAGGTATTCAAGCTCATATCAAAGCGATCATCTTCCAAGATCTGTGAAGAAGGAAGCAAGGATCAAGGTAGCATCTATTCACTTCTTCATCCATTCAAAGAGATCAAAGAGAGAAGATCAAGAGAGGATTGGAAGAACAGTTACTGTTCACACGAACAGTACTCCGTGAAGAACATTCATCCATTCAAGGGTGAATCAAGAAGATTGATTTGTAAGAAGAAGAGATCCCTGTTGCTAATCAACAAATCATTTCCATTCAAGGGCCAATTCCTTCTTACTCAATCTCTTGTTTTAGTTCCTTCACATTTGTTTTACTTTCAATATTGTTAAACATTGAAGTTGTGATTCGTCCCTACCGGTGGTTAGTAGGAAGGCAATCAGAAGCTGTCCGATCTGCGATGTTGACGTCCCTACCGGCGGTTAGTAGGAAGGCAATCGGTGGTCTTTCCGATTTGCGGTTCAGTGCGTGGCACTAGTGGAGCCTCACCGGATTTTGTGAGGGTGGACGTAGACTGGAGACTCAGTCCGAACCACCTTAAAATCTCGTGTGTTGTGGTTTGCTTGTGCGATTGCTTTGTGTTAGATGCATGCTTAGGTTCAATATCTATATTGCATAAATCATCTTGTTAAGTAAATCACTGTGTTCTTCGTTTAGCTAGTTATATTCCGCTGCTATTATCATTACCTAGCTATATAGAGGGTTACATTACGAAAAGAGGGGCAGATCTATTCACCCCTCCCCTCTAGATCCGTTGTCCACTACACAACAAGAAATAATAGGTGTGTGTATTGTGCATGCATGAGATTTAAATCACGAGATTTGATTGAGAGAATAGAGAGAAATCATTGATGCAAAACGGGGAAAAGTGCATGTGTAGCAGAAAAGTGCAGAAAACTGTGATGATTTATGATTTTGAGAGGAAGAGAACTAAGAATATAGACCATAAAATCAAGCCAAGAAGGATGGAATTGAAAGCTAATACTTCCCTCTTCAAGTCAGGGTCGAAGTTGTGAGTTGAAATTGCAGCATGGCTTCGCCCCGAACCAAGAAAGTGTCCCTCGTCGCGACTGTGAACTGGGCAATTTTTATAGAAAAGTGGTGAAACCCCCAACTTTCCTCCACGAGTTTAAGAGGTAGAGTCCATCAAATCTCGAGATCTATGGATCAATCTCAAGATAATAGTCAATATAAGTCATAGGAGAAAATGGGACTCTATTTGGATGAAGGATCTGGAAGATATGGCTTCTGGAAGGGAGCCCCGGAGCTTAATCTACAGAGTTTGAGTTGAACCAGGACACCTAAACCCTCAACTTTTAAGTGTGATTCTGAGCAAGATAGTCAATGAAATTTGGAGTTCTTTGGACTGAATTCAAGACAATAACAAGGAGAAACCATATGAACAAACGGCGCTCAATTCGGAGTAGAATTCAAGAAGTCATGGACTCTGCAATAGGGCCACGACGCACAGAAACGGAGCAGAGTCCAGCACGAATTGGACTCTCAGGTGTGTGTAATGGTCTATCGTATGACCGTCAGAGTTATGTAACGAACTAGGGTAGGTCCGTCACACTCTGGGGGTCAAACAGGACGATTTCAGACAAGTTTCAGTGTAACGCACCCATACTAGACCGTCACATTGACTCTGACGGTCTAGGGTAGGATCGCCACACTCTAGGGATCGAACAGGGTGATTTCGGGTAAGTTTCGGTGTGACAGTCTATCGTAGGACCGTCACATTGCCCTGGCGGTCTAGGGTAGGGCCGTCACACTGATGGAGGAAGATTTTGGGCAGACTGCGCGTGACTTTGGAAATTGAAGCGTATCTCTTAAACGGGGCAGAACTAGCAAAAGTGGTAGAAGAAGAAATTGTAGATAACTGAGAGAGGAACAACTTTTTTGAATAAATCAAGTTGAGAAAATGATTATAAGAGGGAGAAAATGAGGCTAGAACATAGATAAAAATTCTGAGACATAGGTAAACAGCACAGCACGCCGGAAAAATGCAAATAGCTCACAAACGGGGTAGAACCGGCCAACGGCGTAGAAGAAGAAATTGTAGATCGTTAAAAGATGAACAATTTTGGTGAAGACAACTTTTTAAAAAGAGGAATAGAAGGAGATAAAAAAGGACCACTTTCAGGACTGCACAGTGAGAGAGAGCCGATTACTTGAGGGAAGCCGATCTAAATGGGCCGTAAGTTGACTTGGAAGCTGGAATTTGATAAGATAAGCTCCAGGGCTCTAGGAAATCATGATCTCTAAGGCTCAAAGGGAATGAAATGGGCTCGAAATCCATCCAAAGAAGGCTCCAAAATAATGGGTAATTCGGGACATCAAAATGATGAATAAGAGAAATGACAGAACTTGTGGGCTAAAAACGGGTGTCAACATCTGTATTTCTGGAATTTTTAGGATTTTCTACATATATTAACCCTTTCTCTCTCTCCCCTCTCATTTCTCTCTTCCCTCTCTCTCTCTTCCGTCACGCTCTCTTTCTCCCCTCTCTTCTCCGACGGCCGACGGAGCGAGGCGGGGGCGAGTTGGAGGCGACGCGGGCGAGGATGCGGGCGAGGACGGTCGAGGATCAAGGTGGTGGAGGCGTGTCGGAGCTTGGGGGAGCGTTCATGAGCCAGCGAGGGTTTCTTGGCGATTTCTTCGTAGATCAGTGTCCACGGCGCGTCGTTTCTTCGGTGGAGGTAGGGAGATGGACCCCCAGCTCGTGCATTCCCTTTCTCGCAAGTTTTGTAGGCCGCGGTGAGACGAGGGAGCGTATTTGGGGATTTTTGGGAAAAATCCATGTTTTTGAGGTTGTGAGTCGATCCGTCGATCCATCGCATTTTTTGCTGATCCGAGGACATAGATGCATGCTGGGGGCTATTTGGGGGCTTCCCCCCTGTTTTCCCCCTCTCCCGTGGAGGTATGTGGGCGTGGGACGATTTTTGGGTCGTTTCCCACCGTCCCGCTCTCGGGACGGTGTGACGGTCCTTCCAGTGACCGTCACAGGCTGTGACGCCCCAGGGTGGGTGCGTTACATGCCGTGACGCCCCAAGGAGGGTGCGTCACAGAGGTTTGTAGTGTCGGCAGGGTGTCGGTCGCTCTGGCGGTCTTACGATAAACCGTCAGAGGGTGTGACGCGCCTGGGTTCGACCGTTACATTCGTTATCGTGGTTTTTGACCGATCGGGGTCATGAGACTCTGACGCACCAGGGGTGGACCATCAGAGCCTTGTGACGCCCTTTCTTGGGTGCGTCAGAGTGGACGTATCCCTTTTTCTAACGCACATGGGTAGGTCCGTTAGGGGTTGTGACGCCCCGAGGTGTGTGCATCACAACATGTTTTGTTCTGTCTTCTAACACACCAGATTTGGTCCATTAGAGGCTATGACACCCAAAGATGGGTGTGCCATAGCCAGTGTTGCCCATTTCATGTAACGCTCCTGTGTTGGACCGTTACAGTGCTGTGACGGCCTAGTTTTGGACCGTTACAACTGTGACGGCCCAAAGATAGACTGCCAGGCACTGTGTTGCGCCGAAGTGGTTCTTCGTGCTTGTCGCGATCGTTTCGCATTGTGTAGGTTCCTAGTCGACCCAGTTGGGACCTAGTGGTCAACCTGTGGTCTCGTGAATGTCCCAGACACCCCGAGGGTTTTGTGTCCGGGTTCTGAGGGTGTCGGGAGGATCGTGCTACCTCGTTTCGTGTGCCCATGGGTTTGAGAGTCTGGGTGACTCCTCGTGTTTCGATCTTTGTGTTACGCTTGACCGAGTCACCGTGCGTCGGTGTGAGTGCGGCGAGGGTTCCCCCCACGCCGTGAGTTTCTTCGGGAAGAGGTTTCCGAGTGGGCCATGAGTAAGGCCTGGGACTGCAAGTCAGGTTGCCTAGCCTAGGGCGGGAGGGATCCCACTTTTCCCTGAGAATGGGATTCGGTTTGGCGGCATGTGAGCTACCTTGGGAACCGTGCTTCAGCATTTCTATGTGGCCGAGTGGGTGCCCCGTGGACTGTGAGTTTTGTTTCTACTCTGACCCTGGTCACCGTGTGACGGTGCTGGTACGTGGGACGATCCCCGTACTTCATCGGGTTCAGACGTTATTTTCCGTTGACTTGAGAGTCTACTCCTTCAGTGGCCCTCCACTAGTCGTAGCATGCTTACACGTTTAGTGGTCCCACCAGGGAGTGGTGGAGAGGTTACCCTGAGGACGGTTTTTAGACTGGTTTCCGTCGGGCCCCACGTCTTGCATCCAGAGTCCGGCTGAGGGGAAAACTAGTTAGAGGTCAGACCTGGGATGCATGGTCTGTGTGTGCACACGTGGTTGGGGGCAGTTGGACCCACGTTGACGGGCGTGACCCCAGCTAGTCACTTGCTTTGTGGTTACTTGTACGGTGTCTCAGTTCCCGTTGGGCCGGAGGGAGACACCTGAGGCGCGGACTAAGACGTCAGTGGACGCATCCGGTATTGCTTCTAGTGAGAGGTACTCCTATCGAGTCGGGAGTGACAGACTGTCAGTCTCTGTGACTTCGACCTTCAGGTTTTTGGTCGTGTTGACCGTTGAGTTACGGGTGTTTTACCGTAGCGCGTGTGTCGATTTTCATGCCATGAAACTATTGCCAATAGCTTTACCGAGGTTGCGTCTTGTAGGTGCGATGTCGGCGACCGGGTAGTCGGGATTGCACCTTGGACAGCGTGTCCAGGTTGGCCTTGTCCTGGGAGACAGGCCTTTACGGTGGGGTTACCATGGGTTTTTACTTCGGTAAGTGGTGCTAGTGTGGTCTGATTCCCGACTGTGAGATCAGGACTTCTCTTTCTGTTTGACCGGTACAGTAGGAGTAGCTGTAGTGCCAAGTTTGGACCGGCCACCAGGTTTACTGTTCCTGCTATTACTATTGCTCTTATAGTTACAGCTTTCCGTGCCGCCGTTGTTCTCAGTTGGGGTTCTGCGGGATCCCTACCGGGTCAGTGACAGGAGGCTCACCCCTGCTTTTCAGGTGTGGTGATTCTTCCTCGTGGTTCGAGGATGTTGTTCAGAGGTTCTCAATTGCCAGCTCGCCGGGCCGAGTGTTCACTCGACATGTGGTACGTTTTACTGCTTTATACTATACTTCCTGTTGGACTGGACTCTGTTGTAGTAGTTGTTTATTTATTTATTTCTGTTAATTGTTGAATTGTCTTGTCTTATTTCCGATTTCTTTGTACCTCCACACTTCTTTTAGCCCTTTCGAACTCTCCCGTTTCGTGGGCGGCGGTTCGAGTCTCGGGTTATCCGGCCTTCCCGGTAATCAGATTCTCAGGTTGTTACAGCTGGTATCAGAGTGGTGGCTGTGGACGTACATGGGAATTCGAGATATTGTAATGATCAGAGTCCATAAGGTCCAGTACAGTCGGCAGCTGGCTTAGGGATTTGCGTATGTTTTTCGCTTGAGAGCTTGAGTGCGCTGTGTAGCGGTGTTAAGGTGGTTGCCGTTCGCGACTTTCGTACCGGGGTGTGGTCTAAGGATCGAGGTTGAGAGCTTTCTCCCTCATCGGTGGTGGCCCCGGTTGTGCTGTGTTAGGCAGAGGTTGCTGGCAGGCGTTGCTGCGGTGCTGCGTTCGAGGTGTTTGCAGCAAGGTCAGGTGGCTGGTGCAGATTGTTCGTGGTTAAGTGGCCGTGAGCGTGCTCAGAGGGAGCTGCTGTCAGTTTTGGCCACTCTAGCTTGGGGTTTGTCCAGCCCCTAAGGTGTTAAGGTCATGGTTTGAGGTGGCAGAGCGAGTGTTCTGATCGAGAAGTATGCTCGGGTGAGCGGAAGATCTTCTTGGTGAGCTGCTGTTTCGTTGAGCCTGATGTTCTTGTCGTGCTCTGTGGCGTCAGAAATGACGTGTTGGTCTAATTATTCTTACGGATTTTGAGGCAGGATTGGACTATGGTGTCCCAGTAAGTCTTGCTCCTACGCTCTTGCGTGTGAATGGGTGGTGTTCACCTTGGATTTGGGTTGAGATATGAAGGTTCCGTGGCGAGTTTGGGACTTCGGGATGAGCGTTGACGGTCGTCGGTTATGGCTCGTGTTGCGGCTCTTGGCGTGGTGTGTTACAGTTTGAGGAATTACAGCGGTGGTACACCAAGAGATGATGTGATTGTGGTCCGACGTGACACTGGTCGAGTGTGTCGGAGGAGCTGACCTGACGCGGTGATAGTTTTCTCGATGTTGGAAGGTGCTATTCTCAGCATGCGCGAGGTTCGAGGTCAGGTCAGGCGTGGAGTTTTCTGTTGGTCAGAAGTGCTAGTGGTTTCTCCTTTGGTTGGAGAGATTGTGTTTGCCTAAGGTTCGTCGTCTTGCATTGTGTGTCCAGATTGGTTGGCCTTGTGTGCCATGAAGTCCGTGCGAGACGTGCTCCTTGTCTTGGCCAGGTGGTTGCCTGTGAGGAGTTGTGCCCAATTCCCTGATGTGTAAGGGTGCTGGCGCTTTTCCAGAAGCATGAGTGTCGGTTGGGCGGTGTTCGCACTCTTGGCTGGTGTTGGAACTTTCCGATACGTGGCTGTTCGGAGCCTGTGGAGTTGCAGAGGATTGCCAGATTTTGAGAGAATCTGTGCTCGAGGTCCGAGGTAAGGGAGCTTTCCTCGCCCTATTTTCTGAGGTTGACCAGCCGAGCTGTGGATTGTCGGGATGGCGAGTCCCGTGTTGCCGTGTTTGGCTGTGCACGCGGATCAGAGTGCGCAGCGGAAGTGTGGTAGGCTTATAACCCACTGGTTCAGGATCATAGCGTTGGTTGCTATGGGTGGATTTCCTGAGGTTGCGTTGAGCATCGGAGGATTGGTTCCTCGGTGTGGGACGTGTTGTTGCCGTGTCGTTGCTCGAGGTTTTATGGTTCTTGGCACTGGCAGGATGGAGTATTGGGGAATGTGTTGGCTAGTGCGCCGCATGAATACCCTGTTCCTATGATGGAAGCCATGTCAGGCGTCGGTGTTAGACCCGAATGGGGTTGTTAAGAATGTCGCTTGACGGAGGTCGAGGACGTGTTAGTCAGAGTCGGTGGCTTGGTGCCCGACTAATGTTGGAAGTTGTGTCCTCGGATGAGATCATTTTTGGAGAAGTGATCTCTGGCAGGCTGTGGGTTCCTGTTGGTAGCTGCGAGTGACTGGTAAGACTAGTCTCGTGGCCGACCACGGTAAGATGTGTTTTCCTTGGGGACCCGTGTGCATTGGTCGTGGTGTCAGCGACCAGGTTGCTGTGATTTTGGATGGCACTTTCCTTCCCTAGAGACGTGTGCCATGCATTGTTCCGGTGGTGTCATGTGGCTCTGTGGTAAGGGTGGAATCGGGCTTGGCGGGTGTCCACTTGAATTAATTGAGATAGGTTTCGATGAGATAGGATGGAAGAGTGATGCCTGTGCATCGAAGTCCTTGATGGGACGTTGGTGTCGCAATGGTTATCCTTGGTCTGTGACCAGCATGGGATGGTTCCCCTGTAAGTCTGAGTCAAGTGAGGTGATGACTGAAGACACCAGGATCTTGTCATTTGGTTTCATCGTGCTCCCCTCAGAGGGTCGAGTTGGGGCGATGATCGAGATCGGATGCGGTGCCCGAAAGAAGCTCGGCTTGAGATGTGGTAATTGTCAGTGTGTGAGTCAGCGGATGGCATGTCGTGAGTTGGATCGTGCCTGCTGGACCGGTGGAAGTTTTCCGTTGACGTGTATCTGGCGACCAGTGGATGGTCTTTTCACAGACAGAAGATATTGTTGGTTGTGCATCGTGAACGGTGAGAGCCGTGTGCAGGTGAGACCTTTGGTGGTCGTTTCTATGATGTGCCTTTCAAGACGGGATCTGGGCTTTGTCGAAGTTTGTCTTCTGGCAGAGATGGCACAGTGATACGTCTGGCTTTCGACTTGCCAGGTGTGAGGTGATCCTTGGTGCTGAGCCGATGAGCTGGTTGCGATTTGTTGAGATGGCTGCATGAGCCGATGGAGGCTCTGTGTTGGTTGTTCCCTTGAGAAGGGTGTGCGACCTGTCAATTGGCTGCGAAGCTGATGTGTGATTTGTCTACCGACCATAGGATGGATCGATAGCTGTTTCTCATGTCGAGGGTGTGTCTCCTTGGTGGGAGAGATTGTGGCAGCGGTACCAAGATTGGTTGTCGTCATGGCCAAGGTGATACTAGACTTGTGCTTTTGTGTCGTGCCTGCTCTAATGGCCGGTGTGTGCGGCATGTGGAGCGTGGTGTCGTTCGTGCCCTTTGACATATATCAAGTGCCATATCCAGCACATCATGTTTCCAAAAGATTTTCGTCGGGCGTCAATAAACTCCAAAAATTTGACAAATACAACGGGCAAGGCTCCCCGAAAGAACATATTGCACATTATATGACAATCATGGGCGACTTAGCGGCGAACAAGTCGTATATGCTCAAGTTCTTTGGGTCTTCATTGACAGGACCTGCCTTTGAATGGTACTCTGATCTGCCGGCCGGGTCTATCTACGACTGGCCAGATATGCAGCAGAAATTCAGTGAAAGATTCCACGTCATCGAGGCAGAGGTGACCGTGGCTGAGCTGTTGGCAGCCAAGTAAAAAGATGATGAAACAGCTGCAGAATATATCAAGAGATGGGAGGATCTCAAGATGAGGTGTTGGCGTCCTTCGCATCCAGAAGACGCAATACAAATATGTAAACAAAATCTGAAGAAAGATATTCTGGAAAAGATGATTGGAATAGAAATCTGGTCTTTTGACCGATTAAGTGATATTGCCACAGAGGTTGAAGATTTCTTTACAAGATATCCCTCCATTTCTGCCGGCTCAAGTCATTAAGTCAGAAAGGTTAATAAACGACCGATGCTAAAAGTAGTCCATACTATCAGCCTCACGGCGAAAAGGCACAAATGGGTGCACAACCCTCCTCTCAATAAACTTGCTGACTGTCGAGAGAGCCATCCTCCGCAGAGCAAAGCAAAGAAGCTCTATGCCTTCCCCCGGGACCGGACTCAAGCATTGTTCGAGTGGGCTATCAAACATAGCAAAATCAGGCTTCCGAATCCAAAGAGACCTGATGACGTCAAAAGAAGAGATGATCCTCATTTTTGCCCCTACCATCAAGTCTTGGGGCATTCTATTGAGGATTGCCAAATATTTAAAGACATCGCCCAAGGCTTAATAAAAAGAGGGGAGCTACAAATGGAGGAGGACAGAGTCGATCCTCCGCGCCCTCATGAAGTGCCTACTCCGGGGGCATCAATTAATGTAATATCTATATGTCAGCGACTGCCTGAAGAAGTGCCAAGGGTTTGCAGCCAACGCACCAATGAAGATTGTGCCCTAGCGTCTGAAGAAAAGCAAAGAAATTGGCAAGCAGCGTCAATAAAGAAAAGAACAAGATCAACATCCCTTCCGACTCCAAGAGTCCATGTTAGTGGGGCCATGGGCCGGCCCGCTCCGCCCCCTATAGCTCCGGCTTGGCAACAAATAGCCCCTCCTGCGGCTATCAGAAGGCCAGTGGATAACACAAAGAAACAAGCCCCGGCGCGGGCGCATGAAGATATCAACTCAGCCGTGGAACGGCTACAAACTGTTATAGACAGGCTAGATGAGCAGGAGCAGCTCAAGAGCCAGCCTATGCAGGTCAAGAAGCATGCCCTTCAAGGACACAATAAGTCTCACGGGCTAACAAAAAGAATTAAAGAAAAGGCAAGGGTGTTCAATGCACCGAACGACCCACTGCGGGGGCAGAGGCCAGCCATATGGAAGAAGGAAAATGAGAATACAAAAGCTAAAATAAGACATGTTGCTCTCTCTTGCAACATGCTGTCAGCACCGTCCAGTGTGGCTCAAGCTACTGATGAAGAAGATGAAGAAATTTGCTTTATGCCAAAAGGAGCAAATCAGGCTAAAGCTTCTGCCTCCCATCATGCTGCTAGACCCGGGAGGATATCAAGACACCCGCCAGCCAACAAGGGGGGGCAATACCACGTTCCTCCTCCATTCAAAGGTATAAAACCCAGGGAGTTCATCTCAAAGAAACCGGGCACGTCTAGCAACAATGACAGGATGCCCCTCACCCTAGTCAGACCGGAGGCGCAAGATAGCACTCCCGGTCCCTCTTGGAAAGGCCCCGCTGTGATGGCACTGCTAAACCAGAAGCAGCAGGAAATTGAAATGCTACAAAGGCAGTTGAATGAAATGAATCTAAGTCCACCTATGCCGCAACCGGCAGGACATCTACATGAGGCGACACAAGGTGATGCTAGCTCACCTGAAGTTTCAGCACGACCAGTCATATCCCGAATAGCACATGATCTTACAGGGGTATCCTCCCTCAACCACTCAAACATACAGTCTCCCGGGCACGTCAGGGGGCAACTAAAGCATCTTCGAAGATGGTACCAATGAGACCGCGCATGTAGTCAAACAAGCTAAAGGAGAAACAAACAATGAATACGAAGACGGCCGAAGAGGAAGTCACCGAGGCCGAATTGCAAGCAGCCAAACAAAAAGATAATGAGTATGTCCTGGACTATGTAAGAAGGTGGAGGAATCTCCGTGAAAGATGCAGACATCCGTCGAGCTACGGGGACTCTATTTAAATCTGCAAAGAAAATTTGAGAATAGAAATTCTATGATGGGTCATTGACATTGAAGTCACGACCTTTGAACAGCTAAGTGATATCGCAGCGAATGCTGAAGCAGTTCTGACAAGGCTTTGCTCGGCCTCTATGACCTTGAGCCAAAAGAATGAACCAATCAACAAACCTCCGGCGCAAGAAGAAGTTTGCGCCTCAAATTTTGAAGCCTTCGAGCAACAGAAGAGGAAAATGAAAGAGGCATCTTCCGCCGATCCGGAAAAACAAGGGCCCTCATTAAGGGGCAAAATGATGAAATTGTATTCCTTTCCAAAGGACAAGACTAGGGCACTTTTTGAGTGGGCCCGTGAATAAGGTGAAGTACTGCTTCCGGAGTCGAAGAAACCAGGCGACGTCGAAAGAAAAGACGATCCACGATTTTGTCCTTATCACCAAATGTTGGGACATCCCATTGAGGATTGTTATGTGTTCAAGGACATTATTGAAGGTCTGATCAAAAAAGGCGAACTACAGATGGGCGAGTATAAGGTGGACCCACCGTGCCCTCATCAAATATCTGTCCTCAAAAGAGCAGCCCCGCACGGTGTTACCGCCTCAACTGCTCCTCGCAAATCTGGCTGAAGTCGATGTCTAGCAAGGCCGCATAGCTTGAATGCGGATGCTTGCCAACAAAAAGTAGAATGGCAAATGAAGCAAAAAAAAAGAGAGAGAAAGGAAAGATCGTGTTCTGGGGGCAGGCACCAAAAAAAAAGGAAAAATAAAAAAAATGAGCAAGAAAAAGGAGGGCAAATGAAATTTGCACATATAGACATAGGGCTCCGCCTATTGAATCTGAGATGTCGTCCCTCAGAAGGTCGGGTCTTCCAAAAAAAAATCGAAATAAAGTGAAGGAGGCCTTGATGTCTACATCTGTCAAGGGAGATGTCACTCCCCTCATGTCTTGGTCCATGCCAAATAATAAAAAAAATACCATTGTGGGGTTGGTATGGTGGAGTGAACCACTCATCCCCTCTCTGAGGGTGTGAGCGCTCTCCTGTGCACCCACCTTGGACTGTAAAAAAAAATGCATGGCAAATGCCCAAGGGGATAATAAAATGACTGCATCATCTGTGGAAGTAGGAAGACCCTGCAACTGCAGCTTCTAAGAACAAGCATCAAGAGGATGGCATTTGGCGTAAGCACCGGAGTCACGAGCTGAAGTTGTTCGAAGCGCCTCCTGAAGAAATCAATGACAAAAGAAGATAGCTGTTGATCTAATGTATAGCTGTCACTGAATACTCCCCGGGAGGACCATGAAATCAACGGTCCCACCGATGCTAAAGAACCTTCATTGACCACTAGGCCTCCCGTTTCAAATATGGGTCCAAATCCTATTGGAGAATGAAAAGAACAAGTCCTGCCGAGTTGTCCGCACTCTCGGCTCCTTTCTCCTCATCAAACCAACAAATAAGCGCCTTTCGACTTCTAGTGGCCTATCTCAGCACACCTGGTCCTAGCAGAAATCACGGTGCCTCGCCGCCCTCCTATCCTACGGGGATACCTCCCCATTCATCCCACTGGGACTAACCTTCCACCCTTGATCTGGGACCTATGCTCCCAGTCAATCCACTCTCGTGGCCTTTCGGCATTCAGCCGCAGCGGTGCTATATTTGTCCCACGGGACTCTCCCATCTCTGTCGGATCGGAGTTCTTGCCCAATGTCGACCCAATAAAATATCCTTTTCCCTGGCATAAGGCGCTCTACCCTTGTCGAGCTCAATAATTCGCCCATCAGTCCCGTCGGACTGTATCCATAAAGCTTTCCCTTGGACGGAGGTGCTCCCCCTAGCCAACTTGAAAATTACCTTCTGTCCCATCAGGCTGGGTCCACAGAATCTTTTCCTTGGCCTGAGGTGCTCCGCCCTTGCCGAGCTCGAAAATAATCTTTGTCCCACTGGACAGGATTCATAAAACCATTTTCCTTGGCCTGAGGCACTCCACCTTCGCTGAGCCCCAAAATTACCCTTTCTCCCACTGGGCAGGACTCATAAAATCCTTTTCCTTGGCCCGAGGCACTCCTCCCTAGCCAAGCCCACGAGGCTCTTGGACATCGAGCCTTGGCCCCACCAGCATAATAAACAGTCAAATGCATCAATAGTTCCACCAAATAAATATCCCGCATCGCAGACGAGACTGCATCAGGGAGCCCAACAAAAACAAACAAAAATAATGTTAACAAAAAAAGGAAATAAAAAGAAGAGAGAAATGAATAAAAAATGATGAATGATGAAGATGAAGATGAATAAAAAAAAGGGAAATGATGATTTAAAATAAATTTAAATAGACCCAACACAATTCAATAAATCCAATGAGCTAAGTAAAATCAATCAGCTCAATAAATCAATAAGCCTAACGGACCAAATAAACCCCCAATAAACCCAATAGACTCAATAAATTAATAAACCCAAAGTACTCGATAATCCTAATAAACCCACTTAAACCAATGAAATTAATCGAATCAACAAAACATAACAAACCCAATAAACCCAATGAACTCAACCAATAGACTCAATAAACTCAATAAGCTCAACAAAGCCAATAAAATCCAACAAACTCAAGAAACCTAACAAGTCTAATAAACCTAACTAGTCTAAACAAATAAACCAACAAAAGATTCCTTCACTTTGTCTCAGATCTTCTATCTGAGCAAGGTTCGTTGATCCCGACTTCTCCACGGGTCAACGTTCATATTCTGTTCTAGCTGAGACCTCACGTCTTCGCCAAGTTGGTCAGCTTCGACATGACGTCAGGTTGACATCTTCATCTACACATTCTACCGTTGTTTCAGATCTTCCGTCTGAGCGAGGTTGGTTGACTCCGACACTTCATCAGGGTTGACATTGATATTTAGCCCTGGGCCTGGGCCTCTTATATGTCTATGTTTTGGTCAACCCTCGCCACGAACCTTCTATCGGGGAAGGGCCCGTTGGCTTCGACATTCCGTTGAGTCGACACTTATTCTACATGCTGCCCTTGGCCTAGGCCTCATGTCTTTACCAAGTTCGTTGACTTCGACATGACGTCGGATCAACACCCATCCTATATCATACCCTTGGCTTAGGCCTCACGCCTCTGCCAAGTTCGTTGGCTTCGACGTTCCTTCGGGTCGACACCTATCCTATGTTCTGCCCTTGGCTCAGGCCTCATGCCTCTGCCAAGTTCGTTGGCTTCGACTTGACGTCGAGTCAACACCTATCCTACAATATGCCCTTGGCTCAGACCTCATGTCTTTGCCAAGTTCGTTGACGTCGACATGACATCGAGTCAACACCCATCCTACATTATACCCTTGGCTTAGGCCTCACGCCTCTGCCGAGTATGTTGACTCCAACACGACGTCGGGTTAACATCCATATCCTACATTCTTTCCTTGGCCTAGGCCTCATGCCTTTCCCAAGGTGGTTGACTTTGTCAAGTCTGTCAAGTCAACAACAATATTATGCCCTGGCCTAGACCCTTTGTCTCTTCCAGGTTGGTCGTGTTCGACATGACGTTGAGACGACAACAATGCTTTATTTCTAACCTTTCCTAGACATACCGCCTAGGCAAGGTTTGTTGACTCCGACATCCCGTCAAGTCAACATCAATATTTCATCTATGGTACGGACCTCCCGTCCGATCTATCAACAAAAAGGCCATTTCACCTTTGGTCCGGACCTTCCGTCCGACCATACAACAAAAAGACCATTTTACCTCTGGCTCGGACCTTTTGTCCAGTCAGTCAATAAAAAGAACCTTTTTCCACTGGCTCAGACCTTTCATCCAGTCAGTCAACAAAGAGACCATTTCACCTTTGGTCCGGACCTTCCGTCCGACCATACAATAAAAAGACCCTTTTTACCTGTGGCTCTACCCTTCCATCTAGTTGGAGAACAAAAAGACCCCTTCTATCATCGGCAGCATGACCTGCCGTCTAAGCCGATGTACATACCATTCGTCAGCATCATGACCTTTCGTCTAGGCTGGCACATTAACCAACAAAAGCCATCCTTGTCTGGTGTCATGGCTTTCCACCTAAGCTGGTAAATATTCTGCCTTAGCGTCATGGCCTTCTGCCTAAGCCAAGTTGTACGGCGTTATGACTTTACGTCTAAGTCGTTAAATATCCTTGTCCGGCGTCATGGCTTTCGGCCTAAGCTGGTAGATATTCTACCTTGGCGTCATGGCCTTCTACCTAAGCCAAGTTGTACGGCGTCATGACTTTACATCTAAGCCATTAAATATTCTTGTCCGGTGTCATGGCTTTCTGCCTAAGCCGGTAAATATTCTGCCTCGGCATCATGACCTCCCGCCTAAGCCAAGTTGTACGGCGTCATGACTTTATGTCTAAGCCGTTAAATATTCTCGTCCGACGTCATGACTTTCCGCCTAAGCCGGTAAACATTCTGCCTTGGCGTCATGGCCTTCTGCCTCTGCTAAGTTGTACGGCGTCATGACTTTATGTCTAAGCCGTTAAATATCCTTGTCCAGCGTCATGGCTTTCCGCCTAAGCTGGTAAACATTCTGCCTTGGCGTCATGGCCTTCCGCCTAAGCCAAGTTGTACGGCGCCATGACTTTATGTTTAAGCCGTTAAATATCCTTGTCCGACGTCATGGCTTTCCGCCTAAGCCGGAAAATATTTTGCCTTGGCGTCATGGCCTTCTGTCTAAGCCAAATTGTACGGCATCATGACTTTATGTCTAAGCCATTAAATATCCTTGTCCGACGTCATGGCTTCCCGCCTAAGCCGGTGGACATTCTACCTTGGCGTCATGGCCTTCCGCCTAAGCCAAGCTGTACGGCGTCATGACGTTATGTCTAAGCCGTTAAATATCCTTGTCTGGCGTCGTGGCTCCTTTTGCCTAAGCCGGTAAATATTCTATCTTGGCGTCATGGCCTTCCGCCTAAGCCAAGCTGCGCGGCGTCATGACTATATGTCTAATCCATTAAATATCCTTGTCTGGCGGCATGGCTTTCCTCCTAAGCCAGTGAATATTTCTGCCTTGGCAACATGACACACCGTCTAGGCCAAGTTGTCTGGCGTCATGGCTTTATGCTTAAGCCAGTAAATATTTCTCCCTTGGCATCATGACCTTCCGTCTAGGCTAAGTGGTCTAGCATCAAGGCTCCTTGCCTAAGCCGGCGAATGCTCTTTCTTGGCGTCATGGCCTTACACCTAAGCCAAGTCATTCGGCGTCATGACCTTCCTTCTAAGCCGACAAACCTCTTACCATTGGCCTGGAATTGCTATCCGAACCAATGAATGAAAAGACCTCCCTCTGGTTTCATACCAACCCTTGATCCCTCTAGGGATTCACCATAACATGTAACACCTTCTCTCCGTCGCCGTGGCATCAGTCACCCACCTGTAAGAGAGTCAGCCTGCGGATGTACTTACTATGCCCTCCAAAAAAAAGAGAGAAAGAAATAAGAAAAAGGGGGGATAAAAAAAGAGAAAAAAAGAAAGAAAAAAAGAAAGAAAAAAAGAAAGAAAGAAAAGAAGAAAGAATGAGAAAAAAAAGATGATGATCATGACGTGATTTATGTGCTTGCTTGCCTCACGTGCATGTCTGCCTGAAGTATAGTATTAACACGCTTCCTTCAAATTTCTAAGGCCGCGTATTTCCTTGCTGAATAACGTTGCCCCGATTCAGGATATGTGTGCGTCACGACACACACTAAGGAACGAAAAGCCAATTCTCGGTGAGTGCATACGGCAAGGGGAAGAGTCGTAGCTATGTCGCTAGCACAACTCACATGACACACCCTAGATGAAACTCTTACACTGCACATAATATGAGCAATGGTCCTTAGTCATAGGGACGGCATAAATTCTTCTTAACACTTCATGGACGCTTAAATCTCTACACTCGCGTAAAAGGTGATCGTGAGGAAAAAGCTGCCTGCCCCCTTTAAAAAAAGAAAGAATAAAAAAATGAAAAAAATGATGATAACGGTAAGTGGAATGTGAATCCAAGTAGCCGGGAATCCCCACTGAAACAAATGAGGAGACTCGCGCGAAAACGGTGCAGCAAACTCCAAAATTAAAATAAGGATGAATCCTAGTAGTCGGGAATCCCCACTGAAACAAATGAGGAGACTCGCGTCAAACGGTGAAATCCACAATAGTATCATAAATAAGGATGAATCCTAGTAGCCGAGAATATCCACTGAAACAAATGAGGAGACTCGCGTCAAACGGTAAAATCCATAATAGTATCATAATAAAGGACGAATCTTAGTAGCCAGGAATCCCCATTGAGACACATGAGGAAACTCGCGTCGAACGGTGAAGTTCAAAAATAAGAATAAAAGGGGGTTGTGCGAAGCTACCAAAAGTCGAGAGCCCCGAATGTATGTGTAGGCGATAAAGTAACCCTCTAGTGTTACTCAGAACGTCTGCATGTCCCTATGTCTAGGGTTCGCTGCCCATATAATTACAGTTTCACACTATGGAGGAATAGTCATGGGTGTAGATTGTGGTCTATGCTATGCATATGTTATATGCATTGTCCCCTTTACGTATGCACATCTCCCTTAGTTGTGCTTCGTGAGCCGCACTCTGTCCATGAATCGTGGGCGATGTCCTTATCCTATCCCTAATATAGGGGAACTATGCTACATATAGCTATTCTATGCTTGTGGTCGTTGAATGCCCGCGTGCGTGGATGAGGCTATAGCTATAAAAAGGAAGAAGAAGAAGACAATAAAAATGAATGATGAAATAAGAAATGAATGAATGACGATAAATGGAAATGGAATAAATAAAAATAAATAAATAATAATAAAAAGACCCTGCAATATTTTCAAACGGGCTATGGGATACACCCGCAGGCCCCGCTCCCTCGTCCCTCTGTCGTGACACCCGTGGGTGGGGGGCATTTGTTGGCGCTCAAAATGTGATGAACGGCGATCGAGCCACAAAGATGAATGATACGGCCCACTGAAGCACAGAAGCCGATGAAGAGCAACTTGCTAAAGACTTCTCAAGCTGCCAGAGCCTCGAGTCACCCGGAATGAACGCCAGGGACTTCACCCCAGGAAAGTCGAGATGAATCCACAACCAACCGACAGTGCGACCAAGCCTGCCTAATGATTCGGCATCGACTCCATCGTGCCGCTACCCTATACCTGTTGCCCGACCAAGGACGACAGTCTATCCGGTGGCTCGCCTCCAAAATGAAGACTCTCCTGAGGAGGAAGAACGCCATCGGCCCTTCATAACAGGGAACCGAAGGCTCTATCGGCAGAAGGCCCTGATCACCCGACACGGGTTCAGCTTCTCGCTATATTGGGTCTGCTAGTGGCCGGATGATCGCCAGTCAAGGCAGAATTATTTCGTATGTCATAACACCCCGCAAGAAAGCTCCAGGCACGAGTCGGGCCGAGCCGGAAGCACAAATCATAGTGCCGAAGGCTGTGTCAGCAGAAAACCCGCGTGCTTAGGCCAAACACACACGGAGTTCGGATTAAGGCTGTATGTCGTGCCGAGAGCTTCGTCAATGTCCCGTCAAGGTTTTCCAAGGACCGCGGCGAGAGGATTGGCCAATGGTGACCTCCGGAATCATCCCTGGACTCATGGACTAGCCTTCGGCAACCGAATGAGGCTAATACGGCGCCATGTTCACCGACGCGCCCCTTAAAATGGCGCCGTCATCAACGGCGCGCAAAACACCAAAGAAGGGGGCTGTTCCCCGGCGCCATGTTCACCGGCGTGCCTCTCCGTGGCTCCGGGGAACTTGGTGCTATAAAAATACCTCGTTCGCCCAAAACAAGAAAGAGGAGGAGAAGAGAAATTAAAAGAAAACAGGGGGAGAGAGAGGTCCTGATTGCCAAAGAGCCTCCACCAATCAGAGCTTCGAAGGGAAGGGTTTCTTGAGAGAAAAGCTTCCTCTGAGGGTTCTCTTGCCGCGGCCGTCCTCCGCTATGCACGAACCTCCCGGTGCTGGAGAAGAAGATTGTCTGCTTCCTTGTTTATTTAGTTGGGTCATCATGATTTCTCTGTCGATCCCCCTCCGTTTGGGTTTCTTCTCCGATACAATGTAAGTGAGAAGGGGGGAGGGCGATGATATAAGCCATTCCCCCCCCCCTCACCATCTCTGTGATCCTCTATCTCTACCTCTGTAACTCCTTTCCTCTTTATTAACGTAAACGGTGATCGCGCGACAACGCCGACACCGGAATAAACTTTGTATGTCTTTCTTCCGTGGAATGAATGAATATATATCAATGGTTGAAGGGTTCAACGCTGTCTTCTTTCTCTGCATCTCGTTTCCTTCATCCCTGTGACTGCTTATTTTGGCCAGTGGGATGGCGCCGTACAACAGTGCCGGCGCCGTGATGAGATGTCAACATATGTACATCCCTCTTTTGCTAAGGTGGTGAATGTAAAGTGTTCGAACACGGCGCCGTTTTCACTTTCTTTTGCCTGGTCATCTTCTCCTTGTTCGTGCGTTTACCCTACGTGAATGGTTTCTTCCGTCTTGTCTTCCACGATGCCGACATGCCCTGCCACGCTATGGGCTAGAGTGATTTCCCCTCTCCCCGGGGGTTTCTTCTCCGTTGGATGTCGAAGGTTTCACCGTTGGAGATGCATACATACAAGCCTCTCTCTAGTCGATTCTGGGATTCTCCTTCTGTCATCTCTCTACTCCTAGTCATGGACAGAAGGGGACGAGGTTGTCCCTGCAAATACAATGTCCGGTTTCCCTACTTCAACCTCTGTTAGCCTGATAGCTATCCTTTTAACCTGCAAACCAATATACCCATACCCATACATCCGAGGCTCGCTCAGCTTGATTTATAATCACGCCGTATTACCATCTCTTCGAGGAGATTTGGTAACCGGGGAGAGGGGAACATCCCCCATGATTCTACTCCGATATCGCTCTGTCCACGGAGGGGTCGTTCATTAGTAACGAACCTCTTATGGGCCGTGAGTGAACAGCAACAGGGATTGATCCCAACAGACTGAAATCCACAGTCCTTAAGGGACTTCATGGTGGCCGTGAGATGGGTGCCCCTAGTAGGTTGGCCCTCGGGGTTTTCCCTCTCCATCGATCGTCCCGACTTAGACGTGGTACCGACTCGGGTCGCGTGCCCCTCGCAGGCTATCCCTCGGGGTTTTCGCTCTCGTTATGAGTCTCGCTATCCATCTACTCTCCCCCCACGGACTTGGCGCCCCTAGTAGGCTAGCCCTCGGGGTTCTCCTATCCGTTCGGGTTTGCCAGCCGCCGTTGTGCCACCCGGCTTTTTAGGGGTTGCTCCGCAACGTGAGTACTCCCCGCTTCTCCCTAACAAATCCTCCGGGATGGGGAGTGTAGATCCTAAGAAATCCACTTAATAGAAATAATAAATAAATAAGCAATGTAAGATACAAATAAGCATGAGGTGCTAAGATGGAGTTTGTGATCGCCAGAGACGCGAGGCCTCAAAATATAATAATGAAAAGTATGGAGGGATCGCGAAAAATACCTTGAAACGCGGGGATTGTGAGTGCTCCTTTCTCTTCTAGATCGGCCCGCCGATGAAGAGAGTTCTTCTCAATTTGATTACCCTTGCAAAATCAACAAACACCAATAAAGAAATTGAATTAGAAATATGGTGAGTGTAGCATCAAATCCTTAATAAAAATATGAGCATGAAAATATGATGAAGAACACACCTTAAGGGTGTTGGCCCTTAAACCCCTATGCAAAAGGGTACGGGAGATATGATGAATGATATGCAAATATAAATAAGGGGAAAGAGTGCAAGAGTGCACTGTGGGGGAGCTCAACACGGTTGAAAATAAAGGATTAACAATAATGATGCATGCATGCATATGAATAATGATAGTAAAAGAGGAATAAAAATAAAGAAGAAGGAGCCTGTGCGTTGGCTTTGATGCTCAATGGGGAGAGGACTTCCAATAGGATGAAGAGATGAAGTGAACCGTGGAGAAGCCTCTCCTTCTGCCACAGCAACAGCAACCTGCGAAGGAGGAAAGAAAAAAAGAAAACAGAAGGAAGAAGAAAGAAAAACAGAAGAAGAAAAAGGACCGAGGGAGGAAGCAGAGAAAATCGAATCCAACCTATTAACAGAGCTGCATAAGCTCTACATATAGGTTGAATCAAAGGATAGAATGATTAGAACGGGCAAGAGTCCAACAAGGGAAAGATAAGAAGGGGCAAGAGCCCAAACGAAGCAGGGACTCTCTAGGAAAGGTTACGTTCGTTTAGAACCCAAAAGGTGAAACACGACTTGGACACGGGCGTCAATTCTTAATTTGACGACCTACCTAAGGGGCGTTATTAAAAACACGCCTTAGATAAAGACGTTAATTCAAAAATCAATTTTTAGAAATAGATAAAACACGTCTGCGTTCAAGGCGTTATTTAAAACGCGCCCTATCAAGGGACGTTAATTCAATATATTCAAAATATGGCTAATTTTCATTTCTCAATATTATTTTCCCATTTTTTAGGTGGAGGTGCATCACATTGTGCTGATTCCAATGACTATTTTTGCGTATTTTTTTGACACCCGAAAGGTCACCAAATCACCTTTGGAATGAGGTTAAAAATAATATTAAAAAATTCAATTCGAAAAGTGACGCCTTTACACACGTCGTGAATTCAATTTTTTTATTTTTTATTCTTTTCAAATTCAAAATAACGTCCTCTTGTAAGTCGTTAATTCCCAAAAAATTTTAAAAAATTCTCAGAAAAATCCAGAAAAATGGAAATTTGAAAGAATGGACGCCCTCCACTATAGTCGTCAATTTTTTTAGAGACGCCCAAGTCTAAGCCGTTATTTAAAAGACGCCCCACATCAAGTCGTTATTTCTGAAAAATAGATAAAAATAGAGAAAAATGCCCAGAAAAATCCAAAAAAATCCAAAAAAATCCAGAAAAATAGGAAAAGAGAAGAAAAATGGAGAAATCCAAGAAAAGTGAGAAAAACCACTCAAACAGAGCTAATTTGAGGGTCAAATTGGGGCGTTACAAGGTAATATGAGATGTACTCACAGTAACGTCAATTTTAGCGTGTCTACAGCTGCCCCGCCTTGGCGTCTGCTTTGCAAGGGAGCAGAGCAAACTGAAAAGTAGATGCCAAGGTGTGATGAGACACGCAATCAACATCACTTGATGAGAATGAAATCAAAAGCTCGAGATGAAGTAATCTCGGGAAATTCAATGAAATCAACGATGTTTGGATAAAAAGAGGGAGTGTGCACGCGGGCACGAAGGAGATAAAAGAATGATCAACTTCCAGCGCGGTGGAAGTACCCCAGGTCACAAACCTGTAGGTTTCACCATTGGGGAGCGGTTACCAGCCAATGTGGACGTGCTGCAGCCAAGGTGGATCAAAGGGAAAAATGATTAAAATAAGATGATAGAAATCCAAACAAGGAGCTTCCGAGAAAATGACCCAAAACAACGACAAAACGAACTGATGACTCAATTCGGCATGGAATATCTCATATTGAAGATTAAGATCAATTCAACCCTCAAAACAGCTTATCAGAATGATTTTTCAACAATTGTTTCAAATTCCTACATGAATGCATGCTGGGTTTAAAGGGAAAAATTAAATCAAACGAAAATATAAGATAATCAAGGATAATATTGCTAAGCTGTCAAGACTGAGTCAAGAAACCCATTCTGCGAGCTGATACTAAGCCGAAGCCCGTTTATCCACGCACCAACTTACAAAAGGGAACCATCGTCTCCAGTCTTGGACGGCTCAGTGGCCTATCCGTATGACTAAGACTCCTCTGGAATCATCATTGTTTTTGATGAAGGGGAACTCAAATTCGAGATTTACCAAAGTCACAAGGTCCTTGATATAATCTAGTAGCGTATGTAACATATAGTAGAATGCATACAGGGAGAGATGGTGATAGCAATGAGCATATGGGGAACTGAGATGAAATAATGAGGTGCAAGCACCGTGGGGCTTGGATGATGATGCCCAGTCGGTGGGACCAAGAGCTTCTTCCTGCGCTCAAAGATTCATCAGCCAAGATATAAAAGATAAGCAATGAATAAGGCATTTAAGCATAGCAAGCATAGCAAGCATAGCATGAATCAAAGCATCAATCAACCATTATGAGTTGAATCATGATATTACAAAGCATCATTATTCGTTATTTCGTCATGAGGATGACAATCTTGGCTAATCAAGATATAGAGTTGAATGATCAGAATGATATAATGCCCATCGGCGGAGTGATCAGCAAGATTTGATTAAAAAAAGATTTGGAGATGAATAATCAGGATGATAATCAGGAGATATGAGGAAATGATAATCAAAATGCCCAGGGTGGCACGTCATGAGAATATCGGGAAGAATCAATAGATTTAAAGCAATAAGTGGAGAGAGGACTCATCCCGTGCTCTTGGTCCTTGCAAAGTTGTTCCTTCAAAAGCACCATCAGAAAATACAATGCAATTTTTTTGGATTTTTGAAATATGCAAATTTTTATGAGTTTTAAAAAAGATATTCAAATTTTTATGGATTTTAGAAAATATTTTAATTTTTATGAATCTTGGAAGAAATATCTGATTTTTTTGTTTGATTTTGCTCAGGAAATATTCAATTTTTTTTGTTTGATTTTGCAATATTCAATTTTTTTGATTTTGGTTTAGACATAGCTAATGCAGCATCAAAGGGTGTTTAAACCACTGGCTAGGGGTCCTTGTTCCTTCCCTTTTTGCTAAAATTTCCCAAAGTCGGGCGTGCATTGAAAGTGGCATCCTATAACCGACCGCCTTTGATCAACGGTGCCCCTACCAAGGCCATACCCGAGAAACATTCGGTCTTGGAGGGAGAAGAGAAGAAGAATTGGAGATAAGCTTTATGCAGGATGGGAGATGTCGGGACTTGAATTCCTTCCAAGGTGTTAACCCTCAAAGAGGTAGTTTGTTGCGCCGGGGCTTTGTGCCTTTGATTTTAGACCCTTGACATGCATACGACCAGGGTTTTCTCTGCGGGGACTTTGCCACTCTTGTCATGCCATAATTCATAATTTTACTTTTATCAAAATTTTGACTTGATTTTCATAATAACCCTTTTGGCGAGATGTATATCATGAAATTCATATTGATTTTGGGTCAAGACTGCCCCTATTTGAGACTCCTCTCGTATTGGGGATTACCTAGGTTGGTCATTTCCTCCGTCAACCTCTTGCCCCTGCATGCGGTCGAGTAAAGAAGAGAAAAGACTTTCAGATATACTCATGGCATGGCCAAAGTAGCAACGGTGTTTTATCCAAAGGAGCCGGCTAAGGACGCCGTGAAGTGTGTGGAATGCCCAACTAAGGGTTACTCTTAACAAGCGGGGAGAGAATGTTGAATTCCCAGCGCGGGGTTCTTATTAACCAAGAATGCTGCAAAAACAAGCCTAAAGACTCTTTTGAGAATGATTTAATTAAGATAAAGGTTTAAAACACCACTTTTGATTTTGTTAAGAAGCACTTTATTTTGAAAATCATGCGTGAAGTAATGAGAAAACGATATCATAAAAATGCGTACTTACGCCAATATGTTACCTTGCAACCTTTGTAGAAGCAGCTGTGAGAGGCGAGGTTGATCATCATGGGATAGTCCTCTTTGGCAGTCAAAAGGATTGAAAGCAAAGGGTTTAAAAGTGGCTTAACAAGAAGGAGTGGTGCCAAGACCAGACTCAGACGAATAAGGAAAAAAGGAAGAGAGGCGAGGGCTAAAACTCCCTCGTTAAGGCATGGAGACCCTGATCACATGAAAGGTCTACAGAAGAAACGGAGAATTAGAAGGAGGAGTGAGGACTAAAGCCTCGAAAGTAATGGGAGAAAGGGCAGATGCCCAAGGCAGTGGATGTGGAAGAAGTTGGGTCGGACCCAGAATCAGGAGAAATTAGAAAAAGAAATTGGTAGATGGAACGAGGCGGATCTGGTGGGTCCAGAAGTAGTGGAGGAGAATCGTGATAGGAGGAATCATCCGGAGGCTCCGGAGGGATAGAGTATCGAGGGACGCGATGCCCTGGGAAAAAATAGGGAAAAAGATGATGGGAAAGGAGGAAGAAAATGAAGGAGGTGATGTTCTGGAAAATCATAAAGATGAATCGGAAGAAAGATGGAGGGTCCGGAGGTTCCGGAGGAATGAGATGCCGAGGGACGCGATGCCCAAGGATGAGTGGATGAAAAGATCAGGAGGGTCCGGAGGTTCCGGAGGGATGGAATCAGAAGGGTCGGGATGCCCCGAAAGAAGATAGAAGGAATAAGATGGAGAATCTGGAGGTTCTGGAGGGGAAAGATACCATGGGGCAGGATGCCCAAGGAGAAGAGAGAGATCCGGAGGTTCCGGAGGAGGGAAATGCCGAGGGACGCGATGCCCAAGGAGAAGAGAAAGATCCGGAGGTTCCGGAGGAAGAAGACGGAAAGGCGCGCGATGCCCAAGGGATAAAGAGAGGGGTGAAAGATCCGGAGGTTCCGGAGGAATAAGATGGAAAGGGGCGCGATGCCCAAGGGAAAGGTATGAAAGATCCGGAGGTTCCGGAGGAATGAGATGAAAAGGGGCGCGATGCCCTAGGAGAAGGTCCGGAGGTTCCGGAAGAATCAGGTGGAAAGGGGCGCGATGCCCTGGGAGAAAGTGAGAGAAATCTGGAAGAATAAGGTGGAAAGGGGCGCGATGCCCTGGGAGAAAGTCCGGAGGTTCCGAAAGAATAAGGTGGAAAGGGGCGCGACGCCCTGGGAGAAAGTCCGGAGGTTCCGGAAGAATAAGGTGGAAAGGGGCGCGATGCCCTAGGAGAAAGTAAGAGAAATCCGGAGGGTCCGGATACAAGAGCTGAAAAGGGACGCGATGCCCTGAGAAAAGATTGGGGAGGGGCAACACCCGAGCAATGTAAGGGGACCTAAAGATCCCGAGGATGAAGATGAATAAGATGGGAAATTCAGAATATCCGGAGGTGCCGGAAGGCGGGGAAGATACGGGTTTGGAAACCCGAGAATCAGGAGGTGTATGTAAAATGATGGATGCGATGAATGCAGTGAATGCGCGAATGCAACAAAATGCGTGAGATGCAAAGAAGATGGAGAATGTGAAGGGTGAGAGGACGAGATCCTCCTCCTAACCCCGAGAATGGCCCATGAAGAAAAAGTGATAGAAATGGATGCATAGAAGGTGGAACAAATAAGGGACAGCCCCTTAGCACTAAGATAACTGCCCCTCCACGGCAGTGAAAGTGTATAATCAAACGGCCCAATGGAAGAAGCTTCAATAATAAATGACAATCCCCTTGGAAGGCAAGGATCAATAATGTAAGGGAGTTGGAAAGTTGATACAGGAAGCATTGCCATGCCCATTAATTGTGGCGTATAAGAAGTGTTGAACAAAATGGGCATTCGCCCCTTGTATGGAGGAATGGAATCAAGATTTGGAAGATGGAACAAAGGGTGCCCTGCCCGGCCCTTGGATGGCATCAACGCTTGGCATTCTCTGAGCAATGGCGGTGACCTGGCCCCTTCAATCGTTCCTGGCACAATAACCCGGATTGGCATCCTGTAGATGAACTCTTGCGTCTTGAATGGCACGGCAGTGGCCAAATTCTTCTTACGCGGCTCTTGCTCATCTTCGACACACGTACTTATAGCAGTGCTCCCCTTCCGAGTAGTAAAGGGAGGTGAGGCGGAGGCGGAAGGCCTTGTGGATGGTGAAGGTATAATGGAAAGTGTTGGTAAATGGGTGAATGGAGGCGGAGGTTCAAACACGTCGAGTTTCTCCATTTGCTCGGAAGCAGTCGGAGTTGGCTCGAGTGCAAAAAGGGGTGGACCTTGCTCAGGATTAGCCACGGGTAAGGGTGATAGGTTAAGTGGTGGAATAGGGGAAAGGCCTGGCAAAGCTGGTTTTGGCGTTTCAGGGATAATGGACGGCTTAGGTAGCGAACAAAGAGGAGGGGTAATAGAAGGCTCGGCAGAGACCGGCGTAGTGGAGGGTGATAGAGGTTCGGCGGAGGCCGGTGGAGTGGAGAGTAGTGGAGGTTTGGCGGAGGCCGATGGAATAGAGGTTAATGGTGTAAAAGGAAAGGGTTTGGTGCGCTGAAAATGTCGGACGGGGCGAGAGGTGTCAGGTATAGGGGAAGGCGCATGATGCACCGATGTGGGTGACTGGAGTATCGACCCATCATCGTAACACCAAGTGTTGGGATGAGGAGGAGACTCATGGTGCGGCGGTATGGGTGATTGGAGTATCGACCCATCATCGTAACACCAAGAGGTCCCATAAATGGGGGTTGGATCGGGGACTGTGGCATAGTCCTGAGCATAAGGGTCTTCTGGCAGTGGAGGAAGAGGATGGCGAAGGAAACTCGGAAGGGATGCCTGCGGAGCTTCATCATCGTATACCGCTTCAAGTTCTTCATCATGAAATTCACGTGGACACCGTAGTGGAGGCATATATGTGGATGGAGGAATGTAATGATGTTGCGTATGTGGAGGTGGAAGGCCATATGAATGAAGTGTGCGGATGGGTGGAGGGCGGACGGTGTCCACTTGATCGTCAAAATCTGCCGGCTGTTGCTTGCTTGAGCTGCCGATACCATAATCATCTCTCCTATCTTTCAACTCTTTCTCCATCTTTGTAATTTCATCCAGAGCAGCATGGAGAGGATTGACCGGAGTAGGAGGAGCCATGACCCTTCTTAATTGTTCCTCCATCAAAGTAATTTTGTCAATAAGAGTTTGTTGGAAGGGTGTGACTTGTGCAACAGAAGGTTGACAGGGCCTTGAAGGAGGTGTGGCATAAAAAGGCCGTGGAGGGGAGTTAACGGGATGACCCGCAGAAGAACCCGGATGGGCCGGATTGTAAGAAATAAATGGGCCTCGGGGCCGTGATGTAGAAGGAATAGAAGGAGGCGGGTGTCGGACCACCCGGGGAGGAACGTGAATAGAAGAGGATGGGTAATCGGCTACCCGATTAGGATCGTGAATAGAAGAGGGAGGTGGGTGATGGGCCACCCGTGTAGGGTTGGAAGGAGGAAGAGATGAAGGAGATGCACCCTCAACAGCGGCCTTAAAGGCTTGGATCTGTTGAGGGGTGAGATGATCTAATGCACACAAGATTTGGGAGACCTTCTCATCGTTGGGAGGAGACAGTCCCGAAGGAGTAGTGGCTTGAAATTGAGATGAGGGACCATAAGTTTGGACATTGCCCATGGGCCGGGCATGACCATAAGAATGAGGACGTGGTCCCTCGAAAGCATGGTGAGAGTTGTGATGAACATGTTGAAATTGAAGAGAATAAGATGTGCACGGTTGTGCATCCTCATGAATTGAATTAAACATGTCGATTTTCTTACCATGGTAAGCCATTATCCAATCAAAGTTCAAATAATATGCAAAAAAGTACACAAGTTGGAATGGTTACCTTGATTTCTTATGTTTGAACCTTGGTGAATTAATAATTTTTGACAATTATGATTCACACAAGGGAGGATCCTAATTTCAATATGTTCACTTCAATGCCAACTAGGAACACTCTCTCACCGTGTATAGGTCAACTAAAACCCGGGACTTCAAAAGGGTACAACCTGCCCGGCGTCCGTGAGGGAATCCACGGGTGCGGGGACTTATGGAGGCTTGGTTTTGGAATTTCCAATCCAAAGAGACGGAATGCTCAATGGAGGGTCCTTCCTTCACCAAGAGAGTGTGTGGAATCCTAATGTAGAGAGAGGAGGTCTCCCAAACCAATGCAAATGAATGAATGCAGGGTAAACAAGCCAACCACAGCAATATGATCAATCAATGAATATAAGCATGAATCAGCATGAAAAATCACACACGGGAGGGTTCTGTAAACCCGCAGGAAAGAAACGCCCTGGAAGGGGTCGCTACCAAGAAAGGACGACAGCGTGGCTGTCGTGAATCTCTGTGAGGAGCCCAGGGGCAGTGCAAAACGTGCCTTAGGGTGAGGCGCTGTATATAAAAGGACGCCACTAGGTGAGGGCGTCAAATCTAAATCCGCGCCTTGATGTGAGGCGCTAAGAAACAAAAGGACGCCCTGGGGAAGGGCGTGAATTCACATATGCAGCAGATATGATGGAAGGCGCCCTATCAGAAGGCGTTAAACAGGAATAAGACGCCCTGGGTTAGGGCGTTAAAATAAAACGCGCCTCTGATAGAGGCGTTAATTCCCAGAAAAACTCCACGGCCAGCAGTATCAAACACTCACAGTCACAGGCAATCAACAAATATATGAATTAAGATATTAGCATGCTCATCAAAAAAAAAATTAGACAAGTGGAAGTTCTAAAAAAAAACCTATCAAATTGACAGATCACATGGGGAGAGTGCAATGCACAATGGAGGGTGCCCGTGGGGCACAAAAAGGAGACGCACCGTGGGTGCAAAAGGGGAGATGGCACACGTGGGTGCACAAGGGGAAAGGGTAATCAAAAGAAAAACGAAAGGGGTCCCACCGTGATCGTCAATTTGTAGATCCTAAGAAATCCACTTAATAGAAATAATAAATAAATAAGCAATGTAAGGTACAAATAAGCATGAGGTGCTAAGATGGAGTTTGTGATCGCCAGAGACGCGAGGCCTCAAAATATAATAATGAAAAGCATGGAGGGATCGCGAAAAATACCTTGAAACGCGGGGATTGTGAGTGCTCCTTTCTCTTCTAGATCGGCCCGCCGATGAAGAGAGTTCTTCTCAATTTGATTACCCTTGCAAAATCAACAAACACCAATAAAGAAATTGAATTAGAAATATGGTGAGTGTAGCATCAAATCCTTAATAAAAATATGAGCATGAAAATATGATGAAGAACACACCTTAAGGGTGTTGGCCCTTAAACCCCTATGCAAAAGGGTACGGGAGATATGATGAATGATATGCAAATATAAATAAGGGGAAAGAGTGCAAGAGTGCACTGTGGGGGAGCTCAACACGGTTGAAAATAAAGGATTAACAATAATGATGCATGCATGCATATGAATAATGATAGTAAAAGAGGAATAAAAATAAAGAAGAAGGAGCTTGTGCGTTGGCTTTGATGCTCAATGGGGAGAGGACTTCCAATAGGATGAAGAGATGAAGTGAACCGTGGAGAAGCCTCTCCTTCTGCCACAGCAACAACAACCTGTGAAGGAGGAAAGAAAAAAAGAAAACAGAAGGAAGAAGAAAGAAAAACAGAAGAAAAACAGAAGAAGAAAAAGGACCGAGGGAGGAAGCAGAGAAAATCGAATCCAACCTATTAACAGAGCTGCATAAGCTCTACATATAGGTTGAATCAAAGGATAGAAGGATTAGAACGGGTAAGAGTCCAACAAGGGAAAGATAAGAAGGGGCAAAGAGCCCAAGGAGGGGAGGATTAAGCTGGGTAAGAGCCCAAACGAAGCAGGGACTCTCTGGGAAAGGTTGCGTTCGTTTAGAACCCAAAAGGTGAAACACGACTTGGACACGGGCGTCAATTCTTAATTTGACGACCTACCTAAGGGGCGTTATTAAAAACACGCCTTAGATAAAGATGTTAATTCAAAAATCAATTTTTAGAAATAGATAAAACACGTCTGCGTTCAAGGCGTTATTTAAAATGCGCCCTATCAAGGGACGTTAATTCAATATATTCAAAATAGGGCTAATTTTTATTTCTCAATATTATTTTCCTATTTTTTAGGTGGAGGTGCATCACATTGTGCTGATTCTAATGACTATTTTTGCGTATTTTTCTGACACCCGGAAGGTCACCAAATCACCTCTGGAATGAGGTTGAAAATAATATTAAAAAATTCAATTCGAAAAGTGACGCCTGAATTCAATTTTTTTATTTTTTATTCTTTTCAAATTCAAAATAACGTCCCCTTGAAAGTCGTTAATTAGCAAAAAATTCCGAAAAATTCTAAGAAAAATTCAGAAAAATGGAAATTTGAAAGAATGGACGCCCTCCACTATAGTCGTCAATTTTTTTAGAGACGCCCAAGTCTAAGCCGTTATTTAAAAGACGCGCCCACATCAAGTCGTTATTTCTAAAAAATAGATAAAAATAGAGAAAAATGTCCAAAAAAATCCAGAAAAATCCAGAAAAATAGGAAAAGAGAAGAAAAAGTGAGAAATCCAAGAAAAGTGAGAAAAACCACTCAAACAGAGCTAATTTGAGGGTCAAATTGGGGCGTTACAAGGTAATATGAGATGTACTCACAGTAACGTCAATTTTGGCGTGTCTACAGGGAGGTGCTGCCACAATTTTAGCTCGAACGAGTTAAATAAACTAGCCGGCTTGACTCGGAATGATCACCGCGCTCGAGTACGAACCTCGCGCGAGCCTATGACTTGACTTCCGGATAGCTCGGGACCGATCCGATGAATAATTAACTCAATTAACTTTCAAAATCCTCCAAACCATTTTAATAAATTTACAAAAAAACTAATAAAACCTTGGTTTTCCATGAAATGGGGCTAAACCGGCGCCACCGGTAATCGGCGCGCCATAATACGGCGCGCCTTAAAACGGCGCACCCTATTACGGCGCGCCCTCAAAGGGGTGCGCTATTTTAAGGCTTCCCCCCTACACCTATGCCCCATGGCGCCGTTTTAACCTATTCCTACAGTTCCTGTGCCGCTTTAAGCCCTTTTCCTAAGCGTTCCACGCCAGTTTAACTGCAACTGCACCATTTTAAGGCTTTGTTTCTCATGCCGTTTTAAATGATCACTCTCCGAGTGAATATTAAACCGCCTTAATGGCGAACACTGTCCCGATCTGGATAACCCATGGACACCTCGGTATCCCTCGTAGGCTTGCCCTCGGGGTCCCCGTCCATCCCGGTCCGCCGGTCACCGTGTCTGGCCTCCCGGCCTTAATTTAAGGAGCTTACACCATTCCGTGGGTATGCCTCCACTTTTCCCTAGACACCCCGGGTTTAGGGGAGATGTTGCCGGATTAACCATTTGTAAAACTGAGAATATAAATAAAAAAATGAATAAAAATGAAATAAAAAATAATAAAACAAACAAACAACAACTAATAATAATAATAATAATAAATAAAATAAATAAAATAAATGAAACTAAAAGAATAACACCATTATCCGGCGTGCTCACACATTTGCACGACGTTTTAACCACGAAGTTTCATCCAAATCCCACGCTGTTTCATGTTTTTGCCTTCACGCCACGCCGTATTACTCACACCTCGCGCTGTTTTACTAATCCTGCACAAGTCCCGCCGTTCTCGCCATGCACCCATTCGTTACGTGATTCATCAACCCAATACATACACATGCACGTGCTTCACGTAAAACACAAACATACAAATGCACATATTTTATGTAAACACAACACATACACGCACACACGTAACCCCATCTCCCCCTTATCATATATACATATTTATAAACTAAACAAAAGAATAATTAAGGAAAGCTCCCACTCTCATTCAAAAATGGGGGAATAAAAATGGTTGGAACAAAATAAACACACAATAAATAAAGGGATATAAGAAGGGGCAAAATGGAGAGATAAAGAAATAATAAAATATTAATAAGACAAACAAATAATGGTTAAATAAACAATAATAAGAAAATAACAATAACAATAATAATAAAGGAATAAAAGTGATGAATTAACGACAAAAAAATAATAATGAATGAATAAACGTCAAATAAATACCAATAAAGGGAATAAAAAAGCATACATTCAATATAAAAAGATAATAAAATAAAATAAAATAAATAAATAAATAATAAACAAAGTGCATTCATGGATTTAAAAATAATAACATGAATAAATAAAGAATAATGAACATGCCCATGTCTACTCCGGAGCTCTCACATCCTCTAGATCCCGGGCATGAGAATATTGATGACCCCCTGGCAGGTCGTGTCTGCACCTCGAGATTAATTTCATTATGGCCACGGCATGACCCTGTCCTGGGCCGATAAGCCGTTGAATTCAATTCCTTTTTGACCGTGTTTTAACCGTGTCCCCTCATTTCTCAAATATCAAATTTGCCATACTCTGACATACATTGTCCCAATGATACACGAGTCTGCCCGGATACGGTCATACTCGGCCCGCCTCATGGGCCCATGTGTATGCACCGTAACGCTATACGCAGTCTCAAAATAAAAAGGTAACGACTAATCGACAGCCCTGCGAGTGACAGGGATTGCCAAAGTCTTCCCTAAATTTATAAATAGATGACCAAATAAGCAATAAACAATAATACTAACTACTATTCTGCATGCCTGCATGATCTGACTCTCCGGTATATCGAATGGTGATTAACAGAAAGTTGGGTTACGCCAGGCCGGAGGCTTTCACTATGCGTGATGATGGTCCTCGGACCTAGGTTCTCCGCCCTGTACCAGGAGCCGACCTAATAAATAAATACTACCCTATTGTGTGCTTGCATGCAATCACATCTTTTACATATTCTACAGGCCCCATGGCGTCTTTATTTTGACGATTAATCAAGGGTTTTCTCTCTTTTGGAGAGATATAATTAACGCCGTAGCTTTCATGGTACGGCGGGTTTTGGGTCCCGACACGATCACCTATAATCGTCTGATTAGTCAGACGGTGTGCATAATAAATTTGTCACTCAGTGACTGGCACGCCATGCGTAAATAAATCTCTAATAAATAAACTAAATAAATCAATAATAAGATATTTTTCTTAATAAAATCTACCTCCCACAGACGTTAGGAATGACGTGTCGGTCCTGATTATTTTGCGGATTTCGATGTAGGATTGGGTGGAGGCGTCCCAGTAAGTTCTTGCTCCTGCGCTCTTGCGTTCGAATGGATTGTATTCACCCTGAATGTGGTTTGAGATGAGAAGGTTCCGTGGTGGTTTCGGGACTCGAGGATGAGCATTGGCGGTTGTCGATTATGGCTCGTGTTGCGGCTCTTGGCGTGCCGTGTTGTAGTTGGAGGAATTACAGAAGTGGTGCATCGAGAGATGCTGTGATTATGGTCTGACGTGACACTCGCCGAGTGTGTCGGAAGCGCTGACCTGATGGAAGTGATGGTTTTTCTCGGTGCTGGAAGGTGTTGCTCCCAGCATGTGTGAGATTCGAGGTCAGGTCGAGCGTGGAGTTCTTCTGTTGGTCGAAGGTATGTCAGTTTCTCCTTTGGTTGGAGAGATTATGTCTGTCTAAGGTTCGTCGTCTTGCATTGTGTGTCTGGATTGGTTAGCCTTCGTGTGCCATGAAGTCTGTGCGAGACGTGATCCGTGCTTTGGCAAGGTGGTTGCCTGCGAGAGTTGTGCCCATTTCCCCTAGCGTGTAAGGGTGTTGGCGCAGCTCTGTAAGGACGAGTGCTGGTTGGGTGGTGTTCAGATTCTTGGCTGGTGTTGGAACTTTTCGATGCGTGGCGGATCGGAGTCTGCGGAGTTGCAGAAGAATTGCCAGATTAAGAGAGAGAATCTATGCTTTGGGTCCGAGGTAATGGAGCTTTCCCTTACCCTGTTTTCTAATGGAAGCCGCATTATGGATCGTCCGAGGTAAGTATGCCGCATGAGTGCCCTGTTCCTGTGATGGAAGCCGCATCAGGCGTCGGTGTTAAATCAGGATGGGGTTGTTGAGGATGTCGCCTGACGGAGGTCGAGGACGTGTTAGTCAGAGTCGGTGGCTTGGTGCCCGGCTCGCGTTGCCAGTCGTGTCCTCGGATGAGATCGTGTTCTAGAGGAAGTGATCTCTGTCAGATTATGTGTCCCGGTTGTAATGCCCCGGATTTTTCGGATATATTTTTCGGATCATTTTAGTGGGTCTCGGAGTGTATTTTGTGCTTTACACGTCCTTTTCCCTGATGTGCCTTCGGAACTCTGTGCAAGGCGAACCGTCGCGTTCTCTGACTCTGGGACTATACCACAGCGTTGTGCTCTTCCCGAGGATCACGGAGGTAATTTTTCATAATTTTCTATATTTCTAGAATTTTTGGGCTTTTCTATATATATTAACTCTTTCTCTCTCTCCCCTCTCATTTCTCTCTTCTCTCTCTCTCTCTCTCTCTTCCCTCACGCTCTCTTTCTCCCCTCTCTTCTCTGGCGGCCGACGGAGCAAGGCGGTGGTGAGGTGGAGGCGGCGCGGGCGTGGATGCGGGTGAGGACGAGCAAGGATCGAGGTGGTGGAGGCGTGGTGGAGCTTGGGGGCGCGTTCGTGAGCCGGTGAGGTTTCGCGAGGATTTCTTCGTGGATCGGCGTCCACGGTGCGTCGTTTCTTCGGTGGAGGTAGGGAGATGGACCCCCAGCTCGTGCATTCCCTTTCCTGCATGTTTGGTAGGCCGCGGTGAGCCGAGCGAGCGTATTTGGGGATTTTTGTGAAAAATCCATGTTTTTGGGGTTGTGAGTCGATCCGCCGATCCATCGCGTTTTTGGCCGATCCGAGGCCATAGATGCATGCTAGTGGCTATTTGGGAGATTCCCCCTTGTTTTCCCCCTCTCTCGTAGAGGTATGGAGGCGTGGGATGATTTTTGGGTCGTTTCCCGCCGTCCCTCTCTCGGGACGGTGTGACGGTCCTTCCAGTGACCGTCAAAGGCTGTGACGCCCCAGGGTGGGTGCGTTACATGCCGTGGCGCTCCAAGGAGGGTGCGTCACAGAGGTTTGTAGTGTCGGCAGGGTGTTGGTCGCTCTGGCGGTCTTACGATAAACCGTCAGAGGGTGTGACACGCCTCGGTTCGACCGTTGCATCCGTTATCATGGTTTTTGACCGATCGGGGTCATGAGACTCTGACGCACCAAGGGTGGACCATCAGAGCCTTGTGACGCCCTTTCTTGGGTGCGTCAGAGTGGACGTATCCCTTTTTCTAACGCACCTGGGTAGGTCCGTTAGGGGTTGTGACACCCCGAGGGGTGTGCGTCACAACCTATTTTGTTCTATCTTCTAACGCACCAGATTTGGTCCGTTAGAGGCTGTGACGCCCCAAGATGGGTGCGCCATAGCCAGTGTTGCCCATTTCATGTAACGCTCCTATGTTGGACCGTTACAGTGCTGTGACAGCCTAGTCTTGGACCGTTACAGCTGTGACGGCCCAAAGATAGACCGCCTGGCACTGTGTTGCGCCGAAGTGGTTCTTCATGCTTGCCGCGATCGTTTCGCATTGTGTAGGTTCCTAGTCGACCCGGTTGGGACCTAGTGGTCAACCTGCGGTCTCGTGAATGTCCCAGGCACCCCGAGGGTTTTGTGTCTGTGTTCTAAGGGTGTCGGAAGGATCGTGCTACCTCGTTTAGTGTGCCCGTGGGTTTGAGAGTCCGGGTGACTCCTCGTGTTCTGGGCTTTGTGTTACGCTTGACCGAGTCACCGTGCGTGGGTGTGAGTGCGGCGAGGGTTCCCCGCATGCCGTGAGTTTCTTCAGGAAGAGGTTTCCGAGTGGGTCATGAGTAAGGCCTGGGAGTGCAAGTCCGGTTGCCCAGCCTAGGGCTGGAGGGTTCCCGCTTTTCCCTGAGAATGGGATTCGGTTTGGCGGCATGTGAGCTACCTTGGGAACCGTGCTTCTACATTTCTGCGTGGTCGAGTGCGTGCCCCGTGGACTGTGAGTCTCGTTTCTTCTCCGACCCTGGTCACCGTGTGACGGTGCTGGTACGTGGGACTGTCCCCGTACTTCATCGGGTTCGGACGTTATTTTCCGTTGACTTGAGAGTCTACTCCTTCAGTGACCCTCCACTAGTCGTAGCATGCTTACACGTTTAGTGGTCCCACCAGGGAGTGGTGGAGAGGCTACCCTGAGGACGGTTTTTAGACTAGTTTTCGTCGGACCCCACGTCTTGCATCCAGAGTCCGGCTGAGGGGAAAACCAGTTAGAGGCCAGACCTGGGATGCATGGTCTGTGTGTGCACACGTGATTGGGGGCGGTTGGACCCACGCTGACGGGTGTGACCCCAGCTAGTCACTTGCTTTGTGGTTACTTATACGGTGTCTCAGTTCCCGCTGGGCCGGAGGGAGACACCTGAGGCACGGACTAAGACGTCAGTGGACGCATCCGATCTTGCTTCTAGTGGGCGGTACTCCTATCGAGTCGGGAGTGACAGACTGTCAGTCTCTGTGACTTCGACCTTCAGGTTTTTGGTCGTGTTGACCGTTAAGTTTCATGTGTTTTGCCGTGGCGCGTGTGTCGATTTTCGTGCCGTGAGACTAGTGCCAATTACTTTACCAAGGTTGCGCCTTGTTGGTGCGATGTTCGCAACCAGGTAGTCGGGGTTGCACCTTGGACAACGTGTCCAGGTTGGCCTTGTCCTAGGAGACAGGCCTTTACGGCGGGGTTGTCGTGGGTTTTTACTTCGGTAAGTGGTGCTAGTGTGGTCCGGTTGCCGACTGCGAGATCGGGACTTCTCTTTCTGCTTGACCAGTATTACTGTTCCTGCTATTACTATTGCTCTTATAGTTACAGTTTTCCGTGCCGCCGTTATTCTTAGTTGGGGTTCTGCGGGATCCATAATGCGCCAGTGACAGGAGGCTCACCCCTGCTTTTTAGGTGTGGCTGTTCTTCCTCGTGGTTCGAGGATGTTGTTCAGAGGTTCTCAATTGCCAGCTCGTCGGGCCGAGTGTTCACTCGACATGTGGTACGTTTTACTGCTTTAGACTGTAATTCCTGTTGGACTGGACTCTGTTGTAGTAGTTGTTTATTTATTTATTTCTGTTAATTGTTGAATTATCCTGCCTTATTTCCTATTTCTTTGTACCTCCACACTCCTTTTAGCCCTTCCGAACCCTCCCGGTTCGTGGGCGACGATTCGAGTCTCGGGTTATCGGGCCTTCCCGGTAATCGGATTCTCGGGTCGTTACACCGGTTGGTAGCTGCGAGTGACTAGTAAGGCTAGTCTCATGGTCGGCCATGGTGAGATGCGTATTGCTTGGGGACCCGTGTGCATTGGTCATGGTGTTGGCGACCAGGTTACTGTGAGATTCGATGGCACTTTCCTCCCCTAGAGATGTGTGCCGTGAATTGTTCCGGTGGTGTCCCGTGGCTCTGAAGTAAGGGTGGAATCGGGATTGGCAGGTGTCCACTTGGATCCTTTGTGATAGGATTTGATGAGACTAGACGGAAGAGTGACGCATGTGGTTGGAGGTCCTTGGTGGGACGTTGGTGTTGGAGTGGTTATCCCTGGTCTGGTGAACAGCATGGGAGGATTTCCCTATAAGTCTGAGTCAAGTGAGGTGATGACCGAAGACACCAGGATCTTGTCGTTTGGTTTCATCGTGCTCCCCTGAGATGGTTGAGTTGGCGCGATGATCGAGATCGGATGCGGTGTCTGAGAGAAGTTCAACTTGAGATATGGTAATTACCTGTGTGAGTCAGCGGATGACCTGTTATGAGTTGGATCGTGCTTGTTTGGCCGGCGAAGGTTTCCCATTGACGTGTATCTGGCGACCAGTGGATGGTCTTTTCACAGACAAAAGATGCTGGTGGTTGTGCATCGTGAACGGTGAGAGCCGTGTATTGGTGAGGCCTTGGTGGTCGTTTCCGTGATGTGCTTTCCGGATGGAATCTGTGCTTTGTCGAAGTTTATCTTCCGGCAGAGTAGACACTGTGATATGTCTGGCTTTCGACTTGCTCGAGGTGTTATGATTCTTGGCGTTGAGACGATAAGCTGGTTGCGACCGGTCAGATGGCTGTGAAGCTGATGTCTGAATTATCCGCCGACCATAGGATGGATCGGTAGTTGTTTCTCGTGATGAGGACTATGTCTCTTCGGTGAGCGAGATGGTGGCAGCGACGCCATGATTGGTTTCTCCTTGTGACTGAGGTGATGCCAAACTATGTCCTTTGTGTTACGCCTGCTCTGATGGCTAGTGTGCGCGGCGTGCGGAGTGAGGTGTTGTTCGTGATTGTAGTCTGGCTGTGTCCCTCAGGATCGATGCTTCTGTGAGAATCGAGGTTTTTCTGTGCTAGGGCTTTGACGGCATTGTCAGTTGGTTAAGGCTTTCTTCCACTATGTTTTCGTGTTATCTTGAATTTCGAGGATGAAATTCCTTTAAGGGGGAGGGCTGTAATGCCCCGGGTTTTTCAGATATTTCTCGGATCTGGATCCTTGGGTTTTGGATCATCTTTTCACGGGTTGCGGATTATGTCCTAGTGAGCTTCGGACTATTTATACCGGATTGTCGGACCCGTTGGTGGTGTGCCCGTGAATTTCCTTGGGTCCATGGCATTTCGAGGAGCTTGCGGGTATTTTACTGGAATTTTTGGAGCGCCTTTGTGGGTCCCGGGTCGCGTTTCGGGTTTTACGCGTGTTTTCGTCTGTCGGACCTTCGGAATCCCGTACAGGGTGAACCATTGTGTTCTCCGACACCGGGACGTTACCACTGTGTTGTGCATCTTTCAAGGATCGCGGGGACTATTTTTCCCTATTTTCTATATTTTTGGGAATTTTTGGGTTTTTCTATATAAACCTCCTTTTTCCTCTCTCTCCCCATCACTCAGTTTCTCTCCCTTTTCCCTCTCTCTTCTCTCACACTCTCTCCTCTCCCCCTCTCTTCTCCGGGCGGTCGATGTAGGCAGACGAGGGTGGAGCGGCATGGCTTACGGGGCGGGGAGCGACGGGCACGGGACGAGGATCACGATGGTGGAGGCAGTTCGTGGGATCGCGAGTCGGCTAGGGTTTAGCAGTGTTTTCTTCATGGATCGGCATCCACGGCACGTAGAATCTTCGGTGGAGGTAGGGAGATGGACCCTTAGCTCGTGCATTTCCTTTCCCGCAAGTTTTGTAGGCCGTGGCGAGCCGAGTGGGTTTATTTTCGCATTTTGGGTAAAATACATGTTTTTGGGGTGTGAGCCCGATCTAGCGTTTTAACGCGTTAATCGGTTGTTTGAGGGCATCATCGAATGCCTATGGGCTTGGGGAAGGGTTTCCCCGTTGTTTCCCCATCACCCGGGGGTGATTGGGGCGTGGAATGAGTTTCCCGCCGTTTTCTGCCATTTTCGGGCGCAGACTGAGAACACGCTCGCCTAGGTGGGCACTTTCTTGGAGATCGTGCTGCCCCGATAGAGCGCGTTCAACTGGGAAGATGAACAGTATGGTGGTTCTTGTCACGCTATTGAAAGGTAGCGCGTTCTGGTTTTCGCGCTACAGATGGGTAGGGCGTTTCCGATCAGATCGCGCTATATTCGTATAGCGCGTTCTTCTTTATCACGCTACAGGAGTATAGTGCGTTCTGATGAACGCGCTATATGTGGGTAGCGCATTCTTGAGGGCGACCAGTCGGGCAGCCCAGGGTGGGTAGTCTACGGCTGATCGTGCCTCCTTTGGCCGTGTGTGTCTCATACACCGCGTGGAGTTTCGTGACCGTGTCTTTGGGTGTCTGGAGGTTTCATTTTCCTCGATTAGCATGCCCATGCGTTCTGGGGTCCGGTGACCATGTGTGTGTGTTTCGGGCTTTGTGTTACGCTTGATCGAGTCACCATGTATCGGTGTGTGGGCGGTGGGATTCCCCCGCATGTCATAGGTTTCTGTGGAAGATGGTTCCCGTGTAGGCCTCGTGTAAGGCCTTGGACTGCGAGTCCAGTCGTCCAGCTTGGAGCTGGAGGTTCCCAGCGTTTCACTGGGATGGGGAATCGGCGTGGCGGCTTGTCTGCTGCCTTGGGAATCATGCTTCTGTGCTTTCCACGTGGGCCATGTGTGTGGCCTTGGACTGTGAGTCCAGTCACCCAACCTGGGGCTGGAGATTTCTTGAGTTCCCTTTTTGAGGGGATGGTCTCGGCGGCTCGTGAGCTATCTCGGTACTCATGCTACCGTGGTTTTAGACCTAGGGATTAGACTAGATTAACGGCATTGTGCCATTGCGTACGACGGACTTGACCCCAAGTCTCGTGACTCAAGGACCGTTGGATTTAGTGAGTCTAGAGGACCATCCAGAGTCCAGTGGCTCGTCGCCACTTGGTCCTTCTCGACTTTCACGCAGGGTGCGTGAGTGTTTCTCGGAGTTTCTCCTTGGAGAGTTGTCACTTAGTGACTCCTCAGTAGTCGTAGCCTTTCGACACGCGAGTGGTCCCACCAGGGAGTGGTGGCGAGACTACCCCGAGAGATGGTTTTTACACTGGTTTTCGTCGGGCCCCGGCCACGTCTTGCAGCCAGAGTCCGACTGAGGGGAAAACCAGTCAGAGTGCTAGACCAAGGACGTGCGCTCTGTGTGTGCACACGTGTGTTGATTGGTTTTGCCTATCTTCTTTTCTTAGGGGGTTTTGTGTGATGATATGTAGCAAGATGACAAGCAAATAATCAAAGATTTGCACTCAACCTATGAACATGTGATCATGAACCTAGGCAATCAAAGCTAGCTCTAGCATGGGCATGCTATCTCAATCAGACTAAGCTAAGGAAAAGGAAAACACACGCCGGGGCGTGGAGCAAAGAGTAAATGAAAACACACCACAAGGGGTGGAACAAGCAAGAAAATAAAAGATGTGCAATGAAGGAGAAAGCTAATGCCCAATACCAAGGAAAGTCGTGATCGCCACCAAAGTAAAAACAAGCCAAAGACTTGAATATACCTTGGAAATAGGTGGATGAAGCACCCGCCCACGGGAGAGAAAACCAAAGAGAACTTGCAGGTCAGCTAGAAGTAACGGCCAGAACCCCGTGCGTCACTTGAAAGTGACGGTCGCTCGATAGACCGCTGGAAGACTCTGACGCGCTTGCACAAGGCCGTCGTAATACCTGCAGTAGCAAAGTGTGAATCCTTTTAACTCCAACTCTTCCAGCCGTCTAGAAGACTTGGGCCTCGTCCTAGTGAACCTGTAAACCTGCCAAAGAAGTGGAAGACAAGAACAAAACAACCCAAATTAGACCTTTCAATAATATAGCATCAATTCTTCAATAAACAAAATATCATCAAAAGGAGAGGGGAATATTGGGGAGTTTTGGTTTTTTAACCCCTCTGGGCGTTTTAAAAGATTAGGAGGATGTTTAGATGATGAAAACCAGTGAAAAACGTGGAGGAAGGAGAGAAATAATGCTTGTGATGAAAGGGAGATTGAATGGAAACTCAATATGTAATTATGAACTTTAGAACCAAAAGGAACAAATACTCCCTTCACCAGGCAGCAAACGAACGTGAGAAGCACTTCTCCTTGATCAAACGTGGCTCTAGAATGCGGCAGCACTTCGACGCAAACTCCATATCTTCCTCCCTTGGCCATGAAGTTAAGGGTTCTATTTATAGACCCCCAAACTCTCAGGTCGAGCAGAGGATAATCCGGCAAGAGAAAAGGATAAATCTTAGCAAATCCTTGAAGATAATATCACCAAGAGTCCATAGAATCAAACAGAAGATCCTGAAGATTAGATTTGAAAGAGATATCGTCAATCCAAGTTCTTATCTCGACCACGGAGTAGCAGAGAAAAGGCCTGAACTGCCAAGACTCTCTGAAGGAAGTAACGGCTGCACGACAGACCGCCACTTGGAAATAACGCACCAAGGATCGTCCGTTACTTTCAACCTTATCCCTAAAAGATAAGATCAACAAGGAGAAGGCCAAAGCAATAGGACTCTGTGAAGAAAGCAACGGCCAAGGCTTAGGGCGTCATAATGAAACAACGGCTGCACGACAGACCGTTATTATCAACGTGTAAGCCAAAAGATAAAGATTGAAACGAGACCTTAAGCCTTAGGTCTCTTCGAAGAGTAACGGCCCAGGGCCCACCCGTTATAAAGAAACAACGCTCCTGGAGCAGACCGTTATTATCAATGGAGTTCAAAAGAAGAAATGAAGGTTTTGCTAAGCCTTAGTCAAATGAAATGCCACAAAAAGCCACATCCAATCAAGGAAAAGACCCAAGAAATAGGCTCCAAATCAATCAAGGAGACTCAATGAAGAGTGAATTACTCGGAGCATCATGTAGAATGAATAAGGAGATGACCCGACTTATTGGTCATAAAACGGGTGTCAACAGATGCCCCTCCTTAACGTCCTCTTTGCAGGGGAGCGAGCGGAGGTGAAGCGAAAGTAAAATGGAACATGGAGATGAAGCAAAAATGAAGCGGAGTAGATCAAAAAGAGGGCGTTAAGGTAAATGACACCCGTTCTTCACCAACAAGCGACAGGAATTTCTGGAAAAACTCCAACCTGATCACGAAGACATAGTCAACCAAAGAATGCAAGTCTGGAGGAGCTAACAACTAAGGAATGGAAACACGGCTAGCCGCCGGAGGCAACGGAAAAGGAAGAGAACTGACTAAACTCCAGACAGGAATCTTCAACCAACCAGATCAAGTGAGCAGATCGAAGGAAACCTTCTAATTCAGAGTGGAATGATTCTCCTCATTCGAGATCAAGAACACAGCTATTCACCATCACTGAGATACCTTGAACAGATGAAGCTTCATGAATGCTCAAAGAATGCGCATGATGCATGCTGGGCTAAAGGAAAAGAAATCATCAAAACGAATGCAAAAGAAAGATAAAATAGCAAGATACTCGAGAATAATATTGCTAGACCGGAGAGGACACCATCTGCAACCACGGCGTGCAAGATAGAACCATCGTCCCCAAACTTTTCCAACCTAACGGCTTATCCAACGATTAAACATGTGAACTCAGATCATCATCATTTTTGTTTAAGGGGAACATCAGATCCCAGAACACATGAATGACCAGCCGGTTCTCGAGATAATATGTCATAGATAACATATAGTAATGCATTAAGGGATAAGGAAACGAAATACAATACCTGACTTACCTGCCTGACGGACAGCAAAGTGTGACTTCGTTCATAAATTCCTTCATGAAAGATAGGTTAGCCAAAAATAAATATGATCATGAATCAAGGCATAACCATTTGTACGTGCGAGAGACATCATCAATGAACATCTTGACAGAACATGGAACCATTTTGACATCAATTAGACCATTTAATTCATCAAGAAACTTGCAAGTTTGTAACGGTCTCATGTACGTGCGTCATATCAAGTAACGGACCACCCCTAGTCCGTCATAAACCAGGCGGTTCACATTCTTCAATAAAATAGGGCCAACACATGTAACGGTCAAATCCAGACGCGTCAGAATGATGTAACGGTCGGTCGATAGACCGCCACATTTCCTGAGCGTTCAAAAAAAATAAAACCGAACGGTCACGGCCTTCATTCAATCACCAAGCAATCAAATGCCCCCAAAAACCTCAACCGGAAAAACTCCGGCGATTCCAACCCTCACCACCACCATGGCCGGCGACGAGGGTTCCCAGCCTCCACCACAGAAGAGGGAGAGGGGAAAGAAGAAAGCAATCCGGCGGTTTCACCGCTGGCTTGAACGGGAGGCGATCCCGCCGGTGGAAGAAGATCAACCGGTGAGAAGAAGTCCAAGGGAGGAAGATGAAGCTCCCACGGCCGTGGAGAACCAAGGAGAAGCCCCATTGGGTGAAGAAGAGCCCAAAGAACCATCCAAGAAGAGGAGAAGGGGAATGGACCATGAGGTAGGTCCTCCCGTCCTAATTCCTTCAATTTTAAATTTTATTTTTTTTTTTGAGTTTTTATGTGAATGCATGTGGGTTTTGAGGGTAGAAAATGGGCCTACGAACCCATTAGGATTGGTTATAGGCCATTTGGCCAAAGTGGGAGACCACAGGAATGCAAAGAAAAAAATGCCAAAACGCAGACAATGTGACGGTCCTGCCAGCGACCGTCACATGCCTGACGCGCCACCCTGAGTGCGTCAGAGCCAAGCAACGCCCTACCCCAGGGCCGTTACATCTACCAGGGACCTAGACTGTTTTTTAGGGTTTTTCAATTTCAAATTTTTGTTTGATTTTTATTTTAAAATGCTTATGCAATGTTTTTATGATGCAATCAACTAACTTATGATCTAAATGATATGCAGGGAAAGCGAAGATCAAGGATCTCCTGGCTGCAAATCCGGGCAGTGTACCAGGCGTTGCCCGACTTCCAGAGAGAACGGCTAGCCAGCATGGGATTCGCCGAGGTGCTCAGCATCGAGGAGATCCGGATGGACACACCATTGATGTATGCGTTGCACGAGAGGTGGGACCCGATTAGTAGGGCATTCATCTTCCCATGGGGCCATATGATCCCCACACTAGAAGATATAGTGAGGATTACCGGGTTGAGAGTCCACGGAGCCGCAGTGACAGGATGGACGTACGGCGACTACCGGGAGATGGCGCAGCAACTGCTCGGGTTGGATATGATCAGGCCGGGACAGTCCTCATCTCAGCTCTCGAGATCAGTACTGCAGGAGAGCTTGGGGCTGAGAGGAGCAGCGATCGCCGTAGGAGAGCTACCCGAGGAGCATTTGGGCAGAGTGATAGACCAGGTGCGCCCTCGCGTGGCGGCGGAGGCGGGACCAGAGGGAGACAGAGTGCTCAGACGCTTCCTGATGCTGCTATTCGGGAAGCTCCTCTTCGCGACTCGAGCGGACGTCATCAGCTGTCGACTGCTGCCGATGATAGAGCACTTGCACAGAGTTGGGAGATATGCCTGGGGAGCGGCGGTGCTAGCGTTCCTGTTCGAGTCCCTCAGCACGACGGACCGGCAGACGATGTTGGGCGGCTTCTCACCTTTTCTACAGGTAAATGCAATTTAAATGCTTTCTATATTATGCAAAAGAATGCTATGCAAATGATTATGCAATTTGACTGTCTTGATTTCTAAAATGCAGATTTGGAGCTATATGTATCTCCCGGGCATTGGGAGAGGTACACTACTCCACCCCGGCCACATCCCGATTGCGAGACGATGGACGGTAGCGAGGGACACAGGGTCGATTATCAGATTGACCCGGACGATCCAGGACGACCTGGACTCCTACCCACACACGTCGGTAAGTCCAGGTTTCTGCATGCTTCTAAATGCTTCTAAATGCTTCTAAATGCTCTTAAATGCTTCTAAATGCTTCTGAATGCTTTTGAATCTGATGAATGGACTGAATGCCTTCAGGTGAGATGGACCCCGTACCGCGGCGAGGGTTACACGGGACAGCCGTGGGTGGAGGCGGCCTTATCATATCGGGGACGAGATATCTGGCTGCACTGCATCCATATCATCGAGCCTCTGCATTACCGGCTGATCCTGCGGACTCGACGACTACACCAGCCCGAGGTGACCTTTCCACGCCACAGTGACGACCACCCAAGCAAGTCAGCACGGGGCATCAGCGGCAACGTGGATTGGTGCGCCCGGAAGGTGAAGTACGTCCATGACTGGAACAGGCTGGGCAGAGCGGTGAAGGAGCGAGACGAAAGCGACGAGGCATATCTGAAGGCCTTCGCTCGACTCTACGGCGACCGGGTGTACCGAGGTACCCGACGACCGGTATGCAAATTCTAAACTCAAAAACTCTTTCTATATGCAAAATGCAACGAGCAAGATGTACTGACTCACATGCTTTCTAAATGCAGCTAGACCCTGAGGGACGGATAGCCGAGCTGGAGGGACTACTCCACTCCACCATCCAGCAGCGGGACGAGTACCGGACCGCCCTGGAGCTTCTGGTAAGATTCTAAAACTTAGACTTAAATGATTATGATTATGCAATGCAAAATGATGCTAATGCTGACTAACCACGACACCTAACCGTGATTTCTAAATGCAGCGGGCCGAGGGAGCCCAACGAGCGGGACCGGATGCCCCATCGTCTTCCTCGCAGCCTGCGGGAGGCAGGGCTGAGCAGGAGACCGAGTTTGCTCGGGCGGTTGCCCGGGCCGAGGAGGCGGAGGCCACCCTCGCGGAGCGGGTAAGATGCTAAAAAAAAATGCTTATACTTTATGATTATGCCAATTAAATGCTTTATGATTATCTATGTGAAATGCAACCTACAGGCGAGAGAACTAGCCGCAGCAACGACCGAGACATAGCGGCTCCGGGAGGAGCTGACTCGGTCACAGGCCGAGATCGAGCGACTCCGAGTTGGGACGGTAGATTTAGACCGCTACCGGACCGAGGCACGCGAGGCTCGGCGCCAGGCTTACGATATGAAGATCGAGCTGCGGACCCTCGAGAGGACTGTCCGGATGATAGGCCGAGGACCTGAGCGGAGTGTTTCGCAGAGCGGAGCACAGAGGAGCGTCGCTCGGAGTGGGACGGCAGCTGATTTCCTTGTGAGTTCCTCCGGTCAGCGGAGGAATGAGAGGGTGGAGAGAGGACAGCAGGAGGAGAGTGCCTCCATAGCACCGCCAGCAAGGAAGCCGGAGGGTGGAGATGAGGAGGACGGCTCGGCGAACGAGCCGGCCGAATGATGCATTTATTTTTTTATTTTTCTTATCACTTGTACATGACTATATATATAGAAAAATGAAATTATTTTTTGGCATTTTTGTTTTGTTTCATGAGTGTGAATGAATAAATACGCAGGAATGAATGAGTGAACGAATGGTTTAGCAGGTTTGAATGTGAATGCAGAAATGAATGATCGATTCAGATGATTTGAGTGCGAGAGATGTGTGTGAATGTACGAATGCAGGTGTGCGGGAAAAAGGAGTATGTATGAGAATGCGTGGATGATGAATGAGTTGTAGAATGTGTGACAGACCGCCAGGTCTAACACAAGGGCAGGAAGAAATTGCCTGAATTCAGTAGCAGCGAAAGTGACGGTCCAGGGTCAGACCGTCATAATCAAATAACGCACTGGCTGAAGGGCGCTATACACAACAGAGGCCAAATCTATAATCTGAGCTGCAGGAAAAGCGACGGCCCATCTCTGGTCCGTCAGAGGGAAATAACGGCCAATGCTAGACCGTTGATCATGGCAGAACGATGGGTTGCCAGGGCAACTAGCAGGAAATGTGACGGCCCACAGGAGACGCGTCGGGGTGAAATAACGGCCATATCCAAGACCGTCGAGAAAATGTTGAACCTAAAAGCCAACATCTGAACGATCGAGAGTGTAACGGATCATGGTCCACGCGTTATAATATAACGACGGCCAAAGACTAGACCGTTAAGCTTCACAGAACAAGGTCGGGCCAAATCAAACCCACAGGAAATGCGACGGCCTAAGGCTGGCGCGTTAGAGACAAATGACGGCCCCACGATAGACCGTTAGAGACTGAGTTGTGTTCCGAGACGGATTGAGCCGTGAGAGCCTAAACTCAAGATTTATCCACTTAATCTCCCACTAGAACCTATCTAGATTGAAGATAAAGCCTTCCAACTCAAGTCTTATCCTTCCTAAGCCAAAATCAAGCCTTGAAAACTTGGAAACTCAACCAAAAATCGTAGCTTTGCTAAAAACCTCTGCTCTAGGGCTGAAGAACCTCTCCTAAGGGCAGAAATCAAGATGAAGAGAAGCTTCGAGGTGATGGCTATGGAGGAGAAGGTCTACACCGAACCTAAAGCTGCCAGAAAAGAACATGGAGAGATCCAACGGTTGACGTCAATTCCAAAGCACTTAAGCTCCAATGTTCAAAGGGTGGTAAGTTCTCAACAACACATCCAAGTTCAGAAAATTCTGCACTTTAATTCTCTTTATGACTTCTTCTTCTCCTTCTTTCTTCAAGCCTCTTCCTGGTCCAAGATGCTACTCTAATCTGAAGTGGGTGGCTCCCATGGTAAAAGCACTCCCTATAGAAGTCACATCCATCCTTAAAGCTTGGCACCTTCAACCTCTCTTGGTTTTAGGCAAAAATTTCCAGAAATTATCCTTAGATTGGCCAAGTATTTTAGCTCTTGTAGAACTATGGCATCCACAAACTCATACTTTCATCTTTCCTTCCTTCGAAGCAACAGTCCTATTAGAAGAGGTAGAGACCTACCTAGCCCTTCCTAAGACTAAGGCGGGGGATGAAGACCGGGTTTGCTATACAATAGAGCCTATTGACCCGTCCTTGATCTTGAGTGATTTTATCCATAATCCAAAGGACGTGAGGATCATGATCAGCCCACACCACATTCATTTGATACCCTTGGCACAGTGGATAGTGTCTCATTGTAAAAACAAGTGGGAGAGACACGAAGCAATAGCCAAGGCGGTGGCGGTTTGCCTATGCGGAGTCTTCCTTTTCACTACGACCGACCACCTTCTAGACACCCAAAATCTCAGCATTATTAGTGGGGTGTGGAGGGGAATGTCCATCTCTCAAGCGATCCTTTCATACCTTTATGAAGAACTCAGCTCGGCTTGCCTAGGGGGACTTCTGTTCGGCTCCATGATACTCCTTGAGTGCTGGATGGGAGTAAGAGTCAAATTCCAATACAAGGAGGACCTAACTTCAACTAGCCGAATCTTTGGGAGCCACCCTCTCTTCTTCATTGGAGGGGCATTTGGATACTCTTCACAGGTTGAATGTAAGACGGCGGATAAGAAAACGCGGGATGACTGGTGCCTCTTCTTCAACACTTGCCAATAGATAAGTTCATCATGCGACCAAGAATCCTTCGAAGCACTCTTCTTAAAATACCGCGGCATCAAGGCTTGGACCTCCAGCTAGTGGGGAACACCACCATGGCAATCTACAACCTGCACCGGTGCCATCTTCAGATCGGACTTCCAAGAACCCAAGCTCCTGCACTATCACACTACCCTCCCCTTCTACCTAGGAAGACGGGGACCGAGGAGGATGAAAGGGCGATCCGGAACGCACTGACCATGTGGGAGATCAGCAAGGTGCGCCCGTGGCAAGCAGAAGTAGAAGAGAACGACGAAGCACGCCGTGATTACGTGAAAGAGCTGAGAAGAATCCGCCCTCTTGCAGATAAAAAACTGAATGTACCTTGATTTCCTTTTGTTCATGAGAGATATTGTTTGTAATTGACAATCCGAGTTTGGAATTTTTATGAATTCATGTTTCATTAAGCTTGCTTGAATGAGATGAGATTGCCTTAGTTGAATGAGCATGAGCTTTGTGGTTTGATTGGCTAGGATGATGTGAACAGGCAGAGCCTCTGGAGTATGTAACGGATGTGCACTGGGCCGCTATAAAGAAATGACGGTCTGACGATAGGCCGTCAGAGTGGAAGCACGAAGAGCCCTGTTCTCTGAAGGATGTAACGGTCAAAACTCAGGCCGTTAGAGTAAGTAACGGTCATAATCCTGGCCGTTAGAATGATGGTTGCTGAAAGAAAGAAAGTTTATGCAAGAAGAGGAGTGACGGTAGGGATATGACCGTTAGATGACTGTAGCGGCCTGGTGGTGACGCGTTACAGCCTTTGAATCTGCATAGTTGTGAGCCTCTCACTTTGATCTTGATCTTGTGTTCTGCGCACACTTTAAACATGAAACAAGTTAGATCTGCTCTTAGACTCGACCCCTTGCCTTGAAGCAAGTTAGATAATGACCGTTTCTCAATATTTGGTCAAGGGGTGGAGCCTTGTTAAAATAGGCGGAAAACATAATAAAAATAATGCAATGCATGCGATGCATATGATGGTGTTTTTCGGGGGTTTTGGAGAATATCTGATTTTTTGTGAGACTTTGAAAATATTTGATTTGTTTGGGTTTTGAAAATATTTGATATTTTTGGATTTTAAAATATCCTGATTTTTTTGGGTTTTTGGAAAATATTAAATTTTTTTTGGATTTTGAAAATATTTAATTTTTTTGGATTTTGGAAAACTAGTGCTTCCCCAGCAATGTGAGCTCTTCCTTGTTGATATCGAGAATCCCGAGGTTGGCGTGCAATGAGGTGACGACCCCTGGACAAGGTCCAATTGTCATGACGGTGTTTCTGCCAGGGCCATACCTAGGGTACTAATCTTGGTCCTAAAAGAAAAATAGAATACAGGGGGTAAGCTTTAGGCCAGATATAGAAGTTTTTAAGACTTGATTTCCTTTCCTTATAACCCATTAGAGACTTGGTCCGTTGTGCCGGGGCTTTGAGTCCATCATCGAACCTTAATCCACCCTAGGCATGCATGTGACCGGGCTCATAACGTCCCGCAGGGAACTGTACTGCCACTCTTGTCATGCCTAGCTTTTCTTGCTTTGCCTTTCTGGAGCTCTGGAATTCATAATTCATACTATATCGACTTTGAGGTGATGCTTTTGATTTTGTCATAGAGATTGCCCCTTCGCTGTCTCTTTTGTTTTTTTTTGTGGCGTCAGGTCATAACGGACTGCCCCTATTTGAGACCTCCTCTCGTGAGGGTGCTTGGATCGGTTATCGCCTCTTTATTCACCTCTTGCCCCTGGTTTTAGCTGAAGGAAGAAACGGACAGGGACCTTGACTTTCCCCCAAAGCATGGCCAAGGAGAAACGTTGTCCTTTCTCAACGTGGAAAACCTGACCAGGGACGTCGTGTAGTGTGTGATTGCCTTACTCGGGACTCCTTTAGTGACAGGAGGAACATCTTGCCGCCGGGGTAGCACATGGTTAGACTCTAAGGAAAGAAACGCTTAAGATACAACCCATTCCACGGGTGAGAGAGCTCCTCACCTTCCGCGTTTACTAAACGGTAAGCATTTCCTGGATAAGCTTCTTTTACGACAAACGGCCCTTCCCAATTAGGTTGTAATTTAGACCTAGGACCTGCGGACCGAATGAATTTTCGCTTCAAAACCATATCACCCTTTTGAAACTTACGTTCGATTACCTTCTTTTGAAAATAATGTGAAACCCTCTTTTCATAAATGGATACATGATCGGCCGCATTCATCCTCTTCTCATCTAAGAGTTCCAACTGGACCAGTAACGCCTCTCGACGTTCGTCGAGATTAAGTTCCTTATTGAGTTGCACCCTAAGGGAAGGGATCAAGATCTCATATGGGAGCACTGCCTCCATCCCGTAGGTAAGAGAATAGGGAGTTTGTCTCGTAGGGGTACGGACGGAGGTGCGGTAAGTCCACAGAGCTTCCACTAATCTTTCTGGCCAATCCGAAAATTTATGAGCTTCACATGTTTTCTTGATGATTTTAAGAAGGGTTTTATTAGTGGCCTCGGCTTGACCGTTGCCTTGAGGATAATATGGAGATGAATGATGCAATGCAATATTGAACTTCTTACAGAGGTCCTTAAGCTCTTGGGAGACGAACTGGGGTCCGTTGTCGGTGATGATGCTGCTTGGCACTCCGAACCACGAGATGATATTCTTCATGATGAAGCGGCACACCGTTGTAGCTTTGATCTCTGCATACGCCTCGGCTTCGGCCCACTTGGTGAAGTACTCAGTGGCGGTGAGGATAAAGGACTTCTGCTTGATCTGAGAATTGGGATCACCGAGCGGGCCGACAACGTCGAAAGCCCACATAGAGAATGGCCAAGGAGCGGTCATAGGATGGAGAGATGAAGCTGGAGAATGAATCTTATCAGCGTGGAGTTGGCATTTAAGACACCTCCGGACGTAGAGGGAGCAATCTTCCTCTAGAGTGGGCCAATAGTAGCCCTGCCTAAGGATCTTCTTCGCTAGAGCCTGGCCATTGACATGACCCCCACACTCACTAGAATGGGCTGCTTCAGCCACCTTCCAAGCTTCAACATCATCTAAGCATCTCAGGAGCATTCCATTAGTAGCCCACCTGTACAGTTCTCCTGCAACAACGGTGTACCTTGCGGCGGCTCTTCTGATTGCTTGCGTTGCTCAGCTTTTGCCCCTTCCGGGAACAATCCCTCCTTACAAAACAACTCGATTTCGTGATACAAAGGCAACTCTTCTTCGTCCAGGATCTCTTCTAGCTCTGTTAAAGATACTTCCTTAAGATCTCCCTTCTCAGCTCTTGCCTCTACAGACTTCCTAAGATTGATGAACCAAGGGTCCTGAAGAGAGGGTGCGTCCAATCTCTGAACGATGATAGTCTCAGTGCTCCGACTGAGAGGAAAAGATAGGGAAGAAGCAAGGGATGCCAGAGCATCAGCTAGAATGTTCTGAGAACGGGGAGTATGGATATAGATCAGCTTACGGAATTGTCTAGCGAGGAGCGTGACCAGATCTTGATAAGGCTTGAGCTTGGGGTCACGAGTACGGTAAGTGGATAGAACTTGCCGTAGGACGAGCTGAGAATCTCCTATGATGTTTAATTAACGCGCGCCTAGGAGGTAGGCGTGCTTCAACCCGGCCAGGAGAGCCTCATACTCAGCGATGTTGTTGGTGGCGGGAAATCGAAGTTGATAAGCGAAGGGAATGGTCACTCTCTCCGGAGTAAGCAAAACAGCACCGATCCCTCGGCCTTGAGAGTTGAGTGCACCATCGAAGTGCAGAGACCAGAAGGGGTGAAGAGAGATAACAGAAAGATGCTCATCGGGGAAATCATCCTGAATGGAATCGGTGTGAGGAATGGGGAGATGGGCAAGATGCTCAGCAATGGCATATCCTTTGACTGCCTTCTGAACAACAAAGGTGATATCGAACTGAGAGAGGAAGCTCTGCCAGCGAGCTAACCTACTAGAAAGGATAGGCTTTTCTAAGAGATAGCGGATCGGGTCCATTCTAGAGATTAACCTAACTGGGTGGGCAAGAAAATAGTGTTTCAACTTCTGAGCTACCCACACTAAGGCGGCACAAGTCTTCTCCATAGCGGTGTACTTGGATTCAGCTGGATTAAACAACCGAGAGAGATAGTATGCAGCCCGCTCTTTCCCTTCATCGTCCACTTGTGCTAAGACCGCCCCTACGGAGTCCTCAATAACCGAGATGTATAGGATTAGGGGTTTCCCAGGGACAGGAGGTTACAGAACCGGGGGATTGGATAGATATTCCTTGAGGTTCTCATAGGCCTTCTGACAATCTTGATTCCATTCGAACTTGACCCCCGCCTTAAGCAATTCATAAAACGGACGGCACTTTTGAGAATGATGGGATATGAATCTTCTGATGAATTACAATCGACCAATCAATCCTCGAAGTCCCGTAATGTTCTTCGGCGGAGGCATGTCCATGACGGCCTGTGCTTTGTTAGGATCAATCTGGATCCCCCGTTTGCTCACTATGAAGCCTAGCAATTTCCCTGAGGAGACGCCGAACACACATTTCTTCGGATTCATCTTGAGCTTGTACTCCCTGGCTCTCTGCAGCACCTTAGCCAGGATAGAGGGGTGTTCTTCCTTGGTTCTTGACTTCACCAGGATATCATCCACGTAAGCTTCCATATAGATGTGCATCATGTCATGGAAGATGGCCATCATTGCCCTTTGATAGGTGGCACCTGCGTTCTTCAGACCAAATGGCATAACCACATAACAGTACGTGCCCCAGGGCGTGGTGAAGGAAGTTTTCTCTTGATCTTCCGGAGCGAGACGGATTTGATTGTAGCCTGAGTACCCGTCCATAAATGACAGAGCTTCATACCCGGCAGTGTTGTCTACCAGGACGTCTATATGAGGCAGCGGGAAATCATCTTTAGGACATGCTTTATTAAGATCCTTGAAATCGATGCAAATACGCACTTTTTCATCCTTCTTGATAACAGGGACTATGTTTGCCACCCACTGAGGATATAAAACAACTCTGATGAATCTGGCCTTGTATAGCTTGTCGACCTCTTCCTTGATCCTCAAGGCCATGTGGGGGTGAAATCTTCTTGACCTTTGTTTTACAGGTGTTGCCCCTAGTTTAAGCACGAGTCGGTGTTCCACTAAGGAGGGGTCAAGACCCGGCATGTCCTCGTAAGACCAGGAGAAGGAATCGCTATACTCCCTTAGAACCTTAATCAATTCCTCTTCTACTCGTGAAGGGAGATCAGCAGTAATAATGATGGGCCTTGGGTCTTCTTCAGTTCCCAAGTTGATTTCCTTCGTAGGTTCGTCCACTGCCATCGACGGCTCGTCGAATCTTTTCAATCCTTGTGCGTATAGGTCGGCGGTGTCATCTACATCGCTGTCCTCATTAATCGGATCCTTCTCATCCAAGATCTCATAGACGCCTAATCCATCGTCGCTCCACACCCCTTCTATTTCCTCTTCATCTTCAATCACAATTGTTGTAGCAACAAATTCCGGACACTTCAAAAGAGCATGGCAACGCTAAGCCAAATCTTGCAAGAACCTATCAGGAACAGATCGAGAAGGATGAGCAAGCGAGCGCGGCTCAGAATAGGAAGGGTTGGACGACCTAGAACAAGACCCTACTTCTCTAGACCTAACTAACTCTACTTCCCTAGACTCGACGGACCCTAATCCTAACCTAGGAGGGAGGAAGCCTAGTAGAAGGGAATGAGCAGAGGACTCGTGCCCCTGGGAGGAAGATGGAGACAGGATAGCGTAATCTTCCACTGAAATCTCCGTTTCAATTTTGACATTTTTTTTTGAAGATCAGCGGAGATTACACAGCAAGATGGAGGAGGTGGGAGCTGCATAGGGAATAGCTCGTGGAAAATGCAGTCGAAGAAAGGATCAGAAGAGGAAAACCACATCTCGTGGAGTTGAGAGTTGGGAGGAGGAGGAGTGAAGAGAGTGGATAGATCAATGCGCGGGCACCTCTTGCAAGCACAAGGAACAAAAAGAATCTCGGGTGGATCAATGAACGATGGATTTATTGTGATGGGAGGAAGACGGGGTATGAAGTCCCCTTGCCGAAAAATAGATTGAAAGCTTGAGGGGGACCAAGAAAAGACAATCGGAGAGCTCCCCCTTTCCTGTACATCAATAATAGGCTGCCTCTTCGGCCTCCACTGCACAAGCCGAACTTCTTTTGGTTTCTGGCAATCTTCTTCATGAAACAGCCCCTGAAGGTCTTGACCATAATCAATCATATCATCCTCTGCTCCCTTTAGCACTGGAGGTGGACTCGCAATTGGACAGATTGTATTTCTTATTGGCAGAGCTGGCTGCGGAGCTAATGTACCAGGCTGGAGAGGCCCTCGAACAAAGTGTTGACGGTAGTCCCAGGTGAGTGGCCCAGAATCACCTATCACAGACAATGCAGTTTCCCTGTAGCCGAGACCTCTCCTGCCCATTTTTCTTCCCTTGGGTATGGGCTTGGTCATTCCTTGTAATTGTGCACTGAGGCCTCTCCCCGGTTGGTAGCCCAGTTTCATTATAATGTTCCAGCCTTTTGAGTCTCAGATTTGGGGCTTCATCTTGATGTTAACTGGAGTAGTGATGGGCCTAGGAGGCATATAAGCCCAAGGGAAGTTTAAATCCAGCACTGATATGACGGGTCGGCTGCTTGGCCGAAGTGTAGGAAGAATCTGTTCTGAAATGGCCTTAACCGATTGCACTGTAGATAGGCTTTTGACCTTGACGACCCTCCCTTGGAAAGGGAATTTGACGCACTGATGTGCGGTGGAGGGCACGGCACTGAGCGTATCCAGCCATGGACGACCCAAGATAGCCTTGAACATAGGGTCGATGTCTAGTACATAGAATTCTATAGCCATTGTAAGGGGTCCGAGCTCTGCTTGGATAGTGACCACCCCGTGACATGCTCGCCTTGAATTGTCATATGCTGCTATAGTGGTAGGGGTGGGTCGTAATAACTCTTCGGATATGTTGCAAGCTCGTAGAGTGCTGAGTGGGCACACATTGATTGAAGCCCCTGTGTCAACCAGTGCTGCTTCAATGCTGACTTTGTTCAGAGTGATTGTAATGCAGAGCGGCATTTGCCGAGCTTCCGGGAGCGCTAGCTCGGATTCTGAAAATGTGATTGCTGGCCCTCTGGAAATAGTTGCTAGGGCCGTTGGTAAGCTGTCGACTGCCATGTCTTCACTGACCATTACTTTCTGTAAGAAATCTCTCAGTGCATCCTGATGAAGGGTAGATCTTTTGATCAGCTCCAGCACAGATATTTTAGCGGGCACTCGATCCAGATGATGCACCAAGTCATACTGAGTACCCGGCAAAGGTTCGGTTTCTTCCTGCTCGGCCGTCGGCAGAGAGGACTGGGGATTAGAAGTCGTAGGGTAATTCCGATGGAACATCCTCCCGCTCCTCAAAGCACAATTCGCTGCGGCATCTGAAGAGAGTATGATGGGCCCTGCGGGGTGGATAGGTGGAACAGGTGGTGCGGGGGAGACGGTTTGGTGGAGCGTAAGGTTGGTGGGGGTAGTAGGTGGTGAGCGGATGATGGGCGAAGGATGGGTGGAAGGCGGGATGGTGATGGGTGTTGACGCGGGTGGAGGGAAGGCTAGCTAGCGAAGAAGTAAGGATGGGTGAAGGGTTGGGTGGTGGTGTGATGACGGTGATGGGGGTAAGTGGCGAGGGGTATGACGGAGTGGTGGGTGGTAGTAAATTTGTTGGAGCGGGCGTAAACGGGAGGACAAGTGGAGAGGATATTGGGTGTGAAGGAAGGACGAAGGAGGGGGTAAGAGGATTGCGGTGGTTGTGGGGGAGGGCCATGACTTGCGGTGTGGCACCATCGTCATCAAAAGACCACTCGGCACTAGGGGCCGGGGTTTGAACTACATTCACTTGAGCCGGTGCAGGCGGCTGAGGTTGCTGTAGAGCAGGCAGATGATTTGGCATCAGATTTTGATGGATCCCCAGATCCTGAGCCTGTTGTAGTTGCTGTTGTGGTAGTGGCTGCTGCGGCTGCGGTGCTTGTTGCTGCTGTGCTTGCTGCCTCGGCTACTGCCTTCTTTTCTCTTTGATTTCAACAATGGCCCGATGCATCTCGGCCCAATCGATTCTCTGTCCCTCATGGAGATCGTATACCAGATCCCGGAACTGATAACATCCTTCGATAGTGTGGCATGGCTGCCTATGGAACATGCAATATTTCGTTTGATCAAGGGCTGGGTTCTAGTTAGGCCGTTCCGGAGGAAGTTGAATTGCATTCACCGACATAAGAGTCGAGAAGATATCCGTGAGGGTCTCTGGCAGTGGAGGATATTGTGCGCTCTTGGGAGCCAGGCGCTTGTTGTTTGGATTATTGTTATAGCCGTTGGGTGGAGGGACATTATGGAATTGCGGAGGTGGTGGTTGTTGCTGCGGAGCGATGAAGGAATTTTGTGGAACGGTGAAGGCAGGCGGAGGGTTTTGTGGAGCGGCTTGAAAGTTCTGTGAAGCGGGATTTTGTGGAGTGCGGGGGTTTTGGGGGAAGCGGAATGGTGCGGCTTGGAATGGAAAGGCAACGGCTTGTACCTGTTCGTTTGTCTGGACCCCCTCGGTAACTGGCCCTTGTGGTTTCTTGTGATATTTGGGCTTTTGGTTTTCAAATAGGGCGTGTATGGGAGAATATTTGAACTGGGTTTGTATGAAGCGCGCCCGGCTGTAGAGTTGATGCATGTTAGCTATATCATTCATTGCCAGGATGTTCCTGAAGGTCGGGGTAGCATTTGAAATGAGCAACTTGACCTTCTCTTCCTCCGGAATGTGGCCAGGCACTCTAGCAGCCATCTGTCTCCACCTGTCTGCATAAGTGGCGAACTCCTCATCTGGCTTCATCTTCTCGGCTACTAGATCTGTAAATGAGTATTCCGGGCCGACCCTGTCTTAGAACCGCTGGATAAATTTGTCCTTTACTACCTTGAAACTTTCAGCTTCTTCTAGCGGCAAAGAGTAGAACCACTCCAGAGCAATACCATCCAGAGATCGGCGGAATAAATACGCCATAAGGTGATCATCATACTGGAATTGCGCCGATTCATAGAGAAAATCCCTCATATGAATAAAGGGATTGCTGTTCCCATCGTACTTGTAATAATTGGGGAGCTCTGATTGTGGGGGGAACCGAATATTCTGGAAGCTCGGGACAGAAATATCTGCCAAAGATTGCGGGCCAACCCACTTCTGGAGGAAATCGAGTTGTTGCTGCATGGCGGCCCATTTGTCAAGCAAGTCCTGCTCTCGGGAGGGAGCAGGGGTGGTAAAAGATGCTGATTGAATTTGAGGAGCAGATGGGACGATTGTGGCAGAAGGTGGAAGCCCAAACGCAGGAGTGGAGGGATAAACAGTAGAGATGGGGGGCCCATAAGAAGGATATTGGGCCTGAGATTGGCCCAGATTAGAATGGGCTTGAGCCACCCCTTGCCGAGGGTGCAAGAAATCGGAAGGGCCCATGAGAACTTGCGAAGCTACCGGAGTAGATACGTGATGATCCATTTGAACAAAAGAGGGGATGGGCGACTTTCCCTTATCGAAGGATTGTTGGGCCGAATTGGAAGACTGGCCCGTTTCCATGCCCGCGAAAGTGATGGTCCGTGGTTGGACCGGGGTAAGATCAATTGGAGTGGGCTGGATGGGAAGCCCAACAATGGAAGGATTGGATTGATTTTGGATGGTGGTAGAAGGAGATGCGTTGGACCCTTGCATGGCCTGATAAAGAGCTTGGAGTTGGGCTGGATCCAATTGGGCCATCATCTGAAGGACGGAGCCCGCGGAAGGAGTGGAGAAAGAAGGGGTGGCTTGACCACCTTCCATGGAAGTGGAGGATAGAAGAGGGGCAGTTCCCTCTCTAGAAGAAAAGGAGGTAACCCTGGGAGGGTTTTCAAGAAGCCCTTGAGGAAGGGAGTCCTCTTGGGAACGGGGAGGATTAAAGGATGCCATGGTGGACTCGAAAAGAGGATTGGAATAGGACTTGAAGAAGGAATTGACTTGAGGAGATGAGTCGGACGGACGAAAATAACTCCACATGCAACGGACAACCTTGGAAATGCAAACAAACAACACAAACAATCACACAATGAGTAACCAAACTCGAATGTTTTTTTTTTTAGAAAAAGATGTAAGTGATAAAAGATGAAGACACTCAAAGTCAACCAAGTTGTTTTAAGATGATGCAACACAATTCTTGTGATTTCTCCTTTGGAACTTTAGTGAATTGATTGAAATGTGCTCTCAACAATGGGTTCCTAACAGGAGATGGGTATGGGACTTGGCTTGACTCTAAGTGTAATCACTCCTCACTTATGCAACCCTAGACACGGGGTGGGAAAGGTACAACCAGCCCGGCGTCCGTGTGGGAATCCACGGCTCGCGGGGACTTATGGAGGTCCCTGGTGTGATTTCCTAGTCGGCCCCAAGGAATATGGAGACGAGAGGTCCGCACACCAAGGTAGGAAAATGCAATCTAGGATATGAAAAGATGAATGGTCCTATGTGCACCGGAGTACATGCAAAGTCTAGCCTAAAATCTAGCAATCAATGATGCACACAATGATATGGAGATATGAAACAAAGCAAGGAGGAAGTCAAGTATCACCCAAGCAAAAAAGTCACAGCAGAAACTGTGAAAATAAATGCACCTGGGGGCGTACCTGTCTGGAGTATAACGGTCGAGGAACCCTGCGTCAGAACAAAATAACGGTCGAATGCCAGACCGCCAGAAATAATATAACGCAGGGAGCTAGGACCGTCAAATGATCCAGAGAACCAAAATCAACCAGCAGTAACAAGAAAAAACCGTAAAAGCTCTCAGCAGAACAGATGTGGCGGTCTAATGCCCCTGCGTCAGAGGACTGTAACGCAGGGACACAGGGCCGTCAGAGCACTCAGAGAATCAGGATTAACAGGAAGTAAGGGGAAAATGGGAGGGTAACAACACAAGAGATGATGGCAGGTTTAACAGGAATCAAAAGCACGATTGGCACAAGTTGTCCCACCGTGATCGCCAAAAAATTATCTGTTGATTGGTTTTGCCTATCTTCTTTTCTTAGGGGGTTTTGTGTGATGATATGTAGCAAGATGACAAGCAAATAATCAAAGATCTGCACTCAACCTATGAACATGTGATCATGAACCTAGGCAATCAAAGCTAGCTCTAGCATGGGCATGCTATCTCAATCAGACTAAGCTAAGGAAAAGGAAAATACACGACGGGGCGTGGAGCAAAGAGTAAATGAAAACACACCACAAGGGGTGGAACAAGCAAGGAAATAAAAGATGTGCAATGAAGGAGAAAGCTAATGCCCAATACCAAGGAAAGTCGTGATCGCCACCAAAGTAAAAACAAGCCAAAGACTTGAATATACCTTGGAAATAGGTGGATGAAGCACCCGCCCACGGGAGAGAAAACCAAAGAGAACCTGCAGGTCAGCTAGAAGTAACGGCCAGAACCCCGTGCGTCACTTGAAAGTGACGGTCGCTTGAAAGACCGCTGGAAGACTCTGACGCGCCTGCACAAGGCCGTCATAATACCTGCAGTAGCAAAGTGTGAATCCTTTTAACTCCAACTCTTCCAGCCGACTAGAAGACTTGGGCCTCGTCCTAGTGAACCTGTAAACCTGCCAAAGAAGTGGAAGACAAGAACAAAACAACCCAAATTAGCCCTTTCAATAATATAGCATCAATTCTTCAATAAACAAAATATCATCAAAAGGAGAGGGGAATACCGGGGAGTTTTGATTTTTTAACCCCTCTGGGCGTTTTAAAAGATTAGGAGGATGTTTAGATGATGAAAACCAGTGAAAAACGTGGAGGAAGGAGAGAAATAATGCTTGTGATGAAAGGGAGATTGAATGGAAACTCAATATGCAATTATGAACTTTAGAACCAAAAGGAACAAATACTCCCTTCACCAGGCAGCAAACGAACGTGAGAAGCACTTCTCCTTGATCAAACGTAGCTCTAGAATGCGGCAGCACTTCGACGCAAACTCCAGATCTTCCTCCCTTGGCCATGAAGTTAAGGGTTCTATTTATAGACCCCCAAACTCTCAGGTCGAGCAGAGGATAATCCGGCAAGAGAAAAGGATAACTCTTAGCAAATCCTTGAAGATAATATCACCAAGAGTCCATAGAATCAAACAGAAGGTCCTGAGGATCAGATTTGAAAGAGATATCGTCAATCCAAGTTCTTATCTCGACCACGGAGTAGCAGAGAAAAGGCCTGAACTGCCAGGACTCTCTGAAGGAAGTAACGGCTGCACGACGGACCGCCACTTGGAAATAACGCACCAAGGATCGTCCGTTACTTTCAACCTTATCCCTAAAAGATAAGATCAACAAGGAGAAGGCCAAAGCAATAGGACTTTGTGAAGAAAGCAACGGACAAGGCTTAGGGCGTCATAATGAAACAACGGCTTCACGACAGACCGTTATTATCAACGTGTAAGCCAAAAGATAAAGATTGAAACGAGACCTTAAGCCTTAGGTCTCTTCGAAGAGTAACGGCCCAGGACCCACCCGTTATAAAGAAACAACGCTCCTGGAGCAGACCTTTATTATCAATGGAGTTCAAAAGAAGAAATGAAGGTTTTGCTAAGCCTTAGTCAAATGAAATGCCACAAAAAGCCACATCCAATCAAGGAAAAGACCCAAGAAATAGGCTCTAAATCAATCAAGGAGACTCAATGAAGAGTGAATTACTCGGAGCATCATGTAGAATGAATAAGGAGATGACCCGACTTATTGGTCATAAAACGGGTGTCAACAACGTGGTTGGGGGCGATTGGACCCACGCTGACGAGCGCGACCCCAGCTAGTCACTTGTTTTGTGGTTACTTGTACGGTGTCCCCATTCCACCAAGGGTTGAGGGGGACACATGAGGCGCGGTCTAAGACGTTAGTGGAGGCATCCGGCCTTACTTCTGGTGGGCAGGTACTCCTGTCACGTGAGACGTGACTCTCCTGTTTTCACGTTCCGTTTCCCATCTGCGAGATGAGGTTTTCTGGGCCGATCGGTGTTTCTGAGTTAGTGGCCAGGGTGCTAGTGGATTTACCGAGGTTGTGTCTTGTGGGTGCGGTTCCCACGACCAGGTGGTCAGGGTTGTGCCTTGGACAGCGTGTCCATGTCGGCCTTGTCTTGGGAGACAGGCCGCTATGGCAGGGTTGCCGTGGGGTTTACCTCGGTGAGTGGTGTTAGTATAGCCCAGTTCCCGATTGTGAGATCGGGATTTCTCTTTCTGCTTGACCGGTGCAGTAGGAGTAGTTGTAGTGCCGAGTTTTGATAGGCCACCATGTTTACTGTTTCTGTTGCAATTGTTGTTCTTGTAGTTACTACTTTCCGTGCCCCCGTTGTTCTCAGTTGCGGTTCCGCAGGATCCCTACTGAGCCAGTGACAGGAGGCTCACCCCTGCATTTCAGGTGCGGCGGTTCTTCCTCGAGGTTCGAGGGTGCAGTGCTGAGGTTCTTAGTTGCTAGCTCGCCGGGCCTAGTGTTCACTTGACATGTGGTGCGTTTTACTACTTTAGACTGTACTTTCTGTTGGACTGGACTCTATTGTAGTAGTTTTTTATTTATTTCTATTAATTATTGAATTATCCTGCTCTATTTCCTATTTCTTTGTACCTCCACACTCCTTTTAGCCCTTCTGAGCCCTCCCGGCTCGTGGGAGGCGGGCCAAAATTCGAATGGTATCGGATTCTTCCCGGTATCCGGATCTTGGGTCGTCACAGTATCTCTCGGGTAAAGCCTCGCCACCACTCCCTGGTGGGACCACACGCGTGTCGGAAGGCTACGACTAGTGGGGAGTCACTAAGTGACCACTCTCCGAGGAGAAACTCCGAGAACTACGCACACACCCTGCGCGACAGTCGAGAAGAACCAAGTGGCACCGAGCCACTGGACTCTAGACAGTCCTCTAGACTCACTAAACCCAACGGTCCTTGAGTCACAAGACTCGGGGTCAAGACCGTCGTACGCAACGGTACAACGCCATTAATCTAGCCTAATCCCTAGGTCTAAAACCACGGTAGCACGAATGCCGAGATAGCTCACAAGCTGCCGAGACCATTCCCTCAAAAGGGAACTCAAGGGACCTCCAGCCCCAGGATGGGCAACTAGACTCACAGTCCAAGGCCACACACATGGCCCATCCAGAATACATAGAAGTACGATTTCCAAGGCAGCTCACACGCCGCCACACCGATTCCCCATCACAGGGAAAAGCGGGAAACCTCCAGCCCCAGGCTGAATGGCTGGACTCGCAGTCCCAGGCCACACACATGGCCCACTCAGGAATCATCTTCCAGGGAACTCACGACGTACGGGGGAGACCCCACCACACACATACCGATACACGGTGACTCGAGCCGAGAACACCAACTCCCGGAATCCCACGGCACCCTAACGTGTGGCCCCCACATGATGCCCTGCATCAGTCAGACCACGGGTCAACACGCGGATCGAGGTCCACTCACCCGGGACTCGAATCGGCAAAACATAACTCCGGTTGGACACAAACCGCTGGCGGTCTACCTTTGGGCCGCCACAAGAGCTGGCGGTCCAAAATTAGGCCGCCACAGGGACTGTAGCGGTCCAACGATAGGCCGCCACACCCTGGGTTGCGCAGGAACTAGCGGTCCTACTCAGGTCCGCCACAGGGATGAGGCGGGCATACCTTCGGCCGCCAAATCCCAAAAATTCCCAACGGTCGAAAATCAACGGTCAACTTGCCCTCTAGCGATTTGACCCTCAGCCACCACACCGTCTGGCGGTTTATCATGCTGCCGCCATGCGACATAGGGACATGCCGACAAAACAGTGCCCTGTGGCGCTCCTACCTTGGGCCGCCACAGCCTCTGGCGCACCTACCCTGGGCCGCCAAAGGCTCTGGCGGTCACTGGAAGGACCGCCACACCAACCCGAGAATGGGCCGGCAGGAAGAAACCCAAAAACTCGTACCACGCCCTGATCATCCACAGATGAGGGGGGAAGCTCCCCTATAACCCATAGCATGCATCTAAAACCCCGAATCGGTCCGAAACCTCGTGAAACGGGAGATCCGGCTCACACCCCAAAGACATGGATTTTCCCCAAAAAGCTCAAATAAGCCCGCTCGGCTCACCACGGCCTACAAAACTCGCGTGAAATGTAGTGCACGAGCTGGGGTCCATCTCCGTACCTCCACCAAAGATTTCGCGCCCCGAGGTCGTCGATCCACGAAGAAATCACCACGAAACCCTCATTCTTCCTGAGCTTCCCACGAACCACGCACGCCACCACAATCACCACGCCGCCACCGCCGTCGCCGCGCCGTCGTCGACCGTCGTCTGCAGCCCGAGGGGAGCACGCCGCCGCATCCACGGGAGAGGGGGAGGAGAGGGGGTGCCAGTCTCTCATGGGAGGAAGAAAGGAGGAAGAAGAAGAAAAAGAAAAAGAAATAGAAAAAGTAAAAGAAATTGGGGTTATATAGAAAATCTGGATTTTTCAAAAAATACAAAAAAATATAAAAATATACCCCCTCGATCCTCGGAACACGCTGATTGCCGTGGTAACGTCTTGATGTCGGAGAACGCAACGGTTCACCCTGTACGGGGTTCCGAAGGTCCGACAGACGAAAACACGCGTAAAACCCAAAACGCAACCCGGGACCTACAAAGGTGCTTCGAAAATTCCAGAAATATACCGGCAAGTGTAGACACCCATTTTTGGCCGATAAGTTGAGTAATTTCTTTGTTCTCCTAGTTAATGTGCCAATTGATCCACAATTGGTTGATTTTCTGGGATATTTCTCCCTATTCTTGGCCCTACAATTCAATTTCCGTACCTTAGATCTCGTCTCGAATTTGGCATTCTCGCGCTATTCACTCACATCACTTTCTTGTTCATAGCGCGATATGGACCTAATTGAATGATCATTTGAACATTCGTTATTTCTTGATATTTGGTCTTTATAGCATCCACTCTGGTTGTTATTCTTACTTAATATTTGATTAAACGACTGTCCAAAGGGTATTTGTTCTTTTTTTAGTCATTTGGCGAACCAGTCGTTGTCGCGCTATATCGTTATAGCGCATTCATGAAGAACGCGCTATACATTTCTAGCGCGTTCTCAGGTAGAAACCCAGTCCGACCCGGATTCCCCTTTTTTGATTTGGGTCCTTATTTTGGTAAGTTTCCAATCATATTTCGTCCAAAGGAAGGTTCCTAATCTTAATAGGAGTCTTTCCCCCTCATTAATCGGCAAGATTGCCTTGATTTGAGCCACCAAGTCATTAGATTGGATCGAACTCTGACCTAGGGTTTGTTCTTGATCCTTCTCCTATAAATTGGACCCCTGGTCGTCATTCTGAGAGGATGCAACTCGAGATCTTGACGAGGAGGAGGCTACTCTTCATTCCAAGTCAATAATTCCTCGCTCCTCACATATCCAAGGGAGTATTTTGGGGCTTATTGTGTTCTTCATCGTTCTTAGTTTTTCTCCCCAATTCGTTTATTTCAATCCTCGCATAACATTGCATATTGATTTCAAAAACACTTCTTCTACAAAACACACGCATTCACACACACCAAACCTATTTTTGGCCCTCCCATAGGGATTTAAAAATCACCAACCCCCCAGGTAATCGAGCCCTTCTTTTATATGTTTTTGATTAAGAATAGGGGCAGATTCTGCTTAAATCTCGATCTAATGGGCCTTTTATTTGTTGTTTATGATTGTTTGCAGGCACTAGAAGATTGATACGTGGAGCCCTTGCATCTTGGCCGGCCTTGGAGCAAGGAAGAAACGAATCCAGTTCATCCCGCTTTCTGTCTGATATCGCGCCATACGAACATAGCACGATCTTGAGAAGGCGCTAGGAAGATATAGCGCGTTCATTCCCAGGCCAACTCTTGGCCCTCTTTGAATCTTTGAGGTATGTAACATGCCCTTATTTTGATCTTCATATTATTTGGCATGTTGTTGGCCTCAGTGGCGATCACGGATTTTTATTATTACATGTGACCCCCCCTTTTATCATTGATTTTAGTTCTATATCTTGTTAAATCATCACTTATTCAAATCATCAATTGAGGGAGGTCTAATTTTAGATCTACAGCAAGCTCCTCGCAATGCCACGGACCCAAGGAAATTCACAAGCACACCACAAATGGGTCCGACAATCCGGTAAAAATAGTCCGAAGCTCAATCGGACAGAATCCGCAACCCGCGGAAGGACGATCCGAAACCCAAGGATCCAGATCCGAAAAACCTGGGGCACTACAGCCCTCCCCCCATAAAGGAATTTCATCCTCAAAATTCAGGACTAGTACCAAGTCACAGGGGAAGAACACTAAACCAACCGACAACGTCGTCAGAGCCCCAGCAGAGGAAACCTCGATTCCCACAAAAGCTCTCTGTTGGGTTCGGTGCAGTATTCAGAGGGGGGGTGAATGAATATAACCTGTTTTAAATCTATCGCCCAGTTAAAAATATGATGCTCACTAACTATCTAGAATGCTAACTAGACAGATATATCAAATCTGAAAGACTAATTAGCAGTAGCGGAATTCAACAAACAGACAGTGAGCAACCAAAGCAAAGCGCACCTAAGTATTCATTCAAACCATTCTTTCACTCAAATAAACTTTCGCTCACTCAACAGATTAAACACTCAGAACAAGATCTGATTAAATCATTTAATGAACCTGTGATCAAACACTTGGAGCGCCCCTATGCAAACATCTAGCGGAAGCAAAAACATATAGAGAAATCAAACCACTGCACAGAGGTTTTTAGGTGGTTCGGTCCAGCAGACCTACATCCACCCCACACTCAATCCGAGTGTGGCTTCCACTAGCTCACGCTAGAAACCGCAGACTCAGTCTGCAACAGGTGCTGCCACACAGCTTGACCAGGGGAACAACCTCCCCTCTTCCTCCCAACCGGAGGGAACCACTAGTGACACCAGTCACTAGCAAACCAGAGACATACGGTCTCTCTTCCTCCAGACCTGGAGGGAACCCCTGGACTTGAATCCACAAGCCCAGAACCGGAGACAAGTCTCCCTTCCTCCAAACCGGAGGGAACCCACAAGTAGCTTCCAGCTACTTGCAACTGGAGATCAGATCTCCCTTCCTCCAAACCGGAGGGAACCCGACCTCAGACCAGAGGATCGGAAAGCACAGCAAACCAGAAAACAAAGGAAAAACAATAAACAAAAATAACTTCAGCAAACAGAAGCTGAAACATGAAATGCACAATGTGGCTCTCAACGGAGCTGACTGGCCTGGATTTGATCCACGGTCCAGTAGACAGATCTTCAGGTAGGATCTTCCTTCTTCTCCACGAGCTCTCTCGCTCACTCTCTATCTTTCTTTCTCTTTCTTCTGCTCTCCTCTCACTCTCTGCTTCTTCTTCTCTTCACACTCTTCTTGAGCTCTCTACCTCTCTTCTTCTCCATCTGCTCTTCTTCTTTCTCTTTTCTTTTTCTATCTGGATCGTGGCTCTCTGTATGAGCTTTTCTTCTCGCCAACTCGATCAGTCTTCATCTGTGGACGAAGACTCATATATATAGCAGCAGCAGCTAGGGCGCGTGTGGCTTCCACAGCTCCTGCCCTAAGAATTCGGACCACGTGGCAGTCTCTCAGCTGACTTCATTCCAGCCTCGGATCACGTGCCCTCCTTAAGCTTCACGATCAAAGCACCTGTGAAACAGAGTATCGGATAAGTCATCACTTTAAAGAACAACTCTGTATAGACTTATCAAAAGAACAACGTTTAGAAGAAACCTGAACGAGGTTAGAATGAAACAACACGAACTAACAAACGGCAACGACACGGAGACAACACGAAGACACAATAGGGAAACGACACGAAGTCACTGTAATAAAACAAGCACTACAAAAAGAACGACACGAGGTACATACGAAGACAAAATAGAAACCAACACGAAGTATGGTTTCAACATACGAAAGACACAAGGTCTAGGAAGAACAACACGAAGACAGATAGCGGAAACGACACGAAGTGAAACAACAGAAACCGTCACGAGTTGAAAACAACACGAAGACGAACACAGAAATTGACACGGAGTTGAACAAGTAGACATAAAAAATGACACGAGATTCAACTAGAGGACAGAGAGAAGTGACACGAGGTTTACACAGAAATGACACGAGGTTCACACAGAAACGACACGAGGTTCACTGTGAAACGACACGAGGTGGCACACAGAAAGCAACACGAGGTGCTGCAATGTTCTGCACGCAGTGGAACAAAAACGACACGAAGACATGGAGACAACAGTAACCGACACGAGGTGAGGTTACTAAAGCGACAACGACACGCGGTGTGGAAAACACGACACGAAGACCTGAAAAGGAAAACGACACGAAGTCATGAGAACAGCACGAGGTGAAAACGACACGGGCTGACCACAACACGTGATGAAACATAGAAACCGACACGAAGTAAGAACGACATGGAGACAGCACAGACACGTGCTTGACTTTGAGAAGAGTTCACGAAGTAAACTCAACACGAAGATAGAGACACTAAGGCAACACGGAGACACGAGTACACGGGAAACACGAAGACAACTTTGAGTACAAAGCTGCTCGAACATCCGAACGACTCGAAGACAAGGACGACACGGGGTGACAACAACTCGAAGATGACAACAGGAATTGACACGGAGTATGACCAAGGCGAGAGGGACAGAAACAGCACGAAGACTCAAACGCAGAAATAACACGAAGACGTAAACACTAAAATAACACGAAGATGAAGACACTAAAACAACACGAGGACACGAAGACAAAACCAACACGAAGACACGACAAGGAAAACGACACGAAGTCTAACCTCATACAAGTTATCCTGTCACGCATGGAAATCAACACGAAGTGTTATAACCTCAGACGACACGAAATCTTTTCGTGTTAGTGAGGGGAAACAACACGAGGTGAGACTTCACGCTGTACAGAACTTGGAAGACCAGTGTTGAATGAGTAGACGTGTAGTATATCATGAAAGAAGGCCAGTGTACAGACTTGGAGGCCTGAAGGCGATGTGAGTAACAATCCAATGTATGGACTTTGACTCTAAATGAGACTGACAGTGTATACACTTAGCCAAGGCAATGCACTGTATGGACTTCCATGAGACGCTCAATGTGCAGACTTACTGCCAATCAATGTATAGACTCTGTAAATGCATATGAAAGCTTTATGCAGCAGATAATAGTCTGAAACTTCAATTACAATGATTCACAGTGTAAACAAATAAACTGACTGAGCATATGAAAGCCTGAATGAACATTTCAACAGGATGACTCACAGTGACTCACATCAAACACCAATCATCAAAACCAAATCAATCATTAAAACCACAGCAATGAATGCTTTATGCATCAGTTTAACATGTAGCATGACCTCACATCAAATATGTTAATCTAAACTGAGCAGCAGGATGACTGAACATTTGATTAACTTACATCAACAATCAATCATCAAAACCATCATCAAAACCACAGGGGCACAACAATCTCCCCCTTTTTGATGATGGCAACACTTTCAATATATTGAGTCATTCTGATGATGTGAGGCATTCTGAGGCATTCTGAAGACTCAAATTATTCTCCCCCTTTGACTTCATCAAAAAGAAAAATAATTTGAGAAATTATAGCATATATAAGAGTTCAGTCAAGTTCTCCCCCTTGGAGAAGGAATATGAACATGATTCAGCATGACAAGGAATGCTCCCCCTGAAGAGATGCCAATTGATATGCAAGTGATGCATGACATGGAAGCTCCCCCTCAATCAGTGGAATCTTATGAGATAGGAGAAGTTCAGGTCATTGAGCCAAGGACATGAGCAGAAGAAATTCAGTTAACAGATTTTTCAAGGATGCTCCAAACATAAGAAATTCTGCCAGATTTTCAAAGAGATATCAATCTCATAATTCTAAAGCATAAGTTTTCAAAGTCTTCTATCATAAGGGCTTATGAATGATATTTATTGAACATCATGGTTTAAACATGATGTATGCAGAGTTTATCAATAAAATTCTATAATGATATCTAAAACCATGGTTTAATAAAAATGAACCAAGCCCTCATATTTATCTTGAATATCCTCCCTTTGTCTTACACAATCAAATCTATTGACTTCTTTCAGAATTACATGTACTAGTATTGAAATCAAGCAATTATGAAGTCATATGATTTTGTCTAGGGTGGTAGCAAATTGATTTTGGCATCAATATACATATATTTCAATTCATTCAACAATTTTCCTTGCTACAATTTTACGTGCACTCTAGTTCAGTACACACCTTGTAACTAGAGGATATACCTTGATCAGAGGCCTATATCCCTAAGCCCTTAGTGTGACTAACTGTCATGCCTTATGTGAACAGAGTTAGCATTTACACATCATGACACACTACAACTCAATTTTTTAATGAGTGAATTGTATTTCTCAGTGTGCATGCCATTGCTCTGCCTGATTTTCAATGAATTCTTACAGAGTTAACTAAGGCACCTCATGACACAATCCTTTGGACATGTGTTTCTCAGTGACCAAGGTCATTGCTCTGACAATTACTTTACCCTTTAGACAATTCAGAAACATTCAATTGCTTCAAAACAATATTAATCTCATGTACTTAACCAAATAAAGTCATGTATTCAAAAGTGCAGATTTCAGAAGTTTTTGCAAGACATAGCATGAAACGGTTGGTTAAGATTTATTAAACATGATTCAGATATGTTAAGAGATTTTGAAGTTAAACTCCATGAATACATTAAGCTTAAACCACATGAGTTATTTCAGACATTCATAAAAGCGTATAATAGAAGATTTCTAGTTCAAGATTTTTCAGATTTATGATCGAGATAGCCCATTGAAATCTTCATGAAGAACTGAAATAATTCTGATATCAAATGATACCAGATAAGAGAGATTTTGAAACTCAGTGTTTTCAAATTATGATCACGGTTTGGTCAACTAGAATCAATGAAAGGGTATGCTATGAATTCTGACAAATGTATGCATTTGACAACCTATATGCAATGCATTGACTCCCCCTTACAATATGCATTCAAACTCTCTTTTTGACATTTTCAATATAAGGGGATTTGCAGTAGATTCATGCATGTTTATGCATTTCTCCCCCTGACTAAATATGGAATGTGCAGAGAGAATTCAATACATGGTTTCATGACGAATGCTCAAGATAATCCAACCTGACCTATTTGCATGATGACTCATGGAACCTTAGTAACATACCTAGATCCCTCTTGATAACTATTTAGTTCTCAACCACATGAAGCATGAAGCAATATAATGCATCAATCAGTTGCAAGTGCAAGTCTTCATGCATGAGGATTTAATTGACAGCTCAGATGTTTAATTTAAGACAATTTCAGATTTTTCAAAAGCAGACCTAACATCAGGTTGATTAGGACTGAGCAGATCAATTCAGTACTAACAATTCCAAGATCTTCAGACAGTTTGTTCAACCTCCCCTTAACCAGTTCCATGTACACTTGGCAAATTAATCCATGGTGATCGTGCATGACAGTGTAGCACCCATACAATTTCAGCAGTTGAACTTTTATGAGTGAGCAGGAGAATGCAATTAATATTCATTATGGCAGTGTGTGCATGAGCAGCTCATAGGACAGGTCTAACAGTGCAGGTGACAGAATCTGATACAAGCTCCTAATTGATCAGATTTAAACATGATATCCAATCATAATAGCAGTGCAAATTATAGAGCAGACTTTAATTACAATTTTCAGAACTGACCTTCAAAGTAGCAACCCGGGGTCTTCTCACTTGAGTGCCTTGGTTTATTTACCCTTTCTTGTTTATTTCTTTCCAAGGCACACCTGCATTAACTGGGTTATTTTGATCCAGCAGGAACCCAAGCGGCCTCGGGTCCTGTATTACCCCCAACATGTGTTCTAGACAAATTTTGTGCATGAAGGTCATCAGATGTCATCAATTTGCAGTTGGACATGGAATGTCCATACTGACCACAATAATAGCAAGAGACAACAGAGTTTTTGTTCCTTTGAGCATGCATGTTAGTATGATCATGAAATCTATTCACATGAAGGTTTTTGTTATCCATATGAACATTTTGTTTTTTATTTCCAGCCAACCATCCTTGATTAGCTTTATGACCTGGCGTTCCATAGTTAAGACATGGAAGTGTTTTTCTTTTAAAGCCATAGTCATTTCTAGCAGCAACATGGGGAGCAGGGAATTTTACAGATTTGAATGAAAAACCTTTCCCTTTACATGCCAACAGTTTCCTTCTGTATGGCCATACCTCAAGCAGTGAGAGCAGACAATTGAATTTCTTATTTTAGCATTCAAATCAACATGATAAGACTGTGATGTTTTCTTACTTCTAGCACACCAGCATTGTGCAGCAGCTTGACTTACTTTTCCACATTCAAGGCAATTAGTTCTTTTATTCAGATGAGCATGATTGTTAGCATGAGAATTTTTGGCTTTTATGTCATCTTGTCTCATTAAATCACATTTATGCATGACATGACCAATTCTATGACAGTAAAAGCATTTAACACTTTTCCTTTTATCAGAAAAACTCTTGACTTGAGAATTTTTAGCAAGCAATCCTTTAAAGATATGTGCATGTGAAGATGAATGAAGGCTATGATTGTCATGCACAGTTTCAGCAGAGATATTCATGGATGAAGTTGAGCATGAACACACATAATTCTGATTTGATTCTTTATCCTTCAGGGTGACAATCATTTTCTCTTTCCCTTTCACAGTTTTTGATAGAGAGACAATTTCAGATTGCATGGAGGATATTTTCAATTCAGATTTTGTTAACTCTTCCTCACAGATGACAATCTGTTTTTGTAGGACATCATTCAAATTTTTCAATGACTCATTCGTTTCTCTTAAGGATCTGATTGTATTCTTTTGAAAATTATCATCAAATTTGATTTCCTTAACCAGATCCTCTAAAACTGTACATTGATTGCACGAGTCTTCCTTCTGAATACCTTTTTCTTTTTCAATGGTTAACCATTGTTGTCCCATCACTGTGTTCAAGACCATCAGTTTTTTATTTTCATCTTTTAATCTTTCATTTTCTTTTCGACATTCAGCAATGTCACATTTCAGATTATCCATCATGGATTTAAGCACAGTTACATCTTGCATGCTCTTAAGGAGATCAATATCTTTCTCATTCAGACTGTCTTTTAATTCAATAATCTTGTTTAGACAGTTTTGATTCTCAGCTTTTAAAGCAACATTTTGTTCTTTAACATTGTTAACGTCTATCATGCAGACATCATACAAATCTGATAGCTCATCATAAGATAAATCTTCAGGTTCGGGGCTTACCTGAGATGATGAGTCATCCCTTTGATCTTCACTGTGATTGCTTCGATGGGCCAACAAACACTGATCATCTTGCTCTTCATGAACGGCAGCCACTTTATTAAAAATTTCCTCTCCAGATGTGCACTCGAAGACAAATGGAAATAGGTCAGTATTGACTGCCGCTGACAAAATATTAAGAGCCATGAGATTCTCACGGTTCTTCAGTCTGTCCTCCTTGGACCATTTAGTCTGATCGTAAGACAATTTATGTGGGCCTCTAGACACAAGATTCCATAGATTTGGATCAACGGAATTTAAGTAGACAACAAGGCCGCCTAGCCAATCACAGAAATTAGAACCATCAAATATCACGGATGGAGCCATTTGATCAAGCGATCAGTAAGCGTTCGATTAAAAATCCAAGCAACAGTCGAGCAGAAAAACACCTCACAAGATGGCAGGATCCCCTTCAGATCGTTGGATCTGTTGAGCTAGGGAACCTGCTCTGATACCAATTGTTGGGTTAGGTGCAGTATTCAGAGGGGGGGTGAATGAATATAACCTATTTAAAAGCCTTCACCCAATTAAAAATATGATGCTCACTAACTATCTAGAATGCTAACTAGACAGATATATCAAATCTGAAAGACTAATTAGCAGTAGCGGAATTCAACAAACAGACAGTGAGCAACCAAAGCAAAGCGCACCTAAGTATTCATTCAAACCATTCTTTCACTCAAATAAACTTTCGCTCACTCAACAGATTAAACACTCAGAACAAGATCTGATTAAATCATTTAATGAACCTGTGATCAAACACTTGGAGCGCCCCTATGCAAACATCTAGCGGAAGCAAAAACATATAGAGAAATCAAACCACTGCACAGAGGTTTTTAGGTGGTTCGGTCCAGCAGACCTACATCCACCCCACACTCAACCCGAGTGTGGCTTCCACTAGCTCACGCTAGAAACCGCAGACTTAGTCTGCAACAGGTGCTGCCACACAGCTTGACCAGGGGAACAACCTCCCCTCTTCCTCCCAACCGGAGGGAACCACTAGTGACACCAGTCACTAGCAAACCAGAGACATACGGTCTCTCTTCCTCCAGACCTGGAGGGAACCCCTGGACTTGAATCCACAAGCCCAGAACCGGAGACAAGTCTCCCTTCCTCCAAACCGGAGGGAACCCACAAGTAGCTTCCAGCTACTTGCAACTGGAGATCAGATCTCCCTTCCTCCAAACCGGAGGGAACCCGACCTCAGACCAGAGGATCGGAAAGCACAGCAAACCAGAAAACAAAGGAAAAACAATAAACGAAAATAACTTCAGCAAACAGAAGCTGAAACACGAAATGCACAATGTGGCTCTCAACGGAGCTGACTGGCCTGGATTTGATCCACGGTCCAGTAGACAGACCTTCAGGTAGGATCTTCCTTCTTCTCCACGAGCTCTCTCGCTCACTCTCTATCTTTCTTTCTCTTTCTTTTGCTCTCCTCTCACTCTCTGCTTCTTCTTCTCTTCACACTCTTCTTGAGCTCTCTACCTCTCTTCTTCTCCATCTGCTCTTCTTCTTTCTCTTTTCTTTTTCTATCTGGATCGTGGCTCTCTGTATGAGCTTTTTTTTTTTTCGCCAACTCGATCACCTTCATCTGTGGACGAAGGTCTCATATATATAGCAGCAGCAGCATCAGCCACGACGTGTGACCTCCACATTTCCAGCCCTAATTATTCGGACCACGTGGCAGTCTCTCAGCAGGCTTCAGTCCAGCCTCGGATCACGTGCCCTCCTTAAGCTTCACGATCAAAGCACCTGTGAAACAGAGTATCGGATAAGTCATCACTTTAAAGAACAACTCTGTATAGACTTATCAAAAGAACAACGTTTAGAAGAAACCTGAACGAGGTTAGAATGAAACAACACGAACTAACAAACGGCAACGACACGGAGACAACACGAAGACACAATAGGGAAACGACACGAAGTCACTGTAATAAAACAAGCACTACAAAAAGAACGACACGAGGTACATACGAAGACAAAATAGAAACCAACACGAAGTATGGTTTCAACATACGAAAGACACAAGGTCTAGGAAGAACAACACGAAGACAGATAGCGGAAACGACACGAAGTGAAACAACAGAAATCGTCACGAGTTGAAAACAACACGAAGACGAACACAGAAATTGACACGGAGTTGAACAAGTAGACATAAAAAATGACACGAGATTCAACTAGAGGACAGAGAGAAGTGACACGAGGTTTACACAGAAATGACACGAGGTTCACAGAAATGACACGAGGTTCACACAGAAACGACACGAGGTTCACTGTGAAACGACACGAGGTGGCACACAGAAAGCAACACGAGGTGCTGCAATGTTCTGCACGCAGTGGAACAAAAACGACACGAAGACATGGAGACAACAGTAACCGACACGAGGTGAGGTTACTAAAGCGACAACGACACGCGGTGTGGAAAACACGACACGAAGACCTGAAAAGGAAAACGACACGAAGTCATGAGAACAGCACGAGGTGAAAACGACACGGGCTGACCACAACACGTGATGAAACATAGAAACCGACACGAAGTAAGAACGACATGGAGACAGCACAGACACGTGCTTGACTTTGAGAAGAGTTCACGAAGTAAACTCAACACGAAGATAGAGACACTAAGGCAACACGGAGACACGAGTACACGGGAAACACGAAGACAACTTTGAGTACAAAGCTGCTCGAACATCCGAACGACTCGAAGACAAGGACGACACGGGGTGACAACAACTCGAAGATGACAACAGGAATTGACACGGAGTATGACCAAGGCGAGAGGGACAGAAACAGCACGAAGACTCAAACGCAGAAATAACACGAAGACGTAAACACTAAAATAACACGAAGATGAAGACACTAAAACAACACGAGGACACGAAGACAAAACCAACACGAAGACACGACAAGGAAAACGACACGAAGTCTAACCTCATACAAGTTATCCTGTCACGCATGGAAATCAACACGAAGTGTTATAACCTCAGACGACACGAAATCTTTTCGTGTTAGTGAGGGGAAACAACACGAGGTGAGACTTCACGCTGTACAGAACTTGGAAGACCAGTGTTGAATGAGTAGACGTGTAGTATATCATGAAAGAAGGCCAGTGTACAGACTTGGAGGCCTGAAGGCGATGTGAGTAACAATCCAATGTATGGACTTTGACTCTAAATGAGACTGACAGTGTATACACTTAGCCAAGGCAATGCACTGTATGGACTTCCATGAGACGCTCAATGTGCAGACTTACTGCCAATCAATGTATAGACTCTGTAAATGCATATGAAAGCTTTATGCAGCAGATAATAGTCTGAAACTTCAATTACAATGATTCACAGTGTAAACAAATAAACTGACTGAGCATATGAAATCCTGAATGAACATTTCAACAGGATGACTCACAGTGACTCACATCAAACACCAATCATCAAAACCAAATCAATCATTAAAACCACAGCAATGAATGCTTTATGCATCAGTTTAACATGTAGCATGACCTCACATCAAATATGTTAATCTAAACTGAGCAGCAGGATGACTGAACATTTGATTAACTTACATCAACAATCAATCATCAAAACCATCATCAAAACCACAGGGGCACAACACTCTCAACCTAAGGGACACAGCCAGACCATAATCACGAAGAACACCTCGCTCTGCACGCCGCACACACTGGCGATCAGAGCAGACGTACACCAAGGGACATAGTCTAGCATCACCTCAGATAACGTGAGAACCAATCATGACACCGCTTTCACCAACTCGTTTACCGAGGAGACACAGTCCTTGTCACGAGAAACAGCTACCAATCCTTCCTATGGTTGGCGGATAAATCACACATCAGCTTCACAGCCAGCTGACAGGTCGCATACCCTTCTCAAGGGAACAACTAACACGGAGCCTCCAATAGCTCACCCCAAACTCGATGCGCAACCACTAGCATCCACTGTCTGTGCAAAGACCATCCACTGGTCCCTAGCTACACGTCAACGGGAAACCTTCACCGGCCTAGCAGGCATGATCCAACTCACAACAGGCCATTTGTCGACTCACACAGACACTGTAATATCTCAGACCTTTCGGATCCTTCTTCGTGGGTCCCGGATCTGGTTTTTGGAGTGTCCTACTCTGTTGTGTCTGAAATTTTATTTCGGACATCTTGCGTGTTCGGATCGGTGCGATCCGGAGTTGTTTCGGAGGCCCGGAAGCGTTCCGTAATTTTTTCGCGTGTGTTTTCCGATTTTTGGTGTGTGTTTCGGCAATTCCTTCGGAACCTCGCTGCGGGTGAACCGGGCCGTTCACCTGGGCACGAGTGGTACCGTTGCGATCGGTGCGTCTCGAGGATTTCGGAAACGTAATTTTCTATTTTTTGGTATTTTCTGGATTTTCTATAAATATCCCCCCCCCCTAATTTCTCTCTCTCCCCACCTTCTTCTTCTTCCTTCCTTCCTTCCTCCCCATCGTGACCTCTCCCTCTCCCTCTCTTCCTCCCATTCGACCGCGGCGAGCTCCTCTCCGGCTGCAGACGGCGGCGGGGCGACGGCGCCGCGACGTGGGTGGCGGCGAGGCGATCGTGGGGGCGTGCGGTGCTCGTGGGAAGCTTGAAGAACGAGGGTTTTCCAAAGCGATTTCTTGCGTTCTTCGCGATTCACGGCCTATCCGGCGGAGCATTTACTCCATTGAGGTAGGGTGACGTTCCCTAGATCCTTGCCGTTCTTTTCCGTAGTTTATAGGCCGAGGGGAGGCCGAGAGGTGCTTGATTGAGCATGTTGGGGTTTTTCCATGGTTTGGGGAGAGCTCGCATGATATGTGGATTTGATGCATGATTTCACGTTTTGATGGCCTAGAATCATGCTAGGGGTCCCCAGGGGTCTTCCCCTTTGATTTCCCCCTCTCCGGTGGAGGCATAGCGGCGTGGTTGGAGTTTTTGAGCTTTCCCACCGTTCTCGCCGTCGGGTGCGTGTGACGGTTCTTCCAGGGACCGTCACATGATGTGACGCGCCTCGAGGGGGCCGTCACATGCCTTTTTTGTTATCCTTTGGGGTCAGGGACTGTGACAGTCCCACGATTGACCGCCACTTATAAGTGACGCGCCTGGGCTAGGCCGTCAAGGGCTTTCCGACCGTTGGTTTTGACCGTTGGGGGTCAGGGTGTGTAACACGCTGGGCCAAGCGCGTTACATCCGTGTAACGCGCCAGGGTGAGCGCGTCACGTCCTGGGTTACCCCAGGTTTGAGGGGCGCGTAACGCGCTGGGCCAGGCACGTTACATTCGTGTAACGCGCTGGGGCAAGCGCGTTACATCTTGCTTTCACGCTGGGAGCATGAGGCGTGTGTAGCGTGCCAGGGCGAGCGCGTTACATTCGTGTAACGCGCTGGGCCAGGCGCGTTACTCGCTGCGTTCCTTGGGCTGTGTAACGGCTTGCGTTGGGCCGTCAGGCTCCCTGTGACGGTCCCGCCTAGATCGTTACAAACCTGTAACGGTCCTAGGGTGGACCGTCAGGCTTCAGGTTGCCCCGAGAGGGCTGCAACCCTATTTTTAGTCCGACTGTGGTCACCGTGTGATGGGGTCGGTACGTGGGGTGGTCCCCGTACGTCGTCAGATGCGGACGTTGTTTTCCGTTGACTCGAGAGTCTACTCCTTCAGTGACCCTCCACTAGTCGTAGCCTACTTACAAGTGTGTGGTCCCACCAGGGAGTGGTGGAGAGGCTTACCCTGAGGATGGTTTTGGACTGGTTTCCGTCAGGCCCCTCGTCGTTAGCCAGAGTCCGGCTACAGGGGAAAACCGGTCACAGGGCCAGACCTAGGACTCATGGTCTGTGTGTGCACACGTGGTTGGGGGCAGTTGGACCCACGCCGACGGGCGTGACCCCAGCTAGTCACTTGTTTGTGGTTCTTGTTCGGTGTTCATGCCTTGGGTAGGAGCTACCACGTCAGGCAGTTCAACCGCGGTGCGGTGTAAGACGTCAGGGGACGCTACCTGCTGTGCTTCTAGTGGGAGATACTCCTGTCGAGTACGGAGTGTCAGACTGTCACTCTTGTGACTTGGACCTTCGGGTTTGTTGTGTTGACCGTTGAGCTTCGGTTGTCTCACCGTGGCACGTGTTGGTTTGTGTGCCGTAGGACCCTTGTTTTGTAGAGCACAGGGCTTTTTTTTCTGAGGTGCTTACCTACCGCTAGAGTAGTGGTTTCCCGTTTTGCGAGGTAGGGTTCGAGGGATCCCTACTGAGTCTGGTTCTGAGACTCATTCCCTGCGTGTTCTCACCGTGTTTCAGGTGAGGCGCCACCCCAAGGGAGCGCGTCTGGGGTGCAGCGTGGTGCGGGTGCCCAGAGGTAGTGCCAGAGGTCAGAGCCAGGGTATGTCTCGTGTAGCTGTACTTTTCCTTCTGGTCTCTGTACTAGTTGTGGACTACTACTGTTGTTGTTATTTTCTAGTGTGGACCATGTAAATTGTTAATTTATTTCCTGCTTAATATTATAACTGTTTAATTTCTACAATTACTTGTGATACTTGTGTAGTTTCCACACCATCCTTCTAACCCTTCCGAGTCTTCGGGCTCGTGGGTGGCGGTGCGAGTCTCGGGTTATCGGGCCTTCCCGGTAATCGGATTCTCGAGTTGTTACATCTGGTATCAGAGCCAGGTTGTGGAATTACATGAGAATCATAGGTGATTGTAGTGGTCCACTAGTCCACAGCGATGATGTACAGTTGACGTTGGCATCGGGCATCGTGCATTTTCTTGACCTTGCCGTCTTCGTGTTTTCTGTCTTTTGCTTCAGGTGTGAGCATGGCGCCGAGGCGGAGCTCTTGCTCTCAGCAGGGACAGTCGGCTGGAGGTCAGGAGATCCAGCAGGGGGTCCAGAGGGACCAGGAGGAGCATAGTAGAGCGCCACCAGGAGCTACCGAGGCCGCGGATACCGCGAGGGTTTCGGGGGCCGAGGATTTCTTCCGTGGCATGTATCAGCTTATGTCTCAGCAATTCGGCGGAGAGGCTGGTGAGGGCTCTTCAGTTAGGGGTGGACCAGGCCGAGCAGTGAGGGACTTCATGCAGTTCCATCCACCTTACTTCAACGGCCAGTCAGACCCTAATGCAGCTCGTGATTGGCTTGATGAGATGGAGTGGGTGTTTAGTTCTGCGAAGAGTGCTGCCGAGGACAGAGTGGTGTTGGCCTACAACCAGTTGCAGGGTACGGCTCGGAAGTGGTGGTCTTCCGAGTGAAAGACGTCTTTTCAGCTTCGTACACTTGAGCAGGTCGAGTGGGATGACTTCGTCAATGCTTTCGAGCGTACGTACTATCCAGATTATGTTGCTACGCAGCGGATGCGGGAGTTTCTGGAGCTGGTGCAGGGTGACATGTCCGTGTTGCAGTACAGGGCCCGATTTGTCGAGCTGGGTCGGTATGTACCTCACATCATGGAGCATGAGAGGGTGAAGACCGCGCAGTTTGTTCAAGGTTTGAGGCAGGAGCTGAGGCACCATCTGATCGCGAACGGGGCCACTGATCTAGAGTCAGCGTCTCGTATTACGGCTTCCTTAGAGATGGATATGCAGAGGAATCGAGGACCGATCAGCTAGGGGCAGTCTTTGTCAGGTCACAGCCAGCCGTCGGCTACCCAGCAGCAGGGTTCCTTCCAGCATGCGTCGGGCGGATCGGCCGTGCCGGCTTCGGCAGCGTCGGTGACAGGATCTGCGTCTTTTGGCTCGAAGGTCAAGAAGTTCTTCGGGAAGAGTTTCCGGAAGAAGAAGTCCAAGGATCAGGGGCAAGCTTCATCGGGCAGTGTACAGCAGCCGATTCCTTTGCAGAGTCAGGGATCAGTGGGTGGATCGCGAGTGCCGTGTCCACGGTGTAGTGGGTTTCACCAAGGTAGGCAGTGCATGGCGCCGATTATCTATTTTCGGTGTGACCAGCCAGGGCATATGGTGCGTGACTGTCCTCAGAGGCCGCCGCAGTAGCAGAGGCAGCAGCAGTAGTAGGGACAGTATCCGCCGCTACCCAGGTCAGCTAGCGTGGAAGGTAGGCAGAGAGCTCGGGGCCAGATCACGCACATGACCAGGGCAGAGGCAGTGGCGTCGCAGCTCGTGGAAGGTACCGTTCAGATTTTGGGTTGTGCGGCTCGGGTTTTGTTTGATTCTGGCGCGTCTCATTCATTTATTTCGGAGGATTTCGTGCTGAGCATCGAGGAGCAGGTGACCCAGTTGTCCTGTGATTTGGCAGTGGAGTTGCCTTCGGGTGATTTTATGATCACTCCGTATTGCTTTGATCAGGTTCCGGTTTGGATCGACGGGCGGAGTATGCCAGGCAGGTTGTACGCGTTGCAGCTTCGGGATTACGACGTGATTCTAGGCATGGACTGGCTCGAGACTCATGGAGCGGTGGTGGATTGTGGAATGAAGAGGGTCTACTTTCAGCATCCAAGCAAGCGGACCTTCAATTTCCAAGGTATCCGTTCCACCTCTTCTCGATTCCTCATTTCCATGATTCGAGCCCGTCGATTGCTTGATTCTGGTTGTCAGGGTTTTCTCGCGTCCGTGGTTGTGACTGAACGGATGGAGCCGAATGTCGAGGACATTCCGGTGGTGTGCGAGTTTCCCAACGTTTTTTCTGAGGAGTTGCCTGGATTACCTCCCCAGCGGGAGATCGATTTTATGATCGAGGTTGTGCCTGGTACGGGACCTTTGGCGAAGGCTCCCTACCGTATGGCCCCCGCTGAACTGAGGGAGTTGAGGGCGTAGTTGCAGGAATTGCTGGCCAAGGGGTACATTCGTCCTAGTTTTTCCCCTTGGGGTGCGCCCGTGCTGTTTGTGAAGAAGAAGGACGGTAGTCTGCGGCTATGCATTGACTATCGACAGCTGAATGAAGTGACCATTAAGAAAAAGTATTCGTTGCCACGGATTGATGATTTGTTCGACCAGCTTCAGTCTGCGCGAGTGTTCTCACGGATTGATTTGCGGTCCGGTTACTATCAGCTGAGAATTCGCGAGTCCGATGTGGAGAAGACTGCATTCAGTACGAGGTACGGGCATTATGAGTTTCTAGTGATGCCGTTCGGGCTCACCAATGCCCCTGCAGCCTTCATGGACTTGATGCAGAGGGTGTTTCGTCCTTATTTGGACCAGTTCGTGGTCATTTTCGTGGACGACATCCTTGTTTATTCGCGGTCTACCGAGGAGCACGCGTACCATTTGGGTGTGGTGCTGCGGATGTTGCGAGATCACCAGTTGTATGCGAAGCTCAGCAAGTGCGAGTTCTGGCTCTACGAGGTGCACTTTCTGGGGCACGTGATTTCTAGTGATGCCATTTCTGTGGACCCCGCCAAGGTCGAGGCTGTGATGCAGTGGCCAAGGCCGAGGTCGGTGACGGAGATCCGGAGTTTCTTAGGGCTTGCGGGTTATTATCGTCGGTTTATCCAGGATTTTTATCGCATTACGACCCCGATGACTAGACTCACGCGGAAGGTTGTGCCTTTCGTCTGGTCTGAGGAGTGTAAGCAGAGCTTCAGGGAGCTGAAGAGATTGCTCACCTCGGCTCCGGTATTAGTTTTGCCTTCTGGATAGGGTGGTTTTGTGGTGTGTACAGATACTTCTGGGGTCGGATTGGGTGCTGTATTGATGCAGCATGGTAGAGTGGTGGCTTATGCATCTCGGCAGCTAAAGTCCCACGAGGAGAACTACCCTACCCATGAACTTGAGCTGGCAGCTGTGATCTTCGCGCTGAAGATCTGGAGGCATTATCTGTACGGTGAGAAGTTCGAGGTGTTCACTGACCATCAGAGTTTGAGGTATGTGTTCTCGCAGAGGGACCTGAACTTCAGGCAGAGGCGTTGGATGGAGTTCATGAAGGATTATGGCTTCACCCTGTCTTATCAGTCGGGCAGGATGAATGTCGCCGCTGATGCCTTGAGTAGGAAGGTCACGGTCAGTGCCTTGATGTTGAGGAAGTGGAGGCTCTGGGAATAAGTGCCCGAAGTATCTTTCAGGCTCAAGATTCCCCAGGAGCCAGGGTTGGCGGTGCTTGCGAGTCTGACTGTCACTCCGGCTATCCGTCGTCAGGTGACAGAGGCTCAGCATGCGGACCCTGAGTTGCCTCGAATTTTAGCGATGGCTGATGTGGAGCTCAGTGAGGACGGTGCTGCGAGGTTTTGTGGCAGGCTGTACGTCCCAGCGGAGGAGCAGGTTCGTCGTGTGGTGTTGCGTGAGGCTCATGGGAGCAGGTACACCGTACACTCGGGTGCGACAAAGATGTATCGGAACTTGCGGAGGTAGTTCTGGTGGCCTGACATGAAGAGAGATGTGTCCGAGTTTGTGGCCAGGTGCCTGATCTGTCAGCAGGTGAAGGCGGAGCATCAGCGACCAGGAGGTACTCTCCAGCCCTTGGATGTTCCTGCTTGGAAGTGGGACCATGTGACCACGAATTTTATGGTGGGATTGCCGAGAACCCCGAGTGGGCAGGACAGTATTTGGTTGCTGGTGGATAGGCTGACAAAGGTGACGTGGTTGTTACCGGTCAAAGTCAGCTGGAGTGTGTCCAAGTTGGCTCGTCTTTATGTGGAGCGGATCGTGCCGTTGCATGGGGTTCCCATTTTGATCGTGTCGGACCGGGATCCGCGCTTCACTTCTAGATTTTGGAGGAGTTCCAGCGAGCTCTTGGCATGGAGTTGGTATTTAGCTTGGCATATCATCCTCAGTCAGATGGTCAGTCTGAGAGGACCATTCAGACTTTGGAGGACATGTTGAGATCCTGCTGCCTGGAGTGACATGGGAGTTAGATTCATCACCTACCATTGGTGGAGTTTGCCTATAACAACAGCTATCATTCGAGCATCGACATGGCTCCTTATGAGGCATTGTATGGGCGTCTTTGTCGGACTCCACTTGATTGGTTTGAGGTTGGTGAGCGTGTTTTGACATGACCAGAGTTGGTGCAGCAATGTGTAAATGTTGTGCACTTGGTTCGTGAGAACATGCTGGCGGCCCAGAGTCGGCAGAAGAGCTATGCTGACCGTAGGAGGCAGCCCCTCGAGTTCGCCGTGGGCGATCGTGTGTTATTGAGAGTTTCTCCAATGAAGGGGGTGATGCGTTTTGGACGGCGTGGGAAGCTGAGTCCCCGCTATATTGGTCCTTTCGTGATTGTGGAGCGCATCGGTGAGGTTACTTATCGGTTGCAGTTACCCCCTGAGTTGGCATCGGTGTATGACGTGTTCCACGTCTCGATGTTGCGGAAATATATGCCCGATGACTCTCATGTGCTCGGAGATTCTGTTTGGCCTGAGGTGACTCCAGATCTTTCTCTTCCAGAGTTTCCGATCCGCGTGGAGGATAGGTAAGAGCAGCGCCTGCGGAGCAAGGTCATCCCCTTGGTAAAGGTGGTGTGGCAGCGGCACTCTGGTGGTGAGGCTTCTTGGGAACATTAGGACGAGATGCGTCAGCAGTTCCCTTACCTATTTGAGTGAGTCTTCCTCTTCTTTCTGATAAGTGTCCATTTTTTATGCCAATTCATTGCATGTACACCATTTTATGTGCATATAATTAGGCAATTATGCATATTTCATAGTTAACCTCAACTCCGTATTTAAATTGGAGCTTTCACGCAAATTGATTAATTTGGCAATTTTATTTAATAATTTGAAGTTGAGGGCCATGAGCATTAATTCTCCATTGCATAATCATGAGCATTTGAGATTTATGTGCACATTGTGGTAATTTTTATGGACTAAAGTGCAATTATGTGTGTGTAGGACACCGAAGGCAATTACAAAAGAAGCCGGGGGCAAAACTGTCACCACTACTTTGACCAAGTCAAAAAGTACATATTTTGATTGGAGGGAAAAGAAATTTCAAAAGTTTGAAATTGAGGAAAAGAAATACATATTTCGGTTGGAAGGAAAATTGAATTCAAAGTTTGAAATAAAGGAGAGACATGATGAGCCTTGGGAAAGGGGGTGCCCAAAGTCCAAGAAAGGGGGTGCCCACCTACTTTTCCTCTTCCCCATGCATCATATTCCACTTAAATCTCAGCCATCCATCTCCTTTTGATACAATCACCACCCTTCATCTACTCAACTTTCCCTATAAATAGCCCATGACAAGGAGGAGAAAGAGAGTTCTTCTTTTGGCAATTTTTCACTCTTTCTCTCCCTCTCACATCTTTTAGTTTGCCGAGTTTGCCCTCTTCTGTCCCTCTTCTTATCTTGTTGTGTTCATGAAAGTTGTTTATTATTACGTTCTCTACAACTTCGTCTTCTGTACCATCTTCTAATTCCTTCTGGTTTTTAATCTATTTCGTATTTTTCACTGTGCTGTCATGTTCATCTGTGAACCAGGGTTTCTCTCTGTTCATTCCCTTGTTCCTCACCCTTCTAGTCATTTTCTCCTCTTTCCTTCTTAATAAACGTTCTTTATTTTTAAAAGATCTTCAACTTCTTCTTCTACGTCATCTTCTAATTCTTTCTGGTTTGAAAGTTATTTCTCATTTTTCAACTTACTGTCCTGTGATTTTACTGTTCATCCGAGGTTCTAGCTTTTGTTATTTCTCAATTTTGAAGTCCTTCCACTCCTGTTTTCTCTCTGAGTTCTTCATCAAAGTTCTTCCTCTTATGTATATCTAGATTTTCATTTTCTATCACTTCCTCCAATTCTTCTTTATTTACGAGTTATATTTATTTTCTCACTGTTTTACTCTCTCATCTTCTTCTTTCTTCATCTCCAAACAAACCCTTCCACATTTCTTTATATTTCTCTCCAACATTTGTCCACCACAACTCCCCTTTCATGGCGGCGTGCATATCAAGACGGGCGACCTTCCAAGGCTCGTGACGTGGACGGCGACGGCTTCTTCATCCACCTCTTTCCACGGCGATCTCTTTCAAGGAGGAGCGATCCTCTCCAAGGCTCGGCGAGGAGAAGACGACGGCGTCATCACCATTGCTACTACCATCTTCACACCTTAGGCTCCTCTTTTTGTTATTGCTTTAGTTTTATTTCACTTCATTGTAATCTCATTGTGTCATTAGTGTAAACTTGTTTCACATTTCATGTACTCTTTCTTTTAAGTTAATGAAAATTGTTCTCTTGATCTAGTTCTTGATCTTCTTCCATCTCTACCTCTTTCTTCTATATCTTCTTTCCACTTTATGTAATTATTTTCTATAGCATAGGCGCATAGTCATAGGTGTTTTTAATTAAGTGTTTGGTTTGTTCTTCATTTCACTATTTTCTTTAAACAAAATAAAATCACAAGTGTTTTATAAAGGACTCCAAGGTTTTTAACTTTAAAAATCTCTTCTTCCCTGTGGATTCGACCCTTCTCGCCACCTTATTACGTCTTACCTTCATCTAGTGCGAGTTGGAAATTTTAAGATTGATACACATGTTTTAAACGACGAATTTTCGCGTAATCAATTTTTTGCGCCGTTGCCGGGGAAGAATGATGATTTTTGATTTAAGAACTTTATTTTCCTTGTGTATATAGTGTACTAATAAAGCTCACTTTTCTTTTTCTTTTTTTTTACAGGTTAAAGAAAATTCAAAAAAAAGAGGTAAGTTTGTATTTATTTCTTTCATTTTTTGATTTTGTCATTTCATTTCAAAAAAAAAGAGAGAGAGAAGAACGAGGGATTGCGCATCAAGTAAGTCTCCAAACTTATTCCTCTCATTTTGTGTCATTTCCTTAATATTCTTGCATATTACGGTTAGATAGGTTCACTAAATTTAAAAAAAACTCTTCACTTGAACTTAATAAAAATTCTCATTCTAAGAGTAGAAATCACACTTTCATGTTCTAAATCATGCATCATTTAGGATAGAAGCTCTTTTTCTTTATTGTCTAATTGTTGTTAATTACATTGTTGAAGATTGCGGGAGGCAAGGTGAGTACTCTAACTTTTCCAAAAGCATGCTCATGCATTTTCATGCTTGCATAGAACCCCTTGTTTGAACTTACTTTGTTGCATATCATTTCAAAAAATCTTAAGGGCAACACCCATAAGCAAGATAAGGTGGGGATTTCATCACCCTTCCTTAGCCCACAAATCATAATTCTCTTGCATCTTTGCATCACCTAGACCTCAAATAAAATTCAGTAGACATTGGCCCGAATTTTACACTGTGGTTCTTGTGTTATTTGAGCTTATCCTCTTATGAAAACCGGTGCCTAAGGTAAGACGGTCGGACGGTAAACGCCTTAAGTGAGCTAGTGGTTTGTAATTAGGTCCCTACGAAAGTAGGGGGAGCCTCCCACTACCCCACCCCTTACCTGGCCGGTGGAAATATTGAGGGTGAACTCAAGTTGCACTTTAGCCATTTTGTGAAACCCAATTTGTAGGTCTAAGTCACATCTAGGTCATTAGGTAATTTGTGTGACAACTTATTTGTGTTTACATAAAAAAAATAAAAAATATATAAAAATAAAAATAAAAATAATCCTCATCTTCTCTCTCTTCGTCCTAATTTATGTCAAAACCAAAAATATATATATAAATCATCATAAAAAAAATCACTCTTATCTCTCTTCGTCCTAGTTTATGCAAGGAAGAAGATCACAACATCCAAACCTACTAAGACCCATTCAGGAAATAGAGAGAGTCTTGTATCCAAGAGACGATCTCCAAGAAGATCTTATGACCGAAAATCAAGGACCTCACCACCAAAATCCCATAGCCGGAAATCTCAATCCTCCAAAGTAAATGAAGAATTATTTCATTCCCAACCAATATCAACCTCCATCTTGCATTTACATTCCTCAAAATCAAGCCATCCATTATGAGATCAAGTCAAGCACAATTCAAATGCTCCCCTCATTTTATGGAAATACCAATGAGGACCCCTACAAGCACATTGATGAATTTTTAGAAATTTGTTCTACGGTAAAAATCTAAAATTTCTCAGATGATGCCCTTAGATTGACCATCTTTCCATTCTCTCTTAAGGATAAGGCTAAATATTGGTTAGGCACTATAGGGAAGCCAATGAGAACTTGGGTCGAGATGCAACAAGAATTTTTGAAGAAGTTCTACCCTATAGGCCGCACCAATACCATGAGAAGGGCAATCACGGGTTTTACCCAAACTCCAGGGGAACAAATGCATGAGTCATGGGAAAGACTCAAGGAATTGCTTAGGAAGTGTCCTTACCATGGGTTGTCCAGATGGCAAATTGATGTGGCACAGCCCAAAGACCACTAAATATGATGAGATGACCCTAGGACTTAGACCCGCAAGCATACAAGCGCTCAATGATTCTCACAATGACGATTTTTGCCCACACGGCTCACACATTCACCCGGTGGATCCGGGAGATGATGGTGAGGGTCCGAGGTGGGACCCAATTGTCCTAATGGACTTACAATGCTATGGCTGACCCCCAATGGGCCTAGGAGACCCAACTTTGTGGGTGGCTGGCCCGCAAGACGGGGTGTTGGGTGGCACTCACTCACGGGCCGCGGTGGGCACGATATTGCCTAAAGTGAAGTCCGAGCACTCTCTTACCGTCCGACGGGCATTCAAGGTAATACTACATTTGCAGAAATGAAGCTACAAGGGTGTGATCAGAAGCTCACCTGATCGGTGTGAAGACACCGATCCCGTTCGGAGACGAGGGCGCGCCGGGAGGCGAGGGTATACACCCGATCGTCGCGGCGATGGAGCTTGACATGAAAATGCGAAGAGGTACAGCACTACACCCCGTGCAAGGGGGGGATCTTGGGGTGGGGGTTAATGTATTACAACCAAAAATTACCTCCACGCAGGGAGGGGCCTTCAGCCGGCCAAGCGGGGAGGGGAATGAGCGAGATAGAGTCGACTTTCCGAGCTTCGCCGATTCTGCCTAGCTTCTGTATTTCGGGACAGAGGATCGATGTCGATGCTGCCAATAATTCCACCGAGCTCAGAATCTGACGAGACTTGCGCCAAAAGCTTCCTAACTGGAGAGGGGAAAGGCTTGAATTTTTGGGCGACGTTCCGATCTGGGGGCTGGCTGCTCCGGCGACTGGAAGGTGGTTGCAGTTCTGGTCTCTGGCCGAACACGATCTGAAACAGCAGGTTGCAGAAGTTGCCACGACCGCTCCTGAGCTCCAAATCTGGCACCGCAGACTCGTTGGAACCGTGGACGAGTCTACTTTGCAGCAAAACAAACGGGGAAGTCTTCTGATGTCGGAGATGAGCTGGGTGTCCAGAGGAGTGGACGGTGGTCGGTGCAGACTGTGAGGAGGCAGATCGGCGTGGTTGTGGTAGAAAATTGAGATCTCTGGTTGTCGGATGCCGAACGGGGTTCTGCCTTCTGTTCCTGGACGCTGACAGGGGGAGGAAGATCTTTGTAGAAGACCTTGAAGGCTGGTTCCTTCAAGGTTCGTCGTGGGAGAGCCTGCTCTGTCGTTCTGGTTCCTGGCCTGAGAAGCCCTGCGCAGTCGAGGGAGAATGGTTGCCGCGGACAGCTCGGAGCTCGGATGCCGACGAAACCACCTCGCCTGGAAAGCTCTCTGGAAGACCTTTCCAGAGATGTAGGCCTTGACACCAGGAAGATCAGGGATCGGCCGAAGATGTTGCGACTTTCAGGACCCAACTCTGCTGCCAACGAACTGTTGATGTAGCCGCAATCTTATGGTGTCAAATGGTGTTGGGGTGGGGTAACTTAGCAAGGGGAGGGTGGCTGTGGGCTGTGGGATATGGAGGAAGGTTGCTGGAGGGCTGAGGGGAGCAGGGGTGATGGCGAACCTGGCTGGAGCTGCTGGAGGTGGAGGTGGAGAGGTGGGTGTGCACAAGAGAGAGGGGGAGTGTGAATGGAGGGTGGGGGCGAACTTGGCTTGAGGGGGAGGGGTATGGGGCGGCCAAGGCAATGGAGGGAAGGTTCAAATTCGAAATTGGCCTTGGGAGGGGTGGGATTTGTGTGGGGAAGTGGGGGGATTGTGTTGGGAGGTGGAAGAGTTGCTTTGGGACAAGGAGGGGGAGTAAATGAGGGGCTATGGGGAAGTGGAGGGCCTTAATGGAGGTGGGTGAGGTAGTGGAGGTGGTTGGGGGTTGGAGTAAGTGAGGGGGAAGGAGGAGAGAGAGAGAGGGTCGAACTCCCCTTGGGGAGAGAGAGAATGAGAGAGAGAGTGAGAGAGAGAGAGTAAAAGAGAGAGATCTTGAGAGGTGGAATGAAGTAGTTTTCAATATTTCATCAAAAGTGAGTACATGGAGGGAGATGGGGGCTATTTATAGGCAACCCATCTTTACAAGATAAAAATAACCCTGCCATTTAAGGCAAAAGACCAAACATGTCCTAGACTCAGTCCAATAGGCCCAAACTAAGGTATTAGGGCCCAATTAGACCAAATAGGGGAAATGGACTAGTACAACATGACATAATAAAAGGAAATACATGCGACATGACCCAATAAAAGGAAAATTACATATGATAAGACTCAATAAAAGGAAGATACATAAGATGAGAATGAGTCGACCAAATCAAGGGTGTGCAGGCGACCCGAGCCATAGCGAGTGTCGTGGGATGTCCTCATCAAATCCCCCGGGGTGGGGAGAACTCGACCCTGTCGAGTGCGGGTCTGCCTGGCTGTCATAGTGCTCCAGAATGTCGGGATCCAACCGCAGCAGGTCCTCCCGACTCACCCAAGTATCCTCCGTCGGGGGACGGTTCTTCCACCTAACCAAGTAGCGCTGATACACCTTGTGCCTCGTAATGATGCTCTGCTCATCCAGTATTGCCTCTATCTGCTCTCGTCGGTCTCTCAGGCTAGAAGGTGGAGTCCCTCCGGAAGTGTCCCTCTCAAGGTGGGGTAAAAGCTCAAGCTCCTCACTGGGTTCCACCGCGGGGCCTTTGTAGGGTACCATATCCGCCACATTGAAAGTAGGGTGCACCCCATAGCTCTCTGGCAGGTCAAGCTCATAAGCATTGCTGCCAAGTCGTCGTAGAACTCGAAAGGGTCCCGACCCTCGTGCCCTCAACTTGGAGGCAGGCCCGGGAAGGAGCCGCTCCGTCCTCACCATCACTAGGTCTCCCACTTGGAATTCACAGTGGCGCCGGTGAGCATCTGCCCGTCTTTTGTAAGCCTCATTGCTTTTCCCTATATGCTTGCGGATGTCATCATGCAACTCTTTGATATGCTGTGCAAAGGACTCAGCTGAGACTGACACCCTAGCATGTGGGGGAAGGGGAATGAGATCCGAGGGCTTTCTAGGCCTAAAACCATGCACTGTCATGAATGATGATCCTATAGGGATGAAGGGAGGGCCTGGACAGCCAAATTCAGCCCTATCAAGTGTTAGATTGGTTTTGACAGACTTAGGAGGACCAGGGCATCCATGAATTGACCTATCATGCTTAGAAACCATGTGGACCTTGATGCACTTAGGTGGACCGGGGCAGCCACAAGTGGCCCTATCATGCATGAGACGGATGAAGAGTGGGGGAAGACCAACTTGTCCAAATGTAAGCCTATCATGCACTGGACCTAGTGTGTGAATGACACAAATGATGTGACTAGCCTGACCACATGATGCAAAAGGTTTTGATACATGGATTCCTATCAAGATGGTCCCATCTGTGAGATTTGGGGGTTTCCACTCATGGGGATCGAAGCGGTTCCAAGGGGTGGACATCTTGGGATGGGTCACTCCCTTATTTCCAAGGTTGATGCCACCCTTGGCATTGACTCTCATAGTGTGGGCGGAATTTCGGAATGGGTGGGTTAGGCCTGACATGGTGGGTGAGGGTAGGAGGGAGTGGGTGGTGGGTGAGGAGTACTTGGAAGCCCATAGGGAGTGGCCAAACAGATCAAGATGGGTTAAGGGGTGGGTGATGTGGAGGTGGGTTTCAATCCAAGTGGTCGCCCTAGGGTCCCTAGCACACATAGGGAAGTGGAAATCATGAACCCAGTGGGACTTATCGTAATGCTCCTTGCAAAGGGGCGAGGGGTAGGGAGAGATGTAGGAGGGCCAGGAGGTGGGTTGGTAATGAGGGGCTAGTGGGAAGGGAACATGTGGATCTAGGAGGACTTGGGTTGAGGGGAATGAGGCTTCTTCCCATCCTGGACCTTGAGCATTCCAAAGCATACACTCCCTAGTGTGGGCTGGGCACTCGTCTCCTAATGGGGTAAGCACCAAAGTGGATTCCTTAGGTTGATTGCCCTCTCCTTGTGGTAGGGGAGTGGTGTAAAACTCATCGGGAATTGAAATCCCTTTCCTTGTGGAAGGAGGGGATTTCCATTGAGTGGGGTCAAAAGGATCATAGAAATTGAAACTCTTATGGAGGGATTCCTCTATGTCCTTGGATAGGTTGGCCCAAGTAGGACGTTCCCCGATGCATGTTGAACCTTCATCGACAAGGGGCAACAACAAGAGTGTGGACTCACTAGGAAGTGTGACCTTGAGGAGAGGAGAGCATTTTTTTGTGGGGCTCATTGGGTCAAGTTCCCTAGGGGTTGGCAGGAAGATTAGAAGCTCACTAGTGCATTGGCCTATAGTGCAAATAGATGTAATGGAGCCAATGGATGAGTAGGCAAAGGCAAGGTACTTGGGCTTAATGGGTTCCATGGCCAACATGCTAGTCAACCCCATTTGATAACTCAAACTCCTAAGTAGGTCTTCAAGGGTTTCCACAAAGCAAAAGGATTGATATGTTGTGTGACGAGAATGACATGGCACTAGTTGAACTTGCTCTATGGGGAGGTTGCATGGGGTTGAAGGGTACAAGATGGGACCTTTCTTGAGCCAGGTAGCTAGGGGCTCCTCTATGGTTAGCTCACCAGTGGGTGGGATGAGTTGCTCATGTTGGGGTTCGGGTTGGTTTTGTGCAATGGAGATTTGAGGCTCATTTTCCACTTTAACTGATCGCTTTTGAATGGTTTGCTTAAACTTGGAGAGGGCTTGGTTATAAGAATTTGGGAAGTGGAACCTTTTCTTGTCTCCCGGGGATTGCAAGTGACACCCTTTTCCTTCGGGGTCTATGATTGCTTGTTGTTCTTCCATCCATTCTTTTCCCAAAATAATATGTGACCCAAGGGGCCGAATTTTGCACCATGCTCCACTACCCCACGTAATGGATTTGGAGGGAATGCGGCTTACACAAGGTACGTAGAACTCTACGAAAACCCATTCCCCATGGATGACAATTTTCCCTTCTTGTGATAAGGAGTTCACAAGAGTTTGGGAGACATAATTTCCCGATTGGTACTCATCAAGGAACACAGTGGTGATTTTGTTGTGGGGTAGGACTACTTTGAAGCTAAAGGACATGGTGAACCGGTCACCGTGGGAATTGGGATTCATGGTGTTATTGGAAGAAGATGAATTGTCTTGATAATGAGTTCCACTACGAGTGGTCATGCAAAGTTGGGTGGGCTATGCAAGGGTGTGCGAGTGCACCTAAGAAAAACTTAGTGTGACCCAAGACTAGACTTGTAAGGACAAGCCTATGACCGCTCTGATACCACTTGATGTGGCACAGCCCAAAGACCACTAAATATGATGAGATGACCCTAGGACTTAGACCCGCAAGCATACAAGCGCTCAATGATTCTCACAATGACGATTTTTGCCCACACGGCTCACACGTTCACCCGGTGGATCCGGGAGATGATGGTGAGGGTCCGAGGCGGGACCCAATTGTCCTAATGGACTTACAATGCTATGGCTGACCCCCAATGGGCCTAGGAGACCCAACTTTGTGGGTGGCTGGCCCGCAAGACGGGGTGTTGGGTGGCACTCACTCACGGGCCGCGGTGGGCACGATATTGCCTAAAGTGAAGTCCGAGCACTCTCTTACCGTCCGACGGGCATTCAAGGCAATACTACATTTGCAGAAATGAAGCTACAAGGGTGTGATCAGAAGCTCACCTGATCGGTGTGAAGACACCGATCCCGTTCGGAGACGAGGGCGCGCCGGGAGGCGAGGGTATACACCCGATCGCCGCGGCGATGGAGCTTGACCTGAAAATGCGAAGAGGTACAGCACTACACCCCGTGCAAGGGGGGGATCTTGGGGTGGGGGTTAATGTATTACAACCAAAAATTACCTCCACGCAGGGAGGGGCCTTCAGCCGGCCAAGCGGGGAGGGGAATGAGCGAGATAGAGTCGACTTTTCGAGCTTCGCCGATTCTGCCTAGCTTCTGTATTTCGGGATAGAGGATCGATGTCGATGCTGCCAATAATTCCACCGAGCTCAGAATCTGACGAGACTTGTGCCAAAAGCTTCCTAACTGGAGAGGGGAAAGGCTTGAATTTTTGGGTGACGTTCCGATTTGGGGGCTGGCTGCTCCGGTGACTGGAAGGTGGTTGCAGTTCTAGTCTCTGGCCAAACACAATCTGAAACAGCAGGTTGCAGAAGTTTCCACGACCGCTCCTGAGCTCCAAATCTGGCACCGCCAGACTCGTTGGAACCGTGGACGAGTCTAATTTGCAGCAAAATAAACAGAGAAGTCTTCTGATGTCGGAGATGAGCTGGGTGTCCAGAGGAGTGGACGGTGGTCGGTGCAGACTGTGAGGAGGCAGATCGGCGTGGTTGTGGTAGAAAATTGAGATATCTGGTTTCCGGACTCCGAATGGGGTTCTGCCTTCTGTTCCTGGACGCTGACAAGGGGAGGAAGATCTTTGTAGAAGACCTTGAAGGCTGGTTCCTTCAAGGTTCGTCGTGGGAGAGCCTGCTCTGTCGTTCTGGTTCCTGGCCTGAGAAGCCCTGCGCAGTCGAGGGAGAATGGTTGCCGCGGACAGCTCGGAGCTCGGATGCCGACGAAACCACCTCGCCTGGAAAGCTCTCTGGAAGACCTTTCCAGAGATGTAGGCCTTGACACCAGGAAGATCAGGGATCAGCCGAAGATGTTGCGACTTTCAGGACCCAACTCTGCTGCCAACGAACTGTTGATGTAGCCGCAATCTTATGGTGTCAAATGGTGTTGGGGTGGGGTAACTTAGCAAGGGGAGGGTGGCTGTGGGCTGTGGGATATGGAGGAAGGTTGCTGGAGGGCTGAGGGGAGCAGGGGTGATGGCGAACCTGGCTGGAGCTGCTGGAGGTGGAGGTGGAGAGGTGGGTGTGCACAAGAGAGAGGGGGAGTGTGAATGGAGGGTGGGGGCGAACTTGGCTTGAGGGGGAGGGGTATGGGGCGGCCAAGGCAATGGAGGGAAGGTTCAAATTCGAAATTGGCCTTGGGAGGGGTGGGATTTGTGTGGGGAAGTGGGGGGATTGTGTTGGGAGGTGGAAGAGTTGCTTTGGGACAAGGAGGGGGAGTAAATGAGGGGCTATGGGGAAGTGGAGGGCCTTAATGGAGGTGGGTGAGGTAGTGGAGGTGGTTGGGGGTTGGAGTAAGTGAGGGGGAAGGAGGAGAGAGAGAGAGGGTCGAACTCCCCTTGGGGAGAGAGAGAATGAGAGAGAGAGTGAGAGAGAGAGAGAGTAAAAGAGAGAGATCTTGAGAGGTGGAATGAAGTAGTTTTCAATATTTCATCAAAAGTGAGTACATGGAGGGAGATGGGGGCTATTTATAGGCAACCCATCTTTACAAGATAAAAATAACCCTGCCATTTAAGGCAAAAGACCAAACATGTCCTAGACTCAGTCCAATAGGCCCAAACTAAGGTATTAGGGCCCAATTAGACCAAATAGGGGAAATGGACTAGTACAACATGACATAATAAAAGGAAATACATGCGACATGACCTAATAAAAGGAAAATTACATATGATAAGACTCAATAAAAGAAAGATACATAAGATGAGAATGAGTCGACCAAATCAAGGGTGTGCAGGCGACCCGAGCCATAGCGAGTGTCGTGGGATGTCCTCATCACAAATAGTCCAAGCTTTTTATGAGGGTCTATCTGATCAATTTAGACAAATGGTAGATGCATCATGTGGAGGGGCATTCATGAGCAAAAGTGAGGATGAGGTGTATGATTTGTTCGAAATGCTTAGTGAGAATTCTATCAATCATGCTTCTTTATCATCCTATGAGATATCCATTGGACCCTCCAAGCGGGCCAGATCATATGAGGTCAAGGCCCGAGGTGATTTTGAACCAAGATTGGACATAAGTCTCATCACTCAAAAGTTGGATAAAGTAGAGACTCTGACTCAAAAGTTAGACCAACTCTTGACTTTGAAAGACCCTTCTTGCCAACCATCATCCCATTCCTACTCGGGTCAATCTGTCACTCCACATGAGGCATGCACTCTATATGCAAGCCCATCCCATCACATCACGGAGTGTCCAAGTGTGGCTCAATTACCCCCTGCCATCCAGGAGCAAGTCTTTACAGCCCAAGGATTCTCTAAGCCCAATAATGACCCATTTCAAACACATACAATCCGGGCTGGAGGAATCACCCGAACTTTTCGTGGAAATCCCAACAAGCTCTACCTCAAGCAACCAACCCCTCTATTCATCAAGCCCAAAAGAAACCCATGCAAAGTCAATTTCAAACCCAACCCAACACCTTCAATCCCTTTGGTAGAAGTCCACAAGCTCAATGCCTTCCTATGGGTTATTCACATTTTCAATCTAATCAAGGCCAACCCACTTACCAACCTCCACCTCAATCTAACTTTGAAGATAAATTCAATCAGCTCCAACAAATCATCTTGAATCAACAACAATCTATTTCCAAGTTGGAAAGTCAAATAGGACAATTGGCGGAAGCTACAATGAGAAGAGAAGTGGGTCAACTTCCAAGTCAACCCGTGGCCAACCCAAGAAACCAACCCCTGGGTTTTCCTCCACAACCGGGCCTCCTACCTCAACCCATCCCACAAGCCCAACCTAAAAGTCCACAATTTGAAAATGTCAAGGCTATTTCAACTTTGAGGAGTGGGAAGGTGTTAAATGACCCATACAAGGATGGAAAGGAGTTGCAAGATTCCATAGAAAAGAATCAAGATAATGAGGATGCAAACAAGGAGGATTGCACTCAAGATAAGTTGGGGGGAGATCCTAAAGGGAAAGGAAAGGCCCATGAAGATCCAAATTTCTATCAACCCAAGGTCCCCTTTCCTAATGCCCTAGAACCCAAGCATACTAAGACTAGGCCGGCCCAAAATGAGGAATTCATGGAGCTCTTTTCACAAGTTTACATCAATATTCCACTCCTAGATGCCATAAAACATGTTCCGGTCTATGTCAAATTTCTCAAAGAGCTTTGCACTCCAAGAAGAGGGCCCAAGTCGACCCCTAAGAAAATTTGGCTCTCCGAGGATGTTAGTGCAGTCTTGATGAACAATCTCCCTAGAAAGTTGAAGGATCCCGGTGCTCCCCTCATCTCATGTGATATAGGTGGTGTAACCTTTGACCGTGCCCTCCTCGACTTAGGAGCTAGTGTCAACCTTTTTCCCACATCTATTTATGAGTAATTTGATATAGGGGAACTCAAGCCAACCCCCGTCATTCTCCAACTGGCCGATCGCTCAGTCAAAACCCCTCGAGGTTTGATAGAGGATGTGATTGTGAAAGTCCATGATTGCTACTTCCCCGTTGATTTCCTCATTCTTGACATGGCTTCCTCCTCGGAGCTAAGTCACACCTCAATCATCCTAGGCCGCCCATTCCTTGCTACTGCGAAAGCCAACATCAATTGTGCTACGGGGACGATGGACATCTCATTCGGAGGTCAAAAAGTTTCTCTCAATGTGTTCAAAGCCTCCCAATATTTGGACCTAGATGAAGAATGCCACTTCATAGACATCTACGATGAACTTATTGAGAATGATCTGGGCATGGGTCAAATAAAGGAGGTCAATGCTCTTCAAGATTCCCCTCATCATAGTAGCATTTGGCATAAGGTTGAACCACTTCCAGCTTTGCAAGATGAACCAGCCCTTCCATCACTTGAAAGCCCTCCTAAACTTGAGCTTAAACCTCTTCCGGACTCTCTCAAATATGCATTTCTAGGCCCCGATCAAACCCTTCCTGTTATCTTAGCTTCCAATCTTACTCCTACCCAAGAAAAACTTCTCCTAGAAGTCCTTAGGACTCACAAGGGTGCCATAGGTTGGACAGTGGCCGATCTTAAGGGGATAAGTCCGTCTATTTGCATGCATCACATTTACATAGAGGACAACGCCAAACCTAGTCGGGAAATGTAAAGGAGGTTGAACCCGAACATGAAGGATGTGGTGAAGAAGGAGGTTGTCAAATGGTTCGATGCGGGAATTATTTATCCCATATCGGATAGCCAATGGGTGAGTCCCACTCAAGTGGTTCCTAAGAAATCGGGACTCACCGTGGTCCAAAATGAACAAGGAGAAGATGTGCCCACTAGGCCCACCACGGGATGGAGAGTGTGCATCGATTATAGGAAACTCAATGCCATGACCAAAAAGGACCATTTTCCACTCCCCTTTATTGACCAAATTCTAGAGAAATTGGCGGGCCAAAGATATTTTTGTTTCCTATATGGATATTCTGGGTACAATCAAGTGGCCATTTATCCGGAAGACCAAGAGAAGACCACATTCACTTGCCCATATGGAACATTTGCCTTTCGGAGAATGACATTCGGTCTTTGCAACGCACCGGCCACTTTTCAAAGGTGCATGATGGCCATTTTCTCTGATATGGTAGGAGAATTCTTAGAGATCTTTATGGATGATTTTTCTGTGTTTGGGGCGTCATTTAAAAACTGTTTGGAAAATTTGAAGAAAGTGCTTGCAAGATGTATTGAAACCAACCTTGTTCTTAATTGGGAAAAGAGTCACTTCATGGTTCAAGAGGGCACAGTTTTGGGCCATATTGTGTCCGAACGGGGTATAGAGGTGGATAAAGCCAAGATCGACCTTATTTCTAATCTCCCTCCTCCGACCTCTGTGAGGCAAATTCGTTCATTCCTCGGTCATGCCGATTTTTACCGCCAGTTCATAAGTAACTTTTCTAAGATTGCCCGTCCGTTAACTCTTCTCTTGGCCAAAGACACTCCATTCCATTTAGATGATGCTTGCCTTGAGGCTTTCAATACCCTTAAAGAGGCTTTGACCAAGGCACCTATTGTCCAATCTCCTAATTGGTCTTTGCCTTTTGAAATCATGTGTGATGCCTTCGACTATGCTATCGGGGCCGTTCTAGGCCAAAGAATTGACAAGTGTCCGGTGGTGATATATTATGCGAGTCGCACCCTCGCTGATGCTCAACTTAACTACACCACCACGGAAAAGGAGCTGTTAGCTGTTGTCTTTGCCCTTGAAAAGTTCTGATCATATCTCTTAGGGGGAAAAGTTATCGTGTACTCTGATCACTCAGCTCTCAAATATTTGTTCTCTAAGACGGATGACAAACCTAGACTCATTAGGTGGATCCTCCTACTCCAAGAATTTGATCTTGAGATCCGAGACAAAAAAGGTTCCAAGAATAAAGTTGCCGATCATCTTTCTCGGATTCTCACAACTGATAATGCTCCTTTGCAAGATTCATTTCCAGATGAACATCTCTTGTCCATCACCCATAGTCAACTCCCATGGTTCGCAGACATTGTCAACTACTTAGCTGTGGGACAAATTCCTAATGTGTGGTCTAAACATGAAAAAGAACATTTCTTTGTCAAAATCAAACACTATTTCTGGGAAGATCCTGAATTGTTCCACGTAGGTCCAGATCAAATAATTAGGAGATGTGTCCCCGAGGAAGAACAACAAAGCGTCCTAAATTTTTGTCACACTCTAGCTTGTGGGGGACACTTCGCAGGAAAGAAAACAGCCGCCAAAGTGTTGCAAAGTGGATTCTTCTGGTCCACTCTCTTCAAAGACGCCTATGAATTTAGCAAGACTTGTCTTAGGTGTCAAGCCATTGGAAACATGAGCAAACGCAATATGATGCCACTCAACCCCATTCTAGTGGTTGAAATCTTTAATGTTTGGGGAATTGATTTTATAGGGCCCTTTCCGCCATCATTCAGATATGAGTACATTCTTGTGGCAGTCGACTATGTGTCTAAATAGATTGAAGCCATTGCCACCCGGACTAATGATCACAAAGTCGTCACGAAGTTTGTTCGAAAGAATATATTTTCAAGGTTCGGGTGTCCGTTTCACTCATGCCCAATTCCGAGCTCATGCCTAAAAAGTCGTCATTAGTGATGGAGGTTCTCATTTCACTCATGCCCAATTTCGAGCTCTTCTCAGAAAATATGGGATCACTCATAAGATTGTCACCCCCTATCACCCCCAAACAAGTGGCCAAGTGGAGACATCCAATAGGGAGATCAAAAACATCCTGCAGAAATCTGTTAGGCCCGATAGGAAGGATTGGTCCGAAAGATTGGATGACGCTCTTTGGGCCTATCGGACAGCATACAAAACCCCCATTGGAATGTCTCCATATAGGTTAATCTTTAGAAAAGCTTGTCACCTACCCGTTGAGCTTGAGCATAGGGCCTATTGGGCTATTAAGCAGCTCAATTTTGACTTAGCCCAAGCCGGATCTCATAGGGCCCTACAACTAAATGAGTTTGAGGAGTTGAGGAATGAAGCCTATGAAAATGCCAAGATTTACAAAGCCAAGACCAAAGCTTTCCATGATAAACACATTGTGAGAAAATCATTTCAACCTGATCAAAAAGTTTGGCTCTTTAATTCAAGGTTGCGCTTATTCCCTGGAAAATTAAAGTCTAGATGGGATGGACCATTTGTTGTGCTCAAAGCCTTTGATCATGGTGCTGTCAAAATTCTTGATCCTAAAAATGGTCAAATTTTCACTGTCAATGGTTAGCGTCTCAAACTCTACTTAGAGAACACACAACTTCCATCAAAGGAATCAATCCCACTGAGTGACCCATGATAAATACAATAATGTCGTCTGGCTGAAGACGTTAAACTTAGCGCTTATTGGGAGGCAACCCAACCATTTCTCTTCAAAAATCTAGTGAGTCATTTTCATTTGTGTTTGTAGGAGCTGGAAGAAGTCGTTTGCAAAACTGCCTGTCAAAATAGCCACGTCTGTGCACCCCAGGTTGTACCTTTCCTTCCCAAGCATTCATGTATGCATTGTCATGTTCATATATTCTACATGTCATTGAGGACAATGTCATTTAAGTTGGGGGGGAGAGAGAAATTTTCATGATGCATATAGTACAACCCTATAGGAATTCTGTCTTGCATGTCATAGTTGCATAAAAGTAGAAAGATGTAAACCCCATTTTGAGTTCATGATTCATGCTTAAATTAAAAGTAATTCTGGAATAGAAAAGACCAGGGAGAAGGATGATGGAAAATTTAGTCAATCTAGCCATGGAAAATTGATATAAGAATCCCTTTAAAGTTCATGTGCACTTTGAAAAAAAAAAGAAAAAAAAATCATGTTGCACACTAATGAAACAAGCAAGACAAGTCCTCTTCTATTTTTAGTACACTGTCTGATATTCTACACTTCTTAAGAAAAGAGATCTGTTTACAAAGCTTTCTGCCAAATTATCTATCAAATAAGTGCAATGGCACTATGAAAAAAAAAGAAAAAGAAAAAAAAAGAAGAAGAAAAGAACACCATGAAAAATGTCCCAATTCTTAGTAACCGGGCCTACTTCACCTAAGACGTGTTGAGGTTCGCGTCAAATAGAAAAGGGAACCCTGATCTTAGTAACCGGGCCTACTTCACTTAAGACGTGTTGAGGTTCGCGTAAAACAGTGAAGGGATAGTGCAGCATCATGTGTGCTGTAAAAGATCCCAAAGGGATAAAGTAATAAGGCAGACAAAAAAGCTAATATACTTAATGCTCTAATCTAAGAGGTGCAGGGTTGAAAGGCATTTGCTTGGAATAATGAATGGGGGATGCAATTATTTAAGCTATGGATTTGATAGTTACACATGCATAAGTGCTATTGAGCTTTAATTTGAATTCTTAATCATGTACTATTAAGTTCCTACATAAGGCTAGTGTGCATTAATGATTCCAGATTCCTAATCTTTGGTTGATTCTATGAAGGGATAACTAGATATGAGAGTATGAATTTTGTAAACTCTTGTTAGTCCTAAAATTCAATTTATTGGCATTGCTAAGGGACTAGCAATGAATAAGTTGGGGGGTGTGATAAGTGTCCATTTGTTATGACAATTCATTGCATGTACACCATTTTATGTGCATATAATTAGGTAATTATGCATATTTCATAGTTAATCTCAACTCCGCATTTAAATTGGAGTTTTCACGCAAATTGATTAATTTGACAATTTTATTTAATAATTTGAAGTTGAGGGCCATGAGCATTAATTCTCTATTGCATAATCATGAGCATTTGAGATTTATGTGCACATTGCAGTAATTTTTATGGACTAAAGTGCAATTATGTGTGTGTAGGACACCGAAGGCAACTACAAAAGAAGCCGGGGGTAAAATTATCACCACTACTTTGACCAAGTCAAAAAGTATATATTTTGATTGGAGGGAAAAGAAATTTCAAAAGTTTAAAATTGAGGAAAAGAAACACATAGTTCGGTTGGAGGGAAAATTGAATTGTTTGAAATAAAGGAGAGACATGATGAGCCTTGGGAAATGGGGTGCCCAAAGTCCAAGAAAGGGGGTGCCCACCTACTTTTCCTCTTCCCCATGCATCATATTCCACTTAAATCTCAGCCATCCATCTCTTTTTGATACAATCTCCACCCTTCATCTACTCAACTTTCCCTATAAATAGCCCATGACAAGGAGGAGAAAGAGAGTTCTTCTTTTGGTAATTTTTCACTCTTTCTCTCTCTCTCACATCTTTTAGTTCACCGAGTTCGCCCTCTTCCGTCCCTCTTCTCATCTTACTGTCTTCATGAAAGTTCTTTATTTTTACATTCTCTACAACTTCTTCTTCTGTACCATCTTCTAATTCCTTCTGGTTTTTAATATATTTCATGTTTTTCACTGTGCTATCATGTTCATCTGTGAACCAGTATTTCTCTCTGTTCTTCCCCTTGTTTCTCACCCTTCTAGTCATTTTCTCCTCTTATATTTTTCATAAAAGTTCTTTGTGTTTAAAATATCTTCAACTTCTTCTTCTACGTCATCTTCTAATTCTTTCTGGTTTGAAAGTTATTTCCCATTTTTCAACTTGATGTCCTGTGATTTCACTGTTCATCGGAGGTTCTAACTTTTATTATTTCTCCGTTTTGAAGTCCTTCCACTTTTTTTTCTCTCTGAGTTCTTCATCAAAGTTCTTCCTCTTATGTATATCTAGATTTTCTTCTTCTATCACTTCCTCTAATTCTTCTTTATTTACGAGTTATATTTATTTTCTCACTGTTTTACTCTCTCATCTTCTTCTTTCTTCATCTCCACACAAACCCTTCCACATTTCTCTCTATATTTCTCTCCAAAGTTCGTCCTCCACAACTCCCCTTTCATGGCGGCGTGCATATCAAGACGGGTGACCTTCCAAGGCTCGTGATGTAGACGGCTACGGCTTCTTCATCCACCTCTTTCCACGGCGATCTCTTTCAAGGCGGAGCGATCCTCTCCAAGGCTCGGCGAGGAGGAGACGACGGCGTCATCACCATTGCTACTACCATATTCACACCTTAGGCTCCTCTTTTTGTTATTGCTTTAGTTTTATTTCACTTCATTGTAATCTCATTGTGTCATTAGTGTAAACTTGTTTCACATTTCATGTACTCTTTCTTTTAAGTTAATGAAAGTTGTTCTCTTGATCTAGTTCTTGATATTCTTCCATCTCTACCTCTTTCTTCTATCTCTTCTTTCCACTTCATGCAATTATTTTCTATAGCATATGCGCATAGTCATAGATGTTTTTAATTAAGTGTTTGGTTTGTTCTTCATTTCACTATTTTCTTTAAACAAAACAAAATCACAAGTGTTTTCTAAAGAACTCCAAGGTTTTTAACTTTAAATATCTCTTCTTCCCTGTGGATTCGACCCTTCTCGCCACCTTATTACGTCTTACCTTCATCTAGTGCGAGTTGGAAATTTTAAGATTGATACGCATGTTTTAAACGATGAATTTTCGCGTAATCACTTTCCCCTTGGGTTGTTCTCAATTTCGAGGATGAAATTCTTTAAGGGGGGAGGGCTGTAATATCTCGGATCTTTCGGATCTTCTTCGTGGGTCTCGGATCTGGTTTTCAGAGTGTCGGCTCCGTTGTGTCCGAAATTTCGTTTCGGACATCTTGCGTGTTCGGATCGGCGCGATCCGGAGTTGTTTCGGAGGCCCGGAAGCGTTCCACGGCTTTTCCGCGTGTGTTTTCCTATTTCCGGTGTGTGTTTCGGCAATTCCTTCGGAACCTCGCTGCGGGTGAACCGAGCCGTTCACCTGGGCACGAGTGGTACCGTTGCGATCGGTGCGTCCCGAGGATTTCGGAAATGTAATTTTCTATTTTTTAGTATTTTCCAGATTTTCTATAAATACCCCCCCCCCCTATTTTCTCTCTCTCCCCACCTTCTTCTTCTTCTTCCTTCCTTCCTCCCCACCGTGACCGCTCCCTCTCCCTCTCTTCCTCCCATTCGACCGCGGCGAGCTCCTCTCCGGCTGCAGACGGCGGCGGGGCGACGGCGCGGCGACGTGGGCGGCGGCGAGGCGATCGAGGGGGCGTGCGGTGCTCGTGGGAAGCTTGAAGAATGAGGGTTTTCCAAAGCGATTTCTTGTGTTCTTCGCGATTCACGGACGATCCGACGGAGCATTCGCTCCATTGAGGTAGGGTGACGTTCCCTAGCTCCTTGCCGTTCTTTTTCGTGGTTTATAGGCCGAGGGGAGGCCGAGAGGGGCTTGATTGAGCATGTTGGGGTTTTTCCATGGTTTGGGGAGAGCTCGCCCGATCTATGGATTTGACGCATGATTTGGCATTTTGATGGCCTAGAATCATGCTAGGGGTCCCCAGGGGTCTTCCCCTTTGATTTCCCCCTCTCCGGTGGAGGCATGGGGCGTGGTTGGAATTTTTGGGCTTTCCCGCCGTTCTCGCCGTCGGGTGTGTATGACAGTCCTTCCAGGGACCGTCACATGATGTGACGCGTCTCGAGGGGGCCGTCACATGCCCTTTTTGTTAGCCTTTGGGGTCAGGGACTGTGACGGTCCCACGATTGATCGCCACTTGTAAGTGACGCGCCTGGGCTGGGCCGTCAGGGGTTTTCCGACCGTTGGTTTTGACCGTTGGGGGTCAGGGTGTGTAACGCGCTGGGCCAAGCGCGTTACATCCGTGTAACGCGCCAGGGTGAGCGCGTCACGTTCTGGGTTACCCCAGGTTTGAGGGGCGCGTAACGCGTTGGGCCAGGCGCGTTACATTCGTGTAACGCGCTGGGGCAAGCGCGTTACATCCTGCTTTCACGCTGGGAGCGTGAGGCGCGTGTAGCGCGCCAGGGCGAGCGCGTTACATTTGTGTAACGCGCTGGGCCAGGCGCGTTACTCGCTACGTTCCTTAGGCCGTGTAACGGCCTGCGTTGGGCCGTCAGGCTCCCTGTGACGGTCCCGCCTAGACCGTTACAGACCTGTGACGGTCCTAGGGTGGACCGTCAGGCTTCAGGTTGCCCCGAGAGGGCTACAACCCCGTTTTTAGTCCGACTGTGGTCACCGTGTGACGGGGCCGGTACGTGGGGTGGTCCCCGTACGTCGTCGGATGCGGACGTTGTTTTCCGTTGACTCGAGAGTCTACTCCTTCAGTGACCCTCCACTAGTCGTAGCCTACTTACATGCGTGTGGTCCCACCAGGGAGTGGTGGAGAGGCTTACCCTGAGGACGATTTTGGACTTGTTTCCGTCGGGCCCCTCGTCGTTAGCCAGAGTCCGGCTACAGGGGAAAACCGGTCAGAGGGCCAGACCTAGGACGCATGGTCTGTGTGTGCACACGTGGTTGGGGGCGGTTGGACCCACGCCGACGGGCGTGACCCCAGCTAGTCACTTGTTTGTGGTTCTTATTCGGTGTTCGTGCCTTGGGTAGGAGCTACCACGTCAGGCAGTTCACCCACGGTGCGGTGTAAGATGTCAGGGGACGCTACCGGCTGTGCTTCTAATGGGAGATACTCCTATCGAGTACGGAGTGTCAGACTGTCACTCTTGTGACTTTGACCTTCGGGTTTGTTGTGTCGACCGTTGAGCTTCGGTTGTCTCACCTGGCATGTGTGTTGGTTTGCGTGCCATAGGACCCTTGTTTTGTAGAGCACAGGACTTTTCTTTCTGAGGTGCTTACCTACCACTAGCGTAGTGGTTTCCCCTTTTGCGAGGTAGGGTTCGAGGGATCCCTACTGAGTCTTGTTCCGAGACTCATTCCCTGCGTGTTCTCACCGTGTTTCAGGTGAGGCGCCACCCCAGGGGAGCGCGTCTAGGGTGCAGCGTGGTGCGGGTGTCCAGAGGTAGTGCCAGAAGTCAGAGCTGGGGTATGCCCCGTGTAGCTGTATTTTTCCTTCTTGTCTCTGTACTAGTTGTGGACTACTACTGTTGTTGTTATTTTCTAGTGTGGACCATGTAAATTGTTAATTTATTTCATGCTTAATATTATAACTGTTTAATTTCTGTAATTACTTGTGACACTTGTGTAGTTTCCACACCATCCTTCTAACCCTTCCGAGTCTTCGGGCTCGTGGGTGGCAGTGCGAGTCTCGGGTTATCGGGCCTTCCCGGTAATCGGATTCTCGGGTCGTTACAGACACTTACCACCTCTCGAGCTACACTTCTCTCGGACGCCGCATCCGATTCCGATCATCGCGCCAACTCAACCCATGCAGGGGAGCACGATGAATCCAATGACAAGACTCAGGAGTCTTCGGCCATCACCTCACTCGACTCAGGCTTACAATAAAATCCTTCCATGCTGGTCACCAGACCAGGGATAACCACTCCAACACCAATGTCCCATCAAGGACCTCCAACAACCGGCGTCACTCTTCTGTCTTGTCTCGTCGAATCCTATCTCAATTAATCCAAGTGGACACCTACCAATCCCGATTTCGCCCTCACCACAGAGCCACGGGACACCACCGGAATAATTCATGGCACACATCTCTAGGGGAGGAAAGTGCCAACCAAAATTACGGTAACCTAGTCGCTAACACCATGACCAATGCACACGGGTTAGCAACCTTGCCATCACAATCTGACACGACCATATAACCAACATACACTGCTGCGGTTGATCACGCTATTAGGCTCACTAGCCACTCACAGCTACCAACGAGGACCCCATAATCCGTCCGAGATCACTTCTCAAGATCACGGTCCTTCCCGAGGACACAACTTTCAATACAAGTCGGGCACCAAGCCACCGACTCTGACCAACACGTCATCGACCTCCGTCAGGCGATATCCACAGCAACCCCATCCGGGTCTAACACCGACGCCTGACACGGCTTCCATCACAGGAACATGGTACTCATGTGGCACACTTGCCAGCATATTTCCCCTAACACTCCATCCTGACAGTGCCAAGAACCGCAATACCTCGAGCAACGGCACAGCAGCAACACGTCTCACACAGAGGAACCAATCCTCCAATGCTCAACGGAACCTCAGGAAATCCACCCGTAGCACCCAACGCTACGATCCCGAACCTGTGGGTTATGGGCCCATCAGGCTTCCGCTGCACACTCTGATCCATACGCACAGCCAACACGGCAACTTGGGACTCGCCATCCCGACAATCCATAACTCGGCTGGTCAACCTCAAAAAATAGGGTGAGGAAAGCTCCCTTACCTCGAACACCAAGCACAGATTCACTCCCAAATCTGCCAATCCTCTGCAACTCCGCAGGCTCCGATTCGCCATGCATCGGAAAACTCCAACACCAGCCAAGGATTCTCGCGAACACCGTCCAACCAGCACTCATCCTTCCGGAGCAGTGCCGACGCACCCTCACACAATATGGAAAAGGGCACAACTTCTCACAGGCAACCACCTTGCCAAAACGCGGAACTCGTCTCGCACGGACTTCATGGCACATAGAGGTCAACCAATACGGACACACAATGCAAGACGACGAACCTTAGCCGCGCTATATATCCATAGCGTCTTTAGTCGCGCTATATATCTATAGCGTGTTCTATCAGATCGCGCTATTGATATATAGCGCGTTCTTCACCCGAGGGTATTTCACTCACACCTTCTGTCGGGGTTCTAATTGTCATCTTCTCTGGTTGCTTCTTGTACATTTCCTGTTGTGTATTCATTTTTCTTATATTTTCTTGTTATTTGCTAATTCTAGTTTACATATTCTTGCATTACATAGCATCATAATCTTTTTGGTTTGGGAGACATCCTCTCTCCACCCCTTTTAGGATCCATACTCCCTTGGTGAAGGAAGGACCCTCCATTGAGCACTCCATCTCTTTGGACTGAAAATTCCTAAACCAAGCCTCCGTAAGTCCCCGCACCCGTGGATTCCCTCACGGACGCCTGGCCGGTTGTACCTTGAAGTCCCCCAAGTTTAGTTGGCCTACGCGTAGTGAGAGTTGACCTAGTTGGCACCGGAGTTAAACCACATTGAAAACTAGGTTCTTACCTTGTGTGAATTATTTAAATTTGTTAAAACAAAATCCCGTCACATCAAGGTACATATATAAACAAAAGGAGCAACATTCATCGTTTAATATCTTTGCTTATTGAGTGGAATTGTTTGTAAACTTGCATGGTGTTCTGCTTTGATAAAACAAGTCAACATGGCTAATAATTTTTATAACCAAGAGGATAATCAACCAAGCACATCTTATGTTCCTCAATCTCATTGCTCTTATCACAACACTTCCAAGGGACCACGTCCTCACTCCTACGGTATTGCCCGACATGTGGGTAATTTCCAATCTCATGATCCCTCGCATTCTCTACGCGCCACTACTCCCTCTGGACCATCTCCTACCAATGATGAGAATGTCTCTCAAATCATTCATGCATTAGATCATTTCACCCCTCAACAAATCCAAGCCCTTATGGCTATTGTTGACGGCACATCCTCTCCTCATCCTCCTTCCAATCCCACACGGGTGGCCCATCATCTGTCTCCTTCGTCCACACATACTCCTATTCGGGTGGCCCATCACCCACCTCCTTCATCCACACATACTCCTATTCGGGTGGTCCATCACCCGCCTCTTTCGTCCACACCTACTCCTATTCGGGTGGCCCATCACCCTCCTCCTTTGTCCACACCTACTCCTATTTGGGTGGCCCATCATCCGCCTCCTTCGTCCACACCTACTCCTATTCGGGTGGCCCATCACCCGCCTCCTTCTATTTCTCATCCTTCACGGCCCCAAGACCCATTTATTCCTTGCAACCCGGCCCATCCGGGTTCTTCTAGGGGTTAGCCCATTAATCCCCCTCCACGGCCTTTTTATGCGGCCCCTTCTTCAAGGCCATCTTGCCAACCCTCTTTTGCTCAAGTTACACCTCTCCAACAAACTCGTATTGATAAAGTCGCTTCGTTGGAGGAACAATTAAACAGGATTACGAGCCCACAGCCCGCTCCTCTTACTCCAGTCAATCCCCTCTATGTTGCTCTAAATGAGATTACTAAGATCGAAAAAGAGTGGAAGGAGAGGAGGGACAATGGCATCAACGATATATGTGAGCGAGAAGATGTTACAAGTCCTGATAATCAAGTGGACGTCGTCCGCCCTCCACTCATCCACACTACGCATTTATATGGCTCTCCACCTCCATATACATATTCGCCTCCTCAAAATCTCCCACAACACCATACTTCACCACTTATCATTTCGCCTCCACCACGGCGTCCGTTGGATTTATTTAATGATGAAGATTTGGAGACAGTACAAGAATTTGAAGCTCCTCGAGATGCATTCCTGCCGAGTTTCCTTCGCCGTCCTCTTCCTCCACCGCCAGAAGACCCCTCTGCTCAGGACGATGCCACAGTCCCCGATCCAACCCCCATTTATGAGACCTCTTGGTGTTACGATGATGGGTCGATATTTCAACCACCCATACCGCCACACCATGAGTCTCATCCTATCCCTAACACCTCTCGCCCCATCCGACATTTTCAACGCACTAAACCTTCTTCGTTCGCACCTCCCGTAACCACACCAGTAGCCTCCATTCCATCGGCCTCCGCCGAGCCTCCATCACCCTCCACTACGCCGGTCTCCGTCGAGCCTTCTATTACTCCTCCTCATTGTTCGCCACCTCAACCCTCCATTATCCCTATAACGCCAAAACCAGCTTTGCCAGTCCCTTTCCCTATTCCACCACTTAACCCATCACCCTTACCCGTGGCTAATCCTGAGCAGGGTTCATCCCTTTTTGCACTAGAGCCAATCCCGTCCGCTTCGAGCAAAGGGGGAAGCTTGTTGTGTTTGAACCTTCACTTCCACTCACTCTTTTTCCAACACCTTCCATTACACCACCATTCATGGAGCCTTCCACCTCCGCTTCACCTTCCTTTACCACTCAGAATGGGAGTGCTTCTTCAAGTACTTGTACCGAAGATGATCAAGAGCCGGGCAAGAAAGATTTGGCCACGGCCGTGCTATTCAAGATGCAAGAGTTTATTTGCTGGATGCCAATCCGGGTTGTTGTGCCAAGCATGGTCGAAGAGGCCAAGTCCCCGCCACTGCTCACTAAGAGAGAATGTCAAGCTTTGATGCCGTGTAAGTTCGTGCCCAAAGGCCGAGCAGGGCACCCCTTGTTCCAACTTTCCAATCTTGAACCCATTCTTCCATACAAGGGGCGAATGCCTATTCTGTTCAACACTCTTTATATGTCACAATCCCTGGGCAACACGATGCTTCATGTTATAACTCTTCAACTCCCTCACATTATTGTTCTTTGCCCTCCAAGGAAGTTATCGTTTATTGTTGAAGCTTCGTCACGGGTTCTTGCTTTATCCATTGGGCCAATTGGCTATACACTTTCACTGCCATAGAGGGGCGGTTATCTTGGTGCTAAGGGGTATTCCGCTATTCTATCCACCTTCCATTCAACTCCACCCATATTTTCGTCTATCATCGATTCTTCATGGGCCACTCCAGGGGTAAGGAGGAGGATCTCATCATCTCGCCCTTCATGTTCTTTACATTCTTTGCATTTCATGCATTCATCGCATCTGTTGCATTGCATCCACATGCATTTGCACTTCTTCTTTCCCGGGTTTTCAAACCCATATCTTCCCCGCCTTTCAGAACCTACGGATCCCCCACGTTTCCTATATCTTCTACCTCTATCTTCGGGATCTCCCGGTCCCCTTACACTCGCCGGGCATTGTGCCCCCTCCGATCTTCCCTCAAGGCATCGCGCCCCTTTCTAACTATTGCATCCGCACTCCCCGGATTTCTCTCTTGTCCTCCTGGGGCATCACGCCCCATGGTGTCTCATTCCTCCGGAACCTCCAGATCCTTCATCCTCTTCTAATCCACTCCCCCCAGGGCATCGCGTCCCTCCAGACTTTTCCTTCCTCATTCTCCCAGGGCATCGAGCCCCCTTTCCTGCTATTTCCCTGGAACCTTCAGGTGTTTTATCCCTCCTTTAGGGCATCACGCCCTTTTTGATTCCACTCCTCCGGAACCTCCAGACTTTCTTCCAGGGCATCGCGCCCTTTTCTATCTTCCTCCTCCGGAACCTCCTGATCCTTCATCCCTCTCTCTATCCCTTGGGCATGACGCCCCTTTTCATCCTCTACCTCCGGAACCTCCGGATTTCCTTCCAAGGCATCGCGCCCTTTTCTACCTTCCTCATCTAGAACCTCCAAACCTTCCCCTCTGGGCATCGCACCCCTCTGCACCATCACGCCCGAGTCCTCCGGGCATCTCACTGATTTTTCTTGCGTGTCACGCCCTTTCTGATTCCACTCCTCTGGAACCTCCGGACTCTCTTTCCTTCCTCCCAGGGCATCGCGCCCTTTTCTATCTTCCTCCTCCGAAATCTCCGGATTTCCTCCCAGGGCATCGCACCCTTTCTCCATCTTACTCTCTCTATCTTCTTCCGGGGCATCCCGACCCTTCTGATTCCATTCCTCCGGAACCTCCGGACCCTCCATCTTTCCTCTGTTTCATCTTCCTACTCCTCCGAGACATCATGTCTTTTATCCTCTTCTTCCTTTTTCATCATCTTTTTGCATATTTCTTCCCAGGACATCGTGTCCCTCGGTATCTTCTTCCTCCAGAACCTCCGGATTCATCTTATTCTCTCTATCTTCTTCCGGGGCATCCCGACCCTTCTGATTCCATTCCTCCGGAACCTCCGGACCCTCCATCTTTCCTCTGTTTCATCTTCCTGCTCCTCCGGGACATCATGTCGTTTATCCTCTTCTTCCTTTTTCATCATCTTTTTGCATATTTCTTCCCAGGGCATCGTGTCCCTCGGTGTTTTCTCCCTCCGGAACCTCTGGATTCTCCATCTTATTCTCTCTATCTTCTTCCGGGGCATCCCAACCCTTCTGATTCCATTCCTCTGGAACCTCCGGACCCTCCATCTTTCCTCCGTTTCATCTTCCTGCTCCTCTAGGACATCACGTCCTTTGTCTCTTCTTCCTCTTTCATCATCTTTTTGAATATTTCTTCCCAGGGCATCGCGTCCCTCGAGATTCTTCTCCTCCGGATCCTCCGGATTCCTTCTACCAAGATTCTACTCCACTGCTTCCGGACCCTCCGGATCCTCCCCTTTCCATCTACCAATTTCTAGTCATAATTCGTTCTGATCCTGCGTCCGACCCGACTTCTTCCACATCCACTACTTTGGGCATCTGCCCGTTCTCCCACTGCTTCCGAGGCTTTAGTCCTCACCCCTCCTCTTAATTCCCAGTTCCTTTTGTAGACCTTTCATGTGATCAGGGTCTCCGCACCTTAGTGAGGGAGTTCTAGCCCTCGCCTCTCTTCCTTTTCATCCTTATTCGTCTGAGTTTGGTTTAAACACCACTCCTTCTTGTTAAGCCACTTTCAAAACTTTGCTATCCTTCCTTATCTGTCAAATGAGGACAACAAATCCCATGTTTTATCAACATCGTCGCTGGCAGCTGCTTCAACAAAGGTCGCAAGGTAATGTATTGGTGTACGTGTGCATTTTGGTGCATTTTTATCACCTTATTCACCCACGGTTTTCAAAAGAAAGTGCTTCTTAACTTTGATTAGGAGTGAATTTTTAAAGCTTTACCTTAAGTTTTGTTAATCCAAGAGTCGAAAAAGGTCTTTAGGCTTGCTTCTGCAGTACTTTGGTTAATAAGAACCCTGCGCTGGGAGTTCGGCATTTCTCTCTCCGCTTGTTAAGAACAACCCTTAGCTGGGCACCGCACACACTTCACGGCGCCCTTAGCCGTCTCCTTTGTAAACACCGTTGCTACTTTGGCCATGTCAGGAGTATATCTAAAAGTTTTTTCTCTTCTTTACTCGGCCGAATGTAGGTGCAAGAGGTTGACGGATGAGATAACCGACCTAGGAACTCCCCAATACGAGAGAAGTCTCAAATAGGGGCAGTCTTGACCCAAAATTAAATAAGCTTTCATGATACATCTAGTCAAAAAGGGCTATTATGAAAATCAAGTCAAAATTTTGATAAATGCAAAATTATGAATTATGGCATGTCAAGAGAGGCAAAGTCCCCGCAGGGAAAACCCAGGGTCTAAAAATCAAATGCATAAAGTCCCAGCGCAACAGACCACCTCTTTGAGGGGTAGTACCTTGGAAGCAATTCAAGTCCCGATACCTCACATCCTGCACAAAGCTTATCTCCAATTATTCTTCTCTTCTCCCTCTAAGACCGAGTGTTTTTCAAGTATGGCCTTGGTAGGAGCACAGTTAACCAAAGGTAGCCGGTCATAGGGCGTCACCTTTAAATGCACGCCCAACTTTGGGTAGTTTTTAGCGAAAGGGGAAGGAACAAGGACCCTTAGCCAGTGGTTTAAACATCCGTTGATGTTGCACTAGCAATGTCTAAACCAAAATTCTAAAAAAATTGAATATTGTCAAAATTCCAAAAAAATTTGAATATTGCCAAAATTCCAAAAAAAATTGAATATAACCAAAATCCCAAAAAAATTGAATATTGCCAAAATCCCAAAAAAAATTGAATATTGCCAAAATTCCAAAAAAAATTGAATATTACCAAAATTCCAAAAAAATTTGAATATTGCCAAAATTTCTAAAAAATTGAATATTGCCAAAATTCTAAAAAAAATTGAATATTGCCAAAATTTCTAAAAAATTGAATATTGCCAAAATTCTAAAAAAAATTGAATATTGCCAAAATTTCCAAAAAAATTGAATATTACCAAAATTCCAAAAAAATTTCAATATTGCCAAAAATTACAAAAAAATTTGAATATTTCCCGAGCGTCACAAAAATTGAATCGAATTTTTTTTAAATTTCCATAAAAATGCAAATACTTTTCAAAAACTTATAAAAATTTGCATATTTTCAAAAAATCCAACAAAATTACATTATATTTCTGATGGCATTATTGCAGGGATATCCTTTTACAGGGGCACGCAAAATCAAAAGAACAATCACAAGAAGTGCAACAAGTACCAAAGACTGTCTGATTCCACTATATATGTCAAAAGGGTACAAAATGAGAGTGGGTACAAAGAACCTCTCTAGCTCTCCCCTCGACCCTCCTGATCTCCCCCTCTACGCGAGCTCTCAGCCTCCTCCTGTCCTCCCTGGGAAGGCCTAGGAGGAGCCATCGATCCTTGAGAAGCTGAACCCCTATCACCGCGTGCTCTCCTCTCAGCATCTTCCCTCCTCTGATGCTAAGAGGAGGTAACTAAATAATCAGTGCTCGAATAGGCCCGGGAGTATCCCTCGCGCTGAGCCCGCTCACGCCCCCGCCGATAGCGATCCTCCGCATCTTTCGCCCGCTGCTCGGCAATTCCTAATCTAGTACTCAGCTACACCCTCTCCAGCTCCCGCTCCACTCTCTCTCTCTCTCCCATCTCTCTCTCTCTCTGTCTCGATCCTCCCTCTCTCTCTACCGCTCACTCCTCTCCACCCCGAGGAGGAGGCGTAGCTCCACCACATCTCGAGGAAGCTCCTCTGTGTCTCGGCGCCTCAACTCTGCTTTTGCCATCCGCAACTCGTGCTCATGTTCCCGAAATCTTGGTCAAATACTGATGTTAATAAAAGTTTTCAAGACTAGATTAAAAGAACAGATTGCTTACTCTTTCCTATAGGGAGGCCTCAGGTGCCTCTGCCCGAGCAACTGCACTAGCAAGCTGGCTCTCTAGATCGGTGTGGTCACAGGCAGGCTGAGTAGAGGATGAGGCGCCATGCGAGGATCGGACTACCTCTAGCTCCTCGAGCTGAAAAAGAAGCATTACCATTAATTAAAATTTAAATCTAGATCATTCTAATTACAAGTTCCTACCAGCTCATCTATGGTATGCTGAAGGTCCTCGCGCTGCCGGATCGTGGAGTCAAGGAGCCCCTGTACCATGGCTAGTCTCCCCTCTATGTCAAACTGCATTAAACACATGGTGATCATATATCAAGCAATTAAGGCATTAAGGTTGGAAAAGGTCAATGAACTAAAAGCATACCTGTCCACGTGCGCTTTGGTAGACCCGGCTGCCATATGTCTGAGAGTAGGTCTGAAGATATGCATCATCTGAGTCCGCTCCCGCAGGGACTGGTCGGCCACGCCTTTTCCAATCTGCAAACTGCTCGCGGGCACGTTGCCGCCAATCATCTGTCCCCTGGAGGCCTCGAAAATGTCACCCAGGTCGTGGGTCCGTTGCCTGGGTCGGGAACTCTACTACCGCCTGGTGGAGCCCCAATGTCCTCATGATTAGCCTATAGTATAGGGGTTCAACCAGGTTGAGGGCGTGCAACCAGATCTCTCTCCCGAAGTATGGGATGGCCGCCTCCACCCAGGACATCTCCACGATGTCCCTCTGATACGGAGTCCAGACCACCTGTAGAGTTCAATTTGTCATTGCCCTTGATTTCATTCATATAATTAAATTCAATTTCAAAAATTAAATCTTACCTCTATATGGGGCATCATATCTAACATCTCCTGAATGTGGGTGACCTGGTCCTTCAGAGATCGGCTGTCTCGTGTTGGGGTCCATCATCTGGCCAGGGGCAGTAGATCTCCTTGATCCTCCCAAGCACGCCTGAGGGTAGGAAGATACAAATAGCTCCAAACCTGAAATGTAGCTCATCTGATTAGTATAAGAGGCAAGTGCATAATTTAATCCATGGAGTTTAAGGCTTAGAGAGATACCTGAAGTAGAGGGCAGAATCCCCCGAGTGTGGACTGGAGTGAAGAAATGCCAAAACTGTCGAACAAATGGGCTAAGACTGCCGCACCCCAAGCGTACCGTCCGACTCTGCTCAGATCCTCCAGTAGATGTAGAAATCGACAGCTCACTGCATCACCTTGGGTCGCTAGAAGCAACTTGCCGATCATCAGAATAAGAAACCTCCTCTGCTCCATGTCGGCCTGTGCACCAGCCTCGGTCGTGAAGCTCTCTCTGGCCTCAACCACTAGTCTCCTCTCATGAGCCGTCGAGGTCTCTCTCACCTCCCTCTGTGTATGGAACAAGCCGAGACTCTCCTGTAAAGTGATTCTTGACACTAGCGAGGTTCGGTCGGTCCCCTCCAGCTCCAAGCCGAGCAGCCTGCGTGCCATCTCCCGGTAATCAGGGTAAGGGCAGCCTGTCACTGCCGATCCATGCACCCGTAGTCTAGTAATACGGGTGACGTCTTCTAGAGTCGGGATCATATGACCCCAGGGGAAGAGGAAGGCCTTGTACCCCGTATCCCATCTGGCTTTCAGAGCCCTTATCAATTCCACATCAACTCTCAGCACCTCTATTTCCAAGAACTCTCCAAAGCCCATTCGGCGGAGGCGGGCCCGTTGAAACTATGGTAGTGCAAAGTAGACGGCCCGAACTAATGTCCATGAAATTCGGGCACGAACTGCACCCTCTACACCCTGCACACAACATAAGAACAAGAAGTATCAATTTGTGTTCATCAACAAAAGAAAAAATAATAAAATAAAAAAATTGGCATTCTGTTCTTGAATGCGCTATATCGTTATAGCGCGTTCATATTCGAAAGGTAGGGGGCAACCCCTCATTCCCCAAATCCATTCTATGGGCATTTTGCCCTCTACATTAGTCTAAGGGGGCGTCTACCCTTCCATTTGTATCTTTTATGAAAGAAAAACAAGAAAAAAATCGAAGAGAAAACAAGTTAGAGGCGGTTTCTTACCAATCATCATTTTCGAACCGCCGCACCACCAACGGCTTCCGCCGCTACTTCCTCGGCCGCCGCAGCACCTTCAGCCCCCTCTGCCTCATCGGAAGGGACCTCCATCTCTTCTCCTTCAAGCCTAGCCGAGACGGTCGCCTCCAAATTGGGGTTTTCTTCCATGGGAGAGGGCGCTCGTTCCTCCTCCGTGCGAGATCGGTGGCGGCTGCGGCTGGCACGCCGTTTGGAACATCGAGGAGGTTCTCCTTCCATCGGGATAGGGTAATGGAGGTTTGGGCTGGTTAGAGGGTGAGAGAGGGAACGGAGAGAGGGAAAGAATGAGTTTGAATGAATGAGAGGGTGGGGGCCGATTTTTGAATTGTGCGCGTAATGAATGCGCTATAATTTCTTATAGCGCGATAATGAAAATAAAAAAGAGAGATAAAAAATAAAAGGTGGGGAAGAAAAGAAAAGAAAATACAATGAGAATATATGTTGTGAGTGAATAAAAACTTGTGTTCTCTTGCTTATGTGTGCTTAAATTTGCTCTATTTTCGCTTAACATTGTATTCCCAGGAAAAGAAAAGGAGAAGATAAAATGGCAGGCCATCAGGTAAGTATTCATTTATCCCTTCCTTTATTGCATTACTATATGATACTCTCAAGGACCGGCCGGTTCTCCGTATGTTTCGGGATCTGAGTTCCCCTCTACCAAAAATAGTGATGATCTAGAAACATGCAGTTAATCGTCGGATAGGCCGTTAGGTCGGACAAATTTGGGGACGATAGACTTCATCTTGCACGCCGTGGTTGCGGATAACTCTTGACCCGAGTCTGTTTAATTTAACAATATTATCCTTGAGTATCTTATATTTTATTTTTTTCTTTACATTTGTTTTAATGATTTCTTTTATTTAGCCCTGCACGCATCATGCCCTTTTCCCATTCATAAATACCCATTTTTTCTTCCTAATTAAGGATCAATAATGCTTAAGTTTTCGAATAAAGAAATTCAATTCCATTCTGAATTTGAAAGATTGCTCCTAGTTGAGCGCTGGATCTCGTTGGTCGATGTGACCCTTGCCTGGAATTTGTCTATCTTCTTTCAATCCAATTCAACTTATCCCTTTTGGTCCACTCATTAGCTGTGAACCGCACGATGGCGTCGATGGATCCGCCGGGCTCGCGTCCATTCCACTAACTGAGTGAAATTCGTAGTTGCTACGCACTGCGGATGCCTCTTTTGTGCAAGAGGTTGATCAGTTTCCTTTTCTTTGTTCTGCGCCTATCGTTCTAGGTAGGAGTCACCGGTGCTAGCTTGACTGTTGCATCCCCTAGTTGGTGTTTGGCTTCAATGATATCAAAACGATTGTGTTTGTGTGTGTATGTGTCTCATTGAGTAACATGTGTATATTGTGATTGATGAGTTGAAAGATGGCTTCAAGGTTCACTCTTGAAAGTCATATGAATCATTGGTGTTTAAGGAACTAATGTTATATTTATCTTGGTTTGTAGGATCAAATCCATGGCTCACGTTTTCAATGAAGTTCTTCTTCAAAAAGGTTCAAGGATGGTTTTTAAACCCTCTCATATCAAGTGGATGATGGTAACATCTAACCATTTTTATGCTAAGTTCCGGATTATTTTCATGAAGATCTTTCATGAGGTTGCATTGCATTAGAAGTGTTTTATGCATCCTTAAAATGAGATTTTTGGGTTTTTATGATATTATTAATCTATTCTCATAAACCTTGTTGAAATGTGGTTTAAATGGTCTTAATACTTTGTTGATCTCATGGTAATTAATTCTTGATTTTTGGGAATTTTTCCGACGCTTAAAGAGGGCTAAATTCCAAGTTTTCGGACCCTTCAGGGAAGGAGTCGACCCCCCTGGGCTGAGAGCTCAGCCACCTGCATGGGTCGACCCCTGAGTCCCGGAATTAATTCTGGGCGCCGGGTGTTGTCTGTTTGGCCGAGGGTCGACCCTTGGGGTCGACCCTTCCGGAACGGGATTTCCGGGAGTCTTTAAAACCCAATGAAAACCCTTATAAACTTTACCAAACTACCTCACATTGGTTCCTAAACATATTAGGGGTTTCTAACATGTATTGGGAAGGTTTTATGTGTCTTTTGTCCACTCCTCTATAAATATGAATGTGAACTCCGAATTTGGGTGATGAGAAGCCCTAATACATTTTGGTCTATCTTGTAGGTGGAGAAAAGGGGCAAAGCAACCAAGGAGCTCTTAAGGAAGGGTTATCATCTACATCCATGAATATTTGGAGCTCGTGGTAGAAGAAGAAAAGAAGCGTCTCGAAGAGAGGAACAAGAGGATGCCAAAATCGCCATCATCCGACAACGAACCAAGAGGAACCGAAAGAATCGAAGAAGGGGGAGCTCTCTACATGATATATCTTCTTCATTTCCATCTTTAGACTTTGTTTGAGATTCATTGTATCTATTTGTCTAGGCTTCATACATTTCTGAAGGAATATTGTGTGTGTGTGTTCGGAGAAAGGGGTTCTCCGAGTGGTTTGTGTTGACGCATGAGCGTCGTGTGGTGCGGAGCATATCCGCGTGTGTGCTTAGGCATATTGTGGGGTGTGTTCCCCGTGTGTGGTTGGGAGTTTACTCCTGTGTGGTTCCGTAGGCGTCGCCCTACGCATGTGTGTTGGAGTTTTACTCCGTGTGTGTGTGGGGATTTATCCCCGTGTGTGTATTGGAGCGTCATCTCCGTGTTGGGGATTTATCCCCGAGTGAAGCCTCACCGAGTTTGGTGAGGGGTGGACGTAGGGAGCCCGTCGTGGTCCCGATCCACCTTAAAAATCTCGCGTCCTGTGGTTTGCTTTTGTGGATGCATGTTTAATTATTTATATTGGTTGAATGTTCGTGTGTGAATGGTGAGATTGAGAGAACTAAGTTTACCTTGCTTAGTCTAATTTCTTCAATCTCGTTCAAAGTTGTTAATTCCTCTTAGTTAGATTTTAATTTACCATCGATCGTGGGGGACAATTCAACCCCCCCTTCTTGTCTACTTGCCTATCCAGGGATCAACAATTGGTATCAGAGCCACGGATCTATCTTATAGGGTCTAACGACCTTTAGAGTGATCCCTCGGCAAGTTTCATTTAGCAACATGTCTAGTTTTACTCTTCCTCCTCGTTTTAATGGTCATGATTTTATTTCTTGGAGAAATAGCATGTGTGCTTACCTTGGCTTTAATGAATGTGAAATTTGGGAAGTCATATGTAATGGTCCACATAAACTCCCATCAAATGAAGCTAAGTGGAATGATAAGCATGTGAAGAAAAATGAAATTAATCTTCATGCTTTGAATGTTTTAAGGAATTGTATAGAATCTAATGTTATATCTCAAATTTCTTCGTACAGGTCAGCAAGAGATTTATGGGATCAACTGGCAAAGTATGAAGCCAATGAAAAGACTTCACAAGTCGGCTCAAGCTTCATGGCCAATGATGAAGAAACCAAAGAAAGCTTGGAGGTAGAATCCGAAGGTGAGGAAATTTCCTTTGAAGAGCTGATGGAGCTTTATGAGGAATTGTTAGGTAGATATAAAAAGGTCAAATCTGAAAATAAAAAATTGACAAAGAAAATTGAAGATGTTGTGAATTCCTCTGCTTCATGTGAAAATGTGCATGCTAACTCTTCATGTGAAAATTGTAAAACCTTGGAAAAGAAAATTGAAAATCTAAAAGATCAAAATGAATCTCTTGAATCCAAAGTTGAATTACTTTCAGATGAGAACTCTTGCTTGAATGAAGATGTCGAAATGGCCAGAAAATATAATACATCTCTTCAAATTGAACATGAATGTGATGAATTAAGGGAACAAAATAATTCTTGATGTCTCAAATCTCTTTGCTTGAGAAAAATGAAGAATGCTTGAGAAGTAAGCTAGCATCCTTGTCTGACGATGATAAAATGTTTGAAAAACTTCTTGATTCTGAAATTGATAGCAAGAGCATCATGAACGAAAATGAAAAACTTAAAAAGGAAAAATGTGCCATGTTGATTCAGATTTCTTTACTTGAAGGTAGTTTGAAAAGGTTTGATAAACTTGAAAAGTAAAATACTTTGTTGAAATCTGAAAATGAACAAATGTTTGCTAGGATTTTAAAACTTGTTGAAACTGAGAAAGTCGTTGAGAAATTGACTGAAAAATTACATTCTATGAATGTTGAAAATAAAGAACTCAAGGAAGAAAATGAAAACTTCAAATCTGTGAATTACTTGTTGAATGAGAAAGTTTGTGGATGTGAAGAAGAAATCATGAGTGCTGAATTGCATGTTTCTATTCTTGAAGAAGAAGTGCAAAGCTTAAAAGATGATTTGTCTAGATTTGTGAAAGGGAAAGAAAATTTGGACAAAATGTTGGGTGTTAAGGTGAACTTTTAAAAAGAAGGTCTAGGATACACCCCGGTCAACAAAAAGTCGTTTGAATCCAAATTGAAAACTTCATGTGTTCATGCATCTGATATTCCGAGCACTTCTAAGGCACCACCTCCAATTGCACAAATGAAAATTTCTGAAAATAATTTTATAAAAAAGAAAAATGTCAAATCAACCATGCCAAATAGATTTCAAAAATCAAAGTCTAATGTTGAATGTTTTTATTGTGGTATGTTTGGACATGTGATGGATGATTGTGTTGTCATGAAAGAGGATGACAAGTTTGCATGCAAAGGGGAAAATATTTTCAAATCACAAAGAAATATTTCTTGCTTTCATTGTGGTAAGCTAGGCCACACGATGAAAAATTATTTTTCAAAGCAGAAAGTTGAACAAAAAGTTTTCAAGAGAAAAAGGAATATTTCTTGTTCTTATTGTCACAAACTTGGCCATGTCATTGACAATTGTTTTGTGAAGCAAAATGATAATTTTCATGTCATGAATGTTAAGTTTAACTTTCAAAGAAAATTCAGAAATGAACATGCTTCCCATGCTAAAAGGTTTGCATCCCATAAGAAAAATTCATTCACGAACACTCATGCAAACAATGGAAAGCTATTCCGTAGACCCGTATCTTCTTGTTGCTTTCATTGTGAAAAATACGGTCATGTCATAAAAGAATGTTGGTCTTTGAAAACTGAGTATTTCCATGCTTCTAGGATGAATGCTAGGTTTAATTTTGTTAAATTTAGATCCCTTGAAAATAGAAGATGGAATGCATTTGAAAATTCCTTTGCTCCTAAAAGGAAATCTTTTGGCAAAAATACTTCTCCTCAATGCCGTTATTGTGGAAACCATGGACATATCATTGAGAATTACAGGATCATGAAGAATGATGATGTTGTAGTAATGAAAAGGAAGAAAACATTTGGTGGCAATGCTACCAACCTCCAAGGACCCAAAAAGGCTTGGGTGCCCAAATCTGTTAAATGAATTATTTTGGATGCAAGTGTGCCTTAAGGTAAATAACGAATGAAAGGGGTTCCAATAAAAGAAACAAGGCACACTCATATGGTAAAACCCCAACTTTGCTCTTTCATTATCAAATTTGATAGTTTGGATGATTTGGGGTGATATTTTAGTGTGTTCTCATGTTATGCTCTAAATTCTTCACAAGCCATACATATCTTCAATTGATGAATATTTGGTATATCAAATGGTTGTTAGAGAAAGTTAGACTACGTTCAACTGGATACTTCCACTAAGCGTGATGGTGGTCTTCGGACCTATGTTCTCTGCCTAGTACCAAAATTCAAAAAAAAAAATTAACTATTTGGCTTATGAGGAACCATGTGTTTTGAATGAAATCAATTTACCTTTGATTTGTATAGCTCTCAAATTGAATCTGAAAAATTCTCTTGTTTCATAAGGCAAAATTTTCTGAACTATGGACTTGCTTGATCAAATGCAATAGTTGATATTGAATGTGATCATGGCTCAATTTAAAGCTCATTGACCATGTGTGATTGATTTGTTAAATTGATAAGTTGTTTGACATGTTTAGAAATCTACTCTTGTCAATAGATGTTCAAATACTTATCTTGCTCATTTACCAAATTTTGTGTGAAATCTATTGGACATTTGGTTATTTGCATATTCACACATGCATGGCGTATCATGTTCAAACTGAAACTTATGTCTCATGAAATATTATCTTTGAATGATCATGGTTGAAAATTTGGGTTCTAAGGGACATGACTTTTTATGATGAAATCTGAAATAAAATGCTCATGATTCAGTGCCAAATCCATTGAAAATCCATCTCATGCCTTCACCTACTTCATGCTTTTCTTAAATGCTCAAGTCATTGCAAAAACTGAAAACATGCATAAAAAGAAAGCATTGGCATATTTGCATATCATTCATAGATCCTTGCATATCATTATGAATATGAGTCTCATTCATACCTTGATTCATGAATGCTTACATGAATGTTTCCATGAACCCTTGCATGCATGTATGTATTTAGTTTATGAGACACTTTCTTGAAAAATTCTAAGACCTCACCTCCTTGATAAATAACAATACAGTGATTTTATTCATATGTGATACATGTCATATATTAAGCGGAAGGATTTGATTCCGACCGTGCATACATTTAGGGGGAGTCATAGTTATGTCTTGTCGAATTCATTTTACACATACAAAACAGAAATTTACCCTCACACTCTTGCACACAATGACTTTAATGACTTTCATTGATATGGATTTAAGAAATTCCTTTCAACATTTTAAAGGGAACTTGAATCTCTACATGGACATTAAAGAGTAATCGTGAGGAAAAAGCTGCCTACCTCACAAAAATTGAATAAGTGGAACGTGGATCCGAGTAACCGGGAATCCCCCCTGAAACAAAGGAGGAAACGCGTGTCGAAAGGAGAAACAAATCCATATGTGTGACAAATCCAAGTAGCCGGGAATCCCCATTGTGACACATGAGGAAACTCGCGCCGAAAGGTGAAGTCTATTAAAATAAATAAAATAGGGGTTGTGCGAAGCTATCGATAGTCGAGAATCTAAAGTGAAAATGTAGAGAGGAGATTACCTTCTAGTGTTCTTTAGAAAATCTAAAAATCCATATATTTTGAAGCTCATTATTCATTACATCACATTTCACATGGGTATTTTTATGATGTATGTATTCTATGAATTTACCTACATTCATGGTTTATGTAGTACTTCTAGCTGTGTACACACAAATTTCTTAGTTATGCTTCATGTCTTATATTCTTGAATTTGAATCACATGCTCATTTCTTAACCAGTGCCTCATTTTGGGGGAGTTACTATATGTAATATTTGTGTGCATGACGATTATGCTTGTGTGCTTGCATGTTCATGCATTCCCCTTGAGTCTAATTCTGAGCATAAACCTTACATTTGAAGGAAAGAAGTCATCATGTGCACAACTTCATATCTTGCATGATTAGCATTCACATAGTGTATTTTCATTGCATTTGAAAGATGAAGCTCATCGTGTGCATATTTTCATGTATGGCATTTTCAACATGCATATAGTTTACACATGATATCATCTTGAGCAATTCATACTTTTCAACAATTGGTATAGTTCATTTGAACACATCATGTTGCATGAACACTGAAATGAGTTATTCCAACCTTTGGTATCATATTTTTAGGCCTTTGATTAGCATCACTTGATATTTACATTGATATCATATCTTTTGGCCTAACACGTTCATATCATGTCACATAACCCCATGTCTTTTTGTAGATGACAAAAAGGGGGAGAATGTTTGTGTGTGCTCAATGTCTTATCAATGTTGTTGTTTTAGGGAGAATTAGAGAATTGATGTATGTGCTCAATGTTCAGTTAATGCTTGGTCTTTCATAAGATGTTTGCAACACTACTCTGTCACACACATCGTTTTATCATCATCAAAAAGGGGGAGATTGTTGCATCCCCTAGTTGGTGTTTGGTTTCAATGATATCAAAATGATTGTGTTTGTGTGTGTATGTATTTCATTGAGCAACATGTGTATATTGTGATTGATGAGTTGAAAGATGGCTTCAAGGTTCACTCTTGAAAGTCATATGAATCATTGGTGTTTAAGGAACTAATGCTATATTTATCTTGGTTTGTAGGATCAAATCCATGGCTCACGTTTTCAATGAAGTTCTTCTTCAAAAAGGTTCAAGGATGGTTTTTAAACCCTCTCATGTCAAGTGGATGATGGTAACATCTAACCATTTTTATGCTAAGTTCCGGATTGTTTTCATGAAGATCTTTCATGAGGTTGCATTGCATTAGAAGTGTTTTATGCATCCTTAAAATGAGATTTTTGGGTTTTTATGATGTGCTTAATCTATTCTCATAAACCTTGTTGAAATGTGGTTTAAATGGTCTTAATACTTTGTTGAATTCATGGTAATTAATTCTTGATTTTTGGGAATTTTTTCGGCGCTTAAACAGGGCTAAATTCCAAGTTTTCGGACCCTTCAGGGAAGGGGTCGACCCCTGGGGTCGACCCCCCTGGGCTGAGAGCTCAGCCACCTGCATGGGTCGACCCCTGGGGTCTACCCCTGAGTCCCATAATTAATTCTGGGCGTCGGGTGTTGTCTGTTTGGTCGAGGGTCGACCGCAAGGGTCGACCCTTCCGGAACGGGATTTCCGAGAGTCTTTAAAACCCAATGAAAACCCTTCTAAACTTTACCAAACTACTCCTCATTGGTTCCTAAACATATTAGGGTGTTTCTAACATGTATTGGGAAGGTTTTATATGTCTTTTGTCCACTCCTCTATAAATATGAATGTGAACTCCGAATTTGGGTGATGAGAAGCCCTAATGCATTTTGTTCTATCTTGTAGGTGGAGAAAAGGGGCAAAGCAACCAAGGAGCTCTTAAGGAAGGGTTATCATCTACATCCATGAAGATTTGGAGCTCGTGGTAGAAGAAGAAAAGAAGTTTCTCGAAGAGAGGAACAAGAGGATGCCAAAATCGCCATCATCCGACAACGAACCAAGAGGAATCGAAAGAATCGAAGAAGGGAGAGCTCTCTACATGCTATATCTTCTTCATTTCAGTCTTTAGACTTTGTTTGGGATTCATTGTATCTATTTGTCTAGGCTTCATACATTTCTGAAGGAATATTGTGTGTGGGTGTTCGGAGAAAGGGGTTCTCCGAGTGGTTTGTGTTGACGCATGTGCGTCGTGTGGTGCGGAGCATATCCGCGTGTGTGCTTAGGCATATTGTGGGGTGTGTTCCCCGTGTGTGGTTGGGAGTTTACTCCCGTGTGGTTCCGTAGGCATCGCCCTATGCATGTGTGTTGGAGTTTTACTCGGTGTGTGTGTGGGGATTTATCCCCGTGTGTGTATTGGAGCGTCGTCTCCGTGTTGGGGATTTATCCTCGAGTGAAGCCTCACCGGGTTTGGTGAGGGGTGGACGTAGGGAGCCCATCGTGGTCCCGAACCACCTTAAAAATCCTGCGTCCTGTGGTTTGCTTTTGTGGATGCATGTTTAATTATTTATATTGGTTGAATGTTCGTGTGTGAACGCTGAGATTGAGAGAACTAAGTTTACCTTGCTTAGTCTAATTTCTTCAATCTCGTTCAAAGTTGTTAATTCCTCTTAGTTAGATTTTAATTTACCATCGATCGTGGGGGACAATTCAACCCCCCCCCCCCTTCTTGTCTACTCGCCTATCCAGGGACCAACATTGACCTTGTGGTTAGCTCGGAGTTTTCTGGATTATTCCTATCACTTGTCGATTGTGACGGGTGTCTCTTTTTCCTTGATATTCGCTTATCTGTGCGCTCCACTACGTTTCCACTTCATCTCTCCATCATTACCACCCCGTGTCATCTCCGTTTTATCTCCGTTTCATCTCCGTCTCGCTCCCCTGCAAAGCGGATATCAAGGAGGGACATATGTAGACACCCGTTTTTGGCCGATAAGTTGAGTAATTTCTTTATTCTCCTAGTTAATGCCCCAATTGATCTATGATTAGTTGATTTTCTGGGATATTTCTCCCTATTCTTAGTCCTACAATTCAATTTCCGTACCTTGGATCTCGTCTCGAATTTGGCATTCTCGCACTATTCACTCACATCACTTTCTTGTTCATAGCGCGTTATGGACCTAATTGAATGATCATTTGAACAGTCATTATTTCTTGATATTTGATCTTTATAGCATCCACTCTGGTTGTTATTCTTACTTAATATTTAATTAAATGACTATCCAAAGGGTATTTATTCTTTTTGTAGTCATTTGGCGAACCAGTCATTGTCGCGCTATATCGTTATAGCGCGTTCATGAAGAACGCGCTATACATTTCTAGCGCGTTCTCAGGCAGAAACCCAGTCCAACCCGGACTCCCCTTTTTCGATTTGGGTCCTTATTTTGGTAAGTTTCCAATCATATTTCGTCCAAAGGAAGGTTCCTAATCCTAATAGGAGTCTTTCCCCCTCATTAATCGGCAAGATTGCCTTGATTTGAGCCACCAAGTCATTAGATTGGATCGAACTCCGACCTAGGGTTCGTTCTTGATCCTTCTCCTATAAATTGGACCCCTGGTCACCGTTCTGAGAGGATGCAACTCAAGATCTTGACGAGGAGGAGGCTGCTCTTCGTTCCAAATCAATAATTCCTCGCTCCTCACATATCCAAGGGAGTATTTTGGGGCTTATTGTGTTCTTCCTCGTTCTTAGTTTTTCTCTCCAATTCGTTTATTTCAATCCTCGCATAACATTGCATATTAATTTTAAAAACACTTCTTCTACAAAACACACGCATTCACACACACCAAACCTATTTTTGGCCCTCCCATAGGGATTTAAAAACCACCAAACCCCCAGGTAATCGAGCCCTTCTTTTATATATTTTTGATTAAGAATAGGGGCAGATTCTGCTTAAATCTCGATCTAATGGCCCTTTTATTTGTTGTTTATGATTGTTTGCAGGCACTAGAAGATTGATACGTGGAACCCTTGCACCTTGGCCGGCCTTGGAGCAAGGAAGAAACGAATCCAGTTCATCCCGCTTTCTGTCTGATATCGCGCCATACGAACATAGCGCGATCTTGAGAAGGTGCTAGGAAGATATAGTGCGTTCATTCCCATGCCAACTCTTGGCCCTCTTTGAATCTCTGAGGTATGTAACATGCCCTTATTTTGATCTTCATATTATTTGGCATGTTGTTGGCCTCAATGGCGATCACGGATTTTTATTATTACATGTGACCCCCCTTTTATCATTGATTTTAGTTCTATATCTTGTTAAATCATCACTTATTCAAATCATCAATTGAGGGAGGTCTAATTTTAGATCTACAGCAAGCTCCTCGCAATGCCACGGACCCAAGGAAATTCACGGGCACACCACCAACGGATCCGATAATCCGGTAAAAATAGTCCGAGGCTCAATCGGACAGAATCCGCAACCCGCGGAAGGACGATTCGAAACCCACGGATCCAGATCCGAAAAACCTGGGGCATTACAGCCCTCCCCCCTTAAAGGAATTCTATCCTTGAAATTCAGGACTAGTACCAAGTCACAGGGGAAGAACACTAAACCAACCGACAACGCCGTCAGAGCCCCCGCAGAGGAAACCTCGATTCTCACGAAAGCTCTCAATCTAAGGGACACAGCCAGACCACAATGATGAAGAACACCTCGCTCTGCACGCCGCACACACCGGCCATTAGAGCAGACGTACACCAAGGGACATAGTCTAGCATCACCTCAGATAACACGAGAACCAATCACGGCATCGCTGCCACCAACTCGTTTACCCAGGAGACACAGTCCTCGTCACGAGAAACAGCTACCGATCCATCCTATGGTTGGCGGATAAATCACATAGCAGCTTCACAACCAGCTGACAGGTCACACACCCTTCTCAAGGGAACAACTAACACGGAGCCTCCATTAGCTCACACCAAACTCGATGCGCAACCACCAGCATCCGCTGTCTGTGCAAAGACCATCCACTGGTCGCTAGCTAAACGTCAACGGGAAACCTTCACCGGCCTAGCAGGCACGATCCAACTCACAATAGGCCATCTGTCGACTCACACAGACACTTACCACCTCTCGAGTTGCACTTCTCTCGGACGCTGCATCCGATTCCGATCATCGCGCCAACTCAACCCATGCAGGGGAGCACGATGAAACCAATGACAAGACTCAGGAGTCTTCGGTCATCACCTCACTCGACTCAGGCTTACAAGAAAATCCTCCCATGCTGGTCACCAGACCAGGGATAACCACTCCAACGCCAATGTCCCATCAAGGACCTCCAACAACAGGCGTCACTCTTCCGTCTTGTCTCGTCGAATCCTATCTCAATTAATCCAAGTGGACACCTGCCAATCCCGATTCCGCCCTCACCACAGAGCCATGGGACACCACCGGAATAATTCATGGCACACATCTCTAGGGGAGGAAAGTGCCAACCAAAATTATGGTAACCTAGTTGCTAACACCACGACCAATGCACACGGGTTAGCAACCTTGCCATCACAATCCGACACGACCATATAACCAACAGACACTGCTGCGGTTGATCACGCTGTTAGGCTCACTAGCCGCTCACAGCTACCAACGGGGACCCCATAATCCGTCAGAGATCACTTCTCAAGATCACAGTCCTTCCCGAGGACACAACTTTCAATACAAGTCGGGCACCAAGCCACCAACTCTGACCAACACGTCATCGACCTCCGTCAGGCGATATCCACAACAACCCCATCCGGGTCTAACACTGACGCCTGACACGGCTTCCATCACAGGAACATGGTACTCATGCGGCGCACTTGCCAACATATTTCCCCCAACACTCCATCCTGACAGTGCCAAGAACCACAATACCTCGAGCAACGGCACGGCAGCAACACGTCTCACACAGAGGAACCAATCCTCCAATGCTCAACGTAACCTCAGGAAATCCACCCGTAGCACCCAACGCTACGATCCCGAACCTGTGGGTTATGGGACCATCAGGCTTCCGCTGCGCACTCTGATCCACATGCACAGCCAACACGGCAACTTGGGACTCGCCATCCTGACAATCCATAACTGGGCGGGTCAACCTCAAAAACTAGGGTAAGGAAAGCTCCCTTAACTCGAACACCAAGCACAGATTCACTCCCAAATCTGCCAATCCTCTGCAACTCCGCAGGCTCCGATCCGCCATGCATCGGAAAACTCCAACACCAGCCAAGGATTCTCGCGAACACCGTCCAACCAGCACTCATCCTTCCGGAGAGTGCCGACGCACCCTCACACAATAAGGAAAAGGGCACAACTTCTCACAGGCAACCACCTTGCCAAAACGCGGAACTCGTCTCGCACGGACTTCATGGCACACAGAGGCCAACCAATACGGACACACAATGCAAGACGACGAACCTTAGCCAAACACAATCTCTCCAACCAAAGGAGAAACCAACACACATCCGACCAACGAAAAAACTCCACGCTCGACCTGATCTAGAATCTCGCACACGCTGGGAACAGCACCTTCAGCACCGAGAAAATCATCACCATGCCAGGTCAGCACCTCCGACACACTCAACAAGTGTCACGTCAGACCATAATCACAGCATCTCTCGATGCACCACCACGCTTCCTCGAACTGCAACACACCATGCCAAGAGCCGCAACATGAGCCATAATCGACAACCGTCAACGCTCATCCTCGAGTCCCGAAAGCACCGCGGAACCTTCTCATCTCAAGCCAAAACCAGAGCAAACACCACCCATTCACATGCAGAAGCGCATGAGCAAGAACTTACTGGGACATCTCTTCCCAATCCTGCCTCAAAATCTGCAAAAATAACTGGGACCGACACGTCATTTCTGACGCCACAAAGCATGACAAGAACATCGGGCTCGACAAATCAGCAGCTCAACAGAAGATCCTCCGCTCACCCGAGCACACCTCTCGATCAGAGCACCCGCTCTGCCACCTTAAACCACAACCTCAATACCACAGGGGCTGGATAAGCCTCAAGCTGGAGTGGCCAAACACAATAACAGCTCCCTCATAGCACGCTCACGGCCACTTAACCACGAACAATCCTCACCAGCCACCTGACCTTGCTGCAGAAACCTCGAACGCAGCACCATAAATCCGCGCCTACCGGCAACCTCTGCCCAACGCTGGATAACTGGGGCCACAACCCATCGGGAAGGAATCTCTTTATCACCTCCCTTGGGCCCCACACCGACACGAAAGCCGCGAACAGCAACCACCTTAACAGCACCGCGCGACGCACTCAAGCTCTCAAGCGAGAAACAAAGCGGAAAACATATACAAAACCCTATGCCAGCTGTCGACTATACTGGACCTTATGGACTCTTATCTCTGCAATATCTTGAATTCCTATGTACGTCCACAACCACCGCTCTGATACCAGCTGTGATGACCCAGGATCCAGATACCGGAAAGGAACCGATACCATTCGAATCATGGCCTGCCGCCCATGAGTCGGTGGGCTCGGAAGGGCTAAAAGGAGTGTAGAGGCACAAAGAAATAGGAAATAATGCAGGACAAATCAATAATTAACAGAAATAAATAAACAACTACTACAACAGAGTCCAGTCCAACATAAAGTACAGTCTAAAGTAGCAAAACGTACCACATGTCAAGTGAACACTCGGCCCGACAAGCTGGCAACTAAGAAACTCCGAACAGCCTCCTCGAACCCCGAGGCAGAATCGTCGCACCTGAAAAGCAGGGGTGAGCCTCCTGTCACTGGCTCAGTAGGGATCCCGCGGAACCCCAACTGAGAACAACGGCGGCACGAAAAGGAAAACAGCTACAACTATAGTAGGAACAGCGAACCGGTGGCCGGTCAAAACTCGGCACTACAGCTACTCCTACTATACCAAGAAAGGAAATCCCGATCTCACAATCGGGAACCGGACCACACTAACACCACCTACCGAGGTAACCCCACGGCAACCCTACCGCAGAAGCCTGTCCTCCCAGACATCGCCAACCTGGACACGCTGTCCAAGGTGCAATCCCGACCACCTGGTCGCGGGCACTACACCAATAAGACACAACCTTGGTAAAGCCACTGGCCACTACCTCGGAAACACCGGACGGTCCAGAAAACCACATCTCGCAAACGCGAAATGGAACCCGAACACAGGAGAGTCACGTCTCACGTGACAGGAGTACCTGCCCACTAGAAGCAAAGCCGGATGCGTCCACTGACGACTTAGTCTGCGTCTTAAGTGTCTCGCTGCAGCGCCCCAGGCGGAGACTGAGACACCGTACAAGTAACCACAGAATACAGAACAAGGGTCTAGGCAGGGTCGTGCTCGTCAGCACGCGTCCGAAGTCCCCGACCACGTGTGCACACACTGACTGACTGCGCTACGTCAGGCCCTCTAGCTGGTATTCCTTCCGGCCCGGACTCGAGCCGCCACAGTAGGAGGCCCACGGCAACCAACCTAAAGCCGTATCTCTCGGGTAAAGCCTCACCACCACTCCCTGGTGGGACCACACGCGTGTCGAAAGGCTACGACTAGTGGGGATTCACTAAGCGACCACTCTCCAAGGAGAAACTCCGAGAACCTCGCACGCACCCTGCGTAAAAGTTGAGAAGAATGAAGTGGCACCGAGCCACTGGACTCTGGACAATCCTCTAGACTCACTAAACCCAACGGTCCTTGAGTCACAAGACTCGGTGATGGGAATCGACGCCGAGCATGTACTTTTTCTTTTACATTTATGTCCTTTTAGTTTGTGTTTATATCCTTGGGAAAGTATGTACGCAAATGTAAGGCTTTATAAGCCAATGAGTCATTCCCATGGATTGTGTGGATTTTTGTGCAATTTTGTAGTAGGTCCAGCTAGGGGGCCCTCAGCCCTTTTCCATTAGTCCATGTCACCTTGTGGGGCTGGTCAACCATCTTAGGTGGACATCTAGAAGGGTGGACTAGTCATATGGACACATGGAAGACAAATGGGTCAATATTCCAATGGTTGGCCACCTACCCCATTCCACCCTTTCTTATAGTCAATAGGTCGCCCCTCTCCCCTATTATTTTATGTTTTTTTTTGTGTGTTGTTCAAACCTCATCCTAGCCCTTCAATCCCCCTCCCTAGATCCAAGGGTGTACATTAGATTAGATTGGTAGCATATAAAATGTTGTATTTTCATGTGGAAATTAGTGAAAATTCAGAAATTTTGTTGAATGTCAAGAGTGATTCTTGAGCCCCTCCCCTCTCCCCTGGTGTTCATCTCCTCCAACCTCCAATGCTAGAGTGATTTCTACCTCCTATCCCCTCCCCTCTATCTCCGGTGATCTTCATCGGTGCCGCCGCCGCCGCCGCCGTTCGTGCCGCCTTCAAGCCGCCGCGAAGCCATCTTCAAGTTTCTGTCCTGCTGGATAGAGGTGTAGTTCGTGAATTCTTGCTGCCAGCCACGAGCTCAGATGGATTTAAAATTTTGAGGGTGTGTTCTTGCCTTGAATCCCCACCTCCACCTAAAGTTTCACGTCCAAACTCCTCCATTTAGTAATTTTCCATTTTCGTTCATTTTGCATTCCCAGATCTATTTTGTCTCTGTCTACAGTGACAACAGCTCTGAGTTTCCCATCTCCGACCACCTTTTTTAATTGTCCAAACCCTACCAATTTTACTGGGAGTTCTGTCCATCATCCCCTACATCCACCATTTTTCCTTATTTTTGATCTGCCCTCTATCCATTTTTCAAAATTCGTGTTCTATCTCTGCTACAGTGCCTTTAGTCAGATTCCATATCCGACTCACTATTAGTGAAAAAATCCTATCAATTCGTAGCCACATCCAAACTTGTCCAAACTAGTTTTTCCATCTTCCTAGCTCAATTTTCTACACCTTTGATGAAGACCTCAAGAGCTGAATCGGACATCTATCCTGCGATCAACAACAGTTCTCAGAGGGTAGCCCTGCAGATCTGAGAGTTAAGCCACTGTACAACAGTAACCTTCAAAATTCGCCAATTAGAAGTGCAGACTTTGTTATTTTTTTATAATCACAGAGAGTTGAATCCCTTCGAAGCAGCTTTCCAACGGCGCCAGTTTCGTTGCATTCCGACGTCGGGGCTGATCGCAGCGTCCGTTCTCGCCGGAGCGCGCGCCGGAAAACAGAACCGGCAGATCCGTGGCCGGTCATTCCGACCGGTGCCGAACGGAGCCGCCTGGCCTCCGGCCGGTGAACCAGCGTGCCGCCAGCCCAGGGAACACTTCCACAAGTGCCCCCACCACAGTGGTGACACCGGGTCCCGCACGGTCCCTCCGGACAGCACGTGGGTCCCACCGTCACGTGTTCGTGTGCTGCCGAATCAACGCGAGAAGCCGCCCGTCAACCCGAATTCGATCCTCCCGGACCCCATTGTGTAGCCCTTTACCTCCCTGCGTGGAGTGGGCAGCGATTTGTATTGCTATAATCTTGTGTATTATTAGTACGAGTTTCGACCGGGTCCGTCGTCCCCACGCCGAGCGCGTGGAGGTATCGTCCTCGCTCCTTACTTGGCATTTTGCTTAATTTCATATATGCTTGTTTATGCCGCTGCTAGAGAGCATGATAGGGTAATTAGCTCGCTTTCTATTTATATCACCGCTACTGCGAGAGAGAGCGTTACCGTCCCGTGACCCGATCCGGGCACGAAAGAGAGAGCCGACCACCCTAGCTCACTGCCGGTTTCTCAACCGCGCACGTCCGACGCTTCCCTCGTTAAGGGACGATCGTGAGCTTGTCGTGTCCGTGGTCCCGTCCCGCATCACTCGGGGTCAAGACCGTCGTACGCAACGGCACAATGTCGTTAATCTAGCCTAATCCCTAGGTCTAAAATTATGGTAGCATGAATACCGAGATAGCTCACAAGTCACCGAGACCATTCCCTCAAAAGGGAACTCAAGGGACCTCCAGCCCCAGGCAGGGTAAATGGACTCACAGTCCAAGGCCACACACACGGCCCACGTGGAAAACACAGAAGTATGATTCCCAAGGCAACTCACACGCCGCCACACCGATTCCCCATCCCAGGGAAAAGCAGGAAACCTCTAGCCCCAGGCTGAATGGCTGGACTCGCAGTCCAAGGCCACCCACATGGTCCACTCGGGAATCATCTTCCAGGGAACTCACGACGTACGGGGGAGACCCCACCGCACACATACCGATACACGGTGACTCGAGCCAAGAACACCAACTCCCGGGATCCCACGGCACCCTAACGTGTGGCCCCCAAATGATTCCCAACATCAATCAGACCACGGGTCAACACGTGGATCGAGGTCCACTCACCCGGGACTCGAATCGGCAAAACATAACTCCGGTTGGACACGAACCGCTGGCGGTCTACCTTTGGGCCGCCACAAGAGCTGGCGGTCCAACATTAGGCCACCACAGGGACTGTAGCGGTCCAACAATAGGCCGCCACACCCTGGGTTGTGCAGGAACTAGCGGTCCTACTCAGGTCCTCCAAAGGGATGAGGCGGGCGTACCTTCGGCCGCCAAACCCTAAAAATTCCCAACGGTCGGAAATCAACGGTCAACTCACCCTCTGGCGGTCTGACCCTCGGCCGCCACACCGTCTGGCGATTTATCATGCAATCGCCAGGCGACAAAGGGACCAACCGACAAAATAGTGCCCTGTGGCGCTCCCACCTTGGGCCGCCACAGACTCTGGCGCACCTACCCTGGGCCGCCAAAGGCTCTGGCGGTCACTGGAAGGACCGCCACACCAACCCGAGAACGGGCCGACGGGAAGAAACCTAAAAACTCGTACCACGTCCCGATCATCCACGGATGAGGGGAAAACAAGGGGGAAGCTCCCCTATAACCCCAAGCATGCATCTAAAGGCCCGAATCGGTCTGAAACCTCGCGAAACGGGAGACCTGGCTCACACCCCAAAGACATGGATTTTCCCCAAAAAGCTCAAATAAGCCCGCTCGACTCACCACGGCCTACAAAACTCGTGAAAAATGAAGTGCACGAGCTGGGGGTCCATCTCCCTACCTCCACCGAAGATTTCGCTCCTCGAGGTCACCGATCCACAAAGAAATCGCCACGAAACCCTCGTTCTTCCTGAGCTTCCCACAAACCACGCACGCCACCACAATCACCACGCCGCCACCGTCGTCGCCGCGCCGTCACCCACCGCCGTCTGCAGCCGAAGGGGAGCACGCCGCCGCGTCCACGGGAGGGGGAGGAGAGGGGGCGCCGGTCGCTCACGGGAGGAAGAAAGGAGGAAGAAGAAGAAAAAGAAAAAGGAAAAGAAATGGGGGTTATATAGAAAATCCAGATTTTCCAAAAAATACGAAAAATAGAAAAATATACCCTCTTGATCCTCGGAACACGCTGATTGCCGTGGTAACGTCCCGATGTTGGAGAATGCAATGGTTCACCCTATACGGGGTTCCGAAGGTCCGGCAGATGAAAACACGCGTAAAACCCAAAATGTAATCCGGGACCCACAAAGGTGCTCCGAAAATTTTAGAATAATACCGACAACTCCTCGCAATGCCACGAACCCAAAGAAATTCACGGGCACACCACCAACGGGTTCGACAATCCGGTAAAAATAATCCGAGACTCAATCGGACAGAATCTGCAACTCGCGGAAGGACGATCTGAAACCCACGGATCCAGATCCGAAAAACCTGGGGCATTACAGCCACTGTCGTTGTTTTCGGTTGGGGTTCCGCGGGACCCCTACTGAGTCTCTGTTTGGAGACTCATCCCAGCTTTTCAGGTGCGGCGGTTCTTCCTCGAGGTTCGAGGGCGTTGCGCGGAGGTCCTCAGTTACCAGCTCACCGGGCTGAGTGTTCACTTGGCATGTGGTACGTTTTACTGCTTTAGACTGTACTTTCTATTAGACTGGACTCTGCTGTAGTTGTTTATTTATTTCTGTTAATTGTTGAATTGTCCTGCTGTATTTTCTATTTCTTTGTACCTCCACACTCCTTTTAGTCCTTCCGAGCCCTCTCGACTCGTGGGCGGCGGGCCAGGATTCTGATGCGGGACGGACACGCGACTCTAGCTCGCGGGTGTCCCTAAGCGAGGGATGCGTGGGACCATGTGCAGTTGAGGAACCGGCAATGAGTCGGGTAGTCGGCTCTTCCGCGTATACTCGGAATGAGTCACAGGACGGGTCTCGCTCTCTCTCTCTCTCGCAGCGGCGATATAAAAATATAAAGGGTTAGAAATCTATCACTCGCACCGGCATATAAAAATAAATACGAGAGAAGCAAAGTGCCAACGAGGAGGGTGGCGAGTGTACCTCCACGCTCGGGGCGTGGGGAAGACTTCCCGGCCAAGTACGGTAACTCCCGGTACAATGGTAAAAAGGTTAATTACAGCAGTGAATTATATTGCCCACTCCACGTAGGAAGGTAAAGGGCTATAAGTGGGCCTGAGAGGACCGATCTTGGGTTGACGGGTAGCAAGCCGAAGGGGTGTTTGGGCCGAGGAAGGGCTGCTGGTCCGACTCAGCATTATTCCAACTCAGCTCGACTCGGTTCTGCTCGCCGGACAGCAAGCAATAGCCTCCAAAGGGACGTCATCCTCTTGAAAGATTCTGAAGGCGGCACTTGGCTGGGACGATTGCAGGACGTCCCTGGTCGACTCCTTGAAGTGGTGGTTCCTGAAATTGAGCTTTGATAATTTTTTGAGATTTATTTTGCTACTGCTTCTGCTGGTCTGTTCACGGAACAGATTTGCGCGCCTCCACGACCGGAATTTATGTGCTCCGACCCGGAGGCAGATCGAGGTGTGGCTGATACCGTTGGAAAGAGATCTCATAGATCTACAACATATATTTATTTCCCATCGATCCAGAGGAGGGATTAGAAATGAAAACCTCTGCAAACTACAGGATTTCCTGTGGATCTGGTTACATACTATCAGGACAGAAAGGGATCTGCCTGAAGATGATTTTTGACCAGGGGTAAGGGAATTTTATGGGTGCAGGGAAAATTACTGATGGAAGGCGTGGAAGTTAGAAACACTTGGTAATTTTTGAGGATTTTCTTAAGAGGTCTAAGGGGGTGGGGAAAATACGACAAAGGTACACTGTCCCGCAGATCTGCAAACTGGCAGATTACTGGGGGAAGAACAAAAATACGGGAAAAACATCAAACGACGGCCAAATGGCACAAAAATTAAACTGGAGACTAGGGGTGACAGGGTGAACAAGCCCTCAAAGGTTGGGCTCGATCAGACAACAAGAGAAAAAGATAAAATTATGGGATTGCGGTTTTATCCTGATTTGGACAGAACTCCGGCGATGGCGGTGGCGGCGCGATGGCGGCACGAACGGCGGCGGCGGGGCTGAGCGTCCCACTCAGGGAGGTGGTGGTGGAGAGGCTTCACACCTCTGAAAGGAGAGCTCTCACAGCTCTAGAGGGGGAGAGAGGGGCGCCCTTGGGCCATTGTGAGCAAATAATGTAATTTCCTTTATTGATGCAAAGTAATTCATAAATTACAAGGTATTTATAAGAAATGTAAAAAGATTAATACTACCCTCAGATCTAGGTTAGGGTAGGGGTATACAAGGGATAGAACTAATTAATTCTCCCATATGATTTGGAACCAAATAAAAAACCAATTTAAGGGGGCGCCCCTTGACTTAAGGGGTGGCATCTTGGACTTCTTTTATCATTTGTCCCCCTTGAATGGTCAATCTTCTAGAAGCCACCTAGGACCTTTGACCAGCCCCACATAGACCCCAAGATGTCACTTTGACCAATGAGGAAGGGGTGGAGGGTCCTGCAGGGCCTACATGGACTTTTACACAAAAACCCAAAGAACCGTAAGGAATAACAATTTGGCTTATAAAGCCTCACAATTGCAAACCTACTTTCCCATGGATATAAATGAAAACTAAAATGACACAAATGCAAACAAAATGTTGGTGGTCTTGCTCTGATGTCCCCATCAATTCTCCCCGGGTGGGAAGAACTCGACCCCATCGAGTAAGGGTGCGGCTGCTCGTGATGCCGGCGGATCCGTCATCGTACCAGGAAGCGCGGAGTACGCTCCACTCCAAGTACTTGACACCTGCTCATCCCGTATAGATTCGATATGCACTCGCTACTGGGGATGAGGCTAGTGGTGGACACTCCAAGGTGGGGTCACTCTCAAAGGAGGGAGGTGACTCAAAGACTCACTAGGAATCACCGCTGGGTCCCTATATGTGACTAGATCCGAGATAGAGAATGGTCGAGCCGATCCCAAATGCCGACAAGTCTACAACGTACGCAATAGATCCGACTTGCCTCGCACTCGAAAGGGACTGACAACGCGAGCGTAAAAAGACCGACTCGACTCGATGCATGCAGACTCACTATGCACTCAACAAGAAAGAAAAACATGGACTCACACAAGACCCTAGACAAACCTATTGTTAGTCCGACCCATACATGTGTGATGGCGGACCAGGACACCCGAATGTGTGCCATACATGCATTTGACGTAAGCGGAGGTTGACATCATGGGGGACTCCTAGACATCCTAAGATGCACCAGTCATGCACATTGGAGTTGGATGCGGGTGGGCTAAGAGAACCAAAATCACCTTGCCAATGAACGGGCTTGATGGGTGTATATAGATCGGCCCGTGGGGAAGGGGAGTGGTAAGGGACTTCCCTAAAGAGGTGGAATAGAGGTTGTGGGCCAAGAGGCCCGCTAAGAAAGGGATCGAAGGGATCAAAGAATGTGTGACCCCTCGATATGGATTCCCTCATCTCGAGGTCCCATGTGTGAAATTCTAGAAGGTGTTGGTGGTCACCTTCTTCCGTTGTGGCTAAGGGGACAATGGTCTCATATAGCAGATAAGGGTCCTCCCTTGGGACAAATGGAATGAAGGTAGGCTCGGCCGGCATGGGAAGGAACAGAAGAACCTCCATGGTGACATGACCCACGGTGTACATGGAGGTAATGGACCCCAACGCGGGATGCGTGAAGCTACGACTCGTGAACCGGCCGAAGCCTGGGGCCAACATATGCGTCAGCTTCCATTGGTGGTCTAATCCCTTGAGAAGGTCTTCCAAGGTATCTATGTGGTGACTAGACCGGAACGTTGTGTGGAAGGAGTTGACGGGCACTACTTGTAGTGCCGGGTCCATGGATGGGAAGGGAGGTGGGACCAAGCCATTCTTGAGCCAGCTAAGGAGTGGCTCGGCAATGAAAAGCATTCCCGTTAGAAACACGGGTAGCTCGGGCTGAGGTGGCTCTGAATAAAGATGTGAGGGTGGTGGCAGAGGATCTCTCATGGGTGAGGAAGGCATGTCCTCCCGGAGGGGAAGTGATCCTTGGGACCCCGTAGTTGGGGCAAGGTTGGGGCTACGGGCTATGGCCTCCCCAGGCTCGAGTATGGCTACCTCCTGCCTCGGAGGTGGACAAGGGGAGACCAGCGACTCAAAATAAGCACACCTATTATCCACCCAATCCGAAATCATTTGCACAAGTTCGGCAATGGTGTGGGTTGGAGTAGGGGTATCGTGGTGGACTTGCCCGCAATCGACCGGCCTAGGCTTGGGTCTTGGCTCTACTACGTGTGGGGCTCCTTGCCTCCGCCTATGACCTACTTGGTTGGAGGTGATTAGGTGAGGTCGGTTGGAGGTGATCGGGCCGGGTAGGTAGACCTTCATAAGTTCGCCCTTCATCTCTTGCCACGACTCAATGGGCAATTGCCTCCTAACCTCTCTCATGCGCTCAATGCTCTCCCATTTCCAGGCGGCTTTGTGGACAAGCCTCTTTTGGGCAAAACTGACTTGCATGGCATCGGACATGGTGTAACATTCAAAATATTTGTCCATGGCGGCTTCCCACTTGAGGTAGTCACCCGGGTCATTGGAGCCATAAAAGTCTGAGGCTTCGAGCCTATGGATGTGGATGGGATGGTTTCCAAGCCCATGGGTGTCATGCAGCTAGTGATATCGCCTGGGTGATTGGAAAGCCATGGGAGACTGGGTAACTACCAGATGGACATGCCGACACAAAGAGACAAGACACTAAACGACAATGCAAGGATGGAATGCCGACTAGACACAACCAAGACTCGGTGCCTGGCGAAGTTGTGGGACCCGAAGATCCTCTCGACGGGAGTGTGTGACCTTCCCGATAGGCGTAACCTATCATTCGGATAACACCTTTTTATATACCGAATAATGATATGCAAATGCGACACCTAGACTTAGACTCCTAGACTTAAATGACTCTTTTTTTGTGTTTTTTAAACAAGACTATCCTAGACTCGACTCGCTCTGATACCAATTTGATGGGGGACGGACACGCGACCTGGGACTCTAGCTCGCGGGTGTCCCTAAGTGAGGGATGCGTGGGACCGTGCGCGGTTGAGGAACCGGCAATGAGTCGGGTAGTCGGCTCTTCCGCGTGTACTCGGAACGAGTCACGGGACGGGTCTCGCTCTCTCTCTCTTGCAGCGGCGATATAAAAATATAACGGGTTAGAAATATATCACTCGCAGCGGAATATACAAATAAATATGAGATAAGCAAAGTGCATATGAGGAAGGTGGCGAGTGTACCTCCACGCTCAGGGCGTGGGGAAGACTTCCCGGCCAAGTACGGTAACTCCCGGTACAATGGTAAAAGGTTAATTACAGTGGTGAATTATATTGCCCACTCCACGTAGGGAGGTAAAGGGCTACAAGTGGGCCCGAGAGGACCGATCTTGGGTTGACGGGTAGCAAGCCGGAGGGGTGTTCGGGCCGAGGAAGGGCTGCTAGTCCGACTCGGCACTATTCTAACTCAGCTCGACTCGGTTCTGCTCGCCGGACAGCAAACAATAGCCTCCAAAGGGACGTCATCCTCCTGAGAGATTCTGAAGGCGGAACTTGGCTGGGACGATGGCGGGACATCCCTGGTCGACTCCTTGACGTGGCGGTTCCTAAAATTGAGCTTTGATAATTTTTTGAGATTTATTTTGCTACTGCTTCTGCTAGTCTGTTCATGGAACAAATTTGCGCGCCTCCACGACCGGAATTTATGTGCTCAGATCCGGAGGCGGATCGAGGCGTGGCTGATACTGTTGGAAAGAGATCTCATAGATATACAACATATATTTATTTCCCATCGATCCAGAGGAGGGATTAGAAATTAAAACCTCTGCAAACTACAGAATTTCCTATGGATCTGGTTACAGACTATCAGGACAGAAAGGGATCTTCTTGAAGACGATTTTTGACCGGGGGGTAAGGGAATTTTATGGGTGCAGGGAAACTTACTTATGGAAGGGGTGGATGTTAGAAACACTTGGTAATTTTTGGGGATTTTCTGGAGAGGGCTAAAGGGGTGGGGAAAATACGACAAGGGGACACTATCTCGCAGATCTGCAAACTGGCAGATTACTGGGGGGAAGAACAAAAATACGGGAAAAACATCAAAAGACGGCCAAATAGCACAAAAATTAAACTGGAGACTAGGGGTGACAGGGTGAACAAGCCTTCAAAGTTTGGGCTCGATCAGACAACAGGAGAAAAATATAAAATTATGGAATTGAGGTTCTGTTCTGATTTGGACAGAACTCCGGCGATGGCAGTGGCGGCACGATGGCGACACGAACGGGGGCGGCGGCGGCGGGGCTGAGCGTCGCACTCAGGAAGGTGGTGGTGGAGAGGCTTCACACCTCTGAAAGGAGAGCTCTCACAGCTCTAGAGGGGGAGAGAGGGGCATCCTTGGACCATTGTGAGCAAATAATGGAATTTCCTTCATTAATGCTAAGTAATTCATAAATTACAAGGTATTTATAAGAAATGTAAAAAGACTAATACTACCCTCAGATCTAGATTAGGGGAGGGGTATATAAGGGATAGAACTAATTAATTCTCTTATATGATTTGGAACCAAATAAAAAACTAATTTAAGGGGGGCACCCCCTTGACTTTAGGGGTGGCATCTTGGACTTCTTTTATCATTTGTCCCCCTTGAATGGTCAATCTTCTAGAAGCCACCTAGGACCTTTGACCTGCCCCACATGGACCCCAAGATGCCACTTGGACCAATGAGGAAGGGGTGGTGGGTCCTGTAGGGCCTACATAGATTTTTACACAAAAACCCAAAGATCCGTAAGGAATAACAATTTGGCTTATAAAGCCTTACAATTGTAAACCTACTTTCCCATGGATATAAATGAAAACTAAAAGAACACAAATGCAAATAAAATGTTGATGGTCTTGCTCTGATGTCCCCATCAGATTCGAATGGTATCGGGTTCTTCCCGGTATCCGGATCTTGGGTCGTTACAGCAGGTAAGCCTTTTCCCTCTGTTTACACACACACAGAGACACACAGAGAGAGAGAGAGAGAAGGTGCCCGACCCACCTCCGACGAACCGCCCTCCTTGTCGCCCCCACCTCCATCCCCAATCGAGAGAGAGAGAGAGAGAGAGAGAGAGAAATACCTCTGTCGATGTTGCTGCTCCCCCCACCCCCTCACCGCTTGCTGCTCTCCCCTGCCTCCTCTCACCGCCAAATGCTCTCCCCCACCTCCGCCTACGGTGCTGTTGCCCCCCACCCCCTCAACGTCTTCTGCTCTCCCCCACCTTTGTCGGCTGCACTGCTCCCCCCCCCCCCCATCCCATCATCGCCTGGTGCTCCCCCCACCTCCCTTCACCGATGATGACAAGGGCGGAACCCACCCCCTATTTTCCATGCACACGAGCCAGAACCCCCCTCCCCCATCCTTGCACACACATAATCTCGGAGAGAGAGAGAGAGAGAGAGATATGAGAGGGTGATTAACTAAGGATAAGTTAGTTATTTTCTACCTTAACTCATTTTCCTCTATAATTAAGTAGACGAGAGTTACAGCGAGAACATAATGTAATCATTCCCTTTATATGGAGGATATTCTTGATAATACATTTAAATGAGAAATATATTTAGCAAAAGAGAATTTTAGAGGGATATATATATATATAATCTTAAAATAAATTAACTCCGAACGAGTTATGTCTATTTTCGCCAAAATTTGTTTATATATTAAATAATACCTTTGATAAATAAATAAAATAATAACAAATATATCTAATATTAAATTTTTAAGGGTTAAATATTTAAAAGTTCAATCAATAAATCTCCCTAACTATCTATTGATAGATAATGCTTTGTTTTAAAAAAATATATTCTCAGGTAACAGTGATTTGCTCAACTGATTAAATTGTGAAGATAAAAGTACAAAGCCTGCAGAGTGGAGATGCACTGCGCGCCTGTGAGTTGCCCTGCGGGTTTCCGGTGAAAGAATTGCCGTACATGCCTACAGTGAGTTCCGGTTTTGCGTTAATCGGGCGGCCCACTCCATCTTATTATTACCCACCCGCCGACCTCACGTGGCCCACCTGCAGAGGCCGCAGGAGAAGCACCACCCACCCCGCCCTCTTTTCTTTTCTTCTCTCTCCCTCTCTCGAGGCTGCTGCAGCCACCAGCGTTGCCGCCCACCACCACCACCACGCAGACCTTTTTTATGCCTCCCCCTACCGTCTTCATCGATCATCACGCAGCATCACATCACAGCCGTCCGATCTCTCATTCCCTCTCGTCCGGGGCAGCCCACTTTAACGGAGCCTTCCTTCCCCTATCGATCCCGTCGCCGTCAAAACGCGCGGTAACCGAGATGGCCAGTCCCCCCGCCGTTGAGAGATTGGCACCTCTCCCGCCCTCTTACACCTCTTTTCTGACCTTTGACGGACGGGCTTATCAACGCATCAAAAAAAAATATTATATTTTTTTGAAATAATAAGACGGTGAGGGGAAATGACGATGCTACCCTTCGGGAGTTGTCTCGGCCTTTTCCCACGTCTCAACGCGTCGGGACGAACCCTCCATCAGCGATCCAGCGGTTGGGGGGATGGGAAATGACGATGCTACCCTTTGGGGGGGGCTGTCCCCCGGCCTTTTCGAACGTCTGAACGCGTCGTGACGAAGGGGGGACAGCCCTCCATCAGCGATCGAGCGGTCGGGGGGGTGGGGGAGAGCGGATGCCACCGTGCCACGACGGGGACTCGCGGGGTTTGGAGAGTTCCCCACGGAACAGAATGGGGCGGGGAACGGAACGGGACGGGGATGCGGGGGCGGCGTCGGCAGAGGTCGGTCGGTTCGGTTGACGGGGCAGAGAGAGATAGAGACAGGGGCCGGTCTAGAGAGAGAAAGTAAGGGGAGGAGAGAGAGAGAGAGAGAGAGGGCTGTTTCGAGAGCGGGGGAGGGTGAGGGGGTAGAGAGAGACAAAGTTAGAGATAGAGAGAGAAGCGTGGTGGCAGAAGGATCCAGGCCTCGCTTATTTCTTGTGGCAGGAGGAAGCTGACGGCCCCCCCCCCACCACCACAAGACCAGAACCCAGGTGCACACCCCCGTCCATCTCCTTCTCCCTTCTCTGTGCCGCCGGCCGATCTCCTCTCCCTGCCGTCAGCCTTTTCCCTGGTCCCGATCCCGCCGGAGGGGGGGCGATGCGGAAGGGGAGGGGTGCCGCGGCAGGAGGCGACGCCATGGCCGGGGCCGGATCGGAGAGGGACACGCGGTTCCGCGGCGTGCGCAGGCGGCCCTGGGGGAGGTTCGCGGCGGAGATCCGGGATCCCTGGAAGAAGACCCGGGTCTGGCTCGGCACCTTCGACTCGGCGGAGGACGCCGCCCGCGCCTACGACCGCGCCGCGCGCGCCCTCCGCGGCCCCAAGGCCAAGACCAACTTCCCCGCGGCCGCCGAGGGCGCGCCGCCCTCCCTCGGCGGCGGCGCCGGGCGACCCCCCCTTGGCGGGATCGGCCTCTCTCCCGCCGACTTCCCCCACGGCAACGGCCGGCAGCACGCCGCCTTCCAGCCGCAGCGCCGCCACCCGCCGCCGAGGGACCACCCCCAAGCCCGGCCTACCACGAGCGGCTACAGCAGCACCGTGGAGTCCTTCAGCGGACCGCGGATCTCCGCCCCGGCCCCGCGGTCGCACCCGGACCACCAGCCACGTCTGTCTCTGCCGCGGCCGCTCGACGACGACGACGGTGACTGCCACAGCGACTGCGGCTCTTCTTCTTCCGTCGTGGACGACGGGGACGACGCCGCCGCCTCGTCGTCCTGGTGGCAGCCGCAGCCGCTACTTTTCGACCTCAACCTCCCACCCTTCGATGACGACTACCAGTGCACGGCCCTCCGCCTCTGACTGACCTCTCCCTCCGCCGTCGCCGATCGCCCGCCGGATGCGTGGATGGATCGGAATAAAGGAATCACTTCACATGACATCATGTCGCAGCGGAGAGCGAATTAATGAAAAGAGAAAGAAGAGGCATTTTCCCCCACTCTTTGTTCTCTTGAAATTAATTTCCTCGTTACAGCTATCTTGCTTTGGGGTTTGCTTTTGTTAGATGGATTAGTATTACTATAATCCTTGAAAGGGGAATTACGATTTGGGTGGGTGGGTGGGTGGTATTCGCCGGCGATCGCAGCAGTGGATGGAAGAGAAGAAGCGCCCTTCTGCCATCAACACCCGCCGCCGCCGCAGCCGCCAGTACTGGAGCTTGTTCTAGAGGTACGACCGAATCGGGTCGTCAGTAACACGATGAGGCTGAAATCCCAGTAGGGGTTTATTGTTGTGTGCTGTTTTTCCCCCCAGTTTTGTACAAAAATGGTGTCTAATTGGATCAAAAGAAAGCAGGTCTCTTTTGATGAACCACGAAATTTCTTTCTGTCACATTGCCCCCTTTCACCTCCAAATCTGTTCAACACACACACACACACACACAAGTCGTTGGGACACAAATGATCAGCAAAAGATGCTAATTTTGCGGCGAAGAACGCATTTTCTTGTGGATAAGTCTCAGGGTTTTTGCCTTTCTGGGTGGTTCTCCCGTTTGGTCTTCCTTGCATGCAGATGCAAATGCAAATGCAAAGAAAACTTAACAGTCTTCTGGATCGCCAGGGATGATCCCAGTTTGTTTCTCTTTTATCTTCTGCTGCGTTAGATGGGTACTGGTTGGTGGCATTACTCAGGAGCAGGGCACCACCATCAACAGGGGTTTCCACAAAGAGAACCCATCGACAAGGGGTATCCAGAAGAGAACAAGCTAGGGGAACATGTGAATTTGAAACACTGGTTGGCTGTTCTCTGCAGCGGAACCGCCGGCAAAAAAAAAAGAGTAACAACACAGTCCGCTCTACAGGCAGCAGCATGCATCATCAGCCTTCGGACATGGGTTTGCCCGGTGATGGTGATCCTTCACCAACACTCACCTGGAATTCCTGTTCCTTTCAATGGGCGTTCTTTATTGTCGTGATTTTTCGTTCCTGCCCTGTGGAGAGTCACGAAGGGGGTAAGGGTGCCACGGTAGTAGATCATTGGTTACAGCTGTTCGTTCGATGCAGTGCCACCACCAGAGGTCCAGAGCCAGTAACCGCGTCAGGGGTGGGTGTGGGCCGTGTGGCGGAGACCGAGGAGGCTGTGGGGCTGGCTGGTGGCACCGGGCCACCATTCCCGTGTCTTTTTATTGTTCTGGGTTTTTATATGATTTGCTTCCCCGAATGGTGCAGGCAGTGTCTCAAGGTAATGGAGTTGGAGAGGGGGAGAGGGGGAGAGAGATGACGTCTCATCGCTACTGTCTACATGGTGGTCTTAAGCGTCGACAGCTGACCAAGAGCGTCTTCCCCCTCTATGACTCTGCCATGGCCAGAAGAGGTCATGTGGTGGTGAGAGGGTGGGAGGGAAGAAGAGGGAGGCACCGGGAAGAGAAGCGAGAAGAGATTGTTGGCACCAGGAATTGATTGGGTGGCGTGGGGGACAGAGAGGGTAGAGACGTAGGTCTCTCTCTCTCTCTCTCTATGATATGGAAAGGGATAGGAAAACCTCGCCATGGTAATGCTTCTCACACTGACTTTGCAAATTTTGCTATATGGGGTGGCTCATGGTGGGTGATTGATAGTGGTTGTCCAACCTTGCCAACTTGGGATTTTTTTTGAGATATATATATATATATATATATTCTTCTAAAGTTCGATTCTATCAAATATATCATTCATGAGAGTATATTATCATGAATATTTTTGAAATATAGATAATATCATGATTATGTCTTCGTCGTAACTCTCTTATATTTAACTCGAGTCAAGTAAGAGTTAAAAAGATTGATTTTTGTATATATATTTATGTAAAATTTAATTTTGTCAAATATATTTTAGATCTAATGATTGTAGATGATATGTTTTATGAAATATTCTCTTCGTAGTAAATTAAAGGGATATAAGTATAATATTTCTGTTTAAACGAAGGATATTTATAATAATAAGAGATATATTTGATAAAATCAAATTTTACAGAGACATATATGTAAAAATCTCTTTTTTTGCTTGTCTATTAATTGGGATCCGAAAAATTAAAAAGTCAGGGCACTCCTCCAAGTAACGAAAGAGTCAATGTTAGATCTTATGATTGTTTGTGAGGTGAAGAATTAATTAGGTTATCCAACTGATTTTACTAGATGGTGGAATTAATGTCACCTCTAGGGCATCAATATTTCTTCCTTTGAAAGGAGGTTGACTCCATTACTTTAGGGATTGGTTAGAGGTTGACAATTTGAGACACATTAGAAAATTGTTTTTTTTTAGAATGGAAAAATGTTTTAAGGGAAAAAAAGTTTTCTGTTGCTGGGTATTGTAGTAAAAGGTCTATCTCATGTAGGTCAAAGTCTTTTCTTCAACAATTATTATAAGACAGATGAAAGCTTAATTATTTTTGAGAGATTTTCACAATAATTAGTTTTCCTAACTTTGACTCGTTGTGTGTTTGGGAACCTTTGTTAAAATCTATTTTGAAACTAAAAAATGTGTCACTTATTTTTTTTCAAAACTTAAAACTATCATATTGCAACTTTTGATTTGGGTAGCAAACAGCAAGACAATCTGTGGAACATCCCTCTAATTGCCATATCGATGCCTCTAGCTCTTCTATCTCACCTGACAACTCTCATCATTTGTAATTTCGTCCTCTAATGGCCCATCTCTACTGCGACTACATCGCCTATTAAAGCTGTCGTTAGCAACAAGCCGTGCTCATTTGGGATGCTAGAGAAACCATCGGTGTAGTCAAAGTTGACTCGTCCATCACCACATAGTTACTCGATGTTGGAATATCCACGTCTGTGTAAGCAAGAGAAAGACCTAAAGGAGCACATTAAACTCAAAATAAAATGGTCTAACTCGATGCCGGTGATAGCAAATAAGACATGGGTTTACTTAGATGATTTAGGAGATCGCCAAGAACATCCAACTTTAGAGGGAAGGAGTTTCTTTCTCCTATTTTGACTGACCAAACAAAGGAACTTGTGTGATCTTTCTTGGTCCCTTTTCTCTTTTGAATAGATGGCGTTCTTCTTACATTTAAAACACGCATAGGCGAAAAATGACATTAGATTCTCTGGCATGTGTCATGACATCCCTGTGGAACAAGATGATCATAAATGAAGACTGAAACAAACCCGAGGGGTGGTGGTTTTAAATCCCTTTTGGGTGTTAAAGATAGATCAATGATGTGATTCTCACTCATGAGGTGCCTAGGCAGACCCCAAGGTCCATTTGGAGGCGGAGGGAAGAGAGGGAACCGAACCAAGGAAGCGGGCGATATTAAGGACGACCAAATAGAAGATGAGCCAAGGTGAATCACCGAGGTGTTGGATCTCGGCAACTAGGGTGACACTCTATCTCTTGCTTAACCTGGAACCAGAAGAGGGCAACGAAGGGATGAAGCCCAAGACGTGTAGGCCCCATAAAAACTCTCTTATGTCTAAGTCAATAGGTGGCTTGGGGTGGACCCTGGTCTATGATAGCCTGAGCTAGGTCATGTGCCTGTTGGGGACTGATCATGTACCCACCCTACTTAGTCAATGGACTTTCTTTAACGCTTGAGGGGGGAGAGATGAGAATTCCAAACCTTTGATATGGGACTATTCCCTTCCCGATCGTGAGATTACCTTGCTACCCCATAGGTGGATTTTGCCTTGACCTTTGGTCAGGGATGGATATGGGCTCTCAGCTCGGATCCAAGGTTTTGGATTGGGTAGCCCTCTCAAGGGCGAGAGCATGCCCATGAGCTTAGTTAGGTCTCGAATTTGAATTGATTACCCGGGTACCCTTAACTACCACACTCTAAGACTTGAACCTGGTTGGAGTATTCGAGGCCTGCTTGAAATCTTCTAGGGCATCAAAGCCCAGTTGCTTCCATGTACAAGGCCTAGGCACCTCAGGATCTATGCGTGTAGAAGAAGCATCTAGAGGTTGCACGATCGATCTTTTCCTTGAAAATCTTTAAATTCTTAAATGCAGCTGTGATGTTTGGCTATCTATTATTCTCCATAGTAAGATAACGGCCTATAGGGCCCACTCTATGGTCATCATCCCTAGTCAGATCATGAATCTCTTGATTGATTTCTTGTCCAGTTTCACTGCCTTGTCCAGATCCACTACCTTCGCCCACATAATGGCATGTTTCCCTATAATATCTGTCTTCAGCAAATGACATTGTACTAGCCTCCATTCCACGCCGAAGTTCACCTTTAGAGAGATAATTAGGAATGGTCAATAAGGTATAATTGACAAATAGAATTGATCAATAATTGTCTTATGTAAGTAATTCTTACTTGGATCATAACCTTCAAATGCAGTTGATCTTCTTCTTGTATCCTCCTCAGGTTCATGACCAGCCCCATATATATGAATGTAGGGTCCCTCATATGGACGCGTTCACTCCTCTCTAATTGCATCATTTTTTTTGTCATTCTTGCCTTCTCGGCCTATTTGTCCAAGGGAGCTTTGAACTATGCTCTCACCTCCATCGGAACATGTTCACAACTTTTAACATCTCCTTTTACATGTGCAAGGTGTTGTATCAAATGAAATACATTGTCAGACATTTTCCTTCCACAATAACATCATTTAACCTTCCTACTTGCCATGTCCACAAGTGTGCAATGGTTCCATGCGGGTTGTCGCATGAGACGGTGGAAGACTCCTCTTGCTGCCCACTAGGAGATGTCATACCTTCGGCCAATGCAAAGACAAACCAAGGAAGACAATTAAAATAATAGGGACCCATAAAATAATGAAAATAGAGGGGGAAAAGCATCTCTTAAGCCTAATTTTGAGGAGAGAGAAAGTACTTCTAGATAAATAAAGAGAATGTTAGAGAGAGAGGATAACGGTGGGGTGATAAACAATATTAGAAGACCACAAATAATCAAAACAGGAAAAAAAATCACCCCCTAAGCCTATTTTTGAGGAGAGAGAAAACACTTCAAGAGAGAGAAAGAGAGTGTTAGAGAGAGGGGGAACCATAGTGGGTTGATAAATAATGTTAGGGGACCACAAAATAATGAAAATAGAAAAAAATCATCCCCTAACTCTAATTACGAGGAGAGATAAAGTACTTCTTAAGAGAGAGTGCTAGAGAGAGGGGGACTATGAGGGGTGATAAATAATGTTAGGGGATCACAAAATAATAAAAATAGAAAAAAAAATCACCCCTAGATCTAATTTTGAGGAGAGATAAAATACTTTTAGAGAGAAATGGAGTGCTAGAGAGAGGGGGGACCACATGGTGGGGGTGATAAACAATGTTAGGGGATCACAAAATAATGAAAATAAAAAATCACCCTCTAAACTTAATTCTGAGGAGAGAAAAGATACTTCTAGAGAGAGAAAGAGAATTACCTTTGAAAATCTCTTGGAGAAAATAGTCCTAGATGTGCTTAGAAGCAATCTTCTAACACTAACCACTCTTGATCAATGATCTTCCTACAACAATAAGTCTACATTGAGAGGGGAGAGAGAGAGAGAGGTGTGAAGGAGACTTGGAGAGGAAAGAGCCTAGAAGAGTGAAAGAGAAGAGAAGTGTAACGATTCAAGATTCGGATACCGAGAAGAACCCGATATCATTCGAATCCTGGCCCGCCGCCCACGAGCTGGGAGGGCTCGGAAGGGCTGAAAGGAGTGTGGAGGTATAAAGAAATAGGAAATAGAGCAGGATAATTCAACAATTAACCGAAATAAATAAATAACTATAGCAGAGTCCAGTCCAACAGAAAGTACAGTCTAAAACAGTAAAACGTACCACATGTCAAGTGAACACTCGACCTGGCGAGCTGGCAGCTAAGGACCTCATGAACAGTACCCTTGAACCTCGAGGAAGAACTGTCGCACCTGAAAAGCAGGGGTGAGCCTCTTGTCACTGGATCAGTAGGGATCCCGCGGAACCCCAACCGAGAACGATAGCGGTAGCGGAAAAGAAAGCAGCACTAGCTAAGTAACAACAACAGCGGTGGAGTAACAACTACGGCAAAGGGAACCCGTTCACCATCCCACGGCAGCCAATAAAACCACGGCTCTACAGCTACTCTTACCGACAACAGAAAAGGAAAACCCTGATCTCACAATCGGGAACCGGACCACTCTAACACCAGGCCTATCGAGGAAACACTCCCGGCAACCTGCCGCGAAAGCCTGCCCACGTACGCAGGCACGACCAACCGGGACCGCACAGTCCCACACTGGCATGGCGAGGCCTCGGTAATCCCTACCGAGCACCCCTGGCCACCACCTCGGGAAAGCACGCTGGAACGGTCCAGAAGCTACGTCTCGCAGACGGAAAACGGAACCCGAAAATAGGAGAGTCACGTCTCACGTGACAGGAGTACATGCCCACCAGAAGCAAGGCCGGATGCGTCCACTGATGACTTAGTCCACAGTCTCAAGTGTCTCGTTGCGACGCCCCAGGCGGAGACAAGGACACTGTACAAGTAACCATAGAGCAAGGGTCTAGTTGGGGTCGTGCTCGTCAGCACGCGTCCGAAGTCCCCGACCACGTATGCACACATTGACTGACTGTGCTACATCAGGCCCTCTAGCTGGTATTCCTCCCAGCCCGGACTCGAGCCGCCACAGTGGGAGGCCCTACGGCAACCAGCCTAAAGCCGTCTCTCTCGGGTAAAGCCTCGCCACCACTCCCTGGTGGGACCACACGCGTGTCGGAAGGCTACGACTAGTGGGGAGTCACTGATGTGACCACTATCCGAGGAGAAACTCCGAGAACCACGCACGCACCCTGCGCGAAAGTTGGGAAGAACCAAGTGGCGCCGAGCCACTGGACTCTGGACAGTCCTCTAGACTCACTAACGCCAACGGTCCTTGAGTCACAAGACTCGGGGTCAAGACTGTTGCACCGGATGGCGCTATGCCGTCAATCTGCTCTAACCCTAGGGTCAGAAACCTCGACACGATGACTCACGAGGCAGTTCACAACCGCCAAGACCACTCCCTCGAAAAGGGAACTAAGAAACCTCCAGCCCCAGGCTGGGTAATTGGACACACAGTCCAAGGCCACACACACGGCTGTGAGCGACGTCACGTGGTCGAGAAATGAAATGCGGAGCGCGCGGGCTCGTTTTGTTTGCTGCAACATAGAAATAAGAGAAAAGAGAAGGGGCCACCACGGGAGATTGCTCCGGCGGGGCGAGCGGGATAAATGCAATATAGCAAGATATGGGGGTTAAACGGCCATAGCGGGAAGTGACTCGCCACGGCCTCGGGGGGACGGGAATGGTGCAGAAATCAAATAGCAAGAATTGAAACGGCCATTGCGGGAAGTGACTCGCCGCGGTCTCGAGAGTATAGCAGATATAGCAGCAATTCAAGATATACAAGAGAAAGGACAGAATTCAAACTGCCATTGCGGGAAGTGACTCGCCGCGGCCTCGAGAATATGAGCAGATAAAAATATAACAGGATATAAAGAGAATATAAAGAACGGGAGTTTAAACGGCCATTGGGGAAGTGACTCGCCGCGGCCTTGAGAATATGAGCAGATAAGAATATAACAGAATATAAGGAGAATATAAAGAACGGGAATTTAAACGGCCATTGGGGAAGTTACTCGCCGCGGCCTCGAGAATATGAGCAGATAAGAATATAACAGAATATAAAGAGAATATAAGAACGGGAATTTAAACGGCCATTGGGGAAGTGACTCGCCGCGGCCTCGAGAATATGGGCAGATAAGAATATAGCAGAATATAAAGAAAATATAAGAACGGAAATTTAAACGGCCATTGGGGAAGTGACTCGCCGCGGCCTCGAGAATATGATGTGATCGCCAGGGGCCAAAGACCCCAAAATAAGAATGATCGCGCCTACCTCACTAGCAGGAAGTGGCGGGTTGCTTCTTCCTCCCCCTTCGGCCGGCCGACGGAGAGGGCTTTCTTCAGTTACCCTTGCAAAATAACAGACAGTAGATAAACGAATTAGAAATGGCAGTGTAGTATCAATCCTTGCAATGAAAGTGATGAAATCGTGGCAGGACACACACCTGGTTGGTGTGGTTTTAAACCCTCTCGGACTCGAGTAGGAGGAAATGCAGATGATGGATGCAAGAAGTATATAAGAAGAGGCTCCCTTATGAAGGGAGATAGAGATGCGAGATGATGAATGTAAAAGAACTACGAAGAAAAGGAAAGGATTGGCTTATTGGATGTGCCGATGGCGAAATCCGGCGGAGCTTCGGCAGCGTAGGGACGACGTGGAAGCGCGGTGGACGAAGACGACCTTCCTCTCGCGAGTGCGGGCACCCGAGAAGCCGGCAGAACCTCCTCCTGAAAGGAACCTAAGGGTTAGAAAAGGATCCGACAGCCTCGGGATTCCGGCAGCCTGTCGGACCTCTCAAAACGCTCCCCTTCAGACTGAGGGGGGTCTGCTATTTATAGAGTCCCGGACGATGGAGGCGTCCAGGGGCCTGGACGCCTCCTTTTGGGGGTGTCCAGGACCCAGGACGCCTTCATCAAGGCCTTAGAAATTTTTATTAATTTTTATTTTTTTATTTTGAATATTTTAATGGAGGCGTCCAGGATAACAGCCCACCGGAATCCGCCGAAAGCCGCACGCGGTTTGGCAAAACACGTGGTTTTTGTACCGGCACCCGTGACTCACAAGTGGGAGCGTCTGGCTGGCAGGACGCCCTTATATTCTGGACTTTTCTGAGATGTCAAATTGAGCGGCGCGTCGGGCTTGTCCAGATGTGGTGAAATGAAGGCGTCCAGTCTCCCGGACACCTCCATGTTTTAGATTTTTCCGATTAGTCAAACCGACCGGCGTGTCGGGATTGTCTGTATATGGAGTATGGGCGCATCCAGGCACCTGGACGCCTTCACATTTTGGATTTTTTCTCAAACGACAAACCGACCGTCGGACGGGGGCCGCCCGTGGGCAAGTTTATGGAGGCGTCCAGGGGCATGGACGCCTCCATAAATATATTATATTTTTTTGTTTTATCTTTTATCATGATTAATATTTTTTTATATTTTATATTTTGTTTTCATGGAGGTGTCTTTATTATTTTTAATGTGTTTTTTGGCTTTAAATATATATTAAAATCATGGAGGCATCCAGGGGCCTGGACGCCTCCATGAAGACCCCCGCTGGTCCCCTGAAAAGGTGTCGGCAGCCGCCTGCCAGACATTCTTCCTGGTTCCGGAACCTTCCGGTGCGTCCGATTGGTGTTGATGCCGTCCGAATGCCGCAACGAGATGATTTCCGGATGCCGAAAAGGCGGAAGAAGACTCAAGAATAGGAAGCACTCAAGCGATTCAAAATGCGAAAGCCGCTGCGGGGCGTCGTATAGTAATATGAGATTTTCTCAGGAGACGTCAGGAATAGCGTGTCTACAGCTGCCCCGCCTTGGCTTCTGCTTTGCAAGGGAGTGACACGTAATGGAATGGTATCGAAGTGGTGTGAAATGGAGTGGGAATGGACTGATAAGTTGATGCCAAGGTGTGATGAGACACGCTTTTGACATTACTGTTTGGAATCTTTCTTGTAGTTTCAATGAGGCGACCTTGAAGAAGGTCTTTCAAATTTTGACGATTGCTTGGACGGAGATCAAATAAGGGAGGGTGAGACGTGCGCTTAGGCACGAAAATAAAGGAGACCAACTTCTCGGTGTGGAAGTACCTGGGTCATAAACCGGCAGGTTTCACCTTTGGGGAGCGGTTACCAGCCAGTGTGGAAGTGCTGCGGCCAAGGTGGGTCAAACAAGGTAAAAAGTAAAGGAATATCTGAGGGTCTGTCCAAACAAGGGTCTCCTTTGGAAGAGCAGCGTAGGGCCGTTTCAAGGTAACTCAGTATTTCATTCGGAGTGGAATATCTCATATTTGTAAGAATTGAAGCACAACGGCTTTCACAATCGAATCACTTGAATGATCTTCCGCAATAAATCAAAGTCCTATGTGAATGCATGCTGGGTTTAAAATAAAAATTTAAAACAAACTAAAATAGAAAATAGCCAAGGATAATATTGTCAACTCGTTAAGAATGGGTCAAGATACCGATCCGGTGAGCTGATACTGGGCTGGGGCCCGTTTATCCACGCACCAACTCACTGGACGGAACCGTCGTCCCCATGCCACCACAAGTTAACGGCCTATCCGTACAACCCAAATTCTTCCGGAATCATCACCGTTTTTGTTGAAGGGGAACTCAAATCCCAGATTCGTTCGGGCCGCAAGGTCCTTGACATGTTCTAGTAGCGTAGGTATCATATACTATGATGCATGACATGGTGGGACCAACCATCGAAAGGTGGGACAGGAGATAGGACAAAGACGTCCGTTAGTAAAACCTGCACAGACCAGCATAGATTAGTAACATCAGAAAGTAGCAGAATTATAACAGAATCGCACCACAGTACAAGGGATCCAGACAAAACCCTGACGATTGACCACTGATGTGACGTGTTTCGTCCTGTAGCGCCTCTCCTTTCCTATAAGTACCTCCCTTAGGCTAGTTCAACCAAATGCACCAAGGAGAGTTTTGAAAGCTCAGGAGGAGAAGGAGAGGAGATCTAGGGATTTCAGGATGGAAGGAGAGTCTTCCCGCCTTATGAAGCGGAGCAGGCCTAGCAGCGAGATCAGGCGACTCTCCGACCTCGAGGGTCATCTGAGTGGGACGATCCAGTCGCATATGGTAAGCTGACTTATTTCAAATTCTCTCGTGAACTCTCTTCTCACTTCTCTTCCTTTCTTCTTCTTCTTCCAGCCGTATCCATTCTTCCCAGGCCCGAGAAAGTTTTCCAAACTGCCATGGCTTTCAAAGTTAACTTCCAACATCTCCATCGGCATGAGGGCCATACTCTCGAGGTGGCATCTTCAGGGGCTCCTTATTCATGCCAAGCACTATGAGAGGATTCGCATGGACTGGGCGGCTATGGGCGCACTAGTGGAGATCTGGCATCCCCAGACCCATACTTTCATCTTCCCGACCTTCGAGGCGACCATCCTCCTCGAGGAGGTGGAACTTCTGCTCGGATTGAAGAAATTCAAGAGTGACGGGAAGGTAAAGGCTATGCGGATGCTGACAAGGGGAACTTCCGAGAGTGTCCTTGGAAGCTTCATGCCGCCCGACGCAGCCAGAAAGGTCCGTACTCAACAGGGAATTGATTTGCAAAGCTCGCGGAATGGGTCATGGATGCCCTGAGAGGGTCACCAGACGATGACTATTTGGAAGGAATCATGAAAGGGTTCACTATTTGTCTGGCGGGTGCTCTCTTGTTTCCTTACACCGACAACATAGTGGAGGAGGACCAACTGAGTGCTATCCGCGGGATTTGGAGTGGAAAGAGGGTGGGACCCGCCGTCCTTGCCTACCTTTACAGTGGCCTTACTACCTCAAGCATGGGTAAGCCTCCTTTCGGTTGCGCACTTGTTCTGAATTGCTGGATTGATTTGCACTTCAAATTTGACCACCGTGAGGGGATGCCGACTGCTTCGAAGCTCTTCCAACAAAGCCCCTTTATCACATAGCCGATGTGTTAGGCTTCGGTGGCACCGTGGCGAACCGTGTTCCGTGGCTGAAGAAACGGGAAGACTGGCGGTCTCACTTTCGAACCATGACACAAAGCTTCTTCACTTGCGCACCGGCATGTCTACTCTCACTTGAACTCCTTATGAGGTCTTCTCCCGAAGTTGAACTCCAACTGATCGGCGCGACTGAGTTCGTCCTTTATAACGCGCATCGGTGCTGCCTCCAGATCGGCATTCCACGCCACTCGTTCCCACTGTTAACCGGCATCGTCCCTTTGAAGAAGAGGGAGTTGGGTACAGAAGCTGATGCGAAGGAAGCGAAGGCCATTAAAGCACCCTGGAAGACAAGTGTTGCGGGAAAAGCCTTAGCGCATGTGGGGGAAGAATGTGAGCTGTGGAGAGCTTATGTAACCGAACTGGGGAAGTTAAGGCCTAAGGCGCCTAAGCCCCTGATGTAGCTCACTTTACTTTCTGATGGAATAAAATATGGAATTTGACGTTTCGGACCACTGTTCCCCTAATTTTTATTTTTATGATTTTCTTTTTCTTTTTGTGTTTTCTCTCTTTTGTGTTCTTGTTTATTTACAATATGATTATATATATATGTATAAACATTTTTTTGATTTATTTTTTAATGGGGGCGTCCAGGGGCCTGGACGCCCCTATATTTCTTTTTTTATTATTTTTATTATTTTTATTTTTTATTTTTGATGTTGGGGCGTCCAGGGCCCTGGACGCCCCTATATTTTCTTTTTTATTTTTATTCATTTTTTTGATTTGGGGGCGTCCAGGCGCCTGGACGCCCCTATTTTTTTATGAATTTTAAAAAAATAAAAAAAAAGTGGGGGCGTCCAAGCGCCTGGACGCCCCAAAGATTGGTGATTTTCTATATATAGGGGGGGCCTCACCCCCTTTTCTCTTCTACTGTTCATTCTAACGACCCATTCTCAGTTCCCAATGGAGCAAGGAGGCCCGAGCCAGGGTGGAGAGAGGCGGAAACGACGGGCCCGTCGTCCGAGGAGGTCAAGGGATCATGCCGAGGAGGCTGCCGTGGGAGAGGAGATTGCCGCGGAAGAGGAGGAGCCTCATTTGGCCGTGGAGGGTCCTGCGGGTGCTGGTGACGCGGGAGAGGATGAGCACGACCCGGTAAGCCCCTTAGAACTCCAATTCGTTGGTTTATTAGGCTAAATAGGCGGGCGAAAGACGGTGTAGAGAAGGCCGGGGGGTGAGGGAAGGAGGCGTCTAGGGGCCTGGACGCCTCCATCCTTTCTTTTTTATTTTGTTTTGTTTTTATTATATTTTTTGGGTTATTACGTAAATAATAAATAAAATCAAAATAAGGAGGCGTCCACATAAGTGGACGCCTTAATGATAATATATATTATTTTTATTTTATTTTTATTTATTATTATTTTTTTTGTTTTAGTAAAATAAAAAGAAGGCGTCCACGGGGGTGGACGCCTTTAATATATATACATATTTTTTAAATAAAGAAATAAATAAATATTATGTAGTGTTGTTTGTTTATTATTATCCATGATGCTGATGTGTTCCTTTTTGTTTATTTTTGTGGTGTGCAGGGCGTGATGAAGAGCCGGATCAGCTGGTCCCTGGTGGTGGCAGCGTACCGTGGGCTTCCGGACTTTCAGAGGGCGCGGGTGGACGCCATGGGTTTTGGAGCTTTTCTCAGGATTGAGCCCTTCCGGCTTGACCTTCCTCTTATTCAGGCGTTGAGGGAGCGGTGGCACACGCCGAGCCGGGCGTTTCTGATGCCCTGGGGGCACATGGTGCCGACATTAGAGGACGTAGCTCGGATCACCGGGCTACGAGTTGACGGAGAGGCAGTCAGCGGGGTCACTTACCCCGATTACCGAGAGAGTGCCTTGGACCTGCTGTGGCTAGAGACGAGCGCGGCTGACAGAGACAGCAGGGTAGTCGGCCGAGTGGAGATTATGGAGGCGCTCGGATTTAGTGACCCGCGCTAGCGGGTTAGCGAGACTGGAGTGAAGTTTCTGGCACGACTGGAGGGAGACGCTCGTGCAGCTTTCACCCAGGACCCGAGCGAGCGGGAGCTGGTGGATCTAGACCTCCGGTAGTTCCTTTTCTTTTTTCTGGGCCGCCTTCTGCTGGGGACGAAGGGTGACGGCATCCACTGCCGCTTCCTCGGGATCCTGGCGGACCTGGACAGAGTGGGGAACTATGCGTGGGGAGCGGCTCTGCTTGCCCATTTGATCGCGATCTCTCCCAGACTTCATAGAGGGAGACGACAGTCAGCGGCTTCGCACCTTTTCTCCAGGTAAACATTTTATTTATGCATTTTACCGTAGGTAAATATGCAATTATTCGTGCTAATGATGTATGATGGATGCAGGTGTGGAGCTACTACTACTTCCCGATGGGAAGAGCCAGACAGGGGAACAGGAGAGTCGTGCCTCTGGCGCGACGGTGGAGGCCAGTCATGGTCGCGGCACCCCATGGCTACTAGCTGGCGTCGCTTCGTCGGGAGCTGAGCGAGTACCCCGAGGCTATGGTATGATGCATATGATTTTTGGGTGTTTTTACGCATGTGACTTAATGGCAACTAACATGACGTATGTATGGTGATGCAGGTGGTGTGGAGGCCCTACCTGGGCATGGCCGATGCCGGCCAGCCTTGGGTGGTAGCGGGTTATCCTCGTTTCGGGTGGGACGTGTGGGTCCATTGCCTGAACGAGATCGAGCCGCTGCGGCTCAGGCTGGTTATGAGGACGTTGGGGTTAGCCCAGGAGTGGGTCGACGTAGACGAGCCGGTCCGCGTCGGGCGGAAGACCAAGGGGAAGGCAAAGATCGTGGACTGGCGTACGCGCTTCCCTGCACAATACCAGGACTGGCAGCAGGGCGGGGTCCCAGTGGTGTCCCATGTACCGGACAGCACCGATTACATGAGACGGTATCGAGCCACGTACGAGGAGCGTCTCTTCCTTGGTGGTGCGGCAGGGGTAAGCGTGAAATGAAAAATGTTTCCCTTTTCTATATGTATATGCATGTGACACTAATTTATATGCAATGTAGGATGCTCGTGATAACATGATTGCCGACCTGCGGGCCCAGCTGGCAGACGCCAGGTGACAGTTGGTGGCCATTCGACAGGAGTTGGAGATCCTGGTGAGTCTATGCAATGCATTTTTTGTGACCTGGATTTTTGATACTTAGCCTCTGACTGTCGTTTGTCCTGTGTTTCAGCGGGCCCACTAGGCAGCGACAGCCGGGATGGCTGGTGGAGCGGGTTCCATTTCGTGGGGCCCTCCCCTGGAGATCTCTGCCCTTCAGGAGCAGCTGGCGTATGCGGTGGCTCGGGCTGAGGAGGCAGAGCGCGACCGTGAGGCTCGAGTGAGTGTCTGCTTGACCCCGACTCTCCTTCTAGCTGCTTTTCTTCTATCACTGCTCTCTTACGGTGCATGCGTGCTTTGACAGGTGGCCGAGATTCGGGAGGCCCTGGCCCGTGCTGTTCGTGCCGAGCAGGAGCGCGATGCCTGGGCGACAGAGTGTGACGCCCGGATTGCGGAGCTAGACGAGGAGCGGCGACTGGAGGTTGAGGAGCTCCCTCGCGACGTGCTGGATCTGCGGATCACCCTCGAGCTGTCAAGGAGAGAGGCGATGAGAGAGAGAGAGGAGAGGGAGAGGGATAGGGAGAGCATAGAGAGAGAGAGAGAGAGAGGGAGAGGGATAGGGAGAGCATAGAGAGAGATTGGGACGTGAGGAGGGCTCTGGAGGCCCATGTGATGGAGCTCTGACTGAGCCTCGACACGGCGGAGGGGAGACTTCGGGAGAGTGAGGAGCGGTATCAGAGGGCGAAGGAGCGCGGGGCGCGACTTCGTCAGTCTGGCTCCTTTTCCGTGGGCAGCTTTCTGGTTTCTTCGGCCGAGGAGCGTCGCCACGCCTTGGAGGCTGGCATGGTGCCACCTGGGGAGGCGAGCACGGCTTCTCAGGGTTCGCAGAGGCCCCCTAGGGATCCCCGTCAGAGGAGGGAGGAGAGAGATGACCAGGAGGGTAGTAGCGAGAGTTAGAGAGTTGCTTGTACACCCCACCTTCCTCACTTTATGATGTATAACTGACTATTTGCTTATGTGCAATGAAATGGTTCCTTTTGTCGTATGCACTTTCCCTTTTCCACGCTTCTTCTCTTGCACCGAGTTGTTTCGAGGCACGTTTCACGAGACCTTACCCTGAAAAGTAGGGAACTACGCCTTGCACAGAGGGGTCCTCTCTTTTTTTCTTTTTTCTTCTTTTCTTCTTTTGGGCGCGTCCAGGCGCGGGGACGCGTCTTAACTTTCAAATTCAAATTTAAAGCGCCAGACAGTACTTCTTCTCTCGTGCCTTGCCCGCAAACGAGCCTGCCTCCGTCGAGATTTGCTCGCCCATCTTCGTCTTCTTCCACTTCTCGATCGATGGAGTTTGGTGGGCCAAATCGTGGTGAAGGGAGAGAGGGGCGAGGGACTCCTCGCCCGAGGAGGGACGCGCAAGAGCATAGAGAGGCGTCCATGGAAGCGGAAGGGCCGCTTCGGGCACCTGAGGGACCCGAGGGACCCGGTGACGCGGAGGGAGGTGAACACGGTCTGGTAGGTCCTTCGATCTCCTCCTCTTTGATCCATTTTGAGTTTTGAAGTGAGCCACGCGAGGGGGGAAGAGGGTTCGGTGAGTGTTGCACTCAAATGATGGACGCGTCCTTGACAGGAGACGCGTTCTCGTTGTCTGACGTAAGACCCCCCTTTCTTGATGTAGGGCATGGCACGGACCCCGGGCTTGGCCGATGAATGGGCGAGCGCGGATGAGCCGAGCCGTGTCAGGAAGGAGAGTCGCGGCAAGGTGAAGCTTGAGGACTGGCGCATACGTCTCCCTGGACAGCAAGGGAGCGTATTGGTGCAGGACAGTGCCGACTTCCTACGGCAGCGGCGGGAGAGTCATGTGGGACCTCTCCAACCCGGGGATGCGCGCGACATCAACGGCTTGCGTGCCCAACTGGCAGAGGCCAGGCGGCAGCTGGCCGTCACTCAACAGGAACTGTCGATCCTGGTAAGTTAAGTACTGCATTCCCTTTTTCTTTTTTAAATTTGGAGCTTAGCTGACGGCCGTTGTTTGTTTGTTCCAGCGTGCCCAGCAGACAGTGATGGTGGGAATGGCCGGTGGCGCATCTTCCAGCTCTTCGGCCCCTTTTCTTGAGATTGCCTCCCTCTGGGAGCAACTCGCCGGTGCGTTGGCCCATGCGGCCCGGGCGGAAGAGCGTGATGCCTGGGTAGCAACTGTAGCGGAGCTACGGCGTCACAGTGAAGAGAGGCCACATCCGGACATCCTAGAGTTGAGGGTGTTCCTCCAGGTGGCCAAGAGAGAGGCGGAAAGAGAAAGGCTAGAGAGGGAGAAGGAGAGAGAGGATAGAAGGGCCATGGAGGCCCAGGTGAGGGAGCTCCAGCTAGGCCTTCGAGCTATGGGACAGAGGCTAGAGAGCATGGAGGCAAGCTATGAGAGAGCGCGAGAGTTCGGGGCGCGACTCCGCCAGTCTAGCCGCTTTTCTGTCGGTGGCCTCTTTGCCACGCTAGGGGAGCAGCAGCGAGCCGCCGCTGTGGAGCAGGCGCCACGAGGCGAGGGGACTGCTATTTCACGGAGCCCCAGAAGGCCCTTGAGGGACCCTCACCTCAGGGGAGAGGAGAGGGACGCCTAGAGGGATGAATGTGAAGGTGACGGCGAGAGTTGGCGAGCTAGCATACGCCTCCTTTCTATGATTGTGATGTTTATGACAGCTTATGTAGAATTATGAATGGAGTGATTTGATTTTCTGCTGCTTGTTTGTTCTCTTGTGCGTTCCTTCCTCCCCACACTTCTTCTCCTTTGCACTGTTCCCATGTGATGTGTCTACCGAGAATTGCGTCTTGCTGTGACCATTTTCCACGGGAATCTGCCGTGGAAGTCAATAAAGACGGCTCCAGTCCCTTCTCCCGGATGATGTTTCAAACTTTGCGGACGACTTCTAAAACATGATAGGGTATCCCTAGACAACATAGGGGGCGGGTCGTCATATTACCCCGTCCAATCAATCACCCTGCGCGAGTGGTGAAGTGACACATGGGACCGCATGGCAGGTGCCTCATCGCAAGGGCTATCGTTAAAGGTGATGGAGGCAATCTTGGCCCGTACTCCTTCCATTTCTATAAATTCCTGTCTCTTTTATTCTCCCAGGTATATCGAGAGCTAACTCGAGGAGCACAAGTTCTCACGGGAGAGGAGGAGTTCAAAATTCTGAGAGTTGGATGGAGGGCGAATCTTCCCACTCCTCGAAGAGAAGCAGGTCCAGTGGTAGCAGTTCCAGGAGGCTCTCAGACCTCGAAGGGCACTTCAGCGAAAGGGCCCAATCACAACTCGTAAGTTGAGCTTTCCCCCCCTTTTCTCATTCTTTCTTCCTTCCTCTTGACAACACCCTTCTCCATTTCTTATGCACGCACAGAGTGTGATGAAATCACACATTTCATGGGAGTTAGCAGTGGCCGCATACAGGGGTCTCCCAGATTTTCAGAAGGCCAGGCTAGACGTGATGGGATTTGGTGCCTTTCTTCGGATCGAGCCGATCCAACTCGACCTGGCCCTCATCCAAGCCTTGTGCGAAAGATGGGACCCAGTAAGTCGGGCATTCCTGATGCCATGGGGGCACATGGTGCCCAGTCTGGAGGATGTGGTTCGAATCACGAGCCTCAAGGTAGATGGCGAGGCAGTGACTGGAGTCACCTATGCGGACTACCGAGAAGGTGCCCAGAAGCTACTGGGTTTGGACTTAGATGGTCGGAAGAACAGGTCAGTAACCAGGGCATCTATCATGGAGGCATTAGGGCTCACTGATACTCGTCGACGGGACGATGAGTCCTCAGAAGAATTCATGGAAAGGATGGAAAGAGGATGTCGTGCTGTGTACTGCACAGATTTTGGCAATCGGGAGAGATCCAACATGGATTTGAGGAGATTTCTCCTCTTCTTACTGGGAAGATTGATACTGAGCTCGAAGGGAGATGGTATCCATTATCGTTTCCTGGAGCTGCTATCAGACCTTGAAAGAGTGGGGCACTACGCCTGGGGAGCTGCCATGCTGGCGCATTTGTTTACAGGTCTGTTCCAAGAGGCGGACCGTGAGATGACTGTGAGTGGTTTCACACCATTCATCCAGGTATTTTTGTGTTTTATTTTGTATTTTTTTGTTTGTTTTTGTGATAGCCCACTTAAGGTACTATGACATGCGCTAAAGCAGCTGTGGAGCTATTATTACCTCCCGATGGGAGAGCTCGACATTGGCGACCAGTGACGGTGCCGCTAGCCAGGCGGTGGCAACCCATCATGAGTGCGGCACCCCTAACCTACCAACTGATGGTGCTAAGGCGGGAGATACAGGAGTTCCCTGCAGCAATGGTGGGATCTTTTTTGGAATTATTTTCATTTTATTTTTGGTTTTTGGTTTTGACCAACTAAACGGGTATGTACAACCTAACTTAGGTAAACTGGAGACCCTACTCAAGCATGGTTGGCGTCGACCAACCATGGGTTCTAACAAGTCATGCCCGGTTCGGATGGGAACTGTGGATGCACTGCCTGAATGAAATCGAGCCGCTTCGGCTACGATTGGTATGAGGACTCTAGGACTGGCTCAGGAATGGGTGGATACGGCTGCGCCACCTCGTGTCGGGAGAAAGACGCGGGGACCGGCAACCTGCATTGATTGGCGTGTGCGGTTCCCCGAACAGTATGAAGATTGGCAACGGGGTGGCACAATCATGGAATCACATGCACAGGATATTGAAGACTATCTGCGTCTGTATAAGACAATGTACGCAGAGCGGCTCCAACCCGGAGACTTGTGGAGGTAGGTCTCCCGTTTTCTCTTCTTTCCCTCCTTTGGTTTTATTTATGGAAATGCTGACTCCTATGGCTGCAGGATGTCCGTGACACTATGATAGCGAACTTGCGATCTCACCTGGCAGAGAGGGAGCAACAATTGGGTGACACACGTGAAGCCCTGAGTGCCTCGGTAGGTGTACAGTGCACACTCCTAATCAAGACTTTAGATTCATGGTGTCCGGCCACTAACTATCACATGTGTGATCATAGCGCGCCCAGATTGACGCGGCTTCCTCAGCGATGGGAGTGGGTGGCGTCTCTAGCTTATGGATCCCTACCTCAGAACTTGATTTGCTTCACGAGCAACTCGCTCGTGCCACACAGTGTGCCGCGGAGGCAGAAGGAATGCTCTCTATACATGTAAGAGTTTTAGTGTTGAATTCTCCTTGTTTACGTCTTGCCGTATATCAGAGATGGTACATCTGGCAGGAAAAGGAGATGCAGGAGTCACTTGCCCATGCTGCACAAAGGGAGGCCAGAATAGCAGAGCTGGAGGAGGAACTGCGGCGTCGTCCAGATGACGACTCTTCTAGGGATGCCATGGAGCTGAGGATCACTCTCCAGTTGGAGAGGGCAGACCGTGAGAGAGAACGGGCAGAGAGAGAAAGAGACACAGAGAGAGAAAGAGCCGACAGATTGGTTGAAAGGGAGGAACGAAGGGCCATGGAGGCCCAGCTGTTCGAACTCCGAACCAGCCTTGGTCTTGCTGAACAGTGGCTGAGAGATGGTGAGGAGCGCTACCGAAGAGCACGAGAGCGTGGCTTTCGTGTTAGTAGCTTTCTTGCTGCCCCCACGGATCAACGTTGGGGTGTAGGAAGAGGAGGAGGAGTACAGAGCGGTAGGAGTACCGCTTTTCGTAGCTGGGTAGCACCCTTGAGAGCATTCTGCCCGGAGAGTAGCGGGACGAGTAATGCAGAGAGAGAGGGCGGAACTTGATGTATTTTTTTTATTTTTGGAATAAAATACAAGGTTCGGTTTGTTTGGTTTTCACCTTTGCTTTTGTCGCCTCGAATCCCTGCACACATCACTGAGACAAACAAATCAGAATTTCTGCTCTGACTTGGCCCCTTGCTCAATAAGCAAATGGTCACTTTGACTGTCCTTGATAACTGGTCAAGGGGCCAAGCCTTTATTTAACGAAGGCAAGGGAAAGATGCGATGATGATGAATGCAGCAGACAAGCACACGAATGCAAGCGATATTAAAAAATGAAATGCTGCATACAGACGTAATCACGCAAAAATGATCTATTTTTCTTTTTATATTTGGCTTTTTTTGTTGTTGTTTTGTTATAAAAAAAAATTTGTTTGTAAATATGTACATTTTCTCTTTTTCCATTTTTTGTTGTTGTTATTTTTATCATTTCATTTTTTTATTGTTAACGCCTGACAAGCACCCAAATGGCACCTAACCTATATGAGAGTAGGGGTTTTTTACTAACCACCCAGGTATCCTAAGTGCACATCTACGTTGATTTGGGCCTCTAGACCCCTCGAATGATGATCCCGCCGGCTAAGACTTACCCTGATGACAATACCGTCATGCCATGCTTAGGCTCCCAATCGCTTCCGACCACAGGGATTCACCCAAAAGGTTTTCGAGGTAAATGATTTGCCCGACCCGGGTCTATTTCCTCACAACTCTAGATGGTATATGATGGAACACCCTGGAACCCTAACGACCAACCGCGCGACGCTGACCCGGAATCAGACGCCGTCGCACCCATAGGTGACGTGGTTGCATTAGCCTAAGTCCAAGGTTAAACAAGAAGACATCAAGGTGGTAAACAGGGGTCTTGATCGGCCAGAAACACAGAGACTCCTTCGCAGCGATAGCTTTTGCTTTTCAAAGTAGGCAACCATATGTGTGTATTAAAATAAGGTCGCAAACCTTGGCGGGTTTCGCCCTTCAGAAACTCCATCTAGCTTTCATCTTCAAAGGAAGAAGGAAGAGTGTAGGGGATAAACCTCCTGAGAGGATCGGCAAAACCGTTAACCCGGCGAGCCAATAAGGGCCCTTTAACTCTCCTCTTTCAGACAACTTCAGACCAAATCTCGAGCATTTACATTCCATAACTCCTTTTGTGTATTTAGACTTTTGGCCTTGAGGGATTTCATTTATCGCATCAGGCACGGTCACGACCAGGCTTTTCTCTTGATTTTGATTTTGTGTTTCTTTTTGCGAGGGAGATATAGTTTGACGTTGTGGGCTCCCTTTTGTATGCCTGCGGGGACACTGCCCTCTTCTCGTGCTCTGATCGATGCTCGAGGAAATGGATCCTACTCTTGCCTTAAGGGGTTTGAGTTTTGGTTTCTCATGCTCAGCATTTTAAGGGCGCCGACTGTCTCATTTGGTCGAAGAGAAAAGAATAAAGATTATAGCTTCCAGAGCTCTTCTGGGTGAAGCCCCACTGTCGGTGATGCTACCAAATTTTTTTGGATAAAATACGTAAGTGACTACATGTTGGCTTCCTTTGAGCGTGCATAGGCCGATGTGGCCGGACAGGGATCTCCACGGTTCTGGCAAACCAAGACTCGGTGCCTACCAAGCCTTAATGGGCCCTATCCTAACATGAAGGTTGGATGCAGGGACTTAACTACATGGTGACCACCAGGCATCGGCATTTTGGATTTTTCATATTTTTAGTGATTTTTAATATTTTTTATTGTTTTTGATGTTTTCTGTCTTTTCATCATTTTTTTTATTTTTTGACGTTTTGGCACTATGCTAAGGGTAGTACTTTTTAAGATAAAGCCCATTCTAAGGGTGGGATAACTCGGTCCCTTCGACGTTGACTAGTTTGTAGGCGTTGCCAGGGTACACGGTTTGAATCACGAATGGTCCTTCCCAATTGGGTTGGAGCTTAGAACGCGGCCCTCCAGATTTGACAAAAATTCTTTTCACGACCATCTCACCGACTTTAAATTTTCTCTCACCGACTTTCTTTTGGTAAAAGCGAGCGAGTCTATTTTGATACACACGCGCATGCTCGGCAGCGGCCATCCGCTTCTCGTCTAAGAGTTCCAACTGAGCAAGGAGTGAATTACGACGGTCGTTGAGGGGAAATTCCTCGTCCAATTGTACCCTGAGAGAAGGGATCAGAGTCTCGTATGGGACTACCGCTTCCATATCATAAGTAAGGGCAAACGGAGTCTGCCGGGTGGGGGGTACGGATTGAAGTGTGATAGGCCCATAGAGCTTCGATAAGCTTTTCTGGCCAGTCTGAAAACTTACTAGACTCATAGGTTTTCTTAATGATTTTGATCAATGTTTTATTGGTGGCCTCCGCTTGGCCATTACCTTGTGGGTAATAAGGTGATGAATGATGCAATGCAATTGCGTACCTTTTGCAGATGTCCTGAAGGTCCTGAGAGATGAACTGTGGCCCATTGTCGGTGACGATTGTGCTTGGGACGCCGAACCTGGCGAGGATGTTCTTCGTGATGAACTTGCAGACTGTTGACGCCTTGATTTCCGCGTAAGCTTCAGCTTCGGCCCATTTGGTGAAGTATTCCGTCGCAGTAAGGATGAAAGATTTCTACTTGGTGAGGGAATTAGGATCACCTAGGGGACCGATGATATCGAATGCCCACATGGAGAAAGGCCATGGGGAGGATATTGGATGAAGTGAGGAAGATGGTGAATGGATTTTATCGACGTGGAGTTGACACTTGACACACCTACGGACATAGATGGCACAATCCCTTTTCCATAGTGGGCCAGTAAAAGCCTTGCCGAATGATCTTCTTAGCGAGCATTTGACTATTCACATGGCCACCGCACACACCTAAGTGTGCTTCCTCTACACATTTCCAAATCTCATCGTCATCAAAACACCTTAAAAGAACTCCGGTAAGGCTCCTCCTGTACAACAATCCTCCAACTAGGGCGGTTTGTTTTAAATAAGTGGGGATAAAACCAGATTTAGGTGAAAGATACCTAGAAAAATTTACAGGATGAGAAGAAATCAAAGAAAATAGTGAGGACTATAGCCTCGGAAACAGTGTGAGAATGGGCAGGTGCCCGAGGAAGTTAATGTGGAAGGAACCGGGTCGAACCCGAGAGCGGGATCGGGAGGAATCAGAAATTGGTGAATCGAGAGAGGCGGATCCGAAGGGTCCGAACGTAAAAGAGGAGAATCATGGGGAAATGAATCTGGAGGTTCTGGAGGAAGAAGATCATGAGGGACACGATGTCATGGGAAGTATGTAAAAAGGTAATTCAAAGGGGTGAAAAGAACGAAGGACGCGATGACTTGGAAGAACAAAATGATAAATCGAAAGAAGGAGAGGCCCGGAGGTTCCGGATGGGTATGGGAAGGAAGGGCGCGATGCCCTGAGAGAGATGGAGAATAAGACAAGAGATCCGGAGGTTTCGGACGGATATGGGAAGGAAGGGCGCGATGCCCTGAGAGAGATGGGGAATAAGATAAGAAATCCGGAGGTTCCGTATGGATATGGGAAGGAAGGGCGCGATGCCCTGAGAGAGATGGAGAGTAAGATAAGAAATCCGGAGGTTCCGGATGGGGGTGAGAGATGGATAAAGACATGGAATTAAATAGGGAGGGGTTCGGAGGTTCTGGACAGGGATGAATGTAGGGATCCGGAAGCTCCGGACAACAAGGAATGTGAGGGTTCAGGGACCCTAGAGCAGAGGAGCTTGATGGCTTAGATTTAGATGACAAAAGGCGTCTCCTTAACCAATGGACTACCCATAAAAAGAAGCTGAATAGCAGCATGAGCAGCGATGAACTGGGATAGGAAGTGGATGAACTGATGTGGGCTCCTTCAACAAGGGATTTATTGTCCTTAAGCTTCACTTTATGCTTTTCCCTCTTCTTGGTAGATACTCTCTCATAGTGCGGCCCTTCAACCTTCAACACAAGTTCTCGGCCTCCTGGGTTTGCAGGCCGATCCCAATGATGTGCCTGTAGACACGCTAAAATTAATGCTAAGTTGAGTAAATCTCATGTCACCCCGTGATACCCCAAAGCGGACTTCAATATTGATTTAATATGAAGTTTTTGTATTTTTCATGAATTAATTGTGATTTCTTGGCATTTTCCTTTGATGATTGGAATTCACGCCCTGATCAGGGGCGTCTTTTAAATTAACGGCATGGACAAGGGCGCCGCTTTTAACAATGGACGACTACCAATACGGGCGTCATTTCCTGGATTTACTAAAAATTCCAAATTTCAAATAAAATAAAAATTGAAGAATTGACGTCTTTCCTAAAGACGTTTATTATTTGACGTCCATCTGGCAGGCGTCAGTTGATAATTTTAAATAAGGAAAGTTATTTATTTCTATAATTAAATCCAGGAATTGACGCCTTTATGGGCGTCGTTATTCTAATTAACGCCTTTGGTCGTGTCGTCATTTTTAAATTGACGCCCTTCAGGGGGTCGTCATTTTCACTTTCGTCTCCCTTTCGCCTCCTTCTTTCCAGTAATGGTTCCTTCCTCATGTTGAGCCTTGTGTTACCTTGGAAGGGTGTTTCTTGGTGGAGGTTTATTACCCTGTTTTAATCCTTGTTTAGCAAGGATGTTTCCCCCTATAAATACCCCTCCTGGGTCTCTTCGCGCGAGACATGAGAGAACACAAGAGAGTAGAGCTGCAGAGAGGAGAGTGAGAAGAGAACATAAGAAAGCTAACGGAGAGAAGAGTGTTTTTCTTAATTGCAGGTTATTCTTCCAAAGCTTCTTCTCGGCGGTTCTTCATCCTCTCCAGGCTTCATCCTTTGCTGTTGTTCCATCGTGCATATTGAAGCTCTTTCCCCTCTACTGCTGCACACACAGCAGAGAGAATCTCTCTTTCTCCCTTTTTAGTTATTTAGTTGTTTCATTAGCATATCATCATCTTATATCCTTTTTCTCTAGCTCTTGCTAGACCCCATATCATATTGTTACTTAGCATATTGCATCCGTACTTTTCAAACCTTGTTACTCCTCTTAGGGGTTTAAAACAAAAACACACAAGGTGTGTTCATGTTCATGTTCAATTTGATTAATTTCATAATCTTAGAACTTTGATACTACACCCTTTGGCTAATCCATTCTTTTATTTGTTTTGTGCGTGTTCTTGCAAGGTAATCAAAGCTAAAAACCCCCTTCATCGGCCGGCCGGTAGAAGGAGGAAGAGAGGATTCACAATTTCCCCCGCTCAACACAAGGTACTCGCGATCATCCTTTTTCTTATTTGAGGTAACCCCTCTGGCGATCACATTCTCCTTTAGCATCCCACGCATGCTCTTCCTTTCGCCATTAATTTTTAAGCTTTAGAAATTGAGTTTGATTTCATTTCTTAAGTGGATTTTCCATAATCTACAAATTGGCGATCACGGTGGGACTTCTTTTGCTTTTAGTTTGATTACTACTCCATTGTGCTCCACGTAGCACCCTCTTATTGACACCCTCGTGTGTCCCTCCTTTGGTACCCTCGGTACCCCTCCATTGTGCTCCACGTAGCACCCTCCTTTTGACACCCTCGCGTGTCCCTCCTTTGGTACCCTCGGTACCCCTCCATTGTGCTCCACGTAGCACCCTCCCATTGACACCCTCGCGTGTCCCTCCCATTAGTACCCTCGCGTACCCCTCCCTTGTGCTCCACGTAGCACCTTTCCTATTGTGCACCACGTGCACACCTCCCACTGTTTAGGCCATTTTGGAGCCCCTATATCATCTGTCATATCATCTGTTTAGTGATAAATCTATTTTCTGTTGACTATCAGGGTTTCGGTTCATTGAGCTGAAATAACGCCCTCGTTGCTGCCGTTATTTTACAATTCACGCCTCTGTCAGAGGCGTCATTTCTTCATTCGATGCCTTACCGCAAGGCGCCATTTGCATTATTACTGTTCTTGCCCCCGCTCCCCGATCGCTGTTCATTGGTTTTGACGCCCTAACTCCCTGGCGTCATTTTATAATTGGACGCCTTACAGCAAGGCGTCATTTGCATTATTACTGTTCCTGGTTACTGCTCGATGTGATTCACGCCCTTTACAGAGGCGTCTCTTCATAATTTAACGCCTCACCCCAAGGCGTCATTTGCTATCTCACTGCCCGCAGTGACTAGCGCTTGCATCCCAGGCGTTATTTATTTATTTGGCGACCCCATCTGAGTCGTCATTTTGTTGTGTGCCCACAGAACTGCTGCTCCTGTCTGTTTATTTGGCTGATATTATCTGATTATCATATCTGTTGGTTGATATCACCTGTTTGCATTCATCTTGGCATACGGTTTGGGAGACCTCCTCTCCCCACACTTGTTAGGAGTTTTCACCCCTCTTGGTGAAGGAAGGACCCTATATTGAGCATTCCGTCTCTTTGGACTAGAAATTCCTAAGCCAAGCCTCCGTAAGTCCTCGCACCCGTGGATTCCCTCACGGACGCTAGGCAGGTGGTACCATTGAAGTACCCGGAGTATAGTTGACCCATTCGTTGGAAAGGAGAGAAAATCTGGATACCCGGAGATTATACCCAAATTTTCAACCAGGATCCACCTTCGAAAGAAAGTACCAAATATTGAATCCACCCTAATTTCCAAGAGAAATCTTAAAATCTTGCGCTCATTACAACTTGTGTGTTTCTTTTGAAAAGGTGATATCTTTTGGGTTATATCTTATTGTGAGACATTCATCTCTTTCTCCTTAAGCATGAAATTGCGTTCAGGTAAAATCGTCAACATGGCCAACTACGGGTACACATATGATGACTATGAGGAGGGTCATTTTGACTCGTTTAATGAGAATCCGTCTCAAAATCCTCTTTACTGTGATGGGAACTATGTTCCCTATCCTACGCATGTCCACGTGATGGACTCTACTCTTCCGGAGGTTGACCCTCCTTCCCAGGCTCAGCCTGCCACTTTGAACACCTCTGGGGATACTATCTCCTCCCTCAATTTTAATGATGTTCTCAAGGTCCTTTCCCAGCTGGATGATTCCCAGCGCTATGCGGTTCAAGCCGCTTTGAAGGGAAAGTCTGTCCCCTCATCCTCCAATCCTCCCCAGGCCATGGCTGGTCATTCTACCATTTTTCCTAACGACCAGGCGATCGTGTCCAGGGTGCCCTCGTGCCCCCCTACTCCGGTCATGACTATGCCGGCCCAACCGGTAAGTCATTCTGTTGCTAGGCCTCAGCAACCTTCTGCTCCCTAAATCTTGAGGAGGCCTACGCCACCTATGCCAAATCCATATGCTTTTCGACCAGCCCCAGCTGAGTCTGATGAACATACTATACTCCTCCAAAGGCTGGCCAGTATGGAGGAACAGCTTAGAAAAATCACTACATCAAATGCCACTCCCGAAATTATGCTTCCTCCGTTGTCGATTTTCCACCTTCCACCATCCGAGATGCCCAACTTTCGACGGTATAATGGCACGGGTAACCCGCACATCCATTTAAAGGATTTCTTGTATGAAGCATCCTTCTGGCAGGGCAACAAAACTTCACTGGCTTATCTTTTTAGGCGATCTTTGGATGGTCCGTCGCTTGAATGGTTTTATTCCTTGGAGCCGACTGATGCTGGCAATTTTGATGCAGTTCAAAGAAAGTTCCTGCAGAAATACAAGGACCGTGTGGGTCCCTCATTGTCCGTTACAGACCTGGTTGCTAAAAAGATGAAGTCCGAGGAGGACTTCGTTTTATTTGCTGATAGATGGAGGGCCATGGCCGAGAAATTGAAATACACATTGTCAGAAACGGAGCAAGTCAAAATGATTATTTCAAATTCTACTCCACAATTCCGTCATATCCTGGCCATGAATAAACTAAGCACTATGGAAGAGCTCTATGAAAGAGCTAGATATATTCAGACGCAAATGAAAGATTCGCCAATTATGGGCATGTTCGAGCCTAGGCCGAAAGTGATCAAGAGGAATGTCAACATTGGCAATACTGGGGCAACCACTGAAGGCACCGTTACCAACGAGCAGGTGAGCGCGTTTGGCAATTCCACACCCTTCCGCCACCCTCCAAACCAAGGGCCATCACCACAACAGCCCACCTTCCATAATCAAGTCCACCAGCCAAATAACAACCCTCCTCAGACCTTACGGCCTCCTCCACCTCCTCAACAACAACCCCACATTGCTCCACCAAATCAAACCCCACAATATCACCAAGTGCCCCCACCGGCCAATTATGCACCACAACAATTTCAACAAAGAAGGCCTTTGGGTCCCCGAAGGGCACAATACTCCCCTCTTCCCGAAAGCTTATTGGATATCTTTAATGCCCTCATGGCCGCTAACCTGCTTACATTGCCAAAGGAAAGAGCAATATGGCCCCAACATGTGGATACATCCCGGTATTGCGTCTTTCACCGACAACCGGGGCACAATATCGATCATTGCTTTCACTTCAAAGATTACATACATGACATAAATGATCAAGGTGATATTGATTGGGATGAAATGAGGAAGGTCATTACTTCTTTAAAAGTCCGAAGGCCTCCTCGGCAGCCAGCAGCTCAACAGCATCAGCAACAAGGACAACCACAAGCTCCACAACAACAACAGGTTCCTGCTCCCCAACCTAATATGGGGATTGTTAATAATTCACTACCGGAGCATCCGGTCCCAAATCAGCAAGTGAATATTGTCACCTCGATCCATGAAGTGGAGAGAGGACAAATTTGGCATAATGAAAATGCCTCTGTCGGGGCTATTAATCAGAATTCAAATTCACCACCCTCATTGATAAGAAGGCACCAGCCTATCCCTCCTTCCCAACCACAACGTCCCCTTATACGCTCCCTCACTCCTGGGCCATCCAATGCCAATATCGTCCCTTCACGTCCCCTTCTTTTGCGCCAACCCACAAATTCTCCATCACCCCAAAACCCTCCACCAAATAGACCTCCTCTTATTCGTACCTCGTCGGCAGCCGTCGCCCCTCCCGTTCCACCTCCATCTACCGCCACCATGATTCCAAGGCCCCTTCTTGTTACACAATCACCATCACCTCATTCCAATAATCCACAGCCGGCAAGGCCCCTCATAAGAACCCCTCCTCCCACCAATCCTGCGCCTACACCCAGCACCACTCCCTCTACTTCCTCCACCCCTTTACCCACTCCAAGCCCGACAGAGGCGCAAAGAACAATGGTGCTCCGTAGCGGACGGATGTTTCAACGAGTGTTTCCCCAGCGGGAGCAGGAGCCACCACAGGAACAAGGAGAGCAAGAACAAGAATCTACATAGGGCACGGAGTATGATTTATTGAAGCATCTGGACAGAACACCGGCCCGTATTTCTATTCTGGAACTGATTAAAAGATCTGCCACACATCAGCAAGCTTTGAAACAATACCTGCAAAAAGTAATGGTGAATGAAGATGTCCCGGCCGAACAAGTTACTACTGTCTTAAACCCAGTTAGCAATCAGTCGGCCATCACTTTTTATGAACATGAGTTGGCTCCGCAGCCGGCCAAGAAATATGCATTGTGCATCACCATTGATATCAACAAAATAGCCGTGAAGCAATGTTTGGTTGATACTGGGGCATCCATTAATGTTTTGCCACCAAGTACTTTAAAGATGTGCGGCATTCCGGAGAGTCAGATTCAGCCGTCCACTATAACAGTCACAGCTTATGATAACACAAGAAAGCCTCCATTGGGAATGATTACTCTAAAAGTTGGTTTGGGTCCAGTCTCAGTCATGGCAGATTTCCATATTTTGGATATGGACCCGACATTTAATGGCATTTTGGGCCTCCCTTACATTCAGGAACTGGATGCCGTGCCTTCCACGAATCATCAATGCATCAAATTTCCACACAAAGGACGTATCATTAAAGTGACCAGTATGCCCATTGTGCCGACCGAAGACATACATTCTGCAACATCAGTGCCCTCCATGTGGCCTTCCAATAGGCCTTTGCTCTCAGTGCTGGATGTTGCCGATCTGCGGTAAGACTCGGTAAGATCATCATCCCCTTCAACCCCTTTCACCACACAGCCATCCAAAGGCAAGAAGAAGAAAGGTTTGATGAATACGCCCGGATGGAACATTTTAATGAAGATGGGGTACCGAACTGGTAAAGGCTTGGGTGCCAATCTCCAAGGGAGAGTTAAGCCTATCAAGCCTCAAAAGATGATTCTCCGAGGTGGCCTCGGATACAAAGCACCAAACAAAGATGAAAAAGAACCGTGGGCTGTTATGACTTCCACTCTCAAAATAGACCGGCAACCTCTTACATGGACCCTACAAACACATTTTGTAACAGGGGGTATTCAAAATGATAATGAGCAAACAACAGTAATCACTTCTATGCTAGATTGTCAGGATGTGCATGCACGGCAGTTTGCTCGCCATATAGCGCCGTTAGCCACATATAAAGCATTGGAGTCGTTGAGGCCAGACAAGCGAAGGAAGATGGATGATCCTGAATGTGGCTGGTATAGGTGGTTTGACATGAATGATATCTCTATTGCTCTGAGTCGCTTGTTTATGCCGACTGATCCAGAATGGCCGCCATTGATTCATGAGTTGATTGAAAAGCCAGCAGTAATTACGGACAAGAGACAGCTTCTGAGTGACTATTCAGATACTGGAAAGCCCAATGCGCCATTTGAGGACGGTTTCGATACAGACAGGCTGTGGGCCGGCCTTTTCTTTACCAAATCCATTCACCCGACGGCTGTTGTCCGTTTGATTGATCGGGTGTTCTTTTCAGATATCCCTAGGCCGCCCGGGGTATTAATAAAGTTTTCTCCAAATTCACTTCAAGTTTCTCTTCCAATTCCTCCCTTGCTCCTCGAGCAATTTTTCAAACTCTCCATTACACCCCCGCGTGGGTCATCATTGATTCAATCCTTCACCAAACTTTCAATTTCAACACTCCCCCCTGTTTCCACCTCTCATTGCTTTCTCCTTGAAAACGAAAAAAAAAACGCCAAAATTCAAACTTCCTAATCCATTTCCATTGAGGAGACTTCCTATCTTCTTCCTGAGTGTGTCCCGATTCCGGGGCCGCTCTTCCTAGATTCATTAAGTGACCTCCCCTACCCCTCCGGTGAGGGGACTTCTTCTGTATCCCCTTCTGTACCCGCTCTTTCCTCTCCTCCTTCATCTTTATTGAATTCTAGTAGTCAGGCTAGTTGTTCTTTTTCCTCTAATTCTCAAACTCATGGGGTAGCTTCACATAAGAAATCCAAGGGTAAGCAGATTCCCCGTAGGTTCTTGTTGGAGTTAGCTAGAATATGTCAAGCTTGCCTAGCCATCCCAAAATTTGTGGAAAATCTGATTATCCTGCCAGAATTAGAATACGAGGATATTTATACTTCTAATGAGGGTTTTGGTGTCTATGAGATTATGAATGATGAAGACCCTGTTGAAGAGGGGGATGAAAGTTACGAAGAATATGAGGACGAGGCTGATGCTTTTGCTAGTGACATGAGAAGATTTGATGAACCATCAGCCTCAGTAGAAGAACCTACCAAAGAAATAAATCTGGGGACGGAAGAAGACCCTAGGATTGTCCTCATCAGCAAAAACTTGCCGCCCTCCGAAGAGGAGGCGCTCATTTTGGTTCTTCAAGAATACAAGGACACGTTTGCATGGAGTTATGAAGATATGCCCGGACTAGACCCTGCGCTTGTTGAACATCGACTTACACTTAAGCCAGGGTCCGTCCCGGTCAAACAGCGGTTGAGACGTTTCCACCTTAATATGGCTTTAAAGATGAAAGAAGAGGTCGACAAGCTTCATAAGGCTAGATTTGTTAGAGTGGTCCTCTATCCCAACTGGGTGGCTAACATCGTCCCAGTCATGAAGAAGGATGGAAAGGTTCGAATTTGTATAGACTTCCGGGACCTCAACCACGCGTGTCCTAAAGATGACTTCCCCCTCCCTCATATTGATGTTTTGATTGACAACACGACAGAATTTGAGACTCTCTCCTTTATGGATGGCTTTTCAGGCTATAATCAGATTCTCTTGGCTGAGGAGGATCAAGAGAAAACATCGTTCACTACACCATGGGGAACTTATTGCTATGTGGTCATGCCTTTTAGACTTAAGAACGCTGGAGCTACCTATCAAAGGGCTATGATGGCAATTTTTCATGATATGATCCACATTTATATAGAGGTGTATGTGGATGACCTGGTAGTGAAATCAAGAACAAAGATTGAGCATCCTAGGGTTCTAACTAAAGTCTTGGAAAGAGCACGAGAGTATCAATTGAAAATGAATCCTAAGAAGTGCGTATTTGGTGTTTCATCAGGGAAGTTGCTTGGATTCATTGTAAGTAAGAGGGGTATTGAGATTGATCCCAATAAGGCGAAGGCCATAAGAGAAATGCCTCCTCCCAGGAATTTGAAAGAAGTTCGAGGATTGATCGGGAGGTTGCAATTTATCCGCCGATTTGTTTCCCAGCATTCACAAAGATGTAAGCCGTTCTACGAGCTTACTAAGCCGGGAGTCAAGTTTATTTGGGATGATAAGTGTCAGGCAGCTTTTGACGGATTGAAGGATTATCTCTCAAATCCTCATGTCCTGAAGCCGCCAGTTCCAGGCAAACCACTTGTTCTTTATATTTCTGTCCTGGATGACTCTGTAGGCGCTGTCCTAGCCCAAGTCAACGAAGAAGGAAAAGAGAGGGCAGCCTACTACTTGTCAAAACTCCTTAACCCATGTGAGCAGAGGTATTCAGCCATAGAGAAGACTTGTGCAGCTTTAGTCTGGGTAGTTCAAAAACTCAAGCATTATTTCTTAGCTCACGAGGTTCATCTCATTGCTCGTATGAATCCAATCAAGTTCCTTCTTGAAAAATATGTTCTCACTTATCGATTAGCACGATGGCAAAGCTTCCTCTCTCAGTTTGACATCATCTACATTCAGCAAAAAGTGATTAAAGGCTATGCCATAGCAGAACATCTTGCTCATCATCCTCTCCCTAGATTTGACCCTGTTCGCTCAGAATTTCCAGATGAGGAACTAATATCCATCAATCAACCCGACTCGATGTGGACATTACATTTTGATGGAGCTTTGAATTCTAAAGGGAAGGGGTTCGGCATTGTTCTTCTATCACCGGAGGGTATAACTATTCCGCTCGTCTCTCAGCTTGCATTTCCAGTTACAAATAATATAGCTGAGTACGAGGCTCTTTTGGCCGGACTGGAGGCCGCTCATCAACTTGGTGTTACCCAATTGCGAATTGTAGGTGTAAGTCAGCTTATTCTTCGCCAAGTGCTCTCCAAGTGCCACACGCTCAATCCTAAACTCAAACCCTATCAGGAATTGACTTCTGCTTATACCAAGCTTTTCACTAGATTAACCTTTGTCCATGTTCCTCGTGATCATAATATCTTGGCTGATGCTCTCGCTTCTCTTGCTTCTTCCTTGGCTTTCCCTCCCGAAAGGGATTCCCACTCCATCACTATTCGTAAGTGGCTCATTCCCGCTATTCAAGACCCATCTTTTCTTAGGATTAAGGAGGAGGTGCTTAGGAAGGTTGAGCAAGGCAGAATTATTGAGAATAAGGAGGTTATGCTATTGGACTTGGAGGAGGAATTGGATGATGAAGAAAAGCCGTGGTATTATGAAATTGCTAAGTATTGCCAGGATCAATCATATCCTGAAGAACCCACAGCGGAAGAAAAGAAAGCCATTAGAAGGGTTGCCCAGCGATACACCCTAATTGGAGGAGTGCTCTACAGAAGAAGTCTCACTGGAGTTTTATTAAGATGCCTAGATGATGATAAATCTTGGAAAGTTGTGGAAGAGGCCCATTCGGGAGTGTGTGGTGGTCATGTCAATAGCCAGATGCTTGCTAAGAAGATCCTAAGGCTAGGTTTCTATTGGCCCACTCTAGAAGAAGATTGTTCTATCTATGTCCGAAGGTGTGTTAAGTGCCAACTGCACGCCGACAAAATTCATTCTCCTGCTTCTTCACTCCATCCCGTGTCTTCCCCATGGCCTTTCTCCATGTGGGCTTTCGATATCATTGGACCTCTTGGTGATCCGACCCTCCTCACAAAACCAAAGTCATTCATACTGATGGCGACGGAATACTTCACCAAGTGGGCGGAAGCGGAAGCTTACGTGGACATAAAAGCGTCAACCGTCTGCAAGTTCATAATGAAAAATATCATCGCAAGGTTCGACATCCCAAGTACCATCGTCACCGACAATGGACCCCAATTCATCTCTCAGGAACTTCAGGACCTCTGCAACAAGTATAACATTGCATTGCATCATTCATCTCCTTATTATCCGCAGGGCAATGGCCAAGCAGAGGCAACTAATAAGACTTTGATTAAAATTGTCAAGAAAACGTGTGAGGCTAACAAATTTGCAGATTGGCCAGAAAAATTGGTTGAAGCTCTTTGGGCCTATCGCACTTCCATTCGTACTCCTACTGGGCAAACCCCTTTCGCCCTAACTTATGGAATGGAGGCGGTAGTTCCTTATGAAATTCTTATTCCTTCTCTACGAGTACAATTGGACAATGAGCTCTCTATTGATGAGCGACGCGAGTCTCTCCTTGCTCAGTTGGAACTCCTAGATGAGAAGCGTTTGGCCGCCGCCGAGCACGCGCGTATTTATCAGAATAGGCTTTCACATTTTTATCAAAAGAAAGTAATTGAGAGAAAATTCAAAATCGGTGAGATGGTAATTAAAAGAATCTTTGTAAAACCAGGTGGACCTCGTTCAAAACTCCAACCTAACTGGGAAGGGCCTTTCGTCATAAAAGATGTTTTTCCTGGCAATGCTTACAAATTAATTAATGCTGAAGGTGAAGAGCTTGCTCACCCTTGGAATGATATTTACTTGAAGAAATACTACCCCTAAAAAAAATAAAGAAAAAGAAGAAAAATAAAACAAAAACTAAAAATAGCCAAAAAAATATAAAACAAAAAAAAATCAAGAAAATTTTACAGATTAGCGCAATACATGGGACACGAACCTGAAAAATCAAAATCTGTAATTCATTCTTCAGTCTTAATGGTTTAACTCTAAGGTCAACTCACACACACTACACGCTTTACTCCTAAACTTGAGCGGCCCAGAATTCGAAGAAAGTCAGACCCAAACGGAGAGTGTACAAACCTTACCTATTCTCTCCTCTTCGGCTCGCGAGAGAGAGTTCGAGTCAGGGAATACTAACTGAACCTGCCCGCCGCCCAAGTAGGTGGAAGTCAAGGCCCAAAAGGGAGCAAAATGCTTAAAAGCCCAAGTACAATTAGGTTTTTATTTGTTGAAGAAAAAAAGAAAAGAAAAAAGAAATTCGTAAAAAGTATGTCAAGAGGGTAAAGTCCCCGCAAGGAAAACCTTGGTCGTAAACATGCATGAATAAGGGCAAAAAGAGTAACAAAATCTCCCTAAGCCAAAGACCGAATCCCAACGGGCATTAGGGCATGGGAAGAAGGTTTTTCTTGATCTCAGCAACCTCCCGTGAGCTTCCTTTACTTATTCTTCCCTTTCCCCCTCTATGGTAGGTTATAAGCTCGAAGCACGGCAAAAGACCGACTAAGAAGGATGGGCCATGAGAGAATATGAGTAAAAGTAAGCATTTAATCACGTTGACCTTTTGTTAAATCTTTTAAGAAAGATTAATGAATTTAAGATGGTGATTGATTAAGGTTTAAGGCCTTTACGTTGTGCCCAATCTCAAAAAAAAAAATTCCTTAAATAACGCCCTCTTAGCAGACGTCATTTCCATAAATCACGACTCCTCCTGAGTCGTTTTTATTTTTTTAAAATAAAAACAAAAAAATATTTTTCTAAATAAGACGCCCTTTCTGTAGTCGTCCATTTAAAAATACACACCCTTCTTCGTGGCGTCATTTCATAAACAACGCCTTCTTCCATGTCGTCATTTTTTAAAATCAAAATAAAAAAAATGATTTTCTGAATACAACGCCTCCCGTGACGGCGTCAATTTAACAATTAACGCCATTCTATAGGGCGTCATTTTCAAAACATTTTTCAAAAAAAAATATATATGAAATGATAAAAATCCTGCTCATGTGTTTGATTGCATATTTGTGTGCCCATCTTTATTTTTTTTGGCATATGTTTGCTTGCGTGTTGCATTCCCTTGGGTATTTTTTCATGATTTGCCTTCATTGATTAAAGGCTTGGCCCCTTGACCCGTTATCAAGGTCAAAATGAAGACACCCCTTGCTTATTGAGCAAGGGGCCAAGTCGAACAGATGGATTAACCTGTTTGTTTAAGTGTGAACTACAGCTACAGGCGCAGGGCAAAAGTAAAAGGCGAGAAAGAAAACACAAGTACACAACTACACAAGTGCTCAGGTAACAAAAATTTTAATCTCATATATATACATCATAAATATCTGAGTACATGTGTGAGGGTGGAGGAGTACAAATATAGTCTCTCAGCTCTCGCCTCCACCCTCCTCTCTCCTACTCTCGGCCTCACTCTCGTCCTCCCGATGAGGCGCTGGTGGAGGGGGCATGGGCCCCCGGGAAGTAGCTGGAGCTCGAGCCGGCTCCTCTTCTTCGCTCCTCTGCCGGAGAGAGGAACCCGCCACAAAAGTAGAGCTGGTGAAGCTGTACCCTGCAGCTCGCACCCGCTCCCGACCTCGCTAAAGTGGCTCCTCGGTCACTTGTAGCCGCTCCTGTGCAATGGCTAGCTGGGCCCTCAAGGCTGTAAGATCCCGATCGCAAGCTGACCGCTCCTCACGGTCACGGGCACGCTCCGCCTGGTGCTGCTCACGGTCCCGGGCACGCTCCGCCTGGTGCTGCTCACGATCCTGGGCACGCTCCGCCTCGTACTGCTCACGGTCCCGGACACGCTCCGCCTGGTGCTCCTCGCGCTCCCGAGCACGCTCTCTCCGCTCCATCTCGAGGGCGACTCGCAGCTCCGCCACGTCCTGAGGCAACTCCTCTCGCCGCCTCAAGGCCCGCTCCAGCTCCACGACCCGTTGCTCACGGATCGCCAACTCTGTCCCAGCCAGGGCAGTCTGGGTAAGCGATGCCTGTAGCTCCGAGGTCTGCAAACGGGTAAACAAATCATCAGTTCCACAATTTAATAATTCATGGAATGGGTAATATACAACTGGAAATAAATAACTCACCCGAGAGGCCATCGCCTGTTGTCCCTCCACGGCTGCTTGTTCGTCTTCTAGGTCCACCACGTCAGGGGCAGAGACCCTTTGCCGCTTGTGAGCTCCGCCCGCCATTGGGTTGTGAGAGGGAGAGAGTAGAGAGAGAGAGAATGGGAAATTGAGAAAGAGGGGGTTTGCGGTTAGGGTTTTGCAGAGAAAAGAAAGAAAGAGAATGAACGGAGGAAGGAGAAGAAAGGAGGAAAGTAGGGTTTAACGGTCGAGAATAATTGACGTCCTGATACAAGTCGTGTATCTCTTAATTAACGGTTTAATCAAAGGCGTGTTTTCAAGTTTTGACGCCCTGAAGCTGGACGTTATTCTGATTTGCATGGGAATTTGTAAAATCATCGCCAGACACATTAATGGGATTTAATTGACGAGAGAGGGTGTAATTATTATCCCTTTAGATTTGACGACGAGCGGAGCGGGCGTCCATTCTTTAATACGCGACGTGAGTAAAGGCGTGTTCTCTGAGAAATTAAGGAATTATTTTGAAAATTATTTGAAAATTTGAATTGATTAACGCCTTGTTTAAAGATGTGAGTTAAGAAACGCCAGTTCCTTGGGCGTCGATTATGAGTTTGAAATATAATGGACGGCTTCAACTGAGGCGTGTCTTAAGTAATTAACGCCGTTGATGGGGGCGCTGTTCAGAACAGAAGGACCGGAACTCCTTGTTATCAGATAGAATTGCTTGAAATATCAGAACTGATCACTTTCATACATTGCTTTGGCTCAGATAAAAGAGGAATTCTTATTGCATTCATGAAAATCATGATTACATTCTAAGCCACTATGGGCCTTATTTCCTTGAGAGCCAGTACATAAGCTTTACATTTGTTCTCTTCTTCTTCAACATGAGTCTTGGATCTGTGAAGAAGGCCCACCTTCCATTGAGCCATGATGGTCCTGATTTCTTCATGGTCTCCACTTGAGCATAGCTCCCTTTTCTTGATTGGAGGAAGGTGAGAAGGTCCTTCGAAAAGATGTCGGGGAAGTCCGAGTTGTGGAAGGCATCGGTGTGCGTTGTAAAGGACGAAGTCGGTCTCGCCAACCAAACGGAGCTCGATGCCGGAGGTTAACCTTGAGCGAAGTTCTTGGGTTTTGAGAAACCCCGGTGTACAAGTAAAATTGCTCTTGGGCATTGATTTGAAGTAATCTCTCCATTCATTCCTCTTCTTGAGCTTGGGAACTCTATTAGTAACTCTTTCACATAAGCCCAATGAGCTTGTCATATACCGAAGTGGACTCTTGGAGAAGATTTTGGAGGCCGCTTGGTTTGCTTGACATGGATCAAACTTAAAGTGTAAATCTATCCAACATGCTAGAAGAAGCATTGATCCGAATAAGGGCCGTCCTAGTGAAGCCGAGGTGAGCCCATTGTATAGGTTGGCTAGTATTGCCCCACCTATTCTCTTTCCCTCCCACATTCTTGCTATTGCACTCAAGTGTTGTTCCTCTAAATGATCCTCCAATGAAGGGAATAACAAAGCTCCACCTACACGTATGACAAACCCCTTCATCACTCTTTCCAAAAGACCTTCATCTCCTTGAGCCTTATCCATGTTTTTATATACCCAAGAAGCCAACTTCAAAAGATTGATTCCCTTGTTGGCCTTCATTTGATTTACTAAATTTGAGCTTTGAACAAAACTCATGAGCATATCATGGGCTTGTATGGGCTTAGTCATATGGGCCATCTTTGTTTCCTCTCCTTGCTTCATCTTCTTCAAACCCAAGAGCATCTCCACTTCTTCTAGGAGGATGGTGGCTTCAAAGGTTGGGAATAGAAAAGTATGGGTGTGAGGGTGCCATAATTCTATAAGAGCTCCAATGGAAGCCCAATCAAGATGGATGTCATTGTAGTGGGTGGCATGGGTGATGAGGCCTAGAAGGTTCCACTTAGCAAGGAAGGATCTCATGTCTAGAGAGAGCTTGGAGAGTAGCAAAGGAAGCCACTTAATCTTTAGAAACCTTCTTGGACCAGGAATAATGGGGTAATCCTGAAAACATAAAAGGAAGAAAGAAGAGGAAGAGAATAATAATCAGAAATTTTGATCAGGAAGAAAGATAGTACAAAATAAAAGCTTCAACATCGAGAACACTTACTTGGCCCTTGGTGATTTTCTCACTTATATGGCCTGGCAATTCAGAAATTCTTGGGAAATTCATCCTTGGCTTTTTGGAAAGCCTTTGCTGCATCAGTTGATTCATCATTCTGACAGTATTGCTGGTTCTTCTGCTTCTGTTCTTCTGTCTGCTTGACAGAAAATAGCTTCAATACTTTATTCTGCTTCTGCTTGGTTCTTTCTGTCTATTACAAAAGATAGCTTCGTCTCTATGCTTCGATGGTCTTGATGCTTGAAAAACACCAAAGAGTTGCCCTATTTATAATGTTTTGAACATGAACGGGTATCATGGTTTGAGTTTGAATCAAACGATTTGCTGGAGTTTAATCCCGAGATGGAAACGAAAACAGGTAATTAACGACGCGCTCTTGGGCGTCATTTGTTCAATTGATGACATCATCAGAGTCGTCATTTATCCAGTGCCTCCATGGAGGGCGTCATTTGTATTCCAATTCCAAGTTAAACCTCAATTGCAATTAACGCCTCCGAGCACGTCGTCCTTTTATATTTTGACGCCGACAAGAAGGGTCGTCATTTTTCAAACTGGATTTTTGATTTTTCATGAACTTAAGTGCTATTATATCATGATCACATTATTTCTATCAAGCACTTATGATCGTATTTTTAGCTGTTTTGAGCTAATGATCTTTTGAGGTAATGAGCTTTGAGTGCAGGTTGTGCAAGTCTGGAAATGTTTGGATTGTTCTATTGGTAACATCACTTCACTCTTGTATTTCTCCTGTATGCATTGTTACTATATGTTATCTATGCTATTATAGCATATCAAGGACCGTGTGGTTCTGATGAATCTGGAATTTGAGTTTCCCTTCATCAAAAATAGTGATAATTCCAGGGGAATCTTGATCACACGGATAGGCCGTTGAGTCATTCAAGGTTTGGGACGATGGTTCCACTTTCCTGAGTTGATGCGTGGACAAACGGGCTTCGACTTAGTATCAGCTTAGAGATCTGGATTCTTGACCAAATCTAGATGGCTTAGCAATATTATCCTTGATTATCTTTTATTTTAGTTTATTTTAATTTCTTCTTTTAGCCCAGCATGCATCATGTAGGACTTTGAGCTTAATGATGAAAATCTTCATATTACGCCGATAATGAAGGTCGCTCGTTCTTAATTGAGTTGACATGAGATATTCCATTCCAAATCAAGTACTTTATTCTCCTTGAAGTCGCTCAGGCTGGTCTCTTGAAAATCATCCCTTTGCTGGATCCTTATCTCAATTCACTTTACTTTTCTATAAATCCACCTTGGTTGTAGCACGTCCACATTGACTGGTAACCGCTCTCCAATGGTACCTCCCTGTCGTGCCCTCGCGCACATTTTGTTTATTTAGTTTACTCTCCTTTATCCAGCTAATCGATGCCTTCTTGGAATCATCCGGAGTTATTTCATTCAGAATCTTGGAAAGATTTTCAATGCTTAGTGTCAGAGGCGTGTCACATCACACCTTGGCATCTACTTATCAGTTCGTTCCATTTCATTCCGCTTGTTTCACTTCCACTCCATTCCGTCTCACTCCCTTGCAAAGCAAACGCCAAGGCGGGGCAGCTGTAGACACGCTAAAATTGATGCTAAGTTGAGTAAATCTCATGTCACCCCGTGATACCCCAAAGCGGACTTCAATATTGATTTAATATGAAGTTTTTGTATTTTTCATGAATTAATTATGATTTCTTGGCATTTTTCCTTTGATGATTGGAATTCACGCCCTGATCAGGGGCGTCTTTTAAATTAACGGCATGGACAAGGGCGCCGCTTTTAACAATGGACGACTACCAATACGGGCATCATTTCCTAGATTTACTGAAAATTCCAAATTTCAAATAAAATGAAAATTGAAGAATTGACGTCTTTCCTAAAGACGTTTATTATTTGACGTCCGTCTGGCAGGCGTCAGTTGATAATTTTAAATAAGTAAAGTTATTTGTTTCTATAATTAAATCCAGGAATTGACGCCTTTATGGGAGTCGTTATTCTAATTAACGCCTTTGGTCGTGTCGTCATTTTTAAATTGACGCCCTTCAGGGGGTCGTCATTTTCACTTCCGTCTCCCTTTCGCCTCCTTCTTTCCAGTAATGGTTCCTTCCTAATGTTGAGCCTTGTGTTCGACTAGGAAGGGTGTTTCTTGATGGAGGTTTATTACCCTGTTTTAATCCTTGTTTAGCAAGGATGTTTCCCCCTATAAATACCCCTCCTGGGTCTCTTCGCGTGAGACATGAGAGAACACAAGAGAGCAGAGCTGCAGAGAGGAGAGTGAGAAGAGAACATAAGAAAGCTAACGGAGAGAAGAGTGTTTTTCTTAATTGCAGGTTATTCTTCCAAAGCTTCTTCTCGGCAGTTCTTCATCCTCTCCAGGCTTCATCCTTTGCTGCTGTTCCATCGTGCATATTGAAGCTCTTTCCCCTCTACTGCTGCACACACAGCATAGAGAATCTCTCTTTCTCCCTTTTTAGTTATTTAGTTGTTTCATTAGCATATCATCATCTTATATCCTTTTTCTCTAGCTCTTGCTAGACCCCATATCATATTGTTACTTAGCATATTGCATCCATACTTTTCAAACCTTGTTACTCCTCTTAGGGGTTTAAAACAAAAACACACAAGGTGTGTTCATGTTCATGTTCAATTTGATTAATTTCATAATCTTAGAACTTTGATACTACACCCTTTGGCTAATCCATTCTTTTATTTGTTTTGTGCGTGTTCTTGCAAGGTAATCAAAGCTAAAAACCCCCTTCATCGGCCGACCGGTAGAAGGAGGAAGAAAGGATTCACAATTTCCCCCGCTCAACACAAGGTAGTCGCGATCATCCTTTTTCTTATTTGAGGTAACCCCTCTGGCGATCACATTCTCCTTTAACATCCCACGCATGCTCTTCCTTTCGCCATTAATTTTTAAGCTTTAGAAATTGAGTTTGATTTCATTTCTTAAGTGGATTTTCCATAATCTACAGTGCCCAGGCAGAAGGTCTCTTCTTTCTCTGACCAACCGGGTCAATCGGTACAGTCAGGGCCCACAGGTTCTCATTTGATGGACTTCTAATAAGGCCCTTTGGACATTCGTACATGAACGGTAACTCTCTTGGCAAAATATCAAAACAAAGATTCAAGAGCTCCGCTTGTGAAGTAAGGATCTTGACAGGAAATGGCTCCTTTGGAAATAACTCCCGTGATAGATGATTGGTGTCTATCATTGGAAGTTGGATGCTCGGCATAAGGAGCTTCATTTTTGGGGCACTGCTCAAGGTCGTTGGAATATCACACGTGATCATGCTGGGTAGCATAGGCGTTCGTCCCTCGCCTGGGAGTTGGTGGGAAGTAGACATGATGTCAAAAGCTTCCAGCAAAAACTGCCCTGACTCGCCCTCGAGCACAGAGTTCATTATCCCCTTTGCAGTGGAATGTGTCATCACCATGTTGGAGGAGAAACCCCTCTCTTGATTAGTCATTTGGACTATGACCGAACAAGAGGTAATGAAAGCTATAAAAGCATGTTGGCCAATGAGTAATGTGAGCTCTATTGTTTTGGCCGCTGATTTGGTCAGCACCAATTCCTGAGAGTCCTTCTTGATGAGCATTGGTGCAGATGGAAATTCGGCCTTCTCAAAGGTGACCGACACAAGAACCCGAATCGGCATTCGGCAAATGAAATCTTGGATTTGAATGGCATTGCCGTGGCCAAATTCTTCTTGTCCGATTCTTGAACATCATCTTTGGCACATGTATTTGTAGAAAGACACCCACTCCGAGAGGTGGTGGAAGGAGGTGAGATTGAGACAACAGGCTCAACGGGTAATGGAGGTTCAATGGAAAGAGTTGTAAGAATGGTAGGTAGAGGTTGAAACACGACAAGCTTTTCCCCTTGCTCGGAAGCAGAGGAGGTTGGCTCGGGTGCAAAAATAGATGAACCCTGCTCAGAGTTAATCACGGGTTTGGGTAAAGGGTCGGATGGGTTTGAAGTTATAGGGATGGTGAAGGCCTTAAGTGGGGACGATGGAAAGTTACTGGGTTGGGGACAAAAGTTAACAGGAGGCTCAATGGAGACCGATGGTATGGAGGTTACTTGTGTAGTTAAAGGGATGACAGTAGGAGGCTTAGTACGTAAGAAGCGTCAGATTTTGGTGGTATACGAGGGGTTTAGGGTAGGGGATGATTCATGGTGCGTTGACGCGGGTTGTTGGTATATGGACCCATCATCGTAACACCATGATGTCTCATAGGTAGAGGCAGGAACGGTGACTTCATCCTGAGCAGGGGGATATTCTCGTGGTGGTGGAAGAGGGAAGGAACGAAGAAAACTCGGAGTAGGTGCATATTCCAAATATTCACAGATGTGATCATGTGCCATTTGCAATTCTTCAAAATCATTAGATTCGAATGGATGATGTGGTGGAGGCGTGTTGATGAGATGAGGTGACGTATATTAGCATGGAGGAATTTGCGTATATAGATGTGGATGTGGAGGCGGAGAGCCGTATGGATTAGTGTGATGAATGGATGGTGGGCAGACGGCGTCCACTTGATTGTAACGACTTGGAAGAATATCTTGCTCACTCATGTCCCAGATGCCGTACTCATCTCTTCTCTCCTTCCAATCCTTCTCCATTTTGGTAATATTATTCATGAAAGCGTGAAGGGGGTTGGCTTGAGGAGGGGAAGGAGGAAGAAATTTTCTCTCAATAACAGCCTGTAAGGCTCCAAGTTGAGAGCTGAGAGAGTCGATATGAGAAGCCATGAAATCCCAGGCATTGGGAACACTAGTGGAGGGGGAAGCTCCACTAACAGTGGTCTGTATTCCATATGATGACTTATAGGACGGGCCAACGTCCATGGGATGAACATGTGGGTCAGGCTGATAGCCCCAGTCTGAGTTATAGACCCCATAAGAGTCATGACCCGGATCACGCATTTGAGACCCATGACGGAAGGCGTCGGCCTCGAAACAATTATAATTATATTCAGCCATCCATCATGTTTTTCGAGAGCATAATAGCATACACCAGCAAATGATCAGCAGAGATTAACACACAAGTGAATGTTTTACGTCCAATTTTTTTTATTTTTCCTTTTTGATTTTTTTTAACCAAATCTGAAGTTCACACAAAATAGGAAGGACCCTAATTTCAATTTGTTTCACCGCCGTGTCAACTAGGGTCACTTTTCTCGCCACGAATGTGTTACTAGCTCCGGGGAACTTCAATGATACAACCAGCCCAGTGAACGAAGAGGAGATTCTTCGATGTCGGGGACTTACGGAGGTCCCAGTGGAGGAGATTCTAGTCCGTCGAGAGGAATTCCCGAACGGAGAGTCCTTCCTTCACCGAGAGAGGGTGATCCTTAGAAAAAAAATGAAAAAGAATAGAAAAGAGGGATGGATGTATGCAATGCAATGCTGACAGATATATGGAGCACAACAGAACAATGAACACAACAAAAATATAACATCATGCAAGAGACAGTAAAGGAAATCACAAGAAATTGCAAGGGTAACTGAAAGAAAGCAACAGAAGTCCCACCGTGATCGCCAATCTGTGAGCGACGTCACGCGGTCGAGAAATGAAATGCGGAGCGCGCGGGCTCGTTTTGTTTGCTGCAACACAGAAATAAGAGAAAAGAGAAGGGGCCACCACGGGAGATTGCTCCGGCGGGGCGAGTGGGATAAATGCAATATAGCAAGATATTGGGGTTAAACGGCCATAGCGGCAAGTGACTCGCCGCGACCTCGGGGGGACGGGAATGGTGCAAAAATCAAATAGCAAGAATTGAAACGGCCATTACGGGAAGTGACTCACCGCGGCCTCGAGAGTATAGTAGATATAGCAGTAATTCAAGATATACAAGAGAAAGGACAGAATTCAAATGGCCATTGCGGGAAGTGACTCGCCGCGGCCTCGAGAATATGAGCAGATAAGAATATAACATGATATAAAGAGAATATAAAGAACGGGAGTTTAAACGGCCATTGGGGAAGTGACTCGCCGCGGCCTCGAGAATATGAGCAGATAAGAATATAACAGAATATAAGGAGAATATAAAGAACGGGAATTTAAACGGACATTGGGGAAGTGACTCGCCGCAGCCTCGAGAATATGAGCAGATAAGAATATAATAGAACATAAAGAGAATATAAGAACGGGAATTTAAACGGCCATTGGGGAAGTGACTCGCCGCGGCCTCGAGAATATGAGCAGATAAGAATATAACAGAGTATAAAGAGAATATAAGAATGGGAATTTAAACGGCCATTGGGGAAGTGACTCGCCGCGGCCTCGAGAATATGATGTGATCGCCAGGGGCCAAAAGAACCCAAAATAAAGAGTGATCGCGCCTACCTCACTAGTAGGAAGTGGCGGGTTGCTTCTTCCTCCCCCTTCGGCCGGCCGACGGAGAGGGCTTTCTTCAGTTACCCTTGCAAAACAACAGACAACAAATAAACGGAATTAGAAGATGGCAGTGTAGTATCAATCTCTTGCAATGAAAGTGATGAAATCGTGGCAGGACACACACCTGGTTGGTGTGGTTTTAAACCCCTCTCGGACACGAGTAGGAGGGAAATGCAATCATGAATGAAATTATGTAAAGAGGTATGTAAAAGAAGACTCCCTTATGAAGGGAGATGGAGAATGCGGGATGATGAATGTAAAAGAACTACGAAGAAAAGGAAAGGATTGGCTTATTGGATGTGCCGATGGTGAAATCCGGCGGAGTTTCGGCAGCGTAGGGACGACGTGGAAGCGCGGTGGACGAAGATGACCTTCCTCTCGCGAGCGCGGGCACCCGAGAAGCCGGCAGAACCTCCCCCTACAAAAGACCCCACGGATTAAAAATGGCTCCGGCAGCCTCTGGGCTCCAGCAGCCTATCGGACCTCTCAAAAAGCTCCCCTTCGGACAGAGGGGGGTCTGCTATTTATAGAGTCCCGGACGATGGAGGCGTCCAGGGGCCTGGACGCCTCCTTTTGGGGGTGTCTAGGACCCAGGACGCCTTCATCAAGGCCTTAGAAAATTTTTATTAATTTTTATTTTTTTATTTTGAATATTTTAATGGAGGCGTCCACGAAACTGGACGCCTCCATAACAGCCCACCGGAATCTGTCGAAAGCAGCACGCGGTTTGGCAAAACACGTGGTTTTTTGACCGGCGCCCGTGACTCACAAGTGGGCGCGTCTGGCTGGCAGGACGCCCTTATATTCTTGACTTTTCTGAGACGTCAAATTGAGCGGCGCGTCGGGCTTGTCCGGATGTGGTGAAATGAAGGCGTCCAGTCTCCCGGACACCTCCATGTTTTGGATTTTTCCGATTAGTCAAACCGACCGGCGTGTCAGGATTGTCTGTATATGGAGTATGGGCGCGTCCAGGCACCTGGACGCCTTCACATTTTGGATTTTTTCTCAAACGACAAACCGACCGTCGGACGGGGGCCGCCCGTGGGCAAGTTGATGGAGGCGTCCAGGGGCCTGGATGCCTCCATAAATATATTATATTTTTTTGTTTTGTCTTTTATCATGATTACTATTTTTTTATATTTTATATTTTGTTTTCATGGAGTCGTCCAGGGGCCTGGACGCCTCCATTAATTTATTATTTTTATGTGTTTTTTGGCTTTAAATATATATTAAAATCATGGAGGCGTCCAGGGGCATGGACGCCTCCATGAAGACCTCCCCGGGTCCCCTGAAAAGGTGTCGGCAGCCGCCTGCCAGACATTCTTCCTGGTTCCGGAACTTTCCGGTGCGTCCGATTGGTGTTGATGCCGTCCGAATGCCGCAACGAGATGATTTTCGGATGCCGAAAAGGTAGAAGAAGACTCAAGAATAGGAAGCACTCAAGCGATTCAAAATGCGAAAGTCACTGCGGGGCGTCGTATAGTAATATGAGATTTTCTCATGAGTCGTCAGGAATAGCGTGTCTACAACGGCCCACGCAGAAAATACAGAAGCACGATTCCCAAGGCAACTCACAAGCCGCCAAGCCGATTCCCCATCTCAGGGAAAAGCGAGAAACCTCCAGCCCCAGGCTGGCAACTGGACTCGCAATCCAAGGCCTTACACACGGCCCACTCAGAAACCGCTTTCCGGAAGAACTCACAACGTGCGGGGAACCCCACCACACTCACACCGATACACAGTGACTCGATCAAGCGTAACACAAAAGCCTGGAACATACACACAGGGTCGTCCGGACCCTCTAAATCTATGGGCACGCTAATTGAGGTATCACGGTACCTCCAGACATGCCAGAAACACAGTCACGGAACCCAAGGGATGTCCTATTGTGGGAGCTCGTATGGGATAATATATTTCATGTCATGTCTCCTTTGACTTAATTCTCTGAGTTTAGTTTCATAATTTGTTTTGATGATTGGCAACAATACATTTTATTTTTCAGCCCTTGGATTTTGATAAATAATGATGTTCAACACTGTTAGCATTTCATAGCTTCATGTACATGCATTTCATACTAAGGTCGGTGCATGATAGACTTTGTTCATAATAAAGGTCGATGCACATTTCATGGTAAGCAGAGGCAAGGTCGGTGCACATCGTCTCTTAGTCTACTAAAGTCGGTGCAGATCTTATAGCACGCATTTAAGGTCGGTGCACGTCTTGTATGACTCTATACAAGGTCGGTGCACATCTTTGTAGAAGTGCGCATAAGGTCAGTGCAGAATTTGCCATGCGTATCTAAGGTCGGTGCACATCGGTCTTAGTCATTGATAGAGTCTGTGCACGTCTGCATTGTGCTTGCATATAGTCGGTGCATGTCTCTGTAGAACACGCTTGCATATAGTCGGTGCACACTTCGTTTCATTTCATATCTAGTCCGTGCACATTCATTCTTCATGCATCTAGGTCGGTGCTCACTTTGTGTGTCTGTACACAAGGTCGATGCACATCTTGTTCGACCCCATATGTAGTAGGTGCATAACTTGCTTAAAACTGCATATAAGGTCGGTGCAAGTTCCTGTAGCTTGCTGCTATAAGGTCAGTGCATATTCGTTCTCATCGCATACATATAGGTCAATGCATGTTCCTGTTTATGCATACATATAAAGTCGGTGCAAATTTGATGGCCACATCACAGCCCTTGCGCTTAGGGTCTGATCGTTTGTGCACACGTCTGGTTGGGCTATCTTATTGCACTGATATTTAGTCTTCTGTCACATAATTACAAGGTGTTTGATGAAATGTCTTTTACTTTACTGATAGGAACTTTACCATAAAAAGGACCAAGGGAACCATGATAAGATGCTCATGAGACTTAAGTGAAGCATGTGGCCCCAGATCTCTCTATGCTTATGATTGAGCACGTGATCCAAGGCAGTTTCGTCCAGAGGATTTTGCCACGTGGAGCAGGTCATTCATCTACACTTGACGCGTGTCCTCTTCGATAAGGCGGGAACGAGCTCCCCACACGCCCAATGTGTGAGCTCGTGGGTCCCCAGAGGCAAAAGTCATATAAAACCCTTCTGGTAATCTAAGAAGTGTTGGTCCGTTACATGCTGTGACGCACCGAGTGGCACGCGTCACAGCTGGCTTTCACTATCTTGTGACAACGAGGGTAGGCGCGTCACGGACTGTAACGCACCAGGGCACGTGCGTTACACGTTGTTTCCCACCCAGAGTGTGACGCGCCTGCATTGGGCCATCAGGTTGCTGTGACGGTCCAGCCTAGACCGTCAGAGTCTGTGACGCGTTTAGGGTAGACCGTCAGGCTCTGGGCTACACCGGGAGGTCTGCAGTCCCGTTTTTGGTCCGACTGTGGTCACCGTGCGATGGTACCGGTACATGGGGCGGTTCCCGTACGTCGTCAGATGCGGACGTCGTTTTCCGTTGACTTGAGAGTCTACTCCTTTAGTGACACTCCACTAGTCGTAGCCTGCTTACACGCGTGTTGTCCCACCAGGGAGTGGTGGAGAGGCTACCCTGAGGACGGTTTTGGACTGGTTTCCGTCGGGCCCCTCGTCGTTAGCCAGAGTCCGGCTACGGGGGAAAACCGGTTAGAGGGCCAGACCTAGGACGCAAGGTCTGTGTGTGCACATGTAGTTGGGGGCGGTTGGACCCACGCCGACGGGTGTGACCCCAGCTAGTCGCTCGTTGTGGTTCTTGTTCGGTGTCCGTGCCTCTGGTAGGCGCTACCACGGTAGGCAGTTCACCTGCAGTGCGGTGTAAGTCGTCAGGGAACGCTACCGACTGTGCTTATAGTGGAAGGTACTCTTGTCGAGTCGGGAGTGGCAGACTGTCAGTCTTGTGACTTCGACCTTCGGGTTTTGTCACGCTGGCCGTGGCTTTTTGGTCGCTTCACCGTGGCACGTGTGTCGATTTTCGTGCCGCGAGAGCGGTGTTTTGTAGATTGCAGGGCTTTCTCTTTCTGAGGTACTCGCTTACTGCTAGCGTAGCGGTTTCTCCGTGTGCGAGGTAGGGTTCGAGTGATCCCTTCTGAGTCTTGTTCTGAGACTCATTCCCTGCGTGTTTTCACCGTGTTTCAGGCGAGGCGCGGCTTCAAGGGAGCGCGTCTGAGGCTCAGCGTGGTTCGAGTGTCCAGCGTTAGTGCCAGAGGTCAGAGCCGGGGTATGCCTCGTGTAGCTGTACTTTTCTTTCTTGTCTTTGTACTAGTTGTGGACTACTGTTGTTATTTTATTATTATCTTATGGACCATGTATTAATTAAAATGTTGTTTATTTTCCTGCTTAATTATATAAACTGTTTAATTTTTGCAATTACTTGTGATACTTGTGTAGTCTCCACACCATCCTTCTAACCCTTCCGAGTCTTCGAACTCGTGGGTGGCGATACGAGTCTCGGGTTATCGGGCCTTCCCGGTGATCGGATTCTCGGGTCGTTACAGCTGGTATCAGAGCGCGGTTGTGGGATTATACGAGAATTATAAGTAATTGTAGTGGTCCACTAGTCCACAGCAATGATGTACGGTTGACACTGGCATCGGGCATCGTGTGTTTTTCTTGACCTTGTTGTTTCCGTGTTTTCTATCTTTTGCTTCAGGTGCGAGCATGGCGCCGAGGCGGAGCACTCGCTCTCAGCAGGGGCAGTCGTCTGGAGGTCAGGAGATCCAGCAGGAGGTTCAGTAGGAGCAGGAGGAGCAGAGTAGAGTGCCACTTGCGGCCACCGAGGCAGTGGATACTGCGAGGTTTCCGGGGGCCGAGGATTTCTTTTATGGCATGTACCAGGTTATGTCGCAACAGTTCGGCAGAGAAGCTGGTGAGGGCTCGTCGACCAGGGGTGGGCCAGGCCAAGCAGTGAGGGATTTCTTGCAGTTTCATCCACCTTACTATGGCGGTCAGCCAGACCCTAATGCGGCTCGAGATTGGTTCGACGAGATGGAGCGGGTGTTCAGTTCCGCGCGATGTACTGCAGTGGACAGGGTGATGTTGGCCTATAGCCAGTTGCAGGGTACGGCTCGAGCGTGGTGGTCTTCAGAGTGGAAGACGTCTTTTCAGTCACGTCCCCTTGAGCAGATTCCGTGGAGCGACTTTGTCAGTGCTTTCGAGCGTACCTACTGTCCAGAGTTTATTGCTACGCAGCGGATGCGTGAGTTTTTGGAGCTGGTCCAGAGCGACATGTCCGTGTTGCAGTACATGGCCCGATTTGTTGAGCTGGGCCGGTATGCACCCCATATCATGGAGCATGAGAGGGTGAAGACCGCACAGTTCGTTCAGGGCATGAGGCAGGAGTTGAGACACCATTTGATCGCGAACGCTGCCACTGATCTGGAGACAGCATCTCGTGTCGCGGCTTCCTTAGAAATAGATATGCAGAGGACTCGGGGACCGATTAGCCAGGGGCAGTCTTTCTCCGGTCGCAGCCAGCCGTCGGCTACCCAGTAGCAGGGTCCCTTCCAGCATGCCTCGGGTGGTTAAGGAGTGCCGGCGCCGGCAGCGTCAGTGACAGGATCGGTGTCTTTTGGCACGAAGATCAAGAAGTTCTTCGGAAAGAATTTTTGAAAGAAGAAGAAGGGAGGCCGTGAGCAGGAGGCTTCATCGGGAAGTGTACAACAGTCAGTCCCGTTTCAGCGTCAGGGATCAGTTGGTGGATCGCGAGGACCGTGCCCACGGTGTAGCGAGTTCCATCCAGGTAGGCAGTGCACGGCGCCGATAGTTTGTTTCCGGTGTGACCAGCTAGGGCATATGGCGCGTGATTGTCCTCAGATGCAGCAGCAGTAGTTTCCTCAACATCAGCAGGTTCCCCAGCAGCAGAGGCCACAGCAGCAGCAGCAGGGACAGTATCCGCCGCTACCCAGGTCAGTGAGTGTGGGAGGCAGGCAGAGAGCTCGAGGCCAGATTACACATATGACCAGGGCAGAGGCAATGGCATCGCGGCTCGTGGAAGGTACCGTTCAGATTCTGGGTTGTGCGGCTCAGGTTTTGTTTGATTCTGGCGCGTCTCATTCGTTTATTTCGGAGGATTTCGCACTGAGTATCGAGGAGCCGGTGACCCAGCTGTCCTGCGATTTGGCAGTGGAGTTACCCTCGGGTGATTTTATGATCACTCCGTATTGTTTCGATGAGGTTCTGGTGTGGGTGGAAGGGCGGAGTCTGCCGGCTAGGCTCTATGCATTGCCGCTTCAGGACTTTGATGTGATTTTAGGCATGGATTGGCTCAAGGCACATCATGCGTTGGTGGATTGCGGCTCGAAGAGGGTTTATTTTTGGCGACTTCGTGGACCCACCTTCTATTTCAAAGGTATCAGGTCTTCCTCTTCCTGTTTCCTTATTTCGGCGATTCGAGCTCGTCATTTGCTTGATGCGGGTTGTCAGGGTTTTCTCGCTTCTGTGATCTTGGTAGACCAGCCGTGTCCGGATGTCGAGGACATTCCGGTGGTGTGCGAGTTTCTCGATATTTTTTCGGAGGACTTACCTGGGTTGCCTCCCCAGCGGGAGATCGATTTCGTTATCGAGGTGGTGCCGGGTACGGGACCTTTGGCGAAGGCTCCCTACCGTATGGCCCCCGCTGAGTTGAGGGAATTGTGGGCGTAGTTACAGGAGTTGCTGGCCAAGGGGTACATTCGTCCTAGCTTTTCCCCTTGGGGTGTGCCCGTGTTGTTCGTGAATAAGAAGGAAGGACGATAGCTTGCGGTTGTGCATTGACTACCGGCAGCTGAATGAGGTAACCATTAAGAACAAGTATCCGTTGCCGCGGATTGATGATTTGTTCGACCAACTTCAGTCTGCCCGAGTGTTCTCACAGATTGATTTGCGGTCCGGTTACTATCAGCTGAGGATTCGCGAGTCCAATGTGGAGAAGACTGCGTTCTGTATGAGGTACGGGCATTATGAGTTTCTGGTGATGCCGTTTGGGCTCACCAATGCCCCCGCAGCCTTCATGGACTTGATGCAGAGGGTGTTTCATCCGTAGTTGGACCAGTTCGTGGTCGTATTTGTAGACGACATCCTTGTTTATTCGCGGTCTACCGAGGAGCACGCGTATCATTTGGGTGTGGTGCTGCAGACGTTGCGAGATCACCAGTTGTATGCGAAGCTCAGTAAGTGCGAGTTCTGGCTTCGCGAGGTGCACTTTTTAGGGCACGTGACTTCTGGTGATGGCATTTCCGTGGACCCCGCCAAGGTCGAGGCAGTAATGCAGTGGCCGAGGCCGAGGTCGGTGATGGAGATCCGGAGTTTCTTGGGGCTTGCGAGCTATTATAGCCGGTTTATCCAGGATTTTTCTCGCATTACTGCCTCGATGACCAGACTTACGCGGAAGGATTTGCCTTTCGTCTGGATTGATGACTGTGAGCAGATTTTCAGGGAACTAAAGAGATTGCTCACCTCGGCTCCGGTGTTCGTTCTGCTTCAGGATCAGAAGGTTTTGTGATGTGTACAGATGCTTCCGGGGTCGAATTGGGTGCTGTGTTGATGCAGCATGGTAGAGTGGTGGCCTATGCATCTCTGCAGCTGAAGCGCCACGAGGAGAACTACCCTACCCATGACCTGGAGTTGGCGGCTGTAATCTTCACGCTGAAGATCTGGAGGCATTATCTGTACGGCGAGAGGTTCGAGGTGTTCACTGACCATCAGAGTTTGAGATATGTGTTCACGCAGAGGGACCTTAACCTCACGCAGAGACGTTGGATGGAGTTTATGAAAGATTATGACTTCACCCTGTCTTATCAGCCGGGCAGGATGAATGTCATCGCCGATGCTTTAAGTCGGAAGGTCGCAGTCAGTGCCTTGAAGTTGAGGAAATGGAGGCTCTGGGAACAAGTGCCCGAAGTTTCGTTCAAGCTCAAGATTCCCCAGGAGCCAGAGTTAGCAGTGCTCGCGAGTCTGACTGTCACGCCTGCTATCCGTTGTCAGGTGACACAGGCTCAGCATGCAGACCCTGAGTTGCCCCGAATTTTGGCCATGGCTGATGTGGAGCTCGGCGAGGACGGTGCTGCGAGATTTCGTGGTAGGCTGTACGTTCCAACCGATGAGCAGGTTCATCGTGCGGTGCTGTGCGAGGCTCATGAGAGCAGGTCCACCGTACACCCGGGTGCGACGAAGATGTATCGAAAACTTACGGAGGCAGTTCTGGTGGCCTAGCATGAAGAGAGATGTTGCTGAATTTGTGGCCAGGTGCCTGACATGTCAGCAGGTGAAGGCGGAGCATCAGCGACCGAGAGATACTCTTCAGCCCTTGGATGTTCCCGTGTGGAAATGGGACCACGTGACCACGGATTTCATGGTGAGATTACCGAGGACTCCGAGCGGTCAGGATAGTATTTGGTTGCTGGTGGATAGGCTGACGAAGGTGACTCGGTTGTTACCGGTCAAAGTCAGCTGGAGTGTGCCCAAGTTAGCTCATCTTTATGTGGAGTGGATCGTTCCGTTGCATGGGATTACCATCTCCATTGTGTCGGATCGGGATCCGCGCTTCACTTCTGGATTCTAGAGGAGTTTCCAGCCAGCTCTTGGCACGGAGTTGGCTTTTAGCTCGGCGTATCATCCTCAGTCAGATGGTCAGTCAGAGAGGACCATTCAGACTTTGAAGGATATGTTGAGATCCTACTGCCTGGAGTGGTAGGGGAGTTGGATTCACCACCTGCCGTTGGTGGAGTTTGCCTACAACAATAGCTATCATTCGAGCATCGGCATGGCTGCTTATAAGGCGTTGTATAGGCGTCCGTGTCGGACTCCACTCGATTGGTTTGAGGTTGGTGAGCGTATTTTGACGAGACCGGAGTTGGTGCAGCAGTGTGTGGATGTTGTGCACCTGGTTCATCAGAACATGTTAGCGGCCCAATGTCGGCAGAAGAGCTATACTGACCGTAGGCGCCAGCCTCTCACGTTTGCCGTTGGTGATCGTGTGTTTTTGAGAGTTTCTCTGATGAAGGGGGTGATGCATTTTAGACGGCGTGGGAAGCTGAGTCCCCGCTATGTTGGTCCTTTCCTTATTGTTGAGCGCATCGGTGAGGTAGCCTATCGACTGCAGTTACCTCCTGAGTTGGCGTCGGTGCATAACGTGTTTCACGTCTCGATGTTGCGGAAGTATATGTCCGATGACTCTCATGTGCTTGAGGATTCTGTTTGGCCAGAGGTGACTCCATATCTTTCTCACCCAGAGTTTCCCGTCTGCGTTGAGGATAGGCGAGAGCAGCGCCTGCGGAACAAGGTCATCCCATTGGTCAAGGTGGTGTGGCAGCGGCACTCTGGTGGTGAGGCTTCTTGGGAGCGTGAGGACGAGATGCGTCAGCAGTTCCCTTACCTGTTTGAGTGAGTCTTCCTCTTCTTTCCCCTTGGGTTGTTCTCAATTTCGAGGACGAAATTCCTTTAAGGGGGGAGGGCTGTAATATCCCGGACCTTTCGGATCCTTCTTCGTGGGTCTCGAATCTGGTTTCTCGGAGTGTCCGGCTTTGTTGTGTCCGAAATTTTATTTCGGACATTTTTCGTGTTCGGATCGGCGCGATCCGGAGTTGTTTCGGAGGCCCGGAAGCGTTCCGCAACTTTTTCGTGTGTGTTTTTCGATTTTCGGTGTATGTTTCAGTAATTCCTTCGGAACCTCGCTGCGGGTGAACCGGGTCGTTCACCTGGGCACGAGTGGCACCGTTGCGATCGGTGCGTTCCAAGGATCCCGAAAATGTAATTTTCTATTTTTTGGTATTTTCTGGAATTTTTGGATTTTCTATAAATACCTCTCCTTTTCTCTCTCTCTTCCCCACCCTCTTCTCCTTCTTCTTCTTCCTTTTCTCCCCACCGTGAGCACCGCCCCCTTCCTCTCTCTCTCTCTCTCCCGTTCGACCGTGGCGATGTCCCCTCCGACTGCAGACGGCGTGGGGCGACGGCGTGATGACGTGAGCGACGGCGAGGCGATTGTGGCGGCGTAAAGCTTGTGGGAATCGTGAAGGGACGAGGGTTTTCAAAGCGTTCTTTACGATTTCGACAACGATTCGGTGGAGCTTTTGCTCCATTAAGGTAGGGTGACGTTCCCTAGTTCCCCGCCTTTCGTTCCCATGATTTGTAGGCCGAGGGGAGGCCGAGAGGGGTGCTTTTGAGTGGGTTTAGGGTTTTTCCATGATTTGGGGAGAGCTCGCCCGATCTATGGATTTAGCCCACGATTTGGTGTTTTGGTGGCCTAGTATCATGCTAGGGGTCCCCAGGGGTCTTCCCCTTTGATTTCCCCCTCTCCGGTGGAGGCATGGGGGCGTGGTTGGATTTTTGGACATTTTTCCGTCCTTTCACCCTCGGGCGGGTGTGACGGTCCTTCCAGTGACCGTCACATCATGTAATGCGCCTAGGTGGGTGCGTAACAGCCTTGTGTTGCCAATTGGGGGTCTGTGGGCTGTGACGGCCCCTCGATAGACCGCCACAGGCGTGTGACGCGCCTGGGTTGGGCCGTCAGGGACGTTCCGACCGTTGGCATGACCGTTGATTTCTGACCGTTGGGCCACAGGCGCGTGACGCACCAGGCTTGGTGCGTTACATCCTTGTGACGCCCCTGTGTGGGTGCGTCAGAGTTTACGAACCTCACGCCTTGTAACGCACCAGTGTTGGTCCGTTACATGCTGTGACGCACCGAGTGGCACGCGTCACAGCTGGCTTTCACTATTTTATGACGCACCAGGGTAGGCGCGTCACGGACTGTAACACACCAGGGCAGGTGCGTTACACGTTTTTTCCCACCCAGAGTGTGACGCGCCTACGTTGGGCCGTCAGGTTGCTGTGACGGTCCAGCCTAGACCGTCAGAGCCTGTGACGCGTCTAGGGTAGACCGTCAGGCTCTAGGCTACACCGGGAGGTTTGCAGTCCCGTTTCTGGTCCGACTGTGGTCACCGTGCGACGGTACCGATACGTGGGGCGGTTCCCGTATGTCGTCGGATGCGGACGTCATTTTCCGTTGACTTGAGAGTCTACTCCTTTAGTGACACTCCACTAGTCGTAGCCTGCTTACACGCGTGTGGTCCCACTAGGGAGTGGTGGAGAGGCTACCCTGAGGACGATTTTGGACTGGTTTCCGTCGGGCCCCTCGTCGTTAGCTAGAGTCCGGCTACGGGGGAAAACTGGTCAGAGGGCCAGACCTAGGACGCATGGTTTGTGTGTGCACACGTAGTTAGGGGTAGTTGGACCCACGCCGACGGGCATGACCCCAGCTAGTCGCTCGTTGTGGTTCTTGTTCGGTGTCTGTGCCTCTGGTAGGCGCTACCACGCTAGGCAGTTCACCTGCGGTGCGGTGTAAGTCGTCAGGGGACGCTACCAACTGTGCTTCCAGTGGGAGGTACTCCTGTCGAGTCGGGAGTGGCAGACTGCTAGTCTTGTGACTTCGACCTTCGGGTTTTGTCACGCTGGCCGTGGCGTTTCGATCGCTTCGCCGTGGCACGTGTGTCGGTTTTCGTGCCGCGGGAGCGGTGTTTTATAGATTGTAGGGCTTTCTCTTTCTGAGGTACTCGCTTACTGCTAGCGTAGCGGTTTCTCCGTCTGCGAGGTAGGGTTTGAGTGATCCCTACTGAGTCTTGTTCTGAGACTCATTCCCTGCGTGTTTTCACCGTGTTTCAGGCGAGGCGCGGCTTCAGGGGAGCGCGTCTGAGGCTCAGCGTGGTTCGGGTGCCCAGCGTTAATGCCAGAGGTCAGAGCCGGGGTATGCCCCGTGTAGCTGTACTTTTCTTTCTTGTCTCTATACTAGTTGTGGACTACTGTTGTTATTTTATTGTTATCTTGTGGACCATGTATTAATTAAATTGTTGTTTATTTTCCCGCTTAATTATATAAACTGTTTAATTTCTACAATTACTTGTGATACTTGTGTAGTCTCCGCACCATCCTTCTAACCCTTCTGAGTCTTCGGACTCGTGGGTGGCAGTACGAGTCTCGGGTTATCGGGCCTTCCCGGTGATCGAATTATCGGGTCGTTACACCCCCAAATGGCAATAAACCCACGCTCGACTCATCGCAGGCTACTAAACTCACGGAAAATGAGGTACACGGGTTAGGGAATCATCCCCCTACCTCCACCGAAGATTTCACGCGTCGTGGACTCCATTCCGACACGAAACGCCGTTAGAACGCCGCCCGAAATGAGAGACCGTGAACCGCCTCCACCGCGCCACCGGCCCTCGACCCGTCCTCGCTCCACGACCTCCCACCATCGCCGCCTCACCCCCGTCCACCTCCGTTGGACGCCGGAGAAGAGAGGGAGAGAAAGAGATGAGAGAGAGTGTGAAAGAGAGAATGGGAGAAAGAGAGAGGGTGAGGGGTTTATTTATAAGAAAATGATTTGGGATTTTAAAATTCAAAAAATATAAAAAAATAGGGAAAAACACTCCCCGCGATCCTCGAAAGACTCACAACGCAGTGGTAACGTCCCAGAGTCAGAGAACGCAACGGTTCACCCTACGCGGGGTTCCGAAGGTCCGACAGCCAAAAACACGCGTAAATCCCAAAACGCGACCCGGGACCCACAAAGGCGCTCCGAGAATTCCAAAAAATTACCGCCGTGCTCCTCACAACACCGCGGACCCAAGGAAATTCACGGGTACTCCACCAATGGGTTCGATAATCCAGTATAAAAAGTCTGAAGCTCACTCGGACACAATCCGCAACCCGCGAAAAGATGAACCGAAACTCACGGATCTAGATCCGAAAAATATCCGAAAAACCCGGGGCATTACAGCCTCCCCCCTTAAAGAAAATTCGTCCTTAAAATTCAGGACAAAAGCGGGAACACAGGGGAAGAAAGCCATAACCAACTCCCAATGCCATCAGAGCCCCAGCACAGAAAACCTCGATTCTCACGAAAGCACCGATCCTGAGGGACACAGCCAGACTACAATCACGAACGACACCTCGCTCCGCACGCCACGCACACCGGCCATCAGAGCAGGTATACACCAAAGGACACAGTCTGGCATCACCACAGACAACGCGAGAACCAATCATGGCACCGCTGCCACCCTCTCGTTCACCGAGGAGACACAGTCCTCGTCGCAAGAAACAGCTACCGATCCATCCTATGGTCGGCAGACAAATCGCACGTCAGCTTCACAACCAGCTGACTGGTCGTACACCCTTCTCGAGGGAACAACCAATACAGAGTCTCCATCAGCTCACACAGCCATCTCAACAGACCGCAATCAGATCATCGGCTCAGCGCCAAGGATCACCTCACACCTGGCAAGCTGAAAGACAGACATAACACTAGGCCAACTCTACCAAAAGATAAACTTCGACAAAGCCCAGATCTCATCTGGAAAGCACATCACGGAAACGACCACCAAAGGCCTCACCGATATACGGCTCTCACCGTTCACGATGCACAACCAACAGCATCTTCTGTATGTGAAAAGACCATCCACTGGTCGCGAGATACACGTCAACGGGAAACCTTCGTCGGCCCGACAGGCACGATCCAACTCATAACAGGCCATCCACTGACTCACAGAGACAATTACCACATCTCAAGCCGAGCTTCTCTCAGACACCCCATCCGATCTCGATCATCATGTCAACTCAACCTTCTCAGGGGAGCACGACGAAACCAACGACAAGACTCTGGAGTTCTCAGTCCTTATCTCACTCGACTCAGACTTACAGGGAAATCCTCACGTACTGGTCACAGACTAAGGACCACCATTCCGACGCCAATCTCTATCCAAAGGCCTCCGCCCACAGGCGTCACTCTTTCGTCATGTCTCATCGAAACCTTCATCTCAATTAATCCAAGTGGACACCTGCCAATCCCGATTCCGCCCTTAACACAAAGCCACGGGACACCACCGGGACAATTCATGGCACACGACTCTAGGGGAGGAAAGTGACACCCAATCTCATAGCAACCTGGTCACCAACGCTGCGACCAATGCACACGGGTCCCCAACAATACACATCTTACCATGGTCGACTACGAGACTAGCCTTACCAGTCACTCGCAGCTACCAACCGAAACCCAAAATCTCTCAGAGATCACTTCCTCTAGAACACGATCTCATCCGAGAACATGACTTGTAACACAAGCTGGGCACCAAACCACCGACTCTGACCAACACGTCCTCGACCTCCATCAGGCGACATCCTCAATAACCCTATCCGGGCTCACACCGACGCCTAACACTGCTTTCATCACAGGAACAGGGTACTCATGCGGCACACTTGCCAACATTTTTCTCCAACACTCCATCTTGCCAGTGCCAAGAACCACGATATCTCGAGCAACGGCACGGTAACAACACGTCTCACACCGAGGAACCAATCCTCCGATGCTCAACGCAACCTCTGGAAATCCGCCCGTAGCAACCAACGCTACGATCTTGAACCTGTGGGTTATGGGCCCACCAGGCTTCCGCTGCGCACTCTGATACACACGCGCACAGCCAACACGATAACTCGGGACTCATCATCCCAACAATCCACAACTCGGCTGGTCAACCTCAGAAAACAGGGTGAGGAAAGCTCCATTACCTCGAACCCAAAGCACAGATTCTCTCTGTAATATCCCGGACCTTTCGAATCCTTCTTTGTGGGTCCCGGATCGGGTTTCTCGGAGTGTCCGGCTCCGTTGTGTCTGAAATTTTGTTTCGAACATCTTTCGTGTTCGGATTGGCGCAATCCGGAGTTGTTTCGGAGGCCCGGAAGCATTCCGCAGCTTTTTCCGCGTGTGTTTTCCGATTTCCGGTGTGGGTTTCGGTAATTCCTTCGGAACCTCGCTGCGGGTGAACCGGGTCGTTCACCTGGGCACGAGTGGTACCGTTGCGATCGGTGCGTTCCGAGGATCGCGGAAACGTAATTTTCTATTTTTTGATATTTTTCAAAATTTCCAGATTTTCTATAAATATCTCACTTTTCTCTCTCTCCCCTCACCCTCTTCTTCTTCTTCTTCTTCCTTCTCTTCTCCCCACCGTGACCACCGCCCCTCCCTCTCTCTTGCTCTCTCATTCGGCCGCGGCGACATCCCCTTCCAGCTACAGACGGTGCGGGGCGACGGCGTGACGATGTGGGCGACGGTGAGGTGATCGTGGCGGCGTAAAGCTTGTGGGGAACCGTGAAGGGACGAGAGTTTTCAAAGCGTTCTTCGTGATCTCGGCATCGATTCGGCGGAGCATTCGCTCCATTGAGGTAGGGTGACGTTCCCTAGCTCCCCGCCATTCCTTTCTGTGATTTATAGGCCGAGGGGAGGCCGAGAGGGGCATGATTGAGCGGGTTTGGGGTTTTCCATGATTTGGGGAGAGCTCGCCCGATCTATGGATATAGTCCGCGATTTCACGTTTTGGTGGCCTAGTATCATGCTAGGGGTCCCCACGGGTCTTCCCCTTTGATTTCCCCCTCTCCGGTGGAGGCATGGGGGCATGGTTGGGTTTTTTGGGCTTTTCCCGCCGTTTCGTCGTCGGGCGAGTGTGACGGTCCTTCCAGTGACCGTCACACTCTGTGACGCGCTTGGGTGGGTGCGTCACAGCCCTTGTTTAGCCAGTTGGGGGTCAGGGATAGTGACGGTCCCACGATAGACCGCCACAGGCGTGTGACGTGCCTGGGTTGGGCCGTCAGAGCGTCCCGACCGTTGGCATCCGACCGTTGGTTTGACCGTTGGGGGTCAAGGCGTGTGACGCACCAGGACTGGAGCGTCACAGCCTTATGACGGCCCAGCGTGGGTGCGTTAGAAGCTATTCAACCCTCAGGCCGTGTGACGCTCCAGGGCTGGACCGTTACATGTATGTGACGCTCCAGGAATGGACCGTCACATGCTGTGATGCACCGAGTGGTATGCGTCACAGCTTGCCCTTATTTTTCCCTGTGACGCACCTGCATAGGCGCGTCACAGTCTATAATGCACCAGGGCGGGCGTGTTACACTCCGTTTTACACTGGGAGTGTGACGACCTACGTTGGACCGTCAGGCGTCTGTGACGGTCCAGCCTAGACCGTCAGGCGTCTGTGACGGTCCCGCCTAGACCGTCAGAGTCCTGTGACGCGTCTAGGGTAGACCGTCAGGCACTGGGTTGCCCCGGGTGGTTTGCAACCCCGTTTCTGTTCCGACCGTGGTCGCCGTGCGACGGTGCCGGTACGTGGTGTGGTCCCCGTACGTCGTCGAATGCGGACGTGGTTTTCCGTTAACTTGAGAGTCTACTCCTTCAGTGACCCCCCACTAGTCGTAGCCCACCAGTACGCGGTGCTGGTCTCACCAGGGAGTGGTGTACAGGCCGACCCTTAGACACGATTTTTAGACTGGTTTCCATCGGGCCCCTCGTCGTTAGCCAGAGTCCGGCTACGGGGGAAAACCAGTCAGAGGGCCAGACCTAGGACGCATGGTCTGTGTGTGTACACGTGGTTGGGGGCAGTTGGACCCGCGCTGACGAGCGTGACCCCAGCTAGTCACTTGGTTGTGGTACTTGTTCGGTGTCCGTGCCTCGGGTAGGCGTTACCACCTCAGGCAGTTCACTTGCGGTGCGGTGTAAGTCGTCAGGGGACGCTATCGACTGTCCTTCTAGTGGGAGGTACTCCTGTCGAGTCGGGAGTGTCAGGCAGTCAGTCGTTACGACTTTGACCTTCGGGTCTCTGCCGTGTTGGCGGTTGTGTTCCGATTGTTTCGCCGTGGCATGTGTCTCGATTTTCATGCCGTGAGATCGGTGCTTTGTAGATGGCAGAGTTTCCCTTTTTGAGGTACTCGCTTACTGCTAGCGTAGCGGTTTCTCCGTTTGAGAGGTAGGGTTCAGCGCGGTTGAGGGGCCCAGCGTTAGTGCCAGAAGTCAGAGCCGAGGTATGTCCCGTGTAGCTGTACTTTCTTTTCTTGTCTCTATACTAGTTGTGGACAACTGTTGTTATTTTATTATTATCTTGTGGACCATGTAAAATGTTAATTCATTTCCTGCTTATTTATATAACTGTTTAATTTCTACAATTATTTATGATACTTGTGTAGTTTCCACACCATCCTTCTAACCCTTCCGAGTCTTCGGACTCGTGGGTGGCGGTGCGAGTCTCAGGTTATCGGGTCTTCCCGGTAATCGGATTCTCGGGTCGTTACAGCTGGTATCAGAGCGTGGTTGTGGAATTATACGAGAATCATAGGTAATTGTGGTGGTCCACTGATGGGGCATCAATTGGCGATTTCCATACACGGGTGAAGTGTATTTGTGTGTTATGGCTTGTATGGAGTTGTAATTGTGTAATTTCTTTCTTTTGGGCTCCTTGTAAGGCTTATATCAAGCCAATGGGTCATTTGTTATGTCAAGTCCAAGGTTAGATTGCCATTAGTAGAGTCCATTAGAAAGCCTAGTTCATATTGGACCAAATGCTACCCTTATGGACCATATTAGTCATTTATGGCCCAATTGGGCCACTCCCTCTCATGGACCACCAAGACTTGGAAGGCCCAAGTCTAGACATGAGTTAGTGGATTGGGTTGGCTGGCCTTGGACCAGCCTAGGCCCAAGAGAGGCCCATGAAGGGGGCGCCCCCTCTTTTGGCCATATTAGGCTTGGTAGGTGGTGTTTGAATAGATTTAGTCCAAGGTTGAATAAGAATGGTCAAATTAGATTAAACTAATGTATTAAATGTGTGATTCACATTGTATCCCAGCCCTTCAATCCAAACCCCTAGATCCAAGGGTTGAGGTTGAGTTTGGTTGGCATCCTATATAAGGTTGTATTTTTCATATTGAATGAATTATTGAAGAGAAAATAGGCATTTGCCCCCCCTTTGGAGTTTGCATCCCTCCCCTCCCTCTCTCTGGTTCCTCCACCTCCAGCCCCCTTCTAGAGTGTAATTCCCCTCCCCCTTGATCCCCTCTCTCATCTGAAGAAGCTCCGGTGATCGCCGCCGCCATCGTCTCGCCGCCGACGCGTCGTTGCCAACGGTTTCGGTGGTTCTGTCCACTCAGGACAGGTTCCTCTTCTCTGAATTGCTGCTATCACTCCCTTCATCTTCTGAAGCTCAAAATTTCAGGGTTGGTTCCCCTCTAGAATCCTTATCCCCACAAAAAAAATCACGTCAAAATTCATCCTTTAGCTATTTTTTGATTTTCGTCCAAGTCCAAGTTCCAGATCTGTCCTGGTTCTGTTCACTGTTCATCAGTTCTGAGTCTACCCCATTCGAACCATCTTTTGATTTTTGTTGGGACGCCCAAATTTACTGGGAGTTCTGTCCACATCCCTCTACCACCAGGAATTTTCTTAATTTTTGGTTCACCCTCCAAGTATTTTACAAAACCCGTCCAAGTTCCCAAGAGCAGTCTGCCCACAGTTTCCCAGATCCGACCCAGGTCTAGTAAAAACATCCCAGAAAATCCATTTCTTATCCAATCAAAAAAACCAAAAATAGTCTCGGATTCCTCTCTCAGAGACCTTCAACCTTGCTGAAGAAGTCATTTCCAGATTCGGAGGTCTTCTCCCCGGTCAACGTCGATCTTCATCGAAGATAGATCCTGCCCCTGCAGTTCTGGCCAGATTTCAGCAAGATTGTAAATGCAATAATCAGAAGTACAGATCTGATTATTTTTTTTGAAGACCCCTACGTCGAAGTATTCTGAGTCAGCTTTCCAACGGCGCTAATCTCGTCGCATTCCGACGACGGGGCTGATCGCAGCAGCAATTTTCTCCGAGTCGCGCGCCTGCAAACAGAACTTTCAGGTTCGTGGCCGAGTTCCCAGCGAGCGTCGTCCGAGGGCCGCCCGGCGTCCGGCAGTCGTTCCAGCAGCTCGCCATCCCAGGGGAACACTTTCCAGGTGTCTCCACAATAGAGGAGTCATCAGGCCCCACACGACCCCTCCGGTCAATACGTGGGCCCCCCACTAACACGAGTACGCGTGAAGCCGAAGCATCGTCCAGAACCGCCCGTCAACCCGAAACTGGTCCTCCCGGGCCCACTTGTGTCGCCCTTTACCTCCCTGCGTGGAGTGGGCATAATTGCATTGCTATAACCATAATGTATTAAGTTCCCGGGGGTACGAGTTCCGGCCGGGTCCCATCTTCGCCACGCCGAGAGCGTGGAGGTATCGCCTTCACCCTTACACTTGGCATTAGCTTAATTCTTTATATGCTTTATATGCCGCTGCTAGAGAGCATGTGTAGGGATACCTAGCTCGCTTTCAATTTATAATATCACTGCTGCGAGAGAGAGCGAAGCCGTCCCGTGACCCGATCCGGGCACAAGTGAGAGCCGACCACCCTAGCTCACAGCCGGTTTCTCAACCGCGCACATCCGACGCTTCCCTCGTTAAGGGACGATCGCGAGCTTGTCGTGTCCTTGGTCCCGTCCCGCATCATCCACTAGTCCACAGCGATGATGTATAGTTGACACTGGCATCGGGCATTGTGTGTTTTTCTTGACCTTGCCGTTCCCGTGTTTTCTGTCTTTTGCTTCAGGTGCGAGTATGGCGCCGAGGCGGGGGACTCGCTCTCAGCAAGGGCAGTCGGCTGGAGGTCAGGAGATCCAGCAGGAGGAGCAGAGTAGAGCGCCACCAGCGGCCACCGAGGCAGCGGATGCTGCTAGGGTTCCAGGGGCCGAGCATTTCTTCCATGGCATGTACCAGCTTATGTCTCAGCAGTTCGACGGAGAGGCTGGTGAGGGCTCGTCGACCAGGGGTGGCCCAGGCCGAGTAGTGAAGGATTTCATGTAGTTTCATCCCCCTTACTATGGCGGTCAGCCAAACCCTGATGTGGCTCGTGATTGGCTCGACGAGATGGAGCGGGTGTTCAATTCCGCGAGGTGTGCTGCAGAGGACAGGGTGATGTTGGCCTATAACCAGTTGCAGGGTACGGCTCGAGCGTGGTGGTCTTCCGAGTGGAAGACGTCTTTTCAGTCTTGTCCCCTTGAGCAGATTGCGTGGGGCGACTTCGTCAGCGCCTTTGAGCGTACGTACTGTCCAGAGTTTATTGCTACGCAGCGGATGCGTGAGTTTTTGGATCTGGTTCAGAGCGACATGTCCGTGTTGCAGTACAGGGCCCGGTTTGTCGAGCTGGGTCGATATGCACCTCATATCATGGAGAATGAGAGGGTGAAGACCGCACAGTTCGTTCAGGGCTTGAGGCAGGAGCTGAGGCACCATTTGATCGCGAATGCTGCCACCGATTTGGAGACAGCGTCTCGCGTTGCGGCTTCTTTGGAGATGGATATGCAGAAGACTCGAGGACCGATTAGCCAGGGGTAGTCTTTGTCAGGTCGCAGCCAGCAGTCGGCTACTCAGCAGCAGGGTTCCTTCCAACATGCGTCGGGTGCTTCAGGAGCGCCGGCACCGGCAGCGTCAGTGACAGGATCGTTGTCTTTTGGCAAGAAGGTCAAGAAGTTCTTCGGGAAGAGTTTCCGGAAGAAGAAGTCCAAGGGTCAGGGGCAGGCATCGTCGGGCAGTGTACAGCAGCCGGTTCCGTTTCAGCGTCAGGGATCAGTGGGTGGATCGCGAGGACCGTGTCCATGGTGTGGCGAGCATCACCCAGGCAGGCAGTGCACGGCGCCGATTATCTATTTTCAGTGTGACCAGCCAGGGCTTATGGCGTGTCACTGTCCTCAGAGGCAGCAGCAGCAGTTTCCTTAGCAGCAGCAGATTCCCCAGCAGTAGAGGCCACAGCAGCAGCAGCAGGGACAGTATCCGCCGCTACCCAGGTCAGCTAGTGTGGGAGGCAAGCAGAGAGCTCGAGGCTAGATCACATACATGACCAGGGCAGAGGCAGTGGCGTCGCAGCTCGTAGAAGGTACCGTTCAGATTTTGGGTTGCGCGGCTCAGATTTTGTTTGATTCTGGCGCGTCTCATTCATTTATTTCGGAGGATTTCGCGCTGAGCATCGAGGAGTCGGTGACCCAGTTGTCCTGCGATTTGGCAGTGGAGTTACCTTCAGGTGATTTTATGATCACTCCGTATTGCTTCGATGAGGTTCTCGTGTGGGTGCAAGGGCGGAGTGTGCCGGCTAGGCTCTATGCGCTGTCGCTTCAGGACTTTGATGTGATTTTGGGCATGGATTGGCTCGAGACACATCATGCGTTGGTGGATTGTGACTCGAAGAGAGTTTACTTTCGGCGACTTCGTGGACCCACCTTCTATTTCCAAGGTATCAGGTCTTCCTCTTCCTGCTTTCTTATTTCTACGATTCAAGCTTGCCGTTTACTTGATGTGGGTTGTCAGGGTTTTCTCGCTTCTGTGGTCTTGGTAGACCAGCCGTGTCCTGATGTCGAGGATATTCCGGTGGTGTGCGAGTTTCCCGATGTGTTTCCGGAGGACTTACCTGGATTGCCTCCCCAGCGGGAGATTGATTTTGTGATCGAGGTTGTACCAGGTATGGGACCTTTGGCGAAGGCTCCCTACCGTATGGCCCCCGCTGAGTTGAGGGAGTTGCGGGCGCAGTTGCAAGAGTTGCTGGCCAAGGTGTACATTCGTCCTAGATTTTCCCCTTGGAGTGCGCCTGTGTTGTTTGTGAAGAAGAAGGACGGTAGCTTACGGTTGTGCATTGACTACCAACAGCTGAATGAAGTGACCATTAAGAACAAGTATCTGTTGCCACGGATCGATGATTTGTTCAACCAGCTTCAGTCTGCTCGAATATTCTCGAGGATTGATTTACGGTCCGGTTACTATCAGCTGAGAATTCGCGAGTCCAATGTGGAGAAGACTACGTTCGGTACGAGGTAGGGCATTATGAGTTTCTGGTGATGCCGTTTGGGCTCACCAATGCCCCCGCAGCCTTCATGGACTTGATGCAGAGGGTGTTTCATCCGTATCTGGACCTGTTCGTGGTCATATTTGTGGAAGACATCCTTGTCTATTCGCGGTGTGCCGAGGAGCACACGTACCATTTGGGTGTGGTGCTGCAGACGTTGCGAGATCACTAGTTGTATGCGAAGCTCAATAAGTGCGAGTTCTGGCTTCGTGAGGTGCACTTTTTCGGGCACGTGATTTCTGGTGATGGCATTTCTGTGGACCCCGCCGAGGTCGAGGCAGTAATGCGATGGCCGAGGCTGAGGTCTGTGACCGAGATCCGTAGTTTCTTGGGGCTTGCGGGTTATTATCGTCGATTTATCCAAGATTTTTCTCGCATTGCGACCCCGATGACTATACTCACACGGAAGGATGTGCCTTTCGTCTGGTCTGAGGAGTGTGAGCAGAGTTTCAGGGAGCTGAAGAGATTGCTCACCTCGGCTCCGGTGTTGGTTTTACCTTCTGGATCGGGAGGTTTTATGGTGTGTACAGATGCTTCCGGCGTTGGATTGGGCGCTGTGGTGATGTAGCATGGTAGAGTGGTGGCATATGTATCTCGGCAGCTGAAGTCCCACGAGGAGAACTATCCTACCCATGACCTTGAGTTGGTGGCTGTGATCTTCGCGCTGAAGATCTGGAGGCATTATCTGTACGGTGAGAAGTTCGAGGTGTTCACTGACCATCAGAGTTTGAGGTATGTGTTCACGCAGAGGGACCTTAACCTCAGGCAGAGGCGTTGGATGGAGTATATGAAGGATTATGACTTCACCCTGTCTTATCAGCTGGGCAGGATGAATGTCGTAGCCGATGCCTTGAGTCGGAAGGTCACGGTTAGTGCCTTGATGTTGAGGAAGTGGAGGCTCTGGGAACAAGTGCCCGAAGTATCTTTCAGGCTCAAGATTCCCCAAGAGTCAGGGTTAGCAGTGCTTGCGAGTCTGACTGTCACGCCAGCTATCCGCCGTCAGGTGACAGAGGCTCAGCATGCGGACCCTGAGTTACCCCGGATTTTAGCCTTAGTTGATGTGGAACTCGACGAGGACGGTGCTGCGAGATTTCGTGGCAGGCTGTACGTCCCAGCCGAGGAGCGGGTTCGGCGTGCGGTGTTGCGTGAGGCTCATGGGAGCAGGTACACCGTACACCCAGGTGCGACGAAGATGTATTGGAACTTGCGGAGGTAGTTCTGGTGGCATGGCATGAAGAGAGATGTGTCCGAATTTGTGGCCAGGTGCCTGACCTGTCAGCATGTGAAGGCGGAGCATCAGCGACCAGGAGGTACTCTCCAGCCCTTAGATGTACCCGCGTGGAAGTGGGACCACATGACCACAGACTTTGTGGTGGGATTGCCGAGGACTCCGAGTGGGCAGGATGGTATTTGGTTGATGGTAGATCGGCTGACGAAGGTGACGCGGTTGTTACCGGTCAAAGTCAGCTGAAGCGTGTCCAAGTTGGCTCATTTTTATGTGGAGCGGATCGTTCCATTGCATGGGATTCCCATTTCCATCGTGTCGGATCGGGATCCGCGCTTCACTTCTGGATTCTGGAGGAGTTTCCAGCGAGCTCTTGGCACGGAGTTGGCGTTTAGTTCAGTGTACCATCCTCAGTCAGATAGTCAGTCTGAGAGGACCATCCAGACTTTGGAGGATATGCTGAGATCCTGCTGCTTGGAGTGACAGGGGAGTTAGATTCACCACCTGCCGTTGGTGGAGTTTGCCTACAACAACAGCTATCATTCGAGCATCGACATGGCTCCTTATGAGGCGTTGTATGGGCGTCCGTGTCAGACTCCACTTGACTGGTTTGAGGTTGGTGAGCGTGTTTTGACGGGACCGGAGTTGGTGCAGCCTTGTGTGGATGTTGTGCACGTGGTTCGTCAGAACATGTTGGCGGCCCAGAGTCGGCAGAAGAGCTATGCTGACTGGAGGAGGTAGCCTCTCGCATTCGCCGTGGGCGATCGGGTATTCTTGAGAGTTTCTCCGATGAAGGGGGTGATGCGTTTTGGACGGCGTGGGAAGCTGAGTCCCCGCTATGTTGGTCCGTTTCCCGTTGTGGAGCGCGTCGGTGAGGTGGCTTATCGGTTGCAGTTACCCCCTGAGTTGGCATCGGTGCATGACGTGTTCCACGTCTCGATGTTGCGGAGGTATATGCCCGATGACTCTCATGTTCTTGAGGATTCTGTTTAGCCCGAGGTGACTCCAGACCTTTCTCTCCCAGAGTTTCCTATCCGCGTTGTGGATAGGTGAGAGCAGCGTCTGTGGAGCAAGGTCATCCCCTTGGTAAAGGTGGTGTGGCAGCGGCACTCTGGTGATGAGGCTTCTTGGGAGCATGAGGATGAGATGCGTCAGCAGTTCCCTTACCTGTTCGAGTGAGTCTTCCTCTTCTTTTCCCTTGGGTTGTTCTCAATTTTAAGGATGAAATTCCTTTAAGGGGGGAGGGCTGTAATATCCCGGACCTTTCGGATCCTTCTTCGTGGGTCTCGGATCGGGTTTCTTGGAGTGTCCGACTCTGTTGTGTCTGAAATTTCGTTTCAGACATCTTTCGTGTTTAGATCGGCGCGATCCGGAGTTGTTTCGAAGGCCCGGAAGCATTCCGTGACTTTTTCCGCGTGTGTTTTTCGATTTTCGGTGTGGATTTCGATAATTCCTTCGTAACCTCACTGCGGGTGAACCGGGTCGTTCACCTGGGCACGAGTGGTACCGTTGCGATCGCTGCGTTCCGAGGATCGCGGAAACGTAATTTTCTATTTTTCGGTATTTTCTAGAATTTCTGGATTTTCTATAAATATCTCACTTTTCTCTCTCTCCCCTCACCCTCTTCTTCTTCTTCTTCTTCCTTCTCTTCTCCCCACCGTGACCACTGCCCCTCCCTCTCTCTTTCTCTCTCGTTCGGCCGCAGCGACGTCCCCTTCCGGCTGCAGATGGTGCGGGGCGACGGCGTGATGACGTGGGCGACTGCGAGGTGATCGTGGCGGCGTAAAGCTTGTGGGGAACCATGAAGGGATGAGGGTTTTCAAAGCGTTCTTCGTGATCTCGGCATCGATTCGGCGGAGCATTCCCTCCATTGAGGTAAGGTGACGTTCCCTAGCTCCCCGCCGTTCATTTCCGTGATTTATAGGCTGAGGGGAGGCCAAGAGGGGCTTGATTGAGCGGGTTTGGGGTTTTCCATGATTTGGGGAGAGCTCGCCCGATCTATAGATTTCGCCCGCGATTTCACGTTTTGGTGGCCTAGTATCATGCTAGGGGTCCCCAGAGGTCTTCCCCTTTGATTACCCCCTCTCCGGTGGAGGCATGGGGGCGTGGTTGGATTTTTTGGGCTTTTCCCGCCGTTTCACCATCGGGCGAGTGTGACGGTCCTTCCAGTGACCGTCATACTCTGTGACGCGCCTGGGTGGGTGCGTCACAGCCCTTGTTTAGCCAGTTGGGGGTCAGGGACTGTGACGGTCCCACGATAGACCGCCACAGGCGTGTGACGCGCCTGGGTTGGGCCGTCAGAGCGTCCCGACCGTTGGCATCCGACCGTTGGTTTGACCATTGGGGGTCAAGGCGTGTGACGCATCAGGACTGGCGCGTCACAGCCTTGTGACGGCCCAGCATGGGTGCGTCAGAAGCTATTCAACCCCCAGGCCGTGTGACGCTCCAGGGCTGGACCGTTACATGTGTGTGACGCTCCAAGAATGGACAGTCACATGCTGTGACGCACCGAGTGGTATGCGTCACAGCTTGCCCTTGTTTTTCCCTGTGACTCACCTGCATAGGCGCGTCACAGTCTGTAACGCACCAGGGCGGGCGCGTTACACTCCGTTTTACACTGGGAGTATGACGGCCTGCGTTGGACCGTCAGGCGTATGTGACGGTCCAGCCTAGACCGTCAGGCGTCTGTGACGGTCCCGCCTAGACCGTCAGAGTCCTGTGACGCGTCTAGGGTAGACCGTCAGGCACTGGGTTGCCCCGGGTGGTTTGCAACCCCGTTTCTGTTCCGACCGTGGTCGCCGTGCGACGGTGCCGGTACGTGGGGTGGTCCCCGTACGTCATCGGATGCGGACGTGGTTTTTCGTTGACTTGAGAGTCTACTCCTTCAGTGACCCTCCACTAGTCGTAGCCCACCAGTACGCGGTGCTGGTCTCACCAGGGAGTGGTGTACGGGCCGACCCTTAGAGACGATTTTTAGACTGGTTTCCGCCGGGCCCCTCACCGTTAGCCAGAGTCCGGCTACGGGGAAAAACCAGTCAGAGGGCCAGACCTAGGACGCATGGTCTGTGTGTGCACACGTGGTTGGGGGTAGTTGGACCCGCGCTGACGAGCGTGACCCCAGCTAGTCACTTGGTTGTGGTACTTGTTCGGTGTCCGTGCCTCGGGTAGGCGCTACCACGTCAGGCAGTTCACTTGCGGTGCTGTGTAAGTCGTCAGGGGACGCTACCGACTGTGCTTCTAGTGGGAGGTACTCATGTCGATTCGGGAGTGTCATACTGTCAGTCGTTACGACTTCGACCTTCGGGTCTCTGCCGTGTTGGCCGTTGTGTTCCGGTTGTTTCACCGTGGCACGTGTGTCGATTTTTGTGCCGTGAGACCGGTGCTTTGTAGATGGCAGGGTTTACCTTTTTGAGGTACTCCCTTACTGCTAGCGTAGCGGTTTCCCCATTTGAGAGGTAGGGTTCGAGTGATCCCTACTGAGTCTTGTTCCGAGACTCATTCCCTGCGTGTTTTCACAGTGTTTCAGGCGAGGCGATACTTCAGGGGAGTTCGTCTGAGGCTCAGCGCGGTTCAGGTGCCCAGCGTTAGTGCCAGAGGTCAGAGCCGGGGTATGTCCCGTGTAGCTGTACTTTCTTTTCTTGTCTCTGTACTAGTTGTAGACTATTGTTGTTATTTTATTGTTATCTTGTGGACCATGTAAAATGTTAATTCATTTCCTGCTTATTTATATAACTATTTAATTTCTGCAATTATTTATGATACTTGTGTAGTTTCCACACCATCCTTCTAACCCTTCCGAGTCTTCAGACTCGTGGGTGGCGGTGCGAGTCTCGAGTTATCGGGTCTTTCCGGTAATCAGATTCTCGAGTCGTTACACTCTTTCTTAATCTAGCAATCTTCTGCAACTCCGCGGAGGACGATCCGCCACGCATCGAAAAATTCCAGCACCAGCCACGAATTCTCACGAACACCGCCCAACCGGCACTCATCCTTCCGGAACAGCGCCAACACACCCTCATACAACAAGGGAATTGGGCAAGACTTCTCACCGGCAACAACCTTGTCAAAACACAGGACACTTCTCGCATGGATTTCATGGCACACAGAGGCCAACCAATCGATCACACGATGCAAGATGACAAACCTAAGCCAAATGCAATCCATCCAACCAATGGAGAAACCAACACACCTCCGACCAACGGAAAAATCTCCACGCTCGACCTGACCTTGAACCTCGGGCACATTGGGAACATCACCTTCCAGCACCGAGAAAATCATTGCTTCCATCAGGTCAGCGCCTCCGACACACTCGGCGAGTGTCACATCGGACCACAATCACAACATCTCTTGATGCGCCACCAATGCACTTCCTCGAACTGCAACACACCACGCCAAGAGCCGCAATCACGATCCATAATCGGCAACTGCCAATGCTCATCCTCGAGTCCTGAACTCGCCACGAAACCTTCCCATCTCAACCCAACTCTAGGGCGAACACAATCCATTCACACGCAAAAGCGCAGGAGCAAGAACTTACTGGGACACCACAGCCCAATACTGTCTCGAAATCCGTAAGAATAACCGGGACCGACACGTCATTTCTGACGCCATAGAGCACGACAAGAACATCAGGCTCGACGAAACAGCAGCTCACCGAGAAGATCCTCAGCTCACCCGAGCACACTTCTCGATCAGAACCTCCGCTTGACCGCTTCAAACCACAGCCTTAACACCTCAGGGGTTGGATAAATCCTACGCTGGAGTGGCCAGACCAATAACAACTCCCTCAGACCACGATCACGGCCACTTAACCACAAATAATCCTTGCCAGCCACCTGACCTCGCGGTAAACACCTCGAACACAGCACCGCAGCGACGCACCTGCCTGTAACCTCTGCCCAACGCAGCACAACCGGGGCCACAACCCATCGGGAAGAAACCTCTCTATCACATCCCTTGGGCCCCACACCAGCACTCCAACGAGAACGGCAACCGCCTTCACAGCGCCACGCAGTGCACTCAAGCTCTCAAGTGAGAAACAAAGTAGAAAACATGCACAAAACTCTATGCCAGCTGCCGACTGTACTGGACCTTACGGACTCTGATCATAGCAATATCTCGAATTCCTATGTACGTCCAGAACCACTGCTCTGATACCAACCGTAACGACCCAAGATCCGGATACCGGGAAAAACCTGATACCATTCGAATCCTGGCCCGCCGCCCACGAGCCGGGAGGGCTCGGAAGGGCTAAAAGGAGTGTGAAGGTACAAAGAAATAGGAAATATAGCAGGATAATTCAACAATTAACCGAAAGAAATAAATAACTACAGTAGAGTCCAGTCCAACAGAAAGTACAGTTTAAAGCAGTAAAACGTATCACATGCCAAGTGAACACTCGGCCCGGCGAGCTGGCAGCTAAAGACCTCATGAACATCACCCTCGAATCTCGAGGAAGAACCGCCGCACCTGAAAAGCAGGGGTAAGTGTGACGACCCAAGATCTGGATACCGAGAAAGGAACCTGATACCATTCGAATCATGGCCCGACGCACACGAGCCAGGACTCGGAAGGGCTAAAAATGAGTGTAGAGGTACAAAGAAATAGAAAATAAAGTAGGACAATTCAACAATTAACATAAATAAATAAACAACTACAACAGAGTCCAGTCCAACAAAAAGTACAGTCTAAGGCAGAGAACGTACCCAACGCCAAGTGAACACTCGGCCCGGCAAGCTGACAACTAAGAACCTCCGCGTAGCACCCTCGAATCTCGAGGAAGAACCGTCGCACCTGAATAGTAGGGGTGAGCCTCCTGTCACTGGCTCAGTAGGGATCCTGCGGAACCCCAACCGAAAACAACGGCGATAACGAAAAGCAGCAACGACAGTAGGAACAGCAAACCAGTGGCCGGTAGAAACTCGGCACGAAACGAAACTCAACACCCCGATCCCACAGTCGGGGACGACCAGACAATGAACCACCCTAGTCACGCTACTAGGAAAATGACCACCCATCGGGAACTCGACGCTATCTAGGGGAAAGCCCTCTGTGACGCTCACCGGAACCCCTAGATCTCGGCATCGGAAGACACCCGGAACTCCACGTAAAATCACGTCTCGCAGACGTGAAGCGGAACTCGACTCACGAGGAAACTCACGTCACGTGACAGGAGTACTTGCCCACCAGAAGCAAAGCCAGATGCGTCCACTGACGACTTAGTCCGTGCCTCAAGTGACTCGCTGTGATGCCCCAGGCGGAGACAGGACACACAATAACCAGTACCACGAACAAGGACTAGATGGGGTCGCGCTCGTCAGCGTGGGTCCAACAGCCCCCAACTAAGTGTGCACACACAGACCATCCGCTCTAGGTCGAGTCCTCTAGCTGGTTTTCCCCCCAACCGGACTCAGGCTGCAAAGGCGAGGGGCCTTACGGAAACTAGCCTCAAAATCATCTTTCTCGGGTAAGTCGCTCCACCACTCCCGGGTGGGTCAGCACACGCGTGCCGTAAGAAGGCTACGACCAGTGGGAGGTCACTAAACGTGAACACGGAAAGCCACTCACGCACCCATCGCGAGTAACACGGAGTAACAGATGGCACGACGCCACCAGACTCTGGACACCCCACTAGACCTACTAAATCCGACAGTCCTTGAGTCACAAGACTCGGGGTCAAGACCGTCGTACAAGGACAGCTCCACGCCGTCAATCTGCCCTATGCCTAGGTCAGAAACCACGGTAACACGGTTCCCAAGGTAGCCCACAAGCCGCTGGGTTACTCCCTTATCCAAGGGACACGCGGGAAACCTCCAGCCCTAGGCTGGGTGATTGGACTCACAGTCCAAGGCCATACACCTGGCCCACGCGGAAAGTACCTTCCGGAGAAACCCACGACGTGCAGGGAAGCCCCACCGCACTCATACCGATACACGGTAATTCGATCTAGCAAGAAAAGGAAAGCCCGGAACACATGGGGTCACCCGGACCCACCAAACCAATGGGCATGCTAATCGAGGTAACACGGTACCTCTGGACACCCAAAAATATGGATACAGAACCCACGGGGTGTCCGGGACACTCGTGGGACCGAAGGTCGACCATTGGGTCACAACCGGGTCAACCGGAGACCAACACAACGCAAAGCGGCACGACGAACATGAAGAATCGCCTAGCGGTCTTCACCAGGACCGCAAGGGCTGACCTGGCGGTCTATCGTGAGACCGTAAGGAACCCAAAACACTAAAACCCCAAGCGGTCACTATAGGACTGCCTGGAAAGGTGGCGGTCGTCCCCCTGACCGCTTGGCGTGGCCCAGCGGTCAGTCGCGAGATCGCTACCTCACCGACCTCGAACAACCAAAACACGGCCAAACGGTCACCCCCTGGACCGCAAGGGCTGGCCTGGCAGTCCATCGCGAGACCGCAAGGCTCAACCGACATAAGGGGGACCCTAGCGGTCTCCACACGACCGCTTAGCACCCTAGCGGTCGCTGGAACGACCGCTAGGTCGTCCCGATCTCGAAACCGGTAAAAACGACGAGAAACCCCATTCCACGCCCCGTTCACACCCATGTGAAGGGAAAAATAAGGGGAAACTAGTCCCCAACCTCTCTAGCACTAAGAGGACCCACTTAAGCCCCAAAAACGCGATCAAAACTCTAGATCGGGCTCACACCCCAAAAATATGGATTTTCCCCAAAATGCTCAAATAAGCCAGCTCGGCTCACCACTGCCTACAAAACTCGCGGGAAATGAAATACACAAGCTGGGGGTCCATCTCCCTACCTCCACCGAAGATTCGACACGCCATGGATGCCGATCCACAAAGAAAACGCCGCGAAATCCTTGCCGGGCACCCGAACGCGCCACCGGGCTTCATCGCGCCACCACGCCTCGATTCTCGACCGGTCCTCACGCTCCTCGCCCCCACGTCGTCGCCACCTCGCCCGCCATCGCCTCCGTCGCCCGCCCGGAGGAGAGGGGAAGAGAAAGATATGAGAGAGAGTGAGAAAGAGAGAATGGGGACAGAGAGAGGGTGAGAGGGTTATTTATAGGAAAATCCAAAATTCCATAAAATTTCAAAAATTAGGAAATTTTACCTTCGCGATCCTCGGGAAGAGCACAACGTATTGGTCACGTCGCGAGGTCGAAGAACGCCACAGTTCACCCTGCACAGTATTCCGAAGGCACATCAGGGAAAAACATGTGTAAAGCGTAAAACACACTCTGGGACTCACGAAAACAATCCGAAACTCACGGATCCTGACCTGATAAATATCCGAAAAAATCTGGGGCGTTACAGCTCTCCCCCCTTAAAGAAATTTCATCCTCAAAATTCAGGACTAGCACCAAGTCACAGGGGAAGAACACTGAACCAACTGACAACGCTATCAGAGCCCCAGCACAGAAAAACCTCGATCCTCACGAAAGCACTAATCATGAGGGATACGGCCAGACCATTATCACTAGCAACACCTCGCTCCGCACATCGCACACACATCGGTCACTAGAGCAGGCATAACACGAAAGCACAAGTCTGGTATCACCTCAGCTACAACGAAAACCACTCATGGCACCGCAGCCACCATCTCGCTCACCGAGGAGACACAGTCCTCGTTACGAGAGACAACCACCGATCAAAATCCATGCTCGGCTGACCAACCAAACGTCAGCCTCTCTACCAGCTGACCGCCACAATTCCGTCGGCTCCACGCCAACGACCACTTCACACCTGGCAAGCCAAACGCCACAACAGCACCGGACCAACTCTGTCAGAACTCAAACTTCGACAAGGCCCAGATCCCATCCGAAAAAGCACATCACAGAAACGGCCACCAAAGCCCTCGCTTGCACACGGCTCTCGCCATTCCTGATGCGCAACCACCAGCATCTTCTATCTGTGAAAGACCATCCACTGGTCACCAGACATTCGTCAACGGGAAACCTCCGTCGGCCCAACAGGCACGATCCGACTCATGACAGGCCATCCGCTGACTCACGCACAGACCAACACCACATCCAGACCTCAAGCCTCACGCCAACTCTACCCCCTCAGGGGAGCGCGGCGAAACCACATGACAAGGTCTCTCCTTGGTCCTCACGTCACTCAACTCAAACTTATAGGGGAATCCTCCCTTGCAGGTCGCAGACCAGGGATCACCATTCCAACGCCAACGTCCCATCAAGGACCTCCACACACAGACACCGATCACCGTCCTGTCTCTTCAAATCCTATCTCATCTTAATTACTCCGAATGGACGCCTGCCAATCCCGAATCCACTCTCACCACAGAGCCACGGGACACAACCTGAGCAATTCACGGCACACAACTCCAAAGCCACCAAGTGCCACATGCTGTTACAGCAACCTGGTCGACAGCGCCACGACCAATGCACGCAGCTATGTCAGGCCCTCTAGCTGGTATTCATCCCAGCCCGGACTCGAGCCGCCATAGTGGGAGGCCCTACGGCAACCAGCCTAAAGCTGTCTCTCTCGGGTAAAGCCTCGCCACCACTCCCTGGTGGGACCACACGTGTGTCAGAAGGCTACGACTAGTGGGGAGTCACTGATGTGACCATTCTCCGAGGAGAAACTCCGAGAACCACGCACGTACCATGCGCGAAAGTCGCGAAGAACCAAGTGGCGTCGAGCCACTGGACTGTCCTATAGACTCACTAACTCCAACGGTCCTTGAGTCACAAGACTCGGGGTCAAGACCGTTGCACCGGATGACGCTATGCCGCCAATCTGCCCTAACCCTAGGGTCATAAACCTCGGCACGATGACTCACGAGGCAGTTCACAACCGCCGAGATCACTCCCTCAAAAAGGGAACTAAGAAACCTCCAGCCCCAAGCTGGGTAATTGGACACACAGTCCAAGGCCACACACACGGCCCACGCAGAAAACACAGAAGTACGATTCCCAAGGCAGCTCACAAGCCGCCAAGCCGATTCTCCATCCTAGGAAAAAGCGGGAAACCTCCAGCCCCATGCTGGCAACTGGACTCGCAGTCCAAGGCCTTATACACGGTCCACTCAGAAACCATTTTTTGGAAGAACTCACAACGTGCGGGGAACCCCACCGCACTCACACCAATACACGGTGACTCGATCAACCGTAACACAAAAGCCTAGAACACACACAGGGTGGCACAGACCCTCTAAATCTACGGGCATGCTAATCGAGGTAACACGGTACCTCTAGACATACCAGAAATATAGTCACGGAACCCAAGGGATGTCTGGGACACTCACGAGGCCGAAGGTCGACCACCGGGTCACAACCGGGTCGACCGGGGGTCTACATAACACAACCGGAGCACAAGAGGGTCGCTCGGACCCTTAGACCCACTGGAACACTAATCTAGGTAAAACGATACCTCCGAACACCCAAAAACATGGTCACGGTACTTATGGGGTGTCCGAGACACTCAGGGGGCCATAGGTCGGTCATTGGGTCTCAACCGGATCGACCGAGGCCAAAAATAGGCCAAAACTCTGCATTTCGGTCGACCAGCCCTTCTGGGTCGGTCGACCTAAAGAGTTCGGTCGACCTACCCAGATGGGTCGGTGGACCGAACTGGGCAGAATGCCCAGTTCGTAGCCGCCGCCGTCGGTCGACCGGACCGCCCTCACCGGTCGACCGAACACGGTGAAACCCCAATCCGAACTGCGCCGTTCGGTGCGGATCCACGCCCAATCACCCCCGGGTGATGGGGAAAACATGGGGAACCCATTCCCCAGTCCCAAAACCCAAAAATGGGAGGAAGAAACAGAGGAAACGGCGCTCGATCCGTCGAAATCGTCACACGCCCAAAATACATGATTCCCCCCCCCCCCAAACGGCAATAAACCCACGCTCGACTCACCGCGGGCTACTAAACTCGCGGAAAATGAGGTACACGGGTTAGAGAACCATCCCCCTACCTCCACCGAAGATTTCACGCGACGTGGACTCCGCTCCGACACGAAACGCCGTTAGAAAGCCGCCAGGAATGCGAAACCGTGAACCGCCTCCACCGCGCCACCGGCCCTCGATCCTCGACCCGTCCTCGCTCCACGACCTCCCACCATCGCCGCCTCGCCCCCGTCAACCTCCGTTGGCCGCCGGAGAAGAGAGGGAGAGAAAGAGATGAGAGAGAGAGTGAAAGAGAGAATGGGAGAAAGAGAGAGGGTGAGGGGTTTATTTATAAGAAAATGATTTGGGATTTTAAAATCTAAAAAATATGAAAAATAAGAAAAAATACTCATCGTGATCCTCGAAAGACGCACAACGCAGTGGTAACGTTCCGGAGTCGGAGAACGCAACGGTTCACCCTACGCGGGGTTCCGAAGGTCCGATCGCCAAAAACACACGTAAATCACAAAACGCGACCCGGGACCCACAAAGGCGCTCCGAGAATTCCAAAAAATTACCGGCGTGCTCCTCACAACGTCACGGACCCAAGAAAATTCACGGTCACACCACCAATAGGTCCGACAATCCGATATAAAAAGTCCGAAGCTCACTCGGACACAATCCGTAACCCGCGAAAAGACGATCCGAAACTCACGGATCCAGATCCGAAAAATATCTGAAAAACCCGGGGCATTACAAGAAGAAAGTGAAAGGGTGTGTGTGTGTTAAAGAGTGAAATTCCAGTCAAAAAGTCCCAAGGACTAAAGACCTTTGCTTGGCCTTCCCCCTCTAGCAATTGGGAAATGGTCGCCCACTTCTCTATCCACATCTCCAATGATTTGTTTGCTCGGGACCGGGAGCTTCGCTGGGAAGGCACCTGCAACCACCGAAGAAAGGTCAGAAGGAGCTCTGAGAGTTATCCCAGGGGACAACCCTCTGACGGTCAAGTCAGGTAACGGTGGAAGGAGAGGAGAGCGTATGGGAGAGGGAGAGACTGAGGATGAGAGAGCTCTAGGGAAGATTTTTTTTGCGTACCTCTTGACTGTTGGGCGAGAATCATATTTATATCACCGCCGGGAGAGTTGATCGTTGGGTTGTCGTGGTCGGGGGAGACGTGAGCCGCCCAACTCGCGTGCCTGACGAGACAAGGAGGCGTGGGCGTTGACTCGTCGTCTCCCATCAGGGAGGTAGCTGCACCATTAATGCGACAGGAACACTGGCCATTAATGAGGTAGGGCTCACCGGAGAGGGTGTGAGCTTGCGCTGACAGGGGGAGTGGCATAGGTGGCGTCTCGATCTCGTCGTCAGATTAGAGCGTCGTTCGCCATTAATGCATAGCAGTTGTCGTGTACCGTAGCCGCTGTCGGAAAAGGCGCATACAGGTATGGTCCCTGCACTGACCTGTATTGGGGTAGGGGGAGTATTGGGCGGCCCAGGTAGCGTAGTGGGTCTGGAGAGTTGGGTTCCTGCAATGGATTGAAGGACGAACGTTATTGGGCCGGCGAGATAGCCCTTCCTCACCCTCCCGAACACCCTTTTTTTTAATTCAAATGAGATCATGATTGGGATCGGCCGAAATCGACTGGGATCAGGCCGATCCGACCGATCGTTGCCGATCCCACCGATCCCACAGTCTAATTTAACCTAAGATGTGGTCAATTTGATTGAAAATCGATCGGATCGACCGATCCAAATCGACGAACCACGCATACCATTGCCCTCACAAAATTAGTACCTTCGTGAAAAGACGGCTGCACCTTCAATGTCGAGCTCCATGATGCCACCCCCGCGATGACCGCCGTTGACGGCAGTGGCTGCAAATGCATGTGCATGCCATCCATTGACAGACTCCTTCGGGGTTAAAAAAAAATACGGCGCCATAAAGAGAAGTGATGATTGATGGAAAAGCAAAGAGGCCTCACTTCCATCTCTCGTGCCTGACCCCTCCCAAGTCTCACTACTGTGCATCTCTTTTATCTCCTCACCCATGGTCGGTCTCCCTAACAAGAGGATCCTAAAAAAAATACAGCGCCATAAATAAATGAGTAATACTCTCTCCGCCGCTAGCGGGGGCAGTGATTTTTTTATTTTTTTCTAACTTGTTTTGAGTGAGATTGAGGTCTAAGTTATCTTGACGTGGTACTCCCGTCACTTAAAAACTTGACGTCCATGACAAATAAAAAAAATTATGTGAACAATGCATATTTCAAAATGTGCATTAGAGCCTCTGGTTTGTTAACCTGAGATGAGACCATTAGGTGACTACTTAGACAAAGTAATCGACCAATTTGTTGTAGATGTGGATCTAATCTACATCTGATAAAAGATCTTTAAAATATTTTGGTTTCTACATCCAGTTTGTCTTTTATAAAAGGCATGCAAGGGAAGGTTCCCAAGAATGAAATAGCATCTTTACGGGGTCATTTTTATTCCAGCATTACTAAAACAACACGTACCCATTTGAATATGATTTATTTTTATATACAATATACCATCTTATCTCGGAGATAATGGTTAATAACTTGATTTTGGAGTGAACAGCTTGAATCGACGGCTCCTAACAAGACGTGTACATTAATGGATGGCTTGACAACACACACAAAGTGACATGCCCACCTCAATGCATCCCTCGGAAGCTTAGATTTTTGCTTCCGCTTGTCTTCTTGAATTCACGTCCAGATGACAGTTCCAGCTTGTGCGACCCAATCACAAGCATTCATCTGATTATATGATCATGAAACAATGCGAAGATGTTTCCACAACAAACATAACGAGTTTAGCTCATCAATTGGATTGCTTACAAGGGAATGTTTCCCGGTTACAAGTACTTTGAAGTATTGAGCGCATCTTGTCAGACGATATACAACATATCATCCATCCAATGGAACAAGCCACCACGCCCACCTATCCCTGGTATCTATTGATGGTACCTGTAAGTGATCTGACGATCTTCATCTGTAAATGATGTAACAATTTTCATTTGATTATATGATTATGATACATGTATATTGTGTGTATACATCCTTTGGAGAAAAGTTGGCACCTATTCCCCCCCCCCCCCCGCGGGCCAAGTTTTTATTCATGGTATGCATGTTCCATCAAGTCTTATTTCAGTGCGAAGTAGTATTTGATCATGATTTAGTTGTCAAAGACTGCTTAATGCAGTCGACAATACCTTCACAATCTGCTTTCTGCAAGACACAGCTGGAATCATCTTCAGCGTACTCCGGATTTGAGTGAGGAGATTGGAGTTTCCCATGGGTCTGACATGCCTTCATGGTTTTACAGTGCTCCGCCTCGTCATCTCTGATGTTAACAAACACATCGTACAAGTTCTCTGAAAGAAAAAGGGAACGTCATTAAACACATTACTCCATTCTGTGGTAACAATCTGAACGAGCATCCACAATCATGCTCTGCTTCACACAGTGATACTCCCATTTACATTTCATGCTACTCAGGAAGACATGGGTTAAATTCATGGTATAACAAATCCAAATTACACATGGAGAGACCACGGAATATATTGTTGCATTTTGAAACTGGATTCATGGCATACAGTTGTTGATTATATGATACACAATTTTGATCCATCAGCAATCACATCATCAGCAGAAGCAATGACCCTGGTAGCGATTATTTTACCTATATGAGGTCTTCGAGTGTTGGGAGCTCTAGCTGTTTGAAACTCATCTGTTGAAATGAAAGAATATTAACGATAGAATCAAACAAATAATAAAAAACAGAATACAGAAAGATGGAGCCTTCACATAGTCCGCTTACCAAACAAATACAAATCTTCACCCATGTAGTATTTTATTGCAACCTCTGGTGCAGGCAGCATTTTCAATTCATCTGAAATAATTCAAAGTCATAATTAAGACATGGAACAATGTACCCAGCAATCACCCAAATACTAGCATTGACAAAGAATGTTCCAAAAAGTTCGGTGCAAAAGCGTTGACTGTGTTTTCTATGGCTGTATTAGTTAGAACGATAAAAATAATATAGCCAGAGCATACAGCAGCCAGCATTGAAGTAGTGATAGAGTTACTGTGAAACAGTAAAGTTGTTGGAACAAGATTTCACACCCAAAGATAGGAAATGCTATTTTCAACATCTGATTGATCTGATTAGAGAAATGTGAGATCTATCCTTAGTCATGAACGTTAAAGAAAAGAAGAATCAAATGGTTACGTCTAGTCATTAATATGATATAATGTAGAAGTTGCCCTTAATCGGTGGCTAGGGTACTTATCAAGGCAGATGCCTCAGCGCTGCCTAGGCATCCAGAGCTACTTTCGTCCAAGGCACCAGCCCACCAAAAAGCAGGCTTGGTGCCTGCTTAGGCAGCCCAGGCAGGCCAAAGGTACCCACCTGGGTACTTTGGACTGGCCTCAGCACATTTAGCCCTCTTAACAGGATCCATTGCGTCCCGTTAAGTAGCCACACACCTCAACTCTGAAACCATATTACACACCCTATGCTCCCCCTCCATTCTGACACACCAGCACCAAGGGATTTGAAAGCCAAATCTGCTTGCCTCTAGCCAACCATTGCTGGACATTTCTGCTGGTCCACCAACCTCCTTGTCCACCATGTGAGTCCTTCCTTTCCTTCTCCGTGTCTTCCCCGACACTCCTAATCCTTCTTCTTAATCCCACCGCTGGCAACCTGAAGTTCAACCAGGGCATTGACAATTGGAGAGGGTTCATTCCTGGGAGGGTGTGCTTCATCCAGCTGTAGGCCAAGCTGGAACTTAAGCTCATCAATGCCATTGATAGAGAAAGAGAGAGGTCTCACTCTATCCGTTCATCCCTGGGAGGGTGTGCTTCATGTAGCTGTACTATAGGACAACTCAGTGCTTTTGACAGGTTGATCTTCTGGCAAACTCCATTTACGAAACCACAAAAACTGGGTGTCATGGAAAGGATGTAGTACTGCCAACTCTGAAACCTTTTTCATCATTCTCCTCGGAACAATGTTGGCAACATATACTCTTGGTGGAGAAAAAACCATAACTAGCTGCCAAATGAAAGAGTATGCATATAAGCATGGTATCATTGTAGATCTTCCATTTTTTGATTTAGTGTGATAGCGTGCGCCTTTTATAAATTGAGTTGCATGTTGATGTAGGGCAACTGTAAAGGAAACTATATGTATGCATGATATGAAAAGTTAGAACATATGCATCATGTTGGTGCATAAATTTGAAGATTCTTTGAATTCAATTGCAATGCAATTATTTGAAACAGTGCATACTTGAAAAGAAATAAAAAAGAGGCAAATGGTTGCATTATTACCCCTAACATGTCTTAAGTATCATGTGATAGTATTAATATTTCTACCAGAAAGGATAACATGTTAGGCATAAATGCAAGAAGTGTATATTTCTGGGTGCTTTTCAGAGAGCGATTGACCCAGGCTACAAAGGTTCAATGAAATTGTGCAAAAAGTCTAACTAAAATGGAGAGTAGGCCTAGTTCTGATGAAAAACTTAATAATGTAGAATAACCCTAATGGAGGTCCTTATTAGGTTAGAGCTAGAAGACTAAAAATATAAAATTGTAGACATTTTGAAAATATGACATTTGCCATTGATAGGGAGTGTGAATGAACAAGTCCACTTGACAAGCAAGTGACCGAGCTCAATAAAAGCTTGATTCGGCTTACCCCATGTTGGCCCGTTGTGAGAATAGGACGTGGGAGCATTCCACTTGAATTGTGGGTAGTGGCCTCATGTATTGGTCATAGGGCCAGCCAATGATAATACAGGTGCCTCAGATAATGATCTGCTGTTATTGTGAAGTCTGAGTCAGGTCAACCATCCAAAACTGATCCAGTGCAAAACAATAAAAATTGCTAATAACCAGCCTGAATCAGACCTAAGCTGGTTGTAACCAGTTTCAGAGCAATAAACCAACTAGGAATGTTCATTGTCATTTTATCATTTTAAACATTATTAATTTTTAATAAAATAGTATGTGCAGGCCTGAAATGAGTCCCAGTTGGCCTGAACCAGCCGGTCCCAATCCTAAACTAGAACTGGAATAAGAATTGGCCCTGGCCAATTCCAATCTAAAGCCAACATTTTAAACCACGTGTATGACAGGGAGACGACTTTCTTGCAACAGGTAGGCATTTCACATGGCACATGAATGTCTTCTATGCATGTTCAAATGTTGTAGACTTTCTATGATTTTTTATTATGTTTTTGCTAACAACCTAATGAAAATAAGTGAACCAGCAAAACAGGGCATGGATTTGATTGTGTCCATCAAACTGGACACTTATTAGATGTCAGCTTCTGCTGATGCCCAATTAGATGAAGGGCAGAAATAGCAATGTGAATCGGTGTCAGCAAGAAGGTGAAGATGGAGTTAGTCAACACAATGGATCGTGTGATGAAGTTTCAAGAAACTATAAAATGAAAAGGTAACTAATCAAGAAAATTGCCATTTGTGTCCAAGCAAATTGAATATAAGAAACCCCATAGACAGCCCTTAAAACTGATCCTGCCAGGCTAATTCCTTCACAGCCCACTTGACTTATTTCTGATTTTCTTGTAGGGCAATAAAGAAACAAGTAAACTATTATTATGGTAGTTATACATTTTTAGTAACAATTTAGACAAATGCCACCAACAAGCTCCACCTGACACTTCACTCTAAAGAATAGAGGCCAAATACCTCTAGGACCAAAGCTGTCATTATGGAAGAATATAATATTTTTTATTGGTTATAAACGAAAAAGATTAAGATAGCGGGAATAGTACTTGGGTAAAAGAATGCAATATACTGAAATACCTCCCTGATCCCTTAAAGATTCCTTTTGGAAGATGATGCGTAAAAAATTATTATGATCACTTTCTTAATAATGTCCAAATTTTCAACTTTTACACTGTTGAACTTTTGTATGGTCAGATTACTTGGATGAGGATGACTTACAGACACTGAAAGGTCCAAGTAATTAGCAAAGAAGAACAGATTTGTTGCAAACTAATGCAGATCACTGATCTTTGAATAAGCAGAGAGGTGTGATCTCTCACAGAAGATAGATTTCTTTCAAACAATTAGTGAAGAAACTAAGATACTGCTGTCTAAAATGATTTGTTAAACTTATACAAATAAAAAAATGTGTACTTACCTCCATGGAGCTTTATGAATTTGTCATATGTAGAATATGCATGCCTCTCAACACATTCAGAAAAATGGTCTGCATCAGATGGAGATAGACTTCTAAATATGAGCATTTTACCAACTTCTATAAAGAATCATGATCAGATGGATATGATAGGTCATCACTAGTTTCAAGTTTCAACATTTTAAACAGTTTCAAAAATCATTTCAGTAATTGAAATGCTGTAACTTGAGTTTATATTGCTGAAGATATTTTATCTTTCAAAAATGATGGGGTGTGGAGGGAGCTAGCTAGGAGGACCCACAGCGTCATCGACCGCCATAGTGAGGTGCACCATTTGATTGAGGATTGGGGAAGGCCTTGGCCGTTAGGAGTGACAAAATGGTGTGGTGGCTTGTCCTCCATGCCACACTGTGGACGCTGTGGGGGAAGCGGAACAATCGGGTTTTCAGGAGGGAGTCCCGAGCTGAGGAGGACACAGTTGTCTCTTTTGTTTGTGATAGGGTAAGGGAAAGGGAAGCCATCCTTTGTAATGTGAATTCCCTTAGTTCTCCTCTTTTTGGCTTTTTGGGGGGCAAGAGTGCTCCACACTGGCTTTGTGTTTCTCTTGTATAGGGATTTTTGGGGTTGTGGCTGCCTATACTTGTACATCCACTTTTTCCATTTTATACATTAGTGGTACTACACACTTCCGGAAAAAAAAATGGTGGGATGTGGAACTCAAAGTGAACTAACGCAGATTATGATTCTCATTTCTATTGAAGACCATCCCAAGCAACTGAGATGCATCATAGACGTACCTTGTTCATCATATTCAGCATTTAAGCCTGATGATGCAGTTATTGTTTATTTTTCCCTAGGAGACAAATGTCTCCGTATCCTATTGCATTACAACATGATGCACAGCAGTACAGCAGCAGCAGGTGGGGCATGCAGCATGGCAGTGCCATGGACAAGTGTGTGAACAGCAGCTGAGGCAAAACCTCTTCAGGATCCCCCTGATTGGCCTTTCTTCAAGTGGGTAGAGTTTAAAGGAAATGACCTTTCTTTATTAAACAGCCCTCACTAATAAAATGTTGCAGATAATCCTTAAATTATAACAACAAATGCAAATGCTTCTTTTATTATTCTTTCAGTATTAAACATATCAAGTAAACATTTTGCAATAATGCAGACTTCCCCAACTCCATGAATTCCAGTTAAGGTCCCAAGGATAGTTCCAATATCAGAATCTGTACTGTGAAAATCCTAACTTCACGTTACCTGCAGATCTCTAAAAGGATTATAAAACAATAAATTTGGATTTCAGTGTAGTTTTTCTTACTACTAGTATCAGATTTGGATTTCTGTAGTGTAACCATACCTGGTGAAACACCCTATTCAATTATTTTATGTTCTAATGTGGAAAAGGGTTGAATTCACTTTCAAAAAAAATGTGGAAAAGGGTTGAATTGCCCACTCGAAATTATGTCTATCCATCACTGTCAAACTGGGACCTACTACGTAAATTTTAACTGCGCATGGCTCAACAAGAGGGGTTTACTGATGGTAGCAGAGTGGCAGGTCTATGGTCCTCCAGATAGCAGTATTTCATGTGTTCCATGATAATTCATTACAGTGTTACTGTGCTTTACCGTAACAAATTGTACTGTTGGTTTTGGTGGACTGGAATAACACTACACTCATGACTACTATTTATCCCTTGTTATTGTTTGGGTTAAAGATAAGTCTTAAACCAGTCCCTTTCATTTGTACCTAGAGTCCGGGTTGGGGTATAACTGGCCAATTTAGATAATGAGGGAGGCCTTCAATTGTGTTTACATGTGGTAGGTCCAAGGATGACATGCTAATATAGAAGTGTAGCTCAACTAGTCCATTTCCTATCTCATTTTTTGTGATAGTCAGTGATCTCCTTAAGGCAGAAATGTAGTGGTCAAGAAGAGATTGCCAGTGTGCAACTCGATGTACTGAATATTGTTAAGCTTGTGGTTAATGAAGCTAGTGTGCTGGCGCCTGGCGGCTTTGTACTTCTGTGGTGCTATTGTTGAAAGGCTACATCTGTACATTGACAGACCCAGCAAGCACAAAAACAATCTGTTTCTCCTAAAACCCCATTGTCATGGCTTACATCAAGCTTTCATGTTTTAATTTATTTCTTGTGGAATGCAATACTACTACGGTTATATAAGCCATAAGGTATGGGTCGAGAATCAAAATACACTTAGGAGTTCTATTGAGTAGCATTCATAAAGCCTAATTAGTTAGCCATGGAACTACTCAAAAGTGTGGTAGTGACTACGGATACATTTTCTCATGCTGTAATCATGTGTTATTGCACTTTGCAGTTGTGATTATTGTTAAAGCTATTTATTCATGGTGATATGCCCAAGGACATTAAATTTTGATGTGTCTAATTGTCCATAGTTTAAAATAATTTTTAATGTTGGTAGCACTTTGAACATATAGATTATGTCATGCTTATATAGTATTACTCTTTATCATGTTATTTTCTTCCTGTATCTTGATGTGGTCATCACCGCAGCACCTGTTTCCTGTCTTCCTCATAGAACCAGCATCAACAGTGTGCACTTAAGACTCCTCCAAACTCTGGATCCTCTACACAAATATAAATGTTTATGCGTAAGTTCTATTGCATCCTTTCTCTCGATTGTAGACTCACATTATGGACAACCTTCATTACAATTTACACGTAAAATTCAAAACTCCAGGTTTTCAATACTATATACTCAATGCTAATCCATCCAATGAAAATGTTACAGGTTTGTGTATGCACATGTATTCCTAGATACCATACACATGCATATAATCTCACACTTAGTCCAATATGGCTAGTAGTATTACATTTCATGAATAGAAGAAAACAACAATAGGAAAGAAGTACAGGTGCATAATCTAATACTCACATGCCATTCTTGGGCTTACAGCATACATGAAAACTGTCATAAAGTAATAAAAAATTGCAATGTGTTGTGCAAGAAGTCGATCAAACCATAATGCATTCCCCCCCAATTCCTGCAGAAGAAACCAAAATCATCACGTAAATTTCCTTGATAAATATTAGAAAATTATAATAGCCAGTAATGAGTGAAATGGCCAGCTTTATAAAACACAGTCAGCTAATGTCACGTCCAAGAAACACAAGGTAGCATTGCCCTCAAAGAGAGACACAACAGAACACCAACAAAGACCATGCCAAACTCAACAGGAAATAAAAGAGTACAGAAGAGAAATAGAAAACAAGAAACAAGACATCAACAAACATTTGGCCCATCCCTGCACCAAATCAATGCAACCAACTCAAGGGAACATCTTTGAGAAAAAGATCAAACAGTGTGGCGACAAAAAAATGAACTCAGCAGACACATCGGCAAACTAGCCAAATTAAGCGTCCTCTCATCGTCACAAAGAAACCTCCCCACATATCACAGAGAAATAATCAAAACCTGTTACCTCTCAGCAGCCGACCATTAACCACCTTGTCTGAGCGATCAGACAAAATCAGTCAGTTTGAGAAAGCCTGTTTACCTATCTAAACTGGCCTTTTCTTTTTCTTTTGTTCCTCTTCAAGTGATCTGGCGTCTCCAAATCCTCTGTATCCCCCTCAGAAAGAAGCTTCCAGGGCATCCAATAATAGTGCCAACCATACTGTGGATGTCAATTCCCAACAACTTACAGCAAATTATGAGCTCTTTGTCAGAAAGTTCGTCAATAAGATTAAAAGTGGCATTAAAATCTTCTGAAGACATTCAAGAGCGCAACTCAACTACAATGTCAGAACTACAGTCGCCAACTCATGAAAACCTATACCCCTGCAGTTCCCGGTCAACAACGCGAGGCGAATATTCGGAGAAAAATGTGACGGCAAATGGTAGGGTATGTGAAATACCCAAAATGCCCCCATTCCTAGAGGGGAGAGAGAGAGAGAGAGAGACCACCCCGCCTGCCCCCCTCTCCCCCTCCCTGCTAGTAGACCCCCCCCCCTCTCGGCCCCTCTCCCCCTCGGCGAGCAACACCCCCCTCTCCCCCTCCGACGAACCCCTCACCCTCCCTGCTCGCAGACCCCCCCACCCCTCCCTGTCCCTCCCAGCCCCCCTCTCCCCCCTCCGACAGTAGCCCCCACCCCTCCTGGCCCCCCTCTCCCCCTCCAGTGAGCAACCCCCGCCTCCCAACCCCCCTCTTTCCCTTTGGCGAACCCCCATCCCTCCCTGCTCGCAGACCCCCCACCCTTCCATGTCCCTCCCGAGCCCCTTCTGGTGAAACCCCCTCCCTGCTCACAGACCCCCCACCCCTCCCTGTCCCTCCAGACCCCCCTCCCCCTCAAATGAGCAACCCCCCTCCATCTCCCTGCTCGTAGACCCCCCACCCCTTCCTGTCCCTCCCAGCCTCCCTTTCCCCCTCCAGCGAGCAACCCCCCTCCTGCCCCCCCCCCCCTCTCCCCCTCCGTCGAACCCCACTCCCCCTCCCTACTGGCAAACCCCCCCCCCCTCCTTGTCCCTCCCGGCCCCCCTCCGTCGAACCCCACTCCCCCTCCCTACTGGCAAACCCCCCCTACTTGTCCCTCCCGGCCCCCCCTCTCCCCCTCCGGCAAGCAAACCCCCCCTCCCGGCCCGCCTAGCCCCCTCCGACGAGCACCCCGTCTCCCCCAACCACGGCGACCCACCACCCACCCAAGCAGCCCCCCTCCCCCTCTCCCCCACCCCAACAGACCCCCTCTTTCCCCACCCCCATTGCCAGAGAGAGAGACCAGCAGGTGGCGGCGGATCTTCTTCACAGCCGAGAGGTCGGCATCGATGTCCAGATCTAGGAGGGGCACATAAAAGGGGGCATCGTCAGGGAAGTGGAGGGGATCGAGGCGGCCGACGAAGTCGTACGGCAGGTCCGCCATGGCTGGGTTTTCTATCTAGAGGGGGAGAGAGAAAGAGAGACATTACTCAAGTTAAACACACGGGAGTTACGGTGAGGGTATAACCGCAAGCATTCGAAGTATATTAAGGGAATTTTTGACTTGGGGCTAAATGAGTAGTTTATTTGGCAAAACCAATCTTTACAAGAGTATATATGCAAAAAGCCCAAATTTAAAAAGGAAACCACCACTTGGCTCTGATGCGAATCCAACTCACTTGAAAGGCCTCCTAGTAGACCAACTCAACCTGATTCAGCCCACCATCCATAACTGGAAGACGTTCCAGGTTAACCAAGATTCTGGCCTGAGCCTTCCAGTCTCCAAGGATTTCATATACACTCTGCAATATTCAATCAGCTCATGCCAATCCAGGTCAACTGATCAGTAAGAGGTGTGACCAAAAACCACATCAGTTCCCTTAGAAGCTTCTTATACGCTTGAGCAACTTCTTCCCGAGTCCACATGAAAATTTGCCAACCTCCTTGAAGACATTTGCCTAAAACAATTACATTCCATCTGACAAACATCGTGCAGGGCATGGCATCAGGGTTGTGGGTTTCAAAGACATACCCTCATGGCCTCCATATCTGTATCCCAATAAACCATTTTTTTTAAGAAAAATCCCAGTAAACCTTATTAAGAACACCCAGGTAGCAAATCCTTCATCCCAGCATAAGTGAAGCTGAATCTCTTTTAATCCACACCATGCCAGATTTCCTGGAGCCAGGATTTTAGTCGTATCTTCTTTCTTCTCCTAGTTCATTTCATCTGATGCCTTGATGAACAAGCCTTTTCTCACAAAGCATCAGAAAGTCATTCCTGAGAAGGAAAATTATTAGACAAGAATCAGCATTTTTCCCCAGATACTTGACAAATGAGAATTAGCAGGTGTCTGGGGATAAATAGATGAAGATGTGATATCAGGCTGACAGCCAGCTGTAAAACTAACTCAAAACTTTCAGGATTTGGACTTCCAAACACTACACACCCTAGAAAAACTTGGCGATGACATGTAAAGTTTTTCATAGCTTAAGAAAGTGAAGGGATTGAGGTGACGACACTGGATTCTGGAATCTGCCCATCAGTAAGTTCTACGTGATCCAGGGACTCTTATTAAAGAAAGAGGACCTTACAACTTTGTTTGAATGTTCTACCTTTTAGGTTTCGCGTTCTCTCACTCTCCTTGTCTCTCATTTCCAGTGCATCTCATTTCCCATATTACATTATTTTTATAGTATATCATCGACATGAATTCTGTAAATGTGCCAAAAGAAATTCTATGTCCACTGTGCATAAGTTTCATCTCTAGTCTAGTCTGAAGCCTTTTTAGTCTCAAGCATCTTGTAGTCTGTTCACATACTGTACGCATCAATGAACAAAAAAAAAAAACTGAATCTATATGGGAAGGGGTGCAGGGTCAGAGCATGAGGGAGGTGGTGTTAGGAACTTAGGATGTCACTGATAAAAGATTGATACATTTACCAGAGCGGTATTGGCCAATGGCTTTAGAAGTGTGGATAGGAAGTGGAGCCATTCTGTTAAGATGGAGGGAGGAAAAAGAATACTTCAGAGAGGCATCTACTTCCCAACTGTCGCAAATGTGGAGAAACGTTAAGAGTTAAGACCATGATTACACAACTAATCCAATGCCATATCAAATTGGGAACTGGAATAGATTACAGTTTTATCGATCAATAGTGTTCTGAAATTCAAACTTAGTGACCATGTCTAGTCAACTGTATGAGTTACAAAATGGCCAAAAACAAGTGGAAGGGGTGTATTCATTTAGGGGCCGTTTGTTAACCGGGCACGGTTAGCGCAAGTGACCCCGTGCACGGTTAGCGCAAGCGACCCCACGGGGTCACTTGCGCTAACCGACCCCGGTTAGCGCATCTATGAGTGAGAGAGCGGTGGGGCCCACATCACTCTCTCTCATCGGATGCGCTAACCTAACCGGTTAACAAACAGGCCCTTAAAGGTCTTACTGAGACTGGATGATGATGGAATATGCAAATTAGAAGAAATCCCACAAATCTGGAGGCAGGGAGTTTAATGTAATTATCACAATTGCCAGAGCAAAAAATAAGCTACAAGACATGATGTGGAGATGGACACCTAGAGTCTGATTCAATGTTGCTAGACAGGATGTATACATCTTTTATATGAGTTCTAATCCCATTTGCATTAGGAATACTTATTCTAGTCCTGTTTGTGGAACAGCTCATAAGAACCATACGTATAGTGCTACTGACCCATTCACACTAACACAGAGTTTCATTATTTTCCTCCCCATCTCTACGTCCTAGCATGGTGTCAAAGACCAAGCATATCATCCCTCCTTCCCTTTATCCGTTTCTTTGTCCGCACAGGATTCTCTGCTGATGATGGCCTCTAAGGGAGTTATACACTCATCAGGACAGTTGACCACCATTACCAGAGATCATTGAGGCAGTACCATTACACCCACTCTCGTCACTCATGCTGTCATCATCCATATGAACTACAGCTGCCATTTGCCCACCAGTGCTACCATTGCCAATTTGCCACTACCATGGTTCTGAACTGTCCACACAAGGTGCAACTGCTGTTTAACCATACTGCTGCAGCAGTGAATATGCATGCACTTTTTGCGAAGACATCAGACAACTTGTCAATCATGCACAGCTTGCTCAAACTAAAAACAAACTGATTTCAAGGTGTCCCTTTTGTGAATACATCAACCACCTGATCCCCTGAATGAAAATAAGAGAAACACAGCTCTTGTATGTCTAGCTTCTCTCAGACAAAATGTTGACTGATTTCAATATGCTTCCTTCAACCATGCTGAACTGGATTATGTACGATCTTTGCTAGAAGCTCTACTAACTCCAATGTCACCCGAGGAGCACTTTTAAACACGACTTTGTCACCCCATGTGCCATGGCTCTATATCATGCTTAAGCACTGGATCAAGCACATACTATCTATTTCCCTCCATGTGAGTAGGTCTCCTAGGTAGGTATAATAACTTGCAGTAAGCCATAGTTCTCCTGCCATAATGAGAGCTTGCCCAATCTACATCAATGCAAGCAACAATTTCCAAACGCAGCTTCAGGACCTCCTCCACCTCCTCTTGGACTTCGCTCCTCAGCCTACCAGAAAGGATGAGTGGTGTTGGAGGTGGGGGAGGGAAGGTACCTTCTCAGTCTGCTCAGCTTACTCCTTCATCTCCGATGGAGGGGTATGGCACAGCCTCGCCCTGCAGATTTGGCGACCTAAGAGACCATTGAAGGTGAAGACTCTCAGCTGGAGGATCTCCCACGGGAGATTACCCACTTGGGATATGTTGCTTTCGTTCCTACCGAACATTCCTACAGTTTACTGCCTTTGTGGAGGAGGATGAGCCCTTGGATCATCTATTCGTTGGCTGCACCTTCTCAAAGAGGGTGTGGGAGGAGCTGGCTTGGAAGACACAATGCATCATCAGCCGTCAGAGTCAAGTTCAGCAGCTTATGGCGAGCTGGGGAAGGGCCGGGCCCATCAGAGGGGGCAGAATTGTTTGGTGGTTGATCCTCCATGCCACCTTGTGGTCTTTACGGGGAGAACGAAACAAAAGGGTATTCAGAAAGAAAGCTAGAGCGGAGGAGTCTGTGGTTATGTTCATTTGTGACAAAGTGAGGGAGTGGACAGAACTCCTATGTTATGTGAACTCTCAAAACTCACCTCTTTTTGTTTTGTTGGGGTGTTAGTGAGGGCAACACTAACTTGGTGTATCCCTAGCATGTACAGGGTTTTTTTGAGAGCTTACAGATTACACTTGTACATCTCTTTTTGTTTAATACAATAGTGATACTATCCACTTTCAAAAAAAAAAATTGGCCAGACTTTGTGAACAGCAACCCCTTAAGTAGTGTATACCTAGTGAGTAACAAATAGAGGAACTTGCAAACTAGCTGCTGACAAGGTTTTCCGTCTCGAATATCGGTTGTCTCAGAAAGGCGGAAAAGAAGAGATCTCAGACAGATTTTGGAAAATTTTTGGGAGATTAAGTTCGGTGATTTCGGAAAAATGTTTCATATATATAACCTATTTCTAAGAAAATGCTAATTGTTTTCTACTAACCACTCAATCTCACAAACATGTTTTGCTAATTGACAACTCAATTTTACAAAATAAAGAGTAATTATAATAATAACAAATCTATTCACATGCACCAATGTTAATATACATCAACAGCTACACCAAAAAGATATACGTAAAGTGGTACATGAATCACAAACTGAAGAATACATCAAAAATCATCAAAAATGATACATGAATCTCTGTCTTCCCCCCTCTCTATCTCCCTCTCTCTCAAACAGAGAGAAAGGGGAGACAGGGGGGAGGGAGAGAGAGAGAGAGAGGTTGGGAGACAGAGAGAGAGAGAGAGAGAGAGGGTGGGAGACAAAGAGAGAGGGTAAGAGAGTTTGAGGGAGAGTGTCAGAGAGGGAGAGGCAGAGAGTCTAGGGGAGAGGAAGAGACAAAGAGAGACTAGGAAGAGAGAGAGAGAGCTCAAGGGGGTCGAGATAGAGAGAGATAGGGAGAGAGGAAGGAGTTAACCGGGGGGTGGGGGAGAGAAGATCTTAGTCTCGGGACTTTGTTTCTCGCGACCTTTGGAGAGAGAGAGATCTCGGACATCTCATAAGAGATGGCAAACCATGGCTGCTAATACATGCCTTTATCTTTTTTCTGAGAGTAGTTCTCCTTGTTCATTTAATCTGTGGTTGGTCTCAATGAGAGTGTGCTGCTTTTCAGCCCAGCAACCTTGTTTCTTTAAGCAGGTCCAAAGCATATTTATGTTGACAAATGTAAATACCTTCCCTGACATTGCCAGGAAAACACTTGAAGTAGCCCACACCTTTAGTCCCAAATCCCTTGCCAGAGTTTGCAACCCTACAGGCCAGGCCCAGCCTGATGTTATAAGCACTCAGTGCAGGCCATGCTTGGGCATAGAAATTCAAGGAAGGGGGTTGCAGTGTGCCGGGTTTGGTGCAGCCCATTGACAGCCCTAGTTCTAGGTGCACCTTCCACAGTTAGTGTACATGAAAAAGCTAACCACCAAATAGTTTAAGTGTTAAACACATGGCCAGAATACCATTACCTCATAAAGACACAAAATAGCTCAATTGGATTAAAGACGAATGGCTGCTAGGCAAGTGGAGAATTCAAGGAGCAGACCTACAAGGAGCAGATAGAAACAAGGAAAGGGAGCTTGGCTGAAAATACAATCCTTGAAAATTGCATGTCGAGTTTAATAATATATTTTTGGGCCCTTTCAACTCTGAAGATTGCAAAGAAGGGAGGAAAAATATTTCAGGTGTTAGTAACTGGGCACACCCTAGAGGGGGTAAATAGGTGTACCAAATAAAAATTATAGCAAATAAAAATTATAAACAATTGAATGCAGTTGAAATAAGAACTTAGAAACACAAGCAACTACAGAGACACTTTTTATACTAGTTCGGTCTGTCCTTCTTGATAGGCCTACATCCAGTCCCTTTACAACCTATAAAAGATTTCACTAACCTTTCCAACCAAAGTTCCACCCACTAATTTTTCAGGGCCTAGCTTCCCAGCTGATCTTAGCAGATCTCAGCGAACCTTACAGCTAGTTTCTAAGACTAACAACCCCAGTCCCCAGTTGTTCTTACGGTCACATCGAACCAATAGTTATCCAAATGACTTAGTTTCTCCAGTAGTTTTGCACCTGCTATCTTTCCAGGAGCTAGTCACCCAGCTGCTTTCCACAGTATCAACAGACCAACCTAACACACCCAGTGGTGATTACCCAGAGCAACTAATGCTCTATACACTGCAGTTGGACAAATTTAAGTTTTCATAAATGTGCTCCTTGATGAACAAATGATGGAATCTACAATGCACAAAGAAAAATAAATTAACTGACAGACAGATAGAGGAGGAAGATAGTAAGAATGTCGTAGAAGTGCAGATTCTTTCTCTTCAATGCTTCCCACGATGAGAGACTTCTAGGATGATGCTTTCAGTATATGGTGAAGTCTCCCCTTGACTTGAATGCGCAGGAAGCTTGTGTTCAGTGATCGCTTTGGTTGTAAGAAGACGCCTGAAGATAATTGATCGTTTTGCTCAACGGAATGGCTTCAGTTCTTCTTGAACTCCAACTTATTTATAGCTCCAGGCTTAATTGTATCCGTTAGATACATTTGCCTTCAAACGGTCAGATCTCAATCACAACGTTCGGCAAATCTGATTGACTGCTCAACTTCCACCTACTTTGTGAGTGTGTGCACATCGTTCTCAAGGTAGTAGGTGAATCAAATCTTCCGCTGCCAGAGATATGGTTGTCTTTCCTTTTTCTTTTTTTTATGCAGCCTACCCCTGACTATCGCCATCTGTATGTTCTGAAATAATGCTAAAAATATTTCTCTCACATAGGAACATGAGATAAAAAAAACATATACAAAATATAAGCGCTAGTGTGAGTAAAATATACAAAAGGGATGTGAACTTCACACATAAAATTGTATCTCACAGTATCAGGTAATACACAAAAAGATATATAATATATTTTATACGTCCTACGAATGAAAAGGTATCCCAACGGATACTGTGCATTTAATGCGGACGTATTTGTTAAGTTGACTATTCAACACATTAACACGTATGTCAGATGATACACAACGTGTCTATAATTCTACGAGAAAAAGGCATTAATAAGATTTTAAATAATAGGTGTATAGATTACGTTCATATGCATGGCGCTGTAGAGTTTGTGTTGTGTAGACGGTTCACTGTATAGTTTGTCATTTAGCACAGTCAACAGATATATATATATATATATATATATATATGACCAGCTTCGTTTATCGTAAAGTCTTTAAACAAAGTATCGTCTATCGCTTCAACTTTTTGGATTAGTCGAAATTTCATCTGTCGCAACTTTTGTCATTTTCCACTTAGACAGAGTTTCATTTATCTGCTCTTGTATCGTTTATCCTCTTTATCTTAGATGATGTATCGTCTAATGTTCCATCTAACTTGAGATTTAGACGAAGTATCGTCTATTCACTTTCACTCTTCCATCTATTCTATTTACATTAGACGATGCATTATCTAACCTACCGTCTATCCTGGAGACTTAGACGAAATGTCGCCTAAGTTCTTTTCGAGTGTTTGCAATTTAGACAAAGTTCTTTTAGCCTTTAGACCCTGCATTATCTATCTCACCAATGTAGATGATATATCGTCTTACACTAAGTCTATTTGGCCATTTTAGACGATATTTTTCTTGATTTTTCTACGTTATTTCAAATTTAAATTAAACCTTGATTTTTTTACTAAGTGTATGAGAGACTTGAGATAAGTTAAACCTATAGTTTCATGAAAAACTAAGATATGTTTATTTTGTCATAGTATTTATTTTGTCATAAATCCAAAATAATTAATTTGTGGGAAAGACATTTTCCCAACACAAGAGAAGGGATTGGTTAGATATTTCCTAAGGGGAAGGAAAGGGCAATTATAAAAGTGCATGACGAGGAACCTAGTAAATAATGTTATGGGGCAGGATTCAATGGGGCAAGTGCATTCATATTTTCATTTACCTTTTCTTTTATAATATGTGGTAAAAACCAGATTCTAAATATCATAATATTTGATTATTTACTATGTTGCAACAAGTCTCGCTTTTCCCTTTTCTAAAAAAACAACAATATCCCGTTATTCCACTAGATGGGTAACTGACAGTTATCTGTCTACACAAACACTTCCAGAATAACAAAGGGCTTACATTTTACAGAAGACAGAAAAAGCTATGAAATAGAAACAAAGAGATTTAACAGGATAAAATGCAACCTCCATGATTAGCAAATGATGTAACTCGTTCCAGCTTTCTGCAAAATGCACTTTCAGATAATCAGCTCTTCTCCACCACCCAAAGCTCTCATACATGTGTAGAACTGATATAAAGGCTGTAATGCAAAAATAAATTACATCCTTGTCAACAGAAAAGACCATGATAAAAATAAACCAAAAAAACCACCATATCATAGATGTGCAAAATTAACTAGCTACACAAGTTACTCGATATATCAGTTCTAAACTTCTGCACTAAAAAACAAGTTATCAAAGGTTTAAAGATGGCTTCACTAAATTCCACAAAAAGAGTTGAAAAAATAATGCAGCAAGAAATAATTTCATGTTTGTTATAGATGCTTTTGCAAAGGAACGCTCTTGCAAGGTTAAAGCTCCAGGTATGTTTATCTGCAGATGCACTTGGAAGCTTACCAAAATAGGGGACTCTTGCAATTGTCTCCAATACATAAAACCTCGCATAATGCCTATCGTGATAAAAAGCATCTAATACTTTGATAACTGAGTCCTGGAGAAAAATAATCAACATTAGTCAACAAAGCTAGCTTGAGAAATTATGAAAAAGGTCATTCAAATTTTAAATATTTGACAAGGTTAAAGAGGGAACTTAACCAAGCTACTTCCCTGTTACAAAGTTTACTATGCTCCTCAATATTTGCATTTCAATATTAGAAAAGTTCTAATACTACTACATGTTATCAGTTTGCAAATTTTATGCTATACTGGACAATCACGCCATGTACATATGAGTTACCCATATCAATTGCAGTCCTACTTTTCAAGATGTTTCTTTGATTATTCTCAAAAAGAAAAGCTTTTGTGTGCAAGATGATTTTTTGCAGTAGCTTGAGTTGGATCCAGATCAATTATATCAATTTGGTAACATCCAACAGAATTGACAACTGAGATTAAAACACAAAAGTTTGATGTTTGTTGTTTTATAAAGAAATAAAGGAGCAACTCAACGACCAACTTTTATTTGATCATGAGGCAAAGGAGCAACTTGCCGACCAACTTTTGTTTGATCATGAGGCCACCAGGATCAGGACAGCAGACTCGTTGATTATAAGAAAGAGGATAACTAGTTGCATTCTATCTATCTCTGCACTTCTATTTATTTCCATCTCTACACTGCTGCCAGAGACATAAGGCAGTGATTGTGTGGTAACCCATGACTCCAGCCTCACACATACCAGCAAGTGACTGAGTCAGGGGCCATCATCTACAATAATCCATCATAGTTTAGTGATGTGCAAGAGACAAGATAGTAGGACAATAATATGGAACATATGCAAATAATACATGCCTGAAAAGTGCTTAGCCAACTTTCTTTCACGTGACCCAAAAGAAAAGGAAAAGGGCAACCATAACTACTCCATTAACCAAGCACTGCAGTTGAAACCAATTGATACTTTGCCCTCAGGATTCCTCTGAACAGCTCAACTGCCCCTTCACTGCTACTCAGTGCCTTGGGACTTCGACCCAAAAAATAGAAAAAGAAAAAACCAAGTTGAGTGGCAGCGAGTCCTCTGAAATTCACATCTACTTTTCCACCACAATAAACAACACCTTCAGAAGTAAGAACTGAAAAGTAAAGACAGAAATGGTGGGACATTATTGAAAACCAGCCATAGTAATGCCAGCATAAAAAAATGAAAGCTAATGATTGTATAGTTGTACAGTCACACAGTTGTACAATTGTGCAATTATTTGTTGACACACTCGTACAGTTGTTTGGCCTCCTCAGACCATGTCCAGCCTTTCACGCGGTACACTTTGTAAGCATGTATATCATTATTATAGCAAGGGAAAAAAGTAGTAACTATGAAATGTTACACAGTAGCAATGTACAGTAGTACAGCTCCAAGGCTTATAAACATCGTAAGCAGAGTAAAACGTGCCAATTTGGCATTTTCCCCTTTTTGAGGCATAGGCCAAGCTCCTTTTGGAATGTCCTGGCCTTTATCCCCTTTCTAATAAAAGAGCATAATCATGTTTTGGGGCTAAAATTAGACAGACCTTTCCATTTGAATCAGTTGATCCTGCAATCCATGGACCACTCAACCAGCCATCCAACGTGGAAAGATTTGAATGTTATAAATTACACACTGTTCATAGAAATGTATGATGCCAGGCTTTTGTGTCATATTAACAGTAAGGTGGTATTCGCTGCCAGGTCACCTTGACAACTAGGCACAGAAGATTAAAGGAAATGCACCCAAGATAGTGGAATTAAGGAGTTAATTCACATGCACTCATAGCAGTCTTACAAGTAGTGAAATAACTCAATATGTTGATTAAGAGTACTGTGTAGATTACAACATTACAAACAAAACTACAACCACATGACTACATGCACAGGTGGGCGAGTCCACACATGCACATGCACAGTGCCATGCATGTGCACACATGCATACAAATTAGGAAAACAACTTTGATTAGATATCATAATACAGAGTTACACACCTAATGTAAAACATAAAGTGAGATGGATCCAATTCCAATCTGCCGATGAAATCATGGATATTAACTTAAATACTACAATGAAAGCCTGGAATCAAGCAAATGTGAAGAAAGGAACATACAGTAAGGGCAACATTCACAAATTGCTCGAACTTAACGATCCATCTCTCAACAACACCAGGTGTATCCTCTGATGAGTCCATGGTAGCCTGTCTACTCTCACGAACAGGGAAACTCTTCACATCAAAGGAATCATCTACCTTGACCTTCTCTTTTTCGTCTACTGTTGTGGCTTGTATCCGATATGAATTTCTAAGATAAAAACATAGGAAGCAAATTCAAAAAAAGGAACAATATTATTACAAAATCCAAACAGCACTTAAAACTGATGATCTTTTGCAAGTTAGTTCACTAAAGAACTAAAGCTCCCATAGCATATTGCACACAAATTTATGATGAATTCCAGAATAAAACTAGTTTTAACAAGGATTAGTCAAATGTGAATACAGAAAGGAGTCATGGGATTTGTGGTTACTAGTTGCATGGGGATGTTAAAAGAATTCCTTGCCAAGAACTTCAAGGCTTATATAGTTACACAAGAGACAAATGATCTGAAGGAATTCCTTGACAAGAACTTTTCAAGGCTTATATAGCTACACAAGAAACAAATGATCTGAAGCATCTTATGGCAATTCTTCTCGATCATCCAAACTGACACCATAAGGCCTACATTTTCTGTAAATGGCCAATGATACCCTACAAACCACATCAAAAGTCCAGCTAGAAGAGAAATAATTTCTGAGGTGAAAATGTTTATGCTCATTTAGTCCCTAGAAAAACTAAAGATCAAAGACCTAAAGTCCTTGCAAAGGGCAGGACCACCGAAGGAAGGAACCCTATAATGATTTTCCTCATTTTAGGCCCAAGAAAATGATAGAGACCTGAACAAGACCTCCACGGAATGGAAAGAATCCCAAAAGAAGTATCATTGTACAGAATAAGTACTCCACTAATAGACTCAAAGTAGCCCTCCAGAAAGAAATTCTCTGAGAGGTTAACAAGAATGAATAGCATACTATAACACACATAGGGAGCTCGAAAATGCCTTTATATGTTCATACTCTGCTGCAGGGTCCTTCTTCCAAATTATTCCTTAGAATTTTCCTCATGTACTGCATTCTGGCTCACTGGGGCAAGTACGCCCCTGCTTTTTGATCATGTTCGACCAAGATATCCATCCATTGTTGTCACCTGATGGGGTTCAGATACCTCCATATTTATCTTGTGCACCCCAAAGGTAAAGCATAACGACTGTAGCCTTCGGATCTTAAAGTGAACAGACTACAGAAACCAAGATATCAAACAAAACCACCAAAGGGGCACCACTAAATTAGCAAAGCACAGGCCATTAATCCGGCCTCTGCGATGCAAAGAGTAAAAACCAAAGAACATCAACATCTAATCCCCAATTTCCATCCCCTCACCAGTCACCAACTCGCTTCTAGTCGCCGAATGCTCTGGTGTTTCACATACTCCAATAGCAATAAACTCAGCAAACCCAAACCTTCAGCAGGACAAAAAAGATTAAGACTACGCGAGATGCTTTATTTGTTTCCCTTGGACGAGTAACATTCTCACCCGTACAATTGTCTCGCTGGGCTTCATGTGATTTGGCGGACTAAACAAACAATTCTCGGCAGAAACAAAATATCAGACCTCGAAATATCAACACAACGAGAAGACTACGAAGTAGAAGAAACGAAGACACGAAATTCCCAAAAACAAAAGCCTGTCTAGTATATACCTCGGAAGCCTGACCCGCGCCAACGGCGACGGAGGGCTAGTAGAGCGCGAGAGCGGATTGCAGAGGAACGGGTTCGAGATGGGGGCGGCGGCGGTGTAAGAAGCGGCGACCCTCGCACCGGACGGGGAAGCAGCGACGGACAGTGCACCGAAGGCAGACGAGAGACCCACAGTGCCACCCATATCTCCCCCCCCCCCACCCTCCACTCCCTTCTGAGGACGAAGCCTGCGAGAGGGGAGGAGGAAATGGGGAGAAAGGCGTTCGCGACGGAGGTGGACGACAGGGCGAGCTCCTCTCCGCTCTCCTGCGGGCACAACGGCGTGGTGGGCCAGGGCGGAACAGTGTAACTTAGCTCGCCGCTGGCGAGATGAGAAGGGTCCGAGCCGATTTCTCCGCCGGCCGGCTTCTTGAACTGTTTGCCCACCACCAAAATGGAAGCTTTCAGATTTACAAATATAAAATCCGTGCACTCCGCATTGTTACATTCTTAAACGGGCAACTTCAATTAGAGCCACTTTATAACATGTCAGGATAAATGATCAGAGGTGAATTTTAACGAGTCATGTGATTTTGATAATAGAACAAGGGACGAAGAAAATGAGTTATTTTATTTATTCGCCCTTAATCGACTTTGGTATCATGGTTAGATTATTTTGAGTCGATTAAGATTAAAATTCTTATTTCAAGAATAATTTATTTTACTATTTCACGTTATTCTTAAGATAAGAGTAAGTTATCAAACTCAAAAATAGAAAACTCAAGGAATAACTCACCTGAACCCACCTCAGATAATTTAACATGTTATCAAAATCACCCAAAATTTTCTCTTTTTGAGTTTGATAATTTACTCGGTACCTTGAGAACAACTCATTCCATATGAAATAGTAGAATAAGTTATTCTTAAAATAAGGGTCTTAACTTTAACCTACCCTAGATAACTTATCATCGTTATCAAATTCGGTTAAGAGCGAGTAGACAGAATAACTCATCATATTTATCTCTTATTCTATTATTAAAGTCGTCTTTATTGAAGTGCGCAAGAAAATAAATTCCAAATATCTTATATCTAAATTTAAAACATCTAAAAATGATGATTTTTTAAAATTTTATATAAATAAAGAGACGAAAATCATATTTTTCCTAGCGTATACTGAAAAATGCACTGGATCATTTTATGAATGATTTTTTTTATAAACTAAATCCACGTAATACAATTTTCAACAAGTAAAATTGAAGTTAGAAAGAGAATGCTCGTTATGTTGATTAATATTAAAATATAAATTGACTTATTGACATCGTCATTGTACAAGGTCATACGTAGATTTATCTTACTATCTCGTAAGTTTATGACGGGGTTCTTGGGATTGAACTGGAACCCGTGGCGTGATAACAATAATGTCTCCTTTTAAATATTTTGTATTGAAGAATGTAAAAGCCACAATATATAGATTGGGATTACGAAAAATCTATTTTTATGAAAAAGTTGAGTATATTACTGGTAGCTTGTCTCTAATGTATATAAAATACAAGAAGACTTTTTCTTGTTAGATATTTTAAACTCAAATTATCTATATTAAGTATTTTAAAAATTTTATGTCTTTTTAACTATTTTTTTATATTTTTTAAAAATGGTAAAAATGTAGCACTGTATAACCTCCCTCTCTTTTTTCTACAACCTTATTCCTTTTGACACCGAATTAGATGTAATGAAAAATGTGAATAAAGTTGTTGTGACTTGATTATTAATAAATTTATTTATTTATATAATAAATATAATGAAACTTATGACAAACTCATCCTAGTCCCGATCTAACCTATCAAGATTGTTTCCGGCAGAGATGGACTTTAGGTTAATTTATGAAATTTTCATTTTTAGAAGCTTCTGTTAGTTTACGGGAAAACTTGAGTTAGTTTGTGGTAAATTTGCTTTTATAGTTCAAATTAAGGTTCCCTAAAAGACGATCTTAAGGATCGAAACTGTTTTATAGTTAAGGGATTTTTACATGTGTACCCTTGTAATCTTCTATTTTTACATGAAAATCCTGATTTATATGAATCATTGTAAATATCCCTAATATATCTAAATAGTTGTATTTATCGTAGTTCACTGTATCGCACTAACATGACGTGTATCAACCGCGTCGGATCATGCTGGCCAAAAATAACCATGGCGGTACGTCGGCACCAGGGATCAAAAATATCCGTAAACTCGATTACTCGCATTATCCGACCCGTGATGGGTCGGATAATACCCGAATAAACGGATATGGATTCGGGTTCGGATACGTTTAAAATATCCGTTTCATATTCGGATAGGGTATGGATTTAGTGCACCCAAACCCGTACTTGATCTGAATCTGCTCTTAATAATTTATTGTGCATGTTAGGTTTATGATTTTGACATGAACCCAATCTGTTGCCCGTCTTGTTTAGTTTGTGAGTTTAGACTTCTTGCTAAAATTATAAGGACGTTTTATAAAACATAAAAATTACTTTAGAAAGGAAAGAAATGACCATATTTTTTTTTCTAATTCTCATAAATCTCACATTTCTTTGGATGTGAATGTGGACTCATGTTTTATGGACGGATACGGATATCCGCGGATATATCTATACCCGTGACGGATATACCCGTATCCATATCCGCAAAAATAATAGAGTACTATCTGGGTATGGTATTAGTAAAATTTTCACAGATAGGGTATGGTATTGATCTACCCGAGCCGAACCCGATCTATTGACATCCTTAGTCGGCACTCCCTCAATCTAGTATCGGGTCATTGGCGGCAACAGTGACACTGATCGAGGATGAGGTCGGCCTAATAGAGAGAGAGAGGGGGGGGGGAGGTGAGGTGCTCCAATGGGGTCTGATAGTGCGGCAAGGTGGAGTCAGTGGCGACACGATTAGGGAGGCCGACAAAGGAGGGGAAGGCCAACAAAGGGGGAAGCCAGAGGAGTGGGCAGAGGGGGAGGGAAGAGAGGATTCTCGTATGAATAGTCAAAGTGAGGAATGATCAGTGCCAAATAATATCGACAATGTTCATTCCTCACTTTTAATTCCTACCTGAATCAATCTTAAAAATAAATAAAAAAACACTCTGTCGGGTGGTCGATGAAGGCAAGCACGAGTCTATGAGGTGATTGGCATCATCCAGTAGCGAGCGATAGCTGAGGTAGTGGCGCTCACGGATGGTGACCCTGGGATCGAGACGAGGAGTGGCAGTTGGGGAGGGAAGGGGGTGGAGGGAAGAAGAAAGGGGGAGGGCGGCATAGTACAAGGGGGGTTAGTGGCATTCTCCGACAAGGCAAACAGGGAAGCGAGGGTGCGCTGACTAGTTGACAGTCGCAAAGGTGTGAAGATTTTATACAAAAATCACCTTTTTGAAAAAGAATTCAATTGTTTGCACCGTTCCATATCATACCACGTCGGATTGTATCACTGGAGCACTGACCTAATGTGTATCAATGGTACGATAAATCTTGACGGTTATACTCTTACGGTAACATCGGTGCAACTTAAATGTTAGAAGCGATAAATCTACTCTCAAGTTCAATTTTACAGGGGTTTGATGAGATCACTCGGTCTTGAGAATATTTTTTAGTTGAGTAATATTTTGTGCATCGAAAGTTATGTCATAATGCAACGTGGATTCTCATTGGCTCCCTAAAAAGGTGGAAAGACACTTTATGCATAAAAAAGTATGCTCCCGTCATATTCATACGGCATGTTTTTTCGCACATTAAAGATCGAGTTCACTCAACGAAAAAATGTAGGACTAAAATATTTTATAACACTGAAATATTTTGTATACAAATAAAATATTTTGTTATAAGAATGAAATATTTTGTTTGACTTCATAAATAAACCAATGACATATTTTGTACAAATGAATTGTTTTGTTACATGAATGTAACATTTGTTATAATGATAAAATACTATAGAAATGAAACATTTTGTTATAAGAACGGAACTTAACAAAATGTTTCAATTCTATATCAAAATGTTTCATTTATGTAATAAAATATTTTAGTACTATAAAATATTTCAGTCTTTTATTTTTTTCGTCTAACGGGTTTGATCTTTAATACGCGAAAAAATGTGCCGTACGAGTACGACGGAGACATACTTTTCTGCGCAGAAAGGATCTTTCCACCTTGTTGGAGAGGCAACAAAAATACAGGTTACATTATGACATGATTTTGTGCACCGGATTCAGTGCACAAATCATTACTCTTTTTAATTTTTGCATCCGTTAGTAGTTTATGTAGCATCTATTTAGAAATATTATTTTGAAGTTGACAGTGCAAGGGCCTGAAGTGTACAAATACAGTTATTTAGATAATTCAATACACAAATTATTACTCTTTTTAATTTTTGCATCCGTTACTAGTTTCTGTAGCATCTATTTAAAAATATTCTTTTGAAATTGACCGTGGGTCTGAAGTGTACAAATATAATTATTTAGATATATTCGGAGATATTTTTGACCGTTCATATAAATCAGAGATATATATAGAAAATTAATAGATTACATTTTTTAGCCATGGAAAAACTAGTAAATTACATGATATATGGAGAGGGGGATTTTCGCAGCCCACCACAAAGGCAGCCCAACAAGACCCACAAGGTCCAACCAGGCGAGCCCGCCCGAGTGATAGCCCACAGGGCCCACTTAGGGAAGAAAAGCCCAATAAATAAGACTCGAGGAACTAACTCTCCCCGGCGGCCTTCTAGGCTCGGAGGGCCCGAGACAACGGTCAGGTCCCAAGGAAGGTCCGACCTAAAGCCCTCTCCCCGTCCGAGAGAGATAGGCTCCAGCTGACCTATCCGACCCCACCCTCGCCGAGCCATGCCTATCGCTCGGACATGAGCTAGCATCCCCGAGGCTCGGTAAGGCCGGTTGATTATCCACATGTGCAGCCGTTCAGAGTCCTCCGCCAGCGGGAGAGTCAGGGGAGCCGCCGGACTCCAAGGGGATAACGTTCCCACGATCAGGCCATGAAAGCCCCCGTTAAAGACGTAACTCCCGCCGGGAACCCCTCAGCTTACAGGACTCCTGAAGGCGGCGCGCTATTTAAGCAAGGGATACCCTCTGGAAGAAGGTAAGATGAACAAGGCATTCACACACCCTAAGCTCCTGAGCATGATTCGCTTCACCCTTTGGTGGAGAGGATTCTCGCGCATCAACTCTCTCCTCCCCCCATTATTGCTTCCACCATAGCTCTACTGACTTAGCCATCGGAGGGTTTTCCCCCAGGGAGATCCCCTGGGCCCTCTGATATGTTTCCCTCTCTTGCAGATTCATCTTCTGGTGATCCACAGCCCGCTCAGGATCCAGCGCGAGATCTCGCCTCTTCATCTGGCGCCGTCTGTGGGAAACGCACGAAAAGTTGAGATGGTGAGAAGAAGCTCAGGGAGGAGATCCGCCGGTGGGGCAGGTAAGGCTGTGGCGACGGCGGGAGGCGCCCCCTCTAGGGCTCGCAGAGCCCCCCCTCCAACGCCAGCATCCCCACCAACAGGCCACCACCCCCCCGGCGGAGACAGGGGCACCCCTCGACGGTGGCGCCAACGCATTCCAGGCCCTCAACGAAAAGATGGACGTCCTCGTGGAGCTCATGAGGGCCCAGGCGGCCAGGGACGCAAGGTCCCGCGCCCCGTCAGGAAGTCCCCCTCGAAGGAGTGCGACGCAGCACACCGCCGGAGGCCGCTTCACCCTCCGCGGCCGACAGCTCCTCCGCAACGACGTCGGAGGACCCTCGCATGCTCCGCCTGCGGAGCAAGAGGCTTCTTCCACGCCGAGGAGAGGGAAGCAGGGGGCGAGGCCGCCGCGCCCGGGCACTAGTGCCCCGGGAGATCGCCAAGACGCCCCCCCCCCCAGCCCCACGGTGAGACTGCAGCCAGAGCTGTCCCTCCGGCTGCAAGATTTCAAGAGACGGTTCGCAGAGCAAGAGCGCGCCCTCCGCGCCCTGTAGAAGACCTCTCTTCCGGAGGACGAGGAGAAATCCCCTTTCTCCGAGTACATCTTGAAGGCAGAGGTCTCTCCCAGAGCCTCCATTCCAACCTTCAAACTCTACGACGGCCAGGGCGACCCAGCCGACCACTACGATAGCTTCGACGCCCTGGTGACCCTTCATGGAACGCCGGATCCCATCAAATGCCGAGCCTTCGCGGCCACCCTGGTCCAAGGTGCTCAGGCATGGTTCCGGGCCCTCGCCCCTGGGTCCATCCGAGACTTCAGGCAATTCAGGCAAATTTTCAAGGAGAGTTTCGCCGGTAGTGCCCCCCCAAGGTCAGTAGCGGGACTCCTGGCCCTCAAACAGGCGCAAGGGGAGAGGCTCCGGACTTACGTCCACCGATTTAAATCGGAAGCCCTCAGGATCCCCCGCCTGGATGTGGCCTCAGCCACAACCGCACTGACCGGAGGCACCCGGGACGAGAATCTCCGCCGCGAGCTTGTCCTCCACCCTCCCTCGACCCTTGCCGAGCTAGTGACTCTGGCACTGCGCCATGCCGAGTGCGAAGAAGTACTCAGCGCCTGCCGAGACGCAACCGGCTCGGGTCGGGAGGGGGACAAGAAGCGGACCTCCGAGCCAAACCCTGGCTCGGGTAAGAAGCGCGATCGAGAAGGAGAGCGCAAGAGAAAGTACAAGCGGTACACCCCCTTGACCGCGCCAGTCTACGAGATCTATGAAGACATCAAAGACTCGGGACTTCTCCGCCAGCCCGAGCCAATGAGGTCGAAGAATCGCAAGCGGGACAAGCATTGCCTGTTCCACGGCGACCACGGGCACCACACCGGAGATTGCCATCAGCTCCAGGACGAGATCGAGCGCCTCATCCGTCTGGGGCACCTAGCCCGGTTCACGATCGGGCACAAAGAAGACCGAGACGCCGCAGAGGAGATCGACAACGCCCCCCGAGGGGTTCACATCAACGTCATCTCCGGAGGAGCGACATCGGGCGGCGACACCAGCCGAGGGAGGAAACGTCATGCCGAGCGAGCCAGCCGAGCCTTAGAGCCCCCCAGAGGCCCGCCGATGGAGCCCCAGGTCATAGTCTTCTCCGACCAAGACCTGGAAGGGCTGAGCACCCCGCATGACGATGCCCTCGTTATCTCGGCCACGATAAATCACTGTAATGTAGACAGGATTTTGGTTGATAATGGGAGCGCCCCCGATGTATTATCTTATGACTGTTTTCTCAAGATGGGGGAAGACCCGTCCAAGCTCCGCCCGATCCGAACGCCCCTTTGCGGATTTAATGGCCTGGCCACCTACCCCGAGGGAGCCCTAAGCCTGTCGGTCACTATCGGCACCCCACCCACAACCGTTACGGTCATAGTGGACTTCATAGTGATTAAAGGTATGATAGCGTACAACGCCATTTTTGGCCGAAAAATTCTCAGCCGAATAAAGGCCGTACCATCTACCTATCACCAAAAAATGAAGTTTCCCACCAAAAACGGGTTGGGGGAAGTCCGAGGTAACCAGGCCACGGCTAGAAGGTGCTACAACATCTCGGTGGAAGCCTCAAGGCCGGACGGGAAGGATAAGGGCCCTAGGGGAGTCGAAGGAAGAGCCGTGACCACCGAGCCCGGTGGCGAGTTATTAACGGTATTCCTGAACGACGACCCGGCCCTAGGAGTAAGGATCGGCGCCGACCTACCACCAAAGGAACAGCAGCAATACAAGGAGTTTCTTTCTGAGTACGTTCGGGTCTTTGCTTGGTCTGATGATCAACTCCCTGGTATACCAGAGGAGACGGTGACGCACAAGCTCAACCTCGATACCACCGTGAGACCCGTACAGCAGCGGAAAAGGAAGCATGCGCCCGAGAAACAGGCGATCATCAAGGCGCAGGTCACCAAGGGACAAGAGACTGGTCTTTTTAGACCGATCCTGTACCCAACGTGACTAGCCAACGTCGTCCTGGTGCCGAAGACTACAGGCAAGTGGCGAATGTGCGTAGACTTCACCGATCTGAATAAGGCCACCCCCAAGGACTGCTATCCGCTACCGAGCATCGACCAATTGGTTGACTCAACCTCAGGCAACGAGATACTCAGTTTCCTGGATGCCTATTCGGGTTATCATCAGATCCGAATGAGCCCTGAAGATGTCGAGAGGACCGCCTTCATCACCGACTACGGCGTGTACTGCTACACCCGGATGCCCTTCGGATTGAAGAATGCTGGAGCCACATACCAACGACTGGTCAACCATATGTTCGAGGGACAGTTAGGTCGGAACGTCGAGGCCTACATCGACGACATGCTCGTCAAGACCCCGAGGGCCCAAGACCACTTCACCGACCTCGCCGAGACTTTCGGCACCCTCCTGAAGTACTGCATGAAGCTCAACCCCGCCAAGTGCGCCTTTGGAGTAAGATCCGGGAAGTTCCTGGGTTTCCTGGTCACTCAGCGAGGGATCGAAGCCAACCCCGACAAGGTCCAGGCCATCCTGGACATGCGCCCGCCCACGTGCATTAAAGACGTCCAGCGTCTGACGGGGCGTGTCGCTGCTCTCAGTCGTTTCCTGTCCCGTGCGGCCGAACGATGCCTGCCCTTCTTCAAGCTGATGAGGGGGCCCAAGATAGCATCTGCTACGTTCGCATGGGATGGGGAATGCCAGACAGCGTTCGCCGAGCTCAAAGAGTTCCTGGCTTCGCCCCGGTGCTTTCCAAGCCCGTCCCGGGCGAGGTCTTGTTGCTCTATCTCTCGGCGACGCCATCAACGGTCAGCTCGGTCCTAGTCAGGAATGACTCGGGAATCGAGAGGCCGGTCTACTACACCAGCAAGATGCTCAACGAGGCCGAGCGGAGGTACCCCGCAACCGAGAAACTCGTGCTAGCGTTGGTTACCTCTGCAAAGCGCCTCCGACCCTACTTCTAGGGGCATCCCATCACCGTGCTAACCGGCGAGCCACTGAGGAAGATTCTGGCCCATCCCGAAGCCTCGGGGCGACTCGTCAAATGGGCCATCATGCTCGGGGCCTACGACATCTCGTATCGGCCGCGATCAGCTATCAAAGGACAAGCACTCGCCGACTTCATCGCCGAGAGCACCGTTCCGGTTGAGGACAGGCCTCCGACAGCAACCGGGCCAACCTGGGAGCTGTTAGGCGATGGATCGTCCAACTCGATCGGCAGCGGCGCAGGGATCCTCCTAAAGTCCCCCGAAGGAATAGAGTTGCAATACGCCCTAAAGTTCAACTTTCTGGCGTCCAACAATGCTTCCGAGTACAAGGCCCTTATCTCGGGAGCCCGCATGGCCCGACGGTTGGGGGCCGAGCGAGTCAGGATCCACACCGACTCCCAGCTAGTTGCAAGCCAGGTCAATGGCGAGTACGAAGCTCGGGAGGTACCTATGATCAAATACCTACAGTTGGTCCGGAGCCTGGCCCAGCAGTTCGAGGAGTTCGAGGTAGTCCGAATAGCTCGGGAGCAAAACTCTCGGGCGGACGCCCTCTCCCGACTGGCCTCCTCCCTAGACCCGGAAGGTACACGATCGGTCCTCCTAGAAGAGCTAGAGCGCCCGAGCATAGACTCGGAGCTCCTCGCCATTGACTCGGCCACTCCCGGCGACTGGCGCTCCCCCTACATGTCCTGGATACGAGACTCCCGGGAGCCCTCCGACCCTCGGGAAGCCCGCCGAATGAAGTACCAAACTCGGCGCTTTGTCATCCTCGACAACGCTCTCTACCGAAGATCGTTCTCCGGGCCCCTTCTGAAGTGTCTCGGTCCCGACGAAGCAAGCCAAGCTGTTGAAGAGATTCATCAAGGCCTGTGCGGAGCACATTCAGGAGGTCGGTCGCTGGCCAGAATCCTGCTAAGGCAGGGGTACTGGTGGCCGACCCTACAGCGCGACTACACGGCTTACGCACAACATTGCGACCGTTGCCAGCGGTTCGACCATTTGGTCCATCAGCCGGCCACGGAACTTATCACCCTTACCGAGCCCTACCCTTTCGCTCGGTGGGGGATAGACATCCTTGGGCCATTCCCAACGGCTCAATCCCAGAAGAAGTTCATCATCGTCGCCATCGACTACTTCACCAAGTGGATCGAGGCTGAAGCAATAGCAAGGATCACCGAGACAGTCGTCTGGGGTTTCGTATGGAAATCGATCATCTGTCGCTTTGGCATCCCCCGAGTGATAGTGAGCGATAACGGGCGGCAATTCGACTCTCGGTACTTCCGAGACAGATGCGCCGACCTAAATATCCGCAACCACTTCACTTCGGTCGCCCACCCTCAGGCCAACGGGCTGGTTGAAAATGCCAACAAGACCATCTTGAAGGGCATAAAAACCAGACTCGGCAAGGCTAAGGGTAGCTGGCTCGAGGAACTGCCTAGCGTACTATGGTCGCACCGAACGACCCCCAGGACGGCAACCGGTGAGACCCCTTTTCAGCTGGTATATGGCACCGAAGCCGTCGTTCCGTTAGAGATCGCCAATCAGTCTCTCCGAGTGATCAGCTTTTCGCCCGAGGCAAACGAGCAGAAGTTGCTCGAGAACCTCGACCTGGCAGACGAACTCCGAGAGATCGCGAACGTCCGAACTACGGAATACCAGCGCCGCCTCACTCGGTACTACAACACCAAGGTCCGAGGCAGACAATTCCGACCAGGGGACTTCGTCCTCAGGAAGACTGAAGCATCTCGACCACTGGAGGCGGCGGGCAAGCTATCCCCCAACTGGGAAGGCCCCTACCGAGTGATCGAGACGCTCGGGAAAGGTGCGTACAGGTTAGCCACAATGGAAGGGGAACCCATTCCCCGGACATGGAACGCAAACACACTACGCAGATTTTATTTCTGAAAACTGTATCGACAAATCGGGTAAAATAAAACCCCCTTTTTCGCATTCATTCAAGATAACTATTGGTACATCAGAAAGGCAACTGCCAGTACATTACATAGTGAACAGCAAAAATCCATCTAGCACCGCGGCAAACGGCCATCGCCCGGCCGACCCGGTCTTGACCTTCTCGCATCCAGCCACTGACTCTGCCTCGCGTAGAAACTGGCTCGGACAAGAGATGGTCGACCCAGTTGGCTCGGGTAGACCGTGACAAGGGTGACAGAGGGACAGCAAGGAGAAGGCCACCTTTCACGCGAGGAAGGCTACCTTCCAAGTTGGCAACAACCTGGAAAAAGGAGCGCCGTGAAGGTCTCCTCTCCGCCAAACTACCAACTCTTTGGAGGCGAACAGAAAGCAAGCAGCCCCCGAAGAGTGAAAGAAATGAAGAACAAAAGAGAGAGAAAGAGGCTGCGGACAGGGGTGAGGAAGGAACTGGAGCCGCCTCCTCCCCTCCCACGGAGGGGAATGGCGGCCGGCATCCCTAACTCCCCCATCCGCCCTCCATCTCGGCGTCCGCCCGGAAGCCTCGCCGGAGCCAAGAGGAGGCAAACGGCATGCCCCCGCACGTCGAAGCCCTCTCCAGATCCGCGCGGCGACCGTCGGACCCGTCTCATGCACGCGCGACGACCGTGGGACCCGACCGATATTCCAGGACAGCTGGAACCGGCCGCTCCCCGTCGTCTGCAGCGTCATCTTCTGAAGGGTCCTCCATGCTCCGATCGCGGCGGCGCAACGCAGAGCGAAAACGAGGGAACAAGAGCAGACCGCCGGCGAGAGTCCTAAGTGTTAAGAGGGAAGGAGCACCCTTCGGTCCTTTTTATAGGCCAAGGGAGGCCACGCGCCTTAAATGACTCCCCCCCTCGAAAACACGCTACATGACCTCCCCTGGAAGGTCACCTCCAATTCCTCGGCCCCCGCCCTAGCGGGATTCGCGAAGCGCCTCGACTTTCAAAGCATGGTGGAATGAAAGGACACCCCGCCAGAAGTCTCCCGAATCGGCATGCGAGAACGGTGCAGAAAATATTGGCACCTTCCAACTGCCACCGATACGCCAGCCAAATCACGGCAAGGATAGCGATCAAACAAAGTAAGTCCTTTATTGCCTCCCATAAAGAAGTCCTCTTACAGAAGGAAAAACAGACAAAAAAGGGGAAGGGGCAAAATAAAGCAAAATACATCAGGCCTCGGGCCCACTTTGAAGCTCGGGAACAGCGGTAGGGGACGCGTCACCCCCGGTACCTTTGGTGACGGCCGGCCCGGACACTGACCTCGCCTGTGCGAGAACTGTCCCGGTCGTGAGCCCTCCTGGAGCCTCCGGAGTTGGTGACCCCGCTGGAGGTGACTCCTCCGGTTCTTCCCCGGCCGAAGATGAGGAGCGGGAAACTGACTCATCCGAGTCATAACTCTGGCCGTAAGGAAAATCGCCCCCTGCAAGGTGCTCATTGGCATAGCTCATCGCCCGGCGATAGCCCTGCCTGAATCCCTTTCGAGCACCCCGGCGGAGCGCTACCTCGTAGTAGGGTAGGGCAGCTTCAATCAGGTCGGCCGAGTAAGCTTCCGAGCCTTTGTAGCGCTCGATCGCCTCCGCCTCAACCTGCCCGTCCCGAGCCCGCTCCGCCTCGGCCGCACGCTCTTCCGCCCTCGCCAGACGCTCCTCTAGCTCGGTCATCCTCCGCTCGGATTCGATCGTCTGACCCTCCGCCCGGGCTTGGTCCGCCTCGGCCTCAGCGCGAAGGCGCTCCGCGTCCTCCGCCCGATCCTGCAGCTCGGCACGCTCACGCTCCCAGAGGCCATCCAGCTCAATGTGACGTTGACGCTCGTCTTCTAGACGTTTGCTCTTCCTCTCAAGCGATTCTTGGGCCCTTGCTAGCTGCTCGGCCAGCGTCTCGGCTTCCCGTCGGCTCGACCGCGCCAACTCCCTGAATGCGAGGAACTCCCGCCGGAGCCCCTCATGCTCCCCCTCGAGCCGGGATAGTTTTCCCTCGCATCCACCAAGGGTCCAGGCGAGCCTCGACCGTTCCGCCTCCGTCCGGGCGTGCGCCTCCACCATCACGGCCGCTGTCCGAGCTATGACCAGGCCGCCCTCCATCAAGACATCAAGAACCCCGGCGGGAGTGTTGCGCCTTTCTCCCCCCCTCTCGGCGATCGACCGGCAGAACCGGTACAAGTTGCCCGAGATACCGAGCCTGACCAGAGGTTCCGGCAAAGGGGACTGCTCCACCCTGGGCACCCCGCCAGAAGACCCTGTTCGGGCAGCGAAGCTGACCGCCACGCGCGCCACGGTCGGTTGGGGTTGCAACGCCTCCCCGGGCGAACCCCCACCCTCGACCGGCGCCGCGGGATCAACCGCACCAGAAACTGCCGGCACTTGGGGTTGCGACGCCCTCGCGGGCGAACCCCCATCCGCGCCGACCAATCCCTCGGTCCCAGCGCCGGCCACACCGGCACCGGCCCCCTCTACCCCCACAGAGGGGAGAGCCGACCCATCACCTCCCTCTGCGGGGCCCCTGGTCTCCTCGGCCCCCTCTCGCCCGGCGGATGGGAGAGCCAGCCCGGAGGGGTCGGCCCCATCCTGCCCCCGAGGGGGGAGCGCCGCCGAGCCAGAATCGCCCCCGACGGCGGTAGGAAAACCGGATTTCTTGGCCCTTTTCCTGGCCTTCGCGGCCTCCCACAGTTTCCCCGCCAGGGGATCCTTGCGCTTCAGGCCGGTCGATCGAGAAGACCCCTCGGGGGCCGCCCCATTGCCCTTATCTCGGGCATGGACGCCACCCACCGGGGCATCAGGCTCATCGGCTGCCGAGTCATCTCCCAGATCGATGACCTCGGCCGCCTCCTCCAGAGGCTCCCGCCTCACGTCTGCAACAAGAAGAAGCCCCGGTCAGGAGGAGGAAAAGAGCTACCACCCCCGAAAAAGAGCCTCAAGAGCTGTACCTGTCGACGTCAACCGCGAGAGAAGACACCATTCGATGTTCTCCGGCGTCACCAGCTCCTCGGTCGATTAACGGTTCTCCAGCAGACGGGCAACCTGCTGCTCCACGTGGGGAGGGAACTCCTCCTGGCGAGGGGGCAGATTCGGGTGAAAGTTGGGCGAGGTCCGGCATCTCCAGATCTCGTCCGTCGCCACCGCCTTCACCTAGAAGAATTGGGTCTTCCACCCCTTGTGCGAGGAGTCCTTCGCCGCAAGCGAGATGCAGCTCCTATTCCTCCGCGCCTGGATGAAGTAGAAGCCCTTCCCCGCCAACGGGTGCGCTTTCAACTCAAAAAAGAAGTGAAAGAGGTCCAAGGAAGGAAAAATGTCGTGCTGACGACAAAGAATCCGGAAGGTCGAGAGCAGCAGATATGAATTGGCCACCAACTGAATAGGCGCCAACCGGAAAAAATTAAGAAGCTGCAGCACGAAAGGATCGAAATGGAGCCGAAATCCACTCTTCCAAGCCAGAAGGAAGGTGCAAATGAGCTCATCACGATCATCCAGACTCGTCTCGTACGGAGTGGCGGCAACAAAGCTGTATCTGAGAGGCAGGCGAAAATGATGCTCCAGCCTCCGCACCTCCGCTTCCCCCAACTCACTACAGTTGGGGACGGGTTCCCGCCTTACCGGCACAAGCTCCGGACTCTGATCCGCCATCGAGTCGGGAGGAGATCCCTCGTACGAGCTCGAAGACTCCGGGGGAGAAGGAAGTTGCCGGACCACCTCTGCGGTTATCCTCGCCAACTCCTCGAACTCCGCCGCAAGGCTCCGCGTCTCCGCTGTGCTCTCACGGCGCATCAAGAAGTAAGGAAAGCCTAAAACCCTAGAAGCCTAGAACGATAAACAGCGCCCCCTAAAAACCCCTGAGGGTGGCGGCGCGCCGTTCCGTGCTCCGAGAAAAAGGGGGGCCCCTTCGTTTCGAATCCGTCAGGATCATCATTACGGGCCTCGGCGACCGCTATAAGCGGCTCCATAACGCCAACGGAATTCCACCCACCTGAGCCACACCGGTCCAAAGCCTCGAAAAACTACTCATCCGAGCCTCCTTGGCTCGAGAGTAGGAGGGGGACAAGTGGAGAGGGGGATTTCCGTAGCCCACCACAAAGGCAGCCCAACAAGACCCACAAGGTCCAACCAGGCGAGCCCGCCCGAGTGATAGTCCACAGGGCCCACTTAGGGAAGAAAAGCCCAATAAATAAGACTCGAGGAACTAACTCTCCCCGGCGGCCTTCTAGGCTCGGAGGGCCCGAGACAACGGTCAGGTCCCAAGGAAGGTCCGGCCTAAAGCCCTCTCCCCGTCCGAGAGAGATAGGCTCCAGCCGACCTATCCGACCCCACCCTCGCCGGGCCATGCCTATCGCTCGGACATGAGCTAGCATCCCCGAGGCTCGGTAAGGCCGGTTGATTATCCACATGTGCAGCCGTTCAGAGTCCTCCGCCAGTGGGAGAGTCAGGGGAGCCGCCGGACTCCAAGGGGATAACGTTCCCACGATCAGGCCATGAAAGCCCCCGTTAAAGACGTAACTCCCGCCGGGAACCCCTCAGCTTACAGGACTCCTGAAGGCGGCGCACTATTTAAGCAAGGGATACCCTCCGGAAGAAGGTAAGATGAACAAGGCATTCACACACCCTAAGCTCCTGAGCACGATTCGCTTCACCCTTTGGTGGAGAGGATTCTCGCGCATCAGCTCTCTCCTCCCCCCATTATTGCTTCCACCATAGCTCTACTGACTTAGCCATCGGAGGATTTTCCCCCAGGGAGATCCCCTGGGCCCTCTGATACGTTTCCCTCTCTTGCAGATTCATCTTCTGGTGATCCACAGCCTGCTCAGGATCCAGCGCGAGATCTCGCCTCTTCAATATATATTTTAAAAATTCATTTAATGAACATAAAGGGATCAGCTCCAAATCACAGCCTACCCATGAACTTCTAGGTTAATGGTATATCCACAGTGTCTTAGCGTGTGTGTTTCCGAGAGAGAGAGAGAGATTAAAAAGTGTGTTGGAGATAAGGACGATGATAAGACCGTGATTTTTGAAGTCCAATTATATAATGGATATGAGTAAATTAAACTCAATAAGTGACCCATTTAACCTCATTTGCGACCATTAAACTTTTAATAGGCAAATCACGTAAATGATTAATTTGTGATTAGTATAATTTAGTGAGTAGAAATCTAATCAAGGTGGAATTAGATCTGTTAGTAAGATAATTAAGCTAATTATAGCTTTTATGTTAAGCCAAAATTCTTGTTTAAAGCAAATTAATTTGTCGTAAGCAAAAAAAGGTTTATACACAATTAAGGAAAGGAAGAAGTCTATATAAAATGGGTATTAAATTAATCAGGGTTTGACAAATCGGTCTAAGGCGGTCTGAACCGTACGTCCCGGATCGTCTCAGCCACAGTTCCGGATGAACGGTCGATAGGACGCAATCGGGACGGTTTATATATTGTTTTAGTTTTTTTATAACAAATTATTTTTGTAAGACAATTGGTTGAGGGTCTCGTGGTTTGCATTGATGGTTCAAGTTCGAAACTTGCCTCCGCCGTAGTTTTTGTTTGATTTTTTGAAAAATTATATTATAAAAAATATTGTTGAAACTAATATTCGAATTTAAAACCAACCGTTCAACGAATGAAGCACTTAACCAAGTGAGATACAACAACATTTGATATATTTTATTCCATTATATATATATTATAGTTTTATATCTCGGTACGTGTACCGTCCCGTCTCGAGCCGTGACTGTGACGGCCGATACGACCGGGACAACAAACCCTGAAAATAACAACCCTTACCATGGGTAACATGAGGATCTCCTAATCTTTAGAATTTTGATTAGAGATCGTAGTGATCCCCTTTGAAAATAATTTCAAAATAAATATGATATAATCAATGAGTAGAATATAGTAAAAATAATTAGAAAAATAAAGAATTACACATGAATAGTGCAGGAAGTATGTGACCTCCTGGGATTGAATGACTTTTAAAACTTATTAATATTTAAAAATAAAAATAAGGGCCTTAATGTACTTTTTAAAAATCCTTCTTGGGTTAATTAATGTTATCAAATTAGGAGAACATAATAGAAATATTTAAAAATATGTTAAAAATAAAAAATATAAGGGAAACACTTGGTGCACACCGATATTCTTATTGCGCACCCAATAGGAGATGCACATTTGGAGGGGCCAAGAGCTGAACTGGGTCAGATGTGGAGACCTAAGGCTGACCTAGGCACCACCTTTTAATGGGATTTGAAAGGCCTATAAAAAACATATTTGCCCTCATCTCTCCCTCATGAAACCCTCTGTCTCCCACCTTTCTCTCTCCCATGTCCTCTCTCTCTCTCCATAGAGCTCCACTTCTCTGGACCGTGGGAAGGGCGGCGCGAGCTCCACTTCTCTTCTCCTGCATAGGCGGCGTGACCTCTCTCCCACGTCCTCTCTCTCTCCCTCTCTCCCCCCATAGAGCTAGGGCGAAGAGGGCCCTTTCTCTTCTCCAACGCAGGCGGGATGTGACCCTTAAGAGTAGGCGACACCTTGGGCAATAGTTTCTCCCTCTCACGTCCGTCCTCCCTCCCTCTCTCTCTCTCTCTCTCTCTCTCCCCAGTAGAGTTAGGGCGAACATGGCCCTTTTTCTTCTTCGGCACAGGCGGGACACCCCTTCCTCCCCCTCTCGTGCTCCCATTGGCAATGACTTCAAAGAAGTACCATCGTAGGGCCCCGATTGAAGACCCTCCCAAAATAGATTTGGAACCCCCAATGGCAGAGATGGCTGTCGGGGTCTCCTATCAGCAAGCCCCTCTTGTAGTTCCCCCGTAATAGAATTGGAACCCCAGTTGGCAGAGATGGCTACCATGCCTCCCTCAGTCAATCGTCAACATTGGAAGTGCACTGTTCGCAGGAATCATGAGGCATTAGAGAAGACTCCCAATGATCCCCTAGTAGCATCCCCCACTACAAAAAAATAGAGATATAAGGGCAGTTCATTTAGAAATTTTTTTAAAATTGTCCCAAAATATCATAAATAGAGATATTTTATATTTAATTATGCCCCTAAAATACTTAAATTTTCTTCTTTATTTGAAACCATGTATAGCGGCATTTTAAAAATACCTCTAGGAAAACTTTATTGAAGATGCCCCCCCAAAAAATTCTCCCAATGCCACAAGCTCCTGGGGGTTTACACGGACCACCTTGGTGGTCTGTAATTTTTTTTGTTTTAGTGGGAGAGAGAAGGACTTTATGCGAACTAGGCTGGGGCAAGCCAATCTGGTCAGTGTAAACCCCCCCCACTGGGGGGTTTACGGGGGCCATCCTCTTTCTCTTTTTCTTTTTGAAAATAAGGGTTTATGCAAACCAGACTGAAGGGGTCAAGAGAGAGGGGTAAAAAACTCCACAAACCCCCTAGTTATTATTCTGGCCCCCACTTTGGTGGTCCAAGAGAGAGGGGTAAAAAACTCTATAAAAACCCCCTAAATTATTATTTTGGGCCCCACTTTGACTGGGTTCAGATTGGACAGGTGAAGGAAACTAGATTGATTGGATGGGGCCAACGTTGAACGAGGTTGTCCTAAACTGTTCTTCGCGCGGTGGTGCTTGTGCTTGCTCCGTACTAGAGCATTGGTTTCGTAGACTCCACGAACTTTTTTGGACTGGTGAGTTGGCTCACCCTTGCACTGAGGACAAATGCACTATGGGACTGGGTCTGGGGCCATTGTCTCGGGGAGGGCGCCCCAAGACACGGGCGTGTGCCAGGGGGGGGGGGGGGCTATTATTGTGGGGTGGTCCTCCGGGCCCAATCTTTATCTTTTTAGGTTGATGTGTAGCACGGCCTTATTCCTTGCGGTGTGGGTTTGAAGTCGGTGTGCCCAAGGCCGGGTGGAGTCAATGTCACTGACACGGTGTTTGAGAGTGATCTTCACACTCCATGGCCTGTCGAATGGCGCGTCTAATGGGTCTTGTAGCTTGCAAGTGGCATAGTAAGCAGGGCTGGTAGCTCTTAATTGTCAAGGGAGGGCGTTTTAGGCGTGAAAGACCAGCCTTAATGTGATGTGCCATGTTGCACAGTGGACTGGCATGTAGCCCCAAGTTGGCCTGGTGGCTATAAAGTTGGCGGCTCATCGCCGCATGTCAAGGAGTCGAGGGTGGTCCCCATCTTCTGTAAAGTCGCTGCACAACGCGGCAAGTGACCCCGAGCCGTGAGTTGGCCCCGAATCATTATAGAATGGCTGGAAAAACGGCAAGTGACCCTGAGCCGTGACTCCGGGCATCAACAAACCACTGAAGTTCGATAAATTCAATGGGCAAGGCTCGCCGAAAGAACATATAGCCTACTACATCAACGTGATGGGCGATTTGACGACTGATGAGTCTTACCTGCCGAAATTCTTCGGGTCCTCCCTCACAGGACTCGCTTTTGAATGGTATTCGAACTTGCCGGCCGGGTCCATCAATGGCTGGCCAGACATGCAACGGAAATTCCGAGAAAGGTTCCATGTCGCTGAGAGAGAAGTGACCGTGGCCAAATTATATGCTTCCAAGTAGAAGAATGATGAAATAGCTTTGGAATATATTAAAAGATGACGGAATCTCAGCATGAGATGTAGGCGCCCGCCACATCAAGAAGATGCAGTGCAGATCTGCAAACAAAATCTGAAACGGGAGATCCTCGAGAAGATGATCGGAATTGAAATTAGGTCTTTCGACTGGCTAAATAACGTAGTGGCAGAGATCGAGGCCTTCCTCTCCAACTACTCCTCTACTTGGTGGAAACACCACCTGTAATGCCTCGGATTTTTTTTTCGGATTTTTTTTTGGATCATTTTAGTGGGTCTCAGAGTGTATTTTGTGTTTTACACGTGTTTTTCCCTGGTGTGCCTTTAGAATTCTGTGCAGGGCGAACCGTGGAGTTCTTCAACTCCGGGACGTTACCACTGCGTTGTGCTCCTCCCGAGGATCGCGGAGGTAATTTCTCGTAATTTTTTGAATTTCTGGAATTTTTGGGTTTTTCTATATATATTAACCATTTCTCTTTCTCCCCTCTCATTTCTCTCTTCCCTCTCTCTCTCTTCTCACGCTCTCTCCTCTCTCCCTCTCTCTCCGGCGGCCGACGGAGTTGAGCGCGGGCGAGGATGTGCCGTTCGTCTGGACGGCGGAGTGTGAGCAGAGCTTCATGGAGCTGAAGAGATTGCTCACGATTGCTCCGGTGTTGGTGTTGCCTTCGGGATCAGGAGGCTTTGTGGTGTGTACAGACGCTTCCAGGGTAGGTTTGGGTGCTGTGCTGATGCAGCACGATGGAGTTGTGGCGTATGCATCTCGGCAGTTGAAGTCACATGAGGAGAACTACCCTACTCATGATCTTGAGTTGGCGGCGGTGATTTTCACTCTGAAGATCTGGAGGCACTATCTATACGGGGAGAAGTTCGAGATGTTTACTGACCATTAGTGTTTGAGGTACGTGTTTACCCAGAAGGATCTTAACCTCAGGCAGAGGAGGTGGATGGAGTTCATGAAGGATTATGATTTTACTCTATCATATCAGCCTGGTAGGATGAATGTCGTGACTGATGCCTTGAGCAGGAAGGTGGTGGTCAGTCAGATGTTGTTGAGGAAGTAGAGGTTATGGGAGCAGGTTCCGGTCATGACTTTTAGGCTCAAGATCCCTCGGGATCGGGGTTTGGCTGTTCTTGCGAGCTTGACTATCACGCCAGCTATTCGTCGTCACGTGACTGAGGCTCAACGTGCAGACCCCGAGCTACCCCGGATTTTATCGCTGGCCGAGGTGGAGTTTGGTAAGGATGGAGCCGTGAGGATCCGAGGTAGGTTGTACGTCCCAGTCGAGGAGCAGATGAGACGCGCAGTGTTGCGAGAGGCTCATGGGAGCCGGTATGCCGTGCACCCCGAATCAGCGAAGATGTACCAGAACCTTAAGAGGCAATTTTGGTGGCCTGGTATGAAGAGAGATGTTGCGGAGTTCGTGGCCAGGTGCCTGATCTGTCAGCAGGTGAAGGCTGAGCACCAGCGACCTGGAGGTACACTTCAACCCTTGGATATTCCTGCGTGGAAGTGGGACCACGTGACCACTGATTTCGTGGTGGGGTTGCCGAGGACATCCAGTGGGCAGGATAGTATCTGGGTGCTGGTGGATAGACTGACGAAGACGGCGCGGTTGCTGCCGGTCAAGGTCAGTTGGAGCGTGCATCATTTGGCTCGTTTGTATGTGGAGCGAATCGTCCCGTTGCATGGAGTTCCCATCTCCATTGTGTCTGATCGTGATCCCAGCTTCACTTCTGGATTCTGGAGGAGCTTTCAGAAGGCTCTAGGCACCGATTTGGTATTTAGCTCGGCGTATCATCCTCAATCGGATGGTCCGTCTGAGAGGACCATCCAGACTTTGGAGGACATGTTGAGGTCATGTTATCTGGAGTGGCAAGGGAGTTGGATCCACCACTTACCGTTAGTGGAGTTTGCCTACAACAATGACTATCATTCGAGCATTGGTATGGCACCGTACGAGGCGTTGTACGGGCGACCTTATCGGAATCTGCTTGATTGGTTCGAGGTGGGAGAGCGTGTCCTGACAGGAGCGAATTTGGTGCAGCAGTGCACTGAGGTGGTGCATCTGATCCGGTAGAAGATGTTGGCTGTGCAGAGCCGGCAGAAGAGCTATGCCGATCGGAGGAGGCGACCCCTCAGTTTTGTTGTAGGTGATCGGGTGTTTTTACGAGTTTCTCCCATGAAGGGTGTGATACGCTTCGGCAGGCGTGGGAAGCTGAGTCCCCGCTACATTGGTCCTTTCCTCATTGTCGAGCGTATCGATGAGGTTGCATATCAGTTGCTGTTACCCCCGGAGCTATCTTCTGTGCATGATGTGTTTCACGTGTCTATGCTTCGGAGGTATATGCCCGATGATTCCCATGTTCTGGAGGATGCCGTTTGGCCTTAGGTGACCCCAGACTTGTCCCTTCCAGAGTACCATGTCCGTATTGAGGATCGGCGTGAGCAGCGCCTGCGGAACAAGGTTATTCCTCTGGTTAAGGTGGTCTGGCAGCGTCACTCTGGTGGTGAGGCGTCGTGGGAGCGTGAGGATGAGATGCAACAGCTGTATCCTTATTTGTTCGGGTGAGTCTTCTCCCCTGTCCCTGTGCCCTATCCTTAATTTCGAGGACGAAATTCATTTAAGGGGGGAGGGATGTGATGTCCCGAGTTTTTCGGATCCTTCTTTTTGGGTCCCAAAACTGCTTTCTCGAAGATTCCAGCTCCGTTGTGTCCGAAATTATGTTTCGGACATCTTTCGTGTTCGGATCGGTGCGATTCGGAGCTATTTTGGAGGCCCGGAGTGCGTTCCGCGGCTTTTTCCGCGCGTTTTTCGATTTCCGCGTGTGTGTTTCGGGAATAGCTACGGAACCCGGTAGCGGGTGAACCGGGTCGTTCACCTACCCGCGGGTGACACCGTTGCGATCGGTGCGTTCCGAGGATCGAGAATATGTATTTTTTTTTATTTTTTGATATTTTTGGTATTTTCTGTATTTTCTATAAATACCCCATATTTTTCCCTTTTTCTTTTCCCCTTTTCTTCTTTTCCTCTTCTTCTTTCTTCCTCCCGTGAGCCACTGCCGACCGTTGCCCCCCTCTTGCCCGTTGGTCTTCGCGGCACTCCTTCCCCTCCGGCAACGGGTGGTGGACATCGGTGGCGACGCGGTGACGACGGCGGCGGTGAGACGATCGCGGCGGTGCCCTTTTTGTGGCGCGTGGGTGGAGTTCGTGTTCGAGCTAGATTTGAAGATCGGCGACTTCCCGGCGGATTTCGAGCTTCATTGAGATAGGGGGACGGATTCTTGACCTCTTTACAGCATTCCCCGTGATTTCTAGGCCGTGGAGAGGCTATGAGGGGCTAAATTCATGCCGGGAGGGTTATTTTCATGCTTGGGGTTTGAGCGCCGGATCCATTGATTCTTGGGGTTTTTGATCGATTTGGGGCTCTAGATGCATGCTAGGACGTCTGGGGGATGATTCCCCGTTGTTTTCCCTTCACCAGGGGGGGTGAATGGGCGTGGTTTTCAGATTTTTGGATGTTTTTTGCGAACCGGGCTCGGCCCGTTGTCGCGCTAGGTACCAGGGGCGCGTTCTGTTTGAACGCGCTATGTCGTCCGAGAAGACGAATAGTTTGGCGGTTCATGTCACGCCTGGGGCAGGTAGCGCGTTCTTGAAGAACGCGCTAGCCTTTCCTAGCTCATTCTTGATGAATGCGCTAGCTTAGGCTAGCGCGTTCTTGGAGAACGCGCTAGCTTCTGCTAGCGCGTTCTTCAGGGGTCGCGCCAGGGGACCAGAGCGCGACAGTGTCGCGCCCTGGGTCCCTAGCGCGTTAATCCCCCTCCCCGAGCCGCATTTCCTTTCGTTAGTTGTACCTCCGGTGGATCGAGTCTCGGATCCGGTTGTGGCATGTGGCCCGAGGGTTGCCGTGAGCACCCAGTGAGAGCCACAGGGGCGCCCGGGGGTCCCCGGAGAATCAGTTACCTCTGTAGGGGTGCCGCGTGACTTGAGGGACGGTTGGACCTCATGCGTGTCCCCGGCATCCGTACCTACTGTTTTGGTTACCGAGAGTCTGTGTTAGTGTGTTAGTCGGTGGTTTCCGTGAGTCGAGTCTCACCTCCGGTGACACGTCCACTAGTCGTAGCCTTCTTACGGCACGCGGTGCTGACCCACCCGGGAGTGGTGGAGCGGCTGACCCGAGAGAGACGGTGAGTAGACTGGTTACCGTAGGGCCCCCGCGTACTGCCGAGTCCGGGCTTAGGGGGAATTACCAGCTAGAGGACAGGCCTAGGGCGTATGGTCTGAGTGTGCACACGGGGCTGAGGGTTTCGGACCCGCGCTGACGAGCGCCACCTCAGCTAGTCCTTGTTTTGTAGTACTGGTTACTGTGTGTGTCTGAGTCTCGCGCCCGGGACGTTGTAGCTAGACACTTGTGACGCGGTGTAAGACGTCAGGGGATGCATCCGGTCGTTCTTCTAGTGGGTGGTGCTCTTGTTTGCTGGCAGGTATAGACTCTATTTTTGTTGGACCGAGGTTTTGTGGTACGGTACTGTAGAGCAGGCGGCTTTTCCGTTTATCTGCTTCAGTGTGTGGTTCTACCGTACTTCTGCTAGGTGGCGTTACCTTCCATGGTTGCTCGCGCCTTATAGCAGTTTTTCTCGTTGTGCGGTGGGGGTCCGGGGGATCCCTACTGGGCCAATGAAATGAGACTCACCCCTGCTTTTCAGGTGAGGCGGGGTCGTCGAGAGGTGCGGCCGAGTTTCAGCGTGGTTCTTCTAGCTAAGGTTAGTTCCCAGTCTGCTAGAGCCGGGGGATGCCCCGTGTAGTTGTACTTTTATTTCTGTTGACTGTACTTTATTTGGACATGAGACGCTGTGGACCTTGTATTATTTTATTTATTTATATTATGCTGTGCATTTTATTTTAGATTATTGTGCTATCTCTGTAGTTGCTTCAGCTTCTCTTGTACTCCCACACTATCCCTTTTTACCCTTCCGAGTCTTCGGGCTCGTGGGTTGGCGGGCCGAGATTCGAGATGCGTCGGTTCCTTTCCGGTACTCGGATCCCGGGTCGTCACAAAGGGTGATTGGCATTGAAGTCAAATCCTTCGATCAATTAAACAATCTGGCGACTGTGGAATACCAATTGTTCAGAGTCCCTTAATTTGCCCTCGGGCTCGAGGGGGGGGTCCAAAATCTGAAATACCAGTCTGATTGATATGTCGGTTGTTCCAACAGGACTGGGGTGGTGAGAGTGAGCTATGGGAGCTGGCGGATTCTAAATCGGATATCCAGTTTAGACTTGGTGCTTAAAATACCTTTCTACGAAGTAACTTAGTTTAAAACCAAAGTACTCAGGTTGGGGGGTCCAAAATCTAAAATATCAGTTTGATCTGTGTGCCGATTCTTCCAACACGACTCGGGTGGTGAGAGTGACCTGTGATAGCTGACAGAATCTAAATCGGATACTTGATTTGAGCTCGAAGCTCAAACTATCCTTTTCCAAATTAACTTAGTTTAAAATAAAAGAACTCGGCTTCGGGGGATCCAAAATCTGAAATTCTAGTCCAATTAGGGTGCCAATTATTCCAACACCACTGGGTTGGTCAGAGTGAACTGTGGGAGCTGACGGATTTCAGATCAGATATGCAGTTTGGACTCGGTGCCCAGAATACCTTTTCCGAAATAAGTTAGTTTAAAACCAAAGAACTCAAGTTGGTGGGTTCAAAATCTGAAATACCGATCTAATCGAAATATCAATTATTCCAACATGACCGGGGTGATGAGAGTGACTTGTGAGATCTAACACAATCTAAATCGAATACTCAGTTTGGGCTCGGCACTCAAATTACTCTTTTCCATAGTAACTTAGTTTAAAATCAAGGAACTCAGGGGGGTCCAAAATGTACAATACATGTTCGGTAGGTCTGTCGATTGTTCCAACACGACTGGGTGGTAAGAGTGACATGTGGGAGATGATGGATTCCAAATCGGATATCTGGTTTGGACTCAGTGCATAAAATACCTTTCTCCGAAATAAATTAGTTTAAAACTAAAGAACTCAGGTTGGGGGGTCCAAAATCTGAAATACCGGTCTGATTGGTGTTATGATTGTTTCAATATGACCGGGGTGATGAGAGTGACCTATGTAAACTTACAGAATTTAAATCGGATATTCGGCTTAGGCTCGACGCTTATAAACTACCCTTCTCTGAACTATTTTAGTTTCAAATCAAAGAACTCGTGTTCGAGAGTCTGAAATCTGAAATACCTGTCCGATTAACGTGCTGATTATTCCAACATGACCAGAGAGGTGAGAGTGACTCGCGAGAGCTGGCGGATTCCAAATCAAATTCTCAGTTTGGGTTCAATGCTCAAAATATCATTATCTGAAATAACTAAATTTAAAACCAAAGAATTCCTGTACGAATCATCTTGTTTTGAATTTATAAAATCAAATAATTTATTTAATTTATTTTTTTATCAAATATACTTTATTTAAACATATCTAAAGTTATTTTAATTTTCATTTCTAATGTAGGATCTTACTACACATCTAACACAAGACGACGGAGGAGACGAGAAGGATGAGGACATGGAATATCTTACTTGATTTTCTTTATCATATTGTAAACAATACTTAAAAAAAATTAAATTTGAACAATTTTGTAGTTAAATTCAATTGTCATTGTGACGTGGGTGTTGTATTTTTTATTATTTAAACATATTTTTTGATATTAAAAAGTAAAAATAGCAATGGATTTACGCCGGTCAAATATCTGTCATGAATTATTGCAAGAGAATACTTAGCGCAAATAATCCATGGTGCAAAATACGTTACGTCGGAATAACGAATGAAAATGATATGTCGCTAAATTTTTTGCGATTGATTTTGAGACGAGCATCTCTTCTGTCACAAATATTTTAGCGACGTCTTTGCAATCGATTACCAATAAACAAATAATCCTTCGCGTATATATAGTTCTAGCATCATATATCATTTGTTTAACTTTATAAGTTTTGGACAGACTATATATATATATATATATATATATATATATATATATATATATGATAAAGAAACAAATAATTCACACTTATTTAATCTCCTCAAATAATAAAAATCACAGCATATAAACCCCGCAAAACTTTTATGTGTTTCTGTATATCCCTCCAAAATTTTATATTTTACATTTTAAACAGGATATTCTGTCAGTTTTGACAGTCGTGGAAACCCAACCCAATGGGATACAACTGAAAGATTAATGGTGTTGATTATAAGAGTATGTACGATAATACGAAGGAGTATGAAAATAAAGAACGTAAAATTCTAGCTTGGGGTGGTTGTCAAATATTAACTCCATCCAAAGTCAGTAAGACCAGTCAGTTTGATCGATCGGCCAACTTCTTTCTTCCAGTCCCAAGCAACGAGGAAAACACATTCCACACCCACCAATACGCCATGTCTGCACTGAAACATACATATAGAGCAATAATGTGTGGCTGCATTGCAGAAAATAGGAATGTTTATTATCTTTCTAGAAGGATAAATTTATTATCCGTTGAACCATATATGCAGTCTGTGAGTCTCATTTGTTGTCACTTTTACATGTATTTTTAATGAGATTTTTAATATTACGAGGATGATAAATAACTATTTAAGAGTGAAAAATAATTACGTAAAGGTGATAAATAATTATGTAAGAGTGATAAATAGTCAACTCCCGTTAATTTTTACGTATTTTGAGATGTTGAACGGGACTTCTAATACTATTTAAAGGTGACAATTAACTATTTAAGAGTGACAAATAATTATCTAAGGGTGACAAATAAATATCTAAGGGTGACAAATAATTAACTCCTGACAATTTTTGCGTATTCTCAGGATGACGAATGAGACTTCTAATATTATTTAAGGGTGACAAATAACTATCTAAGAGTAAAAAATAATTATCTAAAAGTGACAAATATATAAATAAGAATGATAAATAGATGAATATATATATAAATATTTAAAAAATATTTAAAAAATTTAATAGATAAAACCCATATACCAATGACATGACATGGATCAATAGCACGTTAGACGAACAACTTTTTACCCGTCTAATAAGGCAGCTAACCTTTCTCGTGCAAAAATAATGAAACCCTCCACTGCCAAACATTAAACCACTGCGATGCCAACCAGCACGCCCATATGACTTGCCGCAGAAAGAAAAAAAAAAACTACGGAATCACAGGCGTTAATTAATTACCCGCTCCACATACATATATATGTAACTCTTAGTTCACAATTATAACAAGATCACGGATTCACTAGTCCTCCGATCGATCGAGTAGGCTTCAATTCCGAACGAGAAAAATTAAACAAAAGAGCATGCGAAGTTATACGGGCGTCACCAACTTCACGTGACGTGTCTATTTGATTGTCAATGGGTCGGGTAGACTCGATCGACTCGTAGATCTGACTCGATTTTTGATCGAGTCGTAAGATCTTTTTTAATCCGCAGATTTTTAGTCGGGCCTAAAAATCTTATCCGATTAGACCCGTGAGTTAGACTCGAACTTTGAGTTTAACCCATGGGTCGATCCGACTCGTTCTCTTTTTCTGCTCTCACTTCAAAATTTAAAAATACTTAGTTAAAATTATATTATTTTATTTAATCAAATAATTTAAAATCCTCTTCTCAAATAAATTATGTAATTAATATTAAAATATCAATTAATTTAGTGAGTTTATAAATTTTATATTATTAAATATATTATTTTTTATTTAAATTATCAGGTCAGACCGAGTCTTAATCGTACTTTTTATTTTTTTTAATAGTGTTAGATTCGATCTAACTCGACCCGACGTAATTTATATTAGAGTCAAATTTAAATTTTAATATTGATAAGTCAAGTCCAAATCAGATTGATCTAAATCTGACATGAGTCGGGCTCGTTAACAGCCCCAGTGCCTATTCAACATTTCCCACGTGTATATATATATATATATCGTATTATGCTTCCCAACTCAAGAAACTCTGCAATGAACTCGTCGTAAGTCGGCCACCTTGTAATTAATTTGCTCGAGCTGAGACATGAACCCACTCAATCAATGGAGGCATATGCGGGTCACTACTTTTGTGCCCGCCCGTGCCCATGTGAGGCGTGACGTTGGTACGTCCACCCCCGAACCCTTTGTCACTGGCACCGGCGGTAGTTAACATCCCACTGAAACCCAGTTAAGGATCAAAATGGTGGCCGATGACCGTTAATTAATTATTTGTGATGGTTGAAAAATTGGTGAATTAGAAAACTCCGAGTGATTAGATATCTCTTCAAGATTGAACACGTGATTAGATAAAATTCTCTTGAAATGAGTTAAATTTGAGACCTATTATTTTTTTGGCAAGAGTTTTTTATCATTCGACCCACCCGAATCTCGAAGATTGTTAATTAATTATTTCCTCTCAACCTTATTAACAACAACATCAACAATATATACGTACGTAGAACAACGTGATTAACATTTAGTGAAGAGAAAAGGCTAGTGTTCGTGTTTGTTTCTTCAGCATTATAATTGATCGATCGCCTTGTGAGCTTTCCGATTATGTTTTTATGGACATAGAGAATCGAAGCCATCGACTGCAGGAAAGGACGCTAAGAGCCTAAGATCATGCAAAGGGAAATGGCAGAGTGTGCCGAGGAACATTGTACGTGGCCCGTGACATTTAAGAATGTAGATTCGCTGCAAGACATCGAACCTCTCCCCCTGCGTTCTGATCTGCTGCGGCGGCTTGCTCTCTGGCGTTGGCCAGCGGTGGGGGGGGGGGGGGAGGCCATGTGCCTCCCCCTCCCTCTCCTGGCCTCCCCACCTCTACTGTGGGTGGTGCTGGCGTCTTCGCCATCACGGCGGCCCCCCACGTTTCGTCCCTTGTTGCTGGCCTCTGTTCTCCAGTTGGCCTCGCCGCTGCATCTGCGGCCGAGCCAGTGCCCTCTGCCTGTCTCTCCGGTGGACTCCCCCCCCCATTGGACCCTCTGGTCCCCCTGTGCCTCCGCCTGCGGTCCACGCTCCACGGTTTGGCTGTGTGGACGTGGGTGCTCGGTTCCCATCTTCTGCTGCAGGCGCCGTACAGTGTACGGCTCCAGCGTTACCACCGCCTCTGGCGACGCCTGGTGCGGCTGGTCTCCCTCCCGTCTCCTCCCCTCACCCCGGCAGTGCCACAGCTCATCGACACATCTTTGATCACTCCTACACGCCTCCTACGCTCTCGTTCCCGCCCTCTCAAAATCTTGATGGGACAACGACAGGGAACGATCCCCTGTTTTGGGATCGCTCATCTTCTTTCCTGGCCTTGGCAGCCTCTCCCCCGACGTATATTTTTCGGCCAAGATAGATTGTGAAAATCAGATTAGAGAGGAGGTGGCACAAAGTGGGCCTTGGCATGCTCTGATACCATCTTACAAACCTTAAAATCTAGGTGCTAATGTTGAAGGGCTCAGGACTATAAACTCAAGGAATCCACATGTGTTTTCTGATATAGGATTATTCTTCCATTTGGGGCTCCAACACTCCCCCTCACGACCAATATGGGCCGTGGAAATTAGATTAGAAGACAGGTGGCGCAAATACCACAACGGACCTTGGCCTGCTCTGATACCATCCTACAAACCTTAAAATCTAAGTGCTAAGGTTGAAGGGCCCAGGACTATAAGCTCAAGGAACCCACATATATTTTCCGATATGGGACTATCCCATTCGAGACTCCAACACTCCCCCTCACGGCCAACATGGGCCGTGAAAATCAAATTAGAAAGGAGGTGGCGCAAAGTGGGCCTTGGCTTGCTCTGATACCATCTTACAAACCTTAACACCCAGGGCAATAGTCCCGTATTAGTTAAATGAGTTGTGGTTCATGTGCTTATGACCCTGGGCCTGTGTATCTCAACACCACGATTTTTTAGATTCAACATGGTATCAGAGCATAGTCTTGGTCCAACTCCTCTTGTCACCTCCACCCGATTAATGTCCACGGCCCATCTTGATCGTGAGGGGGAGTGTTGGAATATTTGGGCATAGTCCCCCTTGAGCAATAGTCCCGTATTGGTTAAATGAGTTGTGGTTCATGTGCTTATGACCCTGGGCCTGTGTATCTCAACACTGCGATTTTGTGGATTCAACACCCTGCCCGTCAGCGTCGCTCCTTCTCTCGCTGCTCGTGAAGCTCCGCCACTACCGTCTCTCTCCTCAGGCCCCCCTGCCCGCGATGGGACGTCGGCTGCATCCGATGCTGCGCTAGCTTCCTCTTCGGTGCCGGTGATCGTCTGGCCTCGGCCCCCTGCCACCGCTGCTCTGATGGCAACTCCCCGGGTCACCGTTGGGGCCCGCTCGTCGCTCGGTCGGGCTCTTGGTCGCCATCCCCCTCCTCTTGGTCCCAACTCTATCCCGGCTACTACAGCTGGCCCGTCCCTGTCGCCTGTGTGCCCAGCGCCTTTTGGTTCTTCTGCTCCTCCAGTGGCCGGAGGCCTAGTTCGTTCTGTTGGTGGCACCCCTGCACCTCCATTCCAACCCTCACCTAGCCTTGATGGGACAACCGTCCCTTACGGTCCCCTATTTTCGCATCCCACCGCTGGCGATGGTGTTTCCTCCGCCCCCTCGCCGGCGTTGGCTGGTGGTACAGCCCTGCCAGGGCTTGCGTCGCTGCATGCTGCTGGTAGGACTCGACTTCCATCCTATGCCGCTGCCGTCTCTACTCCGGCCATGCCTCGTCCAGCTTGGGCTGCCGGGGCCGTAGTCGGAGCCTTGCCTACCCCTCATTCTCTTGCAGCTGGGCCATCGTTTGGCCAAGTCCTGCTTCAGTCGGTTGTTCCTCCGGTTCTCCCCATCACCGTCCACTTCCCAGCTCGCACCGACTCTGGAGCACTTGCAATTTTTTTCTCCATGGAAGAGGTCCGTTTGTCGTGCCAGCCGCTGGAGTTTGCCGTTGTTGCCAGGACTCCTAAGGGCCGCCCGCCGTTCCCGAAAATTTGAGCTCATCTGGCCCATCGTTTCAAGTTCAACCAAGACTTTGTCCTCAGTGCTTTGGACATCCGTCATCTCCTGTTGTTTGTGGTTCTTTATTTTGGTCACGTGTTTGACTGTTAGTTGTGTTCTTCTTTTGATTTTTTGGGCTTTACCATTGTATTGTATTGGTCCTGTAGTCATCTTTGACAGGATGTTTCCCCTCCCTAGGACTTTGCTCGTCCCTTGTATCCCCCCGTATTATGTTCTTTTTTTTCTACACTTCTTAATGGAAAATCGCTTGTCTGGTGGCCGGGGTGACACGTCCTGTCTCTTCCGCAACGAAGGGATAAACGGACTCCCTCGTTTCCTACCTTGCAAGTATTACCTTTCAGTTAAAAAAACGTGACCCGTGATGGCGCCACATCATCTCTCACATCACTATAAGAAAAATGAAAGTTTCGAACAGATAATTTTCGTCAAAAATTCATCTCAAATCTATCGAAAAGAATTTTTTCGATAGATTTAGAATGAACTTCAAATGGAATATGTCCGTCGATATATTTTAATCACAAATTTTTGATGGAAATAATTTTCATCTCAAACCTATCCCAAATTAGGGACAGATTTGGAACGGAATTACATCCGTCAAAAGTTCGTCCCTAATTTAGGATGGATTTGAGACGGAAGTGCTTTATGTGAAAAATCTTATATTTAGAGACAAATTTCAGACGCAAGTTTTTACGTCCAAAATTTCTATCCCTATTACCGCTTTTCTTGTAGCGCACACGTAGTTGTTAGTCGGAGTCAGATAAGTTATTAGAGCCCAATATGCTATCCCGGCCCCGACCGATTTCAAAGTGAGCCTCAATTTACTTACACAAGGGTGGTGGGTTAGTCAATTTGCATTTGGGTTAATTTTTAAGCTGGCATTGATTACTAAACTTGCCGGCACTTGACTTCGATGGCAGCTTTGAAACCATATGAAAATAGTAGTGGCATGTAAGGTTATGTGCATGTACGTATAATTTTTTAAAATTTATAAAACATCATTTTGCAGTCATAGGGAGGAAGAGGAAAGAAAACGTTTTAACATGGTTGATTTAAAATAGGTTATTATCTCCTCCATGTATTGCTGTATATAAAAGCAGAGGGTATGCATGCATGACCTGATCCATTTAAAATTAGAATATTTTATGCACGTTAAAACACTAAAATTGTGTAAAATGTTAACCTACGATGAATTTGTATGTATGCTCTTCTTACACAATATTAATTGACACGATTAAGCTAACCTTGCTTGATCTACTGATAATCAAGATTCCAAGTCACAAAAATACGTTCAAACATCCTCTCTTTTAGACTCATCTATGCACGAGTGTCGAGTGTGTTAGGTTGAAGGGGGGTTGGGGTTGAGAGTATATCTAAGGAAGGGAAACTCAAAGGTTTTCCATAAGGGTGCTACCTCAAGTGTTGTGTTTTGTATGGGGATATTAGTCCCACATTGGAAAACACAAAGAGGTGAGGGGACCTTATAGTTCCTAGGACCCCATGGACTATGTCTTATAGACATAGTGGAGGTAAGCTAGATCCAATCACACGCACGCACGCGCCGGGCCGGGCGGGGCTGGGCGGGCGCGCGTGTGTGAGGTGTGGGTCCAGCCGGCTTGCCTTGGCACCTTTTTGGAATTCTTTTTGCTATTCTATCCTTTCCTTGGAGAGAAAGAGGGGTTTCCGAACTTATCGTTTCGGATACGAACCGTCGCGGGCGTGGGGCACATAAGGAGAGTAATTAGGATTACCCTAATTACTGCTACTCTTTTTTCTCGTGTCTGTTCGACTTCACAAAGGAACCGCTCGCAACGTCGCTCTCTTGCTCTCGTCTCCGGCTCCTCCTTGCGCCGTCCCGCGGAGATCGCTGCTGTCTTCGTCCCGTGCGTTCGCCACCGTCTTCGTCGCTGTGCACGCTCGCGGACACTTGCAGCCCTTGTTCTTCGGTGTTCGGTGCATGCTTTCTAACCTTTTTTAAAAGACGAGATTTAGGTTTTTCGTGTAGTAATTATTACAAGATTCTTAAGAGTGCGCTTAAGTTTCTTGTGTTAGTAGTCGTATCCTGGGGGAAGATCGCTATATCTATCGCACCGTGTTTGTGGGGGGCGATATCTTCTCTAAGGGGAGTCTCTTTGAGGCGCTTCTACTAATCCAGTTGTTTAGATAGATATAATTATTTATTCCTTCATACTTAATTGTTCAACAATCATGCTTATGTTTGATTCTTCTTGGTTGTCCTTATTTGAATCAACCTCCTATGTAATTTTACTATGGTTTGCATTGCATCTACTGTGGTCCGTTTATTGCCATGATGTTGTCCTTGCACACTGTTTATTTCTAACAGTCTTAGAGAAGATATCCTTCATGGCATCGTCGTCTTCGATGAGTTTTGGAAACAGGGTGGACATGTCTGGGATGCCCGCGAAGTTTTCCGGGCAACACTTTAAGCGTTGGCAACAACGCATGAAGATGTGGTTCACCATGGTTGGCCTAATCTCATTGATAGAATCGGACCCCCCTGTGATAGATGAAAACGACCCCGAGAGTACTAGGAGGGTTGAAGAGTGGACTAATAGAGACAGGTTAGGACATGTGTGCATTCTAACTGCACTGTCAGATGTCCTGTTTGATGTCTATAGTACCTCCACCTTCAACACTACTAAAGCTCTGTGGAATGAACTTGATCGGAAGTACAATACCGAGGACCAAGGTCTGGAAAAGTACTCCGTTGGCAAGTTCCTTAAATTCCAAATGGTCGAGAATAAATCTATAGGGGAGCAGGCACATGAGCTTCTTCTTATGTTCCATGGTTTGGCTGAGGCAGAAATGAAAATGCCTGAAAAGCTCCAAGTCATGTGCATCATAGAGAAGTTGCCTAGATCCTGGGAGGATTTTGGCATGGGCCTAAAGCATCGAAAAGGGGCCATTTGTCTTGATGATTTGATGAGGGCAATAGCTATTGAGGAGGAACATAGAAAGGAAAAGCCCAAAATGCCTGTAGATGCAAGTGCAAACTTAGTAATGAAACAGAAGGGTAAAGATTTAAAAGGAAAGGCCAAGGTTGATTCCACTGTGCAGATGAAACCCAAAGGAAAGATAAAGAAGAAGAAGGTGCTAGGACAGTGCTGGACATGTGGTGATAAGGGTCATATGCGCAATGAATGTCCCAAAAAGAAAGAAAATGTGCTGAACAGGGCCCTGTTGATCCATGATGTCCCAGCACAGGTCAATGTAGTGACCGGTGGATCTTCTTCTGGTATGGAGTATGTTTCTCTTAATCCTCAGTTGTTTACTATTTATGAACCAAATGAATGGCTGGTAGACACTGGAGCCAATGTGCATTTATGTGCTGACAGGGCTAATTTTGTGTCTTATCAGGAAATCCATGATCGCTCCGTGACAATGGGAAATGGGAGTACAACTAGGGTGCTAGGAGTTGGACGTGTGAGCCTGAAGTTTACTTCAGGGCGTGTTCTTACTCTTTCCTTAGTGTACCATGTTCCTAGTGTCAAGAGGAACATTTTATCTGGTTCTGTGTTAGTAAGAGAGGGTTATGAACTGAACTTTAAATGTAATAAGGTTGTCATACTCTATTTGAAGACTTTTATTGCAAAAGGTTATCTTTCTGATGGTTTGTTTAAAATCTTTGTGGATCATGTGATGAACAGAAATGTGGATGTTAATGCTTCCGTTTCTACTTCTGTTCCTGTTGCTTATAATGTTATAGATTCATCTGAATTGTGGCATGCTCGTTTAGGTCATCTTAATTTCAATTCCTTGAAACGTATGATGAACCTGAAATTGATTCCTGAACATACTGTTGATAAAACTAAGAAATGTGATATCTGTGTACAGGCTAAACAACCCAGAAAACCCTTTCATTCTGTGGTTAGAGATTCAGAAATTCTGGATCTGGTGCACTCAGATATTTGTGAGTTTAATGGTGTGTTGACTAGGGATCATAAAAAGTATTTCATTACCTTTATTGATGACTGTAGTAGATACTGTTATGTGTATTTGCTTAGATCTAAGGATGGGGCTTTGCAAAAGTTTATCATCTTTAAGAAAGAAGCAGAAACACAATCTGGCAAAGTTCTTAAAAGGTTGAGGTCTGATAGAGGAGGAGAGTATACTTCAAGTTTGTTTGTGGAATATTGCCAAGATCATGGCATTATTCATGAAACAACTGCCCCATACTCTCCTCAGTCTAATGGGATAGCAGAAAGGAAGAACAGGGTATTCATTGACATGGTCAACTCTCTCCTGCAGAGCTCGGGACTACCAAAGTATATGTGGGGGGAAGCTTTGAATACGGCTTGCCTTATTCTGAATCATATTCCCCTGAAACATAGAGATAGTAGTCCAATTGAACTTTGGAGACATAGGAAACCTAGTTTGAAATTTCTCAAAGTGTGGGGGTGCCTTGCAAAGGTACTTGTTCCTGAGCACAAGAGAAAGAAACTAGGACCTAAGACAGTTGACGCAGTCTTCTTAGGCTATGCTGAAAATAGCTATGCGTACAGGTTTCTGGTTGTCAAATCAGAAATTCCTGGCATAGATATTAACACCATAGTCGAGTTTCGTGATGCCACATTCTTCGAAAATGTTTTTCCCATGAAGACTGGTTTGACTCAACATTTGTCTTCTGAGACTGTTGCCTCTACATCTGATTCTATTCCAGAACATGTGGAAAGAATGACTAATGTGGGGGCTGATGCATCCGGACCTAATCTTGATGCTGATGATCAAGAAGAGGTTGAACCTAGAAGGAGTAAAAGACTAAGGGTTGCCAAGGATTATGGTAGTGATTTTGTCACTTTCCAGATCACGGGTGATCCTCCCACCTTTCGAGATGCCATGGCTTCAGCTGAAGCTAGGCATTGGAAGGATGCCATTAAGAGTGAGATGGATTCCATTCTTGCTAATGGCACTTGGGTGTTAGTTGATCCTCCTCCTGGTTCAAAGACCATTGGATGCAAATGGGTCTTTAAGAAGAAACTAAAACCAGATGGAACCATTGACAAGTATAAAGCTAGGCTAGTTGCTAAGGGTTTCAAACAAATGGAGGGAATAGATTATTTTGATACCTATTCCCCGGTCACTAGGATAACCACAATCAGGGTGCTTGTAGCACTGGCTTCCTTACATAATCTCTTTGTCCATCAGATGGATGTCAAGACTGCTTTTCTTAATGGTGATCTTGATGAAGAGATTTATATGGATCAGCCTGAAGGATTTGTGGCTCCGGATAGTGAGAATAAAGTTTGTAGACTTGTAAAGTCTCTGTATGGTTTGAAACAAGCTCCTAAGCAATGGCATGAAAAATTTGATATGACTATCATATCATTTGGTTTTATAGTCAATGAGTTTGATAAGTGTATCTATCACAAAGTTAAGGGTAATGAATTTGTAATCTTGTGCCTATATGTAGATGATATCTTGTTGTTTGGAAGCAGTTTGGGAATCATAACTGAGACCAAATCATTCTTAAGTAGCAGATTTGAAATGAAAGATATGGGTGAGGCAAATGTGATTCTGGGGCTGACTCTTATTAGATCAGCTGAAGGAATAGCAATTTCTCAATCTCACTATGTTGAGAAGGTTTTAGAGAAAATTGGCTATCAGAATTGTAAAGCTGTCTATACACCCTATGATCCTTCTAGAATTTTCTGCAAGAATAAGAGTGGTGATCCTGTGTCTCAATTGCGGTATTCTCAGGTTATAGGAAGCTTAATGTATCTTGCAAACTGTACTAGACCAGACATTTCATATGCTGTGTCTAAACTCAGTAGATACACAAGCTGTCCTGACCATACTCACTGGGAAGGCTTAGATAGGGTGCTGAGGTACCTAAAGGGTACCATGACCCTAAGCTTACATTTTCAGAAATTCCCTGCTGTACTTGAGGGATATAGTGATGCAAGCTGGATAGCTGAAAACTCAGGGAGCAATGGTGTCACAGGGTATGTCTTTACCCTGGGAGGTGGTGTAGTTGCCTGGAGGTCAACTAAACAAACCATCTTGTCTCGGTCTACTTTTGAGGCTGAGTTGTGTGCTTTGGATACTACTGGTATGGAGGCTGAATGGATCAGGGGTCTTCTTTCTGAACTCCCTCTGATGAGTAAGCCTATACCTGCGATATCTGTGCATTGTGATAATATGACCACAATTGCCAAGATTAAAAGTTCAAAGTACAACCAAAAAGAAAGGAGACATATTCAACTCAGACTTAAGTCTGTAAGAGAATTAGTGTCTCAGGGAGTGATAGCTGTGGATTTTGTTGGTACCAAGGACAACATAGCTGATCCTCTGACTAAAGGACTTAACAAGAGTCAAGTCCAAAAATTTAGGATGGGGATGGGACTGAAACCCATCAGTTGTTCTCCTGCAGTGGCAACCCAACCTATCTGAGTAGAGATCCTACAAAGAAGGTTCAATGTGGTAATAACAAGCTGTTGAGAGGACTGGAAGGCACTTGTTTAAATAGATACTTTGTATCTGAGTTCCTCCCCTGTAATCCTAAACAATCTAGTGCCTGTTACTGCAAGTTAAGGTTAAGTTGTATACTTTTAATGGGTTCAAGCCTGGTAAGGCAGGATGTTTGCAGTGCATCCTTGGAGAAGCCCACCTATATGAGTACAACTGTGAGGCCGCAGTTAAAGAATTGGGTTATTCTTGAAAGTACTCATGAAACAGGATTGGGCACATGGCCTTTAAAGTGCCAGTTATTTTTTACTACCAATAGAACCTTATTTCATGTTGTTTTCTAATAAGTAGCCCTTCACAAAAAGGATCAAGTTCAAGATTTAATTCACTTCGATTCTGTGGGGGGGTGAAAATTAGAACACTTAGGTGAAGGTTCAAACCCGAAAGGTACCTTTACTGAAAGCATGATTTGTTCATATCTCTTCTGTTTGTTCCCTTTTATCAAACCTTGAGTTTGTGGGGGAATGTTAGGTTGAAGGGGGGTTGGGGTTGGGAGTATATCTAAGGAAGGGAAACTCAAAGGTTTTCCATAAGGGTGCTACCTCAAGTGTTGTGTTTTGTATGGGGATATTAGTCCCACATTGGAAAACACAAAGAGGTGAGGGGACCTTATAGTTCCTAGGACCCCATGGACTATGTCTTATAGACATAGTGGAGGTAAGCTAGATCCAATCACACGCACGCACGCGCCGGGCCGGGCGGGGCTGGGCGGGCGCGCGTGTGTGAGGTGTGGGTCCAGCCGGCTTGCCTTGGCACCTTTTTGGAATTCTTTTTGCTATTCTATCCTTTCCTTGGAGAGAAAGAGGGGTTTCCGAACTTATCGTTTCGGATACGAACCGTCGCGGGCGTGGGGCACATAAGGAGAGTAATTAGGATTACCCTAATTACTGCTACTCTTTTTTCTCGTGTCTGTTCGACTTCACAGAGGAACCGCTCGCAACGTCGCTCTCTTGCTCTCGTCTCCGGCTCCTCCTTGCGCCGTCCCGCGGAGATCGCTGCTGTCTTCGTCCCGTGCGTTCGCCACCGTCTTCGTCGCTGTGCACGCTCGCGGACACTTGCAGCCCTTGTTATTCGGTGTTCGGTGCATGCTTTCTAACCTTTTTTAAAAGACGAGATTTAGGTTTTTCGTGTAGTAATTATTACAAGATTCTTAAGAGTGCGCTTAAGTTTCTTGTGTTAGTAGTCGTATCCTGGGGGAAGATCGCTATATCTATCGCACCGTGTTTGTGGGGGGCGATATCTTCTCTAAGGGGAGTCTCTTTGAGGCGCTTCTACTAATCCAGTTGTTTAGATAGATATAATTATTTATTCCTTCATACTTAATTGTTCAACAATCATGCTTATGTTTGATTCTTCTTGGTTGTCCTTATTTGAATCAACCTCCTATGTAATTTTACTATGGTTTGCATTGCATCTACTGTGGTCCGTTTATTGCCATGATGTTGTCCTTGCACACTGTTTATTTCTAACAGAGTGTTGTGAGATAATGTTTTGTCTAAAATTATGATATTTAGAAGAACACGAGAACAAATTTTAATCAATGTCAGGATATGTCAATAAATTAGATTACGTATGCCAGAACTTCAAATTGGAAGAATTTTCTGACTTTCATAAATTTTGGCTTCATTATTTCAAGGTGGAGAGGGGGAAATTCACGATCTATTACTTCTCAGCCTTAGAGCCCACAAAGACATGATCGGCCCATTAAGTGACAGTCCACCTCTACGGATTAGGTCCACTTACGAAGAGCACGAAGGTCAAGGGCCCAAAGCGCGTCATATAGTCTTAGCACGGTCGGTCGTGCAGAAGATTTTTCCTAAGCTCGGGAGGAACCCCAATGCGCCGTCAACCCGAGCCAACGGAAGGATATCAAAGCAACTCTCTCGACTAAGTTTGGGATAAGAGTAAAACTTGACAATCCTGACCCCCCGAAAGGGATAACCTTTACCTAGAGGAGGAAAGACCCACGGTAGGCCCCCCCTCTTCGATCAAGGAAAGCCTATTGAGGGTGGATATTTATCCCATGCAACTAAAGGTGAATCTCTCGCGAGCATACGAGAGCGGAGAAGTCGAAAGGGCTAAGGGAAACACAAGAATTCTTCAACGGTAAGAATGTGTACCGAAGGATGTCACTCTCCACACTCAACGATCCCTCTGTAACCTCCGTGCATTCACTAAGGGACTTCGCCACTATTTAATCTCAGGGATCTCCCACAAAGGGAAGAGAGATCCTAACCCTTCAACTGATGAAGAGTAATCCCGTGCCCCCTCTTTTTCTCTTATTTTTCCCGCATTTCACTCTTGCTCACACCGACTTTGTTGACATCGGAGAATTTTCTCAAGATCTCAATCCCAAGCCCCCTTACCTTTGTCCTTTCCACGCAAATTTTTACGACAGCGAGATCTATCCGGTGAGTTTATTTCCATCAAATCAGACGGTCTGCGATCAGGTACGAGATCCTATCTCTTTACAAAGAAAGATTGTAAGTTTTAAAAGCCGTTCATGTAGTTTTCGTACTTTTAGATGGACGCTAAGAAATAACAGACTGATCTCCCCTCACACAGCTCCTGAAAAGCATCACCCTCCCTTCTTTCCTTGCACATTACTCTCTTTCTGGTTTCTAGTAGATGATTCCTCCCCGGCTCCAATCCTCCTACCTCCAATACCACTACTTCAAGTTTAAGGCACACCTTCTTAATTAGTTTGCCATTTTCTGACATCAACATCATACATCACGATCACAATTTTTCTTACCTTGTGTTGGATGACATTGCAACATACGTTTCCATTCATGTAATTAATTTCACATGTAGCATTTACGAGACATCGTCTGTTTTTGGTTGTCTTATGAGTTCAAATTGATGTGAGAGTCACATATTCCATTGCAAGTGTTTTTTTTTGTATGATTTTAGATCATCGGATTTCATGTTAGGACTATTTTTTTTTCGATACGACCTTTTTTATACGGAGAGAGAAGAATTCGGAATTGAATTCGAGACCTCTCTCTTAAAAAGGGAGAGAGTGTCCACTCCACCACTGACGGGAGTATTTTCCTAAGTTTATTGAGTCTTTTAACGCCGGAGTTCATTCTAAAGGTCATGAGAAAGAACCTCGAGCCATTAGTACATGAGCTAAGAAACTTAAAAGACCACCAATTTTACTTTGTTGGGGAGTCCTAGAATCTTAGCACCTAAGGATGAAGTGAGCAAGATGGCAACAGGTGAGTCTGCCTGGTACTAAGGTAATTTCTCACATCACATCCTACAATATTAGATTATTTTTCCTTTTTTTTTCGCAGGGACATCCTACAATATTACACATTTCATTAAGTACCACCAAATATATAAGATGACATAATTAGCAGCCGTCCAATCCCATAAGATGGATCTTATTATTGCCGTCCGATTAGAAAACACAACCCCTAGATAGAGACATCTTGTATACTTTTAGCGCCACTTTAGTTACGAGGTATTCTTTTGTGACTGGAGCTGTCAATGGGTCGGGTTGACTCGATAAGTTCATGGGCTCGGCCTAATTTCGGGTTGGACTGCAAGGTCATTTCCGGTCCGCGGACTCTTAGTCAGACTTAAAAAATAGGCTCGACTAGACACGGGCCGGGCTCGGGTTTTGAATTTGGCCCGCAGGCCGTCCTTTTTTTTCTCCCATTAAATTCTAAAAAAATACTTAGTTAAAATTATGTTATTTTATTTAATTAAAAAATTAAAAACTTTTTTCTAACAAATTAACTAATTAGTATCGAAGTTTTAATTAATTTAGTGAGATTATAAGCTTGTATTATTAAATATATTATTTTTTATTTAAATTTTTAGGCCGAGTCGAACTTTAGTCGGGCTTTATATTTTTTTAATAGTGTTGGACCAGCCCAGCCCGACCCGACATAACTCGGGCTGGGGCCTAACTCGAACTTTAATTTTGAAGAGTCGGGCCCAGACCAAGACGACCTAAGTCTGACCCAGACCCGGCTCATTGACAACCTTACTGGCGACTCTATAAATTCATGGATAGGAAGTTATTTCGTGTGTATTTCATTATTATCATTAATTATCAGAATACGGTTTAGTAATCTTCTTTGTTTTTGCTCTTATGGGAGATTTGGCAGTCTTATTCCTCACATTTTTCTCTTTTAAATATATATATTTTTTCGAGAAAATAAGTTTTAAACCTTACTTGGAGAAACATCCCCAATTTTTACATAGAAATCCTACTCTTTACTAAGTTCCTCCAAAAAACTAAACCGACCGAGACCCCCCCCCCCCTTTTCTGATAGAAAAATGCCATCCTCTTCCTCTGTCCTCTTCAAATGATTCGAGATTTAGTTCCTAAGGAACCCTAAAACCTTATGTGTGGATGTTGAGCAGGACAGGCTCTCAGGTTACCATCGCGGTGCCCGAATTATTTTTTATATATAAGACGAGATTATCAAGTACCATCTTTACCCACGACTTGGATTCCATTACTTTGTCATAATAGAAAAACCCATCTCAAAGAGTAGGCTTATGCTTGACTTCAAACGTCTTGACAATATAACATGCTTATCATGGTTTTCTAGCTATCCCATTGATCAAGATGTACTAACTCGTTGTGTTTAACAAGTAAGGTGAAACGCAACAACCGGGATCTTTAGGAAGGAGTCTAGTAATGTGGAGTCGACTGTCTCTTTTATTTGTTGTAGAGACGGAAAAATGATCTCTCGAATGTAGTATCACATTTTTAATATTTATTTATTAGGGAAGAGTGCTTAATCTCCCGTGAAAATTTACAAATATCATAAGAACAACGTCAGAATGAGTCTTGAATGTTACCCAAGAGGATAACTCTCCGATATTTAAATATGAAATGTGAGATTAACAAAGGGCGGAGAAGAGAGAGGAGGACTGTGAGGTTAATAAGAATTATCTTAACTCTTCTCTTTTTATCTTATTGGGAGGTTAATTATTCCACACTTTATCAGCGTGATCTTTTGTGTACGACTTTTTTTGATTTTTTTGGGCTACACTTGTACATCCCCTTTCCTATTCATAAATCAGTGATACCCTTCGCTTCCAAAAAAAAATGGAATGGTATTTCCAACCACTTATGATGGATGATTGATGGGATTTATGGATCTTGATTCATGACACTACTTACATTTTAAATGCTATTATCCAGGGTATATCGAGTGTTCATGCTTCATTACCCATGATGATGATATGAGAACGAGTGGCTTCCCTTTCCTACACCTTGTGTGATTCACATGACTCGTATATTATTCCATGAGCTGGTTTACGTGCTTGATTGGTAAAATTTGACTTGATCTATAATCATCAAGAATCATTAGGGCCCATTCTAATTCCTAAATCGCAAATTATGTGAAACATACATGCCTATTGTTTGTTTACGATGTGAAGAGGTAATAGCTTAAGAGAGAGAGAGAGAGAGAGAGGGGGGGGAGGGGATATCCGGATATGGAAGGGAGAGCAAAACCCCTAAAAATCTGAACTCCAATATTTCTAATACTTATTTATACTCATATTAAAATTAGATTTTTTTTAAAAAATATTTCTTCCAATTAAGACATTTTTTACACAATTTTGTGACAATTCTATTTATATGGGTGCCCATTCTCCTTATGCAGTGGGTCCCACTCTAAGGATGAGTTTGGAAATGAGAGAGAGAAAGAGGAAACTGTTTTAAGTTAATTTTAGGAGATTTAGAAATCTACTCTCTTTTCATCTTATCTTTAACTAAATCTTGAAATTCACGTAAAGTAAAAATTAATGTGAGGTCGAGATATTTGAAAGTAACTTTGAGGGGTGTAGATTTTAATGGTTAGAATCTTAAAAATTTATTCGTCACATTTTTTTTTTCGAATACGTCTTTAAAGAATTACTCGGAAGTATAAATGTATTTATGATTTGTTTTTTAATACATAATTATCAAAAGTAATAAAATACAAATAACATATACTGTTAACAACGGTAACAAACTCAGTGATACCAAGGCCACCTATCAAATCATCTCAAGATCACACTTGGATTTTCCTCCTATTAAATTATCACACGTTGAGGAATCATTTTCCCACGGGACGTTATTATTATCAATTGCTAATTTGCACTAAACCGGTGCATAATCTGATCTCTTCTGCCGAGAACAGCGAAAAAAGGGATCGTCTTAACAGCGCGCCAGGCTGCAGACGCTCCTGCCCCCTCTGAAACGGTCGACTCTCCCGCGTGGCCCCCACTACCCCAGCCTGCCATCGTCACGTCGCCGAAGACTCCCGGTCAAGCGGGTCCCCTTCCCCACCAACAATTACCGCCCTCGGACCACCCCCATTCGATACTACCAAAACGTCACACGCAGCCACGTAACCAAAGGAAGGCCAAAGTCGGGTTTTACAACGTTACCCTTACAACAGAGGATACCAGCCCGAGGGGTACGTGGGTGTCAGATAAGGCTCGGGAGCGGCGTGGGTTTACCATAGGATTCGGTCTCCAACCATTAACGGCAGTGGACAAAGTGGGGGGCGGGCCCCCACTACCCCCTCTCTCGACGCGGTACCCACGACCCTATAAAGCGACCCCCCCCCCCCCCCAGTTGCAGAGAGAGGGAAGAAGAAGACGACGACGACGTAAAGACCAGCCTTTTTTTACTCGTCCTCTCCTCTGTTTCTGTCTTTCCTTCTACGGTCCCTCCACTTTTGCTCTTCCCATTTGTTTACTCCCGCCTCACCCTCCGGCCCAAGGCCTGCGAGCTCCGCCGCACGCCACAGGGCTCCATGGCGCCCGCGTGCTCCACCCTCCTCCTCTTCCTCGCGCCCCTCTTGTTCTTCTCGTCGCCGGCTGGTATGGACGGGCCTCACTTCCTCTGCATTGCTGTGTTTCTTCTGTGTTTGCTTGGTTTCGGAGGCAAAAGAGCTCCCTTTTGATCGTTGGGTATGTGTGTGTGTGTGTGTTTGTTTGCAGATGCGGGGGGCTTCGTGGGGGTGAACTATGGGCGGGTGGCGAACAACCTGCCGGAGCCAGCGAAGGTGGCGGAGCTCCTTAAGGCGAACGGCGTCACCGAGGTGAAGCTCTACGACGCCGAACCAACTGTTCTCTCCGCCCTCTCCGGCACCAGCATTGGCGTGGTGGTGGCGCTCCCCAACGAGCTGCTCGCCTCCGCCGCGTCCCGGTCCGGGTTCGCCCTCGCGTGGGTGAAGAAGAACGTGGCAGCCTGGCACCCGGCCACCCGGATCCGGGCCGTAGCCGTGGGCAACGAGGTGTTCGCCTCCCCGTCGGCGAAGACCCTTACCCCGGCTCTGGTCCCGGCAATGCAGAACGTCCACGCCGCGCTGCAGCGCCTAGGGCTCGACGGCGACGTGAAGGTGTCGTCCCCCATGGCGCTCACGGCGCTGCAGGCATCGTACCCGTCCTCGGCGGGGGCCTTCCGCGCGGATCTGGCGGGGACCGTGATGCGGCCCATGCTGGAGCTGCTCCGCAGCACGGGGTCCTACCTCATGGTGAATGCCTACCCCTTCTTCGCCTACGCCGCCAACTCCGACGTCATCTCCCTGGACTACGCCCTGTTCCGGCCCAACGCCGGGGTCGTCGACGCCGGCAACGGCCTCCGCTACTACAGCCTGTTGGATGCGCAGCTCGACGCCGTCTCCGCCGCCATGAAGGCGCTTGGCTACGGGGGCCTCAAGGTGGTTGTGTCGGAGACGGGGTGGCCGTCCAAGGGAGACACCAACGAGAAGGGGGCGGGCCCGGAGAACGCGGCGGCCTACAACGGGAACCTGGCCCGGAGGGTGCTGTCGGGGAACGCCCGCACCCCGGCGCGCCCCGACACGGACGTGGACGTCTACCTCTTCGCGCTGTTCAACGAGAACCAGAAGCCCGGGCCGACGTCGGAGAGAAACTACGGCCTCTTCTACCCTAGCGAGGAGAAGGTCTACGACGTGGAGTTCCAGCTCCAGGGGAGCGCCACCAAGCGCGACCAGGAGGCGGGCTCTGCCCCCAGGTCACCCAGGGCGGTGTCGCCCGGCGCCGGCGCCAGTGGCAGCAGCAGCGGGAACGGGGGCCGGGTGTCGGCCAGCTCGACCGGGGGGGCGACGTGGTGCGTGGCGGACGCGAAGGTTGGGAAGGAGAGGCTGCAGGCGGCGCTAGACTATGCCTGCGGTGAGGGCGGGGCGGACTGCGCATCCATCCAGCCCGGGGCGGCGTGCTACGACCCCAACACCGTCGTGGCGCACGCGTCCTTCGCCTTCAACAGCTACTACCAGAAGAAGCGCCGGAGCGTCGGCACCTGCGACTTCGAGGGCGCCGCCAACGTCGTCACCCAGCCCCCCAGTGAGTTCCCTCCCGCCATTACCGGTCTTTTTACTGTTGCGAAAACCCAAACACCCCCTCTTATTTTCTTCGTTTCTCTCCTCCAAAGTTCAGTTTTTGAAACATCCACCAAACCATATACGGTAGAAATTTGATAGCTTTTCCTCCCTTCCCTCCCTCCCGTCATTTTGCTCCCAATCTGCCCACTCACCCGCGCTGTTCCATGCCTCCGGAGCGTGGAGACTGGAGACTATTTAGTATATTCCATATGCTGGATCTAGTGGGATAGCCTTCCCCTCTCGTTTCACTTCCAAGTTCTCAGTAGATCTGCTGCTGACGCAGTAACCCTCGGTGAAATCTTTAGCCTCGTCAGTTTTCTGGCCATCTTCTCTACCTAATAATCCTCCCGCGAAACCCACTCCCCTGTGTTGATGATGGGCTCCCCGCTCTCCCTGTTGCTTAACCTCAAGGCGTCCGTCACCAGCATGGTAGTTCCGTGTTTCTACACAGCTAGCCGTCCATCGTCTGCGTCCCTCGAGGATGACGGGTTTCCACTCTCCCTGTTTCTGGTCCATCACCAAACATGGTCTGGTTCTGTTGTTTTTTATCAGCGCAGATCTTCTCATGGCCTGTCGATCACCATGCGTTGTCCTGTGCTCGGGTGCTGTTAACTGGGTGTGGGTGGGCCGTGGGAGCGCGCCGGTGTGTGTTCGGGGGGGGGGGGATATCCGCATCCAGCGGAGGGTGGTGGTGTACTGCTGTAATCAGATCTCTCCCCTGCGTTATAGAGAGAGAGAGAGAGAGCGCGAAGACAGAGTTCACGTGGTAACACAGTCACGCCATGATGAACGCACTACTGCAGTGTCCATTGGCATTTTGTATGACACAGCAGGCAAGGACCTCTGGGTAGCGCCGGGGCGCGCGCGCCACGGCCACCTCTCCTCTCCTTCTTCGGGGTTCCCATTTCACAACTGACGAGAGAGAGAGAGAGAGAGAGAGAGAGAGAGTGGGGGGGTGGTACCCCGCATGATGTCGACACATCATTTCGTCCTTGACTACTTTCTGTTTCCCATTTGTCGATTACTCTTGTCGTGGCCTCTGTTCTCACCATGTTCCTTCTCGTCTCTCTCTCTCTGTACCCACCATCTATCTGTCTACGGCATGTCTCTGGTGTCTCGCCCTGTGTGTCTGTGTGTGTTTTTAATAATAATAATAATAATAACAGTATTTATTTGTTCGCAGGCTTTGGGAAGTGCGAGTTCCCTGCAGGATACTGACGCGGGTGAGGACCGGGGCGGCGATGATGGCAGGGAGGATGCTTGCGGCCTCCGATGACAGATGGGGGTTGGCGCTGGGGGTTGGAGATGGAAATTTTTTTTTTTAGCTTTTATAGTTTGATCTTCTTCTTTCTTTTTTTTTTAACTTCTGTATCATGTCACAAAAGCGAACGGGGGGGTGCCGGGGTGGGAGTGGGTTGGAAGAACACGTAAGGATGGGGGGGTTAATGGGTGGAGGATAAAAAAGTGGTGGTAGATGAAGGAAAAAGTGGGTTGGAGAGGGAGAGGGAGAGGGAGAGAGTAGAAGGGAGCAGCTGTCCCCCCCCCCCTTATATTTGTAGTAATATGTAATATTCTGATTATAATTTGGTACTACTATTGTTATTATTGCTTTACTTATATGAATCTACTGCATTTATGGACTCTTTTTTAAAAGTGGTGGTTGTATCTGTTTTTCCCATTCTTGTGGTTTGCCGGGCCTCTTCACACTGTGGTCTCCCTCCTCTATCTTCCCCTCTCTCTCTCTCTCCCACTTCAGATCTTCTGTGTTTATAAAAAATTGAAAAAAAAAGATTCCAGTCCGTGCACTGTTGTTCACAGGAAGAACTGCTGCTGTCTTCTTCTTCTTCTTCTCTCCCCAAAGGATGTGAGAATCTTTGTTTCTATATTTCTATGCTTCCTGGGGAATTGAATTGAAGGAGCAAACTTGGACATCTCATCCCTCTCACGTTAAAAACAACTCCGCCGTAACCACGAGTTTGTCCCAGAAGAAAGGACAGATTTTCCCGAGCGTTTGAACAAGGTGGTGATTGATACCTCTTTATCAGGTTGCATTGGTCCCTGTGAAATGTGGGGGTGGGGTTTTTGGGGGGTTTTTTACAGCTGCGCTCCTTCCTCAACGGTTGCTATTATGTCTATCTTTTGTATGGATTCCGTTTGTTTGTTCTGCGAGCAGCCGGGGGATTCTTTCTCCTTTTGTTTTCGAATTTAAATATTTGATCATGTGAAACTTTTTTTGCACTCGGATGCGTCAGATGAGTGCTATTGTTGTCAAAATTTGACTTAATAAGATTGGAGATGAAATATTTGATCACATTAGTTGGGTCCAAAGTCGTTCGACATGAAGAGAACCAATCAAGTCTAAAAACTTTATTTATTTATTTATTTCCACAGCTTACACACTTCCACATAATTGTTGGTGAACTTCAGGTGGGGTGGGAGTGTCATGCAACTTCTTTGTCTCTTTGCTAACAGCTTGTTTGAAACTTTCTGCACAAAAAGATCATTGGAGTGCAACCCAATATATATATAATTGAAGTATATATATATATATATAATATGACATGATGTTATTTTCAAATACATAATAATGGAAGACTTGTTTTGAGTCAGACGAGAAAAGGCAGATAAAAAAAGGAGAGCGAGAGATAACCTTCTCATGTTTTTTTATGTTGAGGTAGTTTTTTTGGGAAAAGTGGGGTTGGATTTTTTTGGACGAGCAGAAAAGCTCCTCTCAATGATCTACGATCGGATGAAATACTTGCGTAATGGTAGTTAATTATGGATTGTTATTAAAATGCCATACTTTTTTAATTAAAATATATAAAACCATCAAAATTAAAAGAAAATTGATTCATACTCTTTTGGCTTCTCATGATCGCAGTTTTCCAATCTTCGTTCACCAACTCTCGGGACTTCTTTCGCCATCAGACCTATTCAGGTTGGAAGGTTGGAGAGCCAATGGCATGACTTTTGATAGAGGAGTCCATCTAACGTAACTTTTTTTTTTTTAAAAAAAATAAATTGTTGGGGGCTGTTTGTTTGGATGTAAAACGTTGTAAAAGATCATATTCATATGACACATGAAAAGATGATGTTCGCAAACTTTAAGTTTTCAAAGATTTTTTTTTTTTTTTTTTTGCTTGGAACGGTAAACATCTGATCTTACCACAGGAAAAAGCACTGAAGGGTATTTCTGGAAAGCACAAAAGAGGAGTAGGCCCTCAAATGCTGATCAGACAAGTACCACCCTTTCTTTTTTTCCCAACATGCTCTCACAGATCCCTTTTCCTTCCTAGGATCTAACTTAGAGAGAAATGGGATAAAGATGTCATCTTAAGCCCCTTCTATTTAGGTTCTGAAACGAAACTGTTAGAATTTGAGCATTAGTCTCACGTTAATTTATGAGTTGAGATTCACGTGCATATGACTCTGAGCCTTTAAATCTCAACATTGTAATTTTGAGATTTTAACATGATAAATTTATCTCCACCGGAATCAAAATATGCTAGAGATTCTAATTATTGAAGTATATGGATATGGATATAATTAATTCCAAATATGTAATAGATATTTGGAAAGAGGATCTTGAAGCGAAGGAGAAAGACACGTACAAGAGGGAAAGAGAGACAAGGATTCTTTTGGCCATTTTTTTCCCTTCAAAAGTGAAGCGGATGTTAAGAAAAGAAACATGGTAAGATTTCAAAATGAAAATAGATTATAAACTGTATTTTCTTTAATGGATAGAAGCATCAGCGTAAAATATCTTCTTGACGATCTACAATCAAATGAAATATGCAAGTAACAATTTATATAATCTGTCATAAGAAATTTGTATCTTTTAAAAATCTGTAATCTGACAATCCAATTTTGCTTTCACTAGACAAATTAATCCTAACAAAATATAATTTGACAATAAGAATATGAAGAAGAGTCCACCCTCTTTAACCGGCCAGAGTCTTCACTTGCGGGGACTTTGCTAACCGAGCACGGTTAGTGCATTTGTGTGTGAGGAGAGAGCGGGGTCCACCGCTCTCTCTCTCTCACCGGTTTCCTTATCTTACTCGCGCTTACCCGCACGTCAAAGCGGCTCTTTGAGACATCTTTTGACCCGGCTAATTTAATCCGAGTTATCTTAACTCTCTATCAAAGTGGGGCTTTAGAACTACTCTCTCCGGTAGGCCGTCCATTGGGACCTCCGAGTCCCGATTCACGGTGGAGAGCAAATGACAAAGTAATTTCTTTGTCTCCCCCCTCCCAAACAGTAAGAAGCATGTTTACATGACACATGGAAGGTGATGTTTTACAATGCTTCGCAATATGTTTCTCCTCAATGAATTGGCAGTCCAAAGACATGACTTTCTCTCTTAAAAGGAAGATTTTGAGGTCAAATTCTTTTTCCCACCATATGTAGGAGGAGAGATACATTTCGATGAGTTCATAAAGGCCAAAGTTTGTGTCCTTCATTAGATGGAGGAATTATTGTGATGTCCTCTGAGACTTCCCTATAATAATCACTCAAAGAAGGTAAAACAACAGTCTCTATACGATGAAAAAAAATACTGCTGAAAGAGTTATTTTGGTGTTCAAATTTTAACTCTTCATATTAAAGATGTCTTCTATATATCTTGGTCAACTAAGCTACCTGCTTAAGCACAACTTTTCAAAGGTCTGATCTCACAAGAGAAAAGAGAACTGATGGGCATTTTTGGAAAGAAGAAAAGAGCAACATGCTCTCATATGTTGATCAGACAAGTAACTTTTCTTCTTCTTCTTTTTTATTCTCAAATGCTCTTACAGAATCCTTTTTCTTCCCAGGATCTCACTTAGAGAAATGTGAGAAAGTGGTCATCTTAAGGTCCTCTATTAAGATAATCTAACATCCTCCCTCCCATGGTGATGCTAAATTGGTATCAACTATTGGAGCACATGTGCCTCTTCAGCACCAATAATTATATATCTAGCACACTGGCTGACAAACCATGCCACATGTTCTGAAAGAAAGCGCCCACCAGTCCCATACATTAAAAAAAGGGATGTTGCAAGTCATCAGTCATAGGTATCATTTACTTCGAGAGAATCTTGTCTCCCCTTGAAAACAAAAATATCTACCGCGGTTAGGGTTGTAAATGGTTAAGGGCAAATCCATAATTCTTGTATTCATAAGAAAGATAACAATCATGGTTCACTGACTCTGTGCGACTTACTTCAACTCGGGCGTATCACACCTGATCTGGGAGAAATCAGTCTTAGATTTGTCTTGGATTGATCGAGTTAGGGTGGGTCATCACCAGAGCAGCTGGTCGATGCGATCAGGCAGATTTCTAGTATATTTACACAATGGAGAGGTAGATCTATCATCGGAGAAACTTGAGGAGACGAGTTTGACCGGATTCGAGGTATTTCAAAGCCGATTTGAGTTGAGGGAGGGGCGTTGCTGGCCGGAGTGGGGGGCTGCCGGTTTGGGGGAGGTGGCTACCAAGGTTGGGGAGCCGGGGGCTGAGGGTACGTGGCGGGGAGTTGGTCTGAGAACAGTGGGGCCGCCAAGTGGGGGAATAAAGGGGCCGTCGAGGTGAGAGTGAAGGGAGGACGGGGTGGACTTGGACCGAGTCAGCTCGAGTCACATGCGACTTGGACGTACTGTACCGGATCAGGGCGCTCTCGATCCGTTACAGATCACTAAATCATTGAACCATGATATAAACACAAGTTTTGGAATAAGGATACGGACTCTCCTTACTTCTGATAAGAGAGAGAAAGAAAAAACACATTTTGCATTCACTTATTTGATTATTCTTTTTTAATTAAAGATTAATTAATATATGTCATTGATCTTGACCGTTTCCTTCGGCCTTGGGTATTGTTAGTTGTGTTCCTTTATTGTTGTTTTTTAATATATCATTTTATAAACATGTTAACTTAGCTTTGTTTATGAACATCAGTGTGTTCCTTTATTGTTGTTTTTTAATATATCATTTTATAAACCTGTTAACTTAGGTTTGTTTATGAACATCAGTGTGTTAGTAAGTAAAGACTTCATGCATATTGTAGCGGCAGGAAAATAGTTCCTAGGCCACGTACCACCTTCTCTATTTATTTATTAGAAAAGTCACCTCGCGCCCGTGGAGGCCTGCAAACACCAAGAAACCAAAGAGGTGCCAGAAGGAGTCCCAGGTGTTACCCCAGGGGACAACCCTCCGTTGCTTAAGTCAGTAAGGGATCAATGAGTAATAGAGAAGAGCGAAGTAAAAGAGAAGTAGAGGTCGTAGTAGATGATCCAAGAGGCGTGTAGATCCTCGGCACGCGTGCTCGCCGCTCCCAGTGGATATTCAGAGAGTGCTCGCTAGGTGGTAAGGCCGTGCCAGAGGAGGATTCTTTCTGGGCGTAGCGGGTAGCCTCTCTATTGTAGTGGCATGTCTGATTGCTCTATTCTCAGTAGGAAGCTCTGATTGCAGAAGTATCCACCGTCTCTCTTCTCTTGCGTAGTAGTATGGGGTTTAGTAGTAGAATCTACCGTCTGTCTTCTCTTCTGTCGATGTCCCTTTTATATGGGTTGTCCTGGAGCGAGGGACCTCATCCCTTGAGAGGGAAGGGTCCGCTTAGTAGAGTAACGTTCCCCCGCTATATTGGCGGAAGTTTTCCGTTGGGGGGCGATAGTCTCGGCGTCGGCCGGTCCTTAGGCGAGTCTTACGGCGCTCATGGGGCGTGCTCGCCCGTTACGGGGTCAAGGCCGACGTCGTGGGGGCAACGGTTGGTCGTCATAGTGTTCTTCGGCGAGGACCGTGCTTGGGCCGTAACCCTTATGTTTTGTAGAATCCGACGTCGAGTCGGTTTGGGCCGTGCCTTGGCAGGACGCATATGTCGGTGGCGCGCTCATCGAGAGCTCTTTTGGGCATGGGCCGATGGTTACTGGGCTGGATATGGGCCAAACTGGATTTACCCTCCTCACTTCCCCCCTTACTCTCAGTCGCCGAGCACTCTGCCGAGGGCTGAGAGTAGTCCAAGAGAGGGTTCTTCTGGAGTGCAATGATCCGAAGATGAATTTCCTCGTACGACGGGAGTTGGTAGCTTCAAGAGCATGCTTGGCCCGCAAGGTGCCTCTGGTGGTGGCAGAAGCCACGCTGGTAATGATAACCTCGAATCTTATCTTGTTCTTGGGCCGTGGGCTCAGAACGGTCATCTGGCATCGGTAGCCATACCGCCGTAGTGGCCGACGCCCTTTCACCTGCCCTTTAGGGGATAACATCGATCCGTAGTGGGCGGTTATAAGAACTGCTGCGAGGTCTCTCGCACACTGTACCCACGTCTTGCCGGTTGTCGCGCTTCATTGTAGGCATCTTCCTCCATTTGCCTTGTGAGGATCTTTCTTTCCCTGTATTTTTCACCTTCTATAGCGATGCCTCCGCGTAGGAGAGTTCTCAGCGTCGATTCTTCCTCTTCGGGGGAGGTGCCTCACGGTCGGGGCGGTGTGCCGAGCACCTCGGGTGCGGGCACTGGTCGGTCTAGTTCCCCACCCCTAGTGACTTATAGGGTGATCCATGGGCTGTGGGAAGCCTTCCAGATTCCTCTTGAGTACGACATCATCTTTCCCTCCGTGGGAGATGACATAATGAGTCACCATTCCGACGGGATCATGGTACCGGTGGCCTCCTTTCAGGCGGGCTTCCGTATTCCAGTCCATCCCTTCATCGCATCTGTCCTCCATCATTACGGGCGGAATCCTGGGGGAATAACCCCCAATTCTTACAGCATCCTCTGTGGATTTGTCTATGCGTGCCATAGGGCGTCGGTGGAGCCAAGTGTCGATATATTTCGGCACTTCTTCCTCCCCTAGAGCTGCCCGTCCGATACCTACTTCGCCTATTTTAAGGCTCGCACCCAGCAACATTTTATCACGGTCTCCCATACCGCGTCCAACCGCAAAGGCTGGGCGGAGCGGTACGTGTACCTTGTCAAGTCGAAAGACTGGGCAGAAGCCTCTGATAGTTGGATGCGGAGCGATTTTGGTCACACTTGGCGTGATTCGAAGCCTTCCCTCAGTGCCGAGGATCGCCAGAAGTTGAAGGCTATTCTCCGGTATCCTCTTTCCAACGTAGACCTCGTTCTGACCCCGACGTTGCTTCGGGAGCTGGGGTTATGTCCCTCGTTACCGTAGGGTACTAGCTTTGTTCTACTTTCAGGGGTGGCGAAAGCGCAGGGTTGGACCTACGAGACCGTTCGGTTGCCATTGTTTGCTCCTCGTCCCGTGGACCACGCTGCTCCGGGAGTCGGTCAGGTGTCGGTCGTCGCCCCCCAAGCCCAGGTTGCGTTCACCCCGGGGAGGTTGCAGTATCCGATCCCAGTTGCCATTCCTCTAGTGCGTTCGCCTGAAGCGTCTGTGGCTAGCGGAGGGCCTAGTCTTCGGCGGAGTTCTCCCAAAGCCACCCCTAGCGTGTATGGAGAAGAGCCCGCCATGGCTGGTGGTAGCCGAATTCTTCTAACTGTTGACGAGCTGGCGGAGATGGATAGACGCCGTCGGTCGAGAAAGAGAGGGAGAGATTCGACCCCGACTAGAAGCCATGGCCGCCCTTCCTCTGAGGCGCCTCCCCCCAGTGTTCCTCCACCGCCATTGTCTGAAGTGCCGATAGCCGCTCCTCTGGCACCCGCCTCCGGAGGGTGGGGGTATGAAAGGGGCAAAGCTCCTACTGCTATCGAAGTCGGTGTTCTCCCCCCACCGAGGGTCCCATCGCATGGTCAGTCCTCGCAGCCCGAGGACTTGACGGCGGGGCTGCCCGGGGTTGTTACTGTCGTTAACCTTATGGTGCGTAGTGCTCACTGGCACGAGCACGTTGGAGAGCTCGGTCCCGAGGCTACAAGCGAGTTGACGACCGTCGCTGCAAGGAGCACGTGCCTGGTCATCAGTGCCCTCGGGTTGTGGAGGCATCGTTTCCTTGATGTCGTCTGCGAGCTGGAGGTTGGCCAAGCCCTTCAGTCAGAAGCTGAAGGGCGTTTGAAGGAGTCTGAAGCTGCCAACGCCAGACTCCAAGAACAGTTGTCCCAACTAGGGTTGGCCCTCTCCGGCATGGAGCGCGATCGGGACTCCTTTCGGGCGCGGGCTAATGCGACCGGGGAGCGAGCAGCCAAGTTGAGGGCGGCGGTCCGAGCCATGAAGGCCTGTGCCTAGGAGGTCAAGGTAGAGCTCGCCAGGCTGTGTATATCCCTGTCCTTGACTGGCGAGGAAGCTGTGGAGAACTTCCGCTCCTCCCCGACTTACCGGGACGAGCTGACGGAGGCGGCCTTGGAGTTCTACGGGCCAGCCCGTGACCGTGGCTTCCGGGAGGGCTGGCGTGCTGCTGTAAAGGCCACATCGGAGCATCTTGGCCTTACGGCCTCGGACATCCTCCCTCCTTCAACTCCTTACGGCTCAGATGCCGAGGATGGAGAGGGGGAACCCAGCTCCGTAGAGGCGGGCGCCGAGGGGTTGATGCCGAGCGAGGGTGAGCGAGCACCTGCTGATGTTTTGGTGGCCGGGGACCAAGTGGTGGACTTGGGCGAGGAGTTGCCTCCTGCCGGAGTTGTAGATGCACGTGAGCCCGCTGGGACTGGGGCACGTGTCGATGTATCCGGGGTGCACCCTTAGAAGGGTGCCCCTGCTTATTTATTTCCTGCTTTCCTCTGTTTCCGCCTAGGTGGCAGTCTTCTTTTTGTAAACCTTGCATTTTGGAATGGAAATAAAGCTTCCTTTATTTTGCAAGTCTCGAAGTTTCTCCCGTGTACTTACTTTCTTCTGGGCAGTTATGAGATCTTCCGGGGATACGAAGCGGCATCCTCGAGGTAACCGCGATGGGGCGCGACTTTCGGGATCCGTTGCTTCGGTTTCCATGGATTTGATTGAGGCAGTAGGAGTCCTCATGCTCCTGGAGACTTCGCTTCCCTATAAATGGTGGCCTTCGCGGGCTAGCGAACCCCTTGGGAGTAGTCTTCTTAGGTGATGTCATCAGGAGAGTCCGGTACTTCGTCGGATGACAAATTTTTGCAGGCTCGTCGTCAGCTCTTGGTCCTCCGAAGAAACCCAGCTCCGGTACCATGGCGACCATGGCCTGCGCCTGGAGAGGGTGGCCCGGTCTCTGAGCAGTATAGGCTCGGGTACCTGGACGACTGGCGGGAGGCCTTGGAGAAGGTTAACCGCTTATACGTCGACAGGGGGGTCCTGCTTCTTGAGCTGGATAAGTTCCGTCCCTAAAGGGACAAAAAGTCTCTGGGTATCGCGATCTTCTGTCTCTCCGCGAGTTCCTATTGCTTGCCTCTGCAGTATGTAACAATTGTCTGCCTTTTGCAGGTGCTTGGTGAGATGCTCCCCGTTGCTGGAACATCTTCCTATCTTCCGGTGAGAAGGAGCGTAAGGAAGGGTAGGGAACTGTTTTCCCTTCTTCCACTTGGAAAGCTTGGATCGAAGCATTTTCTAAGCCGAGGGGAGGACTCCTCTGCTTTGCAGACAAGGCCATGCGCTTGGATGACGGCGGTGGACTCGTCGAGCATTGACCGTGGCGGGTCAACCTCTCCATTCAAGGTGGATGCCGGTGGTGGTCGGGGTAGTGGGGTCTTGCTTGTTTGAAGGCATTGCCAGTACGCCGGAGTGGCCTTCATAATGTGTTGGCCTCGTAGTACCGCTGCCCCCAGCTGGCTTGTGTAGGCCGGCTGGTTCCCTATGATGGGCGGCCTAGTTTTCCTGGTGCAAGCTTTCTACCAGTGAAGCCCTTTGTTGGCCTAGGGGGCCTTGTCCCTCTTCTTTGGCATAGGAGGCTTCTCCGGTGGCACCCTTCCACAGAACACGAATGGGTGCTTGTGGACGTATAAAATTGTACGTCCATATGTCCCACCAAGCCCCGCATTAATGTCAAAGTCAAAAGGAGAAGACTCGGGGAGACTGGCCATCCAGGGCTCCGGGAGAATACTACCATCCGACAAACCCCGCATTTGCACGGGCGCATTAAACGATAGAGAAAGCACATGATCTCCTCCTGAATTTATACACTGCTATGGACCCACCCTCGGGTCCCTAACGGTGAAGAAATATCCCAAAGAATGCACAACTTCAAGTTCATGAGGTAAAAGCAGAAGGCCCTTTCAAACGGCACACTCCCTGCCCTTTCAGCGGCACACTACCGGCAAAGCCCCAGCGGCACACTCCTCGAGTGCCCCAGCAGCACACCCCTTAGCGAGCCCCATCGGCACGCTCTTCAAGTGCCTCCAACGGCACACCCTCAGGTGCGTTCAATGGCACACCCTCAGGTGCCTCCAGCGGCACACCCCTTCAAGTGCCTTCAACGGCACACCCAAGTGGCCGTTCAACGGCACACCCCTTAGCGAGCCCCAGCGGAACGCTCTTCAGGTGCCTCCAACGCCACACCCTCAGGTGCCTTCAACGGCACACCCCTGAGGTGCCTCCAGCGGCACACCCCTTCAAGTGCCTTCAACGGCACACCCAAGTGGCCGTTCAACGGCACACCCCTCAGAGGCCCCTTCAACGGCACAACGCCCCAATGCCTTCCCAGCGGCACGCTTCAGGCGAGCCCCCAGCGGCACGGGCCTTATGCCTCTTCAGCGGCATGGTCAATGCCCCTTCAACTGCACAGTGGCCTGGCCCCCCAGCGGCACAGCGGTGAATTCCCCTGAACGGCACGCACCGGCAGAAGATACAATGGTCAATAGGCAGACCCATTGGCGTGCAGCACGGCCACTTCCAATGCCAGCTAGCGCCCGCCTTGGTGTTGCCTTCTAGTTGGATGAGGGAGATCCCCACCTGACGGAGACAAGATCCGGGTCAACCTCGGATGGCAGTGCCATCATGAGATCCTCCCGTCAACGGCCCACGTATAAAAGGCTCTCATGACGAGAGGAGAAAGGGGAGACAGAAAAAGCCACCCATTCGAAGAGAATAGCAGAGAAGAAGAAGAAGAGAAGAAGGTAGAGGAGAGCAAGGAGAAAAAGAGAGAGTGTGTCGTGTTGTGGAGTGGGAAGGATGGCAGTGAAGGGGATGATCACCCTTCCTCCTCCTGACCCTCTCCCCAAACTTTCTTCTTTTCTCCTCCCCGTTTCTTTGAATGTACTGAATCATGTTAGGCCTTCAGGCCACAATCTTCATTATTTTGAGTTTGCCATGAATGAAGCATCTTTTGGCTTTGCCCTACTCAGTTGCATTTGTCGTTTTCTCCCCGTGGGTGGTCTGTAATCTTTGTTGCATGCTCCCTTAGCTGCCTAACTCCCTGTTTCGTTGGTTCTCCCATGTCATTGGCCCGCATAGGCAGACGGTTAGTGTTTCTTGCTTGATGATACAAGGTTAGCCTCCCCCCTCCTTTTGGTGATGCTCAGCAATGAAATTCCCTTTTCCTTCTCACAGAGCCTATTGAAGTTTTGAGACCCTCTACTTGGCGTGTGTCACCCATCTGCCGGCCAAAAGGCTCCCCAGCCTTTCTTCCAAAGTCCACGGTGTACATACACCATTTCCAGCCTCCTACCATCCTGCTGCTCGAACCCTTCAACGGCACACTTCCCTTTTGTCTGTTCAACGGCACGCCTCTTTTGATTGCCCAGCGGTACACCTCTCCAGGTCAGACCAGCGGCACACTCCTCCATGGGTTTGTTCGGCGGCACACTTCCTCCAGCTGTCAGCGGTACACCCTTGACTGGCAGCCCGGCACGCCTTGGCTATCATTTCTCTGGTGTACTCGTGACTTGGATTACTCTACTGGTTTCTCGTTCGACGTTTTCTCCGAGTTTTCTGAAGTTTTCTCAAAGGTGGCTGCTTAGGCACACACCTCAGTTGTTGGTTCATGCCACTCCATGTGGGCATGTCCCTTGTATTCCCTTACCATCTGGGTCAAGGGGAGATGCTGCCGAATTTTTGTCAGAAATAACGATATGTTAAAAGACAAAAAAAGGGAAGCAATAAATGAATGAAGTAAGCAACAACAAAACATTCTAACCAAGATAAAGGAACTATGCAAGGCTCTAAGATTTGGACTGAACAGGACTCCAAGAACTGCACCGCTGAACATGACTTGGGATTCGATCACGTGGCAGGGAAACTGAAAGCTTAACCATTTGGGACTATCTATCAGACATGAAATGGGCAAGGAATCCTCTCTCGAACCCTGGCTCACTCCTTGAGCGGCACACTCCAAGATCCCCCCAGCGGTGCACTCTCCTTTTAGTAGCACACCTCCTCTACCCTTCAGCGGTATGCTCCCCTTGGCTCCCCAGCGACACACTTCCTATTCCTCCAGCGACACACCTCCCAACTTTCCAGTGACACACTCCCAATTCCATCTTCAGCGGTACACTCCCAGTTGAACTTCGTTCCATCCATCTGAACTCCACCTCACTTTTCCTCAGCCCTTCACTCCCATTCCTGAACCCTCCAGTGGTACACCCTAGTTCACTCCTTTCCGCGGTACACTCTCACCTGAACCTTTCAGCGGTACACCCGCTCCTGAACCCTCCAGCGGTACACCCTAGCCTCCTCTACCCTTCAGCGGTACGCTCCCCTTGGCTCTCCAGTGACGCACCCCTAGCTCCCCAGCGGTACACTCCATCATTCCTCCAATAAATATATGTAAAAAAAATGTATATAATAAAACAGATAATAAATAATAATAATAACCATAAAAGAGGGAAAGGGAGTAACGCTTATAGGTAAACAATAATGATAAATGGCACTCGAAGCAACCCACGAACATAACAATATGGCCCTCGTCTCCCCTTCTGGGATTCCAAACCTGGGATTATTAATGATGCCCTCGCCGGCCGGGCTTCACCCTCGGGGGCCGTTCCGCCCGTCATGGTCACTGCCCGGCCTCGTCCCGGGCCAATATCTCACCAAGGTTCCCCTCCCTCACTGGGATCTGACTTTCCCCCTTGCATTAAAATCGCCGTCCCTTGGCAGACATTTGCGTGGATTTGTCCCCCGTTACTGTCTTGTTTTCCGTACGGACTTTGTCCAAACATGGAATGGTCCATTGGTGACCGACATAATCCGAGTGTTCATGCCCTCACCAAGGGCTCGCTGCATAGCCCGGCTACCATTTCCTTTCTGCACTAATTAGTATTTCTTTCGATCGTGGAGCCCTTATTTCTGGTAATTAATCAAGGGTATTCCCCTCTCCGAGGGGATGTAAATGACGTTGTGACCTTTATGGCACAACGGATCTCAGTCCTGACCCAAACCACACAATCGTCTGATTAGTCAGATCGAGCGCACCATGGGCTTCCATGAAGCCCTAACAAATCGTCACTTTGTGACTGGCACGCCCACGCACTCAATAAACGAATAAACCGACATAAAGAACAAACGAATGAGCGTGTCAAAAAGTGCGTCCACAAGTCTGGCACGCCCGGTGGGACAGGATCACCCTTCATCTCTTTGCCGGGACTAAGGGCTCCACGGCCCCCTTCTTGTAATACTAATTCTATGGGTTGTAAATGCAGGTTGCACGTCAAGATGGCCCTCACTTTCGGCCAGCAGCTCGTCGAAAGCCGTGTTCGGAACGACTACTTGGCCATCCCTCTCACCTTCTGGAGCTTTCCTCCCTCGGTTGACTTCCCCAACTTTTTGGGAGTGGCCTTCACGAACTTGCTGGACGTGGAGGCGTCTGACGGGATCGAAAGCAACGCCCCCATCCGGGAAGCCATCAATGCCGCTGCCAGCCGACCAATGGCCGAATCCCCCGAGACCGTCCCCACGAGGATGCTGAGCAGCAACGTGCACCATGTGCACCAAACCACCGGCCCATCCCGCCCGGGCTCGGCTTCTCATCAGAGGAGGCTCCGGAGGGACCATGCCACTGCATCACCCCGATGCCGAGTCTCCAGCACCGGCAAGTCTGCTGTCATCGGGACCGTCCGGGTCCACCTCACTGAACCACGCTCCGAGATGATCCCGAAGCGCGTCGTCCCCGCCGTACCAGTGTGCAACTCCTTCCAGGCACTGGAAAAGATGAAGGGCAGGATGACGTCCGCAACTCTAGTCACAGCACCACAGCATCAACCGGCTGCTAGGCCAAATAAAGCCAAGCGCGCATGGGTCCCCAAGGCGGCCCGGTTTGCTTCACCAATCCGGGCAGGGCTCAGCACCTTTCGCCTGGCAAGGGCTCAATAGGAAGACTGGGTCAAGACATCGGCCCCGTCCACCAACCGGCATTGGCCACACTGGCCCCACCGGAGAACACCCGCCGTCGACACCACCGACGTCACTATCAGGCTGCCCGTGCGGAGCCTGCAATGCACATGCCCGTTGCTGTCAACAGGGCAACATCACCGGCTCACCTCGATCAAGACTGGGAAGGGGTGTAGCAGGCCATGAGAAGCTACTTGCGGGGCCTGGGGAGCACTCCCCTCGGTCGCCAAAGACTGCTGGGGGCGATGGCCTCCGCATTTGAAGAAGAAGAAATCCAACCCGTGCCTAGTGCCGAGTCGAGGAACTACTCTGAGGAGCGCTATCAGTCCCTGCTGAGGGAAGAGGTGAGACCGCGGGGGTCGGTCTTTGACAGATTGGTCTTCCCAGGCAGGCCGTCGAGAAGAGCGACAGGAAGAGGCAGGGACCTAAGGGTCTATACCTGCAACATGGCAGGAGTATTTGGCCGGTATGGCGCCTTACCGACCGAACCCGAAGAAATGGCCAGGCTTGCGGCAAGGCCAGGGCCTCTCACCAGAAGAGGGAAAGCAGTAACCGAGAAAACACAAGCTCACACTGAAGGAACTGACTATGGGGAATCGTCAATGGCCCTGGCTGCCAATGTCATTACTGAAGGCATCACGGGATGACCATCCACGTCGTCCGAGGAGACGCCAGCTGAAGAAAGAGGGGGCACCCCCAGCCTCTCCATGAGTGACCCAGCTGTATTACTTATGATGCAGCAATATCAAAGGGAGATCGAGTTGCTAAGGAAGCAGTTAACCGACAGAACTGCTCAGCCCTCGACATCCGGGCAAACCGAAGCATTACCAGAGACCCCTGGAGGCAACGGTCAGGCCTTAGAAGCTTCTCCACAGGCAACAGTGTCTCCACCGGTCCCCAGCTACACCAGGGGCATACCCCTGCACCAGCCACAGCATACAACTCCGGCCCTGCCACGGAACCTGCCATTCCAGGGATCCACCATTGCACCTCAGGCGACAGTGTTAACAACGCCACTGGCGCAACCATCTCATTTCTATCCGAACCCGGTGGACCCGGCGACGGTGAACAGACTGATGTTGCAGCAGATGATAGACATGAAGCTGGTAGAAAGGAGCGATAGTGATCACACGCCCTTTGATGTGTATCGGGTACCCTATCCGATACACTATGCTGCCAGGAGGCTCCAGGCCGGCATCACCAAGCCACCGAAATTTGAGAAGTTTAATGGGCAAGGGTCTCCCAGGGAGCACATTGCCTACTATGTGAACGTTATGGGGGATCTAGCTGCAGATGAGGCCTACCTCCTCAAATTCTTGGGCTCGACACTCACCGGGCTTGCTTTTGAGTGGTATTCGAACTTGCCCGCCGGGTCCATTGCAGACTGGCTCGACATGCAGAAGAAATTCAAAGAAAAGTTCTATATAGCTGAGCGGGAAGTAACCGTGGCAGAACTCTACGCCACGAGACAAAGAAACGATGAGTCGGCTCTCAACTACATAAAAAGGTGGAGAAATGTCAGCATGAGATGTAGACGTCCCCCACATCAGGAGGATGCAGTGCAAATTTATAAACAGAACCTGAAAAAGGAAATCCTTGAAAGGATGATCGGTGTTGAGGTGCGATCATTTGACCGTCTAAACAACATAGTAGCAGAGATCGAGGCGCTCCTTGCTCGATACTCCTCTACTCCAGCTACCTCAAGCCAGAGGGCCAGGCAGGCTGAAAAGAGACCGATACCGCCAGAAGTCCACACCTTGGACTTCGAATCTTTCGAGAAACAGACAGAGAAAGCTAAAGAGACAGCCAACCCTCCTCCGCCCAGGTCTACTGAACGGCAGGAAGGTCCTTCCCTGCGAGAGAAGATGAGGAATAAGTTGTATTCTTTTCCTCGAGATAAGTCCCAGATCCTATTTGAATGGGCCACCAGATACAATAAAATCACATTGCCAGAGCCGAAGAGGCCTGGTGATATAAAGAAAAGGGATGACCCTTGTTTCTGCCTGTACCACCAGATGCTGGGGCACACTATCGAGGAGTGCTATATCTTCAAGGATGTCATTGAGTCCGTAATCAAGAAGGGAGAACTGGACATGGGGGAGCACAAGATAGATCCTCCGCAGCCGCACGAGATGCTGAGCCTCGGTACTAGTGTCAACATGATGTCTCTATACCAGCAGCTACCTGAAGAATGGGCGGAGGCCAGCACAAAGGCCACTTATGAAGCCTTCGTCATGGCGCTGGCTCAAGATCAAGGAGGTTGGCAAGCTACGCCAGCGAGGAATAGAAGAAGAAGACAAGCTCCCCGGCCCGAGCCGGAGGTTCACATAAGGGGTGTCACGCCCCGACCAGCACCGCCACCAGTGACGCATGTTTGGCATGACACAGCCCCCCGGCTAGTCATGAGGCACCCCACTCACAACAAGAAAAAGCACATCCCGATGCGGGTACTCAAAGAAACCAGTCCTGCGGTAAAAAGGCTCCAGGCCATTATTGATGGGCTCGAAGATTATGAACAGCCTGAAATCCAGCCTGTGGAGCTGAAGGAGTATGTCCCTTGGAAGGAGTTCGAGTCACTTGAACTAGCTCCGGGGGCAGAAGCCGAGGCGAAGGAAGAGCCTCTCTTATGGGGTGAACCTCCCCAAGGCCAGTTGCCAGTCACTGAAGAAAAAGAAGAAAAAGAAGCAGAGAAGGCCCAGGAACAAGAAGAAGAACGTCGTTGTTCTTTCTTGCAACACCCTCTCAGCATTATTTGACACTGCGCTCTCCCTGGGGGAAGAAGAGCAAGAGTCCCCCGTTGAGCCGTTAGAAGTGAATCAGGCCGAAGCATCCACCTCCCAGCATGCCACCAGGTCGAGAAGGAAGTGGGGACGCCCTCCTCAGGCCAACCATAACATCTTGCTCAGGGGAGAACAACCATATCATATCCCTGAACCTAGGGTCCAAGGCATGGAGATTTCCCCTCCCTCGGGTCTCTACCCCAGAGAGCCGGTCGTCTAGAATATACCTTCATTTATTGAGTTTCTCACGACTCAAGGGGAAAGGCAGTCATGCCCCCGCGAGTCTCAGCAGACCAAAGAAGCAAGTAGCCTCTCGGCCGCACTGGTAGTAATCCCTTCTCGGTCAAGGGAAGAACCAGACTGTTGACACCCGTTTTAGCCCACAAGTTGTGTCATTTCTCTTATTCATCATTTTTTTGATGTCCCGAATTAGTCATTATTTTGGAGCTTTCTTGGATGAATTTTAAGCCCATTTTTACCATTTCATATCTTTTGAGTCTTGGAGATCATGATTTCTTAGAGCCTCGGAGCTTATCTTATCAAATTCCGGTTTCCAAATCAACTTTTGGCCCATTTAGGCCGACTTCCCTCAAGTAATCAGCTCTCTCTCACTGCGCAGTCTTAAAAGTGGTTCTTTTTCACCCTCTTCCAATCCTCTATTCAAAAAGTTATCTTCATCAAAGTTGTTCCTCTTTCAAAGATCTACAATTTCTTCTTCTACACCGTTGGCCGGTTCTGCCCCGATTGTGAGCTATTCGCATTTTTCTGGCATGCCGTGTTGTTCACCTACATTCCAGAATTTTCCTCTCTCTTCCAGCCCCATTTTCACCCTCTTCCAATCATTTTCTCACATTTCTTTCTTCATAAAAGTTGTTCCTCTCTCAGTTATATACAACTTCTATGTTTACCACTTTGTCTAATTCTCCACCGTTTGAGAGATACGCTTCGATTTCTAAAGTCGCGCGCAGTCTGCCCAGAATCTGCCTTCATCGATGTGAAGGTCATTTGCAGGTGCGTTACTTCATTGAAGTGACGGCCCAGTGAAGACCGTTACTTCAGTGTGACGGTCCTACGATAGACCGTCACACCAAAACTTGCCCAAAACAGCCCGGTTCAACCCCTAGAGTGTGGCGGTCCTATCCTTGACCGTTAGACCAAGTGACGGCCCTGTTTAGGTGCGTTACATCCAATCTCATCCGAAAACGTCTCGTTCGACCTCCAGAGTGTGACGGACCTACCCTAGTCCGTTACATCACTCTGACGGTCCTATGATAGACCGTTACATGCACCAGAGAGTCCAATTCGTGCTGGACTCTGCTCCGTTTTTGTGCGCCGTGGCCCTCTTGAAGAGTCCATAACTTCTTGACTTCTTATCCAAATTGATCCCCGTTTTTTCCTACTTCTAGCCCTTGGTATTATCTTGAATTTGGTTCATAGGAATCAAATTTTCATTGGCTATATCTCTTGGGATCTGGGTCGCAAGATCAGGATTTATGTTTCCTAGTTCAACTCAAACTCTGCAGATAAGGCTCCGGGGCTGCCTTCCAAAAGACATATCTTCTAGAATCCTCCTCTGAATTGATCCCCGTTTGTTCCTATCTCTTGTCCTTAGTATTATCTCGAGTTTGATCCAGAGAACTCGATTTATCTTGGACTCTATCTCCGGGAATCGTGATAAGAAGATGAGGCTTTCTTGCAAAACTCTATAAAACTGCCCAGTTCGCAGTCGCGACGGGGGGCTCTTTCCGGACGTGGGGCGAAGCCATGCTGCACCGTCGACTCACAACTTCGACCCCATCTTGAAGAGGGAAGTATTGGCTTTCAATTCTATCCTTCTGGGCTTGATTCATGATCTACACTCTTAGTTCTCTTCTCTCAAAATCACAAATCATCACAGTTTCTGCACTTTCTGCTACACATGCGTTTTTCTCCGTTTTGCATCATCGTTTTCTCTCTATTCTCTCAATCAAATCTCGTGATTTCAAATCTCATGCATGCACAACACACCCACCTATTATTTCCACCCTTCCACAGGGGTTAAAAACCTCCCCCCGGTGAGTTTGCCCTCAATTTCTAACACTATTTTATCACTCGGGATTGATACTACACATGCATGTTCTAATGGGTTTTTGCCTTTGTGTTTGATCTTTGTTTTGCAGGAGAGCATGAATACAACGTGAGGCCCTCTTCCTCTAGCCGGCTGGAAGGAGAGGAGGTTTGAATCCACAAGTTCCCCGCACCCCGTTTCAAGCGCGATCAAGTTTTCTTTCCAAGGTATACGGCGCCGTTGCACTCCTTTCTTCATCCTTGCGGCGTTGTTAATCCTTGGTGGCGATCACGGTTAGTATTTCCATCCTTTCATCCCCTTGTCTTTGATTCACATGTTTATGCATGTATGTATTTAAAGGGGGCGGATAGGAATCTAATCTAATAATTAAAACAAATCAACAGTTTTTTGGCGATCACGGTGGGACACCAATGCCCATCACGCTTGTTTTCATGCTCTTTTGTAGGTTGGGTGGGTGCATGTTCATGTTTAGGTGATATTTCTTCCATTCTCCAACTATTTTTGGTGTTTTAAGGGCTCTGGTAGTGTGACGGTCCTACAGTAGACCGTCACATGCATGTAACGGTCCTTTGGTAGACCGTTACACGGCTTCTGGCAGTCTTGCGTGCATGCTCACAGGGCCGTGTTCATCGAGGCATAACTTTTGATCCCGGAGTCCGATTGAGCTGATTCTTGTTCGTTGGATAGCCCTTTGTATTGTCTTTCCATCCATATATCATTTGCATCATTTGGTTAACATTTGCATATTCTAATATTGTCCAACTTTTTGAGTTTTCTGCATAAGTTCTGCAGGCAGGCTCTGGGACAGGTTCACAGGTACATCTTTACTGAGTGATTTGACTGCCTTCCCGGTGTCTGATTGCACTGATTTTTGATCCATTGGATAGTCCTTTGTATTGTCTTTCCATCCATAGCTTATTTGCATCATTTGGGTCTCATTTGCTTAGTTAAAAATTATCATCATTTTAGCATTTTGTCCATAAAATCTGCATGTGGTCTGCGCATAGGTTCACGGGGGCATCTTTGCTTAGTGATTTGATTGACCTCCCGGGGTCAGATTGATCTGTTCTTGGGCCGTTGTGCAGATCTTTGTATTGTCTTTCCATCCATATACTATTTGTTTTTGTTGGATCATGTTTGCATAGTTTAATCTAGTCTTGATTTTCTAGTTTTAAGCTAGAATTTGCATGCACTCCGGTGCACATAGGGCCATACATTGCATATCATAGTTGCATTTCCTACCTTGGTGCGTGGACCTCTCGTCTCCATATTCCTTGGAGCCGACCAGGAAAGCACATCAAGGACCTCCATAAGTCCCCGTGAGCCGTGGATTCCCACACGGACACCGGGCCGGTTGTACCTTTCCACCCCTTAGGCTTGCATTTGCATAAGTGTGAGGGAGTTAACCTTAGTCAACCCAAAGTTTGGACCTTATTCCCATAGGATTCCTATCTTGAGGGAATTATTATTAATTCAAATCATTAAAAGGTCTATTGAAATCTCTAAAATATTTCCCATCATATCAACTTGTTTGACTTGGGTGAAAACTCTCACATTGCATTGTTCGTGTTGATTGGGCTTGTCCAAGCCCATTAGTGATTTTTGTGTTGCATTCTTTCATCATCCACATTTTTGTTGTTGTTAGGCCCATTTAGCTTAGCCCATTTTGTGTGTCCATTGTCTAGTCCATTGTCCCGTGGTCCGTTGTCCATTCACCTTTGCATTAGTGGGTCAGTCCCCTCTTGTCCTCGAGCCCATTAAGCCATTGCTTCCCCACTTGTATTCTCCTTGACATCCTTGTATTAAGTCTCCATTTGCCCTCATGGAGCATATTCTAACCCCTTGTATCATTCTTTTTCCCAATCTGCTTTCTATTCCCGCGTGAAATCCTCTTCCCGCGTGGGTCCATCTTCTCGTGGTCCCTCTGACCCATCTGAGGAACAGGCTAATCTCATGGCCCGTATTTCAAGCCTTGTTCGCCAAATGGACCCGGCCCAGGCCCAACGTCTTATTGCATCTCATCTTCATGGGCCTTCTTCTCATAATGGGCCATCTCCTATTCATGGGCCTCCTCCTTCTCCTTCATATGTTGCTGGCCCAATTGCTAATGGGCATTATTCTCTTAATGGGCCTCATCCTTCTGCCCATGTTGCTGCCAGCCCAATGGGTCCTTATGCTCATGCTTCTTTCAGGCCCACATATCCTTCCATTCCCGGAATGGGCCCGTCTTCTTCTCAGCCCGGATCCTCTTATTCGGCCCAATACCATGCTCCTGGTCCTAATTCACACCCTCTTGCTCAAGTTGGCCCATATTCTTCTCGATCTCTCCCTACCCAGGAGATGATTGCTCAAACCCAACGCCAGCTTGATGAGCTTCAACGTCGGATCGATCCCAAATCCTCCTTAAGTATTCCATTCGCATTTCAAGGTCTTCGGCTTCCGCCATCTTCACAAATTCCCGCATATCGCCGTTATAGTGGAGTCGGTGACCCATATGTGCACTTGAAGGAGTTCGTTTATGAGTCGGCCCAATTTCGACATGACCAACACTTGATGGCTTATCTGTTTGGTCTGTCATTGGAAGGCCCGGCTCGGGATTGGTTCTTCTCTCTTCCGCAAGAGCAAGTTGTGAGTTTTCAAGCCGTTCAAGAAAAGTTTATTCAGCAGTATCAAGACCAGGTTGGGCCCAAGTATTCTATCGCTGATCTGGCCCAAGAGATGATGAAGCCCGAAGAGGAGTTTCTCACCTTTGCCGACCGTTGGCGTCGCCTTGCCGCGCAAGTCCCGGGGCACATACCGGAGGGAGAACAAATCAAGATGCTGATATCCAATGCAACGCCCGAGTACCGCTTCATCTTAGCCCTCAACGACATCACCTCCTGGCAACAATTATACAGCCGAGCCCGCTTCATTCGCCAACAAATCCAAGATTCCCTTGACCTCGAGTCTCCACCATCCACCTCCACATATCAACCTTCACCCTCCACATGTCAACCCTACGCTCCCATGAGTCGGCCCGCCATGAGTCAGCCTTCCGCCACGTATCCCTCCACGAGCCAACCTCCTGCCTCTACATACCCATACGCCTCAGCATATCAACCTTCCATGAGTCAGCCTCCCGCATCCACATACCCGTCTCCATCTCCACTTCCGGTCAAGGGAACACCACATCCCGAGCAAGTAGATGCCGTCTACATACCCCCTCATCCTATTCCACACATGCCATCACCAAAGCCCTCCACCACTAGCCACGCACTCCTGCCTACGCAACCTCCACTTCCGACTCCACAACCTTCTCCACCATTACATATCCCTCGGCATCCACCTTGCCCGAAGCAGGCTCCTCATCTTCCTTTGCCAGAGTGTTTCACCGATATATTTCGGGCTTTGATGGCCACTCATGCGTTGCCGCTCTCTCCGGTTGTGCCTTGCCGACCCGCAGTCGGGGATATGCTTCAGTTCTGTGATTTTCACCGCCAGCCGGGGCATTTGGTTGAGGATTGTCCTGAGTTCCAGGATTATGTTTATGATCTGGAAGCTAAGAAAAGGATTGACTGGGCCGCTATTCACAAAGTCATTTTACATCTTTGCAACCAACAGCAGCAGCAAGAAGTGCCACCGGGGCAGCCGTCTCCCTTACTTCAAGGCCAGGGGCACCCTTGTGATTCCTCGTCTAGTTCTGCACTCGCTCCATCACCTACTACCTCACCTACTCCATTACCTCCGCCATCTCCTATCCAATCTCCGCAACCTCCACAAACCCAAGCCTCCGCTCAGGCCAGTGCCTCCCCTTCTTCCCTTGCCGCCACTTCCACTACTTCTATCCCTCACACCGCTCGACGCGTAGTATCGACACGTCGACGGTGGACACCACAACCTCCCTCTTCACCCTCTCCACCTCCATGTCCACTACCCCCATCATCTTCATCAATATCCTCATTGCCATCACTATCATCCCCGTCTCTACCACCAGTGCTTCCATCACCTCCACCATCTCCACCACCTTTGCCATCTCCGTCACCATCGTGGCTCGGGCCTGAGCAGGCTATACCTCCACCCTCACCTCCGACTTCACCTTTGTCCGCACCTAGGCTTGCCACCATCTCAACCCCTTTGCCTCCCCCTAAACACATCACCACTCCCATTGAAACCTCCATGCCATCTAAACCGATTCCTATCCCCATTCCTCCATCCACTTATCCCCCACGGAGCGGGTGCAGGTTACCCATGGTGCCCCTCGGGTCTAATCCCCAGGGAGACAATGAGCCAAGTCAGGATGATTCAGTGCCGGCCATGCATTTCAAGATTCAAGATTTTATCTGTCGGATGCCGGTTCGTGTCCTCGTCCCTGGTTATTTTGGGGATGATCCGCCTCTACTTTCAAAGATGAGAGTTGCTAAGAAGAGTTCCCTTGAGTTGATGCCAGTTTCTTCCCGAGCGAGGCCGGTGGCAATCTCCTTGCTCGCCGGAGAGTTCACCGTTGATGCTATTATTTCTCCTCGCTCTATTGCTGTTCAGATGACAGGCCAAGAAGGGTTCTCTACCCGCGTTGTGCTTACACATATGGCCACCAAGCAGATTATGGGTTCTATGTTCAAGGGGCAATTGGCCGTATCATCTACACTTTCCAAGGATATTCTGCACCTGTTATGTAATCTTCCTCGGTTTATTAGCAAACCGGCCATGTCAACGCCGTGTATTACTCTCCCTCAGCTTCACCCGTCTCTTCTATCAAGGGAGTTGTGCTTCAAGACTGAGTTCCGAGTGGAGTTACCGAATCTCATGCTTCTAGTGCCGAGAGACAAAACCTCGTGGGTTTGTGATATTCATCACTCTGAAGGGTTACTCGCTCAAGAATGTTCGCATATTGCTAGCACCGGGTGTCTAGGGGCAACCGCACCGATGAAGTTGCATGTTCACAGTCGGGCCAGGTCATCTGCTAGGTGGGCCCGTTATTTGAGAAGGTATTACAGATTAAGAAGCCCGAAGGTCCAAGCCCGCACCAGGTGGGTCCATTTTCAAGAAATTTCTGCCAAGAAGAGGCGGCGACGTAAACTCAATGGCTATCGGTTGTGCATTCAGGGGTCCACCTCTTCCTCCTTTTCTTTTCATTCATCCTTCCTTCTACTCAGTTCCCACCCTTGGGTGGTGTATCTTCCTCCATCTGATCCTATCTCCATCATTTTCTCCTCCTTCCATAGGTCCATGCGTCCCCATTCCTCTCTTTTTTCCCCGGATCCTCCAGATTTTCCCTCCTCTCACGATTCTAGGCCCTGGCCTATGTCATCATTCCATCCTAATCTCGGGACATCACCTGATTATTCTTCCCCGAGACTTCCAGGTGTTGCCTCTGATTCTTCCCCTCCGGTATCTCCGGGTTCTTCTTATTCCCCGACCTTGACGGGTGTCTCCCATTCTCCTTCTCTGGCACTGTCGGATGATTCTCGTCCCTCTTCTCCGACCACGTCGGATGATTCTTCTTATCATCTTTCTACTCTTTCCTCTTCACCCTTTCGGGGTCTTCGCCCTTTCTCTTGCTGTTTTCGAGGATTTAGTCCGCCTTGATCTCAGCTAATTTGGTTTATTCTGTATCTGGTTCCTTGTTATCAGGGCCTCAGTGCCTTAACGAGGGAGTTCTAGCCCTCATCTCTCTTCCTTTTTTATTCCTCCTTCGTCTAGTTTGGTGTCTATCGCTCCTCTGTGTAGAGGAATCTTTGATCCTTTGCTATCCTCTCCCTTTCGTCCTGACAAGCAAGGAATACAAAGCTACTCGCGCTCCTTAAAGCTCGATGATCGAGATCACTTCAGGATGCCGATTTCCACGCCATGGATTTACAAAGGTATTTTTATTTTGAGCAAAGAAACATGCTTTCATTTCTATTATTTCTATTGTTTCTGCACATGGTTATAACGCTATTCCTCAACATGGTTAAGTGGCTTTTAGAAATTTGCTTAGTTCATTTAAAATGAGTTCGCTTCTGTAGCATCCTTAGGCCAGTGATAGCTTCGCGTTGGGAGTCTAGTTCTTTCCCCGATCGTTGAGGGTGACCTTTGAGCATGGGTTTTTCACACACTTCACGGCAAGCCATAGCCGATCTCTCTAGTGCAACACCGTTGCTGCTTTGGCCATACCATGGGTATGCACAAAGGTCTTTTTCTTTTCTCTACTCGGCCAAGTGCAGGGGCAAGAGGTTGATGGATAAGATGACCAACCTAGGCGCTCCCTAATACGAGAGAGGTCTCAAATAGGGGCAGTCTTGACCCTCGAAAGTGAGCTTTCATGCAATATCTAGCCAATAAGGGCTGTCAAAAATAAAAATGAATCAATGCAAAATTATGAAATCAAAGGCATGGCAAGAGTGGCGAAGCCCCGCGGGACGTCATGAGCCCGGTCGCATGCATGCCTGATAAATATGGGTCTCAAAATCAAAGACACAAAGTCCCAGTGCAACAGACCTACTCTTTGAGGGGTGGTACCCTGGAAGGAATTCAAATCCTGATGTCTCCCATCCTGCATAAAGCTTGCCTCCAATTTTCTTCTATCTCCCTCTTAGGCTGGGTTGTATCCCGGGTATGGCCTTAGTAGGGGCACCGTTCTTTAGAGACGGTTGGTTATGGTAAGCCACCCTCACATGCACGCCCTGCTTAAGGGAAGCCTTTAATGAGAGGGGAGGAGCGACGATCCCTGGCCAGTAGTTCGAGCCTGTCTTTGGGTGCTGCAGATTGCTATGTCAAAATCCAAAAAAATCAAATATGTCAAAAATCCAAAAATGAAATATGTCAAAAATCCAAAAAAATAAATATGTCAAAATTCCAAAAAAAAAATTTGAATATGTCAGAAATATTGCTCAAAAAATTCAAATATTTTCAAAATCTAAAAAAAAAAATCAAGAAAATTGAAAAATCTAAAAATACTTATCTTTTGAGGACAGATACGTAATCTGTTTGCTAAGTGTGCAGGCTGCAGGTTCAAGCTTTCCTTGCTCTATCATTCGCTCTGTCTCATGCTCATATTCTTCGATATGTTCTCATCTCTTCAATATCTCTTCTGAAGCTCACGACTTTCTCAGCTTTTGCTTATCTGCTTAATCATGTCTCCATGAGTGGGCAATATCTCATGATCTTGAACCTGGCGGTTCCGCTTCATCTGATCTTGGGCTTTGATTGAAGAATATGTTTGTTATCTTTATCATGTCTATGGTCCTCCGTGTCTTTTGTCCCGTCGTGTCATTCGTCACACGTGTCCCTATCCTGCCGTGTCATTCATCACACGTGTTGTCCTCCGTGGTATTGTCATCCCACGTGTCTTTGTCCCACCGTGTCCTTATACCACTGCATGTGTTGTCCCACCGTGTGCATGTTGTCTTGTCCCACCGTGCCTTTAGTCGCATGCATGTTTACCATTTGTTTGTTTGTTATATTTCATCCATCTTTGTTATGTTATGTTGTGCCATGTTTTGTTCATATTTCTCTTATTATGTTATGTTCATGTTATGCTCGTTCATATTCGTTCATGTTCACATTATATCATGTCAATGTGGTTGTTGTCTTATGATGAAAATCCACAAAAATCAAGAAATCGAAAATCAAAAAATGCCGTTTCGCTTGGCAGGTAAGTCAGGTATGGCTCTCTATCCTTGCTCATTGTTGCATTACTATATGGTATCTACGTTATTATAGACTCTCAAGGACCGGATGGTTGCCCGTGTGTTCTGGGATCTGATGTTCCCCTTTAACAAAAACGATGATGATCTAAGAGCATACGGTTAATCGTTGGATAGGCCGCTCGGTTGAGTCGAGTGGGGGACGATAGACTCTGTCTCGCACGCCGTGGTTGCAAGAAGACTCTTGACCCCGTCTTGGTTCAGTCTAGCAATATTATCCTTGAATACTTTCTATTTTATCTTTCTTTGCATTCGTTTTAATGATTTCTTTATTTTAGCCCAGCATGCATCATGTCATTTTGAGCATTCATGTCTCGTGATCCATTCAAGGATTTCTCCTCAGCAATGGTTGATTGCACTCAGTTCTCTTGGATAAGAGATTCTTCATTCCACTCCGAATTTGAACGATTTCTCTGATCTTGCCGCTTGGTCTAATTGGCCAGTGTGATTCCTGTCTGGATTTTATCTCAGTCTTATCTCTCCTTTCCAGCTCTTATGCTGTGTTCCTTCGACCCACTCATTGTCCGTGGATTGTGTCCCCGATGAGGCTGGTCGTGTTTCCTTTTCCTCCTTTAGTTTAGTTCTCCAGACATGTCTCATCCTTGTCAATCATTTCAGGTGGTTAGTTTGGCGTTTTCGGGAGAATTCCTGTCACTTGTTGGTTGTAACGGGTGTCTTTTTTGGTCTTGATGCCCGCTTATCAGTTCTCTCCGCTTCATCTCCATTTCACGTCGCTGTCGCTTTCACTCCACCTCCTTTCCATTTCGCCTCCACGTCGCTTTCGCTCGTTCCCTTGTAAAGCGGACATCAAGGAGGGGCATCTGTTGACACCCGTTTTAGCCCACAAGTTGTGTCATTTCTCTTATTCATCATTTTTTGATGTCCCGAATTAGCCATTATTTTGGAGCTTTCTTGGATGAATTTTAAGCCCATTTTTACCATTTCATATCCTTTGAGTCTTGGAGATCATGATTTCTTAGAGCCTCGGAGCTTATCTTATCAAATTCCGGCTTCCAAATCAACTTTCGGCCCATTTAGGCCGACTTCCCTCAAGTAATCGGCTCTCTCTCACTGCGCAGTCTTAAAAGTGGTTCTTTTTCACCCTCTTCCAATCCTCTATTCAAAAAGTTATCTTCATCAAAGTTGTTCCTCTTTCAAAGATCTACAATTTCTTCTTCTACACCGTTGGCCGGTTCTGCCCCGATTGTGAGCTATTCGCATTTTTCTGGCATGCCGTGCTGTTCACCTACATTCCAGAATTTTCCTCTCTCTTCCAGCCCCATTTTCACCCTCTTCCAATCATTTTCTCACATTTCTTTCTTCATAAAAGTTGTTCCTCTCTCAGTTATCTACAACTTCTATGTTTACCACTTTGTCTAATTCTCCACCGTTTGAGAGGTATGCTTCGATTTCTAAAGTCGCGCGCAGTCTGCCCAGAATCTGCCTTCATCGATGTGAAGGTCATTTGCAGGTGCGTTACTTCATTGAAGTGACGGCCCAGTGAAGACCGTTACTTCAGTGTGACGGTCCTACGATAGACCGTCACACCAAAACTTGCCCAAAACAGCCCGGTTCAACCCCTAGAGTGTGGCGGTCCTATCCTTGACCGTTAGACCAAGTGACGGCCCTGTTTAGGTGCGTTACATCCAATCTCATCCGAAAACGTCTCGTTCGACCTCCAGAGTGTGACGGACCTACCCTAGTCCGTTACATCACTCTGACGGTCCTATGATAGACCGTTACATGCACCAGAGAGTCCAATTCGTGCTGGACTCTGCTCCGTTTTTGTGCGCCGTGGCCCTCTTGAAGAGTCCATAACTTCTTGACTTCTTATCCAAATTGATCCCCATTTTTTCCTGCTTCTAGCCCTTGGTATTATCTTGAATTTGGTTCATAGGAATCAAATTTTCATTGGCTATATCTCTTGGGATCTGGGTCGAAAGATCATGATTTATGTTTCCTAGTTCAACTCAAACTCTGCAGATAAGGCTCCGGGGCTGCCTTCCAAAAGACATATCTTCTAGAATCCTCCTCTGAATTGATCCCCGTTTGTTCCTATCTCTTGTCCTTAGTATTATCTCGAGTTTGATCCAGAGAACTCGATTTATCTTAGACTCTATCTCCAGGAGTCGTGATAAGAAGATGAGGCTTTCTTGTAAAACTCTATAAAAACTGCCCAGCTCGCAGTCGCGATGGGGGGCTCTTTCCGGACGTGGGGCGAAGCCATGCTGCACCGTCGACTCACAACTTCGACCCCATCTTGGAGAGGGAAGTATTGGCTTTCTATTCTATCCTTCTGGGCTTGATTCCATGATCTCCACTCTTAGTTCTCTTCCTCTCAAAATCACAAATCATCACAGTTTCCTGCACTTTCTGCTACACATGCGTTTTTCTCCGTTTTGCATCATTGATTTCTCTCTACTCTCTCAATCAAATCTCGTGATTTCAAATCTCATGCATGCACAACACACCCACCTATTATTTCCACCCTTCCACAGGGGTTAAAAACCTCCCCCGGTGAGTTTGCCCTCAATTTCTAACACTATTTTATCACTCCGGGATTGATACTACACATGCATGTTCTAATGGGTTTTTGCCTTTGTGTTTCATCTTTATTTTGCAGGAGAGCATGAATACAACGTGAGGCCCTCTTCCTCTAGCCGGCTGGAAGGAGAGGAGGTTTGAATCCACAAGTTCCCCACACCCCGTTTCAAGCGCGATCAAGTTTTCTTTCCAAGGTATACGGCGCCGTTGCACTCCTTTCTTCATCCTTGCGGCGTTGTTAATCCTTGGTGGCGATCACGGTTAGTATTTCCATCCTTTCATCCCCTTGTCTTTGATTCACATGTTTATGCATGTATGTATTTAAAGGGGGCGGATAGGAATCTAATCTAATAATTAAAACAAATCAACACAGACAACATCCCGAACCTTGCCGAGTTCATGCAAGAGAAGGAAGTGACCCAACAGACCCCGCAAGCTCAAGTAATACCTGACCCAGTGGAGGAAACACCCGCTGAGCCGGCTCCCCAGGCCCAGACTGGGGGTAGGCACAGTAGAGCCGAAGAGATGAAGTTGCTCGAGGTCCGAGCTAGCAACAGAATAGTCAAGCACCTGAAGAAGATCCCAGCCAGGTTCACTGTCTGGGAGATCCTGTCCCTGGATGAAGAGACACGGCATGCCGTCATCGCAGCGCTCCAGACACCAGCATATGCGGAAGCTTGCCTTGCAGAAATGTCACCCGAGTTAGCTGTGACTTTTACAGAAGAAGATATGCTCCTACCCACCTGCAGTCACAACAGGCCACTCTATATGAGGGGGCAGCTGAATGGGCATCCCATCAACAGAGTATTGATTGACCCTGGGGCGGCAGTGAACATACTCCCCTACCGGATATACCAGAAACATTACTTTGATGTACACTTGATCGAGGTCAAGAATGTAAAGATTGCTGGCTTCAACCAGAAGTGTAAGGTCCCCATGGGGATTGCAGAGTTTAACATCTCTCTTGACGATTTCACAACTAAGGTCCAGTTTCATGTCATTAACTCCAGCACCTCCTACAAAGCATTGCTCGACCGGCCTTGGCTACACCAAAATAGGGTAGTGTCGTCTACACTGCATCAATGCATCAAGTATCCCAGCAACGAGAAGGAGGAGAGGATCTTTGCTGACCTCCACCCTTTTGAGGTGTTTGAATGCCATCTCTCAGACGCCAATTTATATTTAGAGAAGCTGAAGCAAGCTCCCCAAGTCACCCTGGACAAGGGAAAGAAGAAGGCGGAGCTCGACAGCTGGTTCCCTCCACCGCCCCCAGGCTATGTGGCTCCCCGTCAAGTGTCATTTGTTTCTGGGGCAGAGGGAGTATTCAAAGCCACTCCCCTTTCCATCTACCCTACACCGGGGTTGCCACACCTCGAAGACTTGCTGGAGGACATCAGGGTCCCGTTCGAAATTATCGAGCCTCTCGCAGAAGCTGACTATCAAGTGGTCGAACCATTGAGGACCTTTGAGGTGCCTAACCCCGGAGGACGGTCTACTATTTTCTATGTGGCTAATGAGCACCCGGTCAGAGGGGACGATGATTGTAAACTCCCCGACGAACTGCATGACCCACTTGTCCCGATCACGGGACTGCCTGACATAACCGGCTGTGTAGCCAGAATGACCAGAAAACAAGGGATCCCCTTTTACCAGCTCTCCAGTCAGAAGGACATGTTCAAAAAGATGTGGAACCCACCAAACCTGGACCGGAGATTGCTGCAAATCACCCGGCACCCAGGATTAGGTTTTTCATTAGAAGATTCCTACGAAGCCGACGTCATATCAGTCTCGGCTTCGGATGGCGATAGCCTCACAGGCGCCGTAGCTCCGCAAGAAGTCGAAGGTCGCCCGCGCCTCAAGCCTTCGGCTAATGAAGAGCAGGATGAAGAGGTATTCCTATGGAATCCACCTCCCTATAGGAACAAGGGGAAGGCCCCGTCCTCCTCTGTAGGACCAACCCCGAATGACTGCAGCAGCGGCGCGCCACTGCCCTCGACTGACACTGATGCAAAGGATGGGGAAGCAAGTCGGACACCGGGCCTCCCTCGGTGGGATTCTGCCCTATTTGCCCTATGCTATCAGCAGTAGCGGGAAATTGAAATGCTGAAGGCTCGCTTGGCTGAAGTGACTGCACTCGTGTCCGACCTCATCAGGGGCATACTCCGCCAACAGAGCATCGGCATGCACCAGTTCCTGAGCACTGTCCCGAACGCCCCCGTGCACCTGAAGAGGGAGGCTGAGGATGTGGCTGCTTCCCCGGCCAGACAATTGGCCGAGCGAAACCCTACGCTGCGGGAGAGGATGCAGAGACCCTACTCTTTCCCAAGAAATAAAACCCGAGGAATTTTTGAGTGGGCTTGCTACTATGGCAAGGTCTCCCTCCTCAGGTCCAAGAGGCCGCAAGATGCTCGCAAAAGCGGTGACCCCTTGTTCTGCCCTTATCACCAAATACTAGGCCACCCTATCGAAGATTGCTACGTCTTCAATGATATTGCTCAAGACCTGATTGAGAGAGATGAGCTTAGAATGGGAGATTATGTGGTGGCTCTGCCACGCCCCCATGTGGCAGGCAGCCACGAAAGAGGTGTTTACATGGTGTCAGTTCGGCACCAGATTTTTGAAGATATAGTTGAGAACGAACTACCCCGGCCGCCGGCAGTGGAACAGTCCCAAGTGTGGCAATCAATCACCTCGGCTCCTGCCGGAGCCATCTATGATAGTTACCAAGAAGATCCCGAAGAAATCCTTTATTTCCCCGCACAAGAGGACCATTCGAAGCCTCGTCCCGCGAGCCCGGGGTCCAGGGATATCAGCGAAGCCTCATTGCCCGAGGAGGCTGAGCAGGGTGACACCTATGGTGTCCTTGAAGCGGAAGATGGAGAAGATCAGGACTTCGTCGACCTGTTGCCAGCACTGCCGAAAATTGAAGATGGCGGCGAGGCTACGGTAGATGAACTTAATGAAATTAACTTGGGCACGAAGGGTGACCCCAGGCCGACCTTTCTAAGTGCCCTTCTTCCTCCACAGGAGAGGGAACAATATATTAAGTTGCTGCAAGAATTCCAGGACTGTTTTGCCTGGAACTACAAGGAGATGCCCGGCCTAAGTCCCGTTGTGACCCAACATATTCTGGCCATTGATCCCAAGGTAGAACTGGTGAAGCAGTCTCCCCGGTGCATGTGGCCGGAGTTGATAAACCAAATTTGCAAAGAAGTTGACAAGCTCATAGATGTCGATTTTGTAGCTGAAAACCAGTATACCACTTGGTTGGCCAACATTGTGCCGATGAAGAAGAAGAATGGACAGATCAGAATTTGCGTGGACTTTCGCGACTTGAATAAAGCCTGCCCGAAAGATGATTTCTTGATACCCATCACTGAAGTCATGATTGATGCAACTACTGGCCACGAGGTCTTGTCCTTCATGGACGGATCATCCGGCTATAACCAAATCTAGATAGCTGAGCACGATCGAATTCATACGGCCTTCCGGTCACCCAACGGGATATTCCACTACAAAAGAATGCCCTTCGGCCTCAAGAACGCCGGCGCTACTTACCAGCGGGCGATGACCAAAATATTCAATGAGCTGCTATACAACAAAGTCGAATGCTACATTGATGATTTGGTCGTCAAGTCGAAGAAAAGAGAAGATCACCTGAAAGACCTCAGAGTCATCTTTGAAAGACTCCGACAGTATGAGCTGAAAATGAACCCGATGAAGTGTGCCTTCGGCGTCTCCAGTGGGAAGTTCCTCGGCTTCATCGTCCGATATAGAGGGATCGAGGTCGACCATTTTAAAATAAGAGCCATTCAGGAGTTACCTCCTCCGAAGGATCTGGGAGAGTTGAGATCCCTGCAAGGCCGACTGGCTTACATCCGAAGATTTATCTCCAATTTGTCAGGGCGCTGTCAGCCATTCCATAGATTAATGATGAAAAATGCACCTTTTGATTGGGACAAAGAATGCCAGAAGGCCTTCGATCAGCTGAAGGATTACTTGAAGACCCTGCCCGTGCTGGGGGCACCTCTCAAGGGAAGGTCGCTTATTCTATACATAGCCGCCACCGAATGCTCACTGGGGGCAATGCTCGCCCAGAACAATGATGAGGGGAAGGAGGAGGCTCTCTACTATCTTAGCCGAAGGCTAGTGGGGGCAGAAGCAAAATATACCCCGATTGAGAAGGTCTGTCTCACCTTGGTCTTCGCAGTCAAGAAGTTGAGGCATTACATGCTCTCCCATGAAGTGAGCCTGATCTCCAAGACCGACCCAGTTAAACACATTCTCTCCCAACAAGTCCTGAAGGGACGTCTCGGCAAGTGGGCCGTACTGCTAATGGAATTTGATATCACCTATGTGCCGCAGAAGGCCGTTAAGGGTCAGGCCGTGGCCGAATTCTTTGCAGCACATCCTGTGCCTGAAGGTTCCCCATTGGCTACAGAGTTACCTGAAGATGAAACACTGGAGGTGGACCAAGTCCAACCGATCGCCTAGCAGCAGCACTTTGATGGAGCTTCGAGAACGGAAACAACCCCGTCCGGACACACCAAAGTACGGGCAGGGGCCGGCATCGTCCTTAAATCCCCGGAGGGAGAAGTATTGCATACATCATGTTCTATCAATAAACCCTGCACAAATAATGAGGCAGAGTATGAGGCTCTGATCATCGGTCTCCAAGTCGCTTTGCAAATGGAGATTAAAATGCTGCAAGTATTTGGCGATTCGTTACTAGTCGTCAGGCAAGTCCAGGGGCAGTTTGATGTCCGAAAACCTGAGCTACTCCCTTACCATGCTAAAGCAAAATGGCTCATGGAGTAATTCTACCTCATTGAGATAGGCCATGTCGCCAGGGGAGAAAATGCACAAGCCGATGCACTGGCAAAACTGGCAAGCTCGCTAGCGGTCCCGCCTGATGGATCTCTTAGCATCCGGGTGGTGAATCAGCGCCAGGTGCCTAGCATGATAGAAGAACAAGAAGAAGAAGAACTAGAGGTCGCTGTAGCAGAAGCCGTCGGCCTACCTGACTGGAGGGACCCTCTTATGCGATGGTTTAAACACCAGCAACTGTCCAAGCCGAGAGAAGAGAAGATCAAGCTGATCAGAACAAAGGACTCTTATGAGGTTCAGAACGGGATCCTATTCTGAATTATGGCAGATGCCAAACAGAAAGTGCTCCTGCGATGCCTATCCACTGAAGAAGCTTGGAGAGTCATGAAAGAGGTCCAAACCGAGACAGCAGGCGCACACCAAGCGCGACTGAAGATGAAAATTGAAATATAGAAGCTTGGCTACTACTGGCTGACAATGTTTGATGACGGCTGCGAGTACACCAAGTCTTGTCAGAAATGCCAGGAGCATGCCACGGTGCCTAGGAGGCCACCCGTGCCGCTGCATCCGACACTACCCAGCTGGCCTTTCGCCCAGTGGGGAACAGACGTCGTGGGCCCATTACCCGCGTCATCCGCCGGGTGCAAGTACATTTTGGCGGCAACTGACTACTTCTCCCGTTGGGCGGAAGCCGTTGCTTTGAAAGAAGTGACTGGGGAGATCGTCGCCAGATTTATCCGTCGCAACATCATATTCCGGTTCGGATTTATCCGTCACAACATCATATTCCGGTTCGGCACTCCGAACCGGATTATCTCAGATAATGGAAGCCACTTCCGCAACCAGAAGGTCTACCGGCTAGCAGAAAAGTACAAGATCGACTAGAGAACGTCGACTCCTTATAACCCACAGGCCAATGGCTTGGCCGAAGCTTTCAATAAAACGCTTTGTACACTCCTGTCCAAGATTGTTAATTCTAACAAGAGTGATTGGGAAGAGAAAATGTATGAGGCCATGTGGGCATATCGAACTGTATACAAAACTCCAACAGGTTGTTCACCCTTCTCCTTAGTATATGGCTCAGAGGCAATTGTCCCCGTCGAGCTGGAAATACCCTCTCTCCGAGTCGCAATCCAACACGGGCTAGTCCAGGAAGAGCAAACAAACGTCGAGCGAAGGCTCGAAGAGCTCTCCAACTTGGAGGGGAAGCGGCTCCAAGCCCAACAGAACATTCAGGTTTACCAGGCCCGCATTGCTCACGCCTTCGACAAGCTCGTCAAGGAGCGTGAATTCAAGAAGGGTGATCTCGTTATGGTCAAAAGGAGGGAAGTTATGGCTTCCAACCCCAAGGGCAAGCTGAATGAGAATGGGCATGGACCCTATGTAATCCAAAAGGCTTATGAAGGCGGAGCATATGTGATAGTCGATCATCGGGGGGAGGTCCAGTTTCCACCCCTTAATGGTAGGCATCTAAGGTTGTACTATGCTCCGATTCCCCCCCTTTAATGAATAATACATTTTCTCGCCCCACAGCGGGCAAACTTGTGTTTCGACTGCTCGGATGGTTTGTCATTATTCACTGTGCATTTCAAAAAAAAATAATAAAAAAGGGGAAGAGAAAGAAGATATGGGAGAAAAAGAAGAAAAGGAAAGAGAAAAAGGGAAGAGAAAAAAAGAAAAGAAAAGAAGAAAAGAAAAGAAAAGAAAAGAAAAGAAAAGAAGAAAAGAAAAGAAAAAAAGAAGAAACGAGAAAAAATAGAAGAAAAGAAAAAGGAGAAAAGAAAGGAAGAGAAAAGAAAAAAAAAGAAAAGAAAAGAAAAGAGGGGGAGGAAAGGAGGAGGAGCCAGCCCTCCTTTACTAACCCTCACCCGTACCAACGAACATTTCAATAAACGAATCAACCCTGTCAGCCCATGACATTCTGTCGGCACTGACGAAGAATTCCCCAACCGGACCTTTCACCCGGGATCGGGGAATCAACCCTTCCCCTCGCGTTGGCACCAACCCGTACCAACGAATATTTCAAGAAACGAATCAACCCTGTCAGCCCTTGACATTCTGTCGGCACTGACGAAGAATACCCCAGCCGGACCTTTCGCCCGGGATCGGGGAATCAACCCTTCTCCTTGCGTTGGCACCAACCCATACCAACGAACACATCAAGAGACAAATAAACCACATCTCTCCCCGGCACCCTATCGGCATAGACAAACAACCCTCTTTTGACCAAGACCTCCCGTCACGGTCATTGAATGAACAAACTCTTCTCTCCGTCCCTCCGGGCGACGAACGACCCCTTTTAACCAAGACCTCATGTCTAGGTCGTTGAACGAACAAACTCTTCTCTCCGCCCCTCCAAGGTCAGATCAACCTAGTCGGGTCGAACATGCCCGTGGCATCATTTGGCTGAGTCGCTTGGCGGACATGGTGGAGTGGTCCCCTCGTCCCTCCTCTGGAAGGGCGAGCACTCTCCCATGCTCCTATGTGAACCTTACCAGGTTCTCCCCAAATAAGCTGTTAGTGTGAACTTGTGTTTCATCACATAGCAAAAAGAGAAAAAAAAGAGAAAGAAGAGATTTCCCAACACCACACACATACAGGAGGCACATGGGATAATTGCATTGTATTCCTGTTAAAAAAAAAGAATTACACTGGCCTCGGGGCATACCCCGGTGTTACATGCAAAAAGGGATGGAAGGGGGGACTGGCAGCTAGTCTAGCCCCCGGAAGATGTCCTCAAAAGGAAGGATCCCGACATAGGGGAAGCTCATCATATCACGCAGACGGTCTTCCTGCGCGTTGAGGTGTTCCAACTCGGTTGTCAAAGAGGCCACCGCTGCTTCGGCGACGGCCAGCTCTTCAGTTTCCCGGGTCTTGTTCGTCCCGGCTTCGAGCAGGTCGGACTCAGTCTGGGCAAGCCAGCCCCGGAGTTTCTCTATCCGATTCTCCAAGGCGTGGATGTTGGCATTGCACCCGTCCAAGGCCTCCCGGTGTAGCTCCCTGCTATCCCTCCACACCGCCAGAGCCTCCAGATACTCGTCTCTCTGAGCGCCGATAGCCGTAAGCTCAATTGGGGCCCGCGTCTCGAGGAATGCGCGACGATTTTCGTATTTCAATAGTAACAGAACACATCGTGACCACTCTTCCAGCGGGCAGCCCATCATTTGTAGTGCTTTGGTCAGCTGCTCCACAATAGCCCTTACGCCTTGATATGTGAGCGTTGGGTCGGCAACGACCATAGAGCGCAATACCAATAGGGTCTGGCGGACTGGCAGATCTGAGCTCACGTGGCCGATAGAAGGGATGACTGGTGGGTCGAAGCTAACTTTGCTTTCCACGAACGCCCACAGCTCTGTGTCAACCACGGCCGAGCTACCTGGTGTGAGCGACGTCACGCGGAATTTGCCGGAGGAGGCGAAGTGGAGCGCGCGAGGGGCTCGTTTTGCTGTAACACAGAAAGAAGAGAGAAGAGGAGAGAGACCACCACGGGAGATTGCTCCGACGGGGCGTGCGGGACAGATGCAATATAATAAGATATGGGGATTAAACGGCCATAGCGGGAAATGACTCTCTGTGACCTCGGGGGATGGGAAAAGTGCAGAATTTAAGTGACAGAAATTTAAACGGCCATTGCGGGAAATGACTCACCGCGGCCTCGAGAATATGAGCAGATATGAGAAGAGTACATAATACAAGCAACATGAATTTAAACGGCCATTGCGGGAAGTCACTCACCGCGGCCTCGAGAATATGAGCAGATATAACCACAGCACAAAATATCAATGACGGAAATTCAAAGGGCCATTGCGGGAAATGACTCGCCGCGACCTCGAGAATATAACAGATATAAGGAACAGAATATAAGAGATAGAAATTTAAACGGCCATTGCGGAAAATGACTCGCCGCGGCCTCGAGAATATAATAGATATAAGAAATAGATATAGGAACAATGCAGAATATATGTGACAGAAAGTTAAACGGTCATTGCGGGAAATGACTCTTCGCGACCTCGAGAATATGATGTGATCGTCAGGGTGTCGGAGACCCCAAAATAAAGAAAATGAACGCGCCTACCTTAAAAGCGGGAGATGGCAGGTTGCTTCCTCCTCTCCCTTCGGCCAGCCGATGGAGAGGGCTTTCCTTGGTTACCCTTGCAAATGAAGAAACAGAAAGATAACAAGTGGATCAGAAAAGATGGCAGTGTAGTATTAGTCCCTTGATGAAGGATAATGAAATCGTGGCAAGACACACACCTGGTTGGTGTTGTTTTTGAACCCCTCTCGGACACGAGTAGGAGAGAAATATGATGATGAATGGGATTATGCAAACGTATATAAAAGAAGACTCCCTTATGAAGGGACTCGGAGAATGCGAGATGATGAATGTAAAAGAACTATAGAGAAAAGGGGAGAGAATTGGCTTATTGAATGTGCCAATGGCGGGATCCGGTAGAGCTTCGGCAGCGTGGGGACGACGTGGAAGCAAAACGGATGGAGCTAGCCTTCCCCTCGCGAGCGCGGGCACCCGAGAAGCCGGCAGAACCTCCCCCTACAAAAGACCCATGGGTTAGAAACGGGATCCGGTAGAGTCTCTCCTTCCTCTATCGAATCTGAAGCCCCTTCGCTTCGAGGGAGGGGGTCCTCTATTTATAGAGGGGAAGTGGATTGAGGCGTCCAGGGACCTGGACGCCTCAAGATGGGGGCGTCCAGGACCCTGGACGCCTCCATCAACACATTAAATATTTTTTATTTTTTATTTTTTAATATTTTTATGAAGGCGTCCAAGATACTGGACGCCTTCATTTCCGCCCGCCGAAAGCCGTAGACGGTGGGTAAAGCGTGTGGTTTTGGTGGGTACCCGTGACTCACGAGTGGGCGCGTCTAGCTGGCAAGACGTCCCTATATTTTTGGATTTTTCTGAGCGTCAAATCGAGCGGCGTGCCGAGATTGTCCGGATGCAGAGTATGGGGGCGTCCAGGCCCCTGGACGCCTCAAGACTGAGGCGTCCAGGTCTTTGGACGCCTCCATCATTATAGTTTTATTTTATTTATTTATTTTTTATTATGTATTGATTGAGGTGTCCAGGGGCCGGGACGCCTCAAAGAAATCCCACCGAATCAGCTCCGAAAGACCGTTGGCATCAAACCGTTCGACGTCTTCGAGTTTGGATTCTTCCAGTACGTCCGGTTGGTGGCGATGCTGTCCGTATGCTGCATGATTTCCGTAACGAGGCGGTTTTCGGATGCCGAAGAAGCGTTACGTTACCCACTCAAAAGGGGAAAGAAGACCCAAGAATGGGAAGCACTCGAGCGATTCAAAATGCGAAAGCCACTGCGGGGCGTCATATAGTAATATGAGATTTTCTCAAGGTGATGTCAGGAATAGCGTGTCTACAGCTGCCCCGCCTTGGCGTCTGCTTTGCAAGGGAGTGACACGTAATGGAATGGTATGGAGTGGGAATGGACTGAAAAGTTGATGCCAAGGTGCGATGAGACACACTTTTGACATTACCGTTTGGAATCTTTCCCGTAGTTTCGCTAAGGCGACCTTGAAGAAGGTCTTCCAAATTTGACGATTGCTTGGACGGAGATCAAACAAGGGAGGGGGAGATGTGCGCTCAGGCACGAAAATAAAGGAGACCAACTTCTCGGTGCGGAAGTACCTGGGTTGTAAACCTGCAGGTTTCACCTTTGGGGAGCGGTTACCAGCCGATGTGAAAGTGCTGCGGCCAAGGTGGGTCAAACAGGGTAAAAAGTAAAGGAATATCTGAGGGTCAATCCAAACAAGGGACTCTTTTGGAAGAACAGCATAGGGCCGTCTCAAGGAAACTCCATGTTCTATTTGGAGTAGAATATCTCATCTTTGTAAGAATTGAAGCACAGTGGTTGTCACAATCGAATCACTTTGAATGATCTTCCGCAATAAAATCAAAGTCCTATATGAATGCATGTTGAGTTTAAAGAAAATTTAAAATAAACTAAAATAGAAAATAGCCAATGATAATATTATCAATTCGTTAAGAATGGGTCAGGATACCGGTTTGGTGAGCCGACACTGAGCTGGGGCTCGTTTATCCGCACATCAGCTCACTGAACGGAACCATCGTCCCCACGCTATCACAAATTATCGGCCTATCCGTACAACCCAAATCTTCTGAAATCATCACCATTTTTGTTGAAGGGGAACTCAAATCCCAGATTCGTTCGGGTCGCAAGGTCCTTGACATGTTCTAATAGCGTAAATATCATATAATATGATGCATGACATGGTGGGACCAATCACCAAACGGTGGTACACGAGATGGGACAGTGGCGTCCGTTAGTAAAACCTACACAGATTAATAACATTAGAAAGCAACAGAATCGCACCATAGTACAAGGGAGATCCAGACAAAATGTCGATGACTGACCACTGATGTGACGCATTTCGTCCTTTAGTGCCTCTCCTTTCCTATAAATGCTCCCTTAGGCTAGTTCAGCCAAATGCACCAAGGAGTGGGATTAGAAGCTTTAAGGGGAGGAGGAGAAGAAATCTGAGGGTTTCAGGATGGAAGGTGAGTCTTCCCGCCTTATGAAGAGGAGCAGGCCTAGCAGCGAGATTAGGTAACTTTCCGACCTCGAAGGTCATCTGAGTGGGATGATCCAGTCACATATGGTAAGTTGATTTATCTCAAATTCTCCGCGCGAACTCTCTTTTCACTTCTTTTCCTTCTATGTTTTCTTTTTCTCTTCCAGCCATACCCTCTTTTCCCAGGCCCGAGAAAATTTTCCAAACTGTCGTGGCTTTCGAAACTTACTTCCAACTTCTCCATTGGCATGAGGGCCATAATGATGGTGCTCGACAGTCGTTGTTAAAATTACCGTGTCACACAAATTTCAAATATTTATAACTGCACTCACTCACTTATGGATTTGAAAACATGAGTATAATGGTAAGTACGGGTCGATCCCACGGGGAAGGAATTTGGTTATTTTTCTTAGTTGAAAAATATTCTTGTGTTTTGAAAAATCAAGTGTTGGGTTTTGAGTGCGATTACAACTAAATGGAATTAAAGTGCAACTTCAAACAACAAAAGGTAAGTGAAAGAAATAAAGAAGAACGCCGTCGTTTCCATGCCGAGCCTTTGATGAAGATCGCTCCGCCTAGGAAGTCGATGCCGTGAGAGGATTTGCAGAAGAACGATCACCGCTTTGGGTATGATTGAAGAACTTATGAAGACAAGAGTTGGATTTAACAAGTTTGAAAACTTAAGTTTGAAATCATAATAGAATTCAAGTAAAAATAGGGATTGGAAGAAAAAGCATAACTTCAAATCTGGACAGAATTAGAAGAAGTGTAAAACATGAAAGTTGTAGAGAATTGAAAAAGGAAGAACTTTGATTAAGAACACAGAGACAGAAAATAAGAGGAAGGCACTGAAAAAGTAAGATCTATCCCTGCTGGTGAATAGTAACTGACAGAAAAACAGCACTTGTAAAATTAATTCTAACTCTAAAAATACACAGAATTAGACAAGGTGGTAGAAGAATGAAATGGAGATCTATAAGAGAGGAACAAAGTTGATGAAGAACTCAGATTAAAAAGAGGTCTAGAAAGGCTTCAAAACATAAGAAAACTAGAATGTCTCACCACGGATGAACAGTAAACACCTAAAACAGCACTTAAGAAAACGGACCAGAACTCTATGAAGTAGGAAGAATTTGAAGAAATGATCAACAGAGAAGTTGAAGAAGACTTACAAACAAACAACTTTTGTGAAGAAATAAAATTGAAATAAAGATTACAACCATGCGAAATAAGGCTAAGAACAGGCTGAATTCAAAAATGAAACTTTTATTGAAATAAGAACAACTTACAACTTTGACTTCAAAAGCTTGGAAAATACAACTTGATGCACTCAACAACTTCAGAAATGCAAAGAACAACTTACATTACAAGTGACCCAAGCTAGCTCTCCCCCTACTCAACCTTCTTGCCATCTTCTATCACTCACTAACTAACTCTACTTGCTAACTCCCTTCATTCAAGACCAATGCACCCTTTATATAGGGGTTACAAAAAACACTCCATCAATACAAACAAGTGTACCCAATTTTAGCCTAAAATGGTAGGCAGGTAGGTTCTGCCCACTTTGCCATTTTTTTCGGATTTTTCTGAATTTTTCTGGTATTTTATGGCCTTTTCTTCTCCTTCTTTCTCTCTTTCTCTTTCTGCGGGCGCAACGCGCCGACCGGGTTAGGCGGCCGGCCGTGGGCCCCTGGTGCGCCCGCCCCGCCTGGCTGCCGCCGCGTGTCGCACGCGGCGTGTGCGCCGCGTGCCGCCTCCAGCCGGCCCGCTCGCCCGCCACGAACCCCCCCGCTTCATTCGCCTTCTCGCCGCTCCGGCCGCCACGACCCCCCCCCCGCCCCCGCATCGTCGCCCGCGCCATTCGCGCGGGCGGGAAGGGGCGGGGGTGGGTTTTGAATATTTTTTTTTCATTTTTTTAATTTTATTATATAATATATATATAGGATAGAAATAGTAAGAAAAATCTAAAAAAATATCAAATAATTTTATTTTTTTTTCTAATTTTTTTCTTATCTTTTTGAACAAGTTTCCGGGCTTTTGGCCCAGTTGAACATATATATTGTTATTCTTTTTTTTTCTTTTTCTTGGAGCTTTCCTCGAACTGCGTGCCTGCATAAATACATAAAAATTATCATAAAAATTTATTTAATTTCAAAAAATTAAACATTTGATACAAAATCAACAATAAGTGTGAGAAGTGTATATTTAATATCAATTAAGCTCATAAAAATGCATATACTCATGAATTAAATGATAAAAATACACACTAATCACACCCCCCAACTTACTCATTGCTAGTCCCTTAGCAATGCAATTAATGAAAAATTCAGGACCAACAAGAGTTAAAAGATATCCATGCCTCATTGCTAGATCATCTTTCATAGAGTTAACTAAAGATCAGGAATTTGGAATAATTACCACAGACTAGCCTTAGGAACATGATCAAGAATTCTAATCAAAATTCAGTAGCACTTGTGCAAGTGAAATACTAAATTCACAGTATAGACAATTGCATCCTCCAATTGCTATTCCGAACAAATGCCTTTCAATTCTGCACTTTCTTAATCAGAGCGTTCAGCATACTAGCTTTTGTCTGCCTTATTGATATGTCCCTTTTGGGATCTCTTTATATTCTTTTTTTATTTTTTCTACTCCTTTTTTTTTCTACACACATGATGCTGCACTACCCTTTACTGTTTTACACGAACCTCAACACGTCTTAGGTGAAGGAGGCCCGGTTCCATAGATCAAAGTTCCCTTTTCCTTTTGACGCGAACCTCAACACGTCTTAAGTGAAGTAGGCCCGGTTACTCAGAATCGGAGCATTTTTCATGGTGTGTGTTTTTTTTCTCATACTTTTGTATGGCAGAAAGCTTCTAACATATCTCTTCTTCAGAAAATGCAGAATATCAGACAGTCTGTCTAAAATAACAGAAGGCTTGTCCTTCTTGTTTCATTAGCGTGCATCGTGATTTTATTTTTTTGAAAGTGCATCTGAACTTTAAAGAGATTCTTTAAATCAGTTTTCCAGTGCTAGCTTAAAGAAATTATCCATCATCCTTTTCCCAGTTGTTTCTATTCAGAATCACGTTTCATGTGACATGAATCAAGAATCATTAATGCGGGGAAAAATTGTTGTTAAACATGACAATTCAAGAAAGCAAGAAAAATTTTTTTTGTTGAATTTTGAAAATTTTGAAATTTATCTCCCCCCCAACTTAAATGACATTGTCCTCAATGGCATAAGCAGTAGACAGATCAGAGGACATGAAAAAAATAATTTGGTTGGGAAGGAAGGATACAACCTGATGGCCGGGACGAAATGACGAGGGCTTCATTGCATTGTGGCTTGACAACTGAAAAAGCAAACACACTACATAAATCAAATCAGAAGCCAGTTATTAACACACAAAGAGTGGGACCCAATGTGTCCATGATTTTTAAAGGGAATCGACCACTGATGGCAACGTGAGGTACGGAGCTGAATTTCCCGCAGAAATGTCCCCCTATTGCGTGTTTTGGGCCAAAGGTGGTTACAACGGGACAAGAAACACAGCGAATCTTTGGACCGAAAAGAGAGAAAAAGTCAATAAAGCACGTCTCCGACTTGACCACTCCACATGGTAGAGTGGGTGCGAGATTAACGGGAGGATGACGTGTCGCAAAGGCTATGGCTAGATGTGATGGTGCGAGATGCAGATCACTCCTCGTCAATCTTATAAATACCCCCCCTTTCCACTCGACCGGAGAACATCGAAGTTGTGAGAGTAGAGTCGAGTGAAAGGGAAGTAGTGAGTGTTGCTCAAAGTTCAGAATGGAGGGTGAATCAAGCATCAGAGCTGAAGGGGAGTCGTCTCGCTCCTCGAAGAGGAGTAGATCGGGCAGTAGTGCCAGGAGATTCTCTGAAGTTGAAGGACTTTTGAGTGAAAGGACTCTACCACAGCTTGTAAGTGATTCCTTTCATTCCTTTCTTCTTCTCTGTTCTTTCCTTGGAAAGCTTCCCATTTCTTACTTCTGGTGTATGTGCAGAGTGTGATGAAGTCACACATCTCATGGGAGCTGGTCGTGACTGCATATCGAGGGCTCCCAGACTTCCAGAAAGCGAGGTTGGACGTGATGGGATTCGGGCCCTTTCTCAGAATTGAGCCAATCAAGATCGACCTTGCCCTGATCCAAGCTCTACGTGAAAGATGGGACCCGGTAAGTAGGGCATTCCTGATGCCGTGGGGGCATATGGTGCCCAGCTTGGAAGATGTGGTCCGAATTTTGGGACTCAAAGTGGATGGGGAAGCAGTAACTGGTGTCACCTACGCGGATTACCGTGAAGGTGCCCATAAGTTATTGGGAATGGACTTACAAAGTCGGAAGAACAGGTCAGTAGCCAGGGCATCGATCATGGAGGCTTTAGGGCTTACTGACATGCGTCCGCGTGATGATGAGTCCATAGAAGAATTTATGGAAAGGGCAGAAAGAGGTGCCCGTGCTATGTATTGTATGGATACCAGCAATTGGGAGCGGACCAATATGGATCTGAGGAGGTTCCTCCTCTTTCTATTAGGCAAGTTGTTGCTGGGGTCCAAGGGAGACAGTATCCACTGTCATTTCTTAGAACTGCTTGTAGACTTGGAAAGAGTAGGACAATACGCCTGGGGAGCTGCTGTGCTGGCACATCTGTTTACAAGTCTGTCGCAAAGGACAGACAAAGAGATGACACTAAATGGGTTTACGCCTTTAATCCAGGTAATGAAATTTTTTTTTGTTTTTATTTTCTACTTTTTGTTTTTGTTTTCATCAATGACACATGATGGTGTAGCTGTGGAGCTACTATTACCTTCCAATGGGGAGGGCTCGACACTGTCGACCACTGACGGTCCCTCTAGCGAGACGGTGGCAACCCATCATGAGCACTGCACCTTTACCCTACCAACTTATGGTGTTAAGACGAGAATTGCAAGAGTTCCCTGCAACGATGGTAGGATAAAAAAAATTTCTCAAATTTTTTTTTCATTTATTTCATCCTTTTTTTCTAACCAAGAAGATACATATAATCCATTCAAGGTGAATTGGAGGCCTTTCATGAACATGGTCGATGTTGACCAGCCTTGGGTAGTTGGAAGCCGCGCCCGATTCGGACGGGACCTCTGGCTCCATTGCTTAAATGAAATCGAGCCCCTCAGGCTGCGATTAGCTATGCGCACCCTAGGGCTGGCTCAAGAATGGGTGGATATGACCATGTCACCTAGCGTCGGAAGGCAGACGCGTGGACCAGCCACCTGTGTTGATTGGAGAGTGCGCTTCCCCGAACAATATGAAGATTGACAACGGGGTGGCACACTCGTGGAATCTCAAGCACAAGATAGCGATGATTACCTACGCCTCTACAGAGCAATGTATGCAGAAAGGCTCCAGCCTGGAGGGCTTGTAGAGGTAAGGAAACCATGTTTGTATCTTCTATATTTTGTTGTTTTAAAAAAAAATTTTCTTTGTTTGTGAACTCAAAAGCCATAACTGTAGGATGTCCGTGATACTATAATAACGAACTTACGAGCTCGTCTGGCGGACACGGAGCAAGAGCTGAGTGATACCAGAGCGGCTCTAGGTTCATCAGTAAGTATTTCAGTACATATTCCGGGTAGGCTTTGAGATTCAGGGCGCTAACCACTTAATGTCACCACATGTGCAGCGTGCTCAGCTTGATGCAGTTTCTTCGGCGATGGGAGCAGATGGTGTTTCTTCCAGTCTATGGATTCCCACATCCGAGCTGGATCAACTCCACGAGCAACTTGCTCATGCCATACAACGGGCTGCAGAGGCAGAGGGGATGCTTTCTGTACAGGTGAGGATTTCACCATTTAACATCCCTTATTCAAGTATTGCTATTTGCCTGAGATGAAATGTGTGGCAGGAGAAAGAAACACAAGAGGCACTTGCAAATGCCACTCAGAAGGAAGCTAGAATAACTGAGCTGGAAGAAGAACTACAGCGTCGTCCAGATGAGGATTCTTCAAGGGACGCTGTGGAGTTGAGAATCACCCTTCAATTAGAAAGAGAAGATAGAGAGAGAGAACGGGCTGAGAGAGAACAGGACAGAGACAGAGAGAAAGCCAAGAGATCGGCCGAGAAAGAGGAAAAGAGGGCCCTGGAGGCCCAACTTTTTGAATTGAGGACTAGTCTCGGCCTAGCCGAGCAATGGCTGAAGGATGGCGAAGAACGCTATCGAAGAGCACGAGAGCGTGGCTTTCGTGTCAGTAGCTTCTTTGCTGCCCCCTCAGATCGGCGTCCATAGTGCGGTAGTAATACCGCTGCTCTCGGCTTGGGAATACCCTCTAGAGAATCTTGCCCCAGAGAGCGGCAAGACAAGTAATGTGAAGAAAGAAGGTGGATTCCGATGTAATCTCTTTGTTTGCTTTTGTGTGTAATAAAATACTTTTTGCTTGGCTCTCCGTTGTCCTTATCTCTCGAATCCCTAAACACAGCTAATTTCCCACAACAATTTATTACCACACAAAAATCACTTAGGTTGCCTCCTAAGAAGCGCTAACTTTTATGTCGTCAGCCAGACACCATGTAGCTCATTAGCTCATTAACCAACGCGTGGCATTCAGAATGAGCCACCACGTGATCTTGTCTTCCTTCAAATTCCAGCCCTTAATCCATTGGAAGACAAGAGTAGACATGTACGGACCGGGGCTAGAAAGAGGCAGGACTCGCACATGATTGTTTGTAACATTAACCCTGTGTGCGATCCAGTTTTCAGCTTTAGATATCAAAAAATGATCTATGGCCAATAATTTGTCAAGATCAAGGTATAACCCTTGCATAATATCAATCCATCGGTCCCCTTCACCTGTATCGTCCCTCCTGATGACCTCTTTATTGACTACTTCCTCCTTGGGAACTTGGTCATCGAACGGTGGCTTAGGGATAAGAGTGTCATTATTAGCCACAGTCTTCCCAGTAACAGCCTCATGTGTTAGAAGGGTACTAATCAACTTGTCTTCCTGATGGGGAGTTAAATCAAAAGTGAATATTGTTGGTCCATCCCCCTCAGGTCCCAGAATGTCATATTGAAGAGGCTCATCTGGCAGGGGTAGCACGAGCCCAGAATCAAATTGATCCAATGATTCAAACATGAGGGGATCGGGCTCAATGGGTAGATCAAATTTGAAAGTTTCTAATAAAACCCCTTTATCACACTCATCATTTAATAGAAAATTGTGAATCAAATTTCCCAATAATGAAGTGGGAAGATCAAATGTAAATTGTTCCAGCTCGGCCCCTTCATCAAAGGTAAGATCAAATGGGAATTTTTCAAAGACGGAGCTTTCATCATACTCATCACTCACCTGAAGATTCTCAATCAAATTTTCCAAAAATGGGGTTGATAGATGAAATATAAACTTTTCGAACAAGGCCCCATCATCAAGTTCTTCCGAGGGAGGAGAAGATTCAGAATTAAGTTCCACTAAATCAACATGATTATTAATCATAAAGCAATCCTCCTCGACATGTAGATCCTCAATTAAGTTGTTTGGGCCACTAATTTTCTCAGTGATATTCTCAATCTCAAAACATTCATAGAATGGGGTGATGATATCAATAGGATCATTTGTATTCTTTAATTCATCCCCTAATTCCGTCCCTTCCTTCATCATGGTATGGCTTGCGCACTCCCCCTCACTCCCAATAATGATATCTTGAGCCAAAATGCCAGGCATCGGATCATCATCATCATCATTCACGTATCGAGGGGGTTGGTTGAATATTGACGAAGGGTCATGGTAAGTAGACTGAGAGTACACGCTTTGAGCTTCAAAGTAGTGGCCCGGTGAATCACCCTTAGTATTGACATTGAGTCCGAAATCGGGGTGAGATGAGTTGAGATGAAGTTGAGTATACATGGGCTGCTCGTGAATTGCTTGGGGTAGAGGTGTAGACAAATGGGTTTGGATTGTTGAATCCATCCAAGGCAAATTTGTGTGATTACTCCAGCCAAGATTATCATCATCTGCAACATGCTTGAGCTGAGAGAATCCTAGGGAATTTTGGACCTGTGCTTGGATGACGGGAGAGAGTCGGGCTATAGTAGGGCATTCACTCACATGGTGAGTGAGACTGGCACAGAATTCACACACTTCCATGAAAGTGTGGATTGGGTTTTCCGCCTGTTTGACATGTCCTACAAGTTGTTGATGAGATGAGATGGAGGCACGATTTATTGAATTTTCACTCAAAATCTCAAATAGATCATATGCCTCATCTTCACTTTTGCTTAAAAATGCCCCTCCACAATATATGTCCACCATCTGCCTATCAAAATTGGATAACCCCTCATAAAATGTAAAGATAATTTGCCATCTGGGCAACCCATGATGTGGACATTGACTCACTAGCTCCTTTAATCTCACCCAAGATTCATGAAGTTGCTCTCCCGGACGTTGAGTAAATCCTGTAATCGCCCTTCTCATCATGTTGGTTTGGCCTATGGGGTAAATTTTTTTAAAAATTCTGACTGCATATCTTCCCAAGTCCTGATAATCTTTCGAAAACTCCTTAACCAACATTTTGCTTTATCTTTTAACGAGAATGGAAATAAAATTAATTTAAGGGCATCATCATTAAAATTCTGAATTTTGATCAGTGAGCAAACTTCTAGAAAATCATCTAGATGCCTATAAGGATTTTCATTGAGATTCCCATAAAAAGATGGGAGCATCTGGATGAGACTAGGGCGAATCTCATATTGATCAACGTGAATATCGGGGAGTTGAATACAGGTGGAGGGCTTGTAAGAAGAAGGATAAAAATGCTCCTTCATAGGCGTGGGTTTCCCTCCAAGATGAATGGCCATAAAATGAATTTTTTTTTACATTTTTTTAAGTATTTCAAATTATATATATATTTTTTTTCAATTTTTCAAAACTTTTTTTATGCAAACACAAACAAGTTAACACAAATTATCCTAATGACCTAGATGCGACTCAGACCTACAAATGTGGTTTCACAAAGTGATTAAAATGAACTTAAATTCACCCTCAGTATGTCCACCGGCCAGGTAAGGGGTGGGGAAGTGGGAGGTTCCCCCTACTTTCGTAGGGACCTTATTATACAAAACCACAATCCCGCTTAAGGCGTTTGCCATCCGACCGTCTTGCCTTAGACACCAGTTTTCATAAGAGGATAAACCTAAATATCACAGGAATCACAGTGTGATCCTAGGGCCAACGTCTACTGGCTTTTATTAAGGCCTAGGTAATGCAGAGATGCAAGGAAATTGTGGTTTTCGGGCTAAGGGAGGGTGATGAAATCCCCACCTTATCTTGTTAGGGGTGTTGCCCTTAAAGTATTTTGAAATGAAATGCACACCACAATTTCAAACAAGGGGTTCTTTATGCAAAAATGAATGCCAGACTGGGATCAGTAGAACGTACCTTGCCCCTCGCGATCTTCAAAATGCAATGCAGAAATTAAACAAAGACAAATTCTAAGCTAAATGATGCATGACCTAGAGCATGAAAGTGTAGTTTCTACTCTTGCAATGAGGTCTTTTATTTGGTACAAATGAAGATTTTTTTTTTTTTTTTTAGTTAATGAACCTAACTAACCAGCATGAAAAATTTTCTTTTGTTTTGATTGTTTTTTATTTTTATAGAGTTTTCAAGAAATTTTCAGATTTTTGTAAAAATTTTCAGAAAGTGGAAAGATAGAACCTGTTTCTTGATTTCAGCCCTTTAGCAATGCTTCCGAGCTATTTAACGACGTTTCATATCCTTGGAATTTCAGATTCGATCTTCCTCTTTCTTTGATTTTCAAATTTTTTTTCGTTTTCCTGCACAAGTAAAGAAAGAAAAAATCAATATACAAATATACAAAGTAAACACAAGAGTATCCAACTATGAAAAGTATCTCCATCCCCGGCAACGGCGCCAAAAATTTGATGTCGCCTCGACAGTCGTTGTTAAAATTGCCGTGTCCACACAAATTTCAAATATTTATAACCGCACTCACTCACTTATGGATTTGAAAACATGAGTATAATGGTAAGTACGGGTCGATCCCACGGGGAAGGAATTTGGTTATTTTTCTTAGTTGGAAAATATTCTTGTGTTTTGAAAAATCAAGTGTTGGGTTTTGAGTGCGATTACAACTAAATGGAATTAAAGTGGAACTTCAAACAACAAAAGGTAAGTGAAAGAAATAAAGAAGAACACCGTCGTTTCCATGCCGAGCCTTTGATGAAGATCGCTCCGCCTAGGAAGTCGATGCCGTGAGAGGATTTATAGAAGAATGATCACCACTTTGGGTATGATTGAAGAACTTATGAAGACAAGAGTTGGATTTAACAAGTTTGAAAACTTAAGTTTGAAATCATAATAGAATTCAAGTAAAAATAGGGATTGGAAGAAAAAGCATAACTTCAAATCTGGACAGAATTAGAAGAAGTGTAAAACATGAAAGTTGTAGAGAATTGAAAAAGGAAGAACTTTGATTAAGAACACAGAGACAGAAAATAAGAGGAAGGTACTAAAAAAGCAAGATATATCCCTGCTGGTGAATAGTAACTGATAAAAAATAGCATCTTGTAAAATTAATTCTAACTCTAAAAATACACAGAATTAGACAAGGTGGTAGAAGAATGAAATGGAGATCTATAAGAGAGGAACAAAGTTGATGAAGAACTCAGATTAAAAAGAGGTCTAGAAAGGCTTCAAAACATAAGAAAACTAGAATGTCTCACCACGGATGAACAGTAAACATCTAAAACAGCACTTAAGAAAACGGACCAGAACTCTATGAAGTAGGAAGAATTTGAAGAAATGATCAACAGAGAAGTTGAAGAAGACTTACAAACAAACAACTTTTGTGAAGAAATAAAATTGAAATAAAGATTACAACCATGCGAAATAAGGCTAAGAACAGGCTGAATTCAAAAATGAAACTTTTATTGAAATAAGAACAACTTACAACTTTGACTTCAAAAGCTTGGAATATACAACTTGATGCACTCAACAACTTCAGAAATGTAAAGAACAACTTACATTACAAGTGACCCAAGCTAGCTCTCCCCCTACTCAACCTTCTTGCCATCTTCTATCACTCACTAACTAACTCTACTTGCTAACTCCCTTCATTCAAGACCAATGCACCCTTTATATAGGGGTTACAAAAAATACTCCATCAATACAAACAAGTGTACCCAATTTTAGCCTAAAATGGTAGGCAGGTAGGTTCTGCCCACTTTGCCATTTTTTTCGGATTTTTCTGAATTTTTCTGATATTTTATGGCCTTTTCTTCTCCTTCTTTCTCTCTTTCTCTTTCTGCGGGCGCAACGCGCCGACCGCGCCGACCGGGTTAGGCGGCCGGCCGTGGGCCCCTGGTGCGCCCGCCCCGCCCGGCTGCCGCCGCGTGTCGCACGCGGCGTGTGCGCCGCGTGCCACCTCCAGGTGCCACGAACCCCCCCTCTTCATTCGCCTTCTCGCCGCTCCGGCCGCCACGACCCCCCTGCCCCCGCATCGTCGCCCGCGCCATTCGCACGGGCGGGAAGGGGCGGGGGTGGGTTTTGAATATTTTTTTTCGTTTTTTTAATTTTATTATATAATATATATATATCTATATATATATATAGGATAGAAATAGTTAGAAAAATCTAAAAAAATATCAAATAATTTTATTTTTTTTTCTAATTTTTTTCTTATCTTTTTGAACAAGTTTCCGGGCTTTTGGCCCAGTTGAACATATATATTGTTATTCTTTTTTTTCTTTTTCTTGGAGCTTTCCTCGAACTGCATGCCTACATAAATACATAAAAATTATCATAAAAATTTATTTAATTTCAAAAAATTAAACATTTGATACAAAATCAACAAGAAGTGTGAGAAGTGTATATTTAATATCAATTAAGCTCATAAAAATGCATATACTCATGAATTAAATGATAAAAATACACACTAATCACATAATCACGAAGTGGCATCTGCAAGGGCTCCTTATTCACGCCAAGCATTACGAGAGGATTCGTATGGACTGGGCGGCTATGGGCGAATTGGTGGAGATCTGGCATCCCCAGACCCACACTTTCATCTTCCCCACCTTCGAGGCGACCATCCTTCTCGAGGAGGTGGAACTTCTGCTCGGGCTGAAGAAATTCAAGAGTGACTAGAGGATAAAGGTCATGCGGATGCTAACAAGGGTGACTTCCGAGAGTGTCCTTGAGAGCTTCATGCCGCCTGGTGCTGTGAGAAAGGTCCAGACTCAAAAGGGAATTGATATGCAAAAGCTCGCGGAATGGGTCATGGACGCCCTGAGAGGGTCACCAGACGATGACCACTTGGAAGGAATCATGAAAGGGTTTACCATCTGTTTGGCGGGTGCTCTCTTATTCCCTTATACCGACAACATAGTGGAGGAGGACCAATTGAGTGCCATCTGCGGGATTTGGAGTGAAAAGAGGGTGGGACCCACCGTCCTTGCCTATCTTTACAGTGGTCTTACTGTCTCCAGTATGGGTAAGCCTCCTTTCGGTTGCGCACTTCTTCTGAATTGCTGGATTGATTTGCACTTCAAATTTGACCACCGCGAGGGTATGCCAACTGCTTCTAAGCTCTTCCAACAAAGCCCCCTTCATCACATAGCCGATGTGTTAGGCTTCGGTGGTACCATAGCAAACCGTGTTCCGTGGCTGAGGAAACGTGAAGATTGGCGGTCTCACTTCAGAACCATGACGCAGCTTTTTTACTTGTGCACCGGCATGCCTACTCTCACGCGAACTCCTCACGAGATCTTCTCCCGGAGCTGAACTCCAACTGATCGGCGTGATGGAGTTTGTTCTTTATAACGCGCATCTGTGCTGTATCCAAATCGGCATTCCACGCCACTTGTTCCCACCGTTAACCGGCATCGTTCCTTTGAAGAAGAGGGAGTTGGGCATGGAAGCAGATGCGAAGGAAGCGAAGGCCATTAAAGCACCCTAGAAGATAAATGTTGCGGGAAAGGCATTAGCGCATGTGGAGGAAGAATGCGAGCTGTGGAGGGCTTATGTAACCGAACTGGGGAAGTAAAGGCCTAAAGCGCCTAAGCCCCTAATGTAGCTCACTCTGCTTTCTAATGGAATAAAATGTGGAATTGAGAAATGTGCGAAGTTTGGGTTTTTAAACTTTTCCTATTTTTATTATTTTTATTTTTATTTTTTTTCTTTTTCCTCTTCACTTTTTTTTGACGCGTCCAACAAATTGGACGCTTTATTAAAATTATTATCATTTTTTTAATTCTTATTTTTTATAAACACGTCCAACCTCTTGGACGCTTTTAATTTTTTTATATTATTTTTTATCTTTATTTTTATCCTTCACGCCTTCATTTTTTTTATGTTTTGTTTTTTTTATTATTATTAATTTCTTTTTTGAATGCGTCTAAACCCTTGGACACTTTTTTTTATTTTTGGTTTTTTTTTCAAAATTTTTTTTTATGGACGCGTCCAGGCGCCTGGACGCGTCCAAAAAAGGGGATTCAAATATATGAGAGGCCGCCCACGCAGCCTCTCACACTCTCGCTCTCTTCCTCTCTCCTCTCTGGCTCATCTCACATTCTTTGACCTTCCTGTGCTTAATCTGAGCCTATGGAGCGCGGTGAAGTGAGTCCGGGAGGTGAGAAGTGGAAGCGGCTCGCCCGTCGTCCGCGAAGAACGTGGGATCAGGCAGAGGCGACCGCCGTGGAGGAGGAGGAGGTTCCTTTGGCCTTGGAGGGGCCCAAGGACGCAGGACAGGATGAGCACGACCCGGTAAGCCCCTTAAAATTCCACTTTGTTGCATTATTGAGTGATTTTTAAGCGTAAAATGGGGCGATGGACAGCGTCCAAGAGTGAGGGGTGTGAGAAGAGGAGGCGTCTAGGCCATTGGACGCCTCCATCCCTTTTTTTATTTTGTTATATATATATATATTTTGGGTTATTTATGTGATTATTTAAAAGAAAATAGATGGAGGCGTCCAGGTAGTTGGACGCCGCCATTAATTGTATATATATATTATATTTTATATATATATATATATATATATATATATATATATATATATATATATATATATATATGTATATATAAAGAGGCGTCCAATTTCTTAGACGCTTTCAAAAAAAATAAAATTTATCTTATTATATTTTGAAAAAGGGTGAATAAATGATTTTTTTTTTGAAAATAATAAATAAGAAGAGGGCGTCCAAGAATTTGGACGCCTTAAAATATTTTTTTGAAAATAAATAAAAATAACTAAATAAAATATTATGTTCAATGTGTTGTTTATTACTCATGACTCTGATGTGCTCCTTCTTTTTGTGTTTTGTGGTGTGCAGGGTGTGATGAAGAGTCGGATCAGCTGGTCCCTAGTGGTAGCAGCGTACCGGGGGCTACCAGACTGCCAGAGGGCGCGGGTGGATGCCATGGGATTCGAGGCGTTCCTGAGGATTGAGCCCTTTCGGTTTGACCTTGCCCTTATCCAGGCGCTGAGGGAGCGGTGGCACGTGCCGAGTCGAGCGTTCCTGATGCCCTGGGGGCATATGGTGCCGACACTGGAGGACGTAGCTCGGATCACCGGGCTACGAGTGGACGGAGAGGCGGTCAGCGGGGTTACCTACCTCGACTACAGAGAGAGCGCCCTGGACCTGCTGTGGCTGGAGACGAGTGCGACCGAGAGAGACAACAGGGTGGTTGGCCGAGTGGATATCATGGAGGCGATCAGATTCGAGGACCCGCGGAAACGGGTTAGTGAGAGCAGAGTAGAGTTCCTAGCGCATCTGGAGGGAGATGCTTGGGCGGCTTTTACTCAGGACCCGAGCGAGCGGGAGCTGGCGGACCTGGACCTCCGGAGGTTCCTCTTCTTCTTACTGGGCCGCCTTCTGCTGTGGACTAAGGGGGACGGCATCCATTGGCGCTTCCTCGGGATCTTAGCGGACCTGGACCGAGTGGGGGACTACGCGTGGGGAGCAGCTCTACTCGCCCACTTGATCGCCGATCTCTCTCAGAGTACAGAGAGGGAGACGACAGTTAGTGGCTTTGCACCTTTTCTCCAAGTAAACATTTTATTTATGTATTTTACCATAATTATAGTTATGCCATTATTTATGCTAATGATGCATGATGGATGCAGGTATGGAGTTACTATTACTTCCCGATGGGGAGAGCCAGGCAGTGGAACCGAAGAGCCGTGCCCTTAGCGCGGCGGTGGAGGCCGGTCATGGTTGCGGCACCGCACGGCTACCAGCTGGCATCGCTTCGACGTGAGCTGACCGAGTACCCTGAGGCTATGGTATGATGCTTATGATTTTTGTTTTGTTTTTATGCCTGCGACTCAATTGAGTAAAATGGCAACTAATATGATGCATGTATGGCGATGCAGGTGGTGTGGAGGCCCTACCTGGGCATGGCCGATGCTGGCCAGCCTTGGGTCGTAGAGGGCCGACCTTGTTTTGGGCGGGACTTGTGGGTCTACGGCCTGAACGAGATCGAGCCGCTGCCGGTTAGGCTGGTCATGAGGACTTTGGGGGTTGCCCAGGAGTGGGTTGATGTAGATGAGCCGGGCCGTGTCGGGCGGAAGACCCGAGGCAAGGCGAAGATCATCGACTGGCATATGTGCTTCCCTGCACAGTACCTAGATTGGCAGCAGGGTGGCGTCCCGGTGGTGTCCCACGTACAGGACAACACTGACTACCTGCGACGGTACCGGGCCACGTACGCGGAGCGTCTACACCTCGGTGGGGCGGCATGGGTAAGTGTGAGATGAAGATTTTTCTTCTCTATATGTATATGCATGTGACACTAACCTATGTGCATAAATAGGATGCTCGTGATAACATTATTGCCGACCTGCGGGCCCAGTTGGCGGATGCCAGGCAGCAGTTGGCGGCCATCCGGCAGGAGTTGGAGATCCTGGTGAGTCTATGCAATGTATTATGCATTTTTTTTGACCTGGATTTTTCAATGCACAGCCTCTGATTGTCGTTTGCTCTTGTGTTTCAGCGTGCTCATCAAGCAGGGGCAGCCGGGATGGCTGGCGGAGCGGGTTCTAGTTCATGGGGCCCTCCTCCGGAGGTCTCTTCCTTCTAGGAGCAGCTGGCGCATGCGGTGGCCTGGGCTGAGGAGGCCGAGCGTGACCGCGCGGCTCGAGTGAGTGCTTGCTTGACCCCGGCTCTCCTTCCAGTTGCTCTTCTTCCTTCACCGATCTTTTACGGGTCATGCGGGCTTTGGCAGGTGGTGGAGATTCGAGATGCCCTGGCTCGTGCAGTTCGTGCCGAGCAGGAGCGCGACGCCTGGGCGGCAGAGCGTGACGCCCGGATAGCAGATCTAGAGGAGGAGCGAAGGCGGGAGGCTGAGGAGCTTCCTCGCGACGTGCTGGAGTTACGGATTGCCCTTGAGCTGTCGAGGAGAGAGGCGATGAGAGAGAGAGAGAGGAGAGGGAGAGAGAGAGAGAGAGAGAGGATAGGGAGAGGGAGAGAGAGAGAGGGAGGACAGGAGGGCGGAGCAACAGTAAGATTGGGATGAGAGGAGGGCTCTGGAGGCCCAGATGATGGAGCTCCGACTGAGCCTCGGCACAGCGGAGGGGAGGCTTTGGGAGAGTGAGGAGCGGTATCAGAGGGCGAAGGAGCGCAGGGTGCGACTTCATCAGTCTGGTTCCTTTTCCATGGGCAGCTTCCTGGTTTCTTCGGCCGAGGAGCATCGTCGCGCCTTCGAGGCTGGCGTGGCACCACAGGGCGAGGCGAGAACTACCTCTCAGAGTTCACGGAGGCCCCCTAGGGATCCTCGTCAGAGGAGGGAGGCGAGAGATGATCAGGAGGGTGGTAGCGAGAGTCAGAGAGCTGCTTGTACACCCCACCCTTCTCACTTTATGATGTACAACTGACTATTTGCTTATGTGAAATGAAATGGTTCCTTCTGTTGTGTGCACTTTCCCTTTCCCATGCTTTTTTTCTTGCACCTGTTCTTTCGAGACACATTTCACGAGACCTTGCCCTGAAAAGCGGGGAATTACTCTTTGCACGGAGGGATCCTCTTTTTTTTTTCTCTTTTTTGGGCGTGTCTAGGCGCGAGGAAGCATCTTAACTTTCAAATTCAAATTTAAAGCGCCAGGTGGCCCTTCTTCTCCCGTGCCTTGCCCGCAAACGAGCCCGCCTCCCGTCGAGATTTCCTCGCCTATCTTCACCTTCTTCCACTCTCGATCGATAGAATTTGGCGGGCCAAATCGTGGTGAAGGGAGAGAGGGGCGAGGAACTCCTTGCCAGAGGAGGGACGCACAAGAGCATGGAGAGGCGTCCATGGAAGAGGAAGGGCCCCTTCGGACACTTGAGGGACCCGAGGGGCCCGATGGCACGGAGGGAGGTGAACACGGCCCGGTAGGTCCTCCGATCTCCTCCTCTTTGATTCGTTTTAAGTTTGGAGCGAGCTGTGTGAGAGGGGGAAGAGGGTTCGGCGAGTGTTACACTCGAATGATTGACGCATCGTTGACAGAAGATGCATTCTCGTTGTTTGGTGTAAGACCCTCCCCTCTTAATGTAGGGCATGGCAAGGACCCCGGGCTTGGCCGATGAATGGGCGAGCGCGGATGAGTCGAGCCGTGTCAGGAAGGAGAGTCGCGGCAAGGCGAAGCTCGAGGACTGGCGCATACTTCTCCCTGGATAGCAAGGGAGCGTACTGGTGCAGGACAGCACCGACTTTCTGTGGCAGTGGAGAGAGAGTCATGCTGGACCTCTCCAATCCGGGGATGCACGCGACATCAACGGCTTGCGTGCCCAACTAGCAGAGGCTAGGCGGAAGCTGACCATCACTCAACAGGAACTGGCGATCCTGGTAAGTTAAGTGTTGCATTTTTTTTATTTAATTTCTTTTGTTTTAAATTTGGAGCTTAGTCGATGGCCGTCGTTTGTTTGTTCCAGCGTGCCCAGCGGGTAGTGACGGCAGGAATGGCTAGCGGTGCATCTTCCAGCTCTCCGGCCCCTTTCCTTGAGATTGCCTCCCTCCAAGAGCAACTTGCCGATGCGGTGGCCCGCGCGGCTCGGGCTGAAGAGGAGCGTGATGCCTGGGTAGCGACTATAGCAGAGCTGCGGCGTCACAGTGAGAAGAGGCCACATCCGGACATCCTAGAGTTGAGGGTGTTCCTCCAGGTGGCCAAGAGAGAGGCGGAAAGAGAAAGGCTAGAGAGGGAGAAGGAGAGAAAGGACAGAAGTGCCATGGAGGCCCAGGTGAGGGAGCTCCAGCTAGGCCTTCGAGCTATGGGACAGAGGCTAGAGAACATGGAGGCAAATTATGAGAGGGCACAAGAATTCGGGGCGCGACTCCGCCAGTCCGGCCAGCTCCATATGGGTGGCTTTTTTGCTATGCCAGGGGAGCATCAGCGGGTCGCCGCTACTGAGCAGGCGCCACGAGGCGAGGCGAGTGCTGCTGTACGGGGCTCTAGAAGTCCCCTGAGGGACCCTCACCTTAGGGGGGAGCAGAGGGACGCCTAGGGGGATGAGCGTGAGTGTGATGGAAATAATTAATGGGTTGGTGGTCCCACCTTCCCTTTTGCAATGTTCATGATTGTAGTGTTCATGACAGCTTATGTAGACCTATGAATGGAGTGATTTGTGTCCATGTTGTTCATTTGTCCTCTTGCGCGTTCCTTCCTTCCTACGCTTCTTCTCTTTTACCGTTTCTATGTGACGTGCTCGACAAGGCCTAGCCGCGAAACAGAGACTCGTGCTTTGCCATGCCCCTCCTTCCACGAGAATCTGCCACCGAAGTCAACAACAACGGCCTTCGCCTATTCTTTATTGCATCCATTCGGACTTGGGGGGTCATTTCCGAGTCGTCGTGTCGCACCACTCAATCAGCTTCCCTGTGCGAGCGGTGAAGTGACACATAGGACTGCAAGGAAGGTGCCCTAGCATGAGGGGGGTTATGGTTCGCACTTCTCCCGTTCCCATAAATACCTCCCCTCTTTGTTCTCCCAGGGACATCGAAAGCCATGTTGAAGAGTAGGGGCTTCCACAGCACGGAAGAGCTAAGAGTTTTAAGACTTGGGATGGAGGCCAAATCTTCCCACTCTTCGAAGAGAAGCAGGTCCAGCGGTAGCAGCTCTCGGAGACTCTCGGAGCTTAAAGGGCGCCTCAATGAAAGGACCCAATCGCAACTTGTAAGCTGAGCTTGCTCGTCTCTTCTTCCAGTCTTTCTTCCTCCCTTCTAACAAAACCCCTCCTTGTGTATGCGCAGGGTGTGATGAAATCACACATTCCATGGGAGTTGGTAGTGGCCGCATACCGGGGTCTCCCGGATTTTCAGAAGACCAGGCTAGACGTGATGGGGCTTGGAGTCTTTCTTCGGATCGAGCCAATCAGGCTCGACCTTGCCCTCGTCCAAGCATTGCGCGAAAGGTGGGATCCAATGAGCCGTGCTTTCTTGATGCCTTGGGGGCACATGGTGCCTAGTCTAGAAGATGTGGTCCGAATTACGGGCCTGAAAGTGGATGGCGGGGCACTGACCGGTATCACGTACTCCGACTATAGAGAGGCTGCCCAGAGGTTACTAGGGGTGGACCTAGATGATCGCAAGAACATGTCCATAGCCAAGACGCCTATCATGGAGACACTGGGGCTTACTGATGTTCATCCTCGTGATGACGAGTCCTCGGAAGAGTTCATGGAGAGGACTGAAAGAGGATGCCGCGCCGTCTACTGCGTAGATGCGAGCAATTGGGAGTGGGCCAACATGGATTTGAGGAGATTCCTCTTCTTCCTGTTGGGGAAATTATTGCTGGGCTCGAAAGGAGACATCATTCATTGCCGCTTCTTAGAATTCCTGGTAGACCCTAAGAAATTGGGACGATAAGCCTGGGGGGCAGCCATGCTGGCGCATCTATTTGCGGGTATGTCTGAAAGAGCAGATCGAGAGGTAACAGTGAGTGGTTTCACGCCGTTCATCTAGGTACCCGGCTTCTCTCTTAGCTTCCACTGTATCTCTTTTTTTTTTGATGATGTTCCTTACACATGACAAGGCAGTTGTGGAGCTATTATTATCTTCCAATGGGAAAGGCCCATCATTGGCGCCCGATGGCGGTGCCGTTGGCGAGGCGGTGATAGCCCATCATGAGCCTGGCCCCTATGTCTTACCAGCTGATGGTGATAAGACGCGAGTTGCAAGAGTTCCCTGCAGTAATGGTGGTTATCAATCGCCATCCAGTTTATTTTTGTGTTATTTTGTCCTTCTCGTAAATAGAAAGATTTGCCTGACTTAGGTGATCTGGAGGCCTTATGCGGGCATGACCGACGCCGATCAGCCCTGGGTTATAATGAGCCGTGCCTGATTCGGACGCGACCTCTGGATGCACTGTTTGAACGAAATGCTACGATTGGCCATGAGAACTCTAGGGCTTGCCCAAGAATGGGTGGACATGACTACCACACCACATGTCGGGAAGAAGACACGTGAGCCGGCGACCTCCGTTGATTGGAGAGTGCGGTTCCCTGAGCAATACGAGGACTGGCGACGAGGTGGCACTCCCGTGGAGTCACATGCTCAAGACAGCGAGGATTATCTGCGCCTCTATAAGGCGATGTATGCAGAGCGACTCCATCCTGAAGGGACCGTGGAGGTGAACAACATTTTTTAATGTTTTTTTTATGTTAACCTATGTCCTGGCCACAGGATGTTCCCGACACTATGATAGCGAACCTGCAAGCTCGCATGATAGGCACGGAGCGGCAGTTACATGATACTCGCGCCGCCTTGAGTTCTTCGGTAAGCCTATATACACACGATCATAGACCGAGATTTCTGAAGTTAGGTCCTCAGTGTCACCTTATGTGTGTTGCAGCGCGCCCAACTTGATGCGGCTTCCTCAGCAATGGGGGTGGATGGTGTCTCTTCCACTTTGTGGATCCCCACTTCCAAACTTGATTTGCTTCATGAGCAGCTTGCTCATACTACGCAGTGAGCCGCGGAGGCAGAAGGCATGCTCTCCGCCCAGGTGAGAGTCTCGCCATTGAATTTCACTTATCCATGCCTCCACATACCTGAGATGATGGTTATGGCAGACGAAAGAGGTGCAAGATGCACTTGCCCGTACCACGCAGGGGGAAGCCAGGGTAGCGGAACTGGAGGAAGAGTTACGGCATCGTCCAGACGATGGCTCTTCTCGGGACGCCGTGGAGCTGAGGATTACCCTTCAGCTGGAAAGGGAGGATCAAGAGAGAGAACGCGCGGAAAGGGAAAGAGACACCGAAAGGTGGAGAATCGACAGATTGACTGAGAGGGAGGAGCGTAGGGCCATGGAGGCCCAACTGTTTGAACTCCGGACCAGCCTTGGTCTCGTTGAATAATGGCTAAGAGATGGCGAAGAGTGCTACCGAAGAGCACGAGAGTGTGGCTTTCTTGTTAGTAGCTTCTTTGCTGCCCCTGTCGATCGACGGGGAGCAGAGATGGGAAGAGGGGTACAGAGCAGTAGAGGCACCGTCTCGCATGGTTTAGCAACACCCTCCAGGCTTCTTCGCCTGGAGAGTGGAGAAAGGGGTAACACTGAGAGAGAGGACGGGACTTAATGTACAATTTCTAGAAGGAAATAATGGAAGGAATGTTCAGTTTCATATCTTCTGCCTTCATTCCTACTTTTCAATCCTGTGCACATTGCTCAATGAAACAAGTCAATTTTTCCGTTCTAACTTGGCCCCTTGCTCAAGAGTGGGTGATTGTTTTGAGACTAGCCTTGATAACGAGTCAAGGGGCCAAGCCTTTATTAATTAAGGCAAGAGTAAAGATGATGAATGCAACATACGGGCACGCAAATGGGAACATAACGTAAAAATGTAGCACACAAATGAGATCACATGGATGTATTTTTTGTATTGTTTGTTTATGCCTTTTTTTTGAATTTTCTTTGAATTTTTTTAAAATTTTTGTTTGAATTTTTTTTTTGAAAGACACTTGTTATTACAACTGGCATGGTTCTTGGACCAAGGGTGTTTGAATCATTCATAAGTATCCTAATACGGGGTTAACGTGCTCCAAGAGGATTCCCACTTTGGGACTCACCTGACGGCGTCTTCCGAGGGCCACTTCACAATTTTTTCTCTCTCTTTTTTTTTCGATTAATGCCTAGCGACCAATCTTATGGCACCTGACTCTTATGAAGAAAGTGTTTCTTACTAACCTCCCAGGTATCATGTGTGCACATCTAGATTGATTTGGGCCCCTAGACTCCTCAAATGATAATCCTGCCGGTTAAGACTTAACCTGATGATAAAATCGTCATGCCATGCTTAGGCTCCCAGTTACTTCCGACCGCAAGGATACACCGAAGAAGTGTTCGAGGTAAAGGATTTGCCCGACCCGGGTCTATTTCCTCACAGCTCTAGATGGTATATGATGGAACACCTTGGAACCCTAACGGTCAACCGTGCGACGCTGACCCAGAATCAGACGCCGTCACACCTATTGGTGACGCGCTTGCATTGACCTAAGTCCGAGGTTGAAGTAAGAAACCACCGAGGCGGTAGATAGAGGTCTTGATCGGCCAGAAACACCGAGACTCCTTCGCGGCGATGGCTTTCGCTTTTCGAAGTAGACAGATATGTGTGTTTTACAAAAAATGGGGTCGTTTGCCTTAGCGGAGCGCGCCTTTCAAGATTTCCATTGAGCTTTCATCTTTGAGGGGAGAAAGAAGAGTACGGTGGGGGAAACCTTCCGAAAGGACCGACAAAATTGTTAATCCGACGAGCTAATCAGGATTTACTCGACCTTTCCCATTTGGGCATCTTCGGACCAATCCTCGAACAGACTTACGTTGCCCCTTTGTAGAATTTCCTTTGTTTGGGGGTTTCGTTTGTCGAAATCAGGCACGGTCACGACCAGGCTTTTGACTTTGATTTTTCTCTTCTTTTTTTTGTTTTTTGTTAGGGAGACACGATGATTTGATATGTGGGAATCCCTCTTGTATGCCTGCGGGGACACTGCCCTCTTCTCGTGCTCTGACTCGGGTTCGAGGAGATGAATCCTACTCTCGTCTTCAGGGTATGGTATTTTGGTTCCCTTATGCTCAGCGTTTTAAGGGCGCCGGCTGTCTCATTGGGCCGAGAAAGGAGAGAACAAAGATTACGGCTTTCCTGGAGACCTTCGAGTATGGCCCCACAATAAGCAATACGACCAATTTTTTCCGGCTAAAACAGCCGCGTGTGTGCGTTGCCTTCTTTTAATGGGCGTAAGCCGACATGACCGGACAGGAATCTTCGCGGTTCTGGCGAGCCAAGACCCGAGACCTACCGAGCCTTAATGGGTCCTAACCTACATGAAGGACAGATGCAAAGACTTGATTGCATGATGAAAACTAGGCACTCTTTCTCTCTCTCTTTTTTTTTTAAACTTCCCTCGAGTTCCGTTTCGTTTGATCCCGAAAGCGAGGTGTGGGAGTATGCGCATGTTAACCCTGAGTTAGACTACAAAGACCGGAGAGTAAATTTTTGGCTCTGATGGTCCTCGTACTATGCCAGTTGTTACACTTATCTAAGGGTAGTATTTCTTAAGATAAAGCCCATTCCAAGGGTGGGATAACTCGGTCCCTTCGGCATTGACTAGCTTGTAGGCGTTGCCAGGGTACACGGCTTGAATCACATATGGTCCTTCCCAATTGGGTTGAAGTTTAGAACGCGGCCCTCCAGATTTGACAAAAAAATTTTTTATGGCCATCTCGCCAATTTTGAATTTTCTCTCAATGACCTTCTTTTGGTATAAGCGAGCGAGTCTATTTTGATAAACACGTGCATGCTCGGTAGCGGCCAGCCGCTTCTCATCTAAGAGTTCCAATTGGGCAAGGAGTGAATTACGACATTTGTCGAGGGGAAATTCCTCATCCAATTGCACCCTGAGAGAAGGGATCAGAGTCTCGTACGGGACTATCGCTTCCATCCCATAAGTAAGGGTAAACGGAGTCTACCCGGTAGGGGTACGGATTGAAGTGCGATAGGCCCATAGAGCTTCGATAAGCTTTTCTGGCCAGTCTGAAAACTTATTAGACTCGTAGGTTTTCTTTATGATTTTGATCAATGTTTTGTTGGTGGCCTCTACTTGGCCATTACCTTGTGGGTAATAAGGTGATGAATGATGCAATGTGATTGTGTACCTTTTGCAGAGGTCTTGAAGATCCTGAGAAATGAACTGTGGCCCATTATCGGTGACAATTGTGCTTGGGATGCCGAACCTGGTGAGGATGTTCTTCATGATGAACTTGCAGACTGTTGACGCCTTGATTTCCGCGTAAGCTTCGGCTTGGGCCCATTTGGTGAAGTACTCCGTCGCAGTGAGGATGAAAGATTTCTACTTGGTGAGGGAATTAGGATCACCTAGGGGACCAATGATGTCGAATGCCCACATGGAGAAAGGTCATGGGGAGGATATTGGATGAAGTGAGGAAGATGGTGAATGAATTTTATCGGTGTGGAGTTGACACTTGACACACCTACGGACATAAATAGCACAATCCTCTTCCATAGTGGGCCAGTAAAAGCCTTGCATAATGATTTTCTTAGCGAGCATTTGGCTATTTACATGGCCACCGCATACACCTGAGTTTGCTTCCTCTACGCATTTCCAGATCTCATCGTCATCAAGACATCTTAATAGAACACCAGTAAGGCTTCTCCTGTATAGTAGACCTCCAACCAATATGTATTTCTGGGCCACCCTTCTTATGGCTTTCTTATCTTCTGTGGTGGCTTCCTCAGGGTAAGATTGGTCTTTGCAATATTTGGCGATTTCATAGAACCATGGTTTCTCCTCGTCAGCTAGTTCTTCTTCGACTTCTGCCAACATGATCTCCCTTTTCTCTAGAATTTCTCCCTCCTGGACCTTCCGTAAGACTCTTTCTTTGATTCTTAGGATGTGTCTTGAACGGCAGGGACAAGACGCTTTTAGAGGGTGATGGATTCAAACCATACACCTAGAGGGAATATGAAAGATGAGGCCAAGGAGGCGAGGGCATCGGCCAGAATATTCTGTTCGCGAGGGACATGGACAAAGATCAGTTTGGTGAACAATTTGGCATAGGCGGAGGCCAACTCCTGATAAGGCTTGAGTTTAGGATCAAGGGTGCGATACTTGGTAAGCACCTAGCGGAGAACAAGTTGACTATTACCCACGACTCGTAATTCGGTGATATAGAAGGAATGGGCCAGTTCTAGACCAGCTAGAAGAGCCTCATACTCGGCAATGTTGTTGGTGACTAGAAATGTGAGGTGAAATGCCTCTGGGATGGTAACGCCTTCGGGTGTTAGAAGGATAATGCCAATACCCTTCCCTTGGGAATTCAGAGCTCCATCAAAGTATAACGTCTACATTGGCTCATCAGATTGGGTGATGGACATTAGTTCCTCATCTGGAAACTCTGATTGGACAGGATCGAACTTGGGAAGAGGATGATGAGCGAGATGCTCGGCTATAGCATAACCTTTAATTGCCTTTTGCTGGATGTAGGTGATGTCAAACTGAGATAGGAAACTCTACCAGCGTGCTAGCCTATCAGTAAGGACGGACTTATCCAGAAGGAACTTGATAGGGTTCATGCGAGCAATCAAATGGACTTCATGAGCCAGAAAGTAATGCTTTAATTTTTGTACTACCCAAACGAGGGTAGCACAAGTTTTCTCCATGGCGGTGTACTTCTGCTCACAGGGATTGAGGAGTTTGGACAGGTAGTAGGTTGCCCGTTCCTTGCCTTCTTCATCGGCTTGTGCGAGGACGGCTCCCACAGAGTCATCCAAGACTGAGATGTAAAGGATCAGAGGTTTTTTTTGGTTTGGGTGGAATGAGAACGGGTGGACTAGCCAGGTATTCCTTTAACCCTTCAAAAGTTTTTTGACACTTAGAATCCCAGTGGAATTCTACTCCTGGCTTGGTCAACTCATAGAAAGGTCTACACCTATGTGAGTGCTGAGACACAAATCGACGAATGAATTGTAACCTCCCAATTAAACCTCGAACTTCCCTCAAATTTTTGGGAGGCGACATGTCCCTGATGGCCTTAGGTTTGTTGGGGTCTATCTCGATCCCCCTTTTACTCATAATGAAACCCAGTAATTTACCCGATGATACACCAAACACACACTTCTTCGGGTTCATTTTCAATTGGAACTCCATTGATCTTTGCAACACCTTAGCCAAAACTTTCGGATGTTCCACCCTGGTTCTTGATTTCACCAATAAATCATCCACATACACCTCCAGATATATATGCATCATGTCATGAAATATGGCCATCATAGCTCTTTGGTAAGTAGCTCCAGCATTCTTTAACCCAAACGGCATGACCACGTAACAATATGTTCCCCATGGTGTAGTGAATGATGTCTTCTCCTGATCCTCTTTTGCCAAACGAATTTAATTATATCCCGAAAATCCATCCATAAATGAGAGGGTCTCATAACCTGCCGTATTATCGATTAACACATCAATGTGAGGTAAGGGAAAATCATCCTTTGGACACGCGCGGTTAAGGTCCTGGAAGTCAATGCAAATCCTGACTTTTCCATCCTTCTTCATGATCGGGACAATATTCGCCACCCACTGAGGATAAAGTACGACTCTAATGAACCTGGCTTTGTGGAGCTTGTCGACCTCTTCTTTCATTTTTAAAGCCATCTGAGGGTGGAAACGCCTTAACCTTTGTTTTACCGAGACAGACCCTGGTTTTAATGTCAAACGGTGTTCGACCAAGGTGGAGTCCAAACCCGGCATATCCTCATAGCTCCATGCAAACATGTCCTTATACTCTTTAAAAACTTCGACCAATGCCTCTTCTTCAGAGGGTGGAAGATTATCACTTATGAGGATGATCCTAGGGTCTTCCTCAGTTCCCAAGTTGACTTCTTTGGTGGACTCTTCTACGGCGGCTGACGGCTCATCGAATCTCCTTATTCCACTAGCATATGCGCCAGCCGCATCCTCATATTCTTCATCCCCTTCTTCAATAGGGTATTCTTCATCGGTGATTTCATAAACCCCATATCCTTCATCAATCACACAATTGTCCTCACATTCTATCTCTGGTAGTTAGATGAGTTTTTCTAGCAACTGAGGGATGTCAAGAAGGGCCTAACACCTAGTGGCTAAATCCAGAAGGAATCGACGAGGAATCTGCTTACCCTTGGATTTCTTTGTGGATACTACCCTTGACTCATTATTCCTAGGTTGACTGGGTTGTCCTACGGACGAAGAAGAAGCTAAAGAAGATGTCGAAGAATGTACAGGGAATGACCCCTCAGAGGAGGGGTAGAAAAGGTCGCTCATAGGACCTTGGATGGGTGGCCCGCAGGGCGGGATGCACTCGTGGGAGATGTAGGAGGTTTCCTCAACAATGATGTGTTGTTGAGGAGTTTAAAAATTGACATTTTTTTTTGATGACAAAACAATGAAAAGAAATCAGAGGAGGGGGAAAGGTGGTTATGGCTAAAGGATTGGGAGGCTCATAGAGTAGATCATGATTGAAAACCTGGCGTGGGTTGAGAAACCCGCGCAGGTATGTAGGTAGAGAAGGGGACCTGGGAAGATCGTCAGACAACCGTCTGGCCCAGGAGGAAGACATCGGCGAAGGCTGAGGTGAGTGAATGGAGAAGACGATGGCTAATGAGCTGTCGATGGCAATGTTGATGATGGATGAAGATCCGCTGGTGACAGGGTCCTTCTGGCGAGGATGAGGATAGTTTGGAACCTTGGCAATAGTAGTGATATTCTCTGGCATTTCAGAGATCAATGGCGGTCCTTCAAGCTGTGGAGGCGAGAACATCCTTTCCAGTGGACCGAAAATATCCTGTATATCAAACCACTTGTCCCATTCGCATTCTAGATCTTTGATCTTGCCTCTTTTGGTGACCCTCGGATATTTTTTAGTCAAATACACAGCATGTGATCCCCCATGTGCTTCTTGCGGGCAATCCCCCATCTGAATAACGGGCCCTTTGTTGAAGTGGTTTGATAGGGTCCACGTGAGGGGCTTCCAATCCGCCTTGAGTGGTCCTTTGAAGCCTAGGCCAAACCTGCGGTTCGGCCTGATCTCCTTTGGTGGTTTCAGCCTACCTTATAGTTGCGCGCCCAGACCTTTGCCCTATTGATAGCCGATATTCCTCATAATCTCCCAACCTTCGGAATGAAAAGGGAGATACGGCGTTGTTACCTTGATCGGCTTCTTTGGTGCTAGCGGAATGTGAGATGAATCACACACATCCAGCAGCAACAATATGGGCCGATGAGACGGCCAAACAGAGGGCAGAGAGGTGTTGATAGCATCCACCGTGTGAAGGACATGTGTACTGACCACTTTAATAATTCTCCCATTGTAAGGAAACTTTAAGCACTGATGGTTGGTGGAAGGCACATCATCCATGGCTTCAATGTAGGGGCGACCCAGTATGGCCTTGAATGTGGGGTCCATGTCGAGGACATGGAATTCCGTGGAGCCTGACACAGGGCCTAGCTCTGCCTTCAGGATAATCATCCCTTGTGGCAGACTTTTGCTGTTATCATAAGCTGTGACTGTGATCGAGGAAGGTCTTATCTGTTCCTCGTCGACCCCACACAACTGAAGGGTGCTCATGGAGATCACATTTATAGACGCACCCGTGTCTACAAGGCACGGGTTTATGGAGACTCCATTGATTTTTATTGAAATGCACAACGCATATTTCTGAGCTTCCTTGGGAGCGAGCTCGTAGTTGTGGAACATGATGGCCGGTTGTGTGTCTGTTGGTGTCAGGACGGCTGAAATCTTCTCTACAGGGAGGTCTTCATTCACCATGACCTTTTCATGATATTTCATTAAGGTCGCCTGATGGGACGTGGACCTTTGAAGCAGCTCGAGGATGGAGATCCAAGCGGGCATCTTATCCAGGTGTTTTAACAAATCATACTGTGTCCCAGGGATGGATTTTTCTGGCTGTTCTGCATTGTCCTTCTCTGACTGAGCCTGATCGGGGTTCTGACTATTTTGGGGGAAAACTCTGTGGAAAATGCTTCCACTCCGGAGCACCATTACCTACGGCTTTTTTACCTCTATGGGGGTAGCTGTGGGTTTTAATAGAGGTTTAAGGGGTAGCGGTAGAGGAATGGTTGATGAAGCTGGAGTAACGATAGGGGCAGGGATTCTGACGAGGGGTTTGTTCGGTGGAGGCATGGTGGAGGTAGAGGGGATATCATACGGACTATGAAGGATAAGGGGTTTGGAAGGTGGAGGTGGAGGCAAAGTGGAGGTGGATAAGGCTTGAGGTGGGTAATAGTTTTGAGATGGATGGTGGGTAAGGCTTGAGGCTTGAGCTGTCAGCCATTCCACAGATTAATGATGAAAAATGCACCTTTTGACTGGGACCAGGAATGCCAGAAGGCCTTTGATCAGCTGAAGGATTACTTGAAGACCCCGCCCGTGCTGGGGGCACCTGTCAAGGGAAGGCCACTTATTCTATACATAGCCGCCACCGAATGCTCACTGGGGGCAATGCTCGCCCAGAACAATGATGAGGGGAAGGAGCAGGCTCTCTGCTATCTTAGCCGAAGGCTAGTGGGGGCAGAAGCAAAATATACCCCGATTGAGAAGGTCTGTCTCACCTTAGTCTTCGCAGTCAAGAAGCTGAGGCATTACAAGATCTCCCATGAAGTGAGTCTGATCTCCAAGGCCGACCCAGTTAAACACATTCTCTCCCAGCCAGTCCTGAAGGGACGTCTCGGCAAGTGGGCCGTACTGCTAATGGAATTTGATATCAGCTACGTTCCGCAGAAGGCCGTTAAGGGTCAGGCCGTGGCCGAATTCTTTGCAGCACATCCTGTGCCTGAAGGTTCCCCATTGGCTATAGAGTTACCTGAAGATGAAACACTGGAGGTGGACCAAGTCCAACAGATCACCTGGCAGCTGCACTTTGATGGAGCTTCGAGAACGGAAACAACCCCGTCCGGACATACCAAAGTACGGGCAGGGGGCGGCATCGTCCTTAAATCCCCGGAGGGAGAAGTATTGCATACATCATGTTCTATCAATAAACCATGCATAAATAATGAGGCAGAGTATGAGGCTCTGATCATCGGTCTCCAAGTCGCTTTGCAAATGGAGATTAAAATGCTGCAAGTATTTGGCGATTCGTTACTAGTCGTCAAGCAAGTCCAGGGGCAGTTTGATGTCCGAAAACCTGAGCTGCTCCCTTACCATGCTAAAGCAAAATGGCTCATGGAGCAATTCTACCTCAATGAGATAGGACATGTCGCCAGGGGAGAAAATGCACAAGCTGATGCACTGGCAAAACTGGCAAGCTCGCTAGCGGTCCTGCCTGATGGATCTCTTAGCATCCTGGTGGTGAATCAGCGCCAGGTGCCTAGCATGATAGAAGAACCAGAAGAAGAAGAACTGGAGGTTGCTGCAGCAGAAGCCGTCGGCCTACCTAACTGGAGGGACCCTCTTATGCGATGGTTTAAACACTAGCAACTGCCCAAGCCGAGAGAAGAGAAGATCAAATTTATCAGAACATAAGACTCTTATGAGGTTCGGAACGGGATCCTATTCCGAATTATGGCAGAAGCCAAACGGAAAGTGCTCCTGCGATGCCTATCCACTGAAGAAGCTTGGAGAGTGTTGACACCTGTTTTATGACCGATAAGTCGGGTCATCTCCTTGTTCACTCTATGTGATGCTCCCAGTTATTCATTCATTCCTTGAGTCTCCTCTATCAGTTTGAAGCTTATTTCATGGGTCTTAGCTCCTTGGTTGAGTATGGTTCTATGATGTCTCGCCTTGAATGAAGCTTAGCAAGCCCTCTTATCATTTGGATCCTCATTGTTTCTAACGGTCTGCACATGGGGCGTTACTTTCTTCTAACGCATTGTCCCTGGACCGTTACATCTTGAAGAGTCCTACGACTTAAGGCCTTTGTTTCAATACTTATCTGTTGGCCTGCCCATTGATTCTAACAGTCTGTCGTGCAGCCGTTAATTTACTCTGACGCGTCCAGCCATGGCCGTTACTTATCTCGCAGAGTCCAACTTGTTTGATCTTTCTCCATTGATCTTATCTCTTTTGAGATAAGGTTAAATGTAACGGTATCCCCCTGGCACGTTATTTTCATATGGCGGTCTGTCGAGTAGCCGTTACATCCAACAGAGAGTCCTGACAGTTCAGGCCTTTTTTCTCTGCTACTCCGTGATCAAGATAAGGATTTGAATTGGTGATTTCTCTTCCAAATCTGATCCTCAGAACCTTCTGTTTGTTTCTATGGACTCTTGGTGATATTATCTTCAAGGATTTGCTAAGAGTTATCCTCTTTTCTTGCTGGATTATCCTCTGCTTGACCGGAGAATTTAAGGGCCTATAAATAGCACCCTTAACTTCATGGCCCGGGAGAGGAAGATCTGGAGTTTGCGTCGAAGTGCTGCCGCATCCTGGAGCCACATCTAACCAAGGAGACTTGTCTTTCACATCCATCTGCTTCACTGTGAAGGGAGTATTCGTTCTATTGAGTTTCAAAGTTCATCATTGCATATTGTGTTCTTCCTCCTCCCTCTCATCATAGGCATTGTCCCCCTCCTTATTTTCACGTTCTGCATCTGGTTTTCATCATCTAAACATCTTCGTATCTTTTAAAATGCCCAGAGGGGTTAAAAAACCAAAACTTTCCCGGTACTTCCCTTTCCTTTTGCATGCTCTTAAGCCTTTTGAGAGTTGATATTACGCTTGTTTAAAGGGCTAATCTGAGTTTGTTTTCTTATGTTTTCACGTTCTTTGGTAGGTTTACAGGTTCACTACGCGAGGCCCAAGTCTTCTGGCCAGCTGGAAGAGTTGGAGTCAAAAGAGTCCACAAGCTATTACTGCAGGTTTTCTGACGGTCTTGTGCCGACGCGTCAGGCTTCTCTAACGGCTCATCTGGAGACCGTCACATTCCTGTGACGCACAGAGTCCGGACCGTTACATTCGGTTGATCTACAGATTTCACTGGTTTTCTCTCTCCCATGGGCGGGTGCTTCATCCACATATTTCCAAGGTATTTTCAAGTCCCTGGCTTGTGTTTACTTTGGTGGCGATCATGTTCTTTCTTAGTATTGGGCATTAGCTTTCTCTCCATCTCACATCTCTTATTTCCTTTATTTGCTCCACCCTTGCGGTGTGTTTTTATTTGCTCTTGCTCCACGCCCCGGCATGTGTTTTTCTTTATTCCCTTAGTTTAGCTTGATGATTGAGATAGCATGCCCATGCTAGAGCTTGTTCTGGTTGCCTAGGTTCATGGTTCACATGTCCTTGGGTTGATTGAGATCTTTGATTTTTGCTTGTCATCTTTATTACACATCAAAATGAAAAGAAGAAGAGAAGCAAAACAAATCAACAGATAATTTTTTGGCGATCATGGTGGGACAACTTGTGCCAATCGTGTCTTGATCTTTGTTTAAACCTGCCATCATTTCCTTGTTTAGTTTCCTCGGATTTCCCTCTTACTTCCTCTTGTTTCTGGTTCTCTAGGTAGTCTGACGGACCTCTGTCCCTGTGTCACTCCACTTTGACGCAGGGGCTTTAGACCGTTACACTCCTCATCCTGCTGTTTGGACTTTTCACGGATTTCCCTTCTATTTCTGGTTTGTTTTTGGCTCTCTGGCTCATACGACGATCCTGGGTCCCTGCGTTATATTGCTTATGGCGGTCTGGCCTCTGACCGTTATATATTTTCGACGCGGGTCTTCTAGACCGTTACACTCCAGATAGGTACGCATCCCGAGGTGCATTCTATTTCCACAGTTTTTGCTGTGATATTCTTGCTTGGGTGTTATCTGACATCCTCCTTGGTTGGTTTACATACTTACATCGTTGTGTGCATAATTGTTTGCTAGATTCTAGGTTAGAATTTGCATGCACTCCGGTGCACATAGGTTCATTCATACTTTCATACATTAGATTGCATTTTTCTACCTTGGTGTGCGGACCTCTCATCTCCATATTCCTTGGGGCTGACTAGGAAATCACACCAGGAACCTCCATAAGTACCCGCGAGCCGTGGATTCCCACACGGACGCCGGGCCGGTTGTACCTTTCCCACCCCGTGTCTAGGATTGCATAAGTGAGGGAGTGATCACATTTAGAGTCAAACCAAGCTTTACACCCATCTCCTATCAGGGACCTATTGTTGAGAGCTCACATTAATCAATCCACTAAAGTTCCAAAGGGGAAATCATAAGAATCTTGAAGCATCATCTTAAACAACTTGCTTGACTCTGAGTGTTTTCATCTCTTGTTACTTACATCTTTGTTATAAATCGTCTAAGTTTGGTTACTCATTGTGTGTTTGTGTTGTGTTGTCTGCATCTTGTTAAGGTTGTTCGTTGCATGTGGAGTTGTTTTCGTCAGTTAGAAGCACCTTCTAGGGTCAATTCCCAAGTTCTACTCAAATCCGCTTTTCGAACCCACCATGGCTTCTTTCAATCCTCCCCGTTCCCAAGAGGATTCCCTTCCTCAAGGGCTTCTTGAAAACCATGCTAGGGTTACCTCATTCTCTTCTGGAGAGGAGACAGCCCCTCTTCCGTCCTCTACCTCCATGGAAGGTGGTCAAGCTACCCCTTCTTTCACTACTCCTTATGCGGGCTCCATTCTCCAGATGATGGCCCAATTGGACCCGGCCCAACTCCAAACTTTCTATCAGGCCATGCAAGGATCCAATATCTCCCCTCCCACTATTGTGCAGGGTCAATCCAATCCTTCCATCCAGCTCACTCCAATTAATCTTACTCCGATCCAACCCCGGACCATCACATTCACTGGCATGGAGATGGGCCAATCTTCTACTTCGGCCCAGCAATCTTTTGACAAGGGGAAGTCTCATGTCCCTTCTTTTGTTCAGGCGGATCATCGTATGCCTAGCCCGATGGTTCCACAAGTCCTCATGGGCCCCTCCGACTTCCTGCACCCTCAGTCAGGGGTTGTGATGGGGACATCACCCAGAGTTCCCTCTGGCTCGACACCTCTCTCCCTTCTGGAGACAGATAGGCTGCGACTGCATGACTTGATGGGTCCTCGGCGACACTGGAGTTTGTTACTATGGACATCTTGATGTATTTTCTCCTTTTCTTGAGTCATTTTGATGTACTTATCTTTATTTTGAGTCATGGTCCTAGGTTGTCACGTTATTTATCTAAGTCTGCTAGGCTGGGGGGGTCATTTGGGCCCAATTAGATGGGCCTGGCCCATGGGCGACCTCTTCCTTCCCCAACCCCCTTGCTTATTTGCTTTTAGCAGTTTATCCAAGGACTTTTTGTAAATGTTGGGATCCCTATATATAGGACCCCAACTCCACTTGTGATAGCTAATGAATATTTGAGAAATTAAGCATAATTGCACCCTCCCTCTCTCTCTAGCTCTCTCATTCTCTCTCTCTTTCTCCAAGGGGCGAACCCCCTCTCTCTCCTCCCCCCTTCTCTCTCTATCCCTTGGGTGAACCAGCCCTTTCACCTCCCCCTTCCCCTGCCACCTCAGCTGCCACCTCACCCTCCAACCCCTCACCTCCCCTAGGCCACTTAACTCTCATCAATTCCCTCCACTTCCCAAGCAACCCTTCCTATTCCCCATACACCTTCCCCACCTCCAATACACCCCTCCCTCTTCCCCAAGCAACCTTCCCACTCCCCCACACCCTCATTCATATCCCTTGACCATCCACAACCCCCACCCCACCACTAGTTGCGCACCAGCCCTCTCTCCCTACACTTCTCCCTTGCCTTGGCCGAACCCACCACCCCCACCTTGTAGCTTCGGCCCCCACTCCCCTCCACCCTCCAACACCCCATTCCACCTGCTCCGCCCCTCTCCTCACCCCCACACATTCCTCCCCCATCTGCAAACACCTCCCATTTCCCTCCATTACCAAAACTTCCATCCCCCTTAACCTAACCCCACCTCCATCCCTTCCTTAGGTCACATCTGCAGGTGACAGAAGAAGGTCCGTCTTGCAGAAGCTCCCCTGCCTTCATACGGCAACATCTGAGGGCGTATCTTACCATTCTGGAAAGGTCGTCCAGTCCACTACGTAGGTGAGAAAGAATCGTCCCAATCCGAGTTCGGGACTGCCCAGGAGAGCCATTCTCCTCTGACTGCTCCAAGATCCATCTGCAGAGCACCTGAGTCCGACCAGAAGCAGAACCACGATCTACAGCGAAGGACTGAAGTTCCTTCCTCAAAGATCTTCCTCCCCCTGTTCCTGACCAGGATCAAAAAGCAGAAGTACATTCGGCGTCCGGGAGCCCCAGTTCTGATTTTTCTCCTTCAGTCACGCGGGACTACCCTCACCAGTCTTCTGCGACCAACAGTCACTCATCGGCGTCCCCCAGGACACCCCGACCTCTGGCAGCCTCCCCACCAGTTTTTCTGCAACGAGGGATCGACCACGGTTCCAGAACTTCTGACGGTTTGAGATTCGGAGCTCGGTAGCCCAAGGTACGACCTCTGCATCCTACTGCCTCAGATCTGAAGCCGCCAGCCCCAGATTCCTTCATCCTGTTCGAGCCTCCACCACGACCAGCGACGACGTCAGAAGAATTCGATAAAATTCAGAGATGTCCCAGCCCCTGTTACGAAGAAATCCCCTCTGGTTTCGTCACCGGAAAAATTCCTGAGGACGAACTACGACTGCAACAGAGGCATCCTATCCCTTCGCACAGCAAGTGAACAGATCCACATCGGCTTCCGTTCCGTCATCCTTGGCGAGTTTCCCCCTCCCCGCCTGGCCGGCTTAGCGCCCCTCCCTGCGTGGAGGTAGTGTTTGATGTAAGTTTAATTTCCCCACCCTCCATCTAACCCTCCTGCGTGAGGAGTAGTTCATGTACTAAACAGCTCAAGCTACATCGGCGCAGTGTGCGGGATCCACACTTCCCCGCTCGCCCACGTCTCCGAACGGGGTTGGTTTCTTCAAACCAACCAGGTGAACTCTAAACTTTGCTCCATTAATCTTAGTGTCTGTTTATTTAATATCCGTAGACATAGCTCCGTTGTGCATGCGAGCGAGTGTTCGATCCCGGAGCCACCATCATAGTGTGGTCACCGTGGTTAAAGTGAGTGAGTGGGACCTAGTGCCCCAATTGGCACCGGCCAGCCCCATAAGCGTGGGCTACGTACCCTCGGGAGGGCAACCCTAGCCCTGCTGGCACTCTACCAGCAAGGGTCTTGATCCATCACCTCCCCCTAGCATCCTTAGTCACCCCGGGCTCACGTGTGTGCGACGGCTTTTTGGCCCCGATTTATCAACTTAATTGTTATGTGATTGTGAATGCGGAGTAGGTCCTAAGATTACTTTTGCTTGCTGCATACCCCGTAGTGGTGTCACATCAGTTGGTATCAGAGCAAGTTTTAGACTTGTCTCTACAAGCCTAGGTCCAAGGGCTATTGCTTTACCACCCCTCCGTGTTTCGGTCTCTTCATCTTCGTGCATGTCCACCCGTAGAGGCACTACTTACCAAGCCCACCACTCTACTTTAGATCCCCCCATGAGTTCCCATTCTCAGGGCAACCAAGGCATCCCTAGTGAAGTCCCACAAGCCCCAATGGAGCAATTTGAGACTACCCTTAGAACTATTATGGAGAAGCTTGATGGACTTACCACCCGAATGGATAGACTTGAGGAAGTGAGGGCCCCACCTAGGAACCATGCCCAAAGAGTTCCTCCTCCGCGGGTTGAACATGAGAGGGAAGACCTAGATGATGAGTGGAATCGTGAGCAAGAGAGAGCCCCACAACCTCGATACCATGAGAGGCGACCACGTGAGGATCATGATGAATTCCTACTAAGAATGATCAAAGTGGAAGCTCCTAATTTTGATGGGTCTCATAACCCTAGTGTCTATAAAGAATGGGAGCATGGCATGAACCAATACTTCGAATGGTACCCCATGTCCGAAGAGAGAAAGGTTAGGTTGGCTAAGATGCACCTTCTTAAACTAGCCAAGACCTATTGGCTAAAGGTAGAAAACCAAAGGAGGATCCGGCGTGAGGAACCCATTGACATTTGGATAGACATGAAGGATCAACTTAGGAACAAATATCTCCCCATCTCCTATAGTCAACTTCTTCTTGATGAATGGCAAAGCCTTACCCAAGAGGGAAAGACCGTAGAAGAGTATATTGAAAAGTTTGATTCATATCTCCTAAGGTGTGGTGTGGTTGAAGATCCAGCCGTTACTTTATCCCGGTTTAGGAATGGTCTCCTTCCCCACATCAAACGGGAGCTTTTTATGAGGGAAGTGCATAGCTTGGAGATTGCCTATCAAATAGCCCAGGATGTAGAGAGATTTTCTAGGAATCCTAGGTTTGCCCCCCCCAAGGGCCCGGGACCCCGTCCCAACCTACCTCCTCTGCTAAGAACACCTCCTCCTCCCAATGGGGGAACCCCCACTCGGCCCTACCACCAACCAACCACTCCCACCCCCACAAAGACCACTCCACTCAACCCTCCTTCTCAAAGGGAAGACAACTCCAAAGGGAAGACCCCAATGAGCAATACGGTCAAGTGTTTTCGATGCCATGGCTATGGCCACATAGCCACCCAATGTCCCTCCAAGGGGATGTCAAGCCTAGTTATTGAGAGTGAACCTTCTACTTCCCAGGAAACACATGAGAGTACTATTGAGGAATACGAGGCTACTTTAGGATGGGAAGAGGAATACAATGAGCAATTCTTTAAGGAAGGGATAGAAGAGGACCCCCACTCCAGCCACCTAGGGGTGATAAGATGAACCCTCACCCAACCACAAGAGGATGACTGGCGGAGGACTTCCATTTTTCACACATTTGTCAAGATCGGGGATCATGTTAGGAAGGTCATCCTAGACAACAGGAGTTGTATCAACGCCGTGTCTCCGGACACCGTCAAACTCCTAGGGCTTACCCCTACACCCCACCCCAAACCCTATCGTGTGTCCTGGATAAACAACCACTCCCTACCCGTCGACACATGTTGTCTTATCCCCATCACCTTCTCATCCTACCAAGGGCAAATATGGTGTGATATCATACCGATGGCTGTAGGAAGCATCCTATTGGGTAGACCTTGGATATATGATGTCAATGCTACCAGCCATGGGAAAACAAACACATGCACCTTTGACCACGAGGGGAAGAGTATCCGCCTCAACCCCTCCCCTCCCCAAAAAGAACCACCCACCAAGGGAATCCTTCCTACACCACCAAAACCCAGGGCCTCGTCTGCACCAACCCAACCAAAAACCCAAAACCCCACCCCTGAAAATCCCACCGGGCCAGTCAAAGGCCTCCACCTCATCACTAGGAAAGAGCTCGAGGAAGAATTAACCCGAGGGACACCCCTTTGTGCTATTGTCATATGTCTTGGAGAGGCAACCCCCTCCAATCCTCACCCCGTGGAAATCCACCCTCTCTTGGAAGAATTTAAGGACGTATTCCCCGAGGAGCTCCCCGACCAACTGCCACCCATGAGGGATGTCCAACATGCCATTGACCTTGTCCCCGGGGCCACCCTCCCAAACCTTCCCCACTACCGCCTCAACCCCACTGAGCATGCTGAACTAAGGAGGCAAGTGGAGGAACTCATAAGAAAAGGCTTCCTCCGTCTTAGCAAGAGTCCTTGTGCTGTCCCAGCCCTCCTCACACCTAAGAAAGATGGGACATGGCGGATGTGTGTCGACAGTAGGGCCATCAACAAGATCACGGTCAAGTACAGGTTTCCCATACCTATGTTGTGCATCCCTTGGTTTTGATGATGACAATAGGATATGTTTGATTAATCAAGTTCTATCTTGTTTCATAACAAATACAAGTGGTTTGATTGTTCCTTCAAAGTAATGGACTCATGATTATTTGATGATGACAAACAATGTTTTTGATTAACTCAATATAAATCTAATAGTTCAAGTCACTTCTGATAAGTTAAGTAATTTCAGGTCCACTGAAATCCAAGTGGAATCAACAAATCAGAAGAAGTGTCAAAGGCCGCTTGTCGACCAAGGAAGTGGTTATGGTCGACCAACGAACCCAGTCAGAAACACTTCAAGTCATCCGTCTTCTGCATGTGCCTTGGCTGTCGACCAAAGCCCTACTTCTGGTCGACCACAGAACAGACAGAGCATCAGACAGAACTGACGGCCATCTGGAAATTGCCCCTTGTCGACCAGCGACAAGGCTGTGGTCGACCACACGGGACGCGAGTGTCAGCCAGAATGAAACCGCCATCAGGACACTGCTCGCTGTCGACCAGGGACAGTGTCATGGTCGACCACGGGTGTTATAGCGTCCAGAACCGAACTCTAACCAAATTCTATTTTGGTTCCTTAAAACCTGCAGATGGTTGTTGCAGGTTGTTGGGTAGTTCAACTGATGAGATTCCGCACAGGAATCAAGGAGAGAATCTTGCTTAGAAGCGGTCAAACTTATTGTAGTGATCGGATTTAACCTTCTCCCTGCTTTCTAGCAGATTAACGCTCGATCTGGAATTTGAGCGGGAAGAGCTTCAGGCTTGAAAAAGGATCTGCATAAAAAGTAGAAGGCAACTGATCGCGGAGAAAAGCACACAGAGAGAGCATAGAACAGAAGCTAAGAAACACACCTACATCACAGGACGAAGTGGCTCTTCATCAACCAGAAATCTGCAGAAGACTAAAAGCATTCTCATTGCTACAGAAGGAAGACTGGACTTGAAGCTGTGCGACCTCCAGCAGCAAAGCAGCTGAAGGCATCCGATTGGAAGTTCTACAGGGAGTCTACTCTTGTTATTTATGTGTTTAAGTCCCAGGCTGAATTCTTTACTTTGTTACTAAAGACTATATTTAGTCCTGTTGCATCATCCCACCTTCTCATCATTTCTATTCATCCTTACACCAAGTGTCAAGCTGTGAGGCAGCGGATTCAAGCTGTGTGTCAGCTGGTACAAGCTGTGTGTCAGCAGAAACAAGCTGTGTGACAGCGGTGTCTTGTGTTTTGGATTGAGATCAGAGGTTCTCATAAGTGAAGCCTTGCTTGAGTTAAGCAAGGGGTGGATGTAAGTCTCGGGAAGAGACTGAACCACCTTAAAAATCCTATCTTGTGGTTTGCTTATATGTGTGCGTGCTTCTCCATGTGTTTGTTTTCTTCATTGATATCAACATTAGTTCTGTAATTCGTCAATCACCTGCAACTCATTTAGTCAATAGATATTAAATCGAAAAAGGGGGAAAGATCTATTCACCCCCCCTCTAGATCTATTCAGTCCGTACTCAACACGTGGTATCAGAGCCAGACTCTCCAAAAATGTGGTCTAACAACCAGGAGAGGCCTGCCGGACTGAACTCTAGAAGTCTAATGGCTGAGGGACACTCAGTAACTAGACCACCATATTTCGATGGAAATGATTTCTCATACTGGAAAAATCGTATGCAGGTGTTCTTGAGAGCACAAGATCATGAGATGTGGAGAGTAGTAAGCCGAGGACCCTACGAGCTGCCCGAAGATGAGGATACCTGGACCAGAGAACAGGTCAGAAAATCAACCATCAACTGGGGAGCCATGAACGTAATGCAATGCGCACTACACCCCACGGAGTTCTCACGAGTTTCACAATGTGCAACGGCCAAGGAAATGTGGGATCGACTAGTAGTAATCTATGAAGGTACTTCAGAGGTAAGGGAGTCAACAGCAAATATGCTAGTTTCAGAATATGAAATGTTTAGAATGAAAACTGACGAAAATATTTCTGAAATGTATGCTAGACTAGTGCAATTAACGAATAGTTTAAAGAGTCTAGGGAAAACCTACAAGGAACAGGAATTAGTGAGGAAGATCCTAAGATCCCTCACTCCTATGTGGCATACCAAGGCCACAGTAATTGAGGACTCAAAGAACCTCACCACTATGACTGTGGATGAACTAGTGGGATCCCTAATGGCCTATGAGGTTAATCTGAAAAGAAAAGAAGATGAGGGCAAGAAAAAGAACCAGCTCGCCCTAAAAACTAAAATAGGCACCTCTGAACTATCTGACACTGATAACTCATCTAGCACAGGTGAGGAAACTGGTGAGCTAGCCATGTTAACAAGAAAATTCAAAAGGTTTCTGCGGAAGGAAGGTAAGGGATTCAGGAATCCTAAGGGCATGGTAAGAAAGTCATCTCAGTTTAAGTTTGATAAAAATAAAACTTCATCTAACAAACTTGTCTGCTACAACTGCAGGAAACTAGGACACATAAAGGCTGAATGTCCAGAGACTCCTAAGAAATCAAGCTTCAAGTGGAAAGGCAAGCAACTAAAAGCAATGATAAGCACATGGAGCGAGGAGGAGGAAAGCAGTAAGGAGGAAACAACTTCCGAGGAAGAAGAAGGAAACATCTGTTTGATGGCCAAAGGAGATAGCGATGATCTTGAGGTAATCCCCCCGTTTCAAGATTTTTCTAGCTCAGATTGGGAAGAAGTCTACTCAGACTTACTTGATGCATATGAAAGAATTAGAAAGGAAAATAAGAGTTTGAAGAAAAAGCTTAATCAGGTCAATAATGACAGCAACCCATTTGCCAACAGAACTGAACTAGAATTAGAAATCACCACCTTGAAAAATAAGCTGAAACAATACGAGACAGATGAAGAAAATGTCAAATGGCTGTTAGAAGAAAATGAGTCACTGAAAAACACAATTGATGAGGTAAAATTAAAGACTCAAGAAAGTGAACAGCAAACTAAGGTAACTCAAGAAAGAAACAACTCACTCAAGGAGGAAAACTGTCAACTTCTGGAAGAAATAGAAAGAATCCAGAGTGAACTGAAAAACAAACAGGAAACCTTGGAAAAAATGACTAAAGGTCAAGAAAACTTAAATGCTGTCTTGGGAATAAAAGTAAACTTTCAAAAAGAAGGGTTAGGATACAATCCTACGGCTAAAAAGGAATTCCAAATAAAAACCGTAACTGGGATTGCTGACTCAAAAGGAAAAGGGCCACTAATCAATCTATACCAAGACAAACAAGAGGATGTAGCTGAATGCTCCTCCAAAAGGAATAATGTCACCAAGGAAGAGAGAAACATTAAAGAAAAAATAGTCAATCAACATAAGCTTAAAAATAATAGACAAGAAACTCAAATTCACAGAAATAACCAAACAAACCAAGTACTAAATCAAGTTAAAGGACATAAATCTGGAAAACAAGATGTCTGGAGACAGGCTGGTCGACAACCGACCCCTCCTCTGTCGACCAGAGGATCTGCCAGAACAGGCGCTGGCGTCTGGAGAAGCAGTGGTCGACCACAGACATACCAGATGTCGACCAGAGGAACTGCCAGAACAAGCGCTGGCTTCTGGAAAAGCAATGGTCGACCACAGACACACCAGATGTCGACCATGACCAGACACGCAAACAGAAACCACAGATTTTCTCAGGTGAAACAAAATGAAAATTGGAAATCAAAAAGATGGATTCAGATTAAAGAAACATTAGAACAAAAGCCACCCAATCTGAACAAAGTCAGAGATGAAAAATTAAACTGCTCTAAGAAAATCTGGGTTCCCAAAGGATTGTTATAGCAATTTCACAATTTTACAAGTTATCTTGGACCCGGGTACCATTGGGGTCCAAAAATTTCTGTGTAATTCATGATGCAGGAATGTCTGGCAGCCATGCACAATAAGTGGTACTTAGATAGTGGTTGCTCAAGACACATGACGGGAGACAAGACCAAGTTCTCCCAACTAAGCTCAAAAGATGGAGGTTATGTGACCTTTGGAGGAAATAACAAAGGTAAGATCATCGGGACAGGTAAAATAGGTAAGAACTCCTCAAACAGTATTGAAAATGTACTGCTGGTAGATGGACTGGAATATAACTTGCTGAGCATCAGTCAGCTTTGCGACAAAGGCCACAAAGTAATATTTGACTCCAAGATCTGCAAGATTATTGAACCAAATTCAGATACAGTCAAGTTTATGGGCCAGAGAGTAAACAATGTCTACATAATAGACTTGGATGATCCAGCCCACTCCAACCTGTGCCTAACCGCCAAGAAAGAGGACCTGACCTGGCTGTGGCACCGAAGGCTAGGGCATGTTAGCTATAGGGTGTTGCATAAAGCTTTGTATGGATTAAAGCAGGCTCCTCGGGCCTGGTATGAAAGGTTGAGCTCCTTCCTCACCAAGAAGGGATACATAAGAGGTAAAATTGATCAAACATTGTTTTCCAAGACCCAAGGTAAGCATATACTAATTGTACAAATCTATGTGGATGATATTGTGTTTGGGTCTACCGAAGCTTCTTTATGTACTGAATTTGCAAACTTAATGACCAATGAGTTTGAAATGAGTTTAATGGGTGATTTACAGTTTTTTCTTGGATTGCAGATCGTACAATGTAGAGAAGGATACTTCATAAATCAATCCAAGTACATAAAGGAGATGTTGAAGAAGTTTGGCATGGAAAGCTGCAAACCAATCGAGTCACCCATGGGTACAAATGCAACATTGGAAGCTGATGTAAAAGGTAACATGGTAGATGCCAAGAAATACAGAGGTATGATCGGATCCCTGCTATATTTAACTGCTTCAAGGCCAGATATTCAGTTTAGTGTATGCATGTGTGCTAGATATCAGTCTAGCCCTAGAGAATCACATTTAGGGGCTGTCAAGCGTATCCTCCGATACCTTGCCGGCACCCAAGAATTGGGTTTATGGTATCCTACATACTGCAAACTAGATTTGATTTCATATTCAGATGCTGATTATGCTGGTTGCAAAATTGATAGGAAGAGTACTAGTGGTTATTGTCAAATATTAGGTGGATGTTTAATATCATGGGCTTCTAAAAAGCAGCATTCTGTGGCACTCTCCACTGCTGAGGCTGAGTATGTCGCAGTAGGGAGCTGTGGTACACAGGTTATGTGGATAAAACATCAACTCCAAGACTACAATGTAGATCTTGGATGTGCACCTATTTTCTGTGACAACACTAGTGCTATTAATTTGTCTAAAAACCCCATTCAACACTCTAGGACAAAACACATTGAGATCCGCCATCACTTTCTAAGAGATGAGGTCTCCAAAGGAAATTTCATGCTTCATTTTGTAGAAACTGAAAAACAACTGGCAGACATTTTCACAAAACCCCTTAACAATGACAGATTTTCAACTCTAAGAAGGGAGTTAGGAATTTGTAGAATTTCTCCTGAAAATTCTTGAAATAATCATATTCATGTGTTCACTGTATAGATTCTGTCATTTCTGTACTAAGTTATGTCAACTAGGTCTCTAGTACTGGTCAAGTTTTGAGTTTGGAGGTCTAGTGTCGGTTGCTACTTCAGCAAGTTCTGCAGAATCCTGGTTCTACTACGGATTATCTCTTGTGGTCGACCACAGGCGAGGCGCTGGTCGACCAAGGCATCAGGACAGGAAATAGTTGGTTCTGTGACTTCGCAGTTGTCGACCACAGGCGGTCCCATGGTCGACAACAGATTTGTCAGAAAGCAGACCACAGGTGACTACTCATCAGGCAGTGTCTGTGACAGCACAGAGGTCGACCAAAGGCAACTCCATGGTCGACAGAGGATCTGAACAAGGGAAAATGGATTTAAAAAATGCTGCTGGCTCTGCTAGGAAATGCTCTGAACTAAGTGAACTTTTGTGCTCCATTTCTTCACTCATTCATCCTTATCCATGCTTCCCATCCCTTGTGTCTCTATATCTCTTCATGGCCAACATTTTTTTTTTCAGCAAGGACTCACAAATTGAGGGGGAGAAAAAGTGTAAACTCATTTCTTGATAAAACATTGAAAAACCTAACCATATCTTTCAATAAAATCACCAAGGTAATCATTAAGAGTAGAGGTTGAGTGTAGTAATGAGAATTTGAACTGTACTACTGCAATAAATTCAAACCATAACTATGACTCTGTCACAAGATTTTGAGGACTTATGATTTTTAGTAATGAGACTGTTTCTCTACCTATGTCTGTGTTGAACAGTAAAATTAAACTCAAATATAACATGTATGTACATGGAATACGCCATAATTCTGCCTTCTTGGTAGAGCAATGGATTGAGTTCTGAGAAACTACTGTTCTCCATCTCAAAGCAAAAAAATTTGGCTGAACATTAGATGGGAGACAAGTGTGTCATGAAGATCCACTCTAACTCTGCTGCTTTCAAAAATATTGATTGGGCATACTGAGTAACTGGGGATATTGGCGTCTGATATACGTATATCCTCACGGATAAAAGGTGTGTCCCAGTTATTAGTGGAATGGTTAGGCATGCTAAGTAGCCGGGGTTTCTGGCGTGTAAAAAGCGTGTCTCCTCGTGTAGAAAAGCATGTGATAAACCTGACCACAGCTCTCAAATGATTCAAAAAGTTATCACAAAGGCAGAGAAAATGGTTGACCTAAAGCATAGCATGCAAACAAAAGTACAAAACACTGTTCAGCTAGCATAGTTAGTCAAATTATCTCTTGAAATATATTATAAGTTCAAGGAGCCATGTGAAAGAAATTGGATATGGGGAGTCAATTTATTGGTGCAATACTTTCAAATTCATTGAACCACCATACCCACTCTATTTGGTCACAAGGTGGTCTTTGTATAAGGGTGGAAAGGTTCCACAAGTGTTCTATTAAAGAAAGGGAGTACACTTTAACATCTTCCAAAAATTTGAGTTATGCTGATTAAATCCTGACCGCTCGTTTTCTGCATCGTGATGGTTCACTATCCTAGTTTTTTAAGACCCAGCCCTACTGCCCTACCCTATAAATTGCCACGGCTGGGTCCCTAATTTTCTCTCATCCGCCGGCTTGTACCTCTTTCGAATTCTTCCTCTCCAGTTCTCTCTCGCCTCTCTCTCGCATCCCTCCACCATGTCTCCAAAGCACGCTCCGCGGTCTACCAAGAGAACAAGAGAGAAGGCCCCTGCCGAATCCTCGAAGCCGTCCAAGCGTTCCAAGCCGAGGGCCGCGCAAGGTCCGCCATCGGTCCCTCAAAAGTCGACCACGGCTGAGGCGGCTGACTCAGGCAGGAAGGTACCAGCTTCAGAAGAACCCATCGTCCATCCAGTTTCAGGAGTTATCAAGCCACGGACCGTTCTGCCACCAAGGATTGTTGATTTCTCTGATGAGAAGCTGATGGAGATGTTCCCAGAACTACTGCCAATTTTTGAAGCCCAAGAGTGGACAGCGTTTGTGTCGGCACATACTCAGTATTCGCCTCAGCTTGTGCAAGAATTCTACCACAACTTGCAAATAGTGGATGGTCAGGTCTACACCGTAGTTCAAGGCATCGTCGTCCGCCTCGACGTCAAACTGCTCCACAAAGCGTTGACGATTCCCAGACATGGCGCCGTCTTCCATCCTAAGGATTTTGACTTCCGAGCTGCATACATCGTCGTCACTGGCCAGCCAGCTCTTGAGGTTCTCCCTAAGTATCTGAATGCCAACACCTTCCCTCCTGTTCATAGATTGCTTCATCACATTCTTACCACCATTATCCAACCAAGAGGAGGCGCCAGAGATCAAGTAAGTCGCCTCCATCTATTTTTGCTCCATGGCCTCATCACTTGTCAACCCATTCGCCTCATAACGCTCATCCTAAACACCTTCCAAAACATCCTACATTATCCCCAGAATTCTCTTCCATTTGCTGCCCACATATCTGCCATTCTGGAAGCAGCAAAAATACCATTTCCTCACGCTCCGCGCATTGTAATTCCCAAATGGCACGTCTACAACTTTCACTTCGTGACCACATTTTTGGGGTTTAAGAAGGTAGGAGACCAAATTCAGCGCAGTCTACCATCCAAGGGCAAATCCAAGGCTCCATTGCCACCCTCTTCTCCACCACATACACCTATACAGGTTAGTCCTACTGTCACACCTCCACCTGTGGTGCCTCAAGCTACCCCTACTCCCACCACTACTACCCATCCTCCATCTTCCCTTTCTATAGTGCCCTGGCATCCAGGCACTGCTGCCACTCATGCTCAATCCACTTCTGTTCCACCGACCCAAGCTCCATCTCATTCTGTTCCACCTACCCAAGCTCCATCTCATTCTGTTCCACCTACCCAAGTTCCACCTACTTTCACTCCATTTACTTCTGCTCCACCACCATCCTTCACCTCCAACACTGAGTCTCACGGAGTGCTTCTCCAGATAGCATCTCAGTTGTCCTCTCTCACCACCCAATTCCAATCCTTTCAAGAGAATATGAATGCTGCCACCGGGCGCCTGGAGCAGAAAGTCCAAAGGCTGGAACAACAGATGGAGGCCAGGTTCATCAAGCAAAAGGAACACACTGACCATGCTAGTTCTCGGTTCAACAGACTAGTTGCCACCTTAGGTCAAGTGTCAGAAGAAATGGGAAACCGCATAGAGTTCACAACCAAGCAGAATGAACAGTATCACAATGCTACTATCTCCGAGATCCAGAAGCTCAGGCTCTCTTATGCCCACATTGTTGACAAGCTGGATCGCATGGAAGAGAACGTGAAGCCAGAGACTTCCTCATCCTCCTCAGAGGGATTGTTCAAATGATCTTCTTTTTGCTGTTGACAAAGGGGGAGATAGGACTTTATGTGTCATTGTGTGTCTAGTTGTGTGTCTAGATGTCAAGTTTACTTTGTCTACGTGTCCTTAGTGTCTTTATCCTTTTTGAGTCTCTCATGTAATTAATGCTATAGTTTTTGAAAGGCACATCAAACGAATTGTCTGAATGAAATCTGTGCTATGCTAGTCTTGAATGCAATATCAAATGAATTTTATAATCTGTTGTTTGTCACAATGACTCATGGTTGTCATCATCAAAAAGGGGGAGAATGTTGTGCATCCCTTGGTTTTGATGATGACAATAGGATATGTTTGATTAATCAAGTTCTATCTTGTTTCATAACAAATACAAGTGGTTTGATTGTTCCTTCAAAGTAATGGACTCATGATTATTTGATGATGACAAACAATGTTTTTGATTAACTCAATATAAATCTAATAGTTCAAGTCACTTCTGATAAGTTAAGTAATTTCAGGTCCACTGAAATCCAAGTGGAATCAACAAATCAGAAGAAGTGTCAAAGGCCGCTTGTCGACCAAGGAAGTGGTTATGGTCGACCAACGAACCCAGTCAGAAACACTTCAAGTCATCCGTCTTCTGCATGTGCCTTGGCTGTCGACCAAAGCCCTACTTCTGGTCGACCACAGAACAGACAGAGCATCAGACAGAACTGACGGCCATCTGGAAATTGCCCCTTGTCGACCAGCGACAAGGCTGTGGTCGACCACACGGGACGCGAGTGTCAGCCAGAATGAAACCGCCATCAGGACACTGCTCGCTATCGACCAGGGACAGTGTCATGGTCGACCACGGGTGTTATAGCGTCCAGAACCGAACTCTAACCGAATTCTGTTTTGGTTCCTTAAAACCTGCAGATGGTTGTTGCAGGTTGTTGGGTAGTTCAACTGATGAGATCCCGCACGAGAATCAAGGAGAGAATCTTGCTTAGAAGCGGTCAAACTTATTGTAGTGATCGGATTTAACCTTCTCCCTGCTTTCTAGCAGATTAACGCTCGATCTGGAATTTGAGCGGGAAGAGCTTCAGGCTTGAAAAAGGATCTGCATAAAAAGTAGAAGGCAACTGATCGCGGAGAAAAGCACACAGAGAGAGCATAGAACAGAAGCTAAGAAACACACCTACATCACAGGACGAAGTGGCTCTTCATCAACCAGAAATCTGCAGAAGACTAAAAGCATTCTCATTGCTGCAGAAGGAAGACTGGACTTGAAGCTGTGCGACCTCCAGCAGCAAAGCAGCTGAAGACATCCGATTGGAAGTTCTACAGGGAGTCTACTCTTGTTATTTATGTGTTTAAGTCCCAGGCTGAATTCTTTACTTTGTTACTAAAGACTATATTTAGTCCTGTTGCATCATCCCACCTTCTCATCATTTCTATTCATCCTTACACCAAGTGTCAAGCTGTGAGGCAGCGGATTCAAGCTGTGTGTCAGCTGGTACAAGCTGTGTGTCAGCAGGAACAAGCTGTGTGACAGCGGTGTCTTGTGTTTTGGATTGAGATCAGAGGTTCTCATAAGTGAAGCCTTGCTTGAGTTAAGCAAGGGGTGGATGTAAGTCTCGGGAAGAGACTGAACCACCTTAAAAATCCTATCTTGTGGTTTGCTTATATGTGTGCGTGCTTCTCCATGTGTTTGTTTTCTTCATTGATATCAACATTAGTTCTGTAATTCGTCAATCACCTGCAACTCATTTAGTCAATAGATATTAAATCGAAAAAGGGGGAAAGATCTATTCACCCCCCCTCTAGATCTATTCAGTCCGTACTCAACAACCTAGGCTTGACGACATGCTTGACATGCTAGCCGGGGCCACCATTTTCTCCAAAATAGACCTCAAAAGTGGCTACCATCAGGTTAGGATAAGGCTAGGGGATGAATGGAAAATAGCCTTTAAAACCAAGGATGGGCTCTATGAATGGCTGGTGATGCCTTTTGGGCTCTCTAATGCCCCAAGCACCTTTATGCGCCTTATGACCGAGGTCCTTAGGCCCTACGTTGGAGTCTTCCTGGTAGTCTACTTTGATGACATCCTCATCTACAGCCAGTCCAAAGAAGCCCATCTCAGTCACCTTAGGCAAGTCTGCACCACTCTTAGGAAGGAGAGCCTCTTTGCCAATTTTGGAAAATGTCAATTCATGACAAAGTCCATTACCTTCCTTGGATATGTTGTCTCCACCGAAGGAGTATCCATGGACCCTGAAAAGGTCCAAGCCATCCTCGATTGGCCGAAACCCCGCACTCTCCATGAAGTCCGGAGCTTTCATGGGCTAGCCACCTTTTACCGAAGGTTCATCCGTGGGTTTAGCACAGTCACAGCCCCTATCACCGACTGCCTCAAAAAGGGGACCTTTGTGTGGACCAAGTCCGCAACTAGAGCCTTCCAAGAGCTCAAAGAGAGAATGACCCAAGCCCCTGTCTTATGCCTCCCTGATTTCTCCAAAGTCTTTGAAGTGACTTGTGATGTCTCTGGGGTAGGAATTGGTGGGATCCTTAGCCAGGAAGGACACCCAGTGGCCTACTTTAGTGAGAAGTTGTGTGATGCCAGGATGAGGTACTCCACCTACGACAAGGAATTTTATGCCGTGGTACAATCCCTTCGGCATTGGAGACAGTATCTCTTGCCTAAAGAATTTGTCATATTCTCTGACCATGAGGCCCTGAAATACCTCAATTCCCAGCAGAAACTGAATGCTCGGCATGCCCGATGGGTCGAATACATCCAGGCCTAAACATTTGTAATCAAACATAAGGCCGGAAGTGAAAATCGTGCTGCCGATGCCCTCAGTAGGAGAATTTCCTTGCTAGCTACCATTAGGGTGGAATTCATAGGATTTGAAAGACTCAAGGAAGAGTATTCTGATTGCCCGGACTTTGGTCCAATCCGTACCACTCTGTCCACTCTCTCACCTAGGGAACATCAAGGATTCATCTTAGAGGACGGGTTCATCTTCAAAGGCCATAGACTTTGCATACCTCGAACCTCTCTACGGGATTTCCTGATCTGGGAGTTACATGCAGGAGGCCTTGCTGGGCATTTTGGGGTGCATAAGACCATTGCTTTGGTTGTGGGTCAGTTCTACTGGCCAAGTCTCAAAAGGGACGTAGCCAAAATTATAGGCCAGTGCCGGATATGTGCCTCAGCCAAACAAACAAGGCAGAACACTGGCCTCTACACACCACTCCCTGTCCCTGACCGTCCTTGGCAGGACTTAAGCATGGACTTCATCTTAGGCCTACCTAAAACTCAAAAAAGGCATGATTCAATCTTTGTAGTAGTGGATAGGTTTTCTAAGATGGCCCATTTCATCCCCTGCTCTAAAACCTCAGACGCCTCTCATGTGGCCTGCCTATTCTTCGATGAGGTAGTACGCCTCCATGGACTACCCAAGACCATCATTTCTGATAGGGATGTCAAATTCACCAGCTACTTCTGGAAGACTCTCTGGCACCTAATGGGGACCCTTCTCAAATTTTCCACGGCCTATCACCCCCAAACTGACGGACAGACCGAAGTCATTAATAGGAGCCTTGGGAATCTACTCCGGTGTCTTGTTGAGGATCGCCCCGGGAATTGGGATCTCATATTACCCCAGGCAGAGTTTGCATACAACAATTCAGTGAATAGGTCGATAGGGAAGAGCCCATTTGAAGCTGTGCATGGGTACAAACCTAGAAAGCCTACAGATCTCATTCCGTGGCCACCACATGCTAGAGTGTCTATTAGTGCTGAGTCGTTTGCCCAACACATGAAGGAATTGCATGAAGAAATCCGCAAACACATTAACAAAAGTAATGAGGTATATAAAAAGTCGGCCGATTCCCACCGTCGCCACCAGGAGTTTCACGTAGGTGATTATGTGATGGTAAGAACTGAGAGGCTTTCCCCTGGGAATGTCTCCAAACTGAGGTCGCGTGGATCAGGCCCCTTCCAGGTTCTAAAGAGGATTGGCACAAACGCTTACGTGTTGGACCTCCCCGAGGAGTACACAGTAAGTCCCACATTCAATGTGGCTGACTTGGTGCCATATAGGGGACCCACGGTGACACCTAGTAAGGAAATTGAGCCTGTTCCACCTTCTGAGGGAGCCACCACCCATGAGAGAGTTCCACCAGTCCAGAGGGGCCAACGGGAGCAAATAGAGCGGATATTGGATGAACATGTCACTATCACCCGGAGCAAAGCATACGAGCGATACTTGGTCAGGTGGAAGGGCCGGCCCCCTTCAGATGATTCATGGGTGAGCAGGGAGGATCTTCAGCAGCTGGACCCCGACCTCCTGGAGCATTACCGCAGCCGAGAGGACCCTTTCTCGACAGAGTCGAGCTCTCCACAGCCCGGGGGAGTTGACGGGGACATCACCCAGAGTTCCCTCTGGCTCGACACCTCTCTCCCTTCTGGAGACAGATAGGCTGCGACTGCATGACTTGATGGGTCCTCGGCGACACTGGAGTTTGTTACTATGGACATCTTGATGTATTTTCTCCTTTTCTTGAGTCATTTTGATGTACTTATCTTTATTTTGAGTCATGGTCCTAGGTCGTCACGTTATTTATCTAAGTCTGCTAGGCTGGGGGGGTCATTTGGGCCCAATTAGATGGGCCTGGCCCATGGGCGACCTCTTCCTTCCCTAACCCCCTTGCTTATTTGCTCTTAGCAGTTTATCCAAGGACTTTTTGTAAATGTTGGGATCCCTATATATAGGACCCCAACTCCACTTGTGATAGCTAATGAATATTTGAGAAATTAAGCATAATTGCACCCTCCCTCTCTCTCTAGCTCTCTCATTCTCTCTCTCTTTCTCCAAGGGGCGAACCCCCTCTCTCTCCTCCCCCCTTCTCTCTCTATCCCTTGGGCGAACCAGCCCTTTCACCTCCCCCTTCCCCTGCCACCTCAGCTGCCACCTCACCCTCCAACCCCTCACCTCCCCTAGGCCACTTAACTCTCATCAATTCCCTCCACTTCCCAAGCAACCCTTCCTATTCCCCATACACCTTCCCCACCTCCAATACACCCCTCCCTCTTCCCCAAGCAACCTTCCCACTCCCCCACACCCTCATTCATATCCCTTGACCATCCACAACCCCCACCCCACCACTAGTTGCGCACCAGCCCTCTCTCCCTACACTTCTCCCTTGCCTTGGCCGAACCCACCACCCCCAATTTGTAGCTTCGGCCCCCACTCCCCTCCACCCTCCAACACCCCATTCCACCTGCTCCGCCCCTCTCCTCACCCCCACACATTCCTCCCCCATCTGCAAACACCTCCCATTTCCCTCCATTACCAAAACTTCCATCCCCCTTAACCTAACCCCACCTCCATCCCATTCCTTAGGTCACATCTGCAGGTGACAGAAGAAGGTCCGTCTTGCAGAAGCTCCCCTGCGTTCATACGGCGACATCTGAGGGCGTATCTTACCATTCTGGAAAGGTCGTCCAGTCCACTACGCAGGTGAGAAAGAATCGTCCCAATCCGAGTTCAGGACTGCGCAGGAGAGCCATTCTCCTCCGACTGCTCCAAGATCCATCTGCAGAGCACCTGAGTCCGACCAGAAGCAGAACCACGATCTACAGAGAAGGATTTAGACTGAAGTTCCTTCCTCAAAGATCTTCCTCCCCCTATTCCCGACCAGGAGCAAGAAGCAGAAGTACATTCGGCGTCCGGGAGCCCCAGTTCTGATTTTTCTCCTTCAGTCACGTGGGACTACCCTCACCAGTCTTCTGCGACCAACAGTCACTCATCGGCGTCCCCCAGGACACCCCGACCTCTGGCAGCCTCCCCGCCAGTTTTTATGCAACGAGAGCTCGACCACGGTTCCATAACTTCTGACGGTTTGAGATTCGGAGCTCGGGAGCCCAAGGTACGACCTCTGCATCCTACTGCCTCAGATCTGAAGCCGCCAGCCCCAGATTCCTTCATCCTGTTCGAGCCTCCACCACGACCAGCGACGACGTCAGAAGAATTCGATAAAATTCAGAGATGTCCCAGCCCCTGTTACGAAGAAATCCCCTCTGGTTTCGTCGCCGGAAAAATTTCTGAGGACGAACTACGACTGCAACAGCGGCATCCTGTCCCTTCACACAGCAAGTGAACAGATCCACATCGGCTTCCGTTCCGTCATCCTTGGCGAGTTTCCCCCTCCCCGCCTGGCCGGCTTAGCGCCCCTCCCTGCGTGGAGGTAGTGTTTGATGTAAGTTTAATTTCCCCACCCTCCATCCAACCCTCCTACGTGAGGAGTAGTTCATGTACTAAACAGCTCAAGCTACATCGGCGCAGTGTGCCGGATCCACACTTCCCCGCTCGCCCACGTCTCCGAACGGGGTTGGTTTCTTCAAACCAACCAGGTGAACTCTAAACTTTACTCCATTAATCTTAGTGTCTGTTTATTTAATATCCGTAGACATAGCTCCGTTGTGCATGCGAGCGAGTGTTCGATCCCGGAGCCACCATCATAGTGTGGTCACCGTGGTTAAAGTGAGTGAGTGGGACCTAGTGCCCCAATTGGCACCGGCCAGCCCCATAAGCGTGGGCTACGTACCCTCGGGAGGGCAACACTAGCCCTGCTGGCACTCTACCAACAAGGGTCTTGATCCATCACCTCCCCCTAGCATCCTTAGTCACCCCGGGCTCACGTGTGTGCGACGGCTTTTTGGCCCCGATTTATCAACTTAATTGTTATGTGATTGTGAATGCGGAGTAGGTCCTAAGATTACTTTTGCTTGCTGCATACCCCGTAGTGGTGTCACATCAGGTTGTCCAAGCCCACTCCAATCTGGGTCAAGTTCAGGCCCAATATCCTTCTTATGGGCCCCCTACTTCGGCCATTTATCCTTCTGCTCCTGCTTATGGGCTCCCACCTTCTGCCACAATCCACCCTTCTGCTCCCCAACTTCAGCCATCATCTCTCACTACCCCTGCTCCATCCAAAGAGCAGGAACTACTTGATAAATGGGCCACCATGCAACAGCAACTCGATTTCCTCCAGAAGCGGGTTGGCCCACAATCTTTGGCAGATGTTCCGGTTCCTAGCTTTCAGAACATCCGGTTCCCTCCGCAATCCGAGCTCCCCAATTATCACAAATATGACGGGAACGGCAATCCCTTTATTCACGTAAGGGATTTCTTGTATGAATCAGCTCAGTTCCAATATGATGATCGCCTTATGGAGTATTTATTCCGTCGATCATTAGACGGTGCACTGGAATGGTTCTATTCTCTGACATTGGAAGAAGCCGAGAGCTTTAAGGTGGTGAAAGATAAGTTCATTCAGCGGTTTCAAGACAGGGTCGGCCCGGAATATTCGTTCACAGATTTGGTGGTCGAAAAGATGAAACCGGATGAGGAGTTTGCTAATTACGCAGATAGGTGGAGGCAAATGGCCGCTAGAGTGCCCGGCCACATTCCGGAGGAAGAGAAGGTCAAGTTACTTATTTCCAATGCTACTCCAACCTTCTGAAATATTCTGGCCATGAATGACATAGCCAACATGCACCAACTCTACAGCCGGGCGCGGTTCATCCAAGCACAGTTCAAGGACTCCCCCATCCACTCACTATTTGAAAACTAAAAGCCCAAGTATCACAAGAAACCTCAAGGGCCGGTCACCGAGGGGGTCCAAACAAACGAGCAAGTTCAAGCCGTTGCTTTCCCTTTTCAAGCCGCACCCTTCCACTTCCCTCAAAATCCCCGCACTCCACAGAATCCCACTCCCCAAAACTTCCAAGTCACTCCACAAAACCCTCCGCCCACCTTCGCCATTCCACAAAACATCTTCACCGCACCGCAACAACCACCACCACCTCCGCAATACCACAACGTCCCTCCACCCAACGGCTACAACAACAACCCTAACTACAAGCGCCCGGCTCCTAAAAGAGCTTAGTACCCACCCTTGCCAGAAACACTCACAGACATCTTTTCAGCCCTCATGTCGGTGAATGCCATACAGCTCCCTCCGGAACGGCCCAACTGGAATCCGGTCATTGATCAGACGAAGTATTGTATGTTCCACAGGTAACCGGGACATACCATTAAAGGGTGTTTCCAATTCCGGGACCTAGTATATGATCTTCATGAAGGACAGAGGATAGATTGGGCCGAAATGCACCGGGCCATCACAGAAATCAAAGAGAAGAGAAGGCAGCCGCCGAGGTAGCAAGTACAGCAGCAACAGGTACCACAGCCACAGCAGCAGCAGCAGCAGCAGCCGGTGCAAGACCTGGGGATTCATCAAAACCCAATGCCAAACCATCCTCCTGCTCCACAGCCTCCGCCGCCGGCACCAGCTCAGGTCAATGTCGTCCAACCCCCGGCTCCTAACCCCGGGTGGTCTTTAGACAACGATAGGTTGCACTTAAGGCCCTTCACCACAACTACCATAATCCTCCCGCTTCCCCTATCCTTATACCTACACACCAAACTCCTCCTCCACTCGTCCTCCAATTTACCCCTATTCTAGCACACGCACCATCACCCACGCCTCCGTCGCACTCACCATTGCTCACATCCGCTACTATCACCCCCTCCCCGCTCACGCTTACATCCACTACCGCCATACCGCCGTCTAACCCTCCACTCATCACACCTCCGCCCACTTTTATATCCCCACTGCCACTCGCGCCCACTGCCACTAACCCCTCGCCTATCATTTTTTCCACCACACCCTCTTCCGCACCGCTCATCCATCCCACTGGGCCTACTAAATCACTTATCCTAAGCCCATCTGAGGCCGCGGCAGCTTATAACTTCGCCCTATGGAGCGGGCGCACGTTCCACCAAAACTATCCTTCCACGTACAATCCCCAGTCTTCCCAATCGGCGGCCGAGCAAGAAGAGGCCGAGCCACTACCCGGGACCCAATATGATCTATTACACCATTTGGATAGGGTGCCCGCCAAGATATCTGTGCTGGAACTGATTAAGAGATCTACCCTTCAACAAGATGCATTAAGAGACTTTCTTCAAAAGGTGATGGTTATTGAAGACATGGCAGTTGATAGCTTACCTACCGCACTGGCAACAATCTCCAAGGGGCCAGCCATTACTTTCTCTGAAACTGAGCTAGCACCACCAGAAGCTCGACAAATGCCGCTGTGCATTACTATCATTCTGAACAAAGTCAGCATCGATGCGGCGTTAGTTGACACAGGGGCATCTATCAACGTATGCCCGCTCAGCACTCTAAGGGCTTGTAATCTGTCAGAAGAACTTCTACGCCCAACTCCCACTACCATAGCTGCTTATGACAACTCTCGGCGGGCATGTCACGGGATTGTCACCATTCAAGCTGAGCTTGGGCCTCTTACTATGCCCATGGAATTCTATGTGCTGGACATTGACCCCATGTTCAAGGCTATCTTGGGTCGTCCGTGGATCGATACCCTCAGCACCGTACCCTCCACTGCACATCAATGCATTAAATTCCCTTTCCAAGGGAGGGTCGTCAAAGTCAAAAGCTTATTCACGGTCCAATCAGTGAAGGCTATTTCAGAGAAATTTCTTCCCACATTGTGGCCAAGCAGTCGGCCCGTTATGTCAGTGCTAGATCTTGACTTTCCTTGGGCTTATGCACCTCGCAAGCCCGTCACCGCAGCAGTTGACATCAAGGTGAATCCCCAGATCCGAGATTCCAAGGGCTGGGACATTATACTGAAGCTAGGCTACCAATCGGGGAGAGGCCTCGGTGCTCAATTGCAGGGACGAACTAAGCACATTCCTAAGGGCAGAAAAATGAACAGAAGAGGTCTCGGCTACCGAGAGACTGCATTATCTATGATGGGTGATTCTGGGCCACTCACCTGGGACTACCGTCAACACTTTGTTCGAGGGCCTCTCTAGCCTGGCACATTAACTCTACGGCCAGCTCCGCCAAGGGAAGATACAGTCTGTCCGATTGCCAGTCCACCCCCAGTGGTAAGGGGGCCAGTTGATGATGTGATTGACTATGGTCTAGCCCTTTAGGGGCTATTTCATGAAGAAGACTGCCAACAGCAGCAAGAGGTTTGGCTTGTTCAGTGGAGGCCGAAGAAGCAGCCGGCTCAGCATCTGCGGAAGGAGGAGAGCTCGCCGATTATCTTTTCTTGGTCTCCCTCACGCTTTCAATCTCTCCTACAGCAGAGGGAATTCTTACCCCGTCTTCCTCCCATCATGGTAAATCCATCCTTCATTCATCCACCTGAAATTCTCTTTGTTCCCTGTGCTTGCGGGCATTGCCCGCCCATTGATCTATCCACTCTATTCACTCCTCCTCCCCCCAACGCCCAACTCCACGAGATGTGGTTCTCGTCTTCCGATCCTTTCTTCGATTGCATCTTCCCCGAGCTGTTCCCCATGCAGCTCCCGCCTCCTCCATCTTGTTGTGTAGTCTCCACTGATCTCCAAAAAAAACATCAAATTCAAAACGGAGATTTCAGTAGAAGATTATGCTACCTTGTCTCCATCCTCCTCCCAGGGGCACGAGTCCCCTGCTCCTTCCCTTCCACTAGGTCTTCTTCCTCCTAGATTAGGATTAGGGCCTATCGAGTCTAGGGAAGTAGAGTCAGTTAGGTCTAGAGAAGTAGGGTCTTGTTCTAGGTCGTCCAACCCTTCCTCCTCTGAGTTGCGCCCGCTTGCCCGTCCTCCCAAATCCGTCCCTGATAGGTTCTTGCAAGACCTAGCTCAACGTTGTCATGTCCTTTTGAAGTGTCCAGAATTTGTTGCTACGACAATTATGATTGAAGATGAAGAAGAAATAGAAGGGGTGTGGAGCGATGACGGACATGGCGTCTATGAAATCCTGGATGAAAAAGATCCGATCAATAAGGACAGCGACGTAGATGACACTGCCGATTTATATGCACAAGGACTTAAGAAATTCGACGAGCCATCCTCGGCAGTGGATGAACCTATGAAAGAAATCAACTTGGGAACTGAAGAAGACCCAAGGCCCATCCTTATTGCCGCTAATCTCCCTCCACAAGTAGAAGAAGATTTGATCAAGGTTCCGAGGGAGTATAGCGATTCTTTCGCCTGGTCTTATGAAGACATGCCAGGTCTTTACCCCTCTTTAGTGGAACATCGACTTGTGCTTAAACCAGGGGCAACACCTGTGAAACAACGGTCAAGAAGATTTCACCCCCACATGGCCTTAAGGATTAAGGAAGAGGTTGCCAAATTGTATAAGGTCAGATTCATTAGAGTTGTTCTATATCCTCAGTGGGTGGCGAACATAGTCCCTGTTATTAAAAAGGATGGAAAGGTGCGTATCTGCATCGATTTCAGGGATCTCAACAAAGCATGTCCAAAAGATGATTTCCCGCTGCCTCATATTGATGTCTTGGTCGATAGCACCGCCAGGTACGAATCTCTGTCATTTATGGACGGTTACTCAGGCTATAATTGTTGCATCCCTACGGTTTTGATGATGTCTCACACTATAAATCAATCTTATATCTCTAGAATAATTCATGCTTCATCATGTAGGATTGTGCAGTTCATATGGCTGTCAGATAAATATGCACTACTTGATCATGTCTACATACTGTCTGCATAGTCTGTACACTGATGGGTCGACCCTCCACCTCTGATGGGTCGACGCTCCACCTCTGATGGGTCGACGCTCCACCTTTGGTGGGTCGAGGCCTCCTTTACTCTCCAAGTCCATACATTGAATTTCATATTCAAAGTATGTACATTGGTCTTCACCTGAAGTCCATACATTGAACTTCATATTCAAAGTCTGTACACCCTCCGCTAAGCCTTCAGAGTCTGTACAGCCATTCCTTGAGTTCAAGTCCGTACAACGGCACTGTAGCTTGCTTCTGAAGTGTATACATCCTTTCAAGGGGTCAAGTCTATACACTCTCCCGTTCATTTCAAAGTCTACACATCGCCCTTCATCTTCCAAGTCTATACATCCTGTTGAATTCCAAGTCTATGCATCCAGTTGAACCACAAGTCTACACAACGTCTGCCATCTCAAAGTCAATACACTGTCTCTCGTATCACACATCATGACCCAAAGTCTGTACAACCTCTAGTCACTGTACAAGTCCATACACTGACAGTCTACACTGCACTGTAGCTGCATCGTTTCACCTGAAGTCTGTACATCGTCTCAGCCACCGTCTCATTCAGCGTCTCACGCTTACAAAGTCTATACATTGGTCGGTGGAAGCAAGTCTATACATTCGACTGTTCAGCCTGTGATCAAGTCTGTACAGCCAGAGAAACCATTAAGTCTATACACTCATTCACTATAGCTTGCATGAGGTGAAGACTGTACATTGGCATTAGTTTTCCAAGTCTATACATCCTTCTGTTGAAATTCCAAGTCTGTACATCGGACTGGTTGAGCATGTCTGTACAACGGTTGCATTCTCACGTAAAGTCTATACATTGGGACTTTTACCTACGTTCTGAACTAAACTGAGTAAGTCTATACATTCCTCATATCTTTTACCTACGCTCAGTTCAGTAAGTCTGTACACTGGGAACTTTACTGACGTTGCCTTGCCAAAGTCTACACACTGTGAACCTTCAAGTCTGTACAGACTTTACTTGCTCAAGTCTGTACATCATCCAGCTCTTTGGCAAGTCTACACATCTCTAAGTCTAGACACTCAGTTATCCTTCAACCCTATACACACGATATCACCTTCAAGTGTATACACTCTCAAGTTGTTCATACTTGCCTATTTGCTATTTCTAAGTCTACACATTCGATGCCTTCATGCATTGTTCTCTTCGAAGTCTATACATCAATGTCTATACATTGAAGTCCATACAGTGCGTACATTTGTTCTTCACAAGTCTACACATTGCTGCTCTTCATTACAAGTCTTTACACTCGTCCTCCTTCATACGATCAACTCTATACATCCATTGTCTTGCCTGCTGAATGAAGTCCACACACTGAGGTCGCATGAACACTTACAAGTCCATACACTGAGCTCGCATGAAGAACCTCAACTCTACACACTCTCACACTTGACACACTTGCCTATTTGACATCCCTGATTCTATACACTCGAGGACTTCATACACTTCACAGAAGTCCACACATTCCCCCTGTTGTGCTAATGTATTATTCAGCTAGTCTATACACTGAGGTCGCATGAGGACTCACAAGTCTATACACTCCCTCAGTGTACACACTTATTCATCTGCTATTCTAAAGTATATACATTCGTATCTGACTGAACTAACTAATCACATTTCCTTGTTTCTACCTGCAGATGATTCAGGTCAATGATTGGGCACGTGAATCGAGGATGATGCCTGGCACGTGATCTGAGAATGCTCTGGAAAGGGAGGGAACGAGACTCGCTCGTGTGAAGGCCTGAAACTCAGGTCGAATGCCATATAAAAGGTGCCTTCTGCGATTAGATGGACAGAACTGGAGAAAAAGCTGAAGAGCAAAATCCCTGAGCAGAAGAAGAAAAGAGAGAGAGCCTCCACGTTCCAGAAAGAAGATAGAGAGAAAAGATTTGAGAGTATTGCTGTGAGAGAAAAGTCTGAGTGAGAGAGAAGAGTCCAATTTGCTTCTTCGGAAGCTACATTTGATTTTGGTTTTTCTGAAACGATTTGTGTTCATCGTTGGTCTTGTTTACATTTCTATTTTTCCTTTCATTTCTTCATATATCTGATTTCGAGTTGTTACCCTCCAGTGTTTGGAGGAAGGGAGAGTTACTCCGGTTCCCCTCTGGGCTGCAGAGGAAGAGAGATCTGTGATCTCTGGTTTTGCCAGTGACGGGTTGTCATTAGCAGGTTCCCTCCGGGTTGGAGGAAGGGAGAGCCATCTCCGGTTCTGGTCTTGCTGGTAGCAGGTCCAGGTGTCAAGCTCTGTGGGTAGCAGAGTTTGGTTGAGGGATTTGTTTCCCTTGGTTGTTCAAGCTGTGTGGCAGCATATTGTTCGCAGACTGAGTCTGCAGTTTTCTAGCAGTGGCTAGTGGAATCCTCACTCTAGTTGGAGTGAGGGGTGGATGTAGATTGTGGACTACAATCGAACCACCTTAAAATCTCTTGTCTCCTCTGTGGCTTGGTATCATCGTTTGTGCTTTTCTTCTGTTTGGCATTGTGTTTGTGTGTGGATGGCCTCTTCCAATCGCACCTCATTATCCTGTCTTAGTTTCTCACTGAGTTAGCTGCATTGTTTAGCCATATCTGAAGGGTTGTATTTCGAAGTAGTGAGTTTCTGCTGAAGTTTTGCAAATTGGGAGTGATCTATTCATCCCCCCCTTCTATATCACTCTTCGCTGTGCTAACATTTAGTATCAGAGCAGGTTTGCATCATGTGGATGAACGGTCAGGGAAATGCTAATGGTCCTAGAAGCTTCATGGCTGAAGGTCAATCCATTAGTCGCCCTCCATTTTTTGATGGTAATAATTATCTCTTTTGGAAGAACAGGATGGAAGTGTTTATCAGAGCACAGAGCCACAAGCTGTGGAGGGTAATCACGGTTGGCCCATATGATCTGCCACCGAACGAGGACGCGTGGACAGATGACCATGTCAAGCTATCTTCACTCAACTGGATGGCGCTGAACATCATCCAGTGTGCTGTTCACCCAGAGGAATATGCCCGTATATCTGCCTACAGGACTGCCAAGCGAATGTGGGATGAGCTGCAATTAATCTACGAAGGTACAGCTCAAGTGAAAGCCTCGAAGGTAAACCTCTACACCTCTAAGTATGAACTGTTTAGGATGAATGCAGAGGAGAATATTACTGAAATGTATGCCAGGTTGTCCTTGATCACGAACACACTTAAGGGGCTAGGGAAGGATCTAGCTGAGGCAGACATAGTCAGGAAAATTCTTAGATCCTTATCCCCAGCATGGCACACTAAGGCCATCGTGATTGAAGAGTCAAAAGATCTGACGACCTTGACAGTGAATGAACTCATAGGATCCCTCATGACCTATGAGATGAATTTCAAAGGAGGTGGTGAAGGAAGTGATAGGAAGGCTAAGAATGTAGCTCTCAAGGCATCCCGCAACAAGAGTAGCAGTAGCAGCAGCAGCAGCAGCAGCAGTAGCGGTGAGTCTGATGGCTTCTCAGATCTCGACCAGAAGGAGCAGGCAATGCTCACTCGTCAGTTCAGTAAATTTTTAAGGAGAAAGGGGAAGACCTTTAGAGGAAAAAGCCATACTCCTTTAACAAGAATGTTGAATCTACCAATTATAGGGATAGAAATCCTAAGAGACTGACTTGTTATCATTGTAACAAACAGGGACACATGAAAGGCGAATGCCCAGATCTTCAGAAGAAGGGTCCCTACTTCCAGAAGAAGAACACAAAAGTGCAGAAGAAGAAGAAGCCACAGGCGATGGTCTGCACATGGAGCGAGGAGGAAGAAGATCCTGAAGATACTTCCTCAGAGGAGCATGAAGAAGGAATTTGCCTTATGGCAAACAGTGAAGAGGAGGTAACCAATGTTTTTGAAAATTTTACGATTGATGACTGGGAAGATGCTTATGCTGAGTTATTAGATAAATTCAATTCTCTTAGTAAAGAGCATAGGGTTCTGAAAAGAAAATTTAATACTAATGTTGAAGAACAAACCCAGGTCTGTGAGGAAAATCAGAAACTAAAAGAGCAACTAGAAGAAATGACCTCACTAAGAAGAGAAAATGATAAGCTCAAGGGAGAAAACCAAGAAAGTCAAAATCAGCTCAATGAACTCAAAATAAGAATTGAAGAAAGCTTGAATGAAAGTAGAGTGAACTCAGAAAAATATGAAGCTGTTAAGAAAGTCAATGGTGAACTTCTAAAAAATTCTGAGTCCCTTCAAAAGGAGCTGGAAGACAAACAGAAAGTTTTGGAAAACTTTGTCCAAGGAAAATCTAGTCTGGATGCTATACTGGGGGCTAGGGTTAACTTCAATAAGGAGGGTCTAGGCTACGACCCAACTAACAAAAGACCCTTACAATTCAAAACCATTACCTTCTGCCCAGAGAAGGGAAAAGAAAAGCTGGACACACCATCCAGCTCAAACAGCAGTAAGGGAACTCAATGTCAGAAGGAAAGTTCTAAAAACAGTGCTGGTCAACCATTTAAAATGGGAATGAATTCTGTGAAGAACTTCACTAAGCCTACCAATCAGAACATAAATGGTAAATGGACCAAGCAAGTGGATCAGAAGAAAAGCTGGAATTACTACAATCAGATGGGTCCAAAGAGGACCTACTGGAGAAATGATCATCATCTTCAAAAATCTGTTGATCAACAAACTTACAGGAGATATCCTAGGAGTGGCAAGCCTAATGAATGGAATAGAACTTACTTCTCCAGACCAGCTGGACTTAGTTTCAATAAACCAGAAGTAAAGGTGCCAGGGAAATCCATGCTGAAGCAAATTTGGATTCCTAAACATTTGATTAGAGATTTGAATAATGTCCTTGGACCCAATTCATCTTGGGTTCCAAATCACTCTGCTTGATGTTATTTGTGTAGGTCGGCCTGGCAGCTGAAGACAACAAGTGGTACCTCGACAGTGGCTGCTCCAGGCACATGACAGGTGACCGATCCAAGTTCAGCAAGATAGAGATGAAGGTAGGGGGTCTGGTCAAGTTTGGAGGAAAGAACAAAGGTAAGATTATTGGAGTTGGTACAGTAGGTAAGTCTTCCACAAACTCCATTGAAAAAGTTCTTCTTGTGGAAGGTCTTCAACACAACCTGATTAGCATTAGTCAGTTATGTGACAAGGGTCACAGGGTTGTGTTTGATGATAACTCATGCAAAATCTTTGAAATAATTTCTGATGTGGTTAAATTTGTAGCCAACAGGATTAATAATGTCTACATGGTAGACCTAGATGAGGAATCTGAATCTAATATTTGTTTATCTGCCAATTCTGAAAATGATGCTTTTGACTGGCATAGATGTCTAGGTCATGCTAGCTTTACTACTTTAAATAAATTGGTCAAGCATGATTTAGTGAGAGGCATGCCTAGAATTAAATTCAATTCTACTTCAAAATCATGTGATGCATGTGCTCTAGGCAAACAGACCAAGAATTCTTTCAAATTAAGATCTGAGCCATTGTCCTCTAGACCAATGGAACTCCTCCATATGGACCTCTTCGGTCCTACTAGAACTCAGAGTCTTAATGGGAACAGGTTTGGCTATGTCATCATAGATGACTTCTCTAGATATTCATGGATCTTTTTCTTAGCAAATAAAAGTGATGCATTTCAAAAGTTTAATCTATTTTTCAATAAGGTCAAACAAGAAGGAAAACACAAGATCTGTTCTATTCAATCTGACCATGGAGGTGAGTTTGAAAACTCCTTGTTTTCTGATCTTTGTGAAAGAGAGGGATTAACACACATATTTTCTTCTGCCAGGACACCTGAACAGAATGGAATTGTGGAGAGAAGAAATAGAACTGTGGTGGAGATGGCCCGAACCATGCTAATTGAAAGTCAATTACCAAGGAGGTTTTGGGCAGAGGCGGCCAATACAACAACTTACATAATCAATAGGGCCATGGTAAGACCCATTCACAAGAAAACACCCTATGAGCTTCTAAAAGGTAAGAAACCAAACTTGTTTCATTTCAGAATTTTTGGAGCAAAATGTTTTATTCACAACAATGACAAGAAAGATTTAGACAAGTTTGAAGCTAAAAGCTCCCCTGGGATATTTTTGGGATATTCAGAAGTGTCTAGGGCATATAGGGTCTTTAACATAACATACAAAAAGGTTGAAGAGTCTCCACACATTATTTTTAGTGAAAAGAAAGGTGTTTCTAACAATGAAAATTTTGACAGGGATTCCAATCATGATGGGGAATTCCTAGAAGACCAAGAAGAAGAGAACACTCAGCCAAGTGAACAGCAAATCCTCCCAACCAGGAAGAGCCAAGAGAAGCAGGTGAGTCTTCAATAAATGTTAGATTTCTTAAAGATCATCGATAGATAATGTCATAGGCAATCCTGAAGATCCTCTTCGGACTAGGTCTCACTTTAGGAATGTGAATAATGAAGACTTAATTGCTTTAGTCTCACAAATTGAACCCAAATCAATAGAAGAGGCCTTGGCTGATCAAGCTTGGGTCAATGCCATGAGTGAGGAATTGGGCCAGTTCGAAAGAAATAATGTCTGGGAACTTGTTCCAAGACCAGATAATGTTAATATCATAGGAACTAAGTGGGTGTTCAAAAATAAAATGAATGAAAATGGAATCATTTCTAGGAATAAGGCCAGATTAGTAGCCAAGGGCTACTGTCAGGAATTTGGTGTAGATTTCGATGAATCCTATGCACATGTTGCTAGGATGGAGGCTATAAGACTATTGCTTGCTTTTGCATGTTCAAAGAACATAAAACTCCAACAAATGGATGCTAAAAGTGCCTTTTTAAATGGAGTCATTAAAGAAGAGGTTTTTGTTGAACAACCCCCTAGATTTCAATTTTCTCCTCAACCTGACCAAGTTTTCAGGTTAAACAAAGCCTTGTATGGTCTAAAGCAGGCTCCAAGAGCATGGTATGAAAGATTGACTGAATTTCTGATCAGCAAGGGCTACAAAAGGGGTAAAGTAGATCAAACTCTATTTACCAAAGGTACAAATAAAGATCTCCTCATAGTTCAGGTATATGTAGATGACATTGTGTTTGGATCAACTAAGCATGAACTATGTGTTGAATTCTCTAAAATGATGTCTGCTGAATTTGAGATGAGTTTGGTTGGTGAACTAAAGTACTTCCTTGGCTTGCAGGTACAACAGCTAGAGGATGGGTGCTTCATCAACCAGACCAAATACACAATGGAACTATTCAAGAGGTTTGGTATGGAAAACCTGAAGCACATTACAACACCCATGGGTACCAATACCTCACTGGATGCAGATGAGACAGGTAAAGAAGTAAATGCCAAGCTCTATCGAGGTATGATTGGATCTCTTCTTTACCTAACAGCTTCCAGACCTGATATACAATTCAGTGTAGGAATGTGTGCAAGGTATCAGTCTAGACCTACTGAATTACATTTAGCTGCAGTGAAAAGAATTTTCAGATATTTGTCAGCTACTCATTCTCTTGGTTTATGGTTTCCTGCATCACACACATTTGACTTAGTTGCATACACAGATGCTGATTATGCAGGATGTAAACTAGACAGGAAAAGTACTAGTGGTCAGTGTGAATTTTTGGGTGGGTGTTTAGTGTCTTGGGGTTCCAAGAAACAACATTCTGTGGCCCTCTCCACTGCAGAAGCTGAATATGTGGCTGCAGGGAGTTGTGGAACACAAGTCATTTGGATTAAACACCAGTTTCAGGACTACCAAGTAGACCTGGGGTGCACACCTATCTATTATGATAATACCAGTGCCATTAATCTTGCCAAAAATCCTGTTTTGCATTCACGCACCAAACACATAGAGATAAGGCATCATTTCATAAGAGATGAGGTTTCTAAAAGCAATTTTGAACTGATTCATGTAGGCACAGATAATCAGATTGCTGACATCTTCACTAAACCTCTGGATAATGAAAAATTCACAACACTAAGAAGAGAATTAGGCTTATACAAATTATCTTAATTGTATAGTATGTTCTTTTTGTGAAGGGGAGTTCTGTATGACAGTTGGTTAGCTTTCAGAAATGCTGTGAGTGAGGGGGAGCTGCTTGAGCTGTGAGAGGAAGTGTTCTTTGACAAAGTCAAAAAGATTGACCAGATGTATGTCTTTGCTGGTTTTCATGATAGATCTAGTGTGGTTCTCTCAAACAGTAGAATGTCACTTAATTCTTAAGTCTATAAGTCAGTGATACTAAAGTCCAGTTAGAATCTTTCCTCTGGTATTCCTTCAGAGATCTGGATTAATTGTAAAAAAGTATATCTTCCTACATTGTCAATGATTCTGGTTCAGGCCAAAACCTATATGTCTTGATATCTGACCCAATTAGCTTGAAATCTAGACTTCAAGATTCACTTTAAGTAATAGTCCTTTTGGTATTGTTTTCAATCATTCCATCTCTTCAACACAAGGGCTTAACTAAACAAACATGTCTTGTTTTGTTCACTGAGAAACTGGGAGCTTCATCAATGAAATGAAGATTTCTCCTATGTCATGAGGTGACAAATGCTTAAAATGAATGAAAAAGACATGACAGAGTAATGGTGGCTAGCTGGTGAGTAACTAGGGACTCTGGCCTCTAATCAAGGTGTTTCCCTAATGTCAAAAGCCACAGTTACTAACTCTGTTCCTTAATAAAAAAAAGGAGGAAGTAATGAGGTACTCACTCTGAGTAACTGGGGATTCAGGCCTCTAATCAAGGTGTCTCCCTAATGTCAAAAGAGTGAATCACCAACCTACTCATTGATCTTCTTGAAAATCATCTCAAAAATTCCTTGTTGTTTTGCAACTAATGGATTGCTTGTCCTCAATACCTTGAGAACACCTCTCTGACTTTGTCTCTTGTTGTCTTTTTGGATTGTTGACAGATCAGCTATATCTGGCCATACTTGTTAACACCTGCTCTAAATCATACTCTATGTATGCAGATAAACTTTTCTATCATTCTATTTCTGTAGTGTGTACTGGAGTTTGAGAATCTTCACTTGAGTTTAGCACCTCACTTATTTTCTTAAGACTTGCTTGTGTCTTTCTGCACTAAGAAGTTACTGTACTTCTTCTTTATGTCTCCAGCACTTTCATATATTCTGCATTTCCTTTTGCTGATGTCAAAGGGGGAGAAGAGGTTATGCAATATCAATAGATCATGTATTGTCATGAGTTGTGGGGGAGTATTGTTCATGAGCTAAGGGGGAGATTACCTAGTCATGTGATGGCTTTATCTGAGAATGGGTTGTAAGGGAGCTGAGAAGGAGTGGTTTTGGAGAAAGAAGTGATTCTGCAGTAGTGCTTAATTTGGCTGTGCTTTCACTTGCCTTGAATTTGCTTTGATTATTGAAATTGCAGTTAATTTCTTGTTAAGATTTGATATTGTTTGATTCATAGTGTTGCCATCATCAAAAAGGGGGAGATTGTTGCATCCCTACGGTTTTGATGATGTCTCACACTATAAATCAATCTTCTATCTCTAGAATAATTCATGCTTCATCATGTAGGACTGTGCAGTTCATATGGCTGTCAGATAAATATGCACTACTTGATCATGTCTACACACTGTCTGCATAGTCTGTACACTGATGGGTCGACCCTCCACCTCTGATGGGTCCACGCTCCACCTCTGATGGGTCGACGCTCCACCTCTGGTGGGTCGACGCCTCCTTTACTCTCCAAGTCCATACATTGAATTTCATATTCAAAGTATGTACATTAGTCTTCACCTGAAGTCCATACATTGAACTTCATATTCAAAGTCTGTACACCCTCCGCTAAGCCTTCAGAGTCTGTACAGCCATTCCTTAAGTTCAAGTCCGTACAACGGCACTGTAGCTTGCATCTGAAGTGTATACATCCTTTCAAGGGGTCAAGTCTATACACTCTCCCGTTCATTTCAAAGTCTACACATCACCCTTCATCTTCCAAGTCTATACATCCTGTTGAATTCCAAGTCTATGCATCCAGTTGAACCACAAGTCTACACAACGTCTGCCATCTCAAAGTCAATACACTGTCTCTCGTCTCACACATCATGACCCAAAGTCTGTCTAGCCTCTAGTCACTGTACAAGTCCATACACTGGCAGTCTACACTGCACTGTAGCTGCATCGTTTCACCTGAAGTCTGTACATCGTCTCAGCCACCGTCTCATTCAGCGTCTCACGCTTACAAAGTCTATACATTGGTCGGTGGAAGCAAGTCTATACATTCGACTGTTCAGCATGTGATCAAGTCTGTACAGCCAGAGAGACCATTAAGTCTATACACTCATTCACTATAGCTTGCACGAGGTGAAGTCTGTATATTGGCATTAGTTTTCCAAGTCTGTACATCCTTCTGTTGAAATTCCAAGTCTGTACATCGGACTGGTTGAGCATGTCTGTACAGCGGTTGCATTCTCAGGTAAAGTCTATACATTGGGACTTTTACCTACGTTCTGAACTGAACTGAGTAAGTCTATACATTCCTCATATCTTTTACCTACGCTCAGTTCAGTAAGTCTGTACACTGGGAACTTTACTGACGTTGCCTTGCCAAAGTCTACACACTGTGAACCTTCAAGTCTGTACGGACTTTACTTGTTCAAGTCTGTACATCGTCCAGCTCTTTGGCAAGTCTACACATCTCTAAGTCTAGACACTCAGTTATCCTTCAACCCTATATACTCAATATCACCTTCAAGTGTATACACTCTCAAGTTGTTCATACTTGCCTATTTGCTGTTTCTAAGTCTACACATTCGATGCCTTCATGCATTGTTCTCTTCGAAGTCTATACATCAACGTCTATACATTGAAGTCCATACAGTGCATACAGTTGTGCTTCACAAGTCTATACATTGCTGCTCTTCATTACAAGTCTTTACACTCGTCCTCCTTCACACGATCAACTCTATACATCCATTGTCTTGCCTGCTGAATGAAGTCCACACACTGAGGTCGCATGAACACTTACAAGTCCATACACTGAGCTCGCATGAAGAACCTCAACTCTACACACTCTCACACTTGACACACTTGCCTATTTGACATCCCTGAGTCTATACACTCGAGGGCTTCATACACTTCACAGAAGTCCACACATTCCCCCTGTTGTGCTAATGCATTATTCAGCTAGTCTATACACTGAGGTCGCATGAGGACTCACAAGTCTATAGACTCCCTCAGTGTACACACTTATTCATCTGCTATTCTAAAGTATATACATTCGTATCTAACTGAACTAACTAATCACATTTCCTTGTTTCTGCCTGCAGATGATTCAGGTCAATGATTGGGCACGTGAACCGAGAATGATGCCTGGCACGTGATCCGAGAATGCTCTGGAAAGGGAGGGAACGAGACTCCCTCGTGTGAAGGCCTGAAACTCAGGTCGAATGCCATATAAAAGGTGCCTTCTGCGATTAGATGGATAGAACTGGAGAAAAAAGCTGAAGAGCAAAATCTCTGAGCAGAAGAAGAAAAGAGAGAGAGCCTCCACGTTCCAGAAAGAAGATAGAGTGAGCAGATTTGAGAGTATCGTTGTGAGAGAAAAGTCTGAGTGAGAGAGAAGAGTCCAATTTGCTTCTTCGGAAGCTACATTTGTTTTTTGTTTTTCTGAAATAATTTGTGTTCATCGTTGGTCTTGTTTACATTTCTATTTTTCCTTTCATTTCTTCATATATCTGATTTCGAGTTGTTACCCTCCACTGTTTGGAGGAAGGGAGAGTTACTCCGGTTCCCCTCTGGGCTGCAGAGGAAGAGAGATATGTGATATCTGGTTTTGCCAGTGACGGGTTGTCATTAGCAGGTTCCCTCTGGGTTGGAGGAAGGGAGAGGCATCTCCGGTTCTGGTCTTGCTGGTAGCAGGTCCAGGTGTCAAGCTGTGTGGCAGCATATTGTTCGCAGACTGAGTCTGCAGTTTTCTAGCAGTGGCTAGTGGAATCCTCACTCTAGTTGGAGTGAGGGGTGGATGTAGATTGTGGACTACAATCGAACCACCTTAAAATCTCTTGTCTCCTCTGTGGCTTGGTATCATCGTTTGTGCTTTCCTTCTGTTTAGCATTGTGTTTGTGTGTGGACGGCCTCTTCCAATCGCACCTCATTATCCTGTCTTAGTTTCTCACTGAGTTAGCTGCATTGTTTAGCCATATCTGAAGGGTTGTATTTTGAAGTAGTGAGTTTCCGCTGAAGTTTTATAAATTGGGAGTGATCTATTCATCCCCCCCCTTCTATATCACTCTTCGCTGCGCTAACAATAATCATATCCGTCTCGCTCAGGAAGATCAAGAGAAAACCTCCTTTACCATGCCCTGGGTCATGTACTGTTACATGGTCATGCCGTTTGGTCTGAAGAATGCGGGGGCCACCTATCAAAGGGCGATGATGGTCATCTTCCACGACATGATGCATATCTATTTGGAAGCCTACGTGGATGACATTCTGGTGAAGTCAAGAACCAAAGAAGAACACCCCTCTATTCTGGCTAAGGTGCTGCAAAGAGCCAGGGAGTACAAGCTTAAGATGAATCCGAAGAAGTGTGTATTCGGAGTCTCTTCAGGGAAGCTGTTTGGTTTCATAGTGAGCAAACGGGGGATCCAGATTGATCCTAACAAAGCACAGGCTGTCATGGACATGCCTCCACCTAAGAACATTACGGAACTTCGAGGACTGATTGGTCGATTGCAATTCATTAGAAGATTCATATCCCAACATTCTCAAAGGTGCCGTCCGTTTTATGAATTGCTTAATGCGGGGGTCAAGTTTGAATGGAATCAAGACTGTCAGAAGGCCTACGAGGACTTAAAGGAATATCTATCCAATCCCCTGGTTTTGCAACCTCCTGTCCCTGGGAAACCCCTGATCCTATACATCTCGGTTATTGAGGACTCCCTAGGGGCGGTCTTAGCGCAAGAAGACGATGAAGGGAAAGAGCGGGCTGATTATTACCTCTCTCAATTATTTAACCCAGCTGAGTCCAGATACACCGCTACGGAGAAGACTTGTGCCGCCTTAGTGTGGGTAGCTCAGAAGCTTAAACATTACTTCCTTGCCCACCCAGTTAGGTTGATCTCTAGAATGGACCCGATTCGCTATCTCTTAGAAAAGCCTGTCCTTTCTAGTAGGTTAGCTCGCTGGCAGAGCTTCCTCTCTCAATTTGATATCACGTTTATCGTTCAGAAGGCGGTCAAAGGATACGCCATCGCTGAGCATCTTGCCCATCTTCCTATTCCTCACACTGACTCCATTCAGGATGATTTCCTTGATGAGCATCTCTCTGTACTCACCCATCATCCCTTTTGGTCTCTGCACTTCGATGGTGCGCTCAATTCTCAAGGTCAAGGGATCGGCGCTGTTCTGCTCACTCCAGAGGGAGTGACTATTCCTTTTGCTTATCAACTGTGATTTCCTGCTACCAACAACATCGTTGAGTATGAGGCTCTCTTAGCTGGGTTGAAGCATGCCTATCTCCTAGGTGCGCACTATTTGAATATCATAGGAGACTCAGCTCGTCCTACGGCAAGTTCTGTCCACTTACCGCACTCGTGACCCCAAACTCAAGCCATATCAAGATGTGGTCACGTTTCTGGCGAGGCAATTCCGTAAGCTAATCTATATCCATACTCCCCGTTCTCAGAACATTCTAGCCGATGCCTTAGCATCGCTTGCTTCCTCCCTATCTTTTCCTCTCAGTCGGAACACTGAGACTATCATCGTTCAGAGATTGGACGCACCCTCTCTTCAGGATCCTTGGTTCATCAACCTTAGGAAAGCTGTAGAGGCGAGGGCTGAGAAGGAAGATCTAAAGGAAGTATCTTTAATAGAGCTAGAAGAGATTCTGGATGAAGAAGAATTGCCTTGGTATCACGAAATCGAGTTGTTTTGCAAAGAAGGATCATTCCCAGAAGGGGCAAACGCCAAGCAGCGCAAGTCAATAAGAAGAGCCGCCTCAAGGTACACCATTGTTGCAGGAGAACTATACAGGCGCGCTACTAATGGGATGCTCATGAGATGCTTAGATGATGATGAGGCTTGGAAAGTGGCTAAAGCTGCCCATGCTAGTGAGTGTGGAGGTCATGTCAATGGCCAGGCTCTAGCGAAGAAGATCCTTAGGCAGGGCTACTACTGGCCCACTCTAGAGGAAGATTGCTCCCTCTATGTCTGGAGGTGTCTTAAGTGCCAACTCCATGCTGATAAAATCCATGCGCCAGCTTCATCTCTCCATCCTCTCTCTGCTCCTTGGCCATTCTCTATGTGGGCTTTTAACGTTATCGGCCCGCTCGATGATCCTAATTCTCAGATCAAGCAGAAATCCTTTATCCTTACCGCCACTGAGTACTTCACCAAATGGGCCGAAGCCGAGGCGTACGCAGAGATCAAAGCTTCAACAGTGTGCCGCTTCATCATGAAGAATATCATCTCGCGGTTCGGAGTGCCAAGGAGTATCATTACCGACAACGGACCCCAGTTTGTCTCCCAAGAGCTCAAGGACCTATGTAAGAAGTTCAATATTGCATTGCATCATTCATCTCCATATTACCCTCAAGGCAACGGTCAAGCCGAAGCCACTAATAAAACCCTTCTTAAAATCATCAAGAAAACATGCGAATCTCATAAGTTTTCCGATTGGCCAGAAAGATTAGTGGAAGCTCTGTGGGCTTACCGCACCTCCGTCCGTACTCCCACCGGACAAACTCCCTATGCTCTTACCTACGGGATGGAGGCGGTGCTCCCATATGAGATCTTGATCCCTTCCCTTAGAGTGCAGCTCGATAAGGAACTTAATCTCGATGAACGTCGAGAGGCGTTGCTCGTCCAGTTAGAACTCTTGGATGAGAAGAGGATGAATGCGGCCGATCACGTATCTGTTTATCAAAAGAGAGTTTCGTGTTATTTTCAAAAGAAGGTAATTGAACGTAAATTTTAAAAGGGTGATATGGTTCTAAAACGCAAATTCATTCGGTCTGCAGGACCTAGGTCTAAATTACAACCTAACTGGGAAGGGCTGTTTGTCATAAAAGAGGCTTATCCAGGGAATGCTTATCGCTTAGTAAACGCGGAAGGTGAGGAGCTCTCTCACCCGTGGAATGGGTTGTACCTTAAGCAGTTCTTTCCTTAAGAGTCTAATCTGTGCCACCCCGGCAGCAAGATGTTCCTCCATTTCTTTAAAAGGGTCCCGAGTAAGGCAACCACACACTACACAACATCCCTGGTCAGGTTTCCCGCTTTAAAAGACACCGTTTCTCCTCGGCCATGCTTTGGGGGAAAGTCGAAGTCCCTGTCCGTTCCTTCCTTCGACTGAATCCAGGGGCAAGAGGTGAATAAGGAGGCGACAACCAATCCAGGCACCCTGATAAGAGGAGGTCTCAAATAGGGGCAGTCCATTATGACCTGATGCCACAAGCAAAGAAACAAGGAGAAAAGAAAGCAAATGACAAAATCAAAAGCATCATCTCAAAGGTCTATTGAATATGATTCCAAAGCTCCAGAAAGGCAAGAAAAAGAATCTAGGCATGACAAGAGTGGCAGTACAGTTCCCCGCGGAACGAATGAGCCCGGTCGCATGCATGCCTAGAGTGGACTAAGATTCGATGACGGACACAAAGCCCCGGCGCAACAGACCAAATTTCTAATGGGTTGTCTGGAGAGGAACCCAAGTCCTAAAAGCTTCTAGATCTGGCCTAAGCTTACCCCCCGTGTTCTATTTTCCTTTTTCAGGATTGAAACTAGTACCCTGGGTATGGCCCTGGTAGAAACACCATCATGAAAATCTGGGCCTTGGTCAGGGTTTGTCACCTCATTGCACGCCAACCTCGGGACTCTCAATACGATGCGGAGGGCTCACGTTGCTAAGGGAAAACACTGGTTTTCAAAATCCAAAAAATAACATATATTTCAAAAATCCAAAAACAACATATATTTCAAAATCCAAAAACAACATATATTTCAAAATCCAAAAACAACATATATTTCAAAATCCAAAAACAAAATATATTTCAAAAATCCAAAGAAAAACAACATATATTTCAAAATCCAAAAACATCATATATTTCAAAATCCAAAAACATCATATATTTCAAAAATCCAAAAACATCATATATTTCGGAATCAAAAAACATCAAATATTTCCAAAACTCACAAAAATTTGAATATTTTCCCAAAATCCAAAAATACCATCATATGCATCGCATGCATCGCATTAGTTCTATTATGTTTTTTCTCACCTATTTAATAAGGCTCCACCCCTTGACCAAATATCAAGAAACGGTCGTTATCTAACTTACTTCGGGGCAAGGGGTTGAGTCTAAGAACAGATCTAACTTGTTCCATGTTTAAGTGTGTGCAGAATGCAGGACCAAGAACAAAGCTGAAATCTCATAACTATGCAGGTTCAAGAATGTGACGCGCCAGGTACAGGCCGCCACACTCATATAACGGTCTTTGATTAAACCGTTACTTTCCTTCAGAACGTTGACTTTGATTCTCTCAGCAGCTCTCTCTCTAACGGCCTGGGGCCCGACCGTCATTTCCTCCTGACGGCCTATCTTTAGACCGTTATATCCTCCAGAGAACAGGATTCTCAGAACATACACTCTAACGGCCTATCTCCCCATCGTTATATCCTTCTAACGGCCCTGATCCGATCCGTTACATTCTCCGGAGGCTCTGTTTTTCAGATCATTCTAGCCAAGACAAGCCACAACTCGTGTCCATTCAACTAAGGCAATCCCATCTTATTCAAATGAACTTAATGCAACACAAGATTGATAAAATTCCAACTCTGATTGTCAATTATATCGTTCAAAAAGAAAATCAAGCTACATTCAGTTTCTTATCCGCAAGAGGGCGGATCTTCCTCAACTCTTTCACATAACCGCGGCGTGCTTCATCGTTCTCTTCCACTTCTTCTTGCCACGGACGCACCTTGCTGATCTCTCACATGGTCAGCGCGTTCCGGACTGCTCTCTCCTCTTCCTTAGTCCCCATCTTCCTAGGTAGAAGGGGAGGGTAGTGTGATAGTGCAGGAACTTCAGTTCGAGGTAGCCCGATCTGAAGATGGCACCGGTGTGGGTTGTAGATCGCCATGGTAGTATTTCCCACCAGCTGGAGGTCCAGGCCTTGACGCCGTGGTATTCTAAGAAGAGTGCTCCGAAGGATTCTTGGTCGCATGATGAACTTGTCTATTGGAAAGGTGTTGAAGAGGAGGCGCCATTCATCCCGAGTTTTCGTGTCCGCCATCTTGCATTCAACCTGTGAAGAAAATCCCGATGCCCCTCCAATGAAGAAGAGAGGGTGGCTCCTGAAGATCCGACTAGCAGAAGTTATGTCTTCCTTTGGTTGGAATTTGATTCTCACTCCCATCCAACACTCAAGGAGTATCATGGAACCGAATAAGGGTCCTCCTAGGCAAGCCGAGCTTAGTCCTTCATAGAGGTATGAGAGGATTGCTTGAGAGAGGGACATTCCCTGTCACAACCCACTGATTATGCTGAGATTTTGGGTATCTAAGAGGTGGTCAGTAGTAGTGAAAAGAAATACTCCACATAAGCAAACCACCACCGCCTTGGCTATTGATTCACGTCTCTCCCACTTGTTCTTGCAATGAGAGACTATCCCCTGTGCCAAGGGTATCAAGTGAATGTGGTGTGGGCTGATCATGGTCCTCACGTCCTTTGGATTATGGATGAAATCACTCAAGATCAAGGACGGGTCAATAGGCTCAACCATGTAGCAAACTAGGTCTCCATCCCCCACCTTAGTCTTAGGAAGGGCTAGGTAGGTTTCCACCTCCTCTAATAGGACTGTTGCTTCAAAGGAAGGGAAGATGAAGGTGTGTGTTTGTGGATGCCACAATTCTATGAGGGCTGAAATACTAGGCCAATCTAATGTCAATTTCTGAAAATTCTTGCCTAAGACCAAGAGAGGTTGAAGGTGCCACGCTTTAAGAATTGATGTAACCTCTAAAGGGAGTGCCTTTACCATGGGAGCCACCCACTTCATATTAGAATAGCATCTTGGACCAGGGAGAGGCTTGAAGAGAAGAAGAAGAAAAAGAAAAATCATGAGGAAGAAGATGAAGTGCAGAAATTTCTGAACTTGGTTAAGTTATGGAAGCTTACCACTCTTTGAGCATTAGAGCTTAGATGCTTGGGAATTGAGGTTAGCCTTTGTAGCTCTCCATACTCTTTTCTTGCAGCTTTGGGTCCAGTGTAGACTCTCTCCTCCATAGCCATCACCTCGAAGCTTCTCTTCATCTTGTTTCCTGCCCTCGGGAGGAGTTTTTCAGCCTTCTAGTAGAGAATTCAGAAAGATACGATTTTGGCTAGGTTTTCAAGTTTTAAAGGTTTAGTTTTGGCTTTAAAGTGATAAGATTCGGATTGGAAGGCGTTATCTTAAGTTTGGGAGAAGTCTAGAATGGATCAAGGGCTTCTTATCCCAGGTTTTGCCCCTTACGGCTCAATCCGTCTCGGAGTACAATTCATGATATAACGGTCTGTCGTCGGACCGTTACTTGACTATGACGCGCCAGCTCTGGGCCGTCACATTTCCTGTGGGTTTAAATTTAGTCCAACCTTGTTCTGTCAAGCTTAACGGTCTAGCATCAGACCATTATATTCTTATGACGCATTCTCTCTGAGCCGTTACATTCTCTGCTGATCAGTTTTGGTTTCTTCTTGGTCAATCATGCTCAATGGTCCTGCTCATGACCGTTATCTATCTCCGACGCACTATGCGTGGACCGTCACATTTCCTGCACATTTTGTTAAGTCTATACATCCCATTCATCATCCTAGTCTATACAGTATTTTGAGGTCTACACATCATGCAGAGTCTACACAGCCTCAAGTCCATACATTTTTGAAGTCTGCATCATGTGAAATCTATACGTCCCATGCATTTCCCAAAGTCTATACATCAGATTTGCAGTCCATACATTCCCCAAGTCTGTACAATCTTCATCCAAAGTCTACACAGCTTTAACTCTATGCATTGTGTACAGTCTTCATCTAAAGTCCATACATTCCCTAAGTCTTCATCTAAAGTCCATACATTCTCCAAATCTGTACATCCTTCATCCAAGTGTGTACAACCCCAAGTCTATACATTCCTTGTCTAAAGTCCATGCATTCTCCAAGTCTGTACATTCTTGATCCAAGTCCATACATTGCCCAACGTGTACACAGCCCCAAGTCTGCACATTCCTCATCCGAAGTCCATACATCCTTTAGGTCTGGGCATTCCTTGGCTAAAACGAAGTCTACACATCGTTTGGTCGTCTGCACTCCAAGTCTATACATCACTTGAACGAGGTCTGTACACTCATGAGTGCATTCATAATTCAGTCTTGTTCTGTCAAGTCTAACGGTCTAGCATTTGACCGTTACATCCTTCTGATGCACCAGCTCTGAGCCGTTACTATTTCTGCTGCTCAGTTCTGCAAAATTGAGCTATATCCTCTTTAATGGCCTTCACTTGACGCGTTACTTGATCTTGACGGTCTGGACCTAGACCGTTACATTATCTGCTGCTAAAATTTGGGCTATTCCTATCTGCCTCTGTTTAGACCTGGCGGTCTTACATGCTTTTCATTTCCGTTCATCCTACAGGTCCACACATTATCTCACCATGCACTTTTCTCATCCACACAATCACCCGTTCCTTAACATGCATTCATTCCCACACATCCACATACGTTTCCTGCATTCCATCACACATTCTCACATTCAATCCTGCCTTCATTCATACTCATCTGTTTGCATTCATTTACATATCCATTCATTCACACATTCACAAAAACAAACAAAAGATCAAAAGGAAAAATTTGCATTCATCCATTTACGTATAAGTCATGTACAAGTAAAAACAAAAAGAAAAACATGCATCACTTGGCCAGCTTATCCGCCGGGCCGCCATCATCATCTCCACCCTCCGGCTTCCTCGCCGGTGGTGCTATGGAGGCACTCTCCTCCTACTGGCCCCTCTTCGCCCTCTCATTCCTCCGTTGACCAGAGGAGCTAACAAGGTAGTTTGCCACTGATCCGGCACGAGCAGCACTCCTCGGCGCTCCGCTCTGAGAGACTCTCCGCTCCGATCCTCGGCCCATCATCCGTATGGTCCTCTCCAAGGTCCGAACCTCGACCTTCATGTCGTGGGCCTCGAGTCGCGCAGCTCGTGCCTCGGACCTGTATCTCTCGAAGGCTATTGTCTGCGTTGCCGTCCGCGCAAGCTCTCCTCTCAATCGGGCCACCTCTGCTCGTACGACCTCTGCCTCAGTCCGAGCCAGTTTCGCCTCAGCCGCTGCTGTGGCTAGCTCTCTCACCTGTAGTTTGAATTTCATATAGTTAGTCACATATTAATTTGCACAAGCACAAGCATTTTTTTTTGAGTCTAGCATTTAGCATCTTACTCGCTCCGCGAGGGTGGCCTCCGCCTCCTCGGCCCGGGCAACCGCTCGGACAAACTCGGCGTTCTGCTCAGCTCTGTCCCCGGCAGGTTGTGAAGACGACGGGGCATCCAGTCCGTCTCTTTAAGCTCCCTCGGCTCGCTGCATTTGATCAAATCATGGTCAGCAGCATTTTGCGTCATTTGCATAATCATTTTAAGTCCAAGGTTTTGGGAATCTTACCAGAAGCTCCAAAGCGGTCCAGTACTCGTCCCGCTGCTGGACGGTGGCGTGGAGTAGCCCCTCGAGCTCGGCTATCCTTCCCTCGAGGTCTAACTGCATTTAGAAAGCGTATGAGTCAGTGCATGTAGGATAGAATTTTCATTCAGAGTATAGGGTTTTATTGCATACCGGTCGTCGGGTACCTTGGTACACCCAGTCCCCGTACAGTCGAGCAAAGGCTTTCAAGTATGCCTCGTCGCTCTCGTCCCACTCCTTCACTGCTCTGCCCCGCTTGTTCCAGTCGTGGACGTACTTCACCTTTCGGGCACACCAATCTATGTCACCGCTAATTCCCTTCGCTGACTTCCCCGGGCGGTCGTCGCTGTGGCGTGGAAAGGTCACCTCAGGCTGGTGTAGTCCCCGAGTCCTCAGAATCAGCCGGTAATGAAGAGGCTCGATGATATGGATGCAGTGCAACCATATGTCTCATCCCCGGTATGAAAGGGCTGCCTCCACCCATGGTTGTCCCTCGTAGCTCTCGCCTCTGTACGGGGTCCACCTCACCTGAAAGCATGAATCAAATCATCATATAGAAGCATATAGAAATATTCAAAATCATTTGGAAAGCATTTTTGAGTTTGGGCTTACCGCCGTGTGCGGGAAGGAATCCAAATCGTTCCTGATCGCTCGGATCAATCTGATGATCGACCCCGGGTCCCTTGCGACCACCCATCGCCTTGCGATCGGGATGCGGCCGGTGTGGAGTAGTGTGCCCCGTCTTATGCCCGGGGAGGTACATGTAGCTCCAGAACTGCATTTAGAAGTTAAGTCAATAAATTTGCGTGAACATTTGCATAAATCATAATAGAAGCATTTAAATTGCATTTGCCTGTAGAAAAGGCGAGAAGTCGCCCAGCATCGTCTGTCGGTCCGTCGTACTGAGGGACTCGAATAGGAAGGCCAAGACTGCCACTCCCCAGGCGTACTTTCCAACTCTGCCCAAATCCTCGATCATCGGCAGCAGTCGGCAGCTGATCACATCTGCCCGAGTCGCGAACAGGAGCTTCCCGAACAGTAGCATCAGGAAGCGCCTCAGGGTGCGATCTCCCTCTGGTCCCGCCTCTACCGCCACCCATGGGTGCACCTGGTCAATCACTCTACCCAGATGCTCCTCTGGTAGCTCACCCATAGCTATGGATGCTCCTCTCAATCCTAAGCTCTCCTGCAGTACTGATCGTGAGAGCTGGGATGACGTCTGGCCCGTTCTGATCAAATCTAGCCCCAGCAGCTCCTGGGCCATCTCTCGGTAGTTCCTGTAAGTCCATCCTGTCATGGTAGCTCCGTGTACTCGCATCCCGGCAATCCTCGCCATGTCTTCCAGAGTGGGGATCATGTGACCCCACGGGAAGATGAATGCTCTGCTGATCGGATCCCACCTCTCGTGCAAGGCGTACAGCAGAGGCGTGTCCATCCTGGTCACCTCGATGCTCAGCACCACAGCGAATCCCATCCCGGCCAATCTCTCTCTCTAGTAATCGGGCAGTGCCTGGTACACCGCCCGGATCTGAAGCCAGGAGATCCTCGTCCGTCTCTTTCCCTGCATTCATTTAAGTCATAAGTCAGTCAAATGCATCATAGAATCATTGCATAACATTTATAAAATAAAAATAAAAATAAAACAAAACAAAAAACTGAATAATTGAAAACCTAAAAATAGTTCTGGCCTCTGGTGTAAGTAACGGCCCTGGGATGGGGCGTCACATGGCTCTAACGTATCTAGAGTGACGTGTTAGGCTTGTGACGGTCACTGGAAGGACCGTCACATTCCCTGCTAAAGGGCGTTTTTCCTTTGCATTCCGTGGCTCTCCCACTTTGGCCAAAAGGCCTACAAATGATCTTAAAGGGCTCTGGGACCCATTTTCTACCCCCCATTCCCACATGCATTCATACAAAAGAACACAAAAAAATTAAAATTTTGAAAATTAGGGTGGAGGCCTACCTCATGGTCTTGGCCCCTCTTCCTCTTTTTCTCCTGTTCCTTGGGTTCTCCCTCATCCAGGAAAGTTTCCCCTTGGTCCTCCTCGGCCATTGGAGCCTCTTCTTCCACCCTTGGAGCTCTCTTCCTCATTTTTTCTTCCTCCGGCCGTCGTTCCACTTCCCGCTCTATCCGGCGGTGAAGGCGGCGAATCGCCTTCTTCTTCATCCCTCTTTCCCTCTTCTTCAGTGGCTGAGAGCCCTCGTCGCTAGCCATCTCCTTCGGTGGTCGCCGATGGTCTTGAGGTTTCTCGTTTGGGGTTTTTTTGGGCGTTTGAGCGCTTGAGTGCTTGAATGAATGAGGACATGACCGTTTGGTTTGTTTTTTTTGAATGCTCAAGAAATGTGACGGTCTTTCGTACGACCGTTACATCCTCTGAGGCGTACTCTTTTGACCGTTACATGGATTTGAATTGTTTCAATGAAGAATGTGAACTACCCGATCTTTAATGGCCTAGGTCTGGTCCGTTACTTTATACAACGCCCTCTCTGCAGACCGTTACAGCTTGCAAGTTTCTTGATGAATAAAATGGTCCATTTGATGATTGAATGACCACATTTTCTGCCATGGCACATATTATTAATGCTTCTAACACGTATGAATGGTTATGCCTTATTTCATGCTCATATCTATTATTTGGCTAACCTCTTTCTCCTGAATGAAGTTATGAATAACATCACGCTTTGCCGGTCAGGTAGGTAAGTCAGGTATTGTATCTCGTTCCCTTGTCCCTTTAATGCATTACTATATGTTATCTATGATATATTATCTCGAGAACCGGCTGGTCATTCGTGTGTTCTGGGATCTGATGTTCCCCTTAAACAAAAATGATGATGATCTAAGTACACATGTTTAATCGTTGTATAGGCCGTTAGGTTGGAAAAGTTTGGGGACGATGGTTCTGTCTTGCACGCCGTGGTTGCAGATGGTGTCCTGACCCTGATTTCTAAGGTCTAGCAATATTATTCTCGAGTATCTTGTTATTTTATTCTTTCTTTGCATTCATTTTGATGATTTCTTTTTCATTTAGCCCAGCATGCATCATCCGCATATTTGAGCATTCATGTCCTTCATATGTTCGAGGTATCTCAAAGATGGTGAATAACTGTGTTCTTGATCTCGAATAAGGAGAGTTATTCCATTCCGAATTGGAAGGTTTTCTTCGATCTCTCGCTTGATTTGGTTGGCTGAAGATTCCTGTCTGGAGTTTAGTCAGTTCTCTTTCCTTTTCGTTGTCTCCGGCGGCTAGCCGTGTTTCCTTTCCTTAGTTGTTAATTCCTCCAGACTTGCATCCTTCGGTTGGCTATATCCTTGTGATCAGTTCGGAGTTCTCCAGAAAATTCTTATCGCTTGTTGGTAAAGAACGGGTGTCGTTTACCTTAACGCCCACTTTTTGGTCCACTCCGCTTCACTTCCGCTTCATCTCCATGTTCCATTTCGCTTTCGCTTCACCTCTGCTCGCTCCCCTACAAAGAGGACGTTAAGGAGGGGCATCTGTTGACACCCGTTTTATGACCGATAAGTCGGGTCATCTCCTTGTTCACTCTATGTGATGCTTCCAGTTATTCATTTATTCCTTGAGTCTCCTTTATCAGTTTGAAGCTTATTTCATGGGTCTTAGCTCCTTGGTTGAGTATGGTTCTGTGATGTCTCGCCTTGAATGAAGCTTAGCAAGCCCTCTTATCATTTGGATCCTCATTGTTTCTAACGGTCTGCACATGGGGCGTTACTTTCTTCTAACGCATTGTCCCTGGACCGTTACATCTTGAAGAGTCCTACGACTTAAGGCCTTTGTTTCAATCCTTATCTGTTGGCCTGCCCATTGATTCTAACGGTCTGTCGTGCAGCCGTTAATTTACTCTGACGCGTCCAGCCATGGCCGTTACTTATCTTGCAGAGTCCAACTTGTTTGATCTTTCTCCATTGATCTTATCTCTTTTGAGATAAGGTTAAATGTAACGGTATCCCCCTGGCACGTTATTTTCATATGGCGGTCTGTCGAGTAGCCGTTACATCCAACAGAGAGTCCTGGCAGTTCAGGCCTTTTTTCTCTGCTACTCCGTGATCGAGATAAGGATTTGAATTGGTGATTTCTCTTCCAAATCTGATCCTCAGAACCTTCTGTTTGTTTCTATGGACTCTTGGTGATATTATCTTCAAGGATTTGTTAAGAGTTATCCTCTTTTCTTGCTGGATTATCCTCTGCTCGACCGGAGAATTTGAGGGCCTATAAATAGCACCCTTAACTTCATGGCCCGAGAGAGAAAGATCTGGAGTTCGCGTCGAAGTGCTGCCGCATCCTGGAGCCACATCTAACCAAGGAGACTTGTCTTTCACGTCCATCTGCTTCACTGTGAAGGGAGTATTCGTTCTATTGAGTTTCAAAGTTCATCATTGCATATTGTGTTCTTCCTCCTCCCTCTCATCATAGGCATTGTCCCCCTCCTTGTTTCCACGTTCTGCATCTGATTTTCATCATCTAAACATCTTCCTATCTTTTAAAACACCCAGAGGGGTTAAAAAACCAAAACTTTCCCGGTACTTCCCTTTCCTTTTGCATGCTCTTAAGCCTTTTGAGAGTTGATATTGCGCTTGTTTAAAGGGCTAATCTGGGTTTGTTTTCTTGTGTTTTCACGTTCTTTGGCAAGTTTACAGGTTCACTACGCGAGGTCCAAGTCTTCTGGCCGGCTGGAAGAGTTGGAGTCAAAAGAGTCCACAAGCTATTACTGCAGGTTTTATGACGGTCTTGTGCCGACGCGTCAGGCTTCTCTAACGGCTCATCTGGAGACCGTCACATTCCTCTGACGCACAGGGTCTTGACCGTTACATTCGGTTGATCTGCAGATTTCACTGGTTTTCTCTCTCCCGTGGGCGGGTGCTTCATCCACCTATTTCCAAGGTATTTTCAAGTCTCTAGCTTGTGTATACTTTGGTGGCGATCACGTTCTTTCTTAGTATTGGGCATTAGCTTTCTCTCCATCTCACATCTCTTATTTCCTTTATTTGCTCCACCCTTGCGGTGTGTTTTTATTTGCTCTTGCTCCACGCCCCATCGTGTGTTTTTATTTATTCTCTTAGTTTAGCTTGATGATTGAGATAGCATGCCCATGCTAGAGCTTGTTCTGGTTGCCTAGGTTCATGGTTCACATGTCCTTGGGTTGATTGTGATCTTTGATTTTTGCTTGTCATCTTTATTACACATCAAAACGAAAAGAAGAAGAGAAGCAAAACAAATCAACAGAGAGTCATGAAAGAGGTCCACGCCGGGACAGCAGGTGCACACCAAGCGGGACTGAAGATGAAAATTGAAATAAAGAAGCTTGGCTACTACTGGCCGACAATGTTTGATGACGGCTGCAAGTACGCCAAGTCTTGTCAGAAATGCCAGGAGCATGCCACGGTGCCCAGGAGGCCACCCATGCCGCTGCATCCGACACTACCCAGCTGACCTTTCGCCCAGTGGGGAACATACGTCGTGGGCCCACTACCCTCGTCATCCGCCGGGTGCAAGTACATTTTGGCGGCAACTGACTACTTCTCCCGTTGGGCGGAAGCCGTTGCTTTGAAAGAAGTGACTGGGGAGATCATCGTCAGATTTATCCGTCGCAACATCATATTCCGGTTCGGCACTCCGAACCGGATTATCTCAGATAATGGAAGCCACTTTCGCAACCAGAAGGTCTACCGGCAAGCAGAAAAGTACAAGATCGACTGGAGGACGTCGACTCCTTATAACCCACAGGCCAATGGCTTGGCCGAAGCTTTCAATAAAACACTTTGTACACTCCTGTCCAAGATTGTTAATTCTAGCAAGAGGGACTGGGAAGAGAAAATGTATGAGGCCCTGTGGGCATATCGAACTGTATATAAAACTCCAACAGGTTGTTCACCCTTCTCCTTAGTATATGGCTCAGAGGCAATTGTCCCCGTCGAGCTGGAAATACCCTCTCTCCGAGGCGCAATCCAACACGGGCTAGTCCAGGAAGAGCAAACAAACGTCGAGCGAAGGCTCGAAGAGCTCTCCAACTTGGAGGGGAAGCGGCTCCAAGCCCAACAGAACATTCAGGTTTACCAGGCCCTCATTGCTCGCGCCTTCGACAAGCTCATCAAGGAGCGTGAATTTAAGAAGGGTGACCTCGTTATGGTCAAAAGGAGGGAAGTTATGGCTTCCAACTCCAAGGGCAAGCTGAATGAGAATTGGCTTGGACCCTATGTAATCTAAAAGGCTTATGAAGGCGGAGCATATGTGATAGTCGATCATCGGGGGGAGGTCCAGTTTCCACCCCTTAATGGTAGGCATCTAAGGTTGTACTACGCTCCGATTCCCCCCCTTTAATGAATAATACATTTTCTCACCCCGCAGCGGGCAAACTTGTGTTTCGACTGCTCTGATGGTTTGTCATTATTCACTGTGCATTTCAAAAAAATAATAATAAAAAAGGGGAAGAGAAAGAAGATAAGAGAGAAAAAGAAGAAAAGGAAAGAAAAAAAGGGAAGAGAAAAAAAAGGAAAGAAAAGAAAAGAAGAAAAGAGAAAAAAAGAAGAAAAGAAAAAGGAGAAAAGAAAGGAAGAGAAAATAAAAAAAAGAAAAGAAAAGAGGGGGAGGAAAGGAGGAGGAGCGAGCCCTCCTTTACTAACCCTCACCCGTACCAACGAACACTTCAATAAACGAATTAACCCTGTCAGCCCTTGACATTCTGTCGGCACTGACGAAGAATACCCCAACCGGACCTTTCACTCGGGATCGGGGAATCAACCCTTCCCCTCGCGTTGGCACCAACCCGTACCAACGAATATTTCAATAAACGAATCAACCCTGTCAGCCCTTGACATTCTGTCGGCAATGACGAAGAATACCCCAGCCGGACCTTTCGCCTGGGATCGGGGAATCAACCCTTCTCCTTGCATTGGCACCAACCCATACCAACGAACACATCAAGAGATAAATAAATCACATCTCTCCCCGGCACCCTGTCGGCATAGACAAACAACCCTCTTTTGACCAAGACCTCCCGTCACGGTCATTGAATGAACAACCTCTTCTCTCCGTCCCTCCGGGTGACGAACGACCCCTTTTAACCAAGACCTCATGTCTAGGTCGTTGAACGAACAAACTCTTCTCTCCGCCCCTCCAAGGTCAGATCAACCTAGTCGGGTCGAACATGCCTGTGGCATCATTTGGCTGAGTCGCTTGACGGACATGGTGGAGTGGTCCCCTCGTCCCTCCTCTGGAAGGGCGAGCACTCTCCCATGCTCCTATGCGAACCTCACCGGGTTCTCCTCGAATAAGCTGTTAGTGTGAACTTGTGTTTCATCACATATCAAAAATAGAAAAAAAAAGAGAAAGAAGAGATTTCCCAACACTACACACATACAGGAGGCACATGGGATAATTGCATTGTATTTCTGTTAAAAAAAAGAATTACATTGGCCTCGGGGCATACCCCGGTGTTACATGCAAAAAGGGATGAAAGGGGGGACTGGCAGCTAGTCTAGCCCCCAGAAGATGTCCTCAAAAGGAAGGATCCCGACACAAGGGAAGCTCATCATCACACACATACGGTCTTCCTGCGCGTCGAGGCATTGCAACTCGGTCGTCACAGAGACCACCGCTTTCGGCGATGGCCAGCTCTTCAGTTTCCCGGGTCTTGTTCGTCTCGGTCTCGAGCAAGTTGGACTCAGCCTGGGCAAGCCAGCCCCGAAGTTTCTCTATCCGGTTCTCCAAGGCGTGGATGTTGGCATTGCACCCGTCCAAGGCCTCCCGGTGTAGCTCCCTGCTGTCCCTCCGCACCGCCAGAGCCTCCAGATACTCGTCTCTCTGAGCGCCGATAGCCGTAAGCTCAGTTGGGGCCTGCGTCTCGAGGAATGCGTGACGGTTTACGTATTTCAATAGTAACAGAACACATCGTGACCACTCTTCCAACGGGTAGCCCATCATTTGTAGTGCTTTGGTCAGCTGCTCCACGATAGCCCTTACGCCTTGATATGTGAGTGTTGGGTCGGCAACGACCATAGAGCGCAATACCAATAGGGTCTGGCGGACTGGAAGATTTGAGCTCACGTGGCCGATAGAAAGGATGACTGGTGGGTCGAAGCTAACTTCGCTGTCCATGACCGCCCACAGCTCTGTGTCAACCACGGCCGAGCTACCTGGTGTGAACGACGTCACGCGGAATTTACCGGAGGAGGCGAAGCAGAGCGCGCGAGGGGCTCATTTTGATGTAACACAGAAAGAAGAGAGAAGAGGAGAGAGACCACCACGGGAGATTACTCCGGCAGGGCGTGCGGGAAAGATGCGATATAATAAGATATGGGGATTAAACGGTCATAGCGGGAAATGACTCTCCACGACCTCGGGGGATGGGAAAAGTACAAAATTTAAGTGACAGGAATTTAAACGGCCATTGCGGGAAATGACTCGCCGCGGCCTCGAGAATATGAGTAGATATGAGAAGAGTACAGAATATAAGCAACAAGAATTTAAACGGCCATTGCGGGAAGTGACTCGCCGCGGCGTCGAGAATATGAGCAGATATAACCACAACACAGAATATCAATGACGGAAATTCAAACGGCCATTGCGGGAAATGACTGGCCGCGGCCCCGAGAATATAACAGATACAAGAAACAAAATATAAGAGATAGAAATTTAAACGGCCATTGCGGGAAATGACTCGATGCGGCCTCGAGAATATAACAGATATAAGAAACAGATATAAGAATAATGCAGAATATATGTGACAGAAATTTAAACGGCCATTACGAGAAATGACTCTCCGCGGCCTCGAGAATATGATGTGATCGCCAGGGGCCGGAGACCCCAAAATAAAGAAAGTGATCGCGCTTACCTCAAAAGCGGGAGATGACGGGTTACTTCCTCCTCTCCCTTCGGCCGGCCGATGGAGAGGGCTTTCCTTGGTTACCCTTGCAAAAGAAGAAATAGACAGATAACAAGTGGATCAGAAAAGATGGCAGTGTAGTATTAGTCCCTTGATGAAGGATAATGAAATCGTGGCAAGACACACACCTGGTTGGTGTTGTTTTTAAACCCCTCTCGGACACGACTAGGAGAGAAATATGATGATGAATGAGATTATGCAAACGTATATAAAAGAAGACTCCCTTATGAAGGGAGTCGGAGAATGTGAGATGATGAATGCAAAAGAACTACGGAGAAAAGGGGAGAGAATTGGCTTATTGAATGTGCCGATGGCGGGATCCGACGGAGCTTCGAAAGCGTGGGGACGACGTGGAAGCATAACGGATGGAACTAGCCTTCCTCTCGTGAGCGCGGGCACCCGAGAAGCCGGCAGAACCTCCCCCTACAAAAGACCCACGGGTTAGAAACGGGATCCGACAGAGTCTCTCCTTCCTCTATCGGATCTGAAGCCCCTTCCCTTCGAGGGAGGGGGTCCTCTATTTATAGAGGGGAAGTGGATTGAGGCATCCAGGGACCTGGACGCCTCAAGATGGGGGCGTCCAGGACCCTGGACGCCTCCATCAACACATTAAATATTTTTTATTTTTTGATTTTTAATATTTTTATGAAGGCGTCCAGGAGACTGGACGTCTTCATTTCCGCCCGCCGAAAGCCGTAGACGGTGGGTAAATCGCGTGATTTTGGTGGGCACCCGTGACTCATGAGTGGGCGCGTCTAGCTGGCAAGACGTCCCTATATTTTGGGATTTTTCCGAAGCGTCAAATCGAGCGGCGTGCCGAGATTGTCCGGATGCAGAGTATGGGGGCGTTTAGGCCCCTGGACGCCTCAAGACTGAGGCGTCCAGGTCCTTGGATGCCTCCATCATTATAGTTTTATTTTTTTTTTATTTTTTTTATTATGTATTGATTGAGACCTCCAGGGGCCGGGACGCCTCAAAGAAATCCCGCCGAATCAGCTCCGAAAGACCGTTGGCATCAAACCGTTAGACGTCTTCGAGTTCGGATTCTTCTGGTACGTCCGGTTGGTGGCGATGCTGTCCATATGCTGCATGATTTCCGTAACGAGGTGGTTTTCGGATGCCGAGGAAGCGTTACGTTGCCCACTCAAAAGGTGAAAGAAGACCCAAGAATGGGAAGCACTCGAGCGATTCAAAATGCGAAAACCACTGCGGGACGTCATATAGTAATATGAGATTTTCTCAAGGTGATGTCAGGAATAGCGTGTCTACACCTGGAAGAGTCAGGGCCAAAAGGAGGGGCCTCTCGGGCTCCGAGGTCGACCCCTGGCCAGCCACCACCATAGGTGAGGGAGATACCGTAACGGAGACGTCTGGCGCCGCCATGATGAGCGGCTGCTCTAGCTCCATTGACTGGGCAGGTTCCGAGCCCAACAATGCCGCCTCCTCCGTCAAAACTAGAGCCGCGACCCTGTCAGGAGAATGAACGGTCGCAGAGGCCGGATCTGGTGCCGCAGCAGACAAAGTTGCTTCAGTCTCCGCCGCCTCGGCAGACAAGGTATCGATAGTGGGCAGGTCCGATGTCGTTCCTGGGAAGTCTTCTCATCTTCTCGCCTAGAATTCCCCCGAATGTTCATCGAGGATCATCAATATCCTCCCCAGGAGTCGGGCTTCCTCGGGTACGACCGGCGTCGGGATTGGTGGCATTGGGATCACGAGCCGGGGGACGGCCCCCATCTGCAGAAGAGACATCAAGGACCCCGTATCCGGCCCCAGAAGCAACTTCAATCTTTTAGCCGCGTGCACGTGGAGGGATGAGCTCCACCTAGGGATGGCTTTACGAACCCGAGGTGCACGCGCTCCACGGGGCGTTGTTGTTACCTGACCATGTAAAGAAGTGTTAGCCGCTCATCGGGTGGAGTAAATCACTGCATTCTCAAGGAAGCCGAATGGATCCCCATGCTTACCTCACCCACCGATACTATGCTGCTCTCCGGCGTCGTCTCTCCTCGGGCGGCGGTGTCAGGTACCGTCTCCCTGCGGGTCTCGGTTACCGGCGCCACCTCCCCTTCTTCCCGAATCTTGGCTTCGGGTACTATCGGCTCTCGCACCTCGATCTCTGGCGCTATCTCCCCCTCCTCCAAGGCTTCCGTGGCTGGGATAGTAACCTCCACGGCTCCTTTGGAGGCGCGAGCCTGTATTGCCTCAAATAAATCAGCAACCCCGAAGGAAGACTTAAGGACGAGAAAGGAGGAAGAAAGAGGAAGGCATACACTCACAGCCACCACCACTTCTTGTCGAGGTGAGACCTCAGCTGTCGGGATGGCAGCATCCAAGCTTACCCCGGCTTTGTCCTGCCGCAAAACCTTGACTAGGGACGCCAGTTTATCCAAAGCGGCGGTGGTTGTCACTTGTCTGGCGGCTTCTAAACCCGGGATGTGGATTGCCGCACCTTTTGACAGGGCCTGTTCCTATCGGAAGCCAAAATAATGATATTAAGGAGGTTAGTTAACGGCCTCAAGAAAGAGACCTGAATTAACAGGTTCGCACTTACGGGTGCCCGCTTCACCAGGCTAAGAGAAATAGGTAGTACCGGGGATTTCCAGGTAGGAACTCGAAAGCTGGGCTCCCCGGGGACACCCTCAGTTGAAAGCACTTCGTCAGAAGAATAACAGTAATCTACCTTCTCGCCCGACGAAGACTTAGTTCTAGTGGGCACCTCTTTCCCTATCAAGGCAGCCCCCGCCTCAGCATCCGGAGTCGGCTCGTCGCCGCGCCGGACGGGCAACCGCGACTTCCCTGACAGCCACCCCTTCGTCCTGTATGTCTGCCCGAACTGAGATGTCTCGGGGTCCGCCTCCGGTTGAGGGGCCACCACATCAGCTCCTGCGAGGCAAAGCAGGGTCCGGGTTCAGTTAGGCCCGTAAAGCTTCAAAAATTTAATCGAAGTGACTAGCAAAGAAAGTGATATACCTCCTTGAGCTCCGGCGGCGGGAGTTGGGGCGAAGAAGGTCTCTTCGATAGATTCCACGGCCCCGTGGGTCACAGCTTCACCCACGCCTGGGATAGATACGGGCGCGGGCCTCTCGGCGACAGCTGGAACAAAAAACGTATGTGTTACAAGAAACTCCCCTCTTAATGTCTGAATACATCCCAGAGAGCCTCGAAGAAGAAGAAACCCAACCTACAGGCCAACTCGGCTCGGTTCGAGTAGCTTCGAACTCCTCGAATGAAAAGATCAAAGGCACCGGGGGAACGGCCGACGCAGCTTTGGTAGCCTCCGTCTTGCATCGCATTGCCTCCCGCCACCCGGCCGCCTTGGCAACGTCCACCGCCTTCTTCACGGGTGATTTCGCTCGGGGCCTCTTCGCAGGCGGAGCCAGAGGGGTCGTAGTCAGAGCCACTAGCGCCTCCTCGAAGTAAGCAGACTTGCCTGCCTGCCGAAGGAGATTGCGATACGTCACCATATGGACGCTATCGGGGTGGTATGTTTAAGAAAAGAGGAAGAAGAACGAGGGACCCGATCAGCTTCCGGCACCCAAGGAAAGGGCAACATTGAAAAGCACAAGTAAAAGAAGAAAACACTAAATACCATGTGGGCCGGTGTACAGCCGCAGCGCTATCTGCCAGTAGCCGAGGGACGGTTCCTTGTCCCGGCGAGCCGCCTCCCGGACCAGCCAGCATACATCCTTGATTTTCTGGCAGCGGTCGGCGAGGGCAGCCAGGTCCGCGTGCTTCTTGGCGGCTAAGTGGCAGAAGAGGTTGAAGTGGTCCGTCCCCCATTCCTCAACATAATAATAGGCGATATGGAGGTGCTTGCCCAAGATGGCCACCCCCGGATCTTCAATCTTTAACCCATGCACCCGGAGAAGGACGTAGAGCCACATGGTGTGCTTGTAATTCTCTGGGTTCCGCTCCTCCCTCCTCATGAACGTGCGGTATGGACAGATTGGGTCCCTCTCCGGACGCCAGCTCCTCGCAGGGGTGCCTCCTTCCTCCATGGGAAACGGATAATTGGTCAGCTCCAGGTGGTCACTCCCGACATGGCAAAGGTCCCACAGGGTCTTCTTGAAATCATCCTTCGCCACCGGAGGCAGCTTAGCCTACGGTGCTGGCTTGGCCACTCGAGCCCTTTTACGTGCGATCATGTACGCAACCACTTCCTGTTCCTTGCCCTGCCTCAACCCGAGGAGGTGCTCCAGGTCGATATCAAGGACCGGCACTGCCTGCCGGCTCAGAAACCTCCTCTCTGCCCCATCCCAGTAGTCGGTCCAGGATTATCGGTAGAAGGCTGTCCGGACATTCCACCACTTCACGTACTCCGGGGTCACCCGTGGAATCTGACCCGGGGCTGGCACCCTGAAGGAAGCAGTGTCTGCCCGATGAAAGAAATCCCACCAGGTTCGGGTAGTCTCAACAGTGTGGCTCCCCCGGAGACTTCGCACTGGCAGATCAAAGCGAGCACTGTGTGTCGGGATATGTTGATCATACCTAAAATTCCTGCCGAAGCGAAAGGGATAGTACGGTTCCAGCATCAGACTATCCCCCTTTTGGAAAGCCAGCACACTTGGACGAATGGACAGCGCCCAGGCTCTGAGCTCCGACTCCAACAACGGGCGAACCACGTTCTCCTGACTGATCGGATGCACGTACTTTTCCACCTGGTCATCCCTGCATTCCCGGTTACTATTTACCAATGGGCTTGAATGAGCAGCCAGGGTCCGGAAGTGAATAGTGCCGGCAGCATCAAGGGGCATCGTCGTCAGCCTGCCCCGGATGTCGTATAGTCGCATAGACGTCGAGGCTGACTCCACGCTCGCAAACTCCAGCATCCGTGGAACTAAACCCCAGCCTTGAATGGTGCGTGGGGCGAACTCTGGGAATAGGGAACAAACCCACGCATTGAAAAAATGTAGTGGGCATACATACCGCGCCTATCGCGGGAACTGGTGAGCGCTGACATCCCCGAGTGCCTTGTAGATCAGACATAGAGTAGCTGGACACAGAGACAGCTTGATACCCCAGGCCATCTGGCAGGTCGGGTAGATCGCATTCGGCCAAATGACAGTCTCGTCTCCATACGGCATGGTGAACGAGCACAGCCAATAAGTCAGGAATGCCGCACAATGCGTCAGCGGGTCGACCCCTGCCGGATTGGGCCCGCTGTGGCGCCCTCGGGAAGAAATCTTCACATCAGCCTTCGGCTTAGCACGCTTCTTGCTGGCGGTGGCAGTGCCTATGTGTGAGAAGTCTTTGTATTGTTTCAGGCCGTCGTAGAAGTACTGCAACCACAAGGTCATGCGGACTCTCTTCCGGTCTCCACGAGGGGGTTGCTTCTCGCCGTGCGCCAACTGATACAGGTCTTGGTACGCCTTCATAAGATACCGATATGAATAGTCGAGGGAGTAGTATCCGTCCCCGTTGGTCTCGTCCTTGATCAGATCTGGGAGGTAGACTTCTTCATAAGGCTCCCTGTCAATGGGCAAGCCACTGAGCTGACTGAGACTCCACAAGTCCAATGAAGTCTCGCCCTCTGCCGTATAAAATGTGTTGGTCTCTGCATTGAACACTTCAATCATCCCCCAGCAAAGGCCCCTGGAAATGGGGTAGCTTTACCGGGAGGCGTAGACACTGTGATAAACGCCAGCCCGGATGAGGATAGGGGCGTAATTGAACAGCACATACTCAGTGAATTCCATGCCCCCTTCCCGAAAGCTATGCGCATCCTTAAGCTTGAGCTCCCCGAACCAGCCCAGCGCCAGTTTGTGCTTGAATCGGATGGCCAAGCAATCTAGCAAGAAGGGTTCTTCTCTGTACCCCCACTTTATTGGAGCCAGGAATGGATCGAACCAGGGGTGTTCACCCTGGACCCGCCCGACAGCTGTGTCCCACCGAGCAGGGGTAAATTGAGGCGCCCGCACTAATTTGTCTTTTACCGGCAGCACGGCCTCAAGTCCCAAGATGGGTTTCCATTCTCGAGCCTCTCCCACCAGATACATCGGGATACTCCTCAGAACACTTTAGAGCAGGCTGTCCCGGGACCGCAAAATCGCTTGCTCGGCCTCCTTGAAAACTCGGAAGTTTCGCCTCTCCTGGTGACTGAGATGCTTCAGAAAGCAGATGAGATGCCTGTCCTTCGGGTAGTCCTTCCGGTACTCCCCTATAGCCCGGTCAAAAGCCAAGCTACCATCGACCCGAGTAAGCCTACGGAAGTCCATCGTCTCGGTATCGGAGGCCAACGATCCGGCCAGTGCCACTATCTCGGCATGCTCCCTATCCAAGTCCTCCATATTAAACCATGTAACCGTCGGCACCGGGGGTGGGGGAACGTGCTCTGCACTAGAAGCGGCAGAAGCAGCAGAATCTCTCGGGGCAGCCATCTCTCTGCAAGGTGCAAGGTACCTCAAGTCAGAACAAGATACAAATAAAGAAAAATAAAGGAAATTATAAAGGGGCTACACTACAATTGATCTAAACAAAATGCCAATAATTTCTGACGAAATTTCGGCAGAGTTTCCCCTAGGCCAGAGGCGTAAGGGGAAAACACGGGTGCACACCCACAAGGAGTGACGGCCCCAACAAAGTCACGGTGTGCCCAAGGGTGACACCGGAGGTCCTCCGGTTGAAGAAGTCTTCTTCTTCCCTTCAGCGGCACACCCCGTGCCCCACTTCAGCGGCACACCCAGGCCGAGCCCCTGAGCGGCACACTCGCGCCCCCCTCTCAGCGGCACACCCATGCCAAGCCCCCAGCAGCACACCTGTGCCCCTCTCAGCGGCACACCCATGCCAAGCCCCTCAGCGGCACACCCGTGCCCCCCAGCGGCACACCCGTGCCCCTCTCAGCGGCACGCCCCGTGCCCTCTCCTCAGCGGCACACCCGTGCCCTCTCTATAGCGGCACACCCGTGCCCCCCTGACTCCAGCGGCACACCTGTGCCCCCAGCGGCACACTGGTGCCCTCCCGCCAGCGGCACACTCCGACGCCGTGACCACCTCCGCCACATACCACAGAGAAGAAGAAGAAGGGACGAAGAAGAAGACGAGAAGAAGAACAAAATAAGAGAAGAAGAAGAAGGGATGAAGAAGAAGACGAGAAGAAGAACAAAAGAAGAGAAAGAAGAGAAAGGAGAAGAAGACGACGGCACCCTAGGGCTCCGTCATCCCCAAACGAAAAGGGACGAGAAGAAGAAGAAGAAGAAGAAAGGGTGGAGAAGAGGGAAGAGAGAAGAGAGAGGGGAAAGGAAGGGGGAGCCCCCCCGTGGCGGCCTCCTCACCCTAGCAACAGCGGCAACGGCGAGCGGCGGTGGCGGTCGTCGGAGGAAAAGAGAAGAGGAAGAGAGAGGAGGGAGACGGCGGTGGTGGTGACCGAAGAGAGAGAAAGAGGGAGAGGGGAGTTTGAAATCAAAAAGGGGGGAGTTCGAACGCCACTCCCCACCCCCCTTTTTATAGGGACTTAAAAAAGGAGGAAAAAGAAAAAAAGAGAAGAAAGAAAGAAAAAGAAAAGAAAGAAAAAAAGGGGAAAGGAAAAAAAGAGAAAAAAGAAGAGAAGAAAAGAAAAGAAAAGAAAAAGGAAGAAGAAGGAAAAAGGAGAAAAGAGAAGGAAAAAAAAGAGAGAAAGAAAAAAAAGAAGGGAAAAAAACAAATAGAATAATAATATAACAAGAGTATAATAAATAATAAATAATAAATATGTAATAGATGTAACGATGTCCACGCCACATGTCTTATGAACGTACGCCCAATAATGTACGTTAATTCCATAGACACACCCACGAGCACCGTCTGGATCATCCCTCGCCCGCGCTGCCCTCGGGTGGGGGGCATTTGTGGACATATAAAATTGTACGTCCATATGTCCCACCAAGCCCCGCATTAATGCGAAAGTCAAAAGGAGAAGACTCAGGGAGACTGGCCATCCAGGGCTCCGGGAGAATACTACCGTCCGGCAAACCCCGCATTTGCATGGGCGCATTAAACGACAGAGAAAGCACAGGATATCCTCCTGAATTTATACACTTCTATGGACCCACCCTCGGGTCCCTAACGGTGAAGAAATATCCCAAAGAATGCACAACTTCAAGTTCATGACGCAAAAGCAGAAGGCCCTTTCAAACGGCACACTCCCTGCCCTTTCAGCGGCACACTGCCGGTAAAGCCCCAGCAGCACACTCTTCGGGTGCCCCAGCGGCACACCCCTTAGCGAGCCCCAGCGGCACGCTCTTCAAGTGCCTTCAACGGCACACCCTCAGGTGCCTTAAACGGCATACCCCTGAGGTACCTCCAGCGCCACACCCCTTCAAGTGCCTTCAACGGCATACCCAAGTGGCCGTTCAACGACACACCCCTTAGCGAGCCCCAGCGGCACGCTCTTCAGGTGCCTCCAACGGCACACCCTCAGGTGCCTTCAATGGCACACCCCTGAGGTGCCTCCAGCGGCACACCCCTTCAAGTGCCTTCAACGGTACACCCAAGTGGCCGTTCAACGGCACACCCCTCAGAGGCCCCTTCAACGGCACAACGCCCCAATGCCTTCCCAGCGGCACGCTTCAGGCGAGCCCCCAGCGGCACGGGCCTTATGCCTCTTCAGCGGCACGGTCAATGCCCCTTCAACGGCACAGCGGCCTGGCCCCCCAGCGGCACAGCGGTGAATTCCCCTGAATGGCCCGCACCGGCAGAAGATACAACGGTCAATAGGCAGACCCATTGGCGCGCAGCTCGGCCACTTCCAACGCTAGCTAGAGCCCGCCTTGGTGTCACCTTCTGGTTGGATGAGGGAGATCCCCACATGACGGAGACAAGATCCGGGTCAACCTCGGATGGCAGTGCCATCATGAGATCCTCCCGTCAACGGCCCGCGTATAAAAGGCTCTCACGACGAGAGGAGAAAGGGGAGTCATAAAAATCCACCCGTTCGAAGAGAATAGCAGAGAAGAAGAAGAAGAGAAGAAGAAGAAGGTAGAGGAGAGCAAGGAGAAAAGGAGAGAGTGTGTCGTGTAGTGGAGTGGGAAGGATGGCAGTGAAGGGGATGATCACCCTTCCTCCTCCTGACCCTCTCCCCAAACTTTCTTCTTTTCTCCTCCCCGTTTCTTTGAATGTACTAAATCATGTTAGGCCTTCAGGCCACGATCTTCATTATTTTGAGTTTTCCATGAATGAAGCATCTTTTGGCTTTGCCCTACTCAATTGTCGTTTTCTCCCCGTGGGTGGTCTGTAATCTTTGTTGCATGCTCCCTTAGCTGCCTAACTCCCCGTTTCGTTGGTTCTCCCATGCCATTGGCCCGCATAGGTAGACGGTTAGTGTTTCTAGCTTGATGATACAAGGTTAGCCTCCCCCCTCCTTTTGGTGATGCTCGGCAATGAAATTCCCTTTTCCTTCTCACAGATCCTGTTGAAGTTTTGAGACCCTCTACTTGACGTGTGTCACCCATCTGCCGGCCAGAAGGCTCCCTAGCCTTTCTTCCAAAGTCCATGGTGTACATACACCATTTCCAGCCTCCTACCATCATGCTGCTCGAACCCTTCAACGGCACACTTCCCTTTTGTCTGTTCAAAGGCACGCCTCTTTTGATTGCCCAGCGGTACACCTCTCCAGGTCAACCCAGTGGCACACTCCTCCCTGGGTTTGTTCGGCGGCACACTCCCTCCAGCTATCAACGGTACACCCTTGGCTGCCAGCCCGGCACGCCTTGGCTATCATTTCTCCGATGTACTCGTGGCTTGGATTAGTCTACTGGTTTCTCGTTCGGCGTTTTCTCTGAGTTTTCTGAAGTTTTCTCAAAGGTGGCTTATTAGGCACACACCTCAGTTGTTGGTTCATGCCACTCCATGTGGGCATGTCCCTTGTAGTCCCTTACCATCCGGGTCAAGGGGAGATGCTGCCGAATTTTTGTCAGAAATAATGATATGTTAAAAGACAAAAAAAGGGAAGCAATAAACGAATGAAGTAAGCAACAACAAAACATTCTAATCAAGATAAAGGAACTATGCAAGGCTCTAAGATTTGGATTGAACAGGACTCCAAGAACTGCACCGCTGAACATGACTTGGGATTCGATCACGTGGTAGGGAAACTGAAAGCTTAACCATTTGGGACTATCTATCAGACATGAAATGGGCAAGGAATCCTCTCTCGAACCCAAGCTCACTCCTTGAGCGGCGCACTCCTAGATCCCCCCAGCGGTGCACTCTCCTTTTAGTAGCACACCTCCTCTACCCTTCAGCGGTACGCTCCCCTTGGCTCCCCAGCGACACACTTCCTATTCCTCCAGCGACACACCTCCCAACTTTCCAGCGACACACTCCCAATTCCACCTCCAGCGGTACGCTCCCAGTTGAACTTCGTTCCATCCATCTGAACTCCACCTCACTTTTCCTCAGCCCTTCACTCCCATTCCTGAACCCTCCAGTGGTACACCCTAGTTCACACCTTTCGGCGGTACACTCTCACCCGAACCTTTCAGCGGTACACCCGCTCCTGAACCCTCCAGCGGTACACCCTAGCCTCCTCTACCCTTTAGCGATACGCTCCCCTTGGCTCTCCAGCGACGCACCCCTAGCTCCCCAGCGGTACACTCCATCATTCCTCCAATAAATATATGTAAAAAAATGTATATAATAAAAGGGATAATAAATAATAATAATAACGATAAAAGAGGGAAAGGGAGTAACGCTAATAGGTAAACAATAACGATAAATGGCACTCGAAGCAACCCACGAACATAACAATATGGCCCTCATCTCCCCTTCTGGGATTCAGAACCCGGGATTATTAATGATGCCCTCGCAGCCTGGGCTTCACCCTCGGGGGCCATTCCGTCCGTCATGGTCACTGCCCGGCCTCGTCCCGGGCCAATATCTCACCAAGGTTCCCCTCCCTCACTGGGATCTGCCTTTCCCCCTTGCATTAAAATCACCGTCTATCGGCAGACATTTGCGTGGATTTGTCCCCCGTTACTGTCTTGTTGGTGCAGACACCAGGACAATCAAGTGACACGTCGACGAACTGACGGTGCCATACGCGGAGCACCAAGTGGACTACTTCGGCTTCCCTTCAAATTAGAAACAATTTAGCTTCAATTTGGACTCTTTTTGCATTGAAATTGGGTTTATTATAAACATTCTACTTGGGTTTGCATAATGGGCTGGTTGTAAGGCTCTTAAAGGGCCAATTGGTTAAGGCCCTTAAGCATTCCTTAGGAAAGGAGTGGCCTTGGTCCATTGTGATGGATCCATAAGCCATGCATGGCCCAATTGGGCTTCCTTCCTACAAGGGCTATCTAGGTTGGAGAGGCCTTAAACAAGAATGGTCTCCCTTCACTCATGGGCTCTCAAGGTTGGAAAGGCCTTAAACAAGAATGGTGGAGTGGGCTTAAGCCATGGCCAAAATGGCCCAATTGGAGGCCCAAGTAGGGGGCGCCCCCTTTTTTGTTGGTATTAGGCTAGTTTGTTTGATTTTGTTCTTCATTTACCACATGTAGCATAAAATGGCTGCTGGTCAAGTACAAAATGGCTGCCACCTACCTTCTTTACATGAATATCAAAGGTAGGTGAGCAACCATGTCCCCTTGTCTCCCTTTCCCTTTCACCAAGTGTCATGATCCATGCGCACCCCCCCTCTCCTTTCTTGAATCCCACGCAGCCCCCTCCCCTCTACCCCTTGCCATTGTCTATTTAAAGGCATGTATAGTGTCTGTGCACAAGTTAATGAAAGTTTGTTGAAAGAAATTTGCATTAGAGAGTGAATCTCTTTGTGTTCCCTTGGGTGTGACTCCCTTGGTTCTGTCCTGTGACTGGACAGAATTGGGTCGTGTGACTCAACCGCGTATCCCCCTCTTCCTCTTATCTTCTTCTTCCACAAAAAATTCAAATGATACCTCTGCAAGTTAGGAAAATTTCAGTGCTAGTTTCGCATCAATCGGAGTTTGTGAGCGACGGCAGTAATTCGTTTCGTGGAGGCGCGCAGATCGGTCCCTGATTGCTGCCCAGATCTGGAGATGAATGTGTTTTAATTTCTCCAGCCCAACTCCAATGCCATCTGAAGCTGGTTTCTGAAGAGAGATCATCGGATTTCGAGTCGTCTTTGCGTTGTCGCTGGTCTCGTCTCGATCTGATCACTGTGCTGTTAGTGGCGGCGATTCTCGTGAGATCGCGCAAGAGATCTGAGCAGATCCGGCCCCAAACCAGAGCCGACTTCCAGAGTCCTCCCCGACTCATCCATTCAAGATCTGTGAGGGATCTTCAGAGTACGTCTTTCTCTTGACGTCTCCAACAATCTCCCACAAAGAACGTCTCAATCCGACATCGGCAGCTATTTTTCCATCATTTTATCGTGTCGCTGCGTCGTTCTGGGAGCTTAAAACCAGAAGCTGAGAAGAAACGTTACTGCGCCCAGATCTGAAAAGATCTGATCACGCCCTTCGGAGTGAATAAACTAAATCCTATCGTTGACATTCTCCAACAAACGGCGCTCCGATCGGGTATCGGATCTGGCCTTACCGGCCTCCGCAAGTTCGCTGCGCAGGGTGACCAGCGTGGACAGAACCAGGTCGGCTTTCCGTCGGCGTACCCGAGCGGCTCCGGCACGCGTCCCTCGCCTCCTGCGAGTGTGGCCCATCAACGCGGGTTTCAGCAACCCCAAAATTATCAATTGTAGCCCGATACCTCCCTGTGTGGAGTGGGTGTTCAGTTCTGATATTGTAAAGTTAATCATTTGTGTATTGGGGTTGTTCGAAAATCGGCCGGGAGTTCTTCCCCACGCCTAGTCGTGGAGGTACGTGCTCGTTCCGACATCTACATTTGCTGATTTAGTGTGCTTTCTATATTGATGCGTTTGTGAGAATAGGGTCGTTAGCTAGCTACAAAATCACCGTGAGTGTGAGTTGTGAGCGCCCGTTCCATAGCTCCAGTCGAGCACCGAACTCGAATCGGTACCCTAGGCGACGGTGGTTTCTTAATCGCCACGATCCCCACGTTTCCCTCGCAAGGGACGATCGTTGGGCTCAAGAGAGTCACTGTTGAGAGACGTCTCCACCCGGAGAATACCACGGTGGTCAGCCGCCCGACTTGCCTTAGTGTGCTAGTGCTGGCCGCACAACGAGTCGGTCGTACGTCTTAGCCCGGTCGTCATCCGTTCCGCATCACTTGTTTTCCGTACGGACTTTATCCAAACATGGAATGGTCCATCGGTGACCAACATAATCCGAGTGTTCATGCCCTCACCACGGGCTCGCTGCATAGCCCGGCTACCATTTCCTTCCAGCACTAATTAGTATTTCTTTCGATCGTGGAGCCCTTATTTCTGGCAATTAATCAAGGGTATTCCCCTCTCCGAGGGGATGTAAATGACATTATGACCTTTATGGCACAACGGGTCTCAGTCCCGACCCGAACCACACAATCGTCTGATTAGTCAGATCGAGCGCACCATAGGCTTCCATGAAGCCCGAACAAATCGTCACTTTGTGACTGGCACGCCCAGGCACTCAATAAACGAATAAACCCACGGAATAAACCGACGCAAAGAACAAACGAATGAGCGTGTCGAAAAGTGCGTCCACAGTGCTAGGTGTCTGTTCAGAGACACATCATGATCGTTGGCAGAGGATGTTGCCCGGGAAGTGAGCCGTTGAAGTCGTATATCCCCATGGTCGAGCACGTTCTATCTCTCCACATACTTGTATTTGGCCCACATGAGGGTATTTTGTCGATTTTTGGCAGCTTGTATTTTGACTAAAGAAATATAAATTCTTTATTTTTGAGCCAATACTGTTGTATACCTTTTACTGGAGTGCTTCTGCGTGCTTTCTGGGTGGCTCCTCGTACTCGCGTTCCACAGTGTTCATGTCCTCCGCGGAAACCCTTAGGTTATCTTTTTATTTTTAAGGGAAGCAGTGCTTGCCTCTAGGAAAACCCTTAGGTTACCTCTTTGTTTTCACGGGGAGCACTGCTCACCTTTAGGAAGCCCTTAAGCCACCTCTTTATTTTCAAGGGGAGCAGTGCTCGCCTTTAGGAAGCCCTTAAGCCACCTTCTCATTTTCAAGGGGAGCTGTGCTCGCCTCTGGGAAAACCCTTAGGTTACCTCTTTATTTTCAAGGGGAGCAGTGCTCGCCTTTAGGAAGCCCTTAAGCCACCTTCTCGTTTTCAAGGGGAGCGGTGCTCGCCTCTGGGAAAACCCTTAGGTTACCTCTTTATTTTCAAGGGGAGCAGTGCTCGCCTTTAGGAAGCCCTTAAGCCACCTTCGTTTTCAAGGGGAGCGGTGCTCGCCTTTAGGAAGCCCTTAAGCCACCTTCGTTTTCAAGGGGAGCGGTGCTCGCCTCTAGGAAACCCTTAGGTTACCTCTTCACTATTCGTAGGTAACTTACCTTGGTGGAGTATGGCTGGTGTAATGCCCCGGATTTTTCGGATCCTTCTTCACGGGTCTCGGATCTGCATTCCCGGTGTATCTGGCTCCGTTGTGTCCGAAGTGATGTTTCGGACATCTTTCGTGTTCAGATCGGCGCGATCCAGAGCTATTTCGGAGACCGGAATGCGTTCCGCGTGTATTTTCCGATTCCCGGTGTGTGTTTCGGTAATTCCTTCGGAACCTCGTTGCGGGTGAACTGGGCCATTCACCTGGGCGAGAGTGGTACCGTTGCGATCGGTGCGTTCCGAGGATCGCGGAAACGTGATTTTCTATTTTTCGGTATTTTTGGAATTTCTAGATTTTCTTATATAAACCCCCTTTCTCTCTCTTCCCTCTCATTTCTCACTCACTCCCCTCACTCTTCTCTCACGCTCTCCCTCTTCCCTCTCTTCTTCGGCGACCGACGGAGCAAGGTGGGGGCGGTGCGGGCGAGGATGCGGGCGAGGATGGGCGAGGATCGAGGCGGTTGCGAGCGCGATCCCTCTGTGGATTCTGAGATGGCGTCGTTCACGTTCCGGGCGGTTTTCGGCGTGGATTAGTCACTTTGGCGCGCGGTTTCTTCGGTGGAGGTAGGGTGACGGAAAACTGTTGCGTTCTGCTCATTTTCCCTGCCATTGCACGGCGTTCGGCATGAAAACGGCTGTGTTTGGGTTCGTTCTAGCAAAACCGTGGTTTTGTAGGTTTCGTAGGGTCGGTCGAGAAACGGCGACGGTTTCCAGATCGGTTACTGTCAATGGATTCCTTGGAGCGAGAGCGTTCTTTACCCCTAATTTTGTCTCGATTGGCGGTCCCGTTGGACTGGTAGAGCTTCGAGAAGCTCGGTAACCCTTTTTGGGTAACTTCGATAGAATCGCCCGTTTCTCGCGATTCGTGCATCGTTTTGACTCCGGTCGGAGTCCATGTGATTGCCAGGGTGATTGTGGCTGTATCCCCTTCGTTTCGGCATAAACGGGGCGTGGAAAGGCCTCGATCGGGCGACCCCCTAGGTTTACCCACCGTGATGGTTGGGCGGTCGAACCAGGGCCCGTCCATCGCATGGGCGGCTGCCTTTGGTTCGTTCATCATCTCTTGTTTTGGGGTTGTGCGGTCGGACGATAGACCACACATGTGATGTGCGGCCAGGTGAGGACCACATGTCTCCCCCATAGGCAGCTGGTCCCCAGCCGTCTGTCCCTCCGTGGGCTTGTACGGCCAGGAGCTGACTGCATATCCCAGTTGACCCTTTGTCAACAGTTTAGTGTCGGTTGGGTTGTGCGGTTTGGTCAAAACCATTTTGACCAGCACTGGAGTAGGTCAGTTGGGTTGTGCGGACGATCCTTGGCCGCACATCCCCTTGGGCGGTCCAGCCCTAACCGTCCATCCTCCGTTTGGGGTTAGTCCGATTAGAGCCTTGTGCGGCTCCTGCCAGACCGCATGTCTCTTGAGCGGATGTGCCCCAGCCGCACGTCCCTTGAGCGGCCTAAGGTGAACCGCACATGTGCCAGTCTAACCCGGTGTTTCCATTTTGACCGATTCGAGTCTCGGGTGTGTGGTTCTCGAACCACGTGCTGACCCGTGGCCTGACGGATGTTGTGCACGTCGTCAGGGCCAGGTGTCGTGGTACGTTATGGTCCCGTAGTGTAGTGTTCTCGACTCGTGTCACCGTGTGTTGGCGTGCGTCGTCGGTTTCTCCGGAAAGTGATTCCTGAGTGGGTCCTATGTGAGGAACTGTCCAGTCTAGGGCTGGAGGCTTCCCTCTTCTCCTTGAGTTGGGCTGTAGCTTGGCGGTGTGCGAGTTGCCTTGGGAATCATGCTTCTGTGCTTTCCGCGTGGGCCGTGTGTGTGGCCTTAGTCCTGTGAGTTCCCTTCCCGAGGGAATTGATGGGGGCATCTCTCGCCCTTCACATTTTTTCACAGCTTCGATTGCTCGCCAGCATAGCTCCATTGTGTCCGTCATATTTTTTTGAGTCGAGTCATGGCATTTTCATATTTTATTGAGTCATGTCATTGTAATTTTCCTTTTATTTGACTCATGTACCTAGGTTAATGAGTCATCTACCTAGGTTAAGTGTCATTAGGTTGATTAAGTTGCATATTGGGCCCAATTCATTAGGCTAGGCCCAAGGGCATCCCCCCTTCCCTTGGTTTATTGTCATTGTCCCAAAATCCAGGGACTTATTGTAAATTATGGGATCCCTATAAATAGGACCCCACTCTCTCCATTTTCAGTTAATGAAGAATGAAAATCTAATGTTTGAGTTCCAGAAATTATCTTTTTTTCTTGGAGAGAATCCAATAGAGTGGAGTGAGAAGCTCCAACCCCCTCTCTCTCTCTCTTCCCTCTCTCTCTCTCTCTAGGGGGCGCCCCTTTCTCTCTCCTTCCCCCCAATTTCAAATTTCTTCTCTCTCCTCCACCTCACCCTCCACCTCAGCCCTAGTTGGCCACCTCAACCCCTCCCCTTGTGCCACCTCACCCACCTTTTCACTTCCCTAGGTGCATTCATTACACCCACCCCAACACCCACCAAATCTTGCCCCTCCCTAGGAGATCTTTGGCCATTCCAACACAATCTCCCACTCCCCAACACAATCTCTTCCCTTCCCAACACAATCTCCCTCTCCCCAACACAATCCACCCTAGTCCCCATACAATCTTACAGCTCCCTAGGCCAAATTTGAAATATTCCCTCCACTCTCTCCTCCCACAAGCCCTAGACCACCCCAAATAGGGAAACCATCATTCCTCTTCCCCTCCCTCCTAGTCCCAAATTCGTAACTCACTCTCTCACCACCTGTTAGACCACTTTCCTACCCTCATTCTCCCCCTCCCTCACCTTGGTTTTCCCCCTTCCAGACCCCCTAACAGCCAAGGGTTACCTCCACACCCGTCCACCCCCTTTCCCCTCCCATTTACCCCATTTCCCACCTCCCATCTTCAGCATGCACTTCCCAGTTCACAGGCAGCAGAGCACCAGCGACTTGTAGAGCCGACCACGACTTTATCCTGGTGTCCCTGAAGGTCCAAGTGGTATTGTTGGAAGCATCTACCGGTCTTCTTCGCAACGATAGCTATCCCGTCCCATTCGGAGCTTGCTTCTGCCCGAAGGAGTAGTTCTCCCCAGACTGCGCGTCCACCTCCAGACTGCAGACCAGAGACTGCTAGCAGAGGCTTCCACGACTAGTATCCTGAAGATCTGGAGGCGGCACTTGGCCGAGATCTCCCTCAACAAGTCGCCTTCCATATCCAAGAAGCGGCTCCTCGATTGACCTCCGAAGCAGCCTTTTCTCATTTTCTCCCTCAGGTGTGCTGGTCTGTCCACTCCTGGACTGATTCGACACTTGAGCACTATTTGGGCTACTCAGGTCTACCCCAACATTTTCTAGCATCCTCGTGGGTCTCTGATCGAAGAGGACCCGACAACGAAGCCATCGACTCTGGCCAAGCCTGATTTAGAGCTCGAGAGTGCCCGGAGTGACTTCGTCTTCCTGCTATTATGGTCCAGAAGAAGACAGAGCCAGAACCCTACTTCCCTGTTCGTGCCTCTGCTCCGACCAGCACCAGCAACCTGATAAATCGGCAAAATTTGGACGACTTCCTGGGTCACCTACAAAGATTTTCCAGCTGGTTTTGTCGACATCGGAGCTCTGGAGTGGCCGATACAACATCAACATCAACCGTCTATCCTCTGTTCCAGAGGGCGGGCTGAATCGACAACTTTCTATCATTTAGCTCCTAGTTCATTTTTCCCCCTCCCCGCTTGGCCGGCTGAGCGCCCCTCCCTACGTGGAGGTACACTTTGGTTGTCATCTAATTCCCCACCCCTAGTCCAACCCCCTTGCAAGGGGCGTAGTGCATGTAACTTGAATTTTCAGGTTGAAGCTTCATTGGCGCGGCGTGCGGGTGAGCCCACGCTTCCTCACTCGCCCTCGTCTCCGACCGGGATCGTTGTCTTCACACCGGTCAGGTGAGCTTCAGTTACCCCTTGCTGGTTTTATTCCTTTGCTAGTTTAGTATTGCTGCTAGTGCCGTCGGATGGTAAGAAATGCCCGATCCCGAATTACTTATGTGTGAGTGACTACCGCCGACAAGTTGTGAGTGAGCCATTACATCCCACGCCCTTGGAGTGCTGGCCGCCCCCAAAGGTGGGCATCCCAGGGCCCTTAGGGGTTCAACCTTAGGCTAGCCAACCCCCGGAGTAGCGAGGTCCCCTCCTGGACCCTCACCACCATCACCGGATTGCCTACAGGCACGAGAGTGCGCTTAGCGGGCGAGTCCGCTCGAGTAAAGTCACCGGTCCGTGCATTGCTTGCTTGCTAGGTCCAAGGGATTTTTGGTCTCGTGACTATCACCCCCAAGGTGTTGTCACATCAATTGGTATCAGAGCAAGTTTTAGACTTGTCTATACTAAGTCTTGTCCTAGGGCCATTGCATTTATCCCCCCGTTCATCATGGCCATTTCCTACTTAGCCTACTCGCCACCCATGGACTTCATTCTAGACAAGGATATTGCCTTTGACGGATCTCGTTCTAGTGATTACCTTAGGTGGGAGGCTACCATGGAAAGGTACTTTGAAAAGACTTGGGTATATGGACCCGCGAGAGTCCGCAAGGTCAAGGGATGACTTCGGGGTCCAACCAAGTGTAAGTGGGAACACATAGAGGGATTAAGAAGGGTTAGGAGGCAAGAGCCTATTTCCTCATGGGATGATATGAAGAAGGAACCTAGAAAAATCTTCACTCCCCGACATTCTCCTTCCTATCCGAGGAGCACTACCACTCCTCCATCCCCACCCGGCCAACTTGAGACCACCCTTAGGTCTCCACCACCACTCCCAACAAATCACCTCTCAACCATCATCACTACACTTTGCCACCAAGCCCTCTCCCTTAAGACCCAAACAAGCCTAGCCTCTACGTCTCCACCTAACCCCATGAGGGTCCCCGAACCCCAACCAAAACCCCCTTCCACAACCCTCAAAATCCAAACCAAATTGGCCCCCACTCCCACCCCTCCACAATCGGCCGATCCCAAGGGGAAGAGACCCCTAACCGACCCGATTTCCCCAATGACGGCCACCACCCCCCAACCCATAATCCCTCACCAAACACATACCCTACAAGCCCCCTTGGTCCCCACCACTACCCCTCCATCGTCCCCTAAAAGGGATGCCCCCCCCCAAAAACCAATCAACCCAAGTCTCATCACCCAACCCACCTTCCACTCCCAACCCCAATCCTACCCCAACCTAGGCCTCCACTACTTCCACTCCCAAACCCAACCCAAGTTCGACCTCGCTCACCACCCCGAGTGCACCATGCCCCAACCATCATCACCCCATCCCCAAAAGACCTTCCCATTCCCTTGAGAAAGGAGGTCACACCCACTCACATAGAAGTAGTTGCTAGTCTGGACCCTCTCCCCACCCATGAGGAAATCCAAGTTCACACCAATGGTGAGGAAGAGCTTCAACCCTTTACCACTTCAAATTGTCCGAGTCTTCAAGAGCCACAAACCTTCACAAATGGCACCATAATCATAGATGGGCCCCTAGCTAGATGGCTAAAGGAGAAACCAATTCACCCCATCATGTCCTATGTCTACCCTCTCATGGAGCTAAACCTCCCCATAGTACCCTTCTCCACCTATCACACCACCATCCAATCATCCTACCAAGTGGAAACTTTAGGGGATCTTCTTAAGGGCCTAGCATGGCAAATCGAGTTCACTAACATGTTGACCCCTATGGCCTAACAACCTAGGAGCCTTGACCCATACACCTTTGTGTTGGGTCTATCACCTCAATGTGCACCATTGGTTACTACACTAGCGATCTCCTTCTATTCCTCCCCACACCCGATGAGCCTGACCTTATCATCAAATTGGAGTCCCTCATATCGGCAGAAAGCCAAACCCTCCTCTCATGGCCAACCCACCCACTAAGAACTTCGGCCCAATCATTTCATTAGAGGAGGATGATCCAACACCATATTGTGAGGACCTTGAGGATGTTGAGATGAACTTAGAGCTCCTTTCCCCCGGGTACACTTATGTTGATCCTTTTGACCCCTCCCAATGGGAACCTAGGACTCCATGTGATCCACCCACATCACTTATCACCCACTCCTTCCTACCCTCACCCACCATGTTGGGCCAAGCCCACCTCTCCCAAGTCCCGGGCGACACAAGGGTAGCTATGACCAAGGAAGATCTACACTTAAGGAACAAGGAGGTGCCTCTCCCCATGATGTCCACCTTCCTTGACCCCTTCGACCCTTTTGAAGGGAAACTCCAATGCCAAACCATACCCCAACACATCAAAGTCATTTTCGGGTTAGGAAAACATGTGACTTGGCACCTCGAACCACTTGGCATGATTCATAAGTCGGGTACATTCATTCATATCACCCACATGTCAAGTCGGAAACATGAGTGGTCCATATTCAGATGTAATGGTCCGCCTTCATTCATCATGAGTCTTAAGCATGTTAGGAGCATTCATAGATGTCCGGGTCCTCCGGCACTCATCACACCCACGCATGAGAGGGACACCTATGGATGCCCCGGCCCTCCCACACCCTTCAAAGTCTCCATGGCATCACTGCATGATTGGTCTAAGTATGGTTGTCCTGGCCCCCCTTTGCATATCATGCATCTCCCACTCACACCGCATCATAGTACTTGGCATGAGCATTTAAGCAAGCAACAAATAACGAGCGGTGAGAATTACAAGAAGCGGGCAAAACCTCGTGAACGCCACTTTGAATTCCATGATGGCAACTTGGTGATGGTGACTCTGGAGTGGCTCTACCCTAGGGTCACCTCCAACTTGAGGGCATGTGGACTTGGACCTTGCCTAGTTCTGAGTGGCCTTGGCAACACAGCTTATGGGTTAGGCTTTCTAATGGGTTTTGGGATATACCCCACTTTTCACGTGGCGGACCTAGCATCCTCTAAGGGCACTGCGGTGGAACCCAGTGAGCATCTTGAGCCTACCCCCACCTTTGTGAGTGACACCCTCGGAGAGCCTCCACATATCAGCTTGAGAGTCCGACGTATGCACATGAGGCAATACTAGGCAAGCAGGGTACCATCGCCAGCAAGAGGGTGTGCCCGAGCCACCTTGAGAGGATGAAGAGCCGTCGCTCGGCTAAGGATGCGAGGTTGAGTTTGGAGGTTGTGGCTCACCCGGAGCTGCATTAGAGGACCTCTCCCCTGGCGGACCCATACTCGACGGAGTCGAGTTCTTCGCACCCTGGGGGAATGATGGGGGCATCTCTCGCCCTTCACATTTTTTCACAGCTTCGATTGCTCGCCAGCATAGCTCCATTGTGTCCGTCATATTTTTCTGAGTCGAGTCATGAAATTTTCATATTTTATTTGAGTCATGTCATTGTAATTTTCCTTTTATTTGAGTCATGTACCTAGGTTAATGAGTCATCTACCTAGGTTAAGTGTCATTAGGTTTATTAAGTTGCATATTGGGCCCAATTCATTGGGCTAGGCCTCAAGGGCATCCCCCTTCCCTTGGTTTATTGTCATTGTCCCAAAATCCAGGGACTTATTGTAAATTGTGGGATCCCTATAAATAGGACTCCACTCTCTCCATTTTCAGTTAATGAAGAATGAAAATCTAATGTTTGAGTTCCAGAAATTATCTTTTTTTCATGGAGAGAATCCAATAGAGTGGAGTGAGAAGCTCCAACCCCCCCTCTCTCTCTTCCCTCTCTCTCTCTCTAGGGGGCGCCCCTTTCTCTCTCATTCCCCCCCAATTTTGAATTTCTTCTCTCTCCTCCACCTCACCCTCCACCTCAGCCCTAGTTGGCCACCTCAACCCCTCCCCTTGTGCCACCTCACCCACCTTTTCACTTCCCTAGGTGCATTCATTACACCCACCCCAACACCCACCAAATCTTGCCCCTCCCTAGGAGATCTTTGACCATTCCAACACAATCTCCCACTCCCCAACACAATCTCCCTCTCCCCAACACAATCCACCCTAGTCCCCACACAATCTTACAGCTCCCTAGGCCAAATTTGAAATATTCCCTCCACTCTCTCCTCCCACAAGCCCTAGACCACCCCAAATAGGGAAACCATCATCCCTCTTCCCCTCCCTCCTAGTCCCAAATTCGTAACTCACTCTCTCACCACCTGCTAGACCACCTTCCTGCCCCCATTCTCCCCCTCCCTCACCTTGGTTTGCCCCCTTCTAGACCCCCTAACAGCCAAGGGTTATCTCCACACCCGTCCACCCCCTTTCCCCTCCCATTTACCCCATTTCCCACCTCCCATCTTCAGCTTGCACTTCCCAGTTCACAGGCAGCAGAGCACCAGTGACTTTCAGAGCCGACCACGACTTTATCCCGGCATCCCTGAAGGTCCAACTGGTATCGTTGGAAGCGTCTACCGGTCTTCTTCGCAACGGCAGCTGTCCCGTCTCATTTGGAGCTTGCTGCTGCCCGGAGGAGTAGTTCTCCCCAGACTACGCGTCCACCTCCAGACTACAGACCAGAGACTGCTAGCAGAGGCTCCCACGACCAGTAGCCTGAAGATCTGGAGGCGGGACTTGGCCGAGATCTCCCTCAACAAGTCGCCTTCCATCTCCAAGAAGCGGCTCCTCGATCGACCTCTGAAGCTGCCTTTTCTCATTTTTCTCCCTCAGGTGTGCTGGTCTGTCCACTCCTGGACTGGTCCGACACCTGAGCACTGTTTAGGCTGGTTAGGTCTACCCTAACATCTTCTGGCATCCCCGTGGGTCTCTGCCCGAAGAGGACCCGACAAAGAAGCCATCGACTCCAGCCAAGCCCGATTCAGAGCTCAGGAGCGCCCGGAGTGACTTCGTCTTCCTGCTGTTGTGGTCCAGAAGCAGACAGAGCCAGAACCCTGCTTCCCAGTTCGTGCCTCTGCTCCGACCAGCACCGGCAACCTGATAAATCGGTAAAATTTGGACGACTTCCTGGGTCACCTACAAAGATTTTCCAGCTGGTTTCCTCGACATCGGAGCTCTGGAGTGGCTGCTGCAATAGCAACATCAACCGTCTATCCTCTGTTCCAGAGGGCGGGCTGAATCGACAACTTTCTATCATTTAGCTCCTAGTTCATTTTTCCCCCTCCCCGCTTGGCTGGCTGAGCACCCCTCCCTGCGTGGAGGTACACTTTGGTTGTAATCCAATTCTCCACCTCTAGTCCAACCCCCTTGGAAGGGGCGTAGTGCATGTAACTTGAATTTTTAGGTTGAAGCTTCATCGGCGCGGCGTGCGGGTGAGCCCACGCTTCCTCGCTCGCCCTCGTCTCCGACCGGGATCGGTGTCTTCACACCGGTCAGGTGAGCTTTAGTTACCCCTTGCTGGTTTAGTATTACTGCTAGTGCCGTCGGATGGTAAGGAGTGCTCGATCCCGAATTACTTATGTGTGAGTGACTACTGCCGACAAGTTGTGAGTGAGCCATTACATCCCACGCCCTTGGAGTGCTGGCCGCCCCCAAAGGTGGGCATCCCAGGGCCCTTAGGGGTTCAACCTTAGGCTAACCAACCCCCGGAGCAGCGAGGTCCCGTCCTGGACCCTCACCACCATCACCGGATTGCCTACGGGCACGAGAGTGCACTTAGCGGGCGAGTCCGCTCGAGTAAAGTCACCGGTCCGTGCATTGCTTGCTTGCTAGGTCCAAGGGATTTTTGGTCTCGTGACTATCACCCCCAAGGTGGTGTCACATCAGAGCAAGTCATCTGGTTTGTCCCAACAAGTCGGGGTCCTGTAATTCGAGATTCGAGATTCGAGGTTCGAGGTCGAACCTTCTCCAAGCGGAGGGGTTTGACGGGATCGTCATCAACATCAGACTTGATCTTCTGTCTTAAAATATTTGTAATTTCTTTATTTTACATAAAGGTCTTTGAAGTTTGTCTTTTGATATCCCTAAGTGTCTTTAAGGGAGTTATAATGAGTCATAGGTGTCTTTTGATATTTCTAGACATTAAAGAGTCTTAGAGTTTTTAAGGGAGTTATAATGAGTCATATGTGTCTTTTCATATTTATAGACATTAAAGAGTCTTAGAGTTTTTAAGAGAGTTATAATGAGTCATAGGTGTCTTTTCATATTCCTAGGCATTAAAGAGTCTTAGAGTTTGTCCTTTGATCTTCTTTGTGAAGTCTATAAAAAGAGTCTTGTAGTCCTTATTTGAATTAATAGAATGAAGAAAAAACCAGTTTAGTTATGGCTATGAGTGTTCTTCCAGATTTTTGGAACCCCGGGTGAGAGGCCCAACCCCACTTCGCCCCGCCATGGAGGTCGTCTGTGAAGCTCCGGTGCATTGTCTTCGAGAAGAGGACGGGTGTGAAGCCCCATCGAAGCTCCACGATCTTCCTCCTTCACCGTTCAACCGCCGTCGTCGTCCATCACCACCGCCATCACCGCCGTGCCAACTACAACGCCTGCAACCGCCATCACCGCAGAGAAGAATTGAAGAGCGCGACTGCGTCGTCCCTGAGATGGGGATGGGTGTGAGGCCCCGGCCGAGCTCCTCTGTTCTTCTCTAGTCACCTCGCCTTCCTGCTCTCCGGCTGATAGTTTGAAGTCCTTCCTCGACCTCGTCTCACATCAGGAATGGTCTCAGCGGCTCGTGAGCTACCTTGGTATGCGTGCTATCGTGGTTTTAGACCTAGAGATTGGACTAGATTGATGACCTTGTGCTGTTGCATGCGACGGTCTTGACCCCGAGTCTTCTGACTCAAGGACCGTTGGCTGTATTGCATCTAGAGGACTGTCCAGAGTCCAGTGGCTTAGCGTCACTTGGGTTTTCTCGACTCTCGCGCAGGGTGCGTGCATAGCCGTGGGCTGCGAGTCCCGTTCCTTCTCCGACTGTGGTCGTCGTGCGACGGTGCCGGTACGTGGGATGGTCCCCGTACGTCGTCAGATTCGGACGTTGTTTTCCGTTGACTCGAGAGTCTGTTCCTTCAGTGACCCTCCACTTGTCGTAGCCCGCTTACACGCGCATGGTCCCATTAGGGAGTGGTGGAGAGGCTACCCTTAGAGACGGTTTGTGGACCGGTTTTCGTCGGGCCCCACGTCCTGCAGCCAGAGTTCGGCTGAGGGGAAAACCGGTCAGAGGGCCAGACCAGGGACGCGCGGTCTGTGTGTGTACACGTGGTTGGGGGCGGTTGGACCCACGTCGACGGGCGGGACCCTAGCTAGTCACTTAATTATGGTTACTTGTGCGGTGTTCGTGCCTTTGGTAGGAGCTACCACGTCAGGCAGTTTACCTGCGGTGCGGTGTAAGACGTCAGGGGACGCTACCAGCTGTGCTTCTGGTGGGAGGTACTCATGTCGAGTCGGGAGTGACAGACTGTCAGTCTCTATGACTTTGACCTTCGGGTTTAGTCGTGTTGACCGTTGAGTTTCGGTGGTCTCGCGGTGGCTCGTGTGTCGATTTTCGTGCCGCGAGACTAGTGCTAGTAGCTTTACCGAGGTTGCGTCTTGCTATGCGGTACCCGGGACCAGGTGGTCGGGGTTCCACCTTGGACAGCGTGTCCAGGTTGGCCGTGTTCTGGGAGACAGGCCTCTGCGGTGCGATTGCTGTGGGTTTCTACTTCGGTAGGTGGTACTAGTGTGGTTTGGTAGCCTTGACTGCGAGCTCGAGGTGTGCCTTCTGGTACTGTAGGAGTAGTTGTAGTGCCGTGTTTCGATCGGCCACTGGGTTTACTGTTCCTGCTGTTCTGTTGCTCTTGTAGTTATAGCTTTCTGTGCCGTCGTTGGTTCTTGGTGGGGTTCCGCGGGATCCCTGCTGAGTCTCTGTTTAGGAGACTCACTCCCTGCCTTTCAGGTGTGGCGGTTCTTCCTCGAGGTTCGAGAGTACTGTTCGGAGGTTCTCAGTTGCCAGCTCGCCGGGCCGAGTGTTCACTTGGCATGTGGTACATTTTTACTGCTTTAGACTGTACTTCTTGTTGGACTGGACTCTGTTGTAGCTGTAGTTGTTCTTTTACTTCTACTTGTTGTTGTTGGTTGTCCTACTTTATTTCCTATTTCTCTGTGCCTCCACACTCCTTTTAGCCCTTTCGAGCCCTCCCGGCTCGTGGGCGGCAGTTCAAGTCTCGGGTTATCAGGTCTCTCCCGATAATCAGATTCTCCGGTCGCTACAGCTGATATCAGAGCGGAGGTTGTGGACATACATAGGAATTCAAAATATTGCAGTGATCAGAGTCCATAAGGTCTAGTACAGTCGGCAGTTGGCTTAGGGTTTTGTGTTCACTTTTCGCCTAGTTTCTCGCTTGAGAGCTTGAGTGCGCTGTGCGGCGCTGTGAAGGTGGTTGCTGCCCGCGGCTTTCGTGCCAGCATGGGGTCTAAGGATTGAGTTCGAGAGCCTTCTTCCTCATTGGTGGTGGCCCTGGTTGTGCTGCGTTGGGCAGAGGTTGCTGGAAGGCGTGAGCTCACGGTGCTGCGTTCCAGGTTTTTGCAGTGAGGTCAGGTGGCTGGTGAGGATTGTTTGTGGTTAAGTGGTCGTGAGTGTGCTCTGAGGGAGCTGCTGTCGATTTTGACCACTCCAGCTTGAGGTTTGTCCAGCTCTTGAGGTGTTCTGATCGAGAGGTGTGCTCGGGTGAGCGGAATACCTTCTCGGTGAGTTGCTGTTTCGTCAAGCCTGATGTTCTTGTCGTGCTCAGTGGCGTCAGAAATGACGTGTCGGTCTCGATTGTTCTACTGATTTCGAGGCAGGATTTGCAGAGATGTCTCGGTAAGTCTTTGCTCCTGCGTTTTTGTTAGTGGATGGGTTGTGTTCACCCGGGAGTTGGCTTGAGATGTGAAGGCTCCGCGGCGAGTTCGGGACTCGAGGATGAGCGTCGATGGTTGTCGTTATGGTTCGTGTTGCGGCTCTTGGAGCGGTGCGCTGCAGTTCGAGGAATTACAGTGGCGGTGCATCGAGAGATGCTGTGTTCGTGGTCCGACGTGACACTCGCCGAGTGTCTCGGAGGCGCTGACCTGACGGGAGCGATGGTTTTTCCTTGGTGCTGGATGGTGCTGTTTCCAGCGTGCGCGAGGTTCGAGATCAGATCGAGCGTGGAGTTCTTTCGTTGGTCGGAAGTGCGTTGGTCTCCCCTTTGGTTGGAGAGATTGTGTTTGGCTAGGCTTGTCGTCTTGCTTTGTGTGCCCGGATTGGTTGGCCTTGTGTGCCATGAAGTCCGTGCGAGACGTACTCCTTGTCTTGGCAAGGTGGTTGCCTGTGAGAAGCTGTGCCCATTCCCTTTTCGTGTGAGGGTGTGCTGGCGCTGTTCCGGAAGGACGGGTACGGTTGGGCGGTGTTTGCTTTCTCGGCTGTACGCACGTGGATCAGAGTGTGCAGCGGAAGCGTGGTGGGCTTGTGATCCACTGGTTCAGGATCGTAGCGTTGGTTGCTACGGGCGGATTCCTGAGTTTGCGCTGAGCACGGGAGGATTGGTTCCTCTGTGTGAAACGTGTTTCTGCCGTGCCAGTGCTTGTGGCATTTGTGGTTTGTGGCACTGGTGGTTGGTGTCCCCAGGGGAAATATGTTGGCTCGTGTGCAGCATGAGTACCCTGTTTATGTGTTAGAGATCGCGTTCTTGGGTGAGAATGCGCTGGGAGAAGTGATCTCTGACAGATTGTGGGACCGGTTGGTTGCCGAGAGTGGCTTGCGGGTTGGCCGAGTGACCGACCGTGGTAAGTTGTGCTTTGCTTGGGAACCCATGTCCGCTGGTCGTGTCGCTATCGACCAGGTTGCTGTGGTCTCAGTGGTGCTCTGTGGCTCTGTGGTAAGAGTGCGAACTGAGTTCGCAGGCATCCTTCGAGGTTGTTTTGAGAGGAGTTCGGTTCGAAGGGCGGTGCCTGTGTGCGAGGGTCTCCGTTGAGATGTTGTCGTTGGTGTGGCGGTCCTTGGTCTGTGACCAGCAAGGGAGGATTCCCGGTAGGTCTGTGTCGAGTACCATGGAGACCGTGGGGAGATCCTTATCTCGTGGTTCTGCCGTGCTCCCCGGAATGGGAAGTATTGGCAGGAGGTTCGAGATTGGTTGCCCTGTTCGAGTGAGATCTGGCTCGAGCAGCAATGTCGGTTTTGTAGACACGCCATTTTTGGCATTACTGTGAGTAAATCCCGTATTATGCCACGATGTCCCAAAGTGGTTTGCACATTTGATTTATGTGAGTGATTAGCATTTTTTTAGGTTTTATAAAAAAACAATAATAATAAATACAAAAAATGAGAAAATGTTATAAAAAATATAAAAAAATCGAAAAAACTTATAAAAAAAAGAAGTGAGAAAAGGATATAAAAATATTAAAAAGTAAAAATAAATAAATAAACCCAAAAATAATTATATATATATATATAAGATTGGAAATATATATATGTATATATATGGTTACAAACTAAATCATAAATTAATAGCTTAATTTTCTTCCTTTTCTACTATTAACCCCATCTCCCTAATTTCTCTCTATCCCAACACGCATTCCACCCACTCCTCTCTCACGTCCCCTTCCGTATCTCTCTCTCTTCGTATCACCTTCCTCCAATCACCCCCGAGGGAATCTTATCCCTCCTCTCACTTTGTCTCCCATTCCCTCACTCTCCACCTGATCTCCTGGTCCCTCCCACCTTCTCTCTGTCTCCCACTTCCCATTCTCGACAACTCCAACTCTGACGCTCTCATTCTCTCACTTGATCCCACTCCCCAGAGACTTCACCCACCCCCGGATTCTCTGCCTCAGACCCTCTCCATTGCGCAGCCCTGCCCTCCTCTCTCTTTCCACCTATCTTCTCTCTCTAACCGTCCCTGCGGCCTCCATCTCCACACCCATCCACCTGCTAACCTCCACCCTGTGAGCTCTCATGGCAACCTCCCACGCCACCGGATCTCCCGTCCGTAACCTCCGGTGACAACTTTCGAAGCCATATACACCAGCTCACCTCTGCACCCGTCCACTGCGTATCTCTCCCCCTCACCATAGCGCCCATGCCACCTCCGCCGTGAAACCACCCCACTCCCACCTACTAACCGCAGCCACCTCCCTGTGCACACCGCTCGCCGCTAACCCACCACCTTCGCAGCCACCATCACACCCATCTCCCGGCCACCACCGTGGCCAACCACCCGGTCGCCGCCGACCACTTCACCTCACCGACGTCACCGCTACCTCCGTGCCTACGTCACCTTGCTGTTGTGAAGCCCGCTGCCACCTCCTCGTCGCCGATCTTCTTCCACCGTCGACACCGCGAAGCCCGTCGCACTCCACCGCGGACCGCTCACCTCGCCGCTGCTGCACCTCCGGCTACCTCGCAGCACCTTCGACGCTTCCTCACCGGCATCCACATCCCCGGCCATCGTCGCTACTTCCGCTCCCGCTTCACCACCGACGCTGCAGCTCCACTTCTCGGACACCCACGGCAGCCACCTCCGGCCTACTCCGTGACCATCCCGTCGTTCGCCTCGTCATCAGCCACCTCCTTGCTTCTATCGCGCCCGCGTCCTCTACACCTCGACTGCTGTTGTGAGCCCACCGGCCGCTCTGCGTCGCCGCTCTAGCACTCACGCCCCTCGCCGCCAACTCCACCGCGTCCCCCATGCCGCCGCTGCCGTCCTCGGCCGTCCTCCACCATTGCCGGTCGCCCGTCGCAAGCCCACCGTCGTCGTCCTCCGTCTCGCGTTCTCCTTCTCTCTAACTCTCTCTCTCGTGTCTCTCCCTTCATCTCTCTTTTCTCCCTCTCTATCACTGCCCCTCCTCTCTCTCTCTCTCTCTCGCGTCTCTCTCCGTTTCTCTCTCTCACCCCTCTCTCGATCTCTCTCATCCCTTTCTCTTTTATTTTTTTTATTATTATTACTCTTTCTTTCTCTCTCCCCTACCCGATCTCTCTCTTACTCTCTCTGCTCTCTCTCTCGATCTCTCTCTCATCCTCTTTTTTATTTTTTTTATCCTCCTCTTTCTTCCTGCTCTCATCTCTTCTCTCCTCTATCCCATTTCTCACTCGCCCTCTCTCCTCCTTCCCCCCTCTCTCCCGTCTTATCTCTCTCTCTCTGTTTATCTTTCCTCTCTCCTTGTCTCGCGCGCTCTCTCTCTCTCTCTCTCTCTCTTTCTCTCTTTAATTTTTTTTATTATTATCCACCTCTCCCTCGCCGTGATCTCTCTCTTCTCCCCAGTTCTATCGCCCTCTCTTTGTTCTCTTTCTCTCTCGATCCTTCTCTCACCTTTCTTTTATTTTTTATTCCCCCTCCTTCTCTCCCGTAAACTTCCTCTTCTCTCCCTCTTTCTCTCATTCGCATCCCCCCTCCCTCCCTCTCCTTTGTTTTCTTTTTTTCTTTTATTTACTCTCTTCCCTCCTCACTCTCCCTCACGCCCCCTCTCTTCCTTCTCACCCGATCTCTCTCTCTCTCGATTCCTCTCTCACCTTCCCTTTTATTTTATTTTATTTATTATTCCTCCCCCAGTGTCTCTCGATCTCTCACTCGCACTCTCTCCCTCCCTCACTAATTCTCTCTCTCTCTCTCTTATGTATATTAGATATATCTTTTGCTTTATGTTATATTTCTTTTCACTTTTTATCTACTTCTTTTGCATTTTTTTTAGACTGAAACTAAAGCATCAAAAAAACATAAAAAAAGAAGGGAGGAGGGCTTTCTCCTCTCCCTCCTTCTATCTTTCTCTCTTTAACTCTCTCTCTCTCTCCACTACCTAGTTTGATATATATATATATATAACGACATCGACACTGGGAAGGCCATGTCGGGTTTCTGAATGTCCGAGCGCATACGGGGGAAGCTGGTCTACTCCACCGTGCTCTCGCACCATCCTCGTCCTAGAGAAGCTCATTCGAGTCCGCCAATGGCCTCTCAATAAGCTTCCTCACTTCTTCGTCTTATTTTGTTCTTATTTTGTTAGTTGCATAGCATTGCATGTGTTATCTGTCATCCCTATTGCATTTCTGTCCCTGAGAGAGTCTTAGTTGTTCATTCATCATATCATCTGTCTACCCTTTTACGTCTAAGAGGGGTTTCAAACAATACCAACCAGGTGCATGTTTGAACATGATCGTGCCACTTTCATTTCAAGGGATTGATACTACACTATTTCCATTCTAATCCACTACCTATTTGTTTCGTCTGCTTTGTTTTGCAAGGGTAACCAAAGGAGACCCTTTTCATCGGCCGGTCGAAGGAAGAGGAAGAAGAAACCCACATAATCCCTTTGCTAGGAGATAAGACGCCATCATCCCCTTCCATTTTGAGGTACACTACCTCTGGCGATCACACCCCCCTTACTTTCATTTTTTTTAGTTCTTTGTTTTATCCTCACCCGTGCGGAGGATCATTCCCCGTGGCGGTTCCCCTCCCCATTGAATTTCTATCTAAACCCAGTTGACAGAACTAGTTCCTCGCGGAGGTTTTATTTTTGTAACTTTCATTCTAACCCCGTTGACGGAACTAGTTCCTCACGGCGGTTTTATCTTCTGTCTTTCATTCGAACCCCGTTGACGGAACTAGTTCCTCGCGGAGGTTTTATCTTCTGTCTTTCATTCGCACTCCGTTGACGGAACTAGTTTCTTGCGAAGGTTTTATTTCCTGTCCTTCATTCTTACCCCGTTGATGGAACTAGTTCCTCGCGGAGGTTTTATCTTCTGTCTTTCATTCGAACCCCGTTGACGGAACTAGTTCCTCGCGGATGTTTTATCTTCTGTCTTTCATTCGCACCCCGTTGACGGAACTACTTCCTCGCGGAGGTTTTATTTCCTGTCCTTCATTCTAACCCCGTTGATGGAACTAGTTCATCGCAGAGGTTTTATCTTCTGTCTTTCATTCGAACCCCGTTGACAGAACTAGTTCCTCGCGGCGGTTTTATCTTCTGTCTTTATATCTTCTGTCTTTCATTCGAACCCCGTTGACGGAACTAGTTCCTCACGGCGGTTTTATCTTCTGTCTTTCATTCGAACCCCATTGACGGAACTAGTTCCTCGCAGAAGTTTTATCTTCTGTCTTTCATTCGAACCCCGTTGACGGAACTAGTTCCTCGCGGCGGTTTTATCTTCTATCTTTCATTCGAACCCCGTTGACGGAACTAGTTCCTCGCAGTGGTTTTATTTTATAACCTTCACTCGAACTCCGCTGGATGGAACAAGTTCCTCGCGGATGTTTCCTTTCATAATTTTCATTCTGTCATTCATTCCCATTATTTTTATCTTTGCTATAAAAATCCCACAAAGACCAACGTCTAGTGGTGGTTTGTTAAACGTGCGTATACTTATTGCTATATCTATTGCTATAAAAACCCCGCAAAGACCAATGTATTGTGGTTGTTCGCTCTGTCTATATTACTGTTATGTTCTTCTGTTAAGTGATATCTTGCTATAACTCTGGTTCGTTTTGTTCATATTGTTATGATTTCATGATGAGTGACATTCTGTTGTAATTTGGTTTTCCTATTTTGATTGCCCCCCATTCCCGAATCTGGTGGAGACAACTCTCGCCAAGTATTCTTCAGCGTTCACTATCTAATTGGTACCCCCTATTCCCCATTCTTGTGTCATTACTTTCATCATCGCCTTTGTTCATGTCAACACCTTGCATTCCCTCATTACCTAGAGTCCCAGCATATCCTATCCTAGCATCCAGTATCTTTAAAGCTACTCCCGAAACGATAGACTACGCCTGTTGAGGAGGTAGTTAGCTTGCGTGAGAAGATCTTTGGATCTCTATCTCCGTCCCGTACCGGAAGGTGGGTAAGTCTAGATTTCTCGTGTTCCACTAGAACACTTCCTTCAGGTGGTGTTTTCCACTACCTTTCTCATACTACCCCGTAATTCATCCTCGTCCACTTTCCTTCTCTCTCCTTGGTATGATCTCGCCGTCCACATCTCTTGGCGATCACGGTGGGACTTCATTTGTTTTCTCTGGTTACCCAAATATTTTTTGCACCCACGTGTGCCCCTTCACTCGGCACCCGGTGTGCCCCTCCTGATTGCGCCCGCGTGCGCTACATTCATGCTCCCAGAAGCACTCTTGACATCGGCACCCACGTGTGCCCCTTCACTCGGCACCCGCGTGTGCTCCTCCTGATTGCGCCCGCGTGCGCTACATTCGTGCTCCCAGAAGCACTCTTGACATCGGCACCCACGTGTGCCCCTTCACTCGGCACCCACGTGTGCCCCTTCTCATTGCGCCCGTGTGCGCTACATTCGTGCTCCCAATAGCACTCTTGCCATCAGCACCCACGTGTGCCCCTCCACTCGGCACCAGCGCGTGCCCCTCTTAATTGCACCCGCTACATTTGTGCTCCTAGTAGCACTCTTGCCGTCCCAGTTTCATCCCTCGTTCACTACGTGCATTACTCCACAGTCCCTTATGAGATCTGAAGAGATTCGCGTCGTTACGGAAAAGGAGTGTTGTGATGTTTGTTTAATCTCTTTTGTTGTATATATTTGTTGTCTGTTTACATATCTCTTGTTAAATTCTGCACTGCATTGCATATCATCTCCCCTTTATTTTATTTCTATTTTTCCTTTTTCTTTTTTCTAAGGATCACACTTTCTCGGTGAAGGAAGGACTCTCCGTCGGGAATTCCTCTCGATGGACTAGGATCTCCTCCATCGGGACCTCCGTAAGTCCCCGACATCGAAGGATTCCCTCTTCGTTCACTGGGCTGGTTGTACCACTGAAGTTCCCTGGAGATAGTCAACCCATTTGTGGTAAGTCGAGTGTCCTTAGATCACACGGTGGAAACTAATATTGCAACTAAGGCCCCTCCTCTGGTGTGAACATTAGATTAGAAAAAAGAAAACAAAAGAAAACAAAAAGAAAACCAAAAAAAGGCATTAAACATCAACTTGTTTGTTAATCTTTGCTATTGGTTTGAGTGTGTATGTTATTGCGTTCCGACAAAATCTCGCGTTCCGAAAAAGATCAAGAAATATCCGGGAACGGTCAGAATCTGACCCCGGGTCACCAGGGGACACATGTCCCTGCCGAGGACGCAGGTTCCTCCCGTGAGCCCTCATATGAGGTGCGAATCACCGTTGGAGAAACATCCCCGCCGCAAGACATCTCCTCTCTGCTAGGTGTCCTCGCGAACACATAGCTCAATCCCGAGCAGGTTCGAGCCTTTTAGGCCATCCTAAAAGGGAAATCTGTTGCTTCTACTCCCCAAAACCCAACACCAGTTGCTCTCCCTACTCAAGATCCTGCACAGGCAATCCCTTCCTCCTTCCCTCTCGCGCAGACAAGTCTGCAACCTCCCTCTTTCCAATTACCTCTACAGTCTCAAGTTCCACCAATTTCTCATTCAACATTTTAGTCAGTTCCATTTATTGACATGCCACAATGTCCCTCTCATCCGGAATTGCCTTCTCAGGCTTCCGCAAGGCCTCAGTGGCCACCACAACATGCTCCTTACGATGAGGTCACCCAATCTCTCCTTCATAGGCTGAACAAGATGGACGAACAATTCCGAGATTTCAAAAAGATTGTGGATGTCAAATCCGTGCCTGAGATCTCTTTACCAATCCTTCCGGTATTCCGTCTCCCTCCTTCTGAAATGCCAACGTACCAACGGTACACCGGCACATGCAACCCCTTCATTCATCTAAAGGACTTTATGTATGAGTCCTCGTTTTGGCAGAACGATCAAAGATCCCTGGCATATCTCTTCAGGAGATCATTGGATGGCCCCGCCTTAGAATGGTTATATTCCCTAGAGCCGAGTGAGGCTGAAAACTTCGACGTAGTGCAACGAAAATTCCTACAGAAATTTTGGGATAGGGTCGGTCCCTCCCTTTCTATTACCGACCTAGTGGCCAAGAAAATGAAGTCGGACGAAGATTTCGTCCAATTTGCTGATAGATGGAGATCCTTGGCAGAGAAAGTGAGAGACCCCATTTCGGAATCGGAACAAGTGAAGATGATCGTGTCTAATGCCACTCCGCAATTCAGACACGTCTGTAGACACGCTATTCCTGACGTCCCTTGAGAAAATCTCATATTACCACGGGACGCCCCGCAGTGGCTTCTGCATTTTGAATCACTTGAGTGTTTCCTATCTTTGAGTCTTCTCTCGTCTTCTGGGCGAGTAGGGTAACGCTCCTTCGGCATCCGAAAACCGCCTCGTTGTGAAAATCATGCGGCATTCGAACGGCATCAACATCAATCGCATGCATGAGAAGTTGCCGGGACCAGGGAAATGCCTAACTGACGACTGTCGATGCACTTTTCGGGGAATCCGGGGGTCATCATGGAGGCGTCCAGGCTCCTGGACGCCTCCATCAATACAAAATAATGACAAACATATATATATATAAGATTAGACAAAAAAATATATACAATTTCATGGAGGCGTCCAGGCCCCTGGACGCCTCCATCAACCTGCTCACGGGTGACCCCCGGCCATCGACTGACAGTTGCCCAGTCTGTCGTTTGAAGAAAATCCAAGTTATGGAGGCGTCCAGGCCCCTGGACGCCTCAATCAACCAGCTCACGGGTGACCCCCGACCATCGACTGACCGTTGCTCAGTCTGTCGTTTGAAGAAAATCCAAGTTATGGAGGCGTCCAGGCCCCTGGACGCCTCCATCAATCAGCTCACGGGCATCCTTGACCACTGCCAGACCATTGCTCGGCCTGTCGTTTGAAAAGAATCCAAATTATGGAGGCGTCCAGGCCCCTGGACGCCTCCATCATTCAGCTCACGGGCACCCCTTATCCCCGACTATCCGTTGGCTGGCTGGTAGTTTGAAAGGAATCCAATGTCATGGAGGCGTCCAGGCCCCTGGACATCTCCATCATCCAGGTTACGGGTGCCCCTGGCCACTGACTAACCGTCAGCATGTCAGATTATCGTTTAAAAAAGATCCAAGTGATGGAGGCGTCCATGCCCCTGGACGCCTCCATCCTCCGGAACTCTATAAATAGAGGCCTACCCCCCTCAGTTTAGGGGGTCGAAAAAAAGAGCGCCGAGAGGCTGCCGAATTCTATTCCTAACCCGTGGGTGTTTTGTAGGGGAGGTCCTGCCGGATCCTCGGGTGCCCGTGCTCGCAGGAGAGAGGCCGCCTTCGCCCGCCGCGCTACCTCGTCATCCCTACGCTGCCGAAGCTCCGCCGGGCCTCGCCATCGACCATCCAATAAGCCATTCTCCTCTCTTCTTTCCTAGTTATCTTGCATTCATCATATCATATCTTCCACACCCCCCCTTTTATGAGGGAGTCTCTTCCCATTCTTACGTTGACATAATCGCAATTCATCATAAGCATTTTCCTCCTACTCGTGTCCGAGAGGGGTTTTAAAAGACAACACCAACCAGGTGTGTGTCCTGCCATCATTTCATTACTTGCATCGTTAGAATTGAATACTGCACCTTTGTCTTTCTGATCCACTCGTTACTTGTTTATCGTTGTTTTGCAAGGGTAATTAAAGAAAGCCCTCTCCGTCAGCCGGCCGAAGGGGGAGGAAGAAGCAACCCGCCATTTCCCGCTCTCGACGATTAACGGCCTCCGTGCCTCGTACAAGGTACACGCGATCATTTCTTTTCATTGAGGTAACCCCTCTGGCGATCACATCCATTTAGCATCCTACGTATGCTCTTTTCTCCATTGGCACGTTTCATGCCCCTTATTAGCCTTTAGATTAGTCACAGCAAGTTTTCGTTTTCTCCTCTTTTAAGTGGATCCCTCCTCGGCTTCCACAGATTGGCGATCACGGTGGGACCTCAGTTGCTTTCTTTTAGTTACTCTTGCAGCCTCTTGTGATTTGCTTTATCATCTCCTGCGTGTTGCTTATCTCTCAGTTGCTTTCTTTTAGTTACTCCTGCCGCCTCTTGTGATTTGCTTTATCATCTCTTGTGTGTTGTTATATCTTGATTGTCTTGTTATTCTGTTATGCTCTATATATCTGTCAGCATTTCATCGCATACGTCCGTCCCTCTTTTCTATCTTTCTTTTTATTTCCTTCTAAGGACCACCCTCTCTCGGTGAAGGAAGGACTCTCCGTCGGGAATTCCTCTCGACGGACTAGGATCTCCTTCACTGGGACCTCCGTAAGTCCCCGACAGCGAAGGATTCCCTCTTCGTTCACTGGGCAGGTTGTACCACTGAAGTTCCCTGGAGATAGTCAACCCATTCGTGGTGAGTCGAGTGTCCCTAGTTCACACGGCGATAAAACAAAGGTATAACTAGGATTTTTGCAAATTTTATGTGAATTTTTACAATCGTAAAAAGAAGAAAAAAAAAGAGTTAAAACAAAAATAAAAAAAGAGACGTAAAGCATCCACTTGTGTGTTAATCTCTGCTGCTTGTGTGCTGGTGTATGTTATTACCTTCTGGAAAAGTGTTAAGGATGGCCGAGTATAATTACGATGCTTTCGAGGCTAACGCCTTCGGCTATGAGCCCCAAATGCATGACTCGGGTCATGGCTCTTACGTAGAATACAGCCCGGACTAGGGCTACCAAGGTGGGCCTCATGTCTACGCTGTGGATGCCGGTCCATCCCACGAGCCCTCACATGAGGTGCCGAACGTTGCCGGGGATACATCTTCCCCCCAGGACATCACCTCTCTATTAGGTGTCCTCGCCAACACCCAGCTCAACCCTGAGCAACTTCAGGCCTTCCAGGCCATTCTGAAAGGGAAATCGGTTTCCCCCTCTCCCACGAAGCTGAATCCGGCTACCACTCATGTCCAAGAGTCTGTACAGGCCATTCCCTCCCCCTCACCTCTCGGGCAAGCAAATCAACAGCCTCCCTCCTTCCAATTCCCCTCCCAATCTCCGGCGCCAGCCGCCCTCCAAACACCAATCCAACCGGGCCTATCCATTGCTAGACCCCAATACCCTTCCTGTCCTAGGTTTCCTTCTCAGGTCTCCGGGAGGCCTACCGCTTCTCCGTGGCAAGCGCCGCCTTCACCAATTGACCCGTTCACCTAGTCCCTCTTCAACAAGTTGAACAAGATGGATGAGCAATTCCGAAACTTACAGAAAATGGTGGATGTAAAATCCACCCCTGAGGTTTCTCTACCTGTCCTACCAATATGTCACCTTCCCCCTTCTGAGATGCCCACGTACCGTAGGTACAACGGCACTGGCAACCCCTCTACCCATTTGAAGGACTTCATGTATGAGTCCTCGTTCTGGCAGAATGATAAAAGATCCCTGGCATATCTCTCTAGGAGATCATTAGATGGCCTTGCACTGGAATGGTTCTACGCCCTAGAGCCAAGTGAGGTTGAGGACTTCGACGTGGTTCAGAGGAAGTTCCTACAGAGATACCGGGATCGGGTTGGCCCGTCTCTTTCTATCACCGACTTGGTCGCCGAAAAAATGAAGTCGGATGAAGATTTCGTCCAATATGCCGATAGATGGAGGTCTCTGGCAGAGAGGATAAAGGATACCATCTCAGAGACAGAGCAGGTGAAGATGATTATATCAAATGCTACCCCCCAGTTTAGGCATATCCTGGCAATGAACAAGCTCAACACCATGGAGGAACTGTACGAGAGGGCTCGGTATGTCCAGACACAATTGAAAGATTCCCCTCTCATGCATATGTTCGAGCCACCAAAGCCGAGGGTGTTTAGGAAGCCGGGCACTGGTGTCCAAGGTGGGGTGACAGAAGGGGTAGTGACAAATGAGCAGGTGAGTGCGGTTGGCAATCCCAACCAGCAAGCCGACCCCAGGCCTCCACAAGCCCTACCACTCCCCTTCCATCAGAACCAACAGGGTCAGCAACCCTATCGTCCTCCCCTACAAAACAACTTCTATCAGAACAATGTGGCATGACCATTCCATCCCCAGCAACAACAACCGCCACCTGCTCAGTACCATCATGTTCCACCCCCGGGGAACTACGCCCCACCACAACAACAGAGAAGGCCGATTGGCCCGAAGAGAGCTCACTACCCACCATTGCCGGAATCACTACCGGACATCTTTAATGCTCTCATGGCTGTTAATTCACTCGTCTTGCCTAAAGAAAGACCCATATGGCCACTAAACGTTGACACGTCCAGATATTGTGTTTACCATAGGCAGCCGGGCCATACAGTGGAGAACTGCTTTGATTTTAAGGACTACATTTATGATATGAATGATGGACACTTAATTGATTGGGATGAAATGAGGAGAGTTGTCGCCGCTTTGAAGGCAAGGAGACCTCCCCCCAGACCGCAATTACAACAACAACAACAGCGACCCCAACAACAACAACAACCTCAGCAGGTCCCACAGCAACAACCGAACATGGGCATTGTTCAAAACCCACTCCCGGAGCACCAACGACCCAATCAGCAAGTCAACCCCATCTCTTCCTTCCCAGAAATCGGAAGAGGGCAAGGTTGGCACGCGGAGGGCACCTCCGTTCTTGTTGTCAATCACGTTCCTAGCCAACCCCCTCGCCTCATCCGGTCGGCACCTCTTTCTGCTCGAACCACGCCACAACCCCCGAGTGGACCTCCTTTTGTCCCACAGTCATCACGCCCTCTTATCCGCTCCCCCATCGCCAGTTCCCTCCCGGTCCAGCCCTCCACCACACCTCTACCTACACCCTCAAAGCCCCTAATTTTGCCTCACCCATCCAAGGCCTCATCCACCTCCGCCACTCCTTCACCCCTACCCTCGAAACCTCTCATCATCCACCATCCATCCCACGTGCCGTCCACTCCGCCTCCATCTCTCCCAAGCAAACCCCTCATCAGGATCCTTACACCTGTCATCACCTCCGCTCCGCCGACCATCCCTCCCCCACTTAAACCTCTGATAAAACCCATACCTAACCCCGTCGAGGTGCAACCAAAGCAACAAGCCATGGTGCTCCGAAGTGGAAGGATCTTCCACCGAGTTTTTCCCCAGAACGGTCGGAGTCCAGAATAGTCCCAACAAGAGAAAGGAACCGGAGAGCAGTTAGAGGAATCCATCCCCGGGACACAATATGATCTTCTAAAATATCTGGACAAGACGCCTGCCCGAATCTCCATCATGGAACTGATTAAGAGGTCCACGTCCCATCAAGAGGCACTAATGAAGTATCTCCAAATGGTCATGGTGAACGAGGATCTGCCGGTAGAGAAGATATCGTCGGTGCTGAAACCGACAAGCACGCGACCGGCCATCACATTCCATGACCACGAGCTTGCCCCCCAGGAAGCTCGGAAATATGCTTTGTGCATTACAGTGAAATCTGTCCTTACGGATAGATTAGCACACTGGCAAAGCTTTCGTTCTCAGTTTGACATCACCTACATTCAGCAAAAGGCAATCAAGGGTTATGCCATAGCCGAGCATCTCGCTCACCATCCTCTCCCCAAATTCAATCCTGTCCAGTCAGAATTTCCAGATGAGGAACTAATGTCCATCAACCAATCAGATGATTACATGTGGAAATTACATTTTGATGGAGCTCTGAATTCCCAATTGAAAGGAATCGGCATTGCCCTCCTATCGCCTAAAGGCCTTACATTCCCACTGGCATACCAGCTCAAATTTCCAGTTACCAATAATATAGCTGAGTATGAAGCCCTTCTAGCTGACCTGGAACTCACTCATTCTTTTCGTATCACCGAATTACGAGTCGTGGGTGATAGTCAACTCATTCTTCGCCAGGTGCTCACTAAATATCGCACTCGCGATCCTAAACTCAAGCCATATCAAGAACTCACCGCTGCCTTTGCCAAACTGTTCACCAAACTGATCTTTGTCCATGTCCCTCATCATGAGAATATTCTGGCCGATGCCCTCGCCTCATTGGCATCATCCTTAAGGTTCCCTCTAGGGAGATGGTTTGAGTCCATTCACATCTATAAGCGCCATGCCCCTGCAGTTGACGACGCTTCCTACGTGAACATCAAAGATAGGATAGCAAGAAAGATCCTACAGGAAGAAATCCTTGATAATAGGGAGATCATGTTGGCAGAAGCCGAGGAAGAACTGGCTGACGAGGAGAAACCATGGTTTTATGAAATCATCAAATACTGCGAAGATCAGTCATACCCTGAAGGAGCCACCACAGAAGATAAGAAGGCCATAAGAAGAGCGGCTCAGAAATATACATTGGTGGGAGGTCTACTCTATAGGAGGAGCCTTACCGGTGTTCTGTTAAGATGTCTTGATGACGACGAGGTTTGGAAGTGTGTAGAGGAGACACACTCAGGTGTGTGTGGGGGCCATGTGAATAGTCAGATGCTCGCCAAGAAGATCATTAGGCAAGGCTTTTACTGGCCCACTATGGAAGAGGATTGTGCCATCTATGTCCGTAGGTGTGTCAAGTGCCAACTTCACGTCGATAAAATTCATTCACCATCTTCCTCACTTCATCCAATATCCTCCCCATAGCCTTTCTCCATGTGGGCATTCGACATCATTGGTCCCCTAGGTGATCCCAATTCCCTCATCAAGCAGAAATCTTTCATCCTCACTGCGATGGAATATTTCACCAAGTGGGCCGAAGCCGAAGCTTACACGGAAATCAAGGCGTCAACAGTCTGCAAGTTCATCATAAAGAACATCCTCGCCAGGTTTGGCGTCCCAAGCACAATCGTCACCGACAATGGGCCACAGTTCGTCTCCCAGGACCTTCAGGACCTCTGCAAGAGGTACGCAATTGCATTGCATCATTCATCGCCTTATTACCCACAAGGTAATGGCCAAGCGGAGGCCACCAATAAAACATTGCTCAAAATCATCAAGAAAACCTGCGAGTATAGCAAATTTTCACACTGGCCAGAAAAGCTTATCGAAGCTCTATGGGCCTATCGCACTTCAATCCGTACCCCCACCGGGCAGACTCCGTTTGCCCTTACTTATGGTATGGAAGCGGTAGTCCCATACGAGACCCTGATCCCTTCTCTCTGAGTACAATTGGATGATGAATTTCCCCTCGACGAACGTCGTAATTCACTCCTTGCCCAGTTGAAATTCTTGGATGAGAAACGGCTGGCCGCTACCGAGCACGCGCGTGTGTATCAAAATAGACTCGCTCGCTTTTATCAAAAGAAGGTCGTTGAGAGAAAATTCAAAGTTGGTGATATGGTTGTCAAAAGAATTTTTGTCAAACCTAGAGAGCCGCGTTCTAAGATCTAACCCAATTGGGAAGGACCATTTGTAATTCAAGCCGTGTACCCTGGCAACGCCTATAAGCTAGTCAATGCCGAAGGGACAGAGTTATCCCACCCTTGGAACGGGCTTTATCTTAAAAAGTACTACCCGTAACTTAGTGTCAAAATACAAAAAAAGAATGATGAAAAGACAGAAAATAACAAAAAACAACAAAAATTGAAAACCACTAAAAATATGAAAATTCAAAATGCCGATGCCTGGTGATCACCATGTACTTAAGTCCCTGCATCACACCTTCATGTTAGGATAGGACCCATTAAGGCTTGGTAGGCACCGGGTCTTCGTCTGCCAGAACCGTGGAGATCCATGTCCGGCCACATCAGCCTATGCTCACTCAAAGGAAACCAACATGTACTCGCCTACGTATTTTATCCAAAAAGTTGGTAGCATCACCGACAGTGGGGTCGCACCCAGAAGATCTCCGGAAGCTATAATCTTTATTCTCTTCTCTTCGACCAAACGAGACAGCCGGCGCCCTTAAAACGCTGAGCATGAGAAACCAAAACTCAAACCCCTTAAGGCGAAAGTAGGATCCATTTTCTCGAGCATCGATCAGAGCACCAGAAGAGGGCAGTGTCCCCGCAGGCATATGAAAGGGAGTCCACAACGTTAAACGGCTATATCTCCCTTGATGCGGGACGGACACGGGAGACGACACTATATGGTGCCACCCTCGGACTCTAGATGTAGACACGACCAGCAACACACACCAGGGAGACACTAAGCCCGACACTACGAGCTCCTAGTGGCGAAACGTTGCTAACAGAAGTGGAAGCTCACTCGTCGTCCCACGCGAGGGAAAGCGCGGACCGTGCGCGGTTAAGGAACCGGTGGAGGTCAAGGGTAGTCCGACTCAACTTCCGGACTCGGATCGAGTCACGAGACGGGTCACTCTCACTCTCACAGCGGTGACATGGACACATGGGCTAGTACCTACACTCTCGGCAGCGGCAACAGACCATATACTAGCTAAGCAAATGAACGCCAAGAGGTTCGGACCATTACCTCCACGCACCCGGCGTGGTGAAGACAACCCCGGCCGAATTACGGACTCCCGGTTAACAATGATTACAGCAATACACTAAGTCGACCCACTCCACGCAGGGAGGTAAAATGTCACATGTGGGGTCCGGGAATCACGCAACTCGGGTTGACGGGCAGCATCTTGATGTCGCCCGGCGGTGCCGAACTCCGCGTTTTCGTGCTTTCCGAACGGCGGGTTCTGCGGGCCCGTGGGGCCCACAGACGGCGCTGTCCTTCGGATCTGAGGGGGTGGGACCCACTGTGATGGGGACCCCTGGTGGCGCGCCTCCACGGATGGCGGTCAGCCGGGAACACCGATCGGGGGTCGATCGGCCCCGATTCCCAATTGATGAACTAGCTGCCCACGGATTTTGATTTCTATTTTCCGGCGCGCGCTCCGGCGAAAACGGCCGCTGCGATCAATCCCAACGTCGGATCGGGACGCATGAGCTATCGTTGGAAAGCTCTCTTTAAATGCTTCAATCTAGACCCAGAGAGATCTGCTGGATCTAGTCGGATCAGAACTTTATTGAGTTTACAAGTCCCTGTTGTACAGTAATCGAAATCTCAGATCTACAGGGCACTTGTCTGAGAACCACCATTGACCGCCTAGTAAACCTCCGATTCAGCTCTTGAGCTCTTCTTAGGAGTTGTAGGGAATCAAACCACGGAACGGGGACTATTTTTAGATTTTTATTTAGAGGTGGCTGCGATTTGTTATGATTTTTGGGGTGACTGGTGGTCGGATCTGGGAACAGGTGGACAGAATAATAGATGGGTCTGAGAACGAATTTTAGAAAATATGAGATGGGCGAAAAAAAATTCCGAAAAATGGTGGATAAAGGGGTGGATGAGTGGAACACCCAGTAAAATTGGTAGAACTAACAGAAATCAAAAAGTGGCTCTAAAATATGAAACACAGGATGGAGGTGAACCTGGACAGAATTCTGGCAGAACCAAAATGAAAGAGTGGACGAAAATCCAAAATTAGCAAACGTGATCTGAATGCTGGCCTGATTTTTGTGGGTGGAGAGGAACATCCCAGGAACAACTCCTCCAAATTTGATAGCTAAATAAGCTCGGGGAAGACCTGTGAATTTCGAGCAAGATGCTGTGGTACGGCGCAGGCAGAACTTCGTAGATGGCGATGGCGGTGCGGTGGCGGCTCGTGGCGGCGGCCACGATCGTCGGAACCGATACACGAGGCATCACACCTCAGAATGGAAGCCTTCACAGCTTCAAGGGGGAGAGGGAGGAGAGAGGAGGGGTGCGCACCAGCCCTTGCTCTTGGAATATGTTTGATTCAAATGGCATTAATTCTTCCAAAATGGAAAATACAAATATTTATGTGTTACATCTCACATCCATCCACAACCGTAGGATCTAGGGGAGGGGAATAGATGGCTGGGATTGAGTGTGATCAACACACAAAATTTACAGTAAAAAAACAAGGGGAGGGGCGCACGATTGACTAGAGGGAACAAGCTTGACATGGTAGGTGGGGTGGGTGGCCAAAATGTGGACTTTCCAAGCCACTTGTCCCCCACTTGGCCCACCCTTGTAGAAGCCTCCATGTGGAAGGTTGACTAACCCCACATGGGACCCTAGGCTGAGGTGGCTCAATGGGATGGGGCCTGGGGGGCCCGTGGGGCCCACGGGGTCCAAATTGCACATAAGCCCCTCTTACAATCAAAATAGCAAACCGAATACAACGAAATAAACACAAATTACACACACATAAAGTCTAACTAAATATGATAAATGGGGAGGCTCAAGGCGGAGTGTCCAGGCTGTCTCCGAGCCAGATGGACGCTGAGGTGGCTCGAGTCATGCTCCGTGTGCGGTACCGGTGGCTCGCCGGCTCGTATCTCGCATGCGCTCGGGTGTCCGCACCAATTCTCCCCGGGTGGGAGAAACTTGACCCTGTCGAGTAAGGGTCTGCATCGCTCCTGTATCGCTCCAGAAGGTCCGGATCGATCCGCTGCAACTCGCCATGTGTGGTCCATGTGTCCTCAGTAGCGGGCCGTCCTCTCCATCGCACTAGGAAGCGCGGGTAAGATCCACTCCTGGTAACTGTCACTTGCTCGTCCAGTATACGATCTATATGCTCACGCTGCCGTGAAAAAGGGGCTGGAGGTGGAAGTGGACACTCAGGTGTGGGATCACTCTCAAGGGAAGGAGATGGCTCAAAAGGCTCACTAGGGATCACCGCTGGGTCCCTATATGCAACAAGATCCGATACATTGAAGATAGAGCTTATACCATATTCCTCAGGCAGGTCCACAACATACGCATTGGATCCAACGCGTTTCAACACTCTAAAGGGACCGGCTCCGCGAGCTTGCAACTTCTTAACGGTTCCAGAGGGAAACCGTTCAGGTCTTACCCTGATCATGACGTATTCACCCTCGTGGAACTCTCGGTGGTGTCGGTGGGCATCGGCTAACTCCTTGTACCGTGCATTGCTGGCATCAATGTGACGACGGATGTCGTCATGCAAACTCCTAACATGCCTAGCAAACGACTCGGCCGACTCCGACACTCTAGCATGGATAGGCATGGGGACAAGGTCAACGGGTTTCCTAGGCCTACGACCTGTGACAATCTCAAATGGACTCATGCCGGTAGATCTATTCACCGAATCATTGTATGCAAACTCAGCCATGGGTAAAATGAGATCCCAATCCCCAATGCGGTCCCTGACTAGACACCTCAAAAGATCTCCCAGACTCCTATTGACCACCTCGGTCTGACCGTCTGTCTAAGGATGATATGCAGTGGAAAACTTAAGGTGAGTACCCATCATATGCCATAGTGTCTTCCAAAAGTAGGAAGTGAATCTAACATCACGGTCAGACACTATAGTGCGAGGTAACCCAAACTTGCACACCACATGAGTAAGGAATAGGCGGGCTACCCTAGAAGCATCTGAAGTCTTCGAGCAAGGGATAAAGAGGGCCATCTTCGAGAAACGGTCAACCACCACATAGACCGAATCATGCTTCCTCGAGGTACGTGACAGTCCCAAAACAAAGTCCATGCTAACATCCTGCCACGGGGCATCTGGCACGGGGAGAGGCGTATAAAGGCCCGAGCCCTCAAGAAGCACAAAATCAAAATCAAGAAGCCCAAAATCACCACATGGTCAACCACCACATGGTCCGCACCATCCCTCAAGAAGCACAAAATTGGTGCGGTATGTCCAGACATAGGTCGTAGGCCAGGCACGGGTGTCCAAGGTGGGGTGACAGAAGGGGTAGTGACAAATGAGCAGGTGAGTGTGGTTGGCAATCCCAACCAGCAAGCCGACCCCAGGCGTCCACAAGCCCTACCACTCCCCTTCCATCAGAACCAACAGGGTCAGCAACCCTATCGTCCTCCCCTAAAAAATAACTTCTATCAGAACAATGTGGCACGACCCTTCCATCCCCAGCAACAACAACCGCCACCTGCTCAGTACCATCATGTTCCACCCCCGGGGAACTATGCCCCACCACAACAACAGAGAAGGCCGATTGGCCCGAAGAGAGCTCACTACCCACCATTGCCGGAATCACTACCGGACATCTTTAATGCTCTCATGGCTGTTAATTCACTTGTCTTGCCTAAAGAAAGACCCATATGGCCACTAAATGTTGACACGTCCAGATATTGTGTTTACCATAGGCAGTCGGGCCATACAGTGGAGAACTGCTTTGATTTTGAGGACTACATTTATGATATGAATGATGGACACTTAATTGATTGGGATGAAATGAGGAGAGTTGTCTCCGCTTTGAAGGCAAGGAGACCTCCCCCCAGACCGCAATTACAACAACAACAACAACAACAGCGACCCCAACAACAAGAACAACCTCAGCAGGTCCCACAGCAACAACCGAACATGGGCATTGTTCAAAACCCACTCCCGGAGCACCAACGACCCAATCAGCAAGTCAACCCCATCTCTTCCTTCCCAGAAATCGGAAGAGGGCAAGGTTGGCACGCGGAGGGCACCTCCGTTCTTGTTGTCAATCACATTCCTAGCCAACCCCCTCACCTCATCCGGTCGGCACCTCTTTCTGCTCGAACCACGCCACAACCCCAGAGTGGACCTCCTTTTGTCCCACAGTCATCACGCCCTCTTATCCGCTCCCCCATCGCCAGTTCCCTCCCGGTCCAGCCCTCCACCACACCTCTACCTACACCCTCAAAGCCCCTAATTTTGCCTCACCCATCCAAGGCCTCATCCACCTCCGCCACTCCTTCACCCCTACCCTCGAAACCTCTCATCATCCACCATCCATCCCAGGTGCCGTCCACTCCGCCTCCATCTCTCCCAAGCAAACCCCTCATCAGGATCCTTACACCTGTCATCACCTCCGCTCCGTCGACCATCCCTCCCCCACTTAAACCTCTGATAAAACCCATACCTAACCCCGTCGAGGGGCAACCAAAGCAACAAGCCATGGTGCTCCGAAGTGGAAGGATCTTCCACTGAGTTTTTCCCCAGAACGGTCAGAGTCCAGAACAGTCCCAACAAGAGAAAGGAACCGAAGAGCAGTTAGAGGAATCCATCCCCGGGACACAATATGATCTTCTAAAACATCTGGACAAGACGCCTGCCCGAATCTCCATCTTGGAACTGATTAAGAGGTCCACGTCCCATCAAGAGGCACTAATGAAGTATCTCCAAATGGTCATGGTGAACGAGGATCTCCCGGTAGAGAAGATATCGTCGGTGCTGACACCGACAAGCACGCAACCGGCCATCACATTCCATGACCACGAGCTTGCCCCCCAGGAAGCTCGAAAATATGCTTTGTGCATTGCAGTGAAGGTCAACGGGGTGCCCGTAAACCCGTGCCTAGTGGACACGGGTGCCTCAATCAATGTGATCTCCATGAACACTCTCTTGCTATGTGGGGTTGATTTAGAACAGATAAGGCCATCGGCTATCACTGTCACCGCATATGATAATAGCAAGAGGCCTCCACAGGGAAGGATTATCCTTAATGTAGAAGTGGGTCCTGTTGCTGTTCTTACGGAGTTTCACATCCTCGACATGGACCCCATGTTCAAGGGCATATTGGGTCGTCCTTATATAGAGACGCTGAATGCTGTCCCTTCCACCAACCACCAATGCTTAAAATTCCCGTACAAGGGACGGATCATCAAGGTGTTTAGCATGCCCCTGCTCCCTACGGTGGATGCTATTAACACTTCATTGCCCTCTGTCTGGCCGACCCATAGGCCTATCCTTTCCCTGCTAGATGTGTGTGACCCTAGCCGCCCTTCACCAACACAAAGAAGGCCACTTCCCGGGCCGACGCCATGTTCCCCTTCCCACTCCAAGGGATGGGAGATCATGAACAACTTAGGTTACCATCAAGGCAAAGGTCTAGGAGCACAATTACAAGGAAGACTGAGACCGGTAGGGAAGGCCGGGGTAATCCTAAGAGCTGGCTTAGGTTTTGAAGGCCCGATTGAGGAAGATGGAGAACCTCTTACATGGACCTTGTACTCTCATTTCATAAAAGGGCCGGTTATACAGTTGGGGGATCAGCCGCAAGAATCACATGGGGAAGTTCGGATTGCCTACTTAGCCGAAAGTTGCTCGAGGGCTACAAAGAAGGAGAAGCACGATGACCCGGACTGCGAGTGGAACAAGTGGTTTGATATACATGATATTTCCATTGCACTACAGCAGATGTTCTCACCTCCGGACTTGGAGATGCCGCTTTTGATCTCCGAGGTGCCAAAAGGGGTTGTTGACATTGCTGAAATTCCAAGTTTTCCTCGCCAAGAGGACGTTGCCACTGACGGATCGCTTTCCGTCATTCTATCTGATCATTCTCCTCAGTCGTTGCTACTGACCCTTTCTTGGGCTAGACGTTTGTTTGATGATATTCCTAGGTCCCCTTCTCTACTCACATTCTTGCGCAGGTTTCTCAGCCCGCGCCAGATTTTCAACCATGATCTACTCAACGAGCCTTACAACCCCTTAGCTATAGTCCCCTCCTCTTATTCCCCAAGTCCTTTCAATTGTCTTGTAATTGAAAATGAAAATGAAAAAAAAAACGTCAATTTTTGAACTCCTCAACAGTGCATTTCCTTTGAGGAGACCTCCTACATCTCCCACGAGTGCGCCCCGACCTTCGGGCCATTCGTTCAAGGTCCCTTGAGCGACCTTCTTTACCCTTCCACTGAGGGGTCTTTTCCTGTACATTCTTCAACTTCTTCTCCGTCCATAGAACAAGTCAGTCAGGTTAGGAATAATGAGTCAAGGGTAGTGCCTAGAAGAAAATCCAAGGGTAGGTAAATTTCTCGTCGATTTCTTCTAGATTTAGCCAATAGGTGTCAAGCCTTTTTAGCCATTCCTCAATTGCTAGAAAATCCCATCCAACTGTCAGAGTTAGAATGCAAGGAGGATTGCACAATTGATGAGGGGTATGGAGTCTATGAGCTCACAGATGAAGAGTACCCTATTGGAGAAGGGGACGAAGAATATGAGGACGCGGCTGATGCTTATGCCAGCGGAATGAGGAGGTTTGACGAACCATCAGCCGCTATAGAAGAACCCACCAAAGAAATCAACCTGGGGATCGAGGAAGACCCTAGGATCGTCCTCATAAGCAATAATTTGCCGCCATCTGAAGAAGAGGAATTGATCGAGGTTCTCAAGGAGTATAGGGACACATTCGCATGGAGCTACGAGGATATGCCGGGATTGGATTCCACCCTGGTCGAACACCGCCTAACGCTAAAACCAGGGTCTGTCTCAGTAAAGCAGAGGTTAAGACGTTTCCACCCCCAGATGGCTTTGAAGATGAAGGAGGAGGTCGATAAGCTCCACAAAGCCATGTTTATTAGAGTCGTCCTATATCCTCAATGGGTGGCAAACATTGTCCCGGTCATGAAAAAGGATGGAAAGGTGAGAATCTGTATCGATTTTCGGGACCTTAACCGCGCGTGTCCAAAAGATGATTTCCCCTTGCCTCACATCGACGTATTGGTTGATAATACAGCAGGCTATGAAACTCTCTCGTTTATGGATGGATTTTCAGGGTATAATCAGATCCGTTTGGCGGAAGAGGATCAGGAGAAGACATCATTTACCACACCTTGGGGAACTTATTGCTATTTGGTCATGCCATTTGGTTTGAAGAATGCTGGAGCTACTTATCAAAGGGCTATGATGGCAATATTTCATGACATGATGCATGTGTATTTAGAGGTGTATGTAGATGATTTACTGGTGAAATCCAGGACTAGGGCAGAACACCCGAGAGTTCTAGCCAAGGTGCTGCAAAGATCAAGGGAGTTCAATTTGAAAATGAATCCATAAAAGTGCGTATTTGGTGTCTCGTCGGCCAAATTGCTTGGTTTCATTGTGACTAAGAGGGGTATTGATATAGATCCCAACAAAGCTAAAGCAATTAGGGATATGCCACCTCTGAAAAACCTGAGAGAAGTTCGAGGGTTAATCGGAAGGTTGCAATTCATTCGTCGATTTGTGTCCCAGCACTCGCAAAGGTGCAAACCTTTCTATGAGTAGACTAAGTCAGGAGTAGAATTCAGTTAGAATTCTAAATGTCAAAAAGCTTTTGAAGGATTGAAGGAATATCTGGCCAATCCACCCATCCTAATTCCACCCACGCCAGATAAACATTTAATCCTTTACATCTCGGTCCTGGACGACTCCGTGGGAGCTGTCCTGGCACAAGCCGATGAAGCGGGCAAGGAAAGGGTGACCTATTACTTGTCCAAACTCCTCAACCCCTGTGAGCAGAAGTACACGGCTATGGAGAAAACTTGTGCCGCCCTTATTTGGGTAGTGCAGAAGTTGAAACACTACTTTCTAGCTCATGAAGTCCATCTGATTGCTCGAATGAACCCTATCAAATTCCTTCTAGAAAAATCTGTCCTTACGGATAGATTAGCACACTAGCAAAGCTTTCGTTCTCAGTTTGACATCACCTACATTCAGCAAAAGGCAATCAAGGGTTATGCCATAGCCGAGCATCTCGCTCACCATCCTCTCCCCAAATTCGATCCTGTCCAGTCAGAATTTTCAGATGAGGAACTAATGTCCATCAACCAATCAGATGATTACATGTGGACATTACATTTTGATGGAGTTCTGAATTCTCAAGGGAAAGGAATCGGCATTGCCCTCCTATCGCCAGAAGGACTTACATTCCCACTGGCATACCAGCTCAAATTTCCAGTTACCAATAATATAGCTGAGTATGAAGCCCTTCTAGCTGGCCTGGAACTCGCTCATTCTTTTCGTATCACCGAATTACGAGTCGTGGGTGATAGTCAACTCATTCTTCGCCAGGCGCTCACTAAATATCGCACTCGCGATCCTAAACTCAAGCCATACCAAGAACTCACCGCTGCCTTAGCCAAACTGTTCACCAAACTGATCTTTGTCCATGTCTCTCGTCATGAGAATATTCTGGCCGATGCCCTCGCCTCATTGGCATCATCTTTAAGGTTCCCTCTAGGGAGATGGTTTGAGTCCATTCACATCTATAAGCGCCATGCCCCTGCAGTTGACGACGCTTCCTACGTGAACATCAAAGATAGGATAGCAAGAAAGATCCTACAGGAAGAAATCCTTGAGAAGAGGGAGATCATGTTGGCAGAAGCCGAGGAAGAACTGGCTGACGAGGAGAAACCATGGTTTTATAAAATCATCAAATACTACAAAGATCAGTCATACCCTGAAGGAGCCACCACAGAAGATAAGAAGGCCATAAGAAGAGCGGCTCAGAAATATACATTGGTGGGAGGTCTACTCTATAGGAGGAGCCTTACCGGTGTTCTGTTAAGATGTCTTGATGACGACGAGGTTTGGAAGTGTGTAGAGGAGACACACTCAGGTGTGTGTGGGGGCCATGTGAATAGTCAGATGCTCGCCAAGAAGATCATTAGGCAAGACTTTTACTGGCCCAATATGGAAGATGATTGTGCCATCTATGTCCGTAGGTGTGTCAAGTGCCAACTTCACGCCGATAAAATTCATTCAGCATCTTCCTCACTTCATCCAATATCCTCCCCATGGCCTTTCTCCATGTGGGCATTCGACATCATTGGTCCCCTAGGTGATCCCAATTCCCTCATCAAGCAGAAATCTTTCATCCTCACTGCGATGGAATATTTCACAAAGTGGGCCGAAGCCGAAGCTTACGCGGAAATCAAGGCGTCAACAGTCTGCAAGTTCATCATAAAGAACATCCTCGCCAGGTTTGGTGTCCCAAGCACAATCGTCACCGACAATGGGCCACAGTTCGTCTCCCAGGACCTTCAGGACCTCTGCAAGAGGTACGCAATTGCATTGCATCATTCATCGCCTTATTACCCACAAGGTAATGGCCAAGCGGAGGCCACCAATAAAACATTGCTCAAAATCATCAAGAAAACCTGCGAGTATAGCAAATTTTCAGACTGACCAGAAAAGCTTATCGAAGCTCTATGGGCCTATCGCACTTCAATCCGTACCCCCACCGGGCAGACTCCGTTTGCCCTTACTTATGGTATAGAAGCGGTAGTACCATACGAGACCCTGATCCCTTCTCTCCGAGTACAATTAGATGAGGAATTTCCCCTCGACGAACGTCGTAATTCACTCCTTGCCCAGTTGGAACTCTTGGATGAGAAACGGCTGGCCGCTGCCGAGCACGTGCGTGTGTATCAAAATAGACTTGCTCGCTTTTATGAAAAGAAGGTCGTTGAGAGAAAATTCAAAGTCGGTGAGATGGTTGTCAAAAGAATTTTTGTCAAACCTGGAGGGCCGCGTTCTAAGCTCTAACCCAATTGGGAAGGACCATTTGTAATTCAAGCCGTGTACCCTGGCAACGCCTATAAGCTAGTCAATGCCGAAGGGACCGAGTTATCCCACCCTTGGAACGGGCTTTATCTTAAAAAGTACTACTCGTAACTTAGTGTCAAAATACAAAAAAAAAATGATGAAAAGATAGAAAACAACAAAAAACAACAAAAATTGAAAACCACTAAAACTATGAAAATTCAAAATGCTGATGCCTGGTGATCACCATGTACTTAAGTCCCTGCATCACACCTTCATGTTAGGATAGGGCCCATTAAGGCTTGGTAGGCACCAAGTCTTGGTCTGCCAGAACCGTGGAGATCCATGTCCGGCCACATCAGCCTATGCTCACTCAAAGGAAACCAACATGTACTCGCCTACGTATTTTATCCAAAAAGTTGGTAGCATCACCGACAGTGGGGTCGCACCCAGAAGATCTCCGGAAGCTATAATCTTCTCTTCTCTTCGACCAAACGAGACAGCCGGCGCCCTTAAAACGCTGAGCATGAGAAACCAAAACTCAAACCCCTTAAGGCGAAAGTAGGATCCATTTCCTCGAGCATCGATCAGAGCACGAGAAGAGGGCAGTGTCCCCGCAGGCATATGAAAGGGAGTCCACAACGTTAAACGGCTATATCTCCCTTGATGCGGGACGGACACGGGAGACGACACTATATGGTGCCACCCTCGGACTCTAGATGAAGACACGACCAGCAACACACACTAGGGAGACACTAAGCCCGACACTACGAGCTCCTAGTGGTGAAACGCTAACAGAAGTGGAAGCTCACTCGTCATCCCAAGCGAGGGAAAGCGCGGACCGTGCGCGGTTAAGGAACCGGCGGAGGTCAAGGGTAGTCCGACTCAACTTCCGGACTCGGATCGAGTCGCGGGACGGGTCACTCTCACTCTCACAGCGGTGACATGGACACACGGGCTAGTACCTACACTCTCGGTAGCGGCAACAGATCATATACTAGCTAAGCAAATGAACGCCAAGAGGTTCGGACCATTACCTCCACGCACCCGGCGTAGCGAAGATAACCCCGGCCGAATTACGGACTCCCGGTTAACAATGATTACAGCAATACACTAAGTCGACCCACTCCACGTAGGGAGGTAAAAGGTCACATGTGGGGTCCGGGAATCACGCAACTCGGGTTGACGGGCAGCATCTTGATGTCGCCCGGCGGTGCCGAACTCCGCGTTTTCGTGCTTTCCGAACGGCCGGTTCTGCGGGCCCGTGGGGCCCACGGACGGCGCTGTCCTCCGGATCTGAGGGGGTGGGATCCACTGTGATGGGTACCCCTGGTGGCGCGCCTCCACGTATGGCGGTCGGCCGGGAACACCGATCGGGGGTCGATCGGCCCCGATTCCCAATTGATGAACTAGCTGCCCACGGATTTTGATTTCTATTTTCCGGCGCGCGCTCCGGCAAAAACGGCCGCTGCGATCAATCCCGACGTCGGATCGGGACCCATGAGCTATCGTTGGAAAGCTCTCTTCAAATGCTTCAATCTAGACCCAGAGAGATCTACTGGATCTGGTCGGATCAGAACTTTATTGAGTTTACAATTCCATGTTGTACAGTAACCGAAATCTCAGATCTGCAGGGCACTTGTCTGAGAACCACCGTTGACCGCCTAGTAAACCTTCGATTCAGCTCTTGAGCTCTTCTTAGGAGTTGTAGGGAATCAAACCACGGAACGGGTACTATTTTTAGAATTTGATTTAGAGGTGGCTGCGATTTGTTATGATGTTTTGGGTGACTGGTGGTCGGATCTGGGAACAGGTGGACAGAACTGTAGATGGGTCTGAGAACGAATTTTAGAAAATATGAGATGGGCGAATAAAACATTGAGAAAAATTGTGGATGAAGGGGTGGATGGGTGGAACCCCCAGTAAAATTGGGAGAACTAACAGAAATCAAAAAGTGGCTCTAAGACATGAAACACAGGACGGAGGTGAACCTGGACAGAATTCTGGCAGAACCAAAATGAAAGAGTGGACGAAAATCAAAAATTAGCAAACGTGATCTGAATGCTGGCCTGATTTTTTTGGGTGGAGAGGAACATCCCAGGAACAACTCCTCCAAATTTGATAGCTAAATAAGCTCGGGGAAGACCTGTGAATTTCGAGCAAGCTACTGTGGTACTGTACAGGCAGAACTCCGTAGATGGCGATGGCGGTGCGGTGGCGGCTCGTGGCGGCGGCTGCGATCGTCGGAACCGATACACGAGGCATCACACCTCAGAATGGAAGCCTTCACAGCTTCAAGGGGGAGAGGGAGGAGAGAGGAGGGGTGCGCACCAGCCCTTGCTCTTGGAATATGTTTGATTCAAATGGCATTAATTCTTCCAAAATGGAAAATACAAATATTTATGTGTTACATCTCACATCCATCCACAACCGTAGGATCTAGGGGAGGGGAATAGATGGCTGGGATTGAGTGTGATCAACACACAAAATTTACAGTAAAAAAACAAGGGGAGGGGCGCACGATTGACTAGAGGGAACAAGCTTGACATGGTAGGTGGGGTGGGTGGCCAAAATGTGGACTTTCCAAGCCACTTGTCCCCCACTTGGCCCACCCTTCTAGAAGCCTCCATGTGGAAGGTTGACTGGCCCCACATGGGACCCTAGGCTGAGGTGGCTCAATGGGATGGGGCCTGGGGGGCCCGTGGGGCCCACGGGGTCCAAATTGCACATAAGCCCCTCTTACAATCAAAATAGCAAACCGAATACAACGAAATAAACATAAATTACACACACATAAAGTCTAACTAAATATGATAAATGGGGAGGCTCAAGGCGGAGTCTCCAGGCTGTCTCCGAGCCAGATGGTGGCTGAGGTGGCTCGAGTCGTGCTCCGTGTGCGGTACCGGTGGCTCGCTGGCTCGTGTCTCGCATGGGCTCGGGTGTCCGCACCAATTCTCCCCGGGTGGGAGAAACTCGACCCTGTCGAGTAAGGGTCTGCATCGCTCCTGTATCGCTCCAGAAGGTCCGGATCGATCCGCTGCAACTCGCCATGTGTGATCCATGTGTCCTCAGTAGCGGATCGTCCTCTCCATCGCACTAGGTAGCGCGGGTAAGATCCACTCCTGGTAACTGTCACTTGCTCGTCCAGTATACGATCTATATGCTCACTCTGCCGTGAAAAAGGGGCTGGAGGTGGAAGTGGACACTCAGGTGTGGGATCACTCTCAAGGGGAGGAGATGGCTCAAAAGGCTCACTAGGGATCACCGCTGGGTCCCTATATACAACAAGATCCGATACATTGAAGGTAGAGCGTATACCATATTCCTCGGGCAGGTCCACAACATACGCATTGGATCCAACGCGTTTCAACACTCTAAAGGGACCGACTCCGTGAGCTTTCCACTTCTTAACGGTTCCAGAGGGAAACCGTTCAGGTCTTACCCTGATCATGACGTATTCACCCTCGTGGAACTCTCGGTGGTGTCGGTGGGCATCGGCTAACTCCTTGTACCGTGCATTGCTGGCCTCAATGTGACGACGGATGTCATCATGCAAACTCCTAACATGCCTAGCAAACGACTCGGCCGACTCCGACACTCTAGCATGGATAGGCATGGGGACAAGGTCAACAGGTTTCCTAGGCCTACGACCTGTGACAATCTCAAATGGACTCATGCCGGTAGACCTATTCACCGAATCATTGTATGCAAACTTAGCCATGGGTAAAATAAGATCCCAATCCCCAATGCGGTCCCTGACTAGACACCTCAAAAGATCTCCCAGACTCCTATTGACCACCTCGGTCTGACCGTCTGTCTGGGGATGATATGCAGTGGAAAACTTGAGGTGAGTACCCATCATATGCCATAGTGTCTTCCAAAAGTAGGAAGTGAATCTAACATCACGGTCAGACACTATAGTGCGAGGTAACCCGAACTTGCACACCACATGAGTAAGGAATAGGCGGGCTACCCTAGAAGCATCTGAAGTCTTCGAGCAAGGGATAAAGAGGGCCATCTTCGAGAAACGGTCAACCACCACATAGACCGAATCATGCTTCCGGGAGGTACGTGGCAGTCCCAAAACAAAGTCCATGCTAACAAGAGGTGTCCGCATGGTCAACCACCACATGGTCAACCACCACATGGTCCGCACCATCCCTTGCTGATGCAATAATTGGGACCCCTCACAGCAAAAGTCTGAATCCACAAAAGGGGGCCATGAAATGTAAATGCTGGAGATTGGGTCGGAAGTTTTCCGAAAGGGAAGAGTTAATGGGACCTTATTCGCTCGCCAGGTTAACGGTTTTGCCGGTCCTCTCAGGAGGTTTATCCCCCACACACTTCCTTCTACCTTTAAAGATGAAGGCTCGATGGTGTTTCCGAAGGGTGAAACCCGCCAAGGTCTGTGACCTTATTTTAGTAAACACATATGGTTGCCTACTTTGAAAAGCAAAAGCTATCGCTACGAAGGAGTCTCTATGTTTCTGGCTAGTCAAGACCCCTGTTTACCATCTTGATGTCTTCTTGTTTAACCTTGGGCTTAGGCCAATGCAAGCACGTCACCTATGGGTGCGATGGCGTCTGATTCTAGGTCAGCGTCGCGCGGTTGGTCGTTAGGGTTCCAGGGTGTTCCATCATATACCATCTAGAGTTGTGAGGAAACAGACCCGGGTCGGGCAAATCATTTACCTCGAACACCTTTTGGGCGAATCCCTGTGGTCAGAAGCAACTGGGAGCCTAAGCATGGCATGGCGGTATTGTCATCAGCGTAAGTCTTAGCCGGCGGGTTTATCATTCGAGAGGTCTAGAGGCCCAAATCAACCTAGATGCGCACTTAAGATACTTGGGAGGTTAGTAAGAAACCCCTATTCTCATGAAGGTAAGGTGCCATATGGGTGCTCATCAGGCGTTAGCGACAAAAAAATGATAAAAAGAAAAAAGAGAGAGAAAACGTAGATATTTGGAAAACAAAAAAAATTAGAATGATAACAAAGACAAAAAAATGCCAGAAAAATAAAAAAAATCATTTCGCATGATTGCATTTGTATGCAGCATTTCACTTTTAAATTCCGCTTGCATTAGTCTGCTTGTCTGTCACATTCATCATTATCGCATCTTTCCCTTGCCTTCGTTAATAAAGGCTTGGCTCCTTGACCCATTATCAAGGACAGTTGAAGTGAACACCTGCTTATTGAGCAAGGGGCCAAGTCAGAACAGAGATACTGACCTGTTTGTTTCAGTGATGCGTGCAGGGATTCAAGATAGCAAGAGTGAGATGAAAATCAAACAAAATCATACCTTTTATTCATTTATTAAATAAGGAATTGTATATTAAGTTCCACCTTCTCTCTCTACATTACTTGTCCCGCCACTCTCCGAGCAAAACGCCCTCAAGGGTTGATGGGGACATCACCCAGCGTTCCCTCTGGCTAGACACCCCTCTCCCTTCTGGAGACGGGTAGGCTGCGACTGCACGACTTGATGGGTCCTCGACGACATTAGAGTTTATTACTATGGACATCTTGATGTATTTTCCCTTTTCTTGAGTCTTTTGATGTATTTTGAGTCATGTCCTAGGTGCTCATATTAGTGGATCAGCATATTGGGCTTGTTTGGCTTTGTGGCCCATCTAGAGGAGCTAGGCCCATGAGCACCCCTTCTTGCACCTTGGTTATCTGTCTTTTGTTCTTTTCTCAGGGGCTTTTGTACAAAGTTGGGATCCCTATATATAGGACCCCAACTCCCACTTGAGAAGGTTAATGAATTATTGAGTATTTTGAGCATAAGTGCATCTCCCCCCCTCTCTCTCTAGCTTTCTCACTCTCTCTCTCTCTCTCTTCAGGGGGCGGACCCCTTCTCTCTCCTCCTCTCTCTCTCCCCTGGGCGCACCTGCCCCTTCACCTTCCCCACTTGCCACATCAGCAGCCACATCAGCCCCCACCCTTTCACATCCCCTAGGTCCATAACTCCCATTAACACTTCCACATCCCCCAAGTGACTCTTCCAATCCCCCACACACCTTCCCCACCTCCAAGGCAACCATCCCTCTTCCCCAAGCAACCCCTCCACTTCCCCACATACCCATTCATATCCCCAAGCAATCAAACCCTCCCCCCCACTTCAAACTTGCGCACCCCTCTCCACCCACTCACCTCCCCATTTGCTTTGGCCGACCCCCTCATTCCCCTCTCACCTAGCCGCGGCTTCCTCTCCCCTCCACCCCCTTGGACTTCCATCTCCCCAGCTCCACTCCTCTCCACACCCCTACACTCCCTCTCCCATCGACCCTCCACTCCACCATCTCCACTATTGCCAAACCCCATCCTTATCCCTAGTTCCACCACCATCCCTTCTCTTCATCCTGATCAGTCTGCAGGTGGCAGAAGAGGGTTGCGACTAGCAGAAGTGACCCCGGAGTCATAAAGATACATCCAGAGGCGTGGCCTACATCGACAGAAAGGTCTGCGAGTCCCCTTTGCAAGCGAGGTGGAATCATCCCGTTCCGAGTTCGTGGCCAACCTGGAGAGCTGTTCTACCACGACTGCGCCAGACATCTTCTGCAGAGAGCCTGAGCCCGATTGGAAGCAGCCTCACGACCAACAGAGAAGGAACCCGACAGAAAGCTCTTCATCAAAGTTCTTCCTTCCCCTGTCCCCGATCAGGAGCAAGAAACGGGACCTCGTTCGGCATCCAGGAACCAGAGTTCCGAATTTTCTCCCTCAGTCGCGCGGGTCTGCCTTCTGCTGTCTGCAGCGACCAGTGACTGATCATCGGCGTCCCCCAGTCCAGCCCGACCTCAGAAAGAGTTGCCGTCAGTTTTTCTGTGCAGAGGCTTCTTCCACGATTCTGGAAACTCTGACGGTTCGTAATTCGGCATCCGGGAGCGTCCGTGGCAACCTCTGCATCATACTGCATCAGACCTGAAGCCGTCAGCATCAGAATCCCTAGTCCTGTTCGAGCCTCCGCCGTGGCCAGCGATGACGCCAGAAGAATTCGCTAAAATTCAGAGGTGTTCCCGTCCCTGTTACGAAGAATTCCCTCTTGGTCTCGTTGCCGGAAAATTTCCTGAGGATGAACTACGACTGCGGCAGTGGCGACCTGTTCCCTCTCACAGCAAGTGAGCAGAACCTTCGACGGCTTCCACTCCCTCATCGTTGGCAAGTTTTCCCCTTCCGCCTGGCCGGCTTAGCGCCCCTCCCTGCGTGGAGGTAGTGTTTGATGTAAGTTTAATTTCCCCACCCCTAATCCAACCCTCCTGCGTGAGGAGTAGTTCATGTACTAAGTAGCTCAAGCGACATCGGCGCAGTGTGCGGGATCCACACTTCCCCGCTCGCCCACGTCTCCGAACGGGGTTGGTTTCCTCAAACCAACCAGGTGAGCTCTAAACTTTGCTCCATTATTCTTAGTGCTTGTTTGTTTAATATCCGTAGATATAGCCCCGTTGTGCATGCGAGCGAGTGCCCGATCCCGGTTCCACCATCATAGTGTGGTCACCGTGGTTAAAGTAAGCGAGTGGGACCTAGTGCCCCAATTGGCACCGGCCAGCCCCATAAGCGTGGGCTGCGTACCCTCGGGAGGGCAACCCTAGCCCTGCTGGCACTCTACCAGCAAGGGTCTTGATCCATCACCTCTCCCTAGCATCCTTTAGTCACCCCGGGCTCACGTGTGTGCGACGGCGTTTTGGCCCCGATTTATCAACTTAATTGTTATGTGATTGTGAATGCGGAGTAGGTCCTAAGATTCCTTTTGCTTGCTGCATACCCCGTAGTGGTGTCACATCAAATTGGTATCAGAGCAAGTTTTAGACTTGTCTCTACATGCCTAGGTCCAAGGGCAAGTGCATTTCTATCCCGTTTGTCATCATTGTGCATGTCCACCCGTAGGGGCACCATATATCGGGTTGATCCTTCTAATTCCAATCCACCAATGGATCCCAATGCTCATGACAACCAAAACTCCCATGGATCGAATTGAGGCTGCCATTCAAGTCCTCACGGAGCAAATGAATGGAATTTCCACCAGATTAGAAAGACTAGAAGAAGCTAGGGCCCCACCTAGGAACCATGCCCAAAGAGTTCCTCCTCCGCGGGTTGAACATGAGAGGGAAGACCTAGATGATGAGTGGAATCGTGAGCAAGAGAGAGCCCCACAACCTCGATACCATGATAGGCGACCACGTGAGGATCATGATGAATTCCTACTAAGAATGATCAAAGTGGAAGCTCCTAATTTTGATGGGTCTCATAACCCTAGTGTCTATAAAGAATTGGAGCATGGCATGGACCAATACTTCGAATGGTACCCCATGTCAGAAGAGAGAAAGGTCAGGTTGGCCAAGATGCACCTCCTTAAACTAGCCAAAACCTATTGGCTAAAGGTTGAAAACCAAAGGAGGATCAGGCGTGAGGAACCCATCAACACTTGGCTAGACATGAAAGATCAACTTAGGAACAAATATCTTCCCATCTCCTATAGCCAACTTCTTCTTGATGAATGGCAAAGCCTTACCCAAGAGGGAAAAACCGTGGAAGAGTATATTGAAAAATTTGATTCATATCTCCTAAGGTGTGGTGTGGTTGAAGATCCAGCCGTCACGTTATCCCGGTTTAGGAATGGTCTCCTTCCCCACATCAAACGGGAGCTTTTTATGAGGGAAGTGAATAGCTTGGAAATTGGCTATCAAATAGCCCGGGATGTAGAGAGATTTGCTAGGAATCCTAGGTTTGCCCCCCCCAAGGGCCCGGGACCCCGTCCCAACCTACCTCCTCTGCTAAGAACACCTCCTCCTCCCAATGGGGGAACCCCCACTCGGCCCTACCACCAACCAACCACTCCCACCCCCACAAAGACCACTCCACTCAACCCCCCTTCTCAAAGGGAAGACAACTCCAAAGGGAAGACCCCAATGAGCAATACGGTCAAGTGTTTTCGATGCCATGGCTATGGCCACATAGCCACCCAATGTCCCTCCAAGGGGATGTCAAGCCTAGTCATTGAGAGTGACCCTTCTACTACCCAGGAAACACATGAGAGTACTATTGAGGAATACGAGGCTGCTTTAGGATGGGAAGAGGAATACAATGAGCAATTCTTTGAGGAAGGGATAGAAGAGGACCCACACTCCAGCCACCTAGGGGTGATAAGATGAACCCTCACCCAACCACAAGAGGATGACTGGCGGAGGACTTCCATTTTTCACACATTTGTCAAGATCGGGGATCATGTTAGGAAGGTCATCCTAGACAACGGGAGTTGTATCAACGCCGTGTCTCCGGACACCGTCAAACTCCTAGGGCTTACCCCTACACCCCACCCCAAACCCTATCGTGTGTCCTAGATAAACAACCACTCCCTACCCGTCAACACATGTTGTCTTATCCCCATCACCTTCTCATCCTACCAAGGGCAAATATGGTGTGATATCATACCTGTGGCTGTAGGAAGCATCCTCTTAGGGAGACCTTGGATATATGATGCCAATGCCACCATCCATGGGAAAACAAACACATGCACCTTTGACCACGAGGGGAAGAGTATCCGCCTCAACCCCTCCCCTCCCCAAAAAGAACCACCCACCAAGGGAATCCTTCCTACACCACCAAAACCCAAGGCCTCATCTGCACCAACCCAAACAACCACCCAAAACCCCACCCTTGAAAAACCCACCGGGCCAGTCAAAGGCCTCCACCTCATCACTAGGAGAGAACTCGAGGAAGAGTTAACCCGAGGGACACCACTTTGTGCTATTGTCATATGTCTTGGAGAGGCAACCCCCTCCAATCCTCACCCCGTGGAAATCCACCCTCTCCTAGAAGAATTTAAGGACGTATTCCCCGAGGAACTCCCCGACCAACTACCACCCATGAGGGATGTCCAACATGCTATAGATCTCGTCCCGGGAGCCACCCTCCCAAACCTCCCCCACTATCGCCTCAACCCCACAGAACATGCTGAGTTAAGAAGGCAAGTGGAGGAACTGATTAGAAAGGGCTTTCTTAGGCTGAGCAAAAGCCCATGTGCCGTCCCGGCCCTCCTCAGACCAAAGAAGGATGGGACATGGCGAATGTGTGTTGATAGTAGGGCCATCAACAAGATAACTGTCAAATATAGGTTCCCCATACCTAGACTTGACGATATGCTAGACATGCTCGCCGGAGCCACCATATTTTCCAAAATAGACCTCAAAAGTGGCTATCATCAGGTTAGGATAAGGTCAGGGGATGAATGGAAAACGGCCTTTAAAACCAAAGATGGGCTTTATGAATGGTTGGTGATGCCTTTTGGGCTCTCAAATGCCCCAAGTACCTTCATGCGCCTTATGACCGAGATCCTTAGGCCCTACATTGGAGTCTTCCTGGTAGTCTACTTTGATGACATCCTCATCTACAGCCAGTCCAAAGAAGCCCATCTCAGTCACCTTAGGCAAGTCTGCACCACTCTTAGGAAGGAGAGCCTCTTTGCCAATTTTGGAAAATGTCAATTCATGACAAAGTCCATTACCTTCCTTGGGTATGTTGTCTCCACCGAAGGAGTATCCATGGACCCTGAAAAGGTCCAAGCCATCCTCGATTGGCCGGAACCCCACACTCTCCATGAAGTCCGGAGCTTTCATGGGCTAGCCACCTTTTACCGAAGGTTCATCCGTGGGTTTAGCACAGTCACAGCCCCTATCACCGACTGCCTCAAAAAGGGGACCTTTGTGTGGACCAAGTCCGCAACTAGAGCCTTCCAAGAACTCAAGGAGAGGATGACCCAAGCCCCTGTACTATGCCTCCCTGACTTCTCCAAAGTCTTTGAGGTGACTTGTGATGCCTCCGGGGTAGGAATTGGCGGGATCCTTAGCCAGGAAGGACATCCAGTGGCCTATTTTGGTGAGAAGTTGTGTGATGCCAGGATGAGATACTCCACCTACGACAAGGAATTTTATGCCGTGGTTCAATCCCTCCGGCACTGGAGACACTATCTCTTGCCGAAAGAATTTGTCATATTCTCTGACCATGAGGCCCTGAAATACCTCAATTCCCAGCAGAAACTGAATGCTCGGCATGCCCGATGGGTTGAATACATCCAGGCCTACACATTTGTAATCAAACATAAGGCCGGAAGTGAAAACCGTGTTGCCGATGCCCTCAGTAGGAGAATTTCCTTGCTAGCTACCATTAGGGTGGAAGTCATAGGATTTGAAAGACTCAAGGAAGAGTATTCTGATTTCCCGGACTTTGGTCCAATCCATACCACTCTGTCCACCCTCTCACCTAGGGAACATCAAGGATTCATCTTAGAGGACGGGTTCATTTTCAAAGGCCATAGACTTTGCATACCTAGAACCTCTCTACGGGACTTCTTGATCTGGGAGTTACATGCAGGAGGCCTTGCTGGGCATTTTGGGGTGCATAAGACCATTGCTTTGGTTGAGGGTCAGTTCTACTGGCCAAGTCTCAAAAGGGACGTAGCCAAAATTGTAGGACAGTGCCGGATATGTGCCTCAGCCAAACAAACAAGGCAGAACACTGGCCTCTACACACCACTCCCTGTCCCTGACCGTCCTTGGCAAGACTTGAGCATGGACTTCGTCTTAGGCCTACCTAGGACTCAAAAAAGGCATGATTCAATCTTTGTAGTAGTGGATAGGTTTTCTAAGATGGCCCATTTCATCCCCTGCTCCAAAACCTCTGACACCTCTCATGTGGCCCGCCTATTCTTCGATGAGGTAGTTCGCCTCCATGGTCTACCCAAGACCATCATTTCTGATAGGGATGTCAAATTCACCAGCTATTTCTGGAAGACCCTCTGGCACCTAATGGGGACCCTTCTCAAATTTTCCACGGCCTATCACCCTCAAACTGACGGCCAGACCGAAGTCATTAATAGGAGCCTTGGGAATATACTCCGGTGTCTTGTTGAGGATCGCCCCGGGAATTGGGATCTCATATTACCCCAGGCAGAGTTTGCATACAACAATTCAGTGAATAGGTCGATAGGGATGAGCCCATTTGAAGCTGTGCATGGGTACAAACCTAGAAAGCCTACATATCTCATTCCTTTGCCACCACATGCTAGAGTGTCTATTAGTGCTGAGTTGTTTGCCCAACACATGAAAGAATTGCATGAAGAAATCCGCAAACACATTAACAAAAGCAATGAGGTGTATAAAAAGTCGGCCGATTCCCACCGTCGCCACCAGGAGTTTCACGTAGGTGATTATGTGATGGTAAGAACTGAGAGGCTTTCCCCTGGGAATGTCTCCAAATTGAGGTCGCGTGGATCAGGCCCCTTCCAGGTTTTAAAGAGGATTGGCACAAACACTTACGTGTTGGACATCCCCGAGGAGTACGCAGTAAGCCCCACATTCAATGTGGCTGACTTGGTGCCATATAGGGGACCCACGGTGACACCCAGTGAGGAAATTGAGCCTGTTCCACCTTCTGAGAGAGCCACCACACATGAGAGAGTTCAACCAATCCAGAGAGGCCAACGGGAGCAAATAGAGCGGATATTGGATGAACAGGTCACTGTCACCCGGAGCAAAGCGTACGAGCGATACTTGGTCAGGTGGAAGGGCCGGCCCCCTTCAGATGATTCATGGGTGAGCAGGGAGGATCTTCAGCAGCTGGACCCCGACCTCCTGGAGCATTACCGCAGCCGAGAGGACCCTTTCTCGACAGAGTCGAGTTCTTCACAGCCCGGGGGAGTTGATGGGGACATCACCCAGCGTTCCCTCTGGCTAGACACCCCTCTCCCTTCTGGAGACGGGTAGACTGCGACTGCACGACTTGATGGGTCCTCGACGACATTAGAGTTTATTACTATGGACATCTTGATGTATTTTCCCTTTTCTTGAGTCTTTTGATGTATTTTGAGTCATGTCCTAGGTGCTCATATTAGTGGATCAGCATATTGGGCTTGTTTGGCTTTGTGCCCCATTTAGAGGAGCTAGGCCCATGAGCACCCCTTCTTGCACCTTGGTTATCTGTCTTTTGTTCTTTTCTCAGGGGCTTTTGTACAAAGTTGGGATCCCTATATATAGGACCCCAACTCCCACTTGAGAAGGTTAATGAATTATTGAGTATTTTGAGCATAAGTGCATCTCCCCCCCCCCTCTCTCTAGCTTTCTCACTCTCTCTCTCTCTCTTCAGGGGGCAGACCCCTTCTCTCTCCTCCTCTCTCTCTCCCCTGGGTGCACCTGCCCCTTCACCTTCCCCACTTGCCACATCAGCAGCCACATCAGCCCCCACCCTTTCACATCCCCTAGGTCCATAACTCCCATTAACACTTCCACATCCCCCAAGTGACCCTTCCAATCCCCCACACACCTTCCCCACCTCCAAGGCAACCATCCCTCTTCCCCAAGCAACCCCTCCACTTCCCCACATACCCATTCATATCCCCAAGCAATCAAACCCTCCCCCCCACTTCAAACTTGCGCACCCCTCTCCACCCACTCACCTCCCCATTTGCCTTGGCCGACCCCCTCATTCCCCTCTCACCTAGCCGTGGCCTCCTCTCCCCTCCACCCCCTTGGACTTCCATCTCCCCAGCTCCACTCCTCTCCACACCCCTACACTCCCTCTCCCATCGACCCTCCACTCCACCATCTCCACTATTGCCAAACCCCATCCTTATCCCTAGTTCCACCACCATCCCTTCTCTTCATCCTGATCAGTCTGCAGGTGGCAGAAGAGGGTTGCGACTAGCAGAAGTGACCCCGGAGTCATAAAGATACATCCAGAGGCGTGGCCTACATCGACGGAAAGGTCTGCGAGTCCCCTTCGCAAGCGAGGTGGAATCATCCCGTTCCGAGTTCGTGGCCAACCTGGAGAGCTGTTCTACCACGACTGCGCCAGACATCTTCTGCAGAGAGCCTGAGCCCGATTGGAAGCAGCCTCACGACCAACAGCGAAGGAACCCGACAGAAAGCTCTTCATCAAAGTTCTTCCTTCCCCTGTCCCCGATCAGGAGCAAGAAATGGGACCTCGTTCGGCATCCAGGAACCAGAGTTCCGAATTTTCTCCCTCAGTCGCGCGGGTCTGCCTTCTGCTGTCTGCAGCGACCAGTGACTGATCATCGGCGTCCCCCAGTCCAGCCCGACCTCAGAAAGAGTTGCCGTCAGTTTTTCTGTGCAGAGGCTTCTTCCACGATTCCGGAAACTCTGACGGTTCATAATTCGGCATCCGGGAGCGTCCGTGGCAACCTCTGCATCCTACTGCATCAGACCTGAAGCCGTCAGCATCAGAATCCCTCGTCCTGTTCGAGCCTCCGCCGCGGCCAGCGACGACGCCAGAAGAATTCGGTAAAATTCAGAGGTGTTCCCGTCCCTGTTACGAAGAATTCCCCCTTGGTCTCGTCGCCGGAAAATTTCCTGAGGATGAACTACGACTGCGGCAGTGGCGACCTGTTCCCTCTCACAGCAAGTGAGCAGAACCTTCGACGGCTTCCACTCCCTCATCGTTGGCAAGTTTTCCCCTTCCGCCTGGCCGGCTTAGCGCCCCTCCCTGCGTGGAGGTAGTGTTTGATGTAAGTTTAATTTCCCCACCCCTAATCCAACCCTCCTGCGTGAGGAGTAGTTCATGTACTAAGCAGCTCAAGCGACATCGGCGTAGTGTGCGGGATCCACACTTCCCCGCTCGCCCACGTCTCCGAACGGGGTTGGTTTCCTCAAACCAACCAGGTGAGCTCTAAACTTTGCTCCATTATTCTTAGTGCTTGTTTGTTTAATATCCGTAGATATAGCCCCGTTGTGCATGCGAGCGAGTACCCGATCCCGGTTCCACCATCATAGTGTGGTCACCGTGGTTAAAGTAAGCGAGTGGGACCTAGTGCCCCAATTGGCACCGGCCAGCCCCATAAGCGTGGGCTGCGTACCCTCGGGAGGGCAACCCTAGCCCTGCTGGCACTCTACCAGCAAGGGTCTTGATCCATCACCTCCCCCTAGCATCCTTTAGTCACCCCGGGCTCACGTGTGTGCGACGGCGTTTTGGCCCCGATTTATCAACTTAATTGTTATGTGATTGTGAATGCGGAGTAGGTCCTAAGATTCCTTTTGCTTGCTGCATACCCCGTAGTGGTGTCACATCAAGGGTGCTACCCAACTACGAAAAGCGGTACTTCTACCGCTCTGTACACCTCTTCCCATTCCCACACCCCGGCGCTGATCCGTGGGAGCAGCAAAGGAGCTACTGACACGAAAGCCACGCTCTCGTGCTCTTCGGTAGCGCTCCTCACCATCTCTCAGCCAATGTTCAGCGAGGCCAAGGCTGGTTCGGAGTTCGAACAACTGGGCCTCCATGACCCTTCGCTCCTCCCTTTCAGCCAATCTGTCGGCTCTCTCTCTTTCTCTGTCCCTCTCTTTCTCTGACCGTTCTCTCTCACGGTCTTCCCTCTCCAATTGAAGGGTGATTCTCAGCTCCATGGCATCCCTGGAAGAATCGTCATCAGGACGACGCCGAAATTCCTCCTCCAGCTCTGCTATCCTAGCCTCTCTCTGTGCAGCATGGGCAAGTACCTCTTGCATCTCCTTTTCCTGCCAGATATAATATCTCAGATATGTGGCAAGGCAAAAAAAAAGAGAACATAACACTGAAACTCTTACATGTATAGAGAGCATTCCTTCTGCCTCCGCGGCACGCTGCGTAGTCCGAGCAAGTTGCTCGTGAAGCAAATCAAGTTCTGAGGCTGGGATCCATAAGCTGGAAGAGACGCCGCCTCCTCCCATCGCTGACAAAGCCGCGTCGATTTGGGCGCGCTATAACCACATGGGATGAAAATTAGCGGCCGAACGCCATCAATCTAGAGTTTTAATTAGAAGTGCACATTGTACATACACCTACCGAAGCGCTCAAGGCTCCACGGGTGTCGCCTAATTGTGGCTCCGTTTCTGCCAGGCGTGATCGCAAGTCCGCTATCATGGTATCACGCACATCCTGCAACCATAGGAGTCAGCATCCACAGAGAGGAGAGGAGGAAAGGAGAAAAGAGGAAAAAGGAGACCCACCTCCACAAGTCCCCGGGGTTGGAGCCGCTCTGCGTACATTGTCTTATACAGACGCAGATAGTCTTCACTATCCTGCGCATGTGATTCCACGATTGTGTCACCTCGTTGCCAGTCTTCATACTGTTCAGAGAACCGAACACGCCAATCAACGCAAGTTGCCGGTCCCCGTGTCTTTCTTCCAACGCGAGGTGGTGCAGTCGTATCCAGCCATTCCTGGGCCAGCCCTAGGGTCCTCATAACCAATCGTAGCCGAAGCGGCTCGATTTCATTTAGGCAGTGTATCCACAATTCCCGTCCGAACCAGGCACGACTTGTTAAAACCCACGGTTGGTCGGCATCGACCATGCCTGAGTAGGGTCTCCAGTCTACCTAGGTGAGGTGGTACGTACCCGTTTAGCTGGTTAGAACCAAAAAAAAAAAGAAAAAAATATATAACAAGAGCAAAAAAAAATCCCACCATCGCTGCAGGGAATTCCTGTTGCTCGCGCCTTAGCACCACCAGCTGGTAGGTTACAGGCGCTGCACTCAGGATAGGTTGCCACCGCCTGGCTAACGGCACCATCGCTGGTCGCCAATGCCGAGCTCTCCCCATCGGGAGATAATAATAGCTCCACAGCTATGTCGTCATATGCCGTCAATGCCTCAAGTGGACTATTACAAACAAACAAAAAATATATATATACACGAAAAAATAAACAAAAATACCTGGATAAGTGGTGCGAACCCACTCACAGTCATCTCAGGATCTGCCTCTTGGGACAGACCCGTAAACAAGTGCGCTAGCATGGCAGCTCCCCAGGCATACTATCCTACTTTTTCAAGCTCTGATAGTAGCTCTAGGAAACGACAACGAATGCCGTCTCCTTTCGAGCTCAGTATCAATATTCCCACGAAAAAGAGGAGAAATCTCCTCAAATCCATTTTGGATCTCTCCCAATTGTCAAAATCTGTGCAATACACAGCACGACATCCCCTTTCCATCCTCTCCATGAATTCTTCCGAGGACTCGTCATCCCGTTGACGAGTATCAGTGAGCCCTAATGCCCCCATGATAGATGCTCTGGCCACTGACCCGTTCTTCCGGTCGTCTAACTCCAACCCCAGTAGCTTCTGGGCGCCTTCCCGGTAGTCCGCATAGGTGACTCCAGTCACTGCCTCACCATCCACTTTGAGGCTCGTGATTCGGACCACATCTTCTAGACTGGGCACCATGTGTCCCCAGGGCATCAAGAATGACCGACTCACTGGGTCCCATCTTTCGCGCAAGGCTTGGATGAGGACCGGGTCGAGCTAAATCGGCTCAATCCGGAGAAAGGCACCGAATCCCATCACGTCTACCCTGGCCTTTTGAAAATCCAGAAGACCCCGGTATGCTGCCGCTACTAATTCCCATGAAATATGCGATTTCATCATGCTCTGCGCATGCACGAGGGATGGAGAAGGTTTTGTCAAAGGAGAGAAAGAAGGAAAGAAAAAAAGAAAAGAAGAATTAGAAAAGGGGCGGGGCAGGAAAGCTCAGCTTACGAGTTACGACTGGGTCCTCTCGCTGAACTGCCCTTCGAGGTCCGAGAGTTTCTTGGAACTGCTACCGCTGGATCTGCTTCGCTTCAAGGAGTGGGAAGATTCGCCCTCCATCCAGAATTCTGAGTTCCTCTTAGTTGGCCCTCGATGCCCCTGGAGGAACGAAAGAGGAAGGTATATATAGAAATGGGAGAAGTCCGGGTCAAGATTGCCTCCAACGATAGCCCCCACAATAGGGCGCCTCCCCTGCGGTCCCATGAGTCACTTCACTACCCGCATAAGGCGATGGATCGGACGGTGTAACATGATGACCTACCCCCTGCGGCGCCCTGTCATAACGTGGAGGCCATCTACAAAGTTTGAAAAAAATCATCCGGGAGAAGAAGCCTGAGCTGTCATCATTGACCTTGACGACAAATTCCCGCGAAAGAATAGTCGCAGCAAGATGCCATCCTCCGTCTAGGGCAGGATGTCGACAGACACATCACATGAGAATAGTACAAGGAAGCGTAGGGAAGAAGGAACGCACAAGAAAATAAACAAGCAATAGAAAATCAAATCATTCATAAGTCTACATGAGCTGCATAAACATCATAATCATAGAGAGGAGGCGGGTCCACTGACTCGCCAACTCTCGATATCATCCTCACGCTCATCCCTCTAGGCGTCCCTCTCCTCTCCCCCGAGGTGAGGATCCCTCGGAAGCCTCATGGGCCCCCGTGCAGCGCTTGCCTCGCCTCGTGGTGCCTGCTCCATAGCAGTGGCTCGCTGCTCCTCCTCTGGCGTGGCGAGGAAGCCACCAGTAGAAAAGCGTCCAGACCAGCGAAGTAGCACCCCGAGCTCTCGTGCTCTCTCGTAACGTGTCTCCATCGCTCCTAACCTTTGCACCGTGACCTGAAGGCCTAGCTGGAGCTCCCTTACTTGGGCCTCCAAGGCCTTCCTCTCGGCCTGGTCTCGCTGTCGCTCAGCCCTTCCCTCCTCTCTCTCTCTCTCTATCCGCCTCCCTCCTCGTCACCTGGAGAAGGACCCTTAACTCCAGAATGTCTGGAGAGGGCCTCCCCTCACCTCGACGCTGCAGCTCTGCCACAGCTGCGGCCCAGGCATCACGCTCCTCTTCAGCATGAACCGCGCGGGCCACCGCACTGGCAAGTTGCTCCTGGAGGGAGGCGATCTCTAGAAAAAGAGCCTGAGGATTGGAGGACGATCCGCCAGCCATCCCTACCATCGTTTCCTGCTGAGCACATAAAAAATAGATAGACAACGGCCGTTGGTTAAATTCTGGAATTTCATGGCAAAAAAAAATAAAAAAAAATAATAAAAATTTTGAAGCCCTATTGTCACCTCCGTCCGTCTCCCAAGCTGAGGTGCCCCCGCTCGGTCCCCCCCTCCGCTGCTGCAGGAGGCCGCCACTGCCCTGCACCAGTGCGCTCCCTTGTTGACCAGGGGAATGTACGCGCCGGTCCTCGAGCTTCGCCTTGCCGTGACTCTCCTTCCTGACACGGCTCGGCTCATCCGCGCTCGCCCACTCGTCAGCCAAGCCCGGGATTCTCACCGTACCCTGCATCAAAGAGGGAGGTCCCCCGTCAGTTAACGAGAACGCGTCTCCTGTCAAGGACGCGTCCATCATTTGAGTGCAACACTCACCGAACCCTCTTCCCCCCCTCGCGTGGCTCACTTCAAAACTCAAAATGGATCAAAGAGGAAGAGATCGAAGGACCTACCAGGCCGCGTTCGCCTCCTTCCGCGCCACCAGGCCCCTCGGGTCCCACGAGTGCTCTAAAAGGCCCTTCCACTTCCATCGATGCCTCTCCATGCTCGGGCGCATCCCTCCTCGAGCGAGGAGTCCCTCGCCCCTCTCTCACCTCGTCACGATCTGGCCCACCAAACTCCATCGATCGAGAGAGGAAGAAGACGAAAAGGGGCGAGCAAATCTCGACAGGAGGCGGGCTCGTTTGCGGGTAAGGCACGAAGAAAGAAAGGCCGCTTGGCACTTTAAATTTGAATTCGAAGGATAAGACGCGTCCTCGCGCCTGGACGCCCCCACATCAAAATAAAAAAAAAATAAAAAAGAAAAGATAGGGTTAAATGGGGGCGTCCAGGGGACTGGACGCCCCTAAATTTTTTTTTTGAAAATTTTTTAAAAATTTTTGTTCTTTTTGTGGGGGCGTCCAGGGGCCTGAACGCCCCTATCTTTTCTTTTTTTATTTTTTTTATTTTGAATAAAAATGTATATATGTATATATATGACCATAATATGAATAAACCAGAACATGAAGGAGAAAACACAAAAAGCAAAAAGAAAAATAAAAATCATAAAATAATAATTCAGGGAACAATGGTCCAAAATGTCATGTGCCAGATTTTATTCCATCAGAAAAGCAGAATGGGCTACATCAGGGGCTTAGGCACCCTAGGCCTTAACTTCCCCAATTCGGTTACATAAGCCCCCCACAGCTCGCATTCCTCCCCCACATACGCTAAGGCCTTTCCCGCAACGCTTATCTTCCAAGGCGCTTTAATGGCCTTCGCTTCCTTCGCGTCCGCTTCCGTGCCTAACTCCCTCTTCTTCAAAGGAACGATCCCGGTCAGCAGTGGGAACGAGTGCGTGGAAGGCCAATCTGGAGGCAGCACCGATGCGCATTGTAAAGGACGAACTCGGTCGCGCCGATCAGTTGGAGCTCAACTCTGGGAGAAGGCCTCATGAGAAGTTCAAGTGAGAGGAGACATGTCGGAGCACGAGTGAAAAGATTTTATGCCATGGTTCGGAAGTGAGACCGCCAGTCTTCACGCCTCTTCAGCCACGGAACTCGGTTCGCCACGGTGCCACCGAAGCCTAACACGTCGGCTATGTGATAAAGGGGGCTTTGTTGAAATAGCTTCGAAGTGGTCGGCATCCCCTCGCGGTGGTCGAACTTGAAGTGCAAGTCAATCCAGCAGTTCAGAACAAGTGCGCAACCATAAGGAGGCTTACCCATGCTCGAGGCAGTAAGGCCGCTGTAAAGATAGGTGAGGATGGCAGGTCCCACCCTCTTGCCACTCCAAAACCCGTCGATGGCACTCAGTTGGTCCTCCTCCACTATGTTGTCGGCATAAGGGAACAGAAGAGCCCCCGCCAGACAGATGGTAAAACCTTTCATGACTCCTTCCAAGTGGTCATCGTCTGGTGACCCTTTCAAGGCATCCATAACCCATACCGCGAGCCTTTGCAAGTCAATTCCCTTTTGAGTGCGGACCTTTCTGACTGCATCGGACGGCATGAAGCTTCCAAGGACGCTCTCGGAAGTCGCCCTTGTCAACATCCGCATAGGCCTCGTCTTCCCGTCACTCTTGAATTTCTTCAATCCGAGCAGAAGTTCCACCTCCTCGAGGAGAATGGTCGCCTCAAACGTCGGGAAGATGAAAGTGTGGGTCTGGGGATGCCAGATCTCCACTAAGGCGCCCATAGCCGCCCAGTCCATACGGATTCTCTCGTAGTGTTTGGCGTGAATAAGGAGCCCCTGAAGATGCCACTTCGAGAGTATATCCCTCATGCCAATGGAGATGTTGGAAGTTAGCTTTGAAAGCCATGGCAGTTTGGAAGACTTCCTCGGGCCCGGAAAGAGTGGATCGGCTGGAAAGAAGAAGAGAAAGGAAGGAAAGTGAGGAGAGAGTCCATGCAATAAATTTGAAATAAATCAACTTACCATATGCGACTGGATCGTCCCACTCAGATGACCCTCGAGGTCGAAAAGTCGCATGATCTCACTGTTGGGCCTGCCCCTCTTCACAACGCGGGAAGACTCTCCTTCCATCCTGAAATCCCTAGACCCTCCTCTTCTCCTCCTCCTGAACCTTCAAAACTCCCCTTGGTACATTTGAATAAACTAGCCTAAGGGAGGTACTTATAGGAAAGGAGAGGTGCTACGGGACGGGACGTGTCACATGAGTGTTCAAGTTGTCAGTGTTTTATCCTTGTACTGTGGCACAATTCTGCTATATTTCTGCTCCTTTCTGATGTATTTAATCTAAGATGGTCTATGCATGTTTTACCAACGGACGTTTTTCGCCCTATCTTGTATACCATCCTTCAGTGTTTGGTTCCCCGTGTCAAGCATCATACTATATGATATTTACGCTATTAGAACACATCAAGCACCTTGCGACCCGAACGGATCTGGGATTTGAGTTCCCCTTCAACAAAAACAGTGATGATTCCAGAAGAATTTGGGTTGTACGGATAGGCCGTTAACTGGTGACAGTATGGGGACGACGGTTCCATTCAGTGAGTCGGTGCGTGGATAAACGGGCCCCAGCTCAGTATCAGCTCACTGGATCGGTATCCTGACCCATTCTTAACGAGTTGACAATATTATCCTTGGCTATTTTCTATTCTAGTTTGTTTTAAATTTTTCTTTAAACCCAGCATGCATTCATATAGGACTTTGAGTCTATTGCGGAAGATCATTCAAGTGATTCGATTACGAAAGCCGTTGTGCTTCAATGCTTACAAATATGAGATATTCCATTCTGAATGAAATACTGAGTTTCCTTGAAACGGCCCTACGCTGCCCTTCGAAACGAGACCCTTGTTTGGACAGACCCTCAGATATTCCTTTGCTTTTTATCTTGTTTGACCCACCTTGGCCGCAACACTTCCACATTGGCTGGTAACCGCTCCCCAAAGGTGAAACCTGCAGGTTTATAACCCAGGTACTTCCACACCGAGAAGTTGGTCTCCTTTATTTTCGTGCTTGAGCGCACATCTCACTCTCCCTTATTTGATTTCCGTCCAAACAATCGTCAAATTTGAAAGACCTTCTTCAAGGTCGCCTCATTGAAACAACAGGAAAGATTCCAAATAGTCATGTCAAAAGCGTGTCTCATCACACCTTGGTATCAACTTATCAGTCCATTCCCACTCCATTTCACTCCACTTCGATACCATTCCATTATGTGTCACTCCCTTGCAAAGCAGACGCTAAGGCGGGGCAGCTGTAGACATGCTATTCCTGACGTCCCCTGAGAAAATCTCATATTACCACGTGACGCCCCGCAGCGGCTTCTACATTTTGAATCACTTGAGTGTTTCCTATCTTTGAGTCTTCTCTCGTCTTCTGGGCGAGTAGCGTAACGCTCCTTCGGCATCCGGAAACCGCCTCGTTGTGAAAATCATGCGGCATTCGAACGGCATCAACATCAATCGCATGCATCAAAAGTTGCCGGGACCAGGGAAATGCCTAACGGACGACTGCCGACGCCCTTTCCGGGGAATACGGGGGTCATCATGGAGGCGTCCAGGCTCCTGGATGCCTCCATCAATACAAAATAATGACAAATATATATATATATAAGATTAGACAAAAAAATATATACAATTTCATGGAGGCGTCCAGGCCCCTGGACGCCTCCATCAACCTGCTCACGGGCGACTCCCGGCCATCGACTGACCATTGCTCAGTCTGTCGTTTGAAGAAAATCCAAGTTATGGAGGCGTTCAGGCCCCTGGACGCCTCCATCAACCAGCTCACGGGCGACCCCCGGCCAGTCGTTTGAAGAAAATCCAAGTTATGGAGGCGTCCAGGCCCCTGGACGCCTCTATCAACCAGCTCACGGGCGACCCCCGGCCATCGACTGACCGTTGCTCAGTCTGTCATTTGAAGAAAATCCAAGTTATGGAGGCGTCCAGGCCCCTGGACGCCTCCATCAATCAGCTCACGGGCATCCCTGACCACTGCCTGACCGTTGCTCGGCCTGTCGTTTGAAAAGAATCCAAATTATGGAGGCGTCCAGGCCCCTGGACGCTTCCATCGTTCAGCTCACGGGCACTCCTTATCCCCGACTATCCATTGGCTGGCTGGTAGTTTGAAAGGAATCCAATGTCATGGAGGCGTCCAGGCCCCTGGACGCCTCCATCATCCAGGTTACGGGTGCCCCTGGCCACTGACTACCCGTCAACATGTCAGATTGTCGTTTAAAAAAGATCCAAGTGATGGAGGCGTCCATGCCCCTGGACGCCTCCATCCTTCGGAACTCTATAAATAGAGGCCTACCCCCCTCAGTTTAGGGGGTCGAAAAAAAGAGCGCCGAGAGGCTACCGAATTCTATTCCTAACCCGTGGGTGTTTTATAGGGGAGGTCCTGCCGGATCCTCGGGTGCCCGTGCTCGCAGGAGAGAGGCCGCCTTCGCCCACCGCGCTACCTCGTCGTCCCTACGCTGCCGAAGCTCCGTCGGGCCTCGCCATCGACCATCCAATAAGCCATTCTCCTCTCTTCTTTCCTAGTTATCTTGCATTCATCATATCATATCTTCCACACCCCCCCTTTTATGAGGGAGTCTCTTCCCGTTCTTACGTTGGCATAATCGCAATTCATCATAAGCATTTTCCTCCTACTCGTGTCCGAGAGAGGTTTTAAAAGACAACACCAACCAGGTGTGTGTCCTGCCATCATTTCATTACTTGCATCATTAGAATTGAATACTGCACCTTCATCTTTCTGATCCACTCGTTACTTGTTTGTCGTTATTTTGCAAGGGTAATTAAAGAAAGCCCTCTCCGTCGGCCGGCCGAAGGGAGAGGAAGAAGCAACCCGCCATTTCCCGCTCTCGACGATTCACGGTCTCCGTGCCTCGTACAAGGTACACGCGATCATTTCTTTTCATTGAGGTAACCCCTCTGGCGATCACATCCATTTAGCATCCTATGTATGCTCTTTTCTCTATTGGCACGTTTCATGCCCCTTTTTAGCCTTTAGATTAGTCACAGCGAGTTTTCGTTTTCTCCTCTTTTAAGTGGATCCCTCCTCGGCTTCCACAGATTGGCGATCACAGTGGGACCTCAGTTGCTTTCTTTTAGTTACTCTTGCAGCCTCTTGTGATTTGCTTTATCATCTCCTGCGTGTTGTTTATCTCTCGGTTGCTTTCTTTTAGTTACCCCTGCTAAATCTCATACCTAACCTCATAGAGGTGCCACCAAACCCACAAGCCATGGTGCTCCGTAGTGGAAGGATGTTCCATCGGATTTTTCCCCAAAACAGTCAGGTCCCCGAGCAATGTCATCCAGAGAAAGACACCGAAGAACAGCCAGAGGAGTCTATCCCCGGGACACAATATGACATGTTGAAACACTTGGATAAAACACCAGCTCGGATCTCCATTCTCGAGCTAATCAAGAGGTCATAAACCCATCAGGACGCCTTGATGGAGTATCTTCAGAAGGTTATGGTAAATGAGGATCTCCCGGTGGAGAAGATCTCGTCGGTATTGACGCTGACTGATACACAACCGGCTATTATATTTCACCACCATGAGCTTGCCCCCAAGGAGGCTCAAAAATATGCTTTGTGTATTACAGTAAAGATCAATGGGGCGTCTATAGACCCATGTTTGGTGGACACTGGTGCGTCTATAAACGTGATCTCAATGAGCACCCTCCAATTATATGGGGTTGACACGGAACAGATAAGGCCTTCATCAATTACGGTTACGGCCTATGACAATAGCAAAAACCCACCAATGGGGATGGTCATCTTGAATGTAGAATTGGGCCATGCATCAGTCTTTGTGGAATTCCATATCCTTTATATGGATCCCACATTCAAGGCCATACTAGGCCGCCCTTACATTGAAGTTATGAATGCTGTGCCTTCCACCAATCATCAGTGCTTAAAGTTTCCATACAAGGCTTGGATTATCAAGGTAAATAGCATGCCCATCTTTTCTATAGTAGATGCTATTAATACCTCTTTGCCTTCTATTTGGCCGACTCATCGGCCAATTCTTTCACTGCTAGATATGTATGACCCTCGTCGCGCCCCTTTAACACAAAAGCCGTTTCAGGCATCAAAGTCATGTCACCCTTCCCATTCTAAGGGATGGGAGATCATGAGAAACATTGGCTACCAACAGGGCAAAGGCACAGTTACAAGGGAGACTGAGACTGCCAAACAAGACAAGGCTAACCCTTAGAGCCGGCCTAGGCTTTGAAGGGCCACTTGAAGCATATGAGGAACCTCTTACATGGACCTTGTACTCTCATTTCAGGAAGGGGCCGGTTATACAGTTGGGGGATTACCCGCAAGAATCACATGGGAAATTACAGATTACCTATTTAGCTGAAAGTTGCTCGAGGGCTGCAAAGAAGGGGAAGCACGATGACCCAGACTGCGAGTGGAACAAGTGGTTCGATATACATGATATTTCCATTACACTACATCAGATGTTCTCACCTCCGGACTTAGAGAGGCCACTTTTGATCTCCGAGGTACCAAAAGGTGTCGTTGACATTGTCAAAACTCCAAATTTTCCTCGCCAAGAGGATGTTGCCACTGACTAACCGCTTTCTGTCATTTTATCTAATCATTCTCCTCAACCGTTGATGCTGAATCTTTTCTGGGCCAGACGTTTGTCTGATGATATTCCCAGATCCCCTTCTCTGCTCACATTCTTGCGCGGGTTTCTCAGCCCGTGCCGAATTTTCAACCACGATCTACTCAATGAGCCCTACAACCCCTTAGCTATAGTCCCCTCCTCTCATTCCCTAAATTCTTTCAATTGTTTTGTAATTGAAAATGAAAATAAAAAAAAAACGTCAATTTTGAAACTCCTCAACAGTGCATTTCCTTTGAGGAGACATCTTACATCTCCCACGAGCGCGCCCCGACCTACGGGCCATTCGTTCAAGGTCTCTTGAGTGACCTTCTTTACCCCTCCACTGAGGGGTCTTCTCCTATACATTCTTCAGTTTCCCCTTCGTCTATAGGACATATAGGTCAATCTAGCAATAACGGGTCAAAGGTAGTACCTAGAAGAAAATCCAAGGGTAGGCAAATTCCTCACCGATTTCTTCTAGATTTAGTCAATAGGTGCCATGCATGCCTAGCTATTCCTCAACTGCTAGAAAATCCCATCCATCTATCGAAGTTAGAATGTGAGGAGGATTGCACAATTGATGAGGGATATGGAGTTTATGAGCTCATAGATGAAGAATACCCTATTGAAGAAGAGGATGAAGAATATGAGGACGCGGTTGACGCATATGCTAGTGCAATGAAGAGGTTTGACGAACCATCAGCCGCTATAGAAGAACCCACCAAAGAAATCAACCTGGGAACCGAGGAAGACCCTAGGATCGTCCTCATAAGTAATAATTTACCATCACCTGAAGAGGAGGAGTTGATTGAGGTTCTCAAGGAGTATAGGGACACGTTCGCATGGAGCTACGAGGATATGTCGGGATTGGATTCCACCCTGGTCGAACACCGCCTAACGCTAAAACCAGGGTCCGTCTTGGTAAAGCAAAGGTTAAGACGTTTCCACCCTCAGATGGCTTTAAAAATGAAGGAAGAAGTCGATAAGCTCCACAAAGCCAGGTTTGTTAGAGTCATCCTATATCCTCAATGGGTTGCCAACATTGTCCCGGTCATGAAAAAGGATGGAAAGGTGAGAATCTTTATCGATTCCTGGGACCTTAATCATGCATGTCCAAAAGATGATTTTCCCTTACCTCACATTGATGTGTTGGTTGACAACACAGCAGGCTATGACACTCTCATTTATGGACAGATTTTTGGAGTATAATCAGATCCGTTTGGCGGAAGAGGATCAGGAGAAAACATCATTCACCACACCTTCGGGAACTTATTGCTATTTGGTCATGCCATTTGGTTTGAAGAATGCTGGAGCTACTTATCAAAGGGCTATGATGGCAATATTTCATGACATGATGCATGTGTATTTAGAGGTGTATGTGGACGATTTACTGGTGAAATTCAGGACTAGGGCAGAACACCCGAGAGTTTTAGCTAAGGTACTGCAAAGATCAAAGGAGTTCAATTTGAAAATGAATCCAAAAAAGTGCGTATTTGGTGTCTCGTCGGGCAAATTACTTGGTTTCATTGTGAGTAAGAGGGGTATTGAAATAGATCCCAACAAAGCTAAAGCAATTAGGGATATGCCACCTCCGAGAAATCTGAGAGAAGTTCGAGGGTTAATCAGAAGGTTACAATTCATTCGTCGGTTTGTGTCCCAGCACTCGCAAAGGTGCAAACCTTTCTACGAGTTGACTAAGTCAGGAGTAGAATTCCTTTGGAATTCTAAATGCCAAAAAGCTTTTGAAGGATTGAAGGAATATCTGGCCAATCCACCCGTCCTAATTCCACCCACGCCAGTCAAACCTTTAATCCTTTATATCTCAGTTCTGGATGACTCTGTGGGAGCCATCCTAGCACAAGCCGATGAAGCGGGCAAGGAAAGGGTGACCTATTACTTGTCCAAACTCCTCAACCCATGTGAGCAGAAGTACACGGCTATGGAGAAAACCTGTGTCACCCTTGTCTGGGTGGTGTAGAAGTTGAAACACTACTTTCTCGCTCATGAAGTCCATCTGATTGCCCGAATGAACCCTATCAAGTTCCTTCTAGAAAAATCTGTCCTTACAGATAGATTAGCACGCTGGCATAGCTTTCTTTCTCAGTTTGACATCACCTACATTCAGCAAAAGGTGATTAAGGGTTATGCCATAGCTGAGCATCTCGCTCACCATCCTCTTCCCAAATTCAATCCTATCCAATCAGAGTTTCCAGATGAGGAGCTAATGTTCAACCAATCAGATGATTACATGTGGACGTTACATTTTGATGGAGCTCTGAATTCCCAAGGGAAAGGAATCGGCATTGCCCTCCTGTCGCCTGAAGGCCTTACATTCCGACTGGCATACCAGCTCAAATTCCCAGTTACCAATAATATAGCTGAAAATGAAGCTCTTCTAGCTGGCCTGGAACTCGCTCATTCTTTTCGTATCACTGAATTGCGAGTCGTAGGTGATAGTCAACTCATTCTTCGCCAGGTGCTCACCAAATATCGCACTCGCGATCCCAAACTCAAGCCATACCAAGAACTCACTGCTACCTTTGCCAAACTGTTCGCTAAACTAATCTTTGTCCATGTCCCTCGTCATCAGAATATTCTAGCCGATGCCCTCGCCTCGTTGGCATCATCTTTAAGGTTCCCTCTAGGAAGATGGTTTGATTCCATTTTCGTCTACAAGCGTCACACGCCTGCAATCGATGATGCTTCCTACGTAGATATCAAGGACAGGATAGCAAGGAAGGTCTTGTTGTGCATCCCTTGGTTTTGATGATGACAATAGGATATGTTTGATTAATCAAGTTCTATATTGTTTCATAACAAATACAAGTGGTTTGATTGTTCCTTCAAAGTATTGGACTCATGACTATTTGATGATGACAAATAATGTTTCTGATCAACTCAATATAAATCTGATAGTTCAATTTATTTCTGATAAGTTAAGTAATTTCAGGTCCACTGAAATCCAAGTGGAATCAACAAATCAGAAGAAGTGTCAAAGGCCGCTTGTCGACCAGGGAAGTGGTTATGGTCGACCAATGAACCCAGCCAGAAACGTTTCAAGTCATCCGTCTTCTGCATGTGCCTTGGCTGTCGACCAAAGCCCCACTTCTGGTCGACCACAGAACAGCCAGAACATCAGACAGAACTGACGGCCATCTGTAATTCGCCCCTTGTCGACCAGCGACAAGGCTGTGGTCAACCACGGGGGACGCGAGTGTCAGCCAGAATGGAACCGCCATCAGGACACTGCTTGTTGTCGACCAGGGACCGTGTCATGGTCGACCACGGGCGTTATAGCGTCCAGAACCGAACTGTAACCGAATTCTGTTTTGGTTCCTTAAAACCTGCAGATTGTTGTTGCAGGTTGTTGGGCAGTTCAAATGATGAGATTCCGCACGGGAATCAAGGAGAGAATCGTGCTTAGAAGTGGTCAAACTTATTGTAGTCATTGGATTTAACCTTCTCCCTGCTTTTTAGCAGATTGATGCGCGATCTGAATTTTGAGCGGGAAAAGCTTCAGACCTGGAAAAGAATCTGCATAAAAGTAGAAGGCCACGGATCGCTAAGGCAAGCACACAGAGGGAGCATAGAACCGAAGCTAAGAAACACACCTACATCACAGGACGAAGTAGCTCACCATCAATCAGATATCTGCAGAAGACTGAAGGCGTTCTCATTTACTGAAA